>OY757315.1:75408167-76898667 GCA_963583905.1 Stenurella melanura
ATATTTATACATAGTTACTATTATTAACCATTTTGTAGGCATTTTAGTGCAAGTAATTTAGTTTTTTTGAAATAACTCTTTTTTTCAAATGGGACGGTGGTGGCTCCTTATATCCATTAAATTGCCCTTTTCTACGAATCCATTGATATCACTATGCTTGGGTTTTTATTAATATTTATTTAAAAAACTGTAAAAACCGATTGTACTTGTGGTATTTTAAATCTGCAGGTATTATTATACGGCTATCAAGAAATTTCACATCAAGTTACCCTTACATTTTAAAAGAGAAACAAAATAAACGAAATGACAGTTCTCTAACTGAAACTTTTAGTTGACTATTGCAATTTCGCATCAAGTTACCCTTGTATTTTAAAAGAGAAACAAAATAAATTAAATGACGGTTCTCTAATTGAAACTTTTAGTTAAGTATTGCAATAATGGTGTATACAAATAATGAAAAAGTTGGAAATTAATGTGCTAGCCATAGTAAACTATGATCAAATTGCTTCTACGAGACAAATCGCAGAGGAATTGGGTTCAAATAAGGAAACTGTAAGACGCATATTAAGAAAACACAATTCTCATTCTTTTAAATACAACTTACACCAGCATCTTTATGAAGCTGATAATGATCGAAGGGTACAAATACTGTGAGTGATTACGTAATAAACGTGAACAAGATAACAGATTTTTAGAAAATGTGTTATTCTCAGATGAATCTAGATTCACAAAAAATGGAATGTTTAATCGACACAACACTAGATACTGGTCTCAAGAAAATCAACATTTAGTCAGAACCAATAATTTTCAAGAACGTTTTGGTATAAATGTTTGGGCTGGAATTTATGGACGCCGCATAGTAGGGCCTATTTTGTTTCAAGGAACATTATCGGGTGAAAGATACCTCGAGTTTCTACAAAATGAGATATGGGATGAAGTTGCAGAGCTACCATTAGCTCAATTTAGGAACTTATACTTTCAACAAGATGGTGCTCCTCCGCACAATAGCAGAATTGTTTTAAATCATCTCACTGAGACGTATGGTGAACAAGTAATAGCACCTCATGGTCCGGTACGGTGGCCTGCCAGGTCTCCGGACTTAACCTGTTTGGATTTTTATTTATAGGGATGTCTCAAGGATAAAGTGTACGGGATACCAGTTTTGACATTAGAAAATCTAGAAAACAGAATAATAGCTGCATTCAATACTATAACATCTGAAATATTGGAAAACGTCATTCGAGAGACAGAACATCGAGCAAGAGAGTGGTATAGCTCGTGGGGGAGGCCACTTTGAACAATACTTGTAATTTTTGTTAATTGTAAATATTTTAATTTTGATTCAGTTTTCTTACAATGTGTTATTATTTAAAAATTTTGATTTAGAATTTCGAATAATAATAAACATATATTTTTTTCTTTAAAATGCAAAGGTAACTTGATGCGAAATTTTTTGATAGCCATATAATAATAACTATAGATTTAAAATACCACAAGTACAATCTGTTTTTACATTTTTTTAAATAAATGTTAATAAAAACCCAAGCATAGTGATATCAATGGATTCGTAGAAAAGGGCAATTTAATGGATATAAGGACCCACCACCGTCCCATCTGAAAAAAAGAGTTATTTCAAAAAAACTAAATTACTTGCATTAAAGTGCCTACAAAATGGTTAATAATAGTAACTATGTATAAAAATTTTTTTCTGTACAATCTAAAATGACAAAGTACTTATTTTTTTATTTCATAGCAGTCTAGATTAAAATTTATAATTGCTATAAAAAATACCAACTTGCCACAAATTTATAAAAATCACCACACATGTTCAAAAATTCATTCTGAATCAAAAAATGTAATAATATACAGGGTGTTCCATTCGAAAATCAGAAGTTAGGATTATTTCCGGCGAAACCGGAAGTGGTATTAAATTACTTAATATGTCAAAAAATTCAGAAAAAAATCTATAATTTATTGAACATAATGAGCCACCACCTTTCCATTTGAAAAAAAAAAGTTTTCGACAAAAAAGTGATATGTTCAACTTTGGAGGCTTCGTAAATGGTTATTAATGAAATTAAATGAAAAATTATATTTTTCCCTTGGACTTTACATACCGTAGAACAAATTTTGGTATTTCAAAGCACTCTAGACGAATATCTTAAAATGCTTAAAAAAACTGAACATCGACTCAAAAATTCGCGAAATTCTCATGGTGTATTTAGAATGTTGTCTTGAATCCAAATATGTAAAAATATACAGGGTGTTCCATTTAAAATTCGAAAGTTGCGGTCATTTCCGGGTAAACCGGAAATGGTCTCATACCATTTTTCATGTCCAAAAATCAATTTTTACAGGTAGTTTATGCACCCCGAATTTCAAATGAATAAGTTAAAAAATAAAGGAAATATAAGGGTGAGCCACTTACTTGTGGCACCCGGTATATATAGTTTTTGTTGTAAATGAAGTTTCCTATAATCTGCTACCATTAAATTTACACTAAGACGTTTCGTCTGCTTTTTTATTTAAAATGTTGATAGCCTGTGCAAGACTAAATATATTATTATGTTACACTTGATCATTTTTCTACGATAAAAGCAGATCCGTATTTAAAAAAAAATCGAAACCAGCCCTGATGAGACGAAACGTTTTATTGTAAATTTTTATGACAGCAGATTATAGGAAACTTCATTTACAACAAAAACTGTTAAGATTTTTTTTTTAAATCTTTTTTACTAACAACTCTAGACGTAAAGAACGAAAGTGAGCTTTTACGTATTAATACGTAAAAGCTCATTTTCGTTTTTTACGTCTAGCGTTGTTAGTATAAAAGATATTAAAAAAATTCCTAAGAGTTTTTGTTGTAAATGAAGTTTCCTATAATCTGCTGTCATAAAAATTTACATTAAGTCGTTTCGTCTCATCAGCCTTCGATTTTTTTTTAAATAAGGACCTGCTTTTTTCATAGAAAAATGATCAAGTGTAACATATTATTGTATTTAGTCTTACACAGGCTATCAAAATTTGAAATAAAAAAAGAAGGTTCGTATTTAAAATAAAATAATCGAAGGTGGCCCTGATGAGGCGAAATGTCTTTATGTACTTTATATGACATCTACGTATCGTATGATCATAATAAAAAAAGGTTTGCTAAGGTGGAATGCGGCATCGTAATCTTACTTCTCATTACACGCATTGCAAATTTGCACTTATGCTAATGCGACAAACAATTTTGTGCATAAGCGTGAGGTTAAATTTCTAAAGAGAAAAAATCTTAGTGGTGAGAATTGAGAGGCAGTTAAGAAAACATTGAAGTTTAAAATAAGCCCATATTTTTTGGCTTACATTGTGCATTATGTTTGAAACTTTTCTGTAGATAACAGAATAGAAAACTTACCTAAATCTGATTTTTGTGATTGATTTACTTCTTTGTCAGCCCTAGTGAGCTCGAAAGTAGGATCCAATTTTGCCTGTTCGTTATCTTCTGAAGTACTTTGTTCATCGCTACTAGGACAATAAGAGTTATCCTCATCCGTATAAAACGGATCACTTTGCGAGGAATCATCAGCATCTTGATCTGCATCATCTTGATTCAAATGTTCATTAGACCACCTAGTTATCTCGAATATATCATTAAACTTCGTCGATTCGTCCTCGTCAGTATGGTAGGGATCCTGCCAGAAGTCATCCGCATCTAGGCAAAAAAATATTTTTATTGGTGTTATTTGATAGAGCATAAGCAATTCCAAGCGAAGTAAATGGTAAATACCGATCAATTCTGATTGAATGTAAATGATTAGCCGCTACATACACCGTGCGACAGGGCATTTGGCTACAGCCAAAAGAAATCAAAAAGGGTCTTTTGAGATTTACAGTTGTTGTTAACATTTATGCCAATTTGCGGTGTTTAAGTGATCGATCACAAATTAGCAAAATAAACTATCTTTGTAAACACGTAGAAATTTGTAGATGATATGTAAATAATTGCATTAAAACATATTACATGTTGAAATGAGTATTTCAATGATACTTATTTAAGTATCTCTTCCGAATTGTTTAATCATAATATCTAATACCTAATTTTTAATAACTACAACAATATTAATTTGTTGTTCGCAATATGTAACTTCTCGTTTTTTCTCCTATTATATTTTGTTATTTTTTACAAAAAAATTGTTTTATTAAAGTTTTAATACATTTTTAAAATAAAAAAATGACTAATTTACTTTGCTATTTAGTGTACCTAAATCCGTAAAAAATCTTCGTGTAAGAAAAATGCGTGTAGTGTAGCATATTGTCACAGTTTTCGTTTAGTAACTGATTTTTTAAATCGTATTATTTTACGCGCGCAATTTTCCTGCTCTCTAATTGGCTGTATCCAAATGACCTGTTGTACGGTGCAGAGGATAACTGGCCTTGGATTTAAATTGGGCCAATCAAAATAGACTATATTTACTGGTATTTACAATTTCTATATTGTAGCAGTAAAAAAAAATTGGGGTAGAGTAGTATTATTATGAGAAGATGCTTGCAAAAAATGATGCGCAGAAACGAGTTTGTGTGCCTTCATTATCTAAGCAAATGAGAGCGATTTGCGTCATATTTGACCTCGAATCCAGTGGCACCGTCAACCTGCAGTCACAGGGTCTGTGCTGCAGTATACTTGTTGTGTTCGCCGTTTTTGATTGAATTAAATGTAATAACCTTATTTTCAGTAAAAAATGTCTTCATCGTAAACACCAGAGTGTGACGAGGTTTTAATCTACTGCATTACACAGCTCCTCGATCTCGAAAATTTGATTACAATTATTATACATCCTTCTACCCCAGATGATGCTGTCACTGGTAAAAATATTCGCGCACGTTGGCTCCGCCCCAAGCATCTTCTCATAATAATACTACTCTACCTACCTATTTATTAGTAAATAGTGTTAAGGTCAGTATGTAATGAATATTTATAAAAAAAACTACCTACATTTTATAACTTACCATTCATAATGGAATCCATGTGAAATGAGTATTCATTTTTTTCTAGTTGTTCCGGATTCAATTTACTTATTAATATTTTCGGATAACCTAAGTCCATATTTTTTGCAAGAGACTTTAATAACCTTTCATCGTTAGAGGACGCTATGAATTTTGCCTCGTAAAAACGATTGT
Organism: Stenurella melanura; assembly: GCA_963583905.1. Lineage (NCBI taxonomy): Eukaryota > Metazoa > Arthropoda > Insecta > Coleoptera > Cerambycidae > Stenurella > Stenurella melanura. Next base: position 75,413,328 of record OY757315.1, read on the forward strand.
CTTGCCATTTTGCAAATAATTTACCATTTCGGCGTTTCTTAACATCACTGCTTCGGCAGACATACAAAATATTGTCCAAAGTAAATACTAGAATGGTATACATGATTGCACACTATTATTATAACCACTAAAGCTTCAAACACTATTTTTTCAATAAACTCAGCACAATTCTCGACGTGTTTTGTAACGAACGACGAACGTTGCAGAACATGTGGCATTCCATATGTTAAAAAATCGCCATCTATTGATCTGTTCCGGTGCTAACGCTTGATTATCTACTAAAAATGAGTATTAGGCCCAGTGTTGCCAATTGCGGTGTAATTACACCATTGGGGTGTAATTTAACCGGCTGCCGTGTAGCTTTCTAACATTTTTTAATGCGGTGTAATTATGTAGAATGCAGGAATCAGATCAAAAAGTAAATTGGTAGTAGAGTTCAAACTTTAAGTAGCGTAGTACAGCACTACTATGATAGTAGCAAATGTTATTTGTAGTATTGGTAGTAACGTATGACATGTGACTCTGGAAGCTGGAAGAAGAGGAGGAGTGGGCAGGATGGGAGCGGTTTGCGTCATTGTCATTCCGTTATTCGTTTTTGGTTCGGCTAAAACCTAAAACAGATTTGAGCGAACTGGGTCTTACCTTTATAAATTAAGTGTATAAATAGATGCAAATAACGTATTCGGTTATTTTTGAACGACTGTGCATGAACAGGATAACGTAAATGAAGAGGCCTAAAATATTCCTATTATTGAATTTAATCATAAGATAGTTATTTTTATATTTGTGTTATATTTGCTCTTGTGTAATACATTGTAATGTATACCAAAGATGCTCAGTTTTCGTTATTTTATTAAAATATTCAAACCTTATCCATATTTCGTTATTTCAATCGTTACTGCCGGGAATCTGTAACTAATTCGTTTCAGATAGCCATAGGTAAAAATAGGTGTATTTAGTTATAAGGAATATACCTCTGCAATACTTCCCAAATCAAATAAACAGAACATTGTCTAAACGTCACTTTTATTTGAAAAAATCGTGAAATTTGGAGTTTTTTAAAAATTACAGTAAGACTGCAGTAGATTAATTTTTTTGAATATTTCTGTTTACTAGGTACTTTCAAACCGGTTAATTTAAGCCCCGGTTGATTTCATTTCATTGATTATTTATTTAAATAAACCATCGAATTTTTCGAAAATTTCAAGCATCTTTTACTCTGAAAGGAAAAATGCTAAACTCTTGAAACTTTGGTGCAATATGTGTCTCATTATCAAAGAGTTCTATAACTAGAGGAGACAAGCGGCTGATTTGCCAAACAACTGGGGGATCTTTCGTCCTTGTCGCACATCGTACTCTCTCCGTTCTGTTTTACAAAGCAACACAGCCGGCATCAAGGAGTTCTTTTATAACGCCGACACAAGCGACATAGCCTCCTTAGCCCGTGCGTTCTTTATTTGAATTTTATTTCAATAGCCGCTTTATTTACAATTACACGAGTTTTCTCAAATTTTTAAGTTATTTAAGATTGTTATATAATCGATTACATCCAAATAAGAATAGAAGCTCACCAAAATTACACTGTAAACATACAAAGATTTTGAGGGTTATTTTACATTTTACTCAAAACGGCCAAAACTGTAATCAAGCGCGAGTCACCTCCCGGCATACACCGTTACTACTGTGCGACAAAGCGGACAAAGAGAGAATGAAGTGTGAGAAGGATGGAAAGCCCCACGATGTTTGCTGCTTATACATTAGGCTTATGCAGCTTGTCTCCTCTAGTTATAGAACTCTTTGCTCATTATCCTCAACTTACCAAAAAAATTTCGTTTCAAAAAGTGTATTAGTTTTCGAGAAATTCTATACGATTATTAAAAAGGTCCCAAATGTTTAATGAAAAACTGACCTATTAACGTTATCAAAAATAATTCAACCACAGCTCATTTTTTTCGTCAAGACGTCAATTTTACGAATTTGTTATGGGCGTATCGATTTTCAATAATTTTGACCGTCAAAATGGCGTTAACAACATTGCTACTTTTCGGAGCAGCGTTTTTTGCAAATAACTTTACAACAAATGAACGTATCTGCATAAATCTTTCATATTTGAGTTGCTGTTATTTTTCTACAAATTTATTTAAAAAAATTGTTGCTCTGTGACATGTAGGAGCCCGAGATAATTTTTTTAATTGTTTATTGCGCCAAATGTTTATTTATTAATATTTATGGCCAAAATTCAAACTGGTTGTTAATAAGATCTTGAATTTTGTTAATTCATCAAGTCCTATTGAAAACGGGTCCTTCTTGAGGTCAAAATATAATTTTTAATAATTAGTGATTATAGAGCGTCTTCAATTTGTTTGTAGGTTACTGAAGGTCTGAAGTTGGAATTACCGATTATTAAGAATATTTTTAAATTGCAATTGTTTTTCTGTCGTAGCTCAATGCGCTAGAGCGTTCACCTTAAATCCAGGGGTCCCGGAATCGATTCCCAGACGGCGGCGGCGGCGCGGCTTTTTTTTTCTTTTTTTTTTCACTGAAACTTTATTAATCGGCAAAAACTATAAATATTGTTATGTAATTTTTACATAATGGAGAACAAGTCGTGATCTACTTGATATGTTAATTTCAAACACAATAATCATTGCCACAAGTAGAAGAAAAAAAAATTATCTTATAAATACGAACTCTTTTGAACAATTATTTGGCCGATTAATCGTTTCGTATAATAGGTATAGGTATATATATAGGTACTGCCATTTACAGTCATTAACTCTGCGTGGTCATTATCTCTTATCTGTGTGAAAACACTGTTTTACATTTTAATGTACCTATGAAATTTATTTTCAATAAAAATAGATGAGTAAATATAATAATTATAAATAATATTTAGAATATATAAGTGCATCGTATAACTAGAATAGTCTATAATGAATGAAAAAAAAAGTTTATTAAATGAACTATAAACAATGAAAGTATATTAAACGGTCAAAAGTTTGCAACCGAACTGATGTATTCAAGCGCCGTAAAATAACCATAAAAAGCCACTTTACATTTATGCAATATTGCACGTGACATGTCAATTTTTATTGCGCGCATGCGTACGTTGAGCTATTTCGATCAGCTGATGGCAATATTTTTCATGGCATTGCATTAGCGCGAGTTCTAATTTGATGGCATGGCAGATGCAATTTAGTTAATTTTTTTAGGGATATTTGGGTTGCAATCTATGTATTAAAGGAACTAAGCAACAAACAACATATATTTTAGAGTTTTCCTTTTCGCTTGATTGGTAGTCCGAAAGATTTTACAAAATATTGCATTGCATTCACTGACCTCTATACTAAACATTGCATTGCAGTAGTGTAAAGTGCTTTCAAAGCTGCAAAAATTGTCACGCAAAGTTTTACATATGCCCCCATTTAATTGCATTGTGTAAATGTAAAGCTGCTTTAATGGCGCTCTATCTCAAGATATAATAAACCGCAATCCAATATAAACTTTCTTCATTTTTATCAAAAACTTTGTGAATAACTAATATATGGTCATTTGCAGCAAATTATTATGAAGTTTCCCAAGAAATAAATTACATTCAACCTATATTTAATGTTTTTACTCAAAACAAAGCAAGAAAAAATAAAATGTACTTATATATTAGGCACCCCACTATAATAATGCTGATAATAATTATATAAGAAACACAAGAAACGCCTATAAATCACTGAGACCGAAACCACTTGAAAAGAACACTTCCAAAATGCATTTATTTTACTATTTAATTTAACAAACTTAAATATTTTATTATGCCAATAAATTATAATAAACCGAATATATCCGATGACAACAATATACCGTGTTTTCACTATATGCAATTTAGCTCTTCTGACAGTAGTAAAATAAAGTACCTATATACCTGTTATATTAAAGCAGTTCTCTACATTTAAACAGCATTCTATCATTTACCAAATTAAAATTTATGTAAATAGAAAAGGCAAATTTTGTAAAACTGAACGCGTCCGCAGAAAAGGATATGACGTCGGACCTCATATATGACGTCACATGTAGAAACAATCACTGAAGTTCCATGCAACAATAAATAAATACATAATTTATCTGAATTTTTTTAATGTGATTGCGTAAAACATTACTAATACTACATTTATAGTGACCCCTGTGAGATTTCTTTAGATATATCATGTCAATAATTCTACAACGTGATGTTTTCGGCGGGAAAATTTTTATTCAAATTAAAAAATGTTTGTTTTAGGAAATTAATGAACCGATTCTGGAAATTCATATGTCCCTCGCTCTAAATATGTTTTATCTTTCGATTTAAAGAAAATTTGAATTTTATGAAAACACCCTATTCTAATTGATGGAGGCGGCACATCAGAGTTCAATTAAGTAAGTAGAATTCTTATGGTAGTTAAAAATTAACTAAACATTTTATTACGTTCAAGGACATATTTACAGTCGAAAACTTTGATGTATGTATTTCCATAATTTTGATAAAAGATTCTTGCTGTTCAATTCGAAATTAATTGTTACGTTTTGAAATACTTATTTTTTTTTAAATATAAACAATACCCCTATATATTATAGCGGTACATGGTATAAATTATGTACACCTACATTTTCCGATTACCGAACCAGATCCTAGCTACACTTTACATAATTAGGTAATATTTATAATTATAATTTTCAACATATATCTTATACAGGGTGTTCGCTAACTGGTGGTAGTTTTTTTAAGGAACAATTGTACTCATTAAATGGAGTAACTTTTCTATTTAACGTTTTTGTCTATTATATCAAATAACCGAAATAAAAAATAAATAAATTTATGGAAAACTACACAAGCCGGCAACGTTGGACATTAGGTTTGCATCAATCGCCAGCGATCGATGATCGATCGCTGGTTTTGAGCGATATAAACGGAAACCTAACGTCCAACGTTGCCGGCTTGTGTAGTTTTTCATAAATCTATTGATTTTTTATTTCGGTTATTTGATATAATAGACCAAAACGTTAAATAGAAAAGTTACTCCATTTAATGAGTACAACTGTTCCTTAAAGGACTACCACCAGATAGCGAACACCCTGTATACTAAATAAATTCTTGTGCATGTGGCGAGGAGGACATAATTTCTACCAATATTGAAACTTGCTAATAAAATAAGGTTGACGTTTCATTTTTGTCCTTAAGAGAAAGTTAAATAGTAAATTCTACTTACATTCAATATTAATCGTGTTCAGTCCTACTTGCACTTATAAAATAATTTTAAAAAAGCTGCTTAACGTCTATATTAATTTCCTAAGATGTAAGATGACTATTTAACTAAATCTAAGACAAATTGTTCATTAAATGGATAATCGAAAGTCGAAAATATTGGAATACTTATTATTACCACGCAAAATGAATGGACAGAGAATGGAAATAATGCGGACCTGTGTATTTTCAAGCAGAATATAATAAAAATAAGAAATTTCAACCAATAGTAGTCATTTCCTTCCACCAATTAAATCGCTGGCATCCCTCTATCGTAATGCCATCTATATTTGGTGTCCTGTCGCATCCAACAAAATCTCCATAAGGTTAGCCTATTATGTAGTCTATATACAATGGTTGGGGAATAAATCCTTATTCTAATAAGAATTTTCGGCTTTTAATGACAAATGGAGCCACCAAAATATTAAAATCATAGATAAAAAATTATTTAATTAAAATACCCTACATAATATTATTCATGTCGGTGTAATCAATGTGCCATACGAATTATGGTTACTGCCCCCTGGACCCTCGCCTCGTTCACATATTCTATTACCAAAACTTTGAATCTATTACAATTTTACTACGACATCTAGTACGAAAAAATAAAGTATCCTGCTCGGAACACTGTCTCCATAAGGTTATACTACTAGGTAGGTACTCTAAATACAATGGTGTTAGATAGGTATAGAAGAATGTTTATACTCATTGGAAATAGAATAGTAACGATTCATTGTTCTTATGAAATATTTATGATACGTGTGTAATAATATAGTAAATGGTTTTGTCATCTAGCGGCGAAATTATATATTAATATATGTAGTTGTGTTCTTTTAAAATGTTATGCCCACATTCATTTGGGGGTTATCAATTTTGTTAGGGGTAATAAGAGCAGTAGGATCATATGGAGAAATTAGCCAAGATGGTTGAATAGTTCGTCGTATTCCTCTAATATATGGCAGAGGTACGTAAAAGGTTAGGTCAGGTTGTTGTGACCTTTCATTTTTTGGTGAAAATTGAAAGTCTTAGTAAAAATCTGAAAAAATATTAACAAAATAAACCTCTTTTAATTTTCGAGATACGGCCACAATTCAAAAAGTAAAAGTGTCCCAGATTTGTCGTTTAATTCTCTATAAGGACGTGTCTGTTGAATTTCGTCAGACGTATATTTTAGTGACTTTGCAAATTAATAAACGTTATACTAACTACAAAACATAGAACACAAACTTACTAACTACTATTTGGGCAAGTTTGACGTAATATATATTTAGTAAAAAAAGAGCTACAGTGGAATTTTGTTTATGAATAAGGTGTCAAGATATATTTATGGCGCTGTTCAGTATTATTTAAAATTAGGTTGACTAGAAATTGAGGAATCTTAAAAACTGCAATAGGGTATGATAGTTGTGTATTTGGGCCATTGTAAATATTGGTTATAAATTATTAAATATAAGATTATAATTACTGAAGTGTTTTGTATTTATTATGTTTTTGGTCATAATAAATAGCACCATCTAGCAGCGAATATACCTACATATCTATTTCTGTTGAGTAGAAGTCGGACTGTAGGAAAGCTGTAATTAGTTACGTATTAATATTTTATTTTTATGCTATCGTTGCTACTAGTCGATACTGGAAAACATATGAACAAAAAAGGTAAACTTATAATAACTACGAAAACAAATCTAAACAGAGTCAATTATTATTTAAAAAAAATACACAATGTCAATACACCTGTTCGTAATCTGAATTCTGGATAGCGGGCAAACAATAATAAAATATGGATTAACAGTAAACACAAATAAAAATTAATTAGGAATTTGGCAATATACACATATTATACAAAACAGGGAAATACTATTAATCATATGTGGAAATACTATCTATACTATAAATACTATAAATAATATCCGAACACATTGTCGGAACCTGTCGATGAGGTAGCATCGGCAATTTCAAAAGTGGGAAAACTATTTTATCTTGGAGCCAAGCAATACGTCAATTTATTTAGACAAAATCCATTCTACGTTCCTTACTAGCTGCGAAATGTCTAGGTATCACTTTATTGTCAAAGTCAGGAATTAACTAAATTATATTTTTTTCAATTGATAACATCGAAAGTGCATTAAGCCTTTCTTGGCCCATAGTGTTCCTTAGAAAACATTTTATTCTTTTTAACGTAGAAAAACCTCTTTCACATTCGCACGTCGTCATAGGTGTAGGATACTTAAAATTTTGTACGTCTCAGATATAAGCCTTCCTCCAAATTATTTTTATTAATAAATGTCAGAAGATGTAAAACACCATATTGCAGCACATATCATCCCTGCCATAAATAACTTTCAATTCAGTTCTTAATTTCTCTTTGTCAGAACACCCACACATCCACGAAAACTTATCATATGTATTTTCTTTTTTTAAATATCTGTTAAACTTATTCTTGCCCATAGTTTTTTTTTATATTTAATTCCGGGACAGGCTTTCCTAATTTTTTTATACTAACTTTATCCTCGTAACTCAGCGGTCTGTTACTTAAAATATAGGACACTAAATTCATTTTGAAATGTCTTATGTGTGCCATAGCAATGCCGTAAACAAAATGCAGAACGTGACGCGGTCTCCGTACACAACTCACTTATGCCCTTTGGGAAGTAGATATTGGTAAACTCAAGTTGCAACGCAGCGATAGCGTCGGAAATTAGTTTTGGGGTTTATTATGTTGATAAAAATGTTAAGATGGATTAAAATAAATAGAAATTAGAAATTGACTAATTAACTAGCTAAGCCGAATTTGCTTTGGGGGGCACGTGCTCCTGTGGCCCTTAGGAGCAGCCGCCACTGTATAATACTGCGATTACTGATACAGGTAAAAATTTGGCATTTAAACTGTTCTATACCTATTAATTGCCTGTAACTGACATCCTGAACTACTTCAATTGGTACTTACATTAGTTTTTATAGAAAATAATTGTTTCTAAAACGTATAAGATTTTCAAAAAGAGAATACCAAATACAAAACACATACAAAACGCAAATATACAGGGTTTGTTTGGATTTTGGACCTTGTCCTGGGTCAACAAAGATGGCTGCGATACGTCATCACTAATATAGCGTATTATAAAATAACTTAATTATTACAGTTGGTGGATCTTAAATTACAATATAGGTATTTAAAAATGATCAAAATGATTCATATATATTTATTGGCTGATTTCTACCAATTTAGTTACTTTTATTTGTAAGGTTTCTTTATATGGATTTATTTTTTTACTGCCCAAGTTTTCTTTTTACATATTGTTATGAATTACACCCCCTTGGAACTGGAGATGATACGCCTATGCCTACTGATAGTGACTGGAAAGACTCTAGAAAGAGCCAAGGACTTTTCTGGAGTGTGGTGGAAGAAGATTCTGGTTCAGTCTGGAGGAAATTTCAGAGTGTATAAGGCACGATTACCAGCGCGGAAGAAGAAGTTTATTTTAGAAGTGACACGTTCGGTAAAAAGTGAGGTTAAATAAGAGTGTAAAAGTTAATTTGATTGTTTGAAGTATTGCATAGTCAGTAAATTATTGAATAAAGTGTTAGTGGTGCTTATCTCTTGTTGAAATTATTTAGAACTCACGGATTCATACAGGGTGTTTACTAAGAGGTGAATAAACGTAACATTGGTGTCAGACGCGGAATTTTGACAAGAGGATTTTTCGGGAGTGTTGGGAAGACTGGGACAGTATTCTCGAAGTTAGTGCTAACACAGGAAGGACTAATTTACTGGACATTATTCGAGGACTATTTTCGAACAGAAAAATAGTGTTAAGTGCATTTTTTGAGACATTTTTAGAACATTTTATTAGGACATTAGTGATTAAATCCTTTGAACTAAGAAGAGATGAAGACTCTGAACAAGACTTTTTCGTGTAGTTAATTAAGTGCATTTTCGTGAACTTTCTAGAACTTCTCAATTTGGACAGTAGTTTAAGTGCTGTTTTGCGATTTCTTTGGACAATTCCATTACCGATATTGACGTGATTGTTAAATTTTATTGATAATTATATGCCAATAACAACCAGAAGCATGGCATCCGAAAAACAAATGCAAGACTTTATGGCACAAATGCAAAATATGATGGTAGACCAAGAACAAAAACGCAAGAAGAATTAAGAAAAATTTTTGAGGATCAAGAACGAAGACGTCAAGAAGAGGAGAAACGCCGTCAAATGGAAAATGACGGCTTAAGGAAAGCTATAGAGACACAACAGAATGCCTTGTTTACAGTCGCTGAAGAACTCAAAAATAAGATCGAAGTAAAAATGGACAAGGTCGAAGAGGAAATAAGCGAAGTGAAAGAAAAAGTAGACAAGGTTGAAGAGAAAATGCACCAGGTAGAAGGAGAAATAGACCAACTTAAACAACAGTTGAGGGATAGAGGAAACCAGCAACTGGTATCATCAGGCCAGCGATTAAAAATTCCCTCCTTTGATGGTCAAAGTTCCTGGATGACTTACAAGACAGAGTTTGAGGCAGCAGCGAGTGCTAACAACTGGAATGACGAAGAGAAGGCTAAGGCATTAATCGTAGCTTTAAGAGGCCAAGCATTGGAATTGCTCCAGACAATTCCGGTAGACCAACAAACGAACTTTAGAGTTTTAGAAGCTGCCTTAGATCTATGATATGGCGATCAACACCTTGCTCAAGTATACCAGACCCAGCTGAAATTGCGCGTTCAGAAAGCTGGAGAGATTCTGCAAGAATTTGAAGCTGCGGTAGAAAGACTGGCACATTTAGCATATCCTAATGCGCCAAGAAAATTTAGAAAGAGCAATTGGCAGTAGGGGCATTCCTAGACGGGATAAGGGACGAGGAGATCAGGCGAGTCCTCAGGCTATCCCGACATAAAAGTAGTAGTGAAGCCTTGGTGCATGCACTAGAGGTAGAAGCCGTCTATAGGGATACTCCAAAGTCAAGAGTGCGGGCTATGACGCTTGAAGAATCGCAGCCAGAAGAGAGAGACCAAAACCCTATCTTGAACGCGATTCTCAAAACGAATAAAATGATCAGTCAATTACTGGCTCAATCGAATCCTCCAAGAACACAGGAAAACCAACAAAATAGAGAAAGGCCAAGTGGAGGTATTAAATGCTACAACTGCGGCAGGATGGGACATATGAAACGAGACTATCGACAGCAGAATTCGGACAGACGAGTAAATGCTGTAAATGTAGAACAGCAGCAGGAAAACTAAAGATAATAATAATAATAATTTATTGTCCATAAGATCATACAAATAAGGATATGGGACATGTCAAAATAGCCAGCACCAAGGGGGCTGTGCTGGCTAGGGAACACGGTGCCCCCAGAGAAATAAAGATTTCCCAGCTGCGAAAAATTCCAAGTAGTCTGCTGTTGCAGGGATATGTGAATGGAAGAAAGTGCGTGTTTACTGTTGACACAGGTGCTACGTCATCAATAGTGCGGCCAGGGTTTATATCAAGCTTGCAGATTAAGAAGAAGCAAAATGAAGTAATTATTCGGACAGCCACGGGAAACAGGGCTGCGGTCCATGGAGAGGTCAATTTGGAACTGCAGGTTGGGCGGTTGAGATTCAATTACAAGGTCATTGTGGCTGACATTACAGATGATTTCATTTTGGGACTGGACACCATGGAAGAGAGGAGGTTTATTGTTGACGTAGGGGAGCGAGTCTTGAAAATTGGAAATGAGGAATTTATCCTGACAACCGCAGATGGCCAATTCCATAAAGCAAGGTTATTGACAACACATACGATTAAGATTCCTGCTCACTCGGAACAGATCATCGAGGGGAAGCAATCAAGTTCCTGAAAAAGGAAAGTTCAGTATTTGCCAAAAGTACGGAGGCCCTTACAAAAACAGATATAGTCCAGCATCGGATAAATACTGGAGACTCACCCGCTATTTGACAACAACCTAGGAGGCTTCCGCTAGCAAAACAAGAAGAAGCCTCGGCAATGATAGATAAGATGCTACAAGATGGAGTCATTGAGGAGTCAACGAGTCCCTGGTCATCGCCTGTAGTTTTGGTTGCCAAAAAGGACGGAACGTTAAGATTTTGTGTCGATTATCGGAAATTGAACGATGTGACGAAGAAATACAGTTACCCATTACCCCGGATTGACGACACGTTAAGTACATTGGCAGGCTCAAGATGGTTTTCGACGTTAGACCTTAGGAGCGGTTATTGGCAAGTTGGGCTTCATCCTGATGATAAGGAAAAGACAGCGTTTTCAGCAGGCAGTGGTCTTTACCAATTTACGGTGATGCCTTTTGGACTTTGCAATGCTCCAGCCACGTTTGAACGATTGATGGAATTTGTACTACGAGGGCTAACCTGGAAGACGTGCCTGGTTTACCTTGACGACGTGCTGGTTATGGGACGAGACTTTACAGAACATTTGAAAAATCTTCAAGAAGTATTTGGACGAGTAAGGAATGCACACCTGAAGTTGAACCCGAAGAAGTGTTTACTATTTCAGAAGGAAGTTTAATTCCTTGGTCACGTAGTGTCTTCGGAGGGAATACGAACGGATCCCGACAAAATTTCTGCCGTACGAGATTGGCCAAGGCCATCTAACGTTCATGAAGTACGAAGCTTCCTTGGCCTTTGCACTTATTATAGACGCTTTGTGGAAGGGTTTGCAGACATTGCGAAGCCACTACATCGGCTAACAGAGGAGAAAGTTCAGTACCAGTGGACACCGGAGTGTGAAACGGCATGGAGAAAATTGAAGGCAGCTCTATGCACTGGTCCTGTGCTAGCATACCCACAACAGAATGGACTTTTTATTTTAGATACAGATGCCAGCAATTCTTCGATTGGTTGTGTGCTGTCCCAAATTCAGAACGGAGAGGAAAGAGTGATCGAGTACTTCAGCAAGGTGCTCTCCAAACCAGAACGAAACTATTGTGTAACCAGGAAAGAGTTATTGGCCATCGTCAAATCAGTGGACCATTTTCATAAGTATCTCTACGGACGACATTTCAAAATCAGGACCGACCATGCTGCGTTGAAATGGCTGTTGCAGTTGAAAACCCCGGAAGGTCAACTGGCTCGTTGGATAGAACGGCTGCAACAGTACGACTTTAAAATCGAGCATCGATCAGGAAGATCTCATAAGAATGCAGACGCTTTATCTAGAAGACCATGCAAGGACGACTGCAAGCACTGTAACAAAAGTCAAATTAAGGGAGCCAAGTCCGGCCCTGTGCAACAGAATAACCGTATTCCGAGCTTGGTAACATTTTATGGGTCGAGACTTTAGCAAACTATCGTAAAATACCAGTCATAGATACATCTGTTTTATGTTATTTTAGAGTCCAGGAAACGTGCTTTGTTAACTTTACTCTTTATTAGGTAGTCGACGTTAGCCACTTGGAAACAATAAATAACCATCCAAATTATTTTATGTCCAATTCTCTTTTCTTAGTCGAACTTGTCAAATACGAACCCACCGGGGGTTCTAGTTAGATTTTCAAGACTAAAGCAGTTGATAGAGGCTTCCAGGAACATATGTAATAGACCATAAGATAGATAGACCACTTAAGGCAGATTTTTTCCCCCATACAAAAGCAAAGTCAGGAACAAAAGGGTTTTTTTTCATCTGTTTGAGTGGAAATAAAATGTTCAGATAGGCCATATGATAAATACCATGGTCCGTTAGGTAATTTCAAATGCGTACGGTTTAAAGTAAAGAAGACCCTAATTGGTCGAGAGTTTAAAGTTTACTGCCCACTTTGGAAACGTATTATTTCGATGTAGAGATTATCTTCACTCTTGGTTTAACTTCGGTTCGGTCATCATCTACCCACGGGGTATAGGAAATTCTCGTTTTGCGAACCTTTTTCAATTGTAAAGTTTAAGTACATTTGTTTAATGTTTTGCCGGTTTTAATAAGTAGAAAATTAATGTGTTGTAATCGAACTAGGTCGCGGTTCAGCTAAAGATTTGAAATTGCCGCGGACCATTTTATTTCTTGATATAGAGTAATTATCGTTTGTTAATTTATTTAATCGTGTTTAAGTGTTTGTGATTGTCAATTTCATTTGCTTTCATTTTCTTATGTAAATATAGTGATTTAAGTGTTTTGAGAAATCACGTGTTTTATTTGCTTGTCCTGAAATTAAGTTCATTTTATATTCAGTAAAGTTTGTTTGTGAAGTAACCTGGTTGATGGACACCAAAAAGGATAAAATCACCTAGAAAGCAAAGGGTAAGCACAGTTTTGTTTTCGATGGATATACTATGATATCGACGGAGTTTGCAAAGTGATTGGGACACTCCGTACTCTGCCAATGGTAATGTCTGATTAAATTATGTAATTAGGGGAATAAAACCCCAGTTATTACAGTGGCGCAGTCTAAAAAGGATGTTTTAAGGAAAAAATTTGCATAGCCAATTAATATTCAAGTTAATTAATTGAGTCACTGCATTTTTTAGAATTTTCAAAATTCGTCTTTTAAAATGAACCTACGTATTAACATGTCAGTTTTTGTTGTTGATCTTGTATTAAAATTACCTAAGAGAGTTAAATTAGTGATTTCGGAAGTAAAAGTTTTTAACTCGTAAAATTATACCAGTACGTTGAGAATTTCTTAGAATTAATTTATTTTGCTAGAGTAATGATTCGTGAATGTGTCAAGTAAAGTAAATTAAAATTAGTAAAGAGAGTAGAGGTGAAGAATAAGATATTATCATTGGTTGGGCATATTATAGTATATGTAAGAACGGCTTGTGTTTAATTCCTAGACAGCAAAGTAAAAATACCCTGAAACTTGACTACAGTAGGCAATTCATAAGGTTATATGTGTATAAAAGAATTAAGGTTGTGTCAAAGCAATAAACAAAGTATATGTAGAAATTAGTGCTCCTATTTACTGAGCTGTGGTGAAGTAGGGCATTTAGCGAAACGATATTTAGAGATATATTGTCGAGTAAAATTTAAAAATACGGACCTAGCGTTAAATTATTGCAGTAGACGAGGTTATTGCACCCTCGTTCGGACAAAACCCTATTCATAAACTTAGGTACCTGTAAGAAATAGTTATCACAAAGAGTAAATACCGAGCAAATTGCAGTAGAATAAATAGTAATTACATTAGCCAAAGCAAGGTTCTATTTAAAAAGTAAAAGGACAATTAGTCCAGGGATTATTATAATATACGGGTTGATGCAATCAGTAGCTAAAATAGGTAGAAATGTTAGATAGCTAAGCATGACACGGGAACCACGTTATAAAATTATTTATACACAGAATCAATTAGCACTGTCGCACAGGTAGCGAAGATAAACAAGATATTGTAATTCGAAATAGGAACTTTTCGCGGGAATATTCACTTTAGATATATAGAGTATATAGGTCACTCAATGAAATAAATTACGGTTGTTTTCCAAATTTATAATATAGGTACCTAATACCTAAGTTACCTAAGCGAAAACCGTATTTTTCAAGGTGTTTATGTTATTTTGTTGTAAATTGAAATATGAGCATTCCCAGATTAAATTACTATGTTAGAATAAATTACTAGAACTTCACGTTAACAGCAAGTACACGAAAGAAAGTACAGAGAATTTAAGTAGGTAGGTCATTCAGGCAGAAAGCAAGAGCTATCTATATATTTTTATTATTGTTGGTTTGCTTTCTCACTTTAAAGTAGTAGTAAATCAATATTTTCGTAAAATTCAAAGTAAGTAAGGAATAAAAGGTTAAAATGCTAGCCAGAAGTCAATCTAGAGTACCTATTTCATTTCAGAGAGATAGCTTAACGCGAGAATTGTAATAGTACATTTTGTGCAAGGTACACTAAAGCGAAACCAAAAATCGCAATTAGACTATCGAATAGAGTGAAATTTAGAAATATAAGCTATGTTAATGTACATAAATTTCCCTCTGGCTACACGTTCAGGCCAAGATATAGTTTTTCCAATAGTTCGTTTGCTTGTTTCCCAATTGTGTAATTGTTTAAGTAATTGATTAATGATTTATCGAGAAATAATAAGGACTTAAAAATATTTTTATAAAATTTTGGTTACAGTATCCCTTATTATCATTTTTTTTGTTGTGACATCGCATGCACAAATATTTAGAGGTAAAGTAGTTTGCATTTGTATTTGGGTTCATAGAATTGGTTAGGATAGTTTAGAGAAAATTTGCCCTTTCGCTTTCAAAGTAACAGAAGTGTTTTCTTTTGTTGTTGAAAAATTTCTGGAATTAATTTACATAAATGGTTTGAAATGGTACGAATTAATTTTTTTTTTTAAGATTAAATTGGTGCTATGAAACCGAGTTATGCGTTGTACATTTACATATTTTGATCAAAATAACACAGAGAATTTAGCTAATTCACGACTGGTTAGGTCTTTTTTTTTTGGGGATATGACAAGTTCTAGAATATATTTCATGAGTAATTAAGCTGCATTATTTGTTAAATATAAAGAACTAGAGATAAAAATCGCAAATTTTAATATTGCCTGGAAGGTAAAAGTAAGAGAGGGCACGTACAAAATTTGCCGCTAAAATTTGCATAACAACTACAGGTAGAAAGTTACCGATAGGGTTGAGCCTCTCAATTTGGAGAAATTAATTTTCGATTCATGAATTAAGCCAGGTGCAATCACCTGTTTCTTTTCGGAATGCAGGAAACAAGGAAATTACCTAGGGTTTTGTTGTTTCTGAACCATTTACGGGGGAGACAGTGCTCATACTGCTTATTGCTTGGCGAGTCTGTATATGTATATGGGCATATGTGTACGTATATGAGTGTGTACACGTCGAGTATATAGATATGTGAAAATGTATGAATTTTGACGTAGGTAGATGAGGATGTATATCTATAGGTAAATAGGCATGGAGGCGTACTAATGTATGTGTGAGTATACATATATAGATGAGCAGATATATAATTTTTCTTTATTGGACGAGTAGAATAAACAGAAATTAATTAGTATCCAAATTTAGAGACTCAGAAATCGCGACAGAAGAGAAAGAAAAGTATACATTGCCGTTCAGGGGGCATATAAACCCAGCGTTATAGAATAGAAATGCACCGTATGGGTCCAGTCAATAATTTTGCGCGAGGTATTCTCAAAGTGAACGGAATTGGCGCATTATTGTTATCAGACAAATTAATTAAAATTAATTAAATAAATAGTACACCTATGGTTATAGTGCAGGGTCATGGTGATATAAGAAAAAGTAGAAATACGCAGAGAAAGTTAAGATTTTACCGGAAGGGCACTTCTGAGATAACTTTGTGAATTGAATATTGTTAGTGAATAAAAGGATAGATGATGATCGTAGAGTGGAGTTATGCTGAGAGTCCAACAAGGATTTAGAAATATTTCTTTGTTGTTAAACATGGCAGACAAAATTCAAGACAAAAACGGGGTAAGAAGTTGCTGGTAAGGAATTTGCAGTCTCAGGTGTTCCACCTCTAGAGAATTTAGAGCTTAACAATATGAATAAAGGCAATCTTAAGTGCAATAAGCTTTACAGGTGAAATAAACGTTTACAGGGGCGTGCCAATACAGGCAATTTAGTCACAGAAAGCTTGGATACTATGTCGTACGTAACCCCAATGATGATAGACAGTAATAAATCGGAGGCCAATACATTAGAATAGTAGGTACATGCCAGTAAATTAAATTTTAGAAATTAATTAATGCAGAGTACATTTTTGGAAATAAAAGAATACAGAGAGCCCATCATTTTCGAACTATACAATTAGAATATTTACGTTTTGAAGAAAATATCAGAGACGATAAGAAAAGAAAAATTTTATTTAATTTTTTTTTATTTCATTTTAATTTTTGTTTTCTTTTGGGGCAAAATCATGCTATTGTTAAAGAGGCTGAGCTCATTCAGCAGCATATGGTAAACATTAGGTAGAAAATATAAGAAATAGCTTTTAGACTATCATTTTGTGTTAGATAAGAGGCATATAGTTGCATCACTTCAGTTTCTCTTGTGTGGCCTAAGGGTTTTATTCAAGTTCAAAAAGGGTTACGGATATTTTATGATTAAATGTAGATATATCGAGTTTATACAGCTCTAGGAGAAGTTAGGGCATTAACAAAACAAATATTTTATTTCCCTTAAGATAGAATCATGAGTGGAATATGGCATTGAGTTTTAAGAATGGTGATAAAAGAGAAAAAAAAATATTTCATGGGGTAACAGCTTTAGCTAGAGTAATCTTTATGAGTTTTATTTTTATAAAAATTAGAGGCTTTAGTAATATGTACGAAAACCTGGAGGAGAACACCGGCCGTGAGACTGTGAATTTTCTTTTGGGGTCCAACAAATGAGTAGGGGGGAGAGGAACAAAAGGAGGAGAGGAGAGAAATACCGAGGATAGGGACAAACGGAAATAGAAGGTTTGGTATAGACTAATACAGAGTTTCACTTTTCTTTTCAGGTCCAGGGAAATATGATGTATTTTTTTTTTCATCTCATGTTTTACATTTAGGGTTTATTTCTTTATTTGTTTTTCCTTCTCCTCTACCCATTGAAGCGGATAGGAATTCCGGATCGCCGTAAATCGGGTAAATTGAGACGAGAACAGAACGAGATTGAGATAAAATATAGTTAATGAGTCAATATACAGGGTGTTCGCTAGTTGCGTGCCGAAACAAGTAATGGATAAAGAAATAAGTATACGGGAAACGTTGATGTTGGTAGGAATATCCCTTTCTTTCAACTATAACCAGGTAATACATCCGAGAGATATATTTGGCATAGTAAGCACATTTTGCCCCCTCCCCAAAGTTATGACAACAGGTTAGCGGAGCAGAACCGAAATTCTGAAGTAGGTTTCGTAATTGCTCGAAAGGAAATGGAAAGTGAATCTTTGTTTTTACAATATGGTCCTAGATTTGGACAGGGGTGTAATGAACTTACGCGGTTATAGTTGGCCTTAACAGGTGACGTCTCCACCTCAGGACAACGGATTATGAATCACGATGATCTAGCAGGAGGGGTAGCGCTCACTGTCCCTGATGGTGACTGTTTGCTGCGAGCAGATCGGTGCGATCGTTGGCGGGGTTAGCCGGATACCCCGTATAAAGGAGGTGGCAGGGGGCACCACGCTGGAGCCCATAGGTATACTCCCCTCAGAGTTTCTGGTACCACTCCGATCCTGCCGCTGTGGACAAGTCTACAACTCCTGGGACACCACCCGGAAAACACGACAGGTTTGACAGTACTGAGCCACGGGATAACTCGGATGGAGAGAAGAGGGAAAATAAAGTTACTCAGGCTACAGCGGCTGTCAAACCGAAGAGACCTTACAATAGCCCAAAAGAATTTCACGACTATCTCGGTGCTAATAGCGAACTTCCAGGATCGATCTCTGAGAACTTGGCCAAGTCCAGAGGATTACGAATGGGACGTAGTTTTAAAAAACACCCAAACGTAGTACGATTGAATGAAGACATACACATCCCAGCATTCCATGGTTGTGATGTGAATGTGCCAATAGACATCCGGATTCCAGCAGGCCCTGTGATTTGCGAACCACTCTCTAGCAAAGAAATGGGCATTTGTACGGCCTACAGCATTGTAGACGTCCCCCATAGGGTGCCTAACAACAGGAGGAATATAGTCGTGAGAATTCTTAATATTACTCCAATACCACAGACCATTTATCGTCACACCCCACTTATAAACTTGGTGTCCGCGTCCGAGGATGGACCGCATTGGAAAAAGTGCCCCGGCAAGACTCCTTATGCGGCTAAGGATGAGAGAAGAGGGGATATGGATCACTTGGAAGGTTACAAACTGAAAAAGGTAGTGCGTATTAGAGTAGTTATTTCTACTAATAACAACACGTTGCGGCACAGCAAGCCAACTAGTGAAACACCAAATCGATATAAGAAACAGCCGCGGAATCGAAAGAAAAATACGGACCGGAAATGAGGTAACCAAGATCGCGCCGCTCCCATCATCCATCCGAGACCACCGATTGTTCGCGTTCCGAAGAAACGTTTTTTTTTTGTCTTTTCTTTTGTATGTGTTTTTTTCTTTAAGTTTAATTCTAGGTCAGTAAGAAGGTTTAGGGCCACGAACACGCCAGGGGACCGACAAACTACGCGCCGACCGAGGTAGGCATACGGATCTCCGCAGGGGAAGAACCTCGACAGGAAGGACATCAGGACGAACACCCAGTTAGGAGAAAGATCCAGCGGAAAAACAGGCGTATATGGTCCTTACGCATTCACAGAGAACTTACACGTACTGATGAGTTTCAGGTTCCACACCCCCACTACCGTTAGACCGATGAGGAGAGCCAGGTTCCGCAGTGAGGAGGCCACGAGGTCCAGGGGAAGACCACCGACCGCGTCCAGAGCCACCGCCAACGAGTAGCCACGGAGAGCAATCCAGGGGGACAGAGCCAGTTTCAAAGCAGGACGATTCGACCAGCGAGAGACGGGTTGCAGTAAACAATGCCGACAACGAGTTACTGCCAACAATGTGTCTTCCCATCCGCGAAGACGACATCAGGTGACTGTCCGGACCTTAGACTTGGTGTGCAGCGACGGAACTCAATGTAAGTGACAGTGAACAAATTATTCAGTGATCGTGACGTGAACCGCGGGGACCCTAGTAGATAATTAATTTTAAACTTTTGTAATCAACCTATACTGGGATCGAATCAATTGTTTTAGTCATGAAAAACCA
Organism: Stenurella melanura; assembly: GCA_963583905.1. NCBI lineage: Eukaryota > Metazoa > Arthropoda > Insecta > Coleoptera > Cerambycidae > Stenurella > Stenurella melanura. Next base: position 75,433,308 of record OY757315.1, read on the forward strand.
ATATGCTTCAATCTATAGGGGGGGGGCAATGTAACAAAAGTCAAATTAACGGAGCCAAGTCCGGCCCTGTGCAACAGAATAACCGTATTCCGAGCTTGGTAACATTTTATGGGTCGAGACTTTAGCAAACTATCGTAAAATACCAGTCATAGATACATCTGTTTTATGTTATTTTAGAGTCCAGGAAACGTGCTTTGTTAACTTTACTCTTTATTAGGTAGTCGACGTTAGCCACTTCGAAACAATAAATAACCATCCAAATTATTTTATGTCCAATTCTCTTTTCTTAGTCGAACTTGTCAAATACGAACCCACCGGGGGTTCTAGTTAGATTTTCAAGACTAAAGCAGTTGATAGAGGCTTCCAGGAACATATGTAATAGACCATAAGATAGATAGACCACTTAAGGCAGATTTTTTCCCCCATACAAAAGCAAAGTCAGGAACAAAAGGGGTTTTTTTCATCTGTTTGAGTGGAAATAAAATGTTCAGATAGGCCATATGATAAATACCATGGTCCGTTAGGTAATTTCAAATGCGTACGGTTTAAAGTAAAGAAGACCCTAATTGGTCGAGAGTTTAAAGTTTACTGCCCACTTTGGAAACGTATTATTTCGATGTAGAGATTATCTTCACTCTTGGTTTAACTTCGGTTCGGTCATCATCATCATGTACCCACGGGGTATAGGAAATTCTCGTTTTGCGAACCTTTTTCAATTGTAAAGTTTAAGTACATTTGTTTAATGTTTGCCGGTTTTAATAAGTAGAAAATTAATGTGTTGTAATCGAACTAGGTCGCGGTTCAGCTAAAGATTTGAAATTGCCGCGGACCATTTTATTTCTTGATATAGAGTAATTATCGTTTGTTAATTTATTTAATCGTGTTTAAGTGTTTGTGATTGTCAATTTCATTTGCTTTCATTTTCTTATGTAAATATAGTGATTTAAGTGTTTTGAGAAATCACGTGTTTTATTTGCTTGTCCTGAAATTAAGTTAATTTTATATTCAGTAAAGTTTGTTTGTGAAGTAACCTGGTTGATGGACACCAAAAAGGATAAAATCACCTAGAAAGCAAAGGGTAAGCACACTTTTGTTTTCGATGGATATACTATGATATCGACGGAGTTTGCAAAGTGATTGGGACACTCCGTACTCTGCCAATGGTAATGTCTGATTAAATTATGTAATTAGGGGAATAAAACCCCAGTTATTACAGCACTGCCGCCATGTGGAGAAACAGCAGGCCACGGGAGTAGTCAACACTATTAAAATAGACGTTCCAGATGATTGGACAACTGAAGCCCTAAGACAAGAACAACTAAACGATGCAGAGATTGGGGCTATATTGAGAGCAAAGGAAAAAGGAATTCGACCAGAGTGGAAGGATGTTTCAGACAAAGCAGTTGGACTGAAGGCACTGTGGGCGCAGTGGGACTCACTGAAAGTTAACAACGAGCATGGGAAAGCCCGGATGGAAAGCAGGTGGTTATGCGTCTAGTGATTCCCAGGTGTCGAGTACCGAAAGTACTTCAGGAAGTGCATAATGGAGCATCCGGTGGACACTTCGGCGTTAACAAGACCCTAAATAAAGTACGTGAACGATTTTACTGGGTAAATAGTCGTCAAGATGTTGAAGCTTGGTGTCGTAATTGTAAAATTTGTGCAGCCAGTAAGGGACCACAGACTAGAAATAAGGGTGCAATGAAGCAATATAACATCGGGGCTCCTTTTGAGAGGATTGCGATCGATATAGCGGGACCATTCCCAGTAACCAAGGACGGTAACAAGTACATACTGGTTGCCATGGACTATTTTAGTAAATGGCCTGAAGCCTACGCAATTCCGAACCAGGAAGCAGTTACTGTCGCCAAAGTCTTGGTAGACAACTTGATATGTCGGTTTGGTGTACCCCTGGAGCTGCATTCAGATCAAGGCCCTTCACCCGCAATCAGATGGAATGGTGGAGCGACATAATATCTCCACATACCGTTTTTCCTCATGCATATAGAGCTGCCATCCACGAGACTACAAAACAGACTCCGGCTCGTGTAGTATTTGGACATGAGATCAGACTGCCGTGTGATTTGATGATTGGAACACCAGGTGGAGAACGGCTTCCTGTGAACAGCTATGTAGATGAAGTGAGTGAACGGCTAAGGAATGTCCATGAGTTAGTTAGAGACCAAATCACCATAGCCAGTGACAGAATGAAGGCTCGATATGACCGTAAGGGTAGTTCAGAAGGGTTCAAGGCGGGAGATCTGGTTTGGCTGTACAACCCACAGCGGAAGAAAGGAAGGTCACCGAAACTTCAACCGCCTTGGGATGGACCGTATACTGTTATTACCCGAATTAATGATGTCGTCTATCGGATTCAACGAAGCATAGAGTCCAAGATGAAGATCGTGCATTTGGACAGGCTGGCGAAATACATCGATGATTCTGAGTTGCCTGATCGGGACGATCAGGCTTAAGGAGGGGGCAGTGTTATGAATTACACCCCCTTGGAACTGGAGATGATACGCCTATGCCTACTGATAGTGACTGGAGAGACTCTAGAAAGAGCCAAGGACTTTTCTGGAGTGTGGTGGAAGAAGATTCTGGTTCAGTCTGGAGGAAATTTCAGAGTGTATAAGGCGCGATTACCAGCGCGGAAGAAGAAGTTTATTTTAGAAATGACACGTTCGATAAAAAGTGAGGTTAAATAAGAGTGTAAAGGTTATTTTGAATGTTTGAAGTATTGCATAGTCAGTAAATTATTGAATAAAGTGTTAGTGGTGCTTATCTCTTGTTGAAATTATTTAGAACCCACGGATTCATACAGGGTGTTTACTAAAAGGTGAATAAACGTAACAATATATAGTTCATCCAAGTTAAGAAGTCAGGGCGCGTTACCATGGGAACGCGTGCCCTTGTCTCCCATTGGTCAATTTGCCAGCCAAGTTCACGCAGGGAAAAACAAACAAATCATAACAGATTCTTTGTCGGACCCGTCTCTATTATAGCTGCGCTGCCACTCACAAGGTATGTTCATTAGTGTTGATTTGAAGCAGCTTTAAGCAGCTAAATAAAGATAGTATAGTAAATAATGTGAGTGTGAGAGAGATAACGTATCTCAAAGTTGCTATAAATCAGCACAAATGAACATACTTACCTAAAATATATCTTATGTATCTCTGGTTATCCTTATTGATTTTTAGCTTTGATATTCTTGTCCTGGCGGGAGAGTCGGAGCCACGAAATAAAAAAAAGTTGCCTTGCAACTACTGTCGAGTCTCGTCTACAACTATATCAACCCTGGTAATCTTAGCTTGATGATTATCCCCATGCATCATTTTTTTATTGATAGTTGATCTGTCTAGTGGTATGTCATCATAACATGTTGACGAAACTCATCGTTATGAATTTTTGTCCCTGCTTCCCTTCGTAGGCTATCTATTTTAATTTGCGTTAAATAAAAAAAAACTGTGCAGTGATGGCTCCGGGCGAGTTCTAGAAAATTCGGCGTAGCAGAATTTTGTCTCCATCCAGGTACCCAGATAGCACAAACCTAAACTTATGTTATTCATAAAATATTCTTGCAGAATATCTAATTATTCTTAGAATAACACGAAAATAATAATTATCTTTTAAGAATATTCTTAGAAATAACAAACGGTGCAACTATATGTCTCTTTAGATTAATTTCGGAGTAATTCGCAGAATATTCTCTGGAGAACCTAGAATATTTCGAGAATATATTTTTATGGTTATTCATAGATTATATTTTCAAGTTATCTTTATATTGATGCCAAATTATATGTGCATAATATTAAATTATTCTTAGGGTGTTTTTATGTTTAATCGTGGAACGTATTTTTAAGTTATCTTTATATTAATTCGGAATAATATCTGCAACATATCAAATTATTTTTAGGTTTTAATTATCATCTTATCAGGGGGTTGTGTGGATACTGGTTTAGTCTGCATGGCCGTAGGGGACCATGTAGATGCTGGTTTTGGATCAGAACTGTCAGATAAAAGTACACAAATTCATTTTAGATTTCAATTGCTTGCATAGCCAGACTTCGGCTATCGAAAGAATCCAAATGTATCATTGTTTTTTACAAATAGTTTTTCTTTTTAGTTCCCGTAGATAGGTAGTTTTTTTCTGCTGTTTGCAAAAAGTCCTATAAAGAATATGTTTCATTAGAAATTTTGTTAATGGAAAGCAGAAGTATGATTTAACTTTTTTTTTACATTAATATGGAGTTCACCATGTGACGTGAGATTGGCGATCGGTGGTGTTCTGAAAAGCTGGGACAAAGAAGTACGAAAAATCGTGTTATTTCTAACAAATGGTAGTGTGAAAGACAAGACCATCAAATTTTTATTAGACAGGCTGGAAATTGAAGATATCAAGGACAGTAAGTATATTTTAGATAGTCTATATTGATTAAAATTTTAAATTAAGCCCTAAACGATTAAAGACATTGCCTTATTTTTGGGTGAAAGGACAAGACGTTTGATTATTTTCAATATTATATAATATATTAAATCAAATATATGTCAAATTTTGAAAGCAACTAATGGATATAGAGTATCATTTTTATATTTTAAATATTTCAAATTTATTCCTCACCAAAACAATGTTTAATGTTTTTTTTTTTTAGATGGACGAAATGCAGCAATTTTATGGGCCCACGAATATTTTGTGCTATCAATAAAGTGGTAAAAAATATATAACTGGGAAAAATCAAACAACAAAATTTACAATTCGGGATTCTCAGCAATCGTTTCTTTACCTTGACAAAACTTTACAAGAGGTTGAGGAGTGGATACATTTTTTTGAAAGAAAGAAAATGCCTTTTACCTTTGCCATTGGAGAGGATATCAGAAAAATTGTAGAAATATATGCATATTTTGATGGAGTTAAATATAAATTTTTGAATATCATCAGGGTGGTAAATATTATTTGTTTCAAAATAATGTATGTATTCAATTTGAATTTTCCAGCAGAAAGTATTATGATTTGAACATTTATTGAAACACATTCTTATAAAGTTGCAGGAAATTCTTTTCCTGAAATAAATATTTTATGTGAATATTTAATCATTGTACAGTGAACTGTTAAAAAATGAATGGCTTTTCTTATTTCTGTTTAATAAACTATATACCTACAACTTTATCGACTTTAGCAATTTTTATATAAAACCTAAAACATACATTTTTTTTTGAATGTACATGAAAATTCTGGTATGCATTTTTAATCAACTTAGGACCACTAGTATACATACAATCCTTGGTTACCTCTAGGTTACTATAATCCGGTTTGTTACTACGGACTTAATTATTGACAATAATTGATTCCTATATATGGATTATACAGACGAATCCAATTATTGTCAATAATTAATAAGTCCATTAGCAACAAACTTTATATATAGAACCGTAACCTGAGATTGTTATAGTGGTCCTAAGATCATTGTGACAATCTAAGGCAGAGGCATGAATTAATGTCTACCGTCATCTTATAAATGCCTGTTAACATTAAGTCAATGTATTGAATTGATTGAACAATGTACACAAAATCATTACGAGGATTACTAACAAATGATGGTCTGGTGTTTGAATCCATGTTCTTGATCATGATTATGATGAATAAGAGTGATTTGTCGATGTACAGGAAACATTAAAATCATGATAGAAAATTGACGTCCTATTGGATTGTATTAATGTACGTGGTCATTAATATAATGATTTAATTTTTAACATTAGTTGATAATTTCAATGTCTCTCAGAGATGAATATAATCACCTTAATATTAGGCAATCAACAATAGTAGATTACATTGATGAAATCGAGCATCGGTTGAAAATTAATGTCCAAATTATCGTAATGACATTTTTCATTATATTTACGTCACTTTTTCGTTCTGTGTATATAATTATACGTCACATTTTACATAGCACGTTACTTCTGCGAAACTTAGTTTACGTAGCATTTACGTATATGCTATATATTTGTGTTTGCTGGGAATATACTATTTCGAAAATTTTCTCTGTACTATTTTGAAGATAGAAAAACGTATAATAAAACAAAAATAAAGAGAATGGAATACTTACCTAACATAGCTTTTACACAATATTAAATTATTCACAATGTTTTTTTTCTGTAATGTTCTGTTGTAAGGAGAAAATAAAAATAAATGTTATTTAGATATATGTACGAGTTTAGTCAAGTGAATTTCAAAATTCCCACCTTCTCCAAGTCGAGCTTATGCCGCAGAAATGATAACAGTGTAATAAACCGATTTTTCATCGATTAATATTTTCTGTTCGCCATACAGCAAGTTTTCGTTTTTGCTCCATCACAAATATAAAAGGAATAATTTTTAAAAAATTGATTTTTTATTACTGTTGCTACGATAACTTACTTACATGCTTCGGAGAAGGTGCGAAGTCTTAAAATTATTTGATAGGACCCATATACGAAGACTTACGGAGACTAAAAAATACCAACATTTATTAACAAGTTCATTTACTTAGGTGGCCTATTATAGATAAAATAACGGAATAAAAACCACTTTTAAACAACAAAGGCCTTTATTTACTCCTTGGCTAAAAAAAATAAACGGTAATTGTAAATAACACTGTCACTGTCTTTGTGGCTTAGATTTCATTCTTTCATTTGCTTTAGTGAGCCATAGGCCTATTTGCACCTCAATTTCCTTTACTGTCTACACTGAAGTGCTTTAAACTGCTTCTAAAAAAGATTACATTTTATTAAAATACAATCGTTTTTTCACACAGGACAATTACCTATTATAACTGAATACAATTTTGAAGCTCTTTCAGCAGCCTTTTCGAAATATTTTTTTAACTAAAAAATGAAAACTTAAAACCTAACAAAATTGCAAACGATGTACGTTATCTTTATAACAGCATGCTAATTATGATGTGGTGTCTAGTAACAGAAGAAAAATTATATTTCTTTCGTTATAAGACGAGCTAATACATCATAGCATTTGAATAAAAATGACAAAAATAACGTTATATTTGACAGTAAGCACGCCGCACGCCTGTTATGAATAACGTAAACATTCCATCGGCTTGAATGAAGTGTAACAAAAATATCACTAATTTTACTTAACTTATTTATTACAAGTCCATGATCTGGATTAATTAATGAACTTATCACTATTACTACAGTAGTAACAAAAGGCAAACGGCGCCGCACAGTAAAAAGCAGAGTTGATCAAAATAAACTGACAACTGACAGAACACAGATAACGAAAAGGCGACACAATGGTAAAGGACAGAAACTGTGACGTCATTTGCATGTGGCGCCATCAATATAAGCAGCAAAAAGTTCCATATTTCTCTTAAAAAATTATTATTATAATACTCTCAATAAAATATTTTCAAGAAAATAATCATAAGATAATGTATGAAATTATTCTTAAAATAAGTGCCAAAATATATCCTATACTTATATATTTTTTCAAATATTCTGAAATTATTTATCAGATCATGTTCTAAAAGTAATCATAAATTATTTGATTATTCTAAGAATTACTTAAAGATAATTGTTACAATTAATCAAGAAATGTTTTTTAAGAAGATTGTCAGATTAATCTAAGTATATCTTGTGCTATCTGGGAGAGGATCATCTCTGAATTTATTGACAACCAAATATGTTCGGATAACATCCATATTCCTTTCTTTGCTCTATATTTCATCCTCCTCGTTGTTTCATTCCTCCTGGAAGCTGTACGTCCAAAAAAGGTAGGGCTTGTTCTCCTCTATGTCTGGTGGTGGTAATTCTTATTATGATTATTATGGACTGTAGAGTTTGTTGACTAACAGCACTCTGCCATCGGAGTCCTGCATACTCTGTCACGTCCAGCGTCAGCTCTAGACGTGTCCTGACTATCTCCAAGCCGCGGCTCTCTTTTATATCCTTGTATTCTTCATTTCCATGGCTGTGTCAATTTTCCTTTACTCCTTACCCTTCAACTGTAACAACGGTCAAGGACGACGAGTATCCTCTATTCGCAAGTGGCCGCGCCCGAATATCAAGAAAAACTATTATCTTATCTACACATTATAGACCAATCGAGATTTTGAATACCTATACCTACTTTTAATCATCTGACAGTTAATCTAAGAAAGTGTGTAACATATCTTCATCAGAAATGAGAATATTTTAAAGGTCCTCAAAAATGATACTAGAGGTGTACCCCTCTTATTCCCCTTCCATCTCTAAAAAGGTCCTCAAATATGGTGTTAGATGCCTGACAATATATATATAAGATTTCGGTCCCGGAAAGTGCCATTTTACCTATATATATATATATATATATATATATATTAAAACAAAATATTTCTGTCTATCACCTCTATGAATCCTTATTTTCATAAGGATAGTAAACCAAACTGCAATGAATTGCCAGTCTGGCCGCCTTAAGGATAAAAATCACATTTTATCACAAAACGCTTGGTTTTGATTGAAACAAATACCAGCCGAAAGATTTATACCTAATTAAAGGCAACTCTCGCACCAGTCATCTCGGGCCACTTGCAGACTGCAGTTTCGCGCTGGTGGCGCTCGTCAGTGCAAGGCTTCCCGAGACGACTGACACGAGAGTTTATTGTTCCCAAGTGAACATTTCGCCGTTGCAAAACGACGAAATGGGGGAAGCTCCATCTAGCGGTCAATATCTGTCTCAATCAAAACAATATCCCGACATGGGGTGCATGTAATAGTTCAAGAGCATGCTTCTAGTGTTTCAATCAAAACCAAGCGTTTTGTGATAAAATGTGATTTTTATCCTTAACGCGGCCAGACTGGCAATTCATTGCAGTTTGGTTTACTATCCTTATGAAAATAAGGATTCATAGAGGTGATAGACAGAAATATTTTGTTTTAATATATTCTGCCCTCTAGAAGCATGCTCTTGAACTATATATATATATATATATATATATATATATCTATATCTATATATATATATATATATATATATATATATATATATATATATATATATATATATATATATATATATTGCTGTGTATCCACACTGTGGAACACTACCTAAGTATAGTGTTTGAAATCATAAATAAAATCCACAAATTTGTATGTATTTTAGAAAATAACCATAACAGTTTTACTTTAACGGATCATACAGAAGCAGGAATATCTCTGGTTTATTTAATTGATTCAAGTTCACTTTTCTCAGCGAGTAGGATGCAGAGAATCAAACTTGATATTGAAAATCTTAAAACTCATATCGAAACATATCAGTAAACCTATTGCCTACATTATTAATCTTATGTTTAAAAATTCCACCGTCCCTGAAATTTTTAAAGAAAGTATTGTTGTACCAATATATAAAAATGGCAATAAAAATGATATGACAAACTATCGTCCAATATCGTTAATAAATAATATCGCAAAAATTTTTGAAAAATGTCTAAATAATAGACTCCGATCATTTATAGATAAAAATAAAATAATATCAAAGCATCAATACGGATTTCAGAAGCACATTGGCACTGAAGAACCTCTTCAATTATTAACAGATACAATACTAACTAATTTCGAATCGAACAAGAAAGTCTTAGCCATCTTTTTGGACTTACAAAAGGCTTTTGACACAGTATCCCATACTCAACTACTTAACAAGCTAAACAAAATAGGCATCAGAGGGAGAGTACATGATTTGTTCAAAGAATACCTAGCCAATAGACCACAACAAGTTAAAATAGGTAATTCGTACAGCGAAGCAAAAAAAATAAGAACTGGCGTTCCACAAGGAACTATCCTAGGTCCTAGCTTATTCCTTATATATATAAACGACCTCTTACAAAGAAACTACGGATGCAATATTATATCATATGCAGACGACACGGTGCTAATTTGTGCAGAGGAGACATGGAAATCCACAAAACAAAAACCTACCGATGCAATTAGCAAAGTAAAAACTTGGCTAGATACCAATCGCCTTAAACTAAATATTACGAAAACTAAATATATGTCATTTTCCCCAACAAAAGTTGGAATGCCCCAAGTGCAAGAACCTATACTCGTTAATAAATCGATTAACAATTGTGTACATAGTGCCGACACCATAAAATACTTAGGGTTGATCCTAGACCCGCACATGAAATGGGTAAGTCACGTCGCTTATTTAAATGGAAGATTACGGAAACTAATCTATAAATTTTATAGCCTAAAGGGCATACTAAACAATAAAACTCTACTAGTTGTGTACAACAGTTTAGTTGAATCTATAATTAGATATGGTGTTACAGTATGGGGCTCCGCTTATAAAGCAACTTTACAACCTCTGCAAATAACACAAAACTATATATTAAGAATAATTTTTAACAAAAAAACCAGAGACAGCTGCAGAGACATATTCATCGAAAAACAATTGCTTGATGTGAAGGCTATATGCATGCATGCTGCCATATCCTACGTACATAATAAGAAGGACACCATTGGATCTGTTATTGAACACCAATATGAAACAAGGGCTAGGACATACAGCACATACACAGTACCGTTCCATACCAAAACTGTCACTCAAAAATGCATTAAATACAATGGAACCAAACTACTTAATAAACTTCCACCACACATTAAAAAAATGAGGGAAAAACGTTCTAGAATAGAAACAAAAAAATATCTGATTGACAATTACACTACACTCCTGTCCATCCTGGCATAACCTATACAAAAAACGTCACATATCATTTCTTTAATATAGTTAACATTACTACAAATTTAAAACTATAAAGGTTAATGTATTATATAGGTGGCAATCTACCGTTAAAACTTACAATTCTTTTTATATATCCATCTCTTTTCTTTCTTTCCACCTCATAATTATTACCCCCGTTTATAATTTATAAATTATTGCACTCTTTTCTATACAGCCGCAAAATATTTATACTATTTCTATGCCCACTTTATTAATTATCAACTTATTATACTTCAATCAAATTTATATACTATTTTACACATTGTTTAAAGATGATTAATTATAAATGTAGATATAGAACACATATGTAGATATAGAATGTAAATACTGCTCGACACAATACGAGGTCTCCTCAGGTGTCACTTTTTTGTTCTTTATGTAATTAGGTTAAGACATTTTGTTTAATAAATTTGTTGCAGTAATAAAATAAATAAATAAATAAAATAAATACGAACAAAATATTTAAATAAACATAAAATGAAGTTAATTTAGTTTAACAAGGTTATTCTAAATAGTATATGATAAAACATGAACTTGTAGAGACTCACAGTCTAATTTAAAATGATTTAGAATGAATTTGAAAAACAATAAATTAAATTTTATAAAATTTGACATTCATGTCAAAACTTAGGGCTGAAAAATTTAAATTGTGTAGAAACACTGTAAATCTACACAAAATGAATATTGAATGAAAGACTATTACCAGTAGTTGCAGTGCAGCGTGATATTTCAGAAATAGTAAGTCCATAGATTACAAAACACTGAATGACATTTTAAGTTTTAAGATATTTTCAAACATCATTGCAGAAAGGTGTTTTGTAAATGATATTTCACATCATGCAGAAAGAAAGGACTAATAGTATGATGTTAAATGTTTGTTGGCGTATCAATTTTTGTTTTAGTTTATAATATCAGTATTCTGTCAGTATGAAAAACTGCAGTACGTTTTTAACTACTAGCATTTTGTGTTTATCATTGTTATTTATCTAAATGTATGAAATAGTATTTATTTGAGATTGGAATTGTTAATTGTAGTTATAAGTAGATTTTAAAAAGTATATGTAATATGTCAATATATTTCGAGTAATTACAATTATTCACTTAATCCTGAAAAGTAGAATAAGAAATTCATCAGGAAAATTAAAGAATTAAAAACAGTATTCAATTAATATAAAGAACAGACAAAACTGAATAGTTTAAAATTTAAATTAAAATTAAATTTTGAAATATTAGATCAAAATAGAAAAAAACAATTGAAATATTGGAATTTAACCCAATTAAACGACTTAAAATAACAAATCAGTTGATCATACACCGCTGAACAGCGAGCTGCGAAAAATATTTATCCAAGAATAAATAAATAAATTGAAAATAAAAGAAAAGTGGTGAATAATTTGAAGGTTAGAATATTACAATCCAGATATATTGATATCAAGAAAAAATTGTAAAAATTTATTAAATATAAGGAGTATACTTTGAAAGTATTACGAAGTAGATTATCCGGAAAGCAGATTTAGAAGAGGGAAGTATTTGTTAATCCAGTTAGCAAATTTATAGGGTGAAGAAATTTCAAACGTCAATCAAGTGATAGAAATATTTCAAGGAAATCTTGAAAGTAAATTGGAGGTTATAAACAAACGTCAATCCAGTAAAGAAGAAGAAGAAGAAGCCTTGAGAGGTTTAAAAGTCAGTAAAGTGACATAATAGTTCAAGGATTATAATAACCAGTTAGACGTTATAATTTAACATTACTCGAGCCGAAAGAAACCTAGACAAGGTAAAGCTTTACAATATCACAAATCCATGGTACATATTTATTTTAAATAAAGGCCATATTTATCAGTTTTAGTTAAGTTAGATTTTGTTATTTAAATTTGTTAATTACATTCCAAGTTCAAATTTGTTAATAAAATAATATTTTGTTCGTTTAATATTGAGTTTGATTTATTTAGATTGTTATCGTGATCGATGAGCATTTATTGAACCGACTTCGTTGAGCCTTGAGTAAGAGTCATTCTATAGATTGTAGATAGTCATGCTAATGGTGTTCTATAGTCTATAATATTAACAGCTTTTATGAAAGTGTTTGGCGCCCAGTAAAATCATTTCAATTTACTTTCAAGAAGTAAATTCGAACTTAAAAAAAATATAAAATAGATTGAGAATATAGAACAATATATATATATATATATATATATATATATATATATATATATATATATATATATATATGAAAACTACTAGGTTCACGGGTTGAACCGAACTGTTCAGTTCGAGCAACGAGGAGCAGCAGTAGCACCGGCAGCAGCAGCAGCAGCAGCAATAGGCAGCTTCCAGCTAGAACCTGAGGATGGCAGATGAGATTCCGCCGAAACGTCGTTCAGACAAGCGTGGCTCCCACAGGAGCCTACCAACTACACGGGAAAACACCCGGAAGAACACCAACACTTCATATATATATATATATATATATATATATATATATATATATATATATATATATATATATATATATATATATTTATATACGGTATTGGTTGGCGTCCAACCTAATAACGTTCTCACTTGGCATCCGTCAATATACACACTGGTATACACAAAATTTATTTAAAGGCTAACTTAGCATCCTACCTATTTTACGGTTTAATTGACGTCCTTATAAATATTTTAATAGATGCGTAAAATAGAATCCGAATACAAAAATTACAGGTTTAATTGACTTCCCGCGACGTTGTCAGATATATGCTATGCTACTTTATCGTATTTGTCTAGAAGAGTAGTATTACAATCTGCAGTCTGTCGACACATAGAGTCATAAACAAATTTTAACATATTTTAATTAAAATTTCATCTTCTGAGAATAAAAACGAATTTATGTCAATTTAAATTTCGAAACATGAAGTTTGTCTTAGAAATTTACAAAATAGTATTTTTTTCCTCTGGTAATGTGCTTTTTCTGTACGAGATAGGACAAAATGTTGTAAAGAAATATTGTTCAGAAAAATAGACAAACTGAATGAGAACTCCAATTTTCAAAACCTTCTGTCCATTGGATATTCTGTTTTCCTATTCTAAGTTGGAGTATGTTTTAATTAAAATTATTTGGAATAATAAACTTTGCAATTTTGCTAATTTGCCATGGATTTGTTTAATTTTATCCATGTATTAGATATAATAATAACTTTTTTTGTAAATTTCCCGAAATTGAAATTCTGCCAATTAATTTCTACCACGGGTTGATCCCAAAAATGAATTTCTCATTTAATCATGCGTCGCTCCCTGACACATTGTATATGCTTTCTGAAGAAATGTAAGGCTTTTATCGAAAAAAAAAATTACAGATAAAGAACTTTTTCATTTAAAAGGAACCACCATTTTAAAATGAGATCTTCATTCCTTACCGTTTCAAGCATATCAGTTTATAGAGCAGGCGGTATGGATACATGAGTTTCGAATACAGTTCGGACGTAGTTTTTTTTTGCTGGATTCAGTTCAGGAGACACCTAGAGAAAACTCATGTTACTAGACGGTAACCTGGTCTGATATTATTTAGAACAATTTTGTCTCTAACAAAAGGGAATCTTGCATTTTTTCATTCAAATTTTTTTTTTATATTCTTTGACTGATTTTCAACGAGAAATGTTAGGTAACTTTTAAAGTTGATATTTTCAATATTATTAATTATTAAAAATAGAAAAATCTTCAATTTTTCGTGTTTTGGTGCTCTAAAAGTAATAAAAAATTATTTCTTTACAATACATAAATTTTTATCATACATTTAGACCTTGCATATGAATTTCCAAAAAATGGAATTGACGATTTTTAATTTTGTACCTACATCATAGCAACCAATTTTCTATGATGATTTTTGAAAATTTCGTGTCGAAAAATATTTATGTGGATTTCAGCGTGTAAGTAATTGATTTCTGAATCACTTTAAGACAAAACATGCAGGGTGTTGCATTTGAAAAAATTGAGTTATGAATACAGATTCGCCATGAATATAAATTCGGCAGCGCCCAGAAGTTACCTCACTATTGAGCAGCGTCCGAACATGGATTCGGCAGCATCCTAATATCGATTCGGTAACGCCCTGAAATTGCCTTGGTATTCGGCAGCGCCCGGAAGTCACCTTGGTATTCGGTACCACCCGAATATGGATTATGTGGTGCACAAATATAGATTCAGCAACACCCTAATTTGGATTCGACAGCGCCCAGAAGGTACCATGATATTCGGCAGGGTCCAAATATGGATTCGGCAGCGCCCGGATATGGATTTGGCACCGTCTTAACATTGGGATTCGGAGGCACCCGGAATTTGCCTCGGTATTCGGCAGCGTCCGAAAGTTCTAGAGGTTTGACTGGCAATCGGCAATTCCCTTTTATTAAAATTCTATGACCAATTATTTCCACACTGGAGTGCAAATATGGTCAAGAAGTTTTCCTTTGAAGAGCCATGGATGGGAAATCTGGAGCTGGAAGTAGTGATTTCTTAGGCAGCGGTTTTATTTCAAAAGATACAACAAAGTTTTAATGAACTATTTTGTCACAACGCATAGACCAGTCGGTAAAGTAAAAAATACACCAGAAGCTCGCAGAAATTATTATCTGAGATTTTCCTTCCGTAACTGTTAGTGCGAGGATTAAACATCACAAAACTACAAAAATTAGTTCTGGGGTGCCGCGCAACCCTCCAAAAAAACCGTCTCTTCGGTGAAATAAGCCTTGTTTTACTGATAACTCGTTAACCCTTGAAGATATAAAAAAATTGCTCATTGTAAAAAAGAAAGCTTGACTAATTTCCTAAAAAAAGCCCTCTTATAATTTTCTTGTATATGCCATGGTTTTCGAGAAAATCGATATTGACAGAAATTGCAAAATTTGGATTTTCATTGCGCGCGGATTTTCGTTTATTTGAAATTTTTTGCGCGCGGCCTATAGGAAAAATTGAATTGTTCGAAAACCAAACAAGCTAGGAAGAAAAATCAAAATGGGCTTTAAAGGGGATATAAAGTACTCTCTTGTGTTGCCATTTTTGAAGGTACTGATATTTATTAGTATATAAAAATAACAATATAATATAGTTATCTCTTGATTTTTTGTGCATCTAACTATTCACAGGCCCATAAAAAATAACTAAACATAATATAGGTTATAAATCTTTTAGTTCAAGGTAGTACTTCAATGCAGAAAAAGTTGAGAATAAAAATATTCATATCTACAAATTTAACAGCATGTTAAATTTAGCCAAAAAATCCAAAAAATGCTGCATATTAAATTTTTTGATGATATTTTTTAAATACAAATTTTTTACTTTTAAATGATTAGAAAAAATTTTTTGAGCTGAATTTTCAAGATGTTTGGGTCTTTTTTTTATTTTTAGGAAACAATAAAAAATTGGTCAAAATTTGGCTAACTTCAACATGCTGGTAAATTTGTAAATGTGAATATTTTTATTCCTAACTTTTTTTGCATTGATGTACTACCTTGAACTAAAAGATAATGCATTTATAACTTATATTAAAGTCAATTATTTTTTATGGGCCTGTGAGTAGTTAAAAGTGCAAAAAATCAAGAGGTATTATATTATTTATATTATTTTTATATATAGATATCAATAGCCATCAAAAATGGAAACACAAAAGAGTATTTACAACTCATTTTGACTTTTCTTTCTAGCATGTTTGGTTTTCGAGCAATTCAATTTTTTCTATAAGCCGCGCGCAAAAAAATTCAAATAAACGAAAATTCGTACGCATTAAAAATACAAATTTTGCAATTTTTTTCAATATCGATTTTCTCGAAAACAATGGCATATACAAGAAAATTGCAAGAGGACTTGACTTTTTTTAGGCAATTAATCAAGCTTTCTTTTTTATGATTATTTTTTTTATATCTTCAACGGTTAACGAGTTATCAGTAAAATAAGGAGCTTTACACCGAAGGGGTGGTTTCTTGTGGGGGAGGGGGGGGTTGCGCGGTGCTCCCAGAACTGATTTTTGTGGTTTTGTTATGTATAATCTCTCCACTAACAGTTACTGAAGGAAAATCTCAGATAACATTTTTTGTTATGGAAATCTTTATAATTATTGGACTAGCAATTTAAAGTAATACTTCAATTTTGATAGCGATAACTTTGACAATTTATATTATAGATTAACCAGATTGTAGGAAATTGAATTACTTTTCAACGTTATAACAACCACTTTTACGTAGACCCTCGGGTTTTTAAGTTATTCACGAAAAACACATGTTGAAATTGGATATTTAGAGAGGGATGAAAAAACACTAAACCTTAAAAAAATTATTATCTTGAACCATCTTTGAATGGGATTGATCTCATATTTAAGGTAAAGGTAATTTCCTATGTTTCAAGTTGTACACATACTTAACAGTTTTTGACATAATTTGTAATTTTCAAGATATGTATTTCCAGAAACTCATTTCTTAACGAATTAAACAGATTAGTTTGAGCAACGGGGCTCAGCAGTAGACAGCTATCATATGAGGATGGCAGATATGATTTTATGGAAACGTCGCCATCGTTTGAATATCTAGGTGCCCCTCAAGGAATCTAATAAGTACGTGGGACTACACCCGGAAATCCAATTCATAAATTCTTAAAGATTTGTATACTAGAAATTATTTTACTTCATACCTTATGAAAAGAAATTAATAACAATTTCGAATGTAACATATTAGGACAGAATTTATCAGCTTTAATGTTTTAACTTTCTGTTAGAAAATTTAGCCATAGTTTTAAAAAGTTCATTTTAAACCAAAATGCCTTTCCATGCCCTTGTTACCATGTACTAAAAATAAAACAATATATTGTGCTTCCAAGTTATACAATGAAGTCAACTACAAACAGATGTTAAACGTAAGAAAATTAGTGTCATAAACGGGCCATTGATAGATACAAGGGTCCGAAAATACGGTCAACTATACAAAAGGGGCAAACACATGTACAAAATTTTGTGACTTTTAATAAAATATATTATTTTAAATATAAGGTATTGTTTGGGTGACCTGGAATAAATTAGTATTATGAGAGAAATATAGAAGTAAAAATTGTTGAATTTCTTAAACACTGTCAACGAGAAAGCTAGGTACTTATCTAAATGAAACTAAAATGTACTTTACTTGCAACGTGTAAAGTGAGTCACGTAAAAAAATCCAATTATTTCCGTTACATTGAAGACAAAATTTTGAAATTTTAGTGGGAGCTGTTTCTTTATAAGTACTAACTTGAAAACACCCCAAATATATTTTTTTCTCAATTTTTACTTCCCTCGCATACCGAAGGGAAGTATTGTATTCGAGAAAAATGACCCTCCGAGATTTTTTCGGATTTACACGTTTCAGAACACGTAGATTACGAAAATATAGGTTTTTCAATTCCGTCAGTCTGTCTGTCCGTCCGTCCGTCCGTCCTGACGCTACTGGCAGCGAAGAAATGGTTGAACATGGAACACTGGAAAATATACAGGGTGGACCGTCTAAAGGGAACAAATAGTGAAAAAAAATGTTTTTTGCTCAAATTTAAAATTTCCACGTTTCATGACGTTCTAAATCTATTTCAGAAAGAAAAATTTTAATTTTTTTTTATCAACATTTTTTAAACATTTTTTATCACTAGAATAGATGGAGAATAATTTTTTTTGCTCAAATTTATAATTTCCCCGTTTCATGGCATTCTAAACCTATTTCAAAAATAAAATTTGATCTTTTTTCCCACCACTACAGAACAGATAAACATTTTTTTTGCTAAAATATAAAATGTCCACGTTTTATGACGTTCTAAACCTATTCCCGAAAATAAAACAAATGAACCCAAGAGGGATTTACCGTCGATACACACAAATTCACCAATACGTGAGAGCGATTTAGATATTATGACTTTCCGCTGTTACTATACAAACTTTTCCTTATAGGTGAATTCCTTTGTATCGAAGGTAAATCCCTAATGAGTTCATTTGTTATATTTTCGCGAATTTCAAGAAGAAAAGAATTTGAACATTTTTTTCCAACATTTTGGAAAAAAATTAACATTAGAATAGACGGAAAAAATGTTTTGCTCAAATTTAAATTTTCCATGATTCATGACATTCTAAGCTTATTGCAAAAACTTTTGAAAATGAAAAGAATACAAAAATTTGCAAATTTTTACCCAGTACAAAATACAAAATAGATGACGGTGAAAAATTGTTTTTACTCAAATTTAAAATTTCCACGTTTCATAGTATTCTAGGTCTATTTCAGAAGAATAAAAATTTGAAAATTTTTTTACCAACATTTTTGAAAAATTAAAAAAAGACATTTTTTAACAACTACTATTCTTCTACTCCACTACGAGAATGTGGAATTGAAAATGTGACAGATGGCAATAACATTTGGCATATGCACCTATTATAGTTTTATTGAAAAATGTACAGGTTGGTCATCCCAAGAAATAATTCAACCATGGTGGACATTTGTAAAGGTATTTGCGCAAGCCTTCCATGTTTGGCACCTGTTATTTAGTATTGAATTTTTGCTGTCGGATGTTTACCGGTCATGACATTCTAATTCTATTTCAGCAGAAAAAGATTTTGAAAATTTTTCTACCAACCATTTTGACCAAAAGTTACAGGTTTTCTTTGTAATAGTATCTTCCGATTATTATTCTCATATGTGGTTTCGTAATAAATAATTTTTTAGAGTGACCGCCCGGTATAAATAAAGAGGGAAGTTCTGTGTAAATACCTTTACCGCTTTTTTTCATAGTAATTGTTATTTGACTGGCGATATTTTTCTAATCACCCTGTAAAGTTACGAAATACTTGAACATTTTTGCAGAGCATTGAAAGTGCTGCAGAAAAAGTACTCCTATTTTTTTTGTAATATTAATCAAAATGCAAGAAATTATCTGTTTTTCCTCTATTTGCATTTAACATTCATTCACAATTTCAGAACAAAATTTTGTAATAACAGAAAAGTATTTTATTTAATAAAAATTACATTCACAACAAATGCTCCACATAACGTCCAACTGTTTTAGTACACAAATTAATGGTTTTAAAATTTTGTGTAATATCAACCAAAAATCAAGAATTATCGTTCTTTCCCTATAGGTCATAGGTGCTTATTGTGAAACAGAAATCCTGTCGCATTGCCATGGCAATACAAAAATTAATTCATTAGTAACGTCAAAAGCATATGTTTAATTCAAATTTTTCTTCAATATATCGGAAGTTACTGGAAAAGAAATAATTTTTTCTGTCTCACGCTAAGAGATAAGTATATTATAATTTTTAATAGTCAATTTGTGCTCACAAGGGCTCTTAGCGGGAAAGTTGCAGGGTAGCTTTGATTTCTTCCATTCCATATGTTTTTTGGGGTGCTGAATTCGAATCTGAGATTTGCTAACAAAATCTAGTGCCGCAACATTGAAGGAAATGCACAAAAAGGTAAAAAATCTAATTTTTTGGCAGTTCTTTGCTTATAGCTCGGAAACTATTAACTTTTCGTAAATAACTCTTCTATCCAAAAGGAAAGTATATAAAATGTACTACAAATTTTATTATTTACGTTTTTTCTCCGACGAACCGTTCGGGCTCAAGCGCAAGTTGAAAATTAGCTTTTGGGGGGGAGGGGGGCTGCGAGGGTGGACTCCCACAAAATGGGCATATACGATCTCAATAAGGTATGTGCAGAGAACTGGGAGGAATTTACTATTTGTCAGCCTTTAATAATAAATTAGTTTTAGAGTGGTTTTGTTTCCGGAGATAGCCGAAATATGCCAATTTTCAACTTGCGTTTGAACCCGAAGGGTTCGTCGGAAAACAAACCTAAATAATGACATTTGTAGCAAATTTTACGTATGTTCATTTTGGATATGGAAGTTATTTACGAAAAGTTGATAATTTCCTAGTCATAAGCAAGGAACTGCCAAAAAATGAGATTATCTACCTTTTCTTGCATTTTTTTAAATGTTGCGTCACGAAATATAGTTAGCAAACCTCAGATTTGAATTGAGCACCCCAAAAACATAGAGAATGGAAGGAATCAAAACTACCCCACAACTTTCCTGCTAAAACACAATCTGACTGGAGTATTAGCTATTATACTTTGTTGCACAATTTTTCACATCTTTTTAGTTTCAATTCGAGAGCTTTATCTTGAACGGTGTATTAGTAAATCTACAACTCCTTCAACCACGCATTTCTCTATAAGAGATTTTTTTGGGTCACCTACTATACTTTTCTTAAATAGAATACAATAAGAAATCCAAAAATTAAAAAAAAAAAAATGAATCAAAATAATCTCCAGTAGAATTCTTTTTAACATTAACATAATTTTGTAGTTTATTTCTTATCGACAATATCTTTGCTAACAACGTTTTTCTTACTTCTGTAATCTAATTAAACTACAGAACACTGTTTACTTATAAATAGCCTCGCTGAGCCATCTTGAACAAAAAAAATTTACAATCAAAAATACAAATTCCGTTCTCATTTTCATAGGTACACGAATTGTCTCCACTAAGCTTATTTTTCTTAGTAGTAATATATATAAGCAAACTCAAGAATCTGGACCCACATGTGGTATTTATTAACCTACTTTCACGGTGTTGCCAGCTAACTAGATGCCATCTGAACCGCTTCTGTGGTCAGCAGGTATTCAAAATGAATATTTTTCGAGCGACAGGCACGGCAGTTAGTAGCAAACCGTTAAACTAAAATATTCACCAGGGTGTTAAAATGGGTCATTTGACCTCCAACCTAAAATAAGTTGTAATGGCACCATACGGCATTTATGAAGCACTTGCGTTAATATCGTTAGCAGGTCAGATGGCATCCGAATATCGGATGCCATCTGACTTGTGGA
This sequence comes from Stenurella melanura, assembly GCA_963583905.1. NCBI lineage: Eukaryota > Metazoa > Arthropoda > Insecta > Coleoptera > Cerambycidae > Stenurella > Stenurella melanura. The sequence continues at coordinate 75,454,929 of OY757315.1, forward strand.
AGCCAACTGAACCGAAAATTTTACATTGTGGGAAGCCAACCAATACCGTATATAAATAATATATATATATATATATATATATATATATATATATATATATATATATATATATATATATATATATATATATATATATATATATATATATATATATATATATATTGTTGTGTTTTTTTTTATTTTTGATTTTTAATTTATCGTATATCGTTTATCCCTTTTCTCAATTTTTATTCTACTTTAACTCACCTTTTCTTTTAGAATACAATTTTATGATAGACAGAAAAATTTATTTATGGGCGCCACTGTCTAGGGATAAACACACAATCACAACAGTTGAGCATGTTTTTTAAAAGACTCCCAGTGCGAGTTCACTCACTAGCCAGTCGTTTCAAAGATCATGTGATTTAATTAATGAAATAATTAAAAATGAAATCAATATAACAAATTTATTGGACAAGGGTAAACTCTTTGTGATAAATTGACATATATTCTTATTAAATAACTTATACTATAGGCCTTTTCTTTTATTTGTGAATCGAAAATTTTTTATTGTTAATGAAAAAAAATTTTTTAAAATAAAGTAATAAAACTCAAATGTTGTTTATTTTGATTAAAAGTACCTGTTTCCTAGATGTACTTTTCTTCGCTAGCAATTCCAAGTTCCACTAATAGATGGCGCTATTATCTGTGCTCCTCAGCTGTTCTTTCGTGGCTAATTTAACGTTTGAAATTAACCTTTACAGTAATATTATAATTTGTGTTCTTCTTTCCCAAAATTATTAAATTTTAGTGCCTTTGGATGCTCTTCTCCTCTGGATACGTCTTTATTATCAGGTAGAACAACTACCAATATTAATTTCAATTTTCAATACTACTTTTGCTTTATTGTTTCTGGATATTTGTTATTATGATTAATTTCGTGAAACAAACTTTCATACAACTATGCTTTGTGTCTTAAATTACTGCTATTGGAAATATATGGAGATTTGACTTGCCTGATTTTCATTTGACGTTTTACTGTCACTTTTCTTGAATTTAATTTTGGATATTTCCTTTTTCTTTACTTTTAACTGGTTTTTGAGTAGTTTTCTCTAATATTTAATTTAATTTTTCCTTTTAAATGGACAAATTTCTCAAAAAGCGTCTGGTTTTTCCAAATTTTTAGTACTTGTTATCTCTTTTGCTTGGTTACCCCAACTCAAAACTTTTTATCTGACATTTTTATATCACTTGATTAAAATTTATTTAATTTTTATAAAATTTCAAATTTAAATTTTCCTTTACTGCTTCTTATTTCTTTTTAAGCTATTAAATTGTTTTCCACTTTTCTCACTGATCATTTATATGCGACTTTCATGCATATAGTTGACCTGTGAAATTTTGTTTCATGATATTTATAAATTATTTAAAATCTTTCTTATTTCCTAATTTACATTCAATTTTTGTTTCGTTTACCCTTTTAAACGTTCTATCTTACTTATTTTAACTATACCTATACAATATAAAGTTATTTGTTTATATTTTAAATAATTATGCATGATTTCCTTTCCAGGAATTTACATGTGACTTCTGGACCTTTGTAGCCCCTATTGATATGCTTTACTTCCTGAAAAGACATCATAAAACTCCCTAGAGATTCCAGTATCAAATGTGGAACAAAATATGTATAACAATACATCTTTAAACTTGAAAAACTTAGAAAGTACCTGGCTTTAACACAAACTTTACTTCAGCCAGTATTTCTCACATGAAAAACTAAATTAGGACATCAAATTCAGGGATGGCTCTTAATTAAGTTACTTTAGGTAAGTGTCTTTGTATTTACATTTGAATATTTTAAAAGCGATCACTGAAATTTGAGTAATGTTGAAAAGTTCATTTGTATTTAAATTTTTCTATGACTTCGTTTCAAACCTTTTAAACTTGCTACTCTTAATGTTTTATTTTGTTATCAGGTTTGTTTTTCTTATTAAAATTTAATTGTTTGTAAAGTTTTCACCATTTAATTACATGTCTATGGCTTATTTTTTTGAAATTTGTCTTTTTAGGTATGGAAACCGGCACTTTCCATTTTACAGAATTCTTTTCACCGTGAAATGTTCCTGAGCAATTATTGTTTCTGTACCACCTCGAAACTTGCCAACGATGGATTTCCCACACTAATTTTAACTGTTGCACTTGCACAAAAGGAAGGTTACCTTTTCAAGATAGAATAAGATTTACAAATTTTTATACATTTTAAATTTACAAGTTTCTTAATAACAATTTATTTCTTTGTTATACCCAATTTCATTTTCTTTATGAGTACTTGAAATCACACCAGTTGATTCTTTTAAAATGCACAACTTTAACTTTTGGTTTTTATAGACTGTAAAGCTGTAAAATTGATTTTCATTGACCCTTTTTTGTTTGATACGCCTGTCTGCAATTCTTCCCTTTTTTTAGTTAATTATATCATGTCAATATATATATATATATATATATATATATATATATATATATATATTGTTCTATATTCTACTATCTATTTTATTTTTTATACGTTCGAAATTACTTTTTGAAAGTAAATTGAAATGATTTTATTGAGCGCCAAACAGTTTCTTAAAAGCTGTTAATATTATAGACTATAGAACACCATTAGCATGACCATCTACAATCTATAGAATGACTCTTACTCAGGGTCCAACGAAGTCGGTTCAATAAATGCTCATCGATCAAGATAACAATCTAAATAAATCAAACTCAGTATTGAACGAACAAAGTATTAATTTATTAACAAATTTGAACTTGGAATGTAATTAACAAATTTAAATAACAAAATCTAACTTAACTAAAATGATAAATATGGCCTTTATTTAAAATAAATATGTACCATGGATTTCTGATATTGTAAAGCTTTACCTTGTCTTTCTTTCGACTCGAGTAATGTTATATTATAACCTCTAACTGGTTATTATGATCCTTGAAATATTATGTCACTTGACTGACTTTTTAACCTCTCAAGGCTTCTTCTTCTTCTTCTTCTTTACTGGATTGACGTTTGTTTCTAACCTCCAATTTATTTTCAAGATTTCCTTGAAGTATTTCTATCACTTGCTTGACGTTTGAAATTTCTTCACCATATAAATTTGCTAACTGGATTAACAAATACTTCCCTCTTCTAAATCTGCTTTCCGGATAATCTACTTCTTAATACTTTCAAAGTATACTCACTTCTTATATTTAATCAACTTTTACAATTTATTCTTGATATCAATATATCTGGATTGTAATTTTCTAACCTTCAAATTATTCACCACTATTCTTCTATTTTCAATTTATTATTTATTCTAGGATGAATATTTCTCGCAGCTCGCTGTTCAGCGGTGTGTGATCAACTGATTTGTTATTTTTAGTCGTTTCAATGGGTTAATTTCCAATATTTCAATTGTTTTTTTCTATTTTGATCTAATATTTCAAAATTTAATTTTAATTTAAAATTTAAACCATTCAGTTTTGTTTGTTCTTTACCTTAAGTGAATACTGTTTTTAATTCTTTATTTTTCCTGATAAGTTTCTTATTCTACTTTTCAGGATTAAGTGAATAATTATAATTACTCGAAATATATTGACATATTACATACACTTTCTTAAAATCTACTTATAACTACAATTAACAATTCCAATCTCAAATAAATACTAATTCATACATTTAGATGAATAGCAATGATAAACACAAAATGCTAGTAGTTAAAACGTACTGCAGTTTCCATACTGACAGAATACTTTATATTATAAACTAAAACAAGAAATTGATACGCCAACAAACATTTAACATCATACTATTAGTCCTTTCTTTCTGCATGATGTGAAATATCATTTACAAAACACCTTTCTGCAATGATATTTGAAAATATCTGAAAACTTAAAATGTCATTCAGTGTTTTGTAATATATGGACTTACTATTTCTAAAATAATTACGCTGCACTGCAACTACTGTTGATAGTCTTTCATTCAATATTCATTTTGTGTAGATTTACAGTGTTTCTACACAAAATATGATTTTCAGCCCTAAGTTTTGACATGCATGTCAGATTTTATAAAATTTACTTTTTTGTTTTCCAATTTCATTCTAAATCATTTTAAATGAGATTGTGATTCTCTATCAGTTCATGTTTTATTATATACTATTTAGAATAACCTTGTTAAACTAAAATAACTTCATTTTATGTTTATTTAAATATTTTGTTCGTATTCAATATCAAGTTTCATTCTCTGCATCCTACTCGATGATAATAAGTGAACTTGAATCAATTAAATAAACCACAGATACTCCTGCTTCTGTATGATCCGTTAAAGTAAAACTGTTATCATTAATTCCTAAAATACATACAAATTTGTGAATTTTATTTATGATTTCAAACACGACACTTAGGTAGTGTTCCACAGTGTGGATATACAGCATAAAACCCCCTAAACTAATAGAATTTTGACATGTGAAAATTTTGTTAGTTTTAACAACATGATGTGACATTCACACTGTCAAAGTTTATTTACAATTTAAAAGTGATCTACTCAGGATCATTTGGATAAAACTTAAGAGTTATCTATCCTGGATCATATGGATAATTTATCCCCATGTGACAACTTCCCGGTAATGATTCTTCATTATTATAGTTTAAAACATTTTCATTTTCATTTAAAATATTACCTACTTCAAGTTGTTGCGCATAGCCCTTTGCTATTGTAGGTTCATAATCAATTGAATTTTTGTATTTTTGGGACAAATTTTTAAAAATTCTATCATATTTGGAGTAACGACTTATCAGAAAGGTTTCAGGCTTCTTATCATTATTTATTTGAACACATGTGGTTCCCACTATATGCTCACCGCAAAATTCATTATCATTATTGGACTCTATGCCATTTGATACATTAATTATTTCGGCATCATTGCCATTCAATTCATTAATTATTTCGGCACCTTTGCCATTTAATTCATTAACTATTTCGGCACCTTTGCCATTCAATTCATTAACACTACAGAAAGGTATTCTTTCACCTTCTATTTTTAGGATTCTTTCTCCTAATACAATATTTGCCTTTTTTCCTGATAAGATGTCGTCTCCCAATATAACATCATTTTCTATACAGTCGCCTATTTTTTTACAATTATTACCTACATTTAAAACAAGCTTATCTAAAAATCCTGATTTCTATTTCTATCATTTACTTGTGCTGTTTCTATTTTATTTATATTAGAGTGCGTGTTTTCATCTACTCTATTTCCCCTTTGAATATTGATATTAGCCACTTGTGCATATGACTCATTATTTTTAACATAACCCCCTCTCTCTCTGCAATCATTATCATAATGACGTTTCTCAAAACCCTGCTTTTCATTCCTATAATTGTCATATTTATATTGACCATAACCTCCTCGTTCCTTTCTATCATTGTCATATTGACGTTTCTCATAACCCTGCTTTTCATTCCTATCATTGTCATATTGACGTTTCTCATAACCCCCTCGTTCCTTTCTATCATTGTCATATTGACGACCATAACCTTGCTTTTCCTTCCTATCATATTGACCATAACCTTGTCTTTCTCTTCTATCATTTTCATTCCTATTCTGATCATAACCCCACTTGTTATAATACCTACTATTATTTTCCCTATTCTGACTAGCCTTCCTATCAAAACTCTGATGATAATCATCTAATTCTCTTAAATAATCAATCAAATCATCTAACTTTGCAATTCTTTGCGTAATAATAACATTCTGAATATCCCCTGAAAAATGCCTAGCTAAATATCTGACCATTTCACTTTCTGTGAATTTTGGTTCTAGATGTCTAATATTGTATACTTTTCTAAGTACATAATTTTCCCTAGAAATACCTTTATTTTCTACATAATTACCATTAAATAGGTCTTGTCTTATTTTTAACTGAGTGTAATCACTCCAATATTGTTTTAAGACTAGAGCTTCAAATTCCTCTACAGTCTCAAACCTGTCCATTATAACTGAGTACCAAATTTCCGCTTCTCCCTTTAACATGTCTTGTATGTTTGCTTTTAGGTTTGCATTTACGTGTTGTGTTTCTATGTGTTGTTTCAAACGTGAAATGAAAATTTTAGGGTGTATGCGGTTATCTCCGTAAAAATAAAATGGTGTTTTGTTGCATGTGTAAGTATGTGTGGGTAATTGTGTTAATTGTGTACGTGTGGTATCCTTCAACAACTTCGTGTTCTGTTCGATCTTGCTATCCTGTTCTTTTATTTTCTTATCGTATTTATCTTCTTGTTTCTGCATTCTGTTATCTACTGCAGTCATTCCATCTTCAAACATAGTTACTACTTCCTCTCTTATTTCCTTTGCTGCCTCATTTACCTTAATACCTATTTCTTCATTAACTGACTCTCCCATTCGCTCCCATTTATTCTCTAGATTTTCAATCTTATTTCTTACTTCTGTATTGCTTTCTTCCAGCTTTTGCATACTTTGACCCATTTGTACATTTATGTTGCCAATTTGTGTATTTATGTTGCCAATTTTTTCTTCTAGTCGCTGGTTATTTTGACTAATGTCTTCTTTTAAAGTTTGGTTATTTTGATTCATGTTTGCTTCCAAAGTTTGGTTATTCTGTACCATTTGTGTATTTATGTTGCCCATTTTTTCTTCCAGTCGCTGGTTATTTTGACTAATGTCTTCTTTTAAAGTTTGGTTGTTTTGATTCATCTGTACCTTCAAAGTTTGGTTATTTTGTACCATTTGTTCCTTCATTCCACCCATCATTTCCATGAGTTTCTGGAACATGTTTGTGTCTGGTTGTGTGTTTGTGTCACCAACTTGTGTTTGTGGAACTGTGGATGTACCTGGTGTAGTTTCTTCTTGATTCATTGTTGTCTTACCTGACTTTAACCTCATATAAATTATATTTGTATTTAATTTGACAATGCCTCGTTGTCAAAACTATCAAAATGTTATTTGATCTATTATCTTTCAAATGTATGCTTGAAATGATAAACTATTCTCAAGCTGTATTTATTTAATCGCTTTCCTGATCGCTCCACGTTAACAAGCCATAAATGTTCTATATTCTACTATCTATTTTATTTTTTATACGTTCGAAATTACTTTTTGAAAGTAAATTGAAATGATTTTATTGAGCGCCAAACAGTTTCTTAAAAGCTGTTAATATTATAGACTATAGAACACCATTAGCATGACCATCTACAATCTATAGAATGACTCTTACTCAGGGTCCAACGAAGTCGGTTCAATAAATGCTCATCGATCAAGATAACAATCTAAATAAATCAAACTCAGTATTGAACGAACAAAGTATTAATTTATTAACAAATTTGAACTTGGAATGTAATTAACAAATTTAAATAACAAAATCTAACTTAACTAAAATGATAAATATGGCCTTTATTTAAAATAAATATGTACCATGGATTTCTGATATTGTAAAGCTTTACCTTGTCTTTCTTTCGACTCGAGTAATGTTATATTATAACCTCTAACTGGTTATTATGATCCTTGAAATATTATGTCACTTGACTGACTTTTTAACCTCTCAAGGCTTCTTCTTCTTCTTCTTTACTGGATTGACGTTTGTTTCTAACCTCCAATTTATTTTCAAGATTTCCTTGAAGTATTTCTATCACTTGCTTGACGTTTGAAATTTCTTCACCATATAAATTTGCTAACTGGATTAACAAATACTTCCCTCTTCTAAATCTGCTTTCCGGATAATCTACTTCTTAATACTTTCAAAGTATACTCACTTCTTATATTTAATCAACTTTTACAATTTATTCTTGATATCAATATATCTGGATTGTAATTTTCTAACCTTCAAATTATTCACCACTATTCTTCTATTTTCAATTTATTATTTATTCTAGGATGAATATTTCTCGCAGCTCGCTCTTCAGCGGTGTGTGATCAACTGATTTGTTATTTTTAGTCGTTTCAATGGGTTAATTTCCAATATTTCAATTGTTTTTTTCTATTTTGATCTAATATTTCAAAATTTAATTTTAATTTAAAATTTAAACCATTCAGTTTTGTTTGTTCTTTACCTTAAGTGAATACTGTTTTTAATTCTTTATTTTTCCTGATAAGTTTCTTATTCTACTTTTCAGGATTAAGTGAATAATTATAATTACTCGAAATATATTGACATATTACATACACTTTCTTAAAATCTACTTATAACTACAATTAACAATTCCAATCTCAAATAAATACTAATTCATACATTTAGATGAATAGCAATGATAAACACAAAATGCTAGTAGTTAAAACGTACTGCAGTTTCCATACTGACAGAATACTTTATATTATAAACTAAAACAAGAAATTGATACGCCAACAAACATTTAACATCATACTATTAGTCCTTTCTTTCTGCATGATGTGAAATATCATTTACAAAACACCTTTCACCTTTCTGCAATGATATTTGAAAATATCTGAAAACTTAAAATGTCATTCAGTGTTTTGTAATATATGGACTTACTATTTCTAAAATAATTACGCTGCACTGCAACTACTGTTGATAGTCTTTCATTCAATATTCATTTTGTGTAGATTTACAGTGTTTCTACACAAAATATGATTTTCAGCCCTAAGTTTTGACATGCATGTCAGATTTTATAAAATTTACTTTTTTGTTTTCCAATTTCATTCTAAATCATTTTAAATGAGATTGTGATTCTCTATCAGTTCATGTTTTATTATATACTATTTAGAATAACCTTGTTAAACTAAAATAACTTCATTTTATGTTTATTTAAATATTTTGTTCGTATTCAATATCAAGTTTCATTCTCTGCATCCTACTCGATGATAATAAGTGAACTTGAATCAATTAAATAAACCACAGATACTCCTGCTTCTGTATGATCCGTTAAAGTAAAACTGTTATCATTAATTCCTAAAATACATACAAATTTGTGAATTTTATTTATGATTTCAAACACGACACTTAGGTAGTGTTCCACAGTGTGGATATACAGCAATATATATATATATATATATATATATATATATATATATATATATATATATATATATATATATATATATATATTTATTGCTGTATATCCACACTGTGGAACACTACCTAAGTATCGTGTTTGAAATCATAAATAAAATTCACAAATCTGTATGTATTTTAGGAAATAATCATAACAGTTTTACTTTAACGGATCATACAGAAGCAGGAATATCTGTGGTTTATATAATTGATTCAAGTTCACTTATTCTCAGCGAGTAGGATGCAGAGAATGAAACTTGATATTGAATACGAACAAAATATTTAAATAAACATAAAATGAAATTATTTTAGTTTAACAAGGTTATTCTAAATAATATATAATAAAACATGAACTTATAGAGAATCACAATCTCATTTAAAATGATTTAGAATGAAATTGGAAAACAAAAAGGTAAATTTTATGAAATCTGACATGCATGTCAAAACTTAGGGCTGAAAATCATATTTTGTGTAGAAACACTGTAAATCTACACAAAATGAATATAGAATGAAAGACTATTATCAGCATTTGCATTGCAGGGTGATTATTTTAGATATAGTAAGTCCATATATTACAAAACACTGAATGACATTTTAAGTTTTCAGATATTTTCAAATATCATTGCAGAAAGGTGTTTTGTAAATGATATTTCACATCATGCAGAAAGAAAGGACTAATAGTATGATGTTAAATGTTTGTTGGCGTATCAATTCTTGTTTTAGTTTATTGTATCAGTATTCTGTCAGTTTGAAAAACTGCAGTACGTTTTAACTACTAGCATTTTGTGTTTATCATTGCTATTCATCTAAATGTATGAATTAGTATTTATTTGAGATTGGAATTGTTAATTGTAGTTATAAGTAGATTTTAAGAAAGTGTATGTAATATGTCAATATATTTCGATTAATTACAATTATTCACTTAATCCTGAAAAGTAGAATAAGAAACTTATCAGGAAAATTAAAGAATTAAAAACAGTATTCAATTAAGGTAAAGAACAAACAAAACTGAATAGTTTAAATTTTAAATTAAAATTAAATTTTGAAATATTAGATCAAAATAGAAAAAAACAATTGAAATATTGGAAATTAACCCATTGAAACGACTAAAAATAACAAATCAGTTGATCACACACCGCTGAACAGCGAGCTGCGAAATATATTCATCCAAGAATAAATATTAAATTGAAAAGAGAAGAAAAGTGGTGAATAAGTTGAAGGTTACAATCCAGATATATTGATATCAAGAAAAATTTGTAAAGTATATTAAATATAAAAGTGAGTAAACTTTAAAAGTATTAAGAAGTAGATTATCCGGAAAGCAGATTTAGAAGTATTTGTTAATCCAGTTAACAAATTTATATGGTGAAGAAATTTCAAACGTCAATCAAGTGATAGAAATATTTCAAGGAAATCAGTTGAAAATAAATTGGAGGTTATAAACAAACGTCAATCCAGAAAAGAAGAAGAAGAAGAAGCCTTGAGAGGTTTAAAAAGTCAGTCAAGTGACATTATATTTCAAGGATCATAATAACCAGTTAGAGGTTACAATATAACATTACTCGAGTCGAAAGAAAGACAAGGTAAAGCTTTACAATATCAGAAATCCATGGTACATATTTATTTTAAATAAAGGCCATATTTATCATTTTAGTTAAGTTAGATTTTGTTATTTAAATTTGTTAATTACATTCCAAGTTCAAATTTGTTAATAAATTAATACTTTGTTCGTTCAATACTGAGTTTGATTTATTTAGATTGTTATCTTGATCGATGAGCATTTATTGAACCGACTTCGTTGGACCCTGAGTAAGAGTCATTCTATAGATTGTAGATGGTCATGCTAATGGTGTTCTATAGTCTATAATATTAACAGCTTTTAAGAAACTGTTTGGCGCTCAATAAAATCATTTCAATTTACTTTAAAAAAGTAATTTCGAACGTATAAAAAATAAAATAGATATCAGAATATAGAACATTTATGGCTTGTTAACGTGGAGCGATCAGGAAAGCGATTAAATAAATACAACTTGAGAATAGTTTATCATTTCAAGCATACATTTGAAAGATAATAGAACAAATAACTTATTTTGATAGTTTTGACAACAAGGCATTGTCAAATTAAAAACAAATATAATTTATATGAGGTTAAAGTCAGGTGACAGACAACAATGAATCAAGAAGAAACTACACCAGGTACATCCACAGTTCCACAAACACAAGTTGGTGACACAAACACACAACCAGACACAAACATGTTCCAGAAACTCATGGAAATGATGGGTGGAATGAATACAAAAATGGATAAGAATAACCAAACTTTTGAAGAAAACATTAGCAACATAAATACAAAAATGGACAAAAATAACCAGCGCCTAGAAGAAAATATGGACAAAAATAACCAGCGACTAGAAGAAAATATTAACAAAAATATGCAAAAGCTGGAAGAAAGCAATATAGAAGTAAGAAATAAGATTGAAAATCTAGAGAATAAATGGGAGAGAATGGGAGAATCAATCAATGAAGAAATAAGTGTTAAGGTGAATGAGGCAGCAAAAGAAATAAGAGAGGAAGTAGTAACTATGTTTGAAGATGGAATGACTGCAGTAGATAGCAAAATGAAGAAACAGGAGGATAAATACGATAGCAAGATAAAAGAACAGGATAGCAAGATAGAACAGAACACGAAGTTGTTGAAGGATACTACACGTACACAATTGACACAACTACCCACACATACTTACACATGCAACAAAACACCATTTTATTTTACGGAGATAACCGTATACACCCTAAAATTTTCATTTCACGTTTGAAACAACACATGGAAACACAACACGTAAATGCAAACCTAAAAGCAAACATACAAGACATGTTAAAGGGAGAAGCGGAAATCTGGTACTCAGTTATAATGGACAGGTTTGAGACTATAGAGGAATTTGAAGCTCTAGTCTTAAAACAATATTGGAGTGATTACACTCAGTTAAAAATGATACAAGACCTATTTAATGGTAACTATGTAGAAAATAAAGGTATTTCTAGGGAAAATTATGTACTTAGAAAAGTATACAATATTAGACATCTAGAACCAAAATTCACAGAAAGTGAAATGGTCAGATATTTACCTAGGCATTTTTCAGGGGATATCCAGAATGTTATTATTACGCAAAGAATTGCAAAGTTAGATGATTTGATTGATTATTTAAGAGAATTAGATGATTATCATCAGAGTTTTGATAGGAAGGCTAGTCAGAATAGGGAAAATAATAGTAGATATTATAACAAGTGGGGTTATGATCAGAATAAGAATGAAAGTGATAGAAGAGAAAGACAAGGTTATGGTCAACGTCAATATGACAATGACAGAAAGGAACGAGGGGGTTATGAGAAACGTCAATATGACAATGATAGGAATGAAAAGCAGGGTTATGAGAAACGTCAATATGACAATGACAGAAAGGAACGAGGAGGTTATGGTCAATATAAATATGACAATTATAGGAATGAGAAGCAGGGTTTTGAGAAACGTCATTATGATAATGATTGCAGAGAGAGAGGGGGTTATGAAAAAAATAATGAGTCATATGCACAAGTGGCTAATATCAATATTCAAAGGGGAAATAGAGTAGATGAAAACACGCACTCTAATATGAATAAAATAGAAACAGCACAAGTAAATGATAGAAATAGAAATCAGGATTTTTAGATAAAGTTGTTTTAAATGTAGGTAATAATTGTAAAAAATTAGGCGACTGTAGAGAAAATGATGTTATATTGGGAGACGACATCTTATCAGAAAAAATGGCAAATATTATATTAGGAGAAAGAATCCTAAAAGTAGAAGGTGAAAGAATACCTTTCTGTAGTGTTAATGAAATAAATGGCAAATGTGCCGAAATAGTTAATGAATTGAATGGCAAAGGTGCCGAAATAGTTAATGAATTGAATGGCAATGATGCCGAAATAATTAATGTATCAAATGGCATAGAGTCCAATAATGATAATGAATTTTGCGGTGAGCATATAGTGGGAACCACATGTGTTCAAATAAATAATGATAAGAAGCCTGAAAACTTTCTGATAAGTCGTTACTCCAAATATGATAAAATTTTTAAAAATTTGTCTCAAAAATACAAAAATTCAATTGATTATGAACCTACAATAGCAAAGGGCTATGCGCAACAACTTGAAGTAGGTAATATTTTAAATGAAAACGAAAATGTTTTAAATTATAATAAGGAAGAATCATTACCGGGAAGTTGTCACATGGGGATAAATTATCCATATGATCCAGGATAGATTACTCTAAGTTATCCAAATAATCCTGAGTAGATCACTTTTAAATTGTAAATAAACTTTGACAGTGTGAATGTCACATCATGTTGTTAAAACTAACAAAATTTTCACATGTCAAAATTCTATTAGTTTAGGGGGTTTTATGCTGTATATCCACACTGTGGAACACTACCTAAGTATCGTGTTTGAAATCATAAATAAAATTCACAAATCTGTATGTATTTTAGGAAATAATCATAACAGTTTTACTTTAACGGATCATACAGAAGCAGGAATATCTGTGGTTTATATAATTGATTCAAGTTCACTTATTCTCAGCGAGTAGGATGCAGAGAATGAAACTTGATATTGAATACGAACAAAATATTTAAATAAACATAAAATGAAGTTATTTTAGTTTAACAAGGTTATTCTAAATAATATATAATAAAACATGAACTTATAGAGAATCACAATCTCATTTAAAATGATTTAGAATGAAATTGGAAAACAAAAAGGTAAATTTTATGAAATCTGACATGCATGTCAAAACTTAGGGCTGAAAATCATATTTTGTGTAGAAACACTGTAAATCTACACAAAATGAATATAGAATGAAAGACTATTATCAGCATTTGCATTGCAGGGTGATTATTTTAGATATAGTAAGTCCATATATTACAAAACACTGAATGACATTTTAAGTTTTCAGATATTTTCAAATATCATTGCAGAAAGGTGTTTTGTAAATGATATTTCACATCATGCAGAAAGAAAGGACTAATAGTATGATGTTAAATGTTTGTTGGCGTATCAATTCTTGTTTTAGTTTATTGTATCAGTATTCTGTCAGTTTGAAAAACTGCAGTACGTTTTAACTACTAGCATTTTGTGTTTATCATTGCTATTCATCTAAATGTATGAATTAGTATTTATTTGAGATTGGAATTGTTAATTGTAGTTATAAGTAGATTTTAAGAAAGTGTATGTAATATGTCAATATATTTCGATTAATTACAATTATTCACTTAATCCTGAAAAGTAGAATAAGAAACTTATCAGGAAAATTAAAGAATTAAAAACAGTATTCAATTAAGGTAAAGAACAAACAAAACTGAATAGTTTAAATTTTAAATTAAAATTAAATTTTGAAATATTAGATCAAAATAGAAAAAAACAATTGAAATATTGGAAATTAACCCATTGAAACGACTAAAAATAACAAATCAGTTGATCACACACCGCTGAACAGCGAGCTGCGAAATATATTCATCCAAGAATAAATATTAAATTGAAAAGAGAAGAAAAGTGGTGAATAAGTTGAAGGTTACAATCCAGATATATTGATATCAAGAAAAATTTGTAAAGTATATTAAATATAAAAGTGAGTAAACTTTAAAAGTATTAAGAAGTAGATTATCCGGAAAGCAGATTTAGAAGTATTTGTTAATCCAGTTAACAAATTTATATGGTGAAGAAATTTCAAACGTCAATCAAGTGATAGAAATATTTCAAGGAAATCAGTTGAAAATAAATTGGAGGTTATAAACAAACGTCAATCCAGAAAAGAAGAAGAAGAAGAAGCCTTGAGAGGTTTAAAAAGTCAGTCAAGTGACATTATATTTCAAGGATCATAATAACCAGTTAGAGGTTACAATATAACATTACTCGAGTCGAAAGAAAGACAAGGTAAAGCTTTACAATATCAGAAATCCATGGTACATATTTATTTTAAATAAAGGCCATATTTATCATTTTAGTTAAGTTAGATTTTGTTATTTAAATTTGTTAATTACATTCCAAGTTCAAATTTGTTAATAAATTAATACTTTGTTCGTTCAATACTGAGTTTGATTTATTTAGATTGTTATCTTGATCGATGAGCATTTATTGAACCGACTTCGTTGGACCCTGAGTAAGAGTCATTCTATAGATTGTAGATGGTCATGCTAATGGTGTTCTATAGTCTATAATATTAACAGCTTTTAAGAAACTGTTTGGCGCTCAATAAAATCATTTCAATTTACTTTAAAAAAGTAATTTCGAACGTATAAAAAATAAAATAGATATCAGAATATAGAACAATATATATATATATATATATATATATATATATATATATATATATATATATATGGGGCGTTCTTTGTCAAACGGAACAAGGCTCTGCCCAAAATTCATGCCAATGGATTTTAATGATCTTGAGCTTAAAATGTTGGTTATTGAACCCTCTTCATGGGACAGTGTGGTCTTTTCAAAAAATTCAAAGTTGCGGCTCAATATGGCCGCCGGAAATCAGGGAAAAATGAAGGTTTCGCAGTAAAACAGTAGCAAGAAAAAAAAGTGATGTCCAATTCAATCGAGTTTAGGTGCACCAAGCTTGTTATTAACAGGCCTAATAAGATAATTAGGTAGGTTGGCGAAATCCAACATGACCGATCCAAGATGGCGGCTGAAACCCAAAAATCGCCGAAAATCGCTATAAATCAAGTGTCTGAATTAAGATTTTGATATTTACACTCCTTATATTCATCTCAAATGCTACAATTTGATCACATTTTTCATACGCAGGTTTTCAGAAACGGAAAATCCAAAATGGCAGCTCCAATAGGCCCAAAAAATTCATAAAAACGGTGAGAAACTGTAAAATTCAGGTGAAATCAGTCTCGGACGAATATATTACACTTTACTGACCACCAGATGTATGTTTTTAGTATACATCATGAAATTTAATTTCAGAAATACAACATGGCGGATCCAAGATGGCGGCTGAGACCCAAAAATCGTCGAAAATTGATATAAATCAAGACTCTGCCTTATGATTTTAATATTTACACTCCTTATATTGATCTTAAATGCTACAACTGGACCACATATTTCATAAACAGGTTTTTAGGAATTTATAATCGAATTTTAGGATCGAAAATGACGTCTTTAATTCTGCAGAAACTAGTGCTTATAAAAGCTCTCTGCGTTTAACAGGGTTGAGAATGTCTTCTTATAAATGAAGCCCGCATTACTTTTTCTTTTTTTTCCGTTTTTAATTTTTTTTGATTTTTCATATTTTTTTCATTTCTTTTTTCATATTATTTTAAAAAAATTTAATATTTTGTTGATAATATTTCGGTTGCATCAGAATATCTAAATGCTGTAAGGATTTTATTGGAGGAAATTTTAAAGGCATGAGCTTTAGAAATTTTCGATACTTTAGGTGCGGTATGAAACCTTTTTGCAACTTTTCTAGAATTTCTATCATAGTCTTGTTGAGTGTAGTGATAAAATGTTATATTGGGAAATTTATTTTTGGCCCAGTTAAATAGTTGAAAGAATTTAGATTAGAATCATTCCCTTTTTCTTGTAAGCTTGCTCTTGTTGCTTGACTCTTCAATACTGCCTTTACTCCGTCACATGACCCCTTGCTGTGAGCTGTAGCATTATAATGCCACTCTGCTTTAATGGAGAAATCTTCTTCATGGTGAACTAAATTAACCATTTGAAAACGATTTTTGAAGTGTTGAACTGCTCCATATGTCGCATTTTGGATTTTCCGTTTTTGAAAACCTGCATAAGAAATATGTGGTCCAATTGTAGCATTTGAGATCAATATAGGGAGTGTAAATATTAAAATCATAAGGCAGAGTCTTGATTTATATCAATTTTCGACGATTTTCGGATCTCAGCCGCCATCTTGGATCCGCCATGTTGTATTTCTGAAATAAAATTTCATGATATATACTAAAAACATACATCTGGTGGTCAGTAAAGCGTTAATATATTCATCCGAGACTGATTTCACCTGAATTTTACAGTTTCTCACCGTTTTTATTAATTTCTTGGGCCTATTGGAGCCGCCATTTTAGATTTTCCGTTTCTGAAAACCTGCGTATGAAAAATGTGATCAAAATTTTAATTCAGACACTTGATTTATAGCGATTTTCGGCGATTTTTGGGTTTCAGCCGCCATCTTGGACCGGCCATGTTGAATTTCGCCAACCTACCTAATTAACTTATTAGGCCTGTTAATAACAAGCTTTGTGCACCTAAACTCGATTGAATTGGACGTCATCTTTTTTTTTGCTACTGTTTTACTGCGAAATCTTCATTTTTCCCTGATTTCCGGCGGCAACATTGAGCCGCCATTTTGAATTTTTTGAAAAGGCCACACTGGCCCATGAAGAGGGTTCAATAACCAACATTTTAAGCTCAAGATCATTAAAATCCATTGGCATGAATTTTGGGCAGAGCCTTGTCCAACCTAATAACGTTCTCACTTGGCATCCGTCAATATACACACTGGTATACACAAAATTTATTTAAAGGCTAACTTAGCATCCTACCTGTTTTACGGTTTAATTGACATCCTTATGAATATTTTAATAGATGCGTAAAATAGCGTCCGAATACAAAAATTACAGGTTTAATTGACTTCCCGCAATGTTGTCAGATATATGCTATGCTACTTTATCGTATTTGTCTAGAAGAGTAGTATTACAATCTGCAGTCTGTCGACACATAGTCATAAAGAAATTTTAACATATTTTAATTAAAATTTCATCTTCTGAGAATAAAAACGAATTTATGTCACAATTTAAATTTCGAAACATGAAGTTCGTCTTAGAAATTTACAAAAAAGTATTTTTTTCCTCTGGTAATGTGCTTTTTCTGTACGAGATAGGACAAAATGTTGTAATGAAATATTGTTTAGAAAAATAGAAAAATTGAATAAGAACCCCAATTTTTTAAACCTTCTGCCCATATTGGATATTTTTTTTTCTATTCTAAGTTGGAGTATGTTTTAATTAAAATTATTTGGAATGATAAACTATGCAATTTTGCTAATTTGCTATGGATTTGTTTAATTTTATCCATGTATTAGATATAATAATAACTTTTTTTGTAAATTTTCAAGATATGAGTTTCGAATACAGTTCGGACGTAGTTTTTTTTTTGCTGGATTCAGTTCAGGAGACACCTAGAGAAAATTCATGTTACTAGACGGTAACCTGATCTGATATTATTTAGAACAATTTTGTTTCTAACAAAAGGGAATCTTGCATTTTTTCATTCAAATATTTTTTTTTATATTCTTTGACTGATTTTCAACGAGAAATGTTAGATAACTTTTAAAGTTGATATTTTAAATATTATTAATTATTAAAAATGGAAAAAATCTGCAATTTTTCGTGTTTTGGTGCTCTAACAGTGTAATAAAAAATTATTTCTTTACAATGCATAAATTTTTATAGTATATTTAGACCTTGTATATGAATTTCCAAAAAATGGAATTGACGATTTTTAATTTTGTACCTATATCATAGCAACCAATTTTCTATGATGATTTTTGAAAATTTCATGTCGAAAAAAATGTATGCGGATTTCAGCGTGTAAGTAATTGATTTCTGAATCACTTTAAAACAAAACATACAGGGTGTTACATTTGAAAAAATTGAGTTATGAATACAGATTTGGCATGGATATAAATTCGGCAGCTCCCAGAAATTACCTCACTATTGAGCAGCGTCCGAACATGGATTCGGCAGCATCCTAATATCGATTCGGTAACGCCCGGAAATTGCCTTGGTATTCGGCAGCGCCGAAAGTTCTGGAGGTTTGACTGGCATTCGGCAATGCCCTTTTATTAAAATTCTATGACCAATTATTTCCACACTAGAGTGCAAATATGGTCAAGATGTTTTCTTTTGAAAAGCCATGGATGGGAAATCTGGATGCGGAAGTAGTGATTTCTTAGGCAGCGGTTTTATTTCAAAAGATACAACAAAATTTTAATGAACTATTTTGTCACAACGCATAATCCAGTCGGTAAAGTAAAAAATACACCAGAAGCTCGCAAAAAATATTATCTATGATTTTCCTTCAGTAACTGTTAGTGCGAGGATTAAACATCACAAAACCACAAAAATTAGTTCTGGGGGTGCCGCGCAATCCCCCAAAAAAACAATCTCTTCGGTGAAATAAGCCTTGTTTTACTGATAACTCGTTAACCCTTGAAGATATAAAAAAAAATTGCTCATCATAAAAAAGAAAGCTTGACTAATTGCCTAAAAAAAGTCCTCTTATAATTTTCTTGTATATGTCATGGTTTTCGAGAAAATCGATATTAACAGAAATTGCAAAATTTGTATTTTTATTGCGCGCGAATTTTCGTTTATTTGAAATTTTTTGCTCGCGGCCTCTAGAAAAAATTGAATTGTTCGAAAACCAAACAAGCTAGGAAGAAAAATCAAAATGGGCTTTAAAGGGGATATGAAATACTCTTTTGTGTTGCCATTTTTGAAGGCTACTGATATTTATTAGTATATAAAAATAACAATATAATATAGTTATCTCTTGATTTTTTGTGCATCTAACTATTCACAGGCCCATAAAAATAACTGAACATGATATAGGTTATAAACGCATTATCTTTTAGTTCAAGGTAGTACTTCAATGCAGAAAAAGTTGGGAATAAAAATATTCACATCTACAAATTTAACAGCTTGTTAAATTTAGCCAAAAAATCCAAAAAATGCTGCATATTAAATTTTTTGATGATATTTTTTACAAATTTTTAACTTTTAAATGATTAGAAAAAAAATTTTGAGCTGAATTTTCAAGATTTTTGGGTCTTTTTTATTTTTAGGAAACAATAAAAAATTGGTCAAAATTTGGCTAACTTCAACATGCTGGTAAATTTGTAAATGTGAATATTTTTATTCCTAACTTTTTTTGCATTGATGTACTACCTTGAACTAAAAGATAATGCATTTATAACTCATATTAAAGTCAGTTATTTTTTATGGGCCTGTGAATAGTTATAAGTGCAAAATATCAAGAGGTAACTATATTATATTGTTATTTTTATATACTAATAGATATCAATAGCCATCAAAAATGGAAACACAAAAGAGTATTTACAACCCATTTTGACTTTTCTTCCTAGCATGTTTGATTTTCGAGCAATTCAATTTTTTCTATAAACCGCGCGCAAAAAAATTCAAATAAACGAAAATTCGTACGCATTAAAATACAAATTTTGCAATTTTTTTCAATATCGATTTTCTAGAAAACCATGGCATATACCAGAAAATTACAAGAGGACTGTTTTTTAGGCAATTAATCAAGCTTTCTTTTTTATGACGAATTTTTTTATATCCGCAACGGTTAACGAGTTATCGGTAAAAAAAGGCGCTTTTCACTGGAGCGGTGGTTTTTTGGGGAGGTTGCGCGGTACTCCCAGAACTGATTTTTGTGATTTTTTTATGTATAATCCCTTCACTAACAGTTACTGAAGGAAAATCACAGATAACATTTTTTGTTATGGAAATCTTTATAATTATTGGACTAGCAATTGAAAGTAATACTTCAATTTCGATAGCGATAACTTTGACAATTTATATTATAGATTAACCAGATTGTAGGAAATTGAATTACTTTTCAACGTTATAATAACCACTTTTACGTAGACCCTTGGGTTTTTAAGTTATTTACGAAAAATACATGTTGAAATTTGATATTTAGAGAGGAATGAAAAGACACTAAACCTTAAAAAAATTATATCTTGAACAATCTTTAAATGGGATTAATCTCCAATTTAAGGTAAAGGTAATTTCCTATGTTTCAAGTTGTACAAATACCTAACAGTTTTTGACATAATTTGTCATTTTCAAGATATATATTTCCAGAAACTCATTTCTTAACGAATTGAAACAGTTTAGTTTGAGCAACGGGGCTCAACAGTAGACAGCTATCATCTGAGGATGGCAGATATGATTTTACGGAAACGTCGCCATCATTTGGATATCTTGGTGCCCCTCTAGGAATCTAATAAGTACGTGGGACTACACCCGGAAATCCAATTACTCATTAATTCATAAATTCTTAAAGATTTGTTTACTAGAAAATTTTTTACTTCATACCTTATGAAAAGAAATTAATGACAATTTCTAATGTAACATATTAGGACAGAATTTATCAACTTTAGTGTTTTAACTTTCTGTTAGAAAATTTAGTCATAGTTTTAAAAAGTTCAGTTTAAACCAAAATGCCTTTCTATGCCCTTGTTACCATGTATGTACTAACAATAAAACAATATATTGCGCTTCAAAGTTATACAATGAAGTCAACTACAAACAGATGTTAAAGGTAAGAAAATTAGTGTCATAAACGGGCCATTGATAGATACAAGGGTCCGAAAATACGGTCAACTATACAAATGGGGCAAACATATGTACAAAATTTTGTGACTTTTAATATACTGTATTATTCTAAATATAACATATTGTTTGGGTGACCTGGAATAAATTAGTATTATGAGAGAAACATAGAAGTAAAAATTGTGGAATTTCTTAAACACTGTCAACAAGAAAGCTAGGTACTTATCTAAATGAAACTAAAATATACTTTACTTGCAACGTGTACACTTTTTGACTTAAAGTAGACTGTAATAACATTTTAATTCATTTTATATAACTAAATATATACAGGGTGTTCCAGAATTGAGTTCTCGGACGGAAACCTGAAATTCCTGGGTTCATACTGAGCCCTTATAACCCAACTTATCCTAGTACAAAAATGCTTCCCTGAGGAAGTACACCCTCTTAAAGTGAGTCACGTAAAAAAAAATCCAATTATTTCCGTTATATTGAAGATAAAATTTTGAAATTTTAGTGGGAGCTGTTTCTCTATAAGTACTAACTTGAAAACACCCCAAATATGTTTTTTTCTCAATTTCTGCTTCTCTCGCATACCGAAGGGAAGTATTGTATTTGAGAAAAATCACCCTCCGAGATTTTTTCGAATTTACACGTTTCAGAACATGTAGATTACGAAAATATAGGTTTTCCAATTCCGTCAGTCTGTCTGTCGGTCCGTCCGTCCGTCTGTCTGTTTGTCTGTCTGTTGGTGCATTAACTAAAAAACTACTTGACGGAGAACAGTCAAATTTGGTATGTAGCTGACGCTACTGACAGCGAAGAATTGGTTAAACTTTCACTGGAAAATATACAGGGTGGACCGTCTAAAGGGAACAAATAGTAAAAAAAAATGTTTTTTGCTCAAACTAAAAATTTCCACGTTTCATGACGTTCTAAATCTATTTCAGAAAGAAAAATTTGATATTTTTTTTACCAACATTTTTGAAGCATTTACCACCAAAACAGATGGAAAAAAAATTTTCTTTTGCTCAAATTTATAATTTCCACGTTTCATGGCATTCTAAACCTATTTCAGAAATAAAATTTGATCTTATTTCCCAGCACTATAGAATAAATGAAAATTCTTTTTGTTAAAATGTAAAATTTCCACGTTTCATGACATTCTAAACTTATTTCAGGAAAAAAAATTTGATCATTTTTTTTCCAACATTTTGGAAAAAAAATTTAATTAGAATAGATGGAAAAAAATATTTTGGTCAAATTTAAATTTTCCAAGATTCATGACATTCTAAGCTTTTTCCAAAAACTTTTGAAAATAAAAAAAAATAAAAAATTTGCAAATTTTTACCCACTACAAAATACAAAATAGATGATGGAGAAAAGTTGTGTTTGCTCAAATTTAAAATTTCTACGTTCCATGGCATTCTAGGTCTATTCCAAAAGAATAAAAATTTGAAAATTTGTTTACCAATGTTTTTGAAAAATTAAAAAAAAAGGAATTTTTTAACAACTACTGTACTTCCACTCCACTACGAGAATGTGGAATTGAAAATGTGTTGTCAGATGGCAATAATATTTGGCATATGCACCTATTATAGTTTTATTGAAAAATGTACAGGTTGGTCATCCCAAGAAATAATTCAACCATGGTGGGCATTTGTAAAGGTACCTATTTGCGCAAGCCTTCCATGTTTGGCACCTGTTATTTAGTATTGAATTTTTGCTGTCGGATGTTTACCGGTCATGACATTCTAGTTCTATTTCAGAAGAAAAAGATTTTGAAAATTTTTCTACCAACCATTTTGATCAAAAGTCACAGGTTTTCTTTGTAATAATATCTTCCGATTATTATTCTTATATGTGATTTCGTAATAAATAATTTTTTAGAGTGACCGCCCGGTGTAAATAAACAGGGAAGTTCTGTGTAAATACCTTTACCGATTTTTTTCATAGTAAATAATATTTGACTGGCGATATTTTTTAATCACCCTGTAAAATTACGGAACACTTGAACATTTTTGCAGAGCAGTGAAAGTGCTGCAGAAAAAGTATTTCTATTTTTTTTTGTAATATTAATCAAAATACAAGACATCTGTTTTTCCTCTATTTGCACTTAATATTAATTTACAATTCCAAACAAAATTTTGTAATAACAGAAAAGTAGTTTATTTAATAAAAAGTACATGCATAACAAATGCTCCACATAATGTCCAACTGTTTTAGTACACAAATTAATACTTTTAAAATTTTGTGTAATATCAACCAAAAATCAAGAATTATCGTTCTTTTCCTATAGGTCATAGGTGCTTGTGAAACAGAAATCCTGTCGCATTGTCATGGCAATACAAAAATTAATTCATTAGTAAAGTCAAAAGTATATGTTTAATTCAAAATTTTCTTCAATACATCGGAAGTTACTGGAAAAGAAATTACTTTTTCTGTCTCGCTTTAAGAGGATGTACTTCCTCAGGGGTGCATATTTGAACTAAGGTAAGTTGTGATTTATGGCCCAAAATGACCTCAGGAATTACAGGTTTCCGCCCGGGAATTCAATTCTGGAACACCCTGTACATTGGAAAAAACTTATTTAGATGAATTATGACTATAAATTTTAAATATCTATGAACGTACATATAACACATGAGACGTAGACGTTACAAACTGATTAATTTTGAAACACAATGGCATGTGTAAAATAAAAAATAAGTATATTGTAACTTACAATAGTCAATTTGTGCTCAAAAGGGCTCTTGGCAGGAAAGTTGCGTAGTAGTTTTGATTTCTTCCATTCCATATGTTTTTTGTAGTGCTGAATTCGAATCTGAGATTAGCTAACAAAATCTAGTAACGCAAAATTGAAGAAAATTCACAAAAAGGTAAAAAATCTATTTTTTTGGCAGTTCTTTGCTTATAGCTCGGAAATTATCAATTTTTCGTAAATAACTTCTCTATCCAAAAGGAAAGTATATAAAATTTACTACAAATTTTATTATTTACGTTTTTTCTCCGACGAACCGTTCGGGCTCAAGCGCAAGTTGAAAATTAGCTTTCGGAGGGAGGGGGGGTGCGAAGGTGGACTCCCACAAAATGGGCATATACGATCTCAATAAGGTATGTACAGAGAACTGGGAAGAATTCACTATTTGTCAGCCTTTAATAATAAATTAATTTTTGTTTTGAGTTAAAAAAGTGGTTTTGTTTTCGGAGACAGCCGAAATATGCCAATTTTCAACTTGCGTTTGAACCTGAAGGGTTCACCGGAAAACAAACCTAAATAATGACATTTGTAGTAAGTTATACGTATGTTTATTTTGGATATGGAAGTTATTTAGGAAAAGTTGATAATTTCCGAGTTATAAGCAAAGAACTGCCAAAAAATAAGATTATCTACAATTTCTTGCATTTTTTTTAATGTTGCGTCACGAAATTTTGTTAGCAAACCTCAGACTTGAATTGGGCACCCCAAGAACATAGAGAATGGAAGAAATCAAAACTACCCCACAACTTTCCTTCTAAAACACAATCTGATAGGAGTATTCATACATTGTTGTATAATTTTTAACATCTTTTTAGTTTCAATTCTACAGCTTTATCTTGAATGGTATATTAGTAAATCCACAACTCTTTCAACCACTGATTTCTCTATAAGAGATTATTTTTGGGTCACCTACTATACTTTTCTTAAATAGAATACAATAAGAAACCCAAAAATGAAAAAAAAAACAAATCAAAATAATCTCCAGTAGAATTCTTTAACATTAACATAATTTTGTAGTTTATTTCGTATCGACAATATCTTTGCTAATAACTTTTTTCTTACTTCTGTAATTTAATTAAACTACAGAACACTTTACTTATAAATAGCCTCGCTGAACCATCCTGAACAAAAAATGTTTACAATAAAAAATACAAATTCCGTTCCCATTTTCATAGGTACACGAATTGTCTTTACTAAATTTATTTTTCTTAGTAGTAATATATACAAGCAATCTCAAGAATCTGGACCCACATGTGGTATTTATTAACCCACTTTCACGGTGTTGCCAGCTAACTAGATGCCATCTGAACCGCTTCTGTGGTCAGCAGGTATTCAAAGTGAATATTTTTCGAGCGACAGGCACGGCAGTTAGTAGCAAACTGCTAAACTAAAATATTCACCAGGGTGTTAAAATGGGTCATTTGACCTCCAACCTAAAATAAGTTGTAATGACACCATACGGCATTTATGAAGCATTTGCGTTAATATCGCTAGCAGCTAGTCAGATGGCATCCGAATACCGGAAGCCATCTGACTTGTGGAAGCCAACTGAACCTAAAATTTTACATTGTGGGAAGCCAACTAATACCGTATATATATATATATATATATATATATATATATATATATATATATATATATATATATATATATATATATATATATATATCTATATATATATATATATATATGTACAGAGATTAAAATTAGACGACTGTCTAAGTTAAAAACAAAAATTTTTAATTTAACTTCAGGGATGCAGTCACTGGGTTCAAAAAAGAAGACTCTTTTTTAAATTCAAGCTTTCGAAACTTTATTGTTTCTTCCTCAGGAATTCTACAAAAATGTTTATACATTGTAATTATATTATTTAAAAATGTGAAAGGTACTTACTAAATTGAGGTTATAAATAAAATTGGCATGTCCTAAGGACCATAGAAAACATTGCTATTACAATTTAAAAACACTACATTTTGATTCAATCTAAGTTAAAAGCAAAATCCTTAATTAAGAAGTTGCATCAGCCACTTCGAAAACTGAACAGATACCAGTCAACTACGTTTTATGAAAATTCGAAAAAAGCAGCGGAATGTTGACAAAAAACCACGAAATATCAGGACTGGAGCAGAGAGAGAGGGGGTGCCAAGCCCCTCTCTCTCTACTCCAGGCCTGACATAAATGGATGCCAACACAACAGATCAAATGAAACTAACTAATTGTTAAAAGTAGTGTACAGGGTGTTGTCACTGTTTCTTCTATTAGCGTGTGCATGTAATAAATACGTGTATAAAATGCTGAGACCTTCGATATCACTTCTGGCATTCATAGCATCTGGTTCGTTAAAGATATGACACATCTCCAGGAAGGTCCTTTTATGAAGGTTTTTTTGAAAGTCCAAAATCTTAACTTCATCGTAGTTAAGATTATGGTTTAACGTTAGAGCATGTTTTGTTAACATCGAAGACTCTTTGTTGAGTCTCACGTCGCTCCTGTGTGAAGTGATCCTATCTTTAACTTTTCTACCAGTTTGACCTATATACTTTTTTTCACAATTCATGCAAGAGATGCAATATACCACATTGGAATAATTTTTTAAATCGTCTTTGTCTTTCAATTTAGCAAAAAGATTGTTGATGGTTATTTTGTTTTTAAATGCTAATTTTATGTGTGAGAATCTTGAAAATAATTTCCTTAATTTAAGAGACACCAGTGCTATGTTCGGTACAGAAAAATAAAATATGTTGTTACCCATGTCCTGGTTCTCAACCATACCAGGCACAATTCTGTCACGACGTCCATCATTTAAACTGTCATTAGCCATTGTTCTGCTGAAAATCAGTTTTTTTGTTAAAGTCGGTGGATAACCACACTTAACAAATAATTCTGACAAGTTTTTAAGATTATCTGCTACAAGAGAGGTATGTGAGGTGTTTATAACCCTATTTTTCATTCCCAACAGCACATTGATTTTTTGTCTTTCAGAGTGGAACGATTCATAGTGTAAATATCGTCCAGATGACCCTGGTTTAGTGTACCAAGAAGTGATAACCTTATTGTCTACCCGCCTTATCAGTTGGGTATCCAAGAAGGGGACTCTGTTGTTTTCGTCTTCTTCTTCTATGGTAAATTTCAAACGTTGATTGTAATTATTGAACACCTCTAATAAGCGTTCTTTACAATTGTTGGGAATACTAAGTATGATATCGTCAACATATTTTTTAAGAAAGGGAACCTCAAAACCTAGTTGCAGCAGACAGTCATTGATCAAGTCGTCCATGACATATTGTGCCAATATGGGTGAGACCGGACTCCCCATAGGCATGCCTAAGGTTTGTTTGTAAATAATATTATTGAAACTGAACACAGTGGTGTCAAATAAAAAAGTTATTAGTTCCAAGAATCTTCTTTTTGAAATACTACAATGTAATTGTATTTCCTCCCAGTGGCGTTCGACCGAGCTTTTCGCTAGGTCCACTGTGATATTATTGAACAAAGATTTAACGTCTAGACTTAATATGACGTAATTGTCTGGCAATTGGAACTCTTGTATGAATGTGCTGAATTGAAAGGAGTCTTTAATGAAAAAGTTATTATCTGTGCTATAAGCGTTCGTAAGTATATCGGTAACTAATTGGGCGATACCCCTATTAGGGCTATTAACCCCAGAAATGATAGGTCTCAGTGATAGTGTTGGCTTATGTATCTTCGGGAGACCATAAAATTTATTTATTACACCGTTATAACATCTATGTTTTTGACCTTCTCGAGGTGATATCATTCTACTTTTTTCCAATTGAGAGATAATATTGTTGGCTTTACTTTGTATCGTGTGACTGGAATCCCTGTTGAGGATGCAATAGTATTCATCGTCTGCCAAGATTTCTGTTGACAGTCTATCATATTGTTCTTTTGTCATGATCGTGGTGACTTTCATTTTGTCTGATTGAATGACTTTTAACTGAGGGTTTTCATTTAGAAACCTTTTGCATGTTAGGTAGCTGTTGTAATACACATTAGGGCTTTTACCTCTGTGTAAAAAATTTGTAATCATGTTGGTGGATTGAGTGAGAAGTAGATTTTTTTCTCTGTTGTTAATCGTATCTATGTTATTGACAATATGATCGACGTCTGACAGAAGCCTTGGTATACTGATGTCTTTTGCTAGTGGTTCTATACTAAATTTGGGGCCAAGTGCCAAAAAATTAGAAACCTCACCAGGGATTTCAACATTAGTTAGATTCTTAATCCAATGTGCCGGCGTTTTAAGTTTCGATAGAGTTGACTGTTTTAAATTGTTAAATTTACGAACGTTAGTGTTTTTGACCTGGAAAAACTTTCTATTATATTTGACAGATTGACTTCTAAAAAAGTCAACCATGATGTAGTAAGGTAGCTTATTGCTAAGTCTATTTTTTAATGTTCTAAAAGTTTTTTCCATGTCTCTAACACTATCGTGCGTGACTTTAATTTCTAAATTAAGTATTTTTGTTCTTAACCTTTGATTGAATTCTGATGTCCGATGTAAAGTCCTTCCAACGGCTGCCCCCGTTAGGTTGTCCACGTTCTTTACACCTGTCGTGATGTGGGTAGGAATGATACCATGTTTTCTGCATTGCAACAGGAATGTCTTTCTATTTCTTAGAGATGCCAACTTGATATTGATATTTGCCACATTCTTCAGCTCCTTCATAGTAGCGTACCCATAATTATTTCGGATGTTCTGATAAAACCCCATATCGGCTATAAGTACAGAGATTAAAATTAGACGACTGTCTAAGTTAAAAACAAACATTTTTAATTTAACTTCAGGGATGCAGTCACTGGGTTCAAAAAAGAAGACTCTTTTTTAAATTCAAGCTTTCGAAACTTTATTGTTTCTTCCTCAGGAATTCTACAAAAATGTTTATACATTGTAATTATATTATTTAAAAATGTGAAAGGTACTTACTAAATTGAGGTTATAAATAAAATTGGCATGTCCTAAGGACCATAGAAAACATTGCTATTACAATTTAAAAACACTACATTTTGATTCAATCTAAGTTAAAAGCAAAATCCTTAATTAAGAAGTTGCATCAGCCACTTCGAAAACTGAACAGATACCAGTCAACTACGTTTTATGAAAATTCGAAAAAAGCAGCGGAATGTTGACAAAAAACCACGAAATATCAGAACTGGAGCAGAGAGAGAGGGGTGCCAAGCCCCTCTCTCTCTACTCCAGGCCTGACATAAATGGATGCCAACACAACAGATCAAATGAAACTAACTAATTGTTAAAAGTAGTGTACAGGGTGTTGTCACTGTTCCTTCTATTAGCGTGTGCATGTAATAAATACGTGTATAAAATGCTGAGACCTTCGATATCACTTCTGGCATTCATAGCATCTGGTTCGTTAAAGATATGACACATCTCCAGGAAGGTCCTTTTATGAAGGTTTTTTTGAAAGTCCAAAATCTTAACTTCATCGTAGTTAAGATTATGGTTTAACGTTAGAGCATGTTTTGTTAACATCGAAGACTCTTTGTTGAGTCTCACGTCGCTCCTGTGTGAAGTGATCCTATCTTTAACTTTTCTACCAGTTTGACCTATATACTTTTTTTCACAATTCATGCAAGAGATGCAATATACCACATTGGAATAATTTTTTAAATCGTCTTTGTCTTTCAATTTAGCAAAAAGATTGTTGATGGTTATTTTGTTTTTAAATGCTAATTTTATGTGTGAGAATCTTGAAAATAATTTCCTTAATTTAAGAGACACCAGTGCTATGTTCGGTACAGAAAAATAAAATATGTTGTTACCCATGTCCTGGTTCTCAACCATACCAGGCACAATTCTGTCACGACGTCCATCATTTAAACTGTCATTAGCCATTGTTCTGCTGAAAATCAGTTTTTTTGTTAAAGTCGGTGGATAACCACACTTAACAAATAATTCTGACAATTTTTTAAGATTATCTGCTACAAGAGAGGTATGTGAGGTGTTTATAACCCTATTTTTCATTCCCAACAGCACATTGATTTTTTGTCTTTCAGAGTGGAACGATTCATAGTGTAAATATCGTCCAGATGACCCTGGTTTAGTGTACCAAGAAGTGATAACCTTATTGTCTACCCGCCTTATCAGTTGGGTATCCAAGAAGGGGACTCTGTTGTTTTCGTCTTCTTCTTCTATGGTAAATTTCAAACGTTGATTGTAATTATTGAACACCTCTAATAAGCGTTCTTTACAATTGTTGGGAATACTAAGTATGATATCGTCAACATATTTTTTAAGAAAGGGAAACTCAAAACCTAGTTGCAGCAGACAGTCATTGATCAAGTCGTCCATGACATATTGTGCCAATATGGGTGAGACCGGACTCCCCATAGGCATGCCTAAGGTTTGTTTGTAAATAATATTATTGAAACTGAACACAGTGGTGTCAAATAAAAAAGTTATTAGTTCCAAGAATCTTCTTTTTGAAATACTACAATGTAATTGTATTTCCTCCCAGTGGCGTTCGACCGAGCTTTTCGCTAGGTCTACTGTGATATTATTGAACAAAGATTTAACGTCTAGACTTAATATGACGTAATTGTCTGGCATTGTCAGCACATTCATACAAGAGTTCCAATTGCCAGACAATTACGTCATATTAAGTCTAGACGTTAAATCTTTGTTCAATAATATCACAGTAGACCTAGCGAAAAGCTCGGTCGAACGCCACTGGGAGGAAATACAATTACATTGTAGTATTTCAAAAAGAAGATTCTTGGAACTAATAACTTTTTTATTTGACACCACTGTGTTCAGTTTCAATAATATTATTTACAAACAAACCTTAGGCATGCCTATGGGGAGTCCGGTCTCACCCATATTGGCACAATATGTCATGGACGACTTGATCAATGACTGTCTGCTGCAACTAGGTTTTGAGGTTCCCTTTCTTAAAAAAATATGTTGACGATATCATACTAAGTATTCCCAACAATTGTAAAGAACGCTTATTAGAGGTGTTCAATAATTACAATCAACGTTTGAAATTTACCATAGAAGAAGAAGACGAAAACAACAGAGTCCCCTTCTTGGATACCCAACTGATAAGGCGGGTAGACAATAAGGTTATCACTTCTTGGTACACTAAACCAGGGTCATCTGGACGATATTTACACTATGAATCGTTCCACTCTGAAAGACAAAAAATCAATGTGCTGTTGGGAATGAAAAATAGGGTTATAAACACCTCACATACCTCTCTTGTAGCAGATAATCTTAAAAAATTGTCAGAATTATTTGTTAAGTGTGGTTATCCACCGACTTTAACAAAAAAACTGATTTTCAGCAGAACAATGGCTAATGACAGTTTAAATGATGGACGTCGTGACAGAATTGTGCCTGGTATGGTTGAGAACCAGGACATGGGTAACAACATATTTTATTTTTCTGTACCGAACATAGCACTGGTGTCTCTTAAATTAAGGAAATTATTTTCAAGATTCTCACACATAAAATTAGCATTTAAAAACAAAATAACCATCAACAATCTTTTTGCTAAATTGAAAGACAAAGACGATTTAAAAAATTATTCCAATGTGGTATATTGCATCTCTTGAATGAATTGTGAAAAAAAGTATATAGGTCAAACTGGTAGAAAAGTTAAAGATAGGATCACTTCACACAGGAGCGACGTGAGACTCAACAAAGAGTCTTCGATGTTAACAAAACATGCTCTAACGTTAAACCATAATCTTAACTACGATGAAGTTAAGATTTTGGACTTTCAAAAAAACCTTCATAAAAGGACCTTCCTGGAGATGTGTCATATCTTTAACGAACCAGATGCTATGAATGCCAGAAGTGATATCGAAGGTCTCAGCATTTTATACACGTATTTATTACATGCACACGCTAATAGAAGGAACAGTGACAACACCCTGTACACTACTTTTAACAATTAGTTAGTTTCATTTGATCTGTTGTGTTGGCATCCATTTATGTCAGGCCTGGAGTAGAGAGAGAGGGGCTTGGCACCCCCTCTCTCTCTGCTCCAGTCCTGATATTTCGTGGTTTTTTGTCAACATTCCGCTGCTTTTTTCGAATTTTCATAAAACGTAGTTGACTGGTATCTGTTCAGTTTTCGAAGTGGCTGATGCAACTTCTTAATTAAGGATTTTGCTTTTAACTTAGATTGAATCAAAATGTAGTGTTTTTAAATTGTAATAGCAATGTTTTCTATGGTCCTTAGGACATGCCAATTTTATTTATAACCTCAATTTAGTAAGTACCTTTCACATTTTTAAATAATATAATTACAATGTATAAACATTTTTGTAGAATTCCTGAGGAAGAAACAATAAAGTTTCGAAAGCTTGAATTTAAAAAAGAGTCTTCTTTTTTGAACCCAGTGACTGCATCCCTGAAGTTAAATTAAAATTTTTTTATATATATATATATATATACAGGGTGTTTCACTTAAAAGTCCCCAGGCCATTATCTCTAAAACTAATAAACATATTTTATTTTTGTAAATGGCAGATGATTGATACCAAAGAAAGGTTTAAATAACGGTTATTAGAATTTTGCCTCAACAGCACACAGAGATGGCGCTGCGATGCAAAACTATTTTTTGATGGCTGGAACCTTGAAACATAAGTCATGTGATTAAACAATAATTTGTGAATAATTTTGATGGTATAGAGAATTTACAAAAAACAAGCCGTTTTGGAGTTACATGAGTTTCTTTCATTAATGCCAGTACACGTTAATTTTGACAAATTCCTATAATTTATTTATTATTTATTATAGAATATTGGTTACCAAACACTTTTTTTCAAGATAAGGAAAGTGATATAATACACTATCATAAAATTATGTTTACCACTTCCGGCCAAATCGGAACTAACATGATGAACCAATATCCATATGTTCCTACATATTACATTTTTTTTTCTAATAACGCTTCTAATAAAACGGCTCCCAAAACTTAAAGTAAGTAAGACAACAAAGAAAATACACACTAATTTAGAATGGGCTAAATTTATATTAACAATTCAGTAAAGAACGTAAACAAAAGTTTTATAAACAAACATTTAAAAACTATCGAAATATTATTAAAAATGAAATTAAACTCATTTCTTTCTTATTAGTAGGTACCTATTATATGAAATGTTCAAAATTTCTCCCTTCTTCATGAATACACATATTGTAACGTTTCAGTAACTCTTCATTGCAAACTTTTTGTAACGTATGTCTATTTATAGCAGCAACACTTGCATATATTTTATTATACAAATCGGCCATATCCTCAATGGGTTAATGTACACTACACTTTTTAAATACCCCCAAAGGTAAAAATCTAATGGAGTCAAGTCAGGTGATCGTGCTGGCCATCTGACTACTCCATTAGTACCAATCCATCTCTGAGGGTACATTTCATTAAGACAATATTTGACTAGTACTGGGGTGGTGCACCATCTTGGTGAAACCAAATATTCTCCTGGTTATGAGGGATAGTCTCTAATAATCCTGGCAATACATTTCTCAAAAATATCTCATATTTTCTTCCATTTAAAGTCCCATGGAATAGATATGGTCCAATAATATATGAATTTAATATTCCACACCACACGTTAACTCCAAAAGTTACCTGATTTCGGGTCATTCTCATCCATCTGGGATTATTTTGTGACCAGTATCGGCAGTTATGCTTACTCACAACTCCGTTGTTGTGAAAACGGCTTTCATCGCTCCAGAGCACATTTTTTTAAAAATTTCGGCATTCTTCAGAAAGAACTGAAAATTCAGCTAGAAAATGTAATCTTCGTTCATAATCACCAGGCCTTAAATGATGGATCAATTTTAATTTGTATGGATGGTATTTATTTGATTTTAATATTCTATGGCATGAAGATATCGACAGATTAGTTTCCGATGCCAATTTCCGGAGAGAACATTGAGGATTGTGGACAACACTATTTAACACCAAGGCTGTATTTTCATCGTGTCTAACTGGCCTATTTCTGTTACGAATAGTTTTCTTAAAACTACCAGAGTTTCTTACATTTTTAAACAGCATGATAAATGTTTTTTTATCGGGTGTAGGTTTCCTTCATTATTAGTCAAGGGTACAATATTCAAGAACCCGAAGAGAACACGTGGCTCATAATAAATTCCGAACCTCTCCACATTACTATTAGCTGCCCGAAGAAGGAAACAACAACGGAGCTGATCAATAAAAATTCGATTATAAAATTACAACCTAGATGTTACGCCTTCACAGGTATCACCAGAATACAAGCCAGTGCCAAGGACCTCTTCGAAATCAAAGACAACTCCCATCCTGTACAAATTCCGTTTGAATCTTGTAAGTTGCCCGACAAAATTCAACTACCTAAATTAAAACCATTGAAACTCAACAATTTAAATATCGAATATTTGGATATTGCCAAAAACACATTGGAGCAATACTCCAAAGATCTGGACGATCTCATCAACGAACCTTTCGCGACCAAACATATGTCCTGGTTCACGTATTTCACCATCACCTTCATCATTTCAACTATTCTACTTTACGTGTTTTGTAAATGTAGAAGGAAGAGACGTCTACTGGCAATTCTCCTTCACCTCCTCCAGGACGAAGCAAGACGTTAATGAAATTCCCAAGTTTAATTCCTCCAAGAAAGCGACCCGGTATCAAACCTCAAGAAGAAGATATCAAGTTATCATAGACTTTCCAGTGAACCACTAATTTTTGTTTATTGCCTTAAACTTTTATTGTTTCTATTTTATGCTTATTAGTTTATTCACTCAATATTTTATTATTATCTTTGCATTATATTCATTTTGTTTTATTATTACTTTTATATTGTATTCAATAATCATTCTATTCAAAAGTTGTTGTATAACAATCAACTTTTTTATTAAGGGGGAAGTTGTTATATTAAAAATTAACACTACGTAACCGAGTTACAAAGTACATTTCTTAGTGATATCAGATTACAGAAACTGATAATGACTTCCTTTGCTTATGCTTACCTCACGTATCAAGTTACATATATTATTAATATTTCTATTCTCATAGTTAATGCCAAATTGCATATTTGCTTTTCTTTGTTCTACGTCTAGCTGACAATGCTTTTGTTATGTTATAAATCTGACCAGCAGGCGCTTTTACATTTATTTATTTCTTATACTCAACTCATTACAAAATGTAGTATTATACTCACCTTTACAATAAACTTTTAATTCTACAATTTTATATTTTACTCAGAGTCATCGATGACTCTAATTAATTAAATAAATATTTTTTTAAAAGTCAATATATATATATATATATATATATGTTGTTTCTTAGGTTTTCACGGGTATTAAATGAAGTGTTGACGTGCTTCCGGGTGTTTTCCCGTGTAGTTGGTAGGCTCCTGTTGGAACCATGGTTGTCTGAACGACGTTTCGGCGGAATCTCATCTGCCATCTTCAGGTTCTAGCTGAAAGCTGCCTGCTGCTGCTGCTGCTGTTGCTGCTGCTGCTACTGCTGCTCCTTGTTGCTCGAACTGAACCGTTCAGTTCGAGCAACGAGGAGCAGCAGTAGCAGCAGCAACAGCAGCAGCAGCAGCAGCAGCAGGCAGCTTTCAGCTAGAACCTGAAGATGGCAGATGAGATTCCGCCGGAACGTCGTTCAGACAACCATGGTTCCAACAGGAGCCTACCAACTACACGGGAAAACACCCGGAAGCACGTCAACACTTCATATATATATATATATATATATATATATATTGTTCTATATTCTGATATCTATTTTATTTTTTATACGTTCGAATTTTACTTTTTGAAAGTAAATTGAAATGATTTTATTGAGCGCCAAACAGTTTCTTAAAAGCTGTTAATATTATAGACTATAGAACACCATCAGCATGACTATCTACAATCTATAGAATGACTCTTACTCAAGGTCCAACGAAGTCGGTTCAATAAATGCTCATCGATCAAGATAACAATCTAAATAAATCAAACTCAGTATTGAACGAACAAAGTATTAATTTATTAACAAATTTGAACTTGGAATGTAATTAACAAATTTAAATAACAAAATCTAACTTAACTAAAATGATAAATATGGCCTTTATTTAAAATAAATATGTACCATGGATTTCTGATATTGTAAAGCTTTACCTTGTCTTTCTTTCGACTCGAGTAATGTTAAATTATAACCTCTAACTGGTTATTATGATCCTTGAAATATAATGTCACTTGACTGACTTTTTAACCTCTCAAAGCTTCTTCTTCTTCTTCTTCTTTACTGGATTGTAATATCCTAACCTTCAACTTATTCACCACTTTTCTTCTATTTTCAATTTAATAATTATTCTTGGATGAATATATTTCGCAGCTCGCTGTTCAGCGGTGTGTGATCAACTGATTTGTTATTTTTAGTCGTTTCTTTGGGTTAATTTCCAATATTTCAATTGTTTTTTTCTATTTTGATCTAATATTTCAAAATTTAATTTTAATTTAAAATTTAAACTATTCAGTTTTGTTTGTTCTTTACCTTAATTGAATACTGTTTTTAATTCTTTAATTTTCCTGATAAGTTTCTTATTCTACTTTTCAGGATTAAGTGAATAATTGTAATTAATCGAAATATATTGACATATTACATACACTTTCTTAAAATCTACGTATAACTACAATTAACAATTCCAATCTCAAATAAATACTAATTCATACATTTAGATGAATAGCAATGATAAACACAAAATGCTAGTAGTTAAAAACGTACTGCAGTTTTCACACTGACAGAATACTGATACAATAAACTAAAACAAGAAATTGATACGCCAACAAACATTTAACATCATACCATTAGTCCCTTCTTTCTGCATGATGTGAAACATCATTTACAAAACACCTTTCTGCAATGATATTTGAAAATATCTGAAAACTTAAAATGTCACTCAGTGTTTTGTAATATATGGACTTACTATTTCTAAAATAATCACCCTGCAATGCAAACACTGATAATAGTCTTTCATTCAATATTCATTTTGTGTAGATTTACAGTGTTTCTACACAAAATATGATTTTCAGCCCTAAGTTTTGACATAAATGTCAGATTTTATAAATTTACTTTTTTGTTTTCCAATTTCATTCTAAATCATTTTATATGAGATTGTGATTCTCTATAAGTTCATGTTTTGTCATATACTATTTAGAATAACCTTGTTAAACTAAATTAACTTCATTTTATGTTTATTCAAATATTTTGCTCTAATTCAATATCAAGTTTCATTCTCTGCATCCTACTCGCTGAGAATAAATGAACTTGAATCAATTAAATAAACCACAGATATTCCTGCTTCTGTATGATCCGTTAAAGTAAAACTGTTATGGTTATTTTCTAAAATACATACAATTTTGTGAATTTTATTTATGATTTCAAACACGATACCTGGGCAGTGTTCCACAGTGTGGATACACAGCAATATATATATATATATACAGGGTGATTCACGTAGGCCATTCATTAGAAGTTTTTCAACTTGCAGTTGGATTAGAAACTTGAAATTTGGTATGCAGCCATAATCGATCATGCCCGTTCTATCTAAAATATTTTCAGTCCTCCAACTATACAGGGTGTGCCAAAAATTGGTACCAACTTTCTTATTTTAAATGGAAACCTATTGTTTTCTTTACATGGTTCGATTGGTCTTCTAATTCTGAGTTTAGAGAACCTAAGTTATGTTAACTTATCTATTACAATTTTTGACATATGTCCAATTTTTTGAAAAAAATTGCCGCTGTAGTAGTTTACGAACAAATTTGTATCTCGCAAACCTTTCAAAATTATGAAACCAAATTTGTGGAGCAGTTAGCTGGAAGTCCAGGCTAACTTTTGATGTCCCATCGGTGGTCCCATTTTGTACCATATGGGCGCAGTCGATTTTCAAATGTCGCAATCAGAAATTGTCAAAAAGTCAATTTTTTCAAATGGCACCTACTATTTTTTTTCACACCATTCGAAAGAAAATTGAATTTTATGGTGAGTTACTTAAGCATTCCCTATACCTAACTTCACCCCATATCGAGTTATTCAATAAAAATCAAGAAATACCTTATCTTGCCGAGAGATTTCTTACTTCATCAAGTATGCCATGGAAACAAAAGACAGTTGTAATAATTTTTAAAGAAAAATATGGATTCTTATTTAATTACACACAACACCAACAAATTATTATTAACAAACAAGAACAATGTTGACGAAATTCTGACGTAAATGTTCAATGTGACCACCATATTTTTGTTCAAATATTCTATTATTCTACTTTCAACAGATTGCGTAGCACATCTTTGCGCCTACCATTTCTGACGCCAGAAATCAATGCAAACTTGAATTTTAGGGCCACTTTTATTAACATTGTGTATGTCTATCTACAGTCGTTTTTGAGTTATTGGCATTTTTTGAAAAAAATATTGTTTTTTTTTTCTCAAGGGTAGTAGGCTTTGGAAACAATCATTTCATTTTATTTTTTATTGAAAAATCGTATTGCAATAATAAATAATAACAACAAAATAACAACAAATAAGTAGGTTAACAAAATAATTATTTCAATACAAATGCTCAATGTGTGCACCGTTTTCACTGACAGAATTTCGTCAACATTGTTCTTGTTCGTTAATAATAATTTGTTGGTGTTGTGTGTAATTAAATAAGAATCCATATTTTTCTTTAAAAATTATTACAACTGTCTTTTGTTTCCATGGCATACTTGATGAAGTAAGAAATCTCTCGGCAAGATAAGGTATTTCTTGATTTTTATTGAATAACTCGATATCGGGTGAAGTTAGGTATAGGGAATGCTTAAGTAACTTACCATAAAATTCAATTTTCTTTCGAATGGTGTGAAAAAAAATAGTAGGTGCCATTTGAAAAAATTGACTTTTTGACAATTTTTGATTGCGACATTTGAAAATCGACTGCGCCCATATGGTACAAAATAGGACCACCGATGGGACATCAAAAGTTAGCCTGGACATCCAGCTAACTGCTTCACAAATTTGGTTTCATAATTTTGAAAGGTTTGCGAGATACAAGTTTGTTCGTAAACTACTACAGCGGCAATTTTTTTCAAAAAATTGGGCATATGTCAAAAATTGTAATGGATAAGTTAACATAACTTATGTTCTCTAAACTCAGAATTAGAAGACCAATCGCACCATGTAAAGAAAAATATAGGTTTCCATTTAAAATAAGAAAGTTGGTACCAATTTTTGGCACACCCTGTATAGTTGGAGGACTGAAAATATTTTAGATAGAACGGGCATGATCGATTATGGCTGCATACCAAATTTTAAGTTTCTAATCCAACTGCAAGTTGAAATACTTCTAATGAATGGCCTACGTGAATCACCCTGTATATATATTGCTGTATATCCACACTGTGGAACACTACCTAAGT
Source organism: Stenurella melanura (assembly GCA_963583905.1). NCBI lineage: Eukaryota > Metazoa > Arthropoda > Insecta > Coleoptera > Cerambycidae > Stenurella > Stenurella melanura. The sequence continues at coordinate 75,494,592 of OY757315.1, forward strand.
GTCGTGTTTGAAATCATAAATAAAATTCACAAATTTGTATGTATTTTAGGAATTAATCATAACAGTTTTACTTTAACGGATCATACAGAAGCAGGAGTATCTGTGGTTTATTTAATTGATTCAAGTTCACTTATTCTCATCGAGTAGGATGCAGAGAATGAAACTTGATATTGAATACGAACAAAATATTTAAATAAACATAAAATGAAGTTATTTTAGTTTAACAAGGTTATTCTAAATAGTATATAATAAAACATGAACTGATAGAGAATCACAATCTCATTTAAAATGATTTAGAATGAAATTGGAAAACAAAAAAGTAAATTTTATAAAATCTGACATGCATGTCAAAACTTAGGGCTGAAAATCATATTTTGTGTAGAAACACTGTAAATCTACACAAAATGAATATTGAATGAAAGACTATCAACAGTAGTTGCAGTGCAGCGTAATTATTTTAGAAATAGTAAGTCCATATATTACAAAACACTGAATGACATTTTAAGTTTTCAGATATTTTCAAATATCATTGCAGAAAGGTGTTTTGTAAATGATATTTCACATCATGCAGAAAGAAAGGACTAATAGTATGATGTTAAATGTTTGTTGGCGTATCAATTTCTTGTTTTAGTTTATAATATAAGTATTCTGTCAGTATGGAAACTGCAGTACGTTTTTAACTACTAGCATTTTGTGTTTATCATTGCTATTCATCTAAATGTATGAATTAGTATTTATTTGAGATTGGAATTGTTAATTGTAGTTATAAGTAGATTTTAAGAAAGTGTATGTAATATGTCAATATATTTCGAGTAATTATAATTATTCACTTAATCCTGAAAAGTAGAATAAGAAACTTATCAGGAAAAATAAAGAATTAAAAACAGTATTCACTTAAGGTAAAGAACAAACAAAACTGAATAGTTTAAATTTTAAATTAAAATTAAATTTTGAAATATTAGATCAAAATAGAAAAAAACAATTGAAATATTGGAAATTAACCCATTGAAACGACTAAAAATAACAAATCAGTTGATCACACACCGCTGAACAGCGAGCTGCGAAATATATTCATCCAAGAATAAATAATAAATTGAAAATAACAGAAAAGTGGTGAATAAGTTGAAGGTTAGGATATTACAATCCAGATATATTGATATCAAGAATAAATTGTAAAAGTTGATTAAATATAAGAAGTGAGTATACTTTGAAAGTATTACGAAGTAGATTATCCGGAAAGCAGATTTAGAAGAGGGAAGTATTTGTTAATCCAGTTAGCAAATTTATATGGTGAAGAAATTTCAAACGTCAAGCAAGTGATAGAAATATTTCAAGGAAATCTTGAAAATAAATTGGAGGTTAGAAACAAACGTCAATCCAGTAAAGAAGAAGAAGAAGAAGCCTTGAGAGGTTAAAAAGTCAGTCAAGTGACATAATATTTCAAGGATCATAATAACCAGTTAGAGGTTATAATTTAACATTACTCGAGTCGAAAGAAAGACAAGGTAAAGCTTTACAATATCAGAAATCCATGGTACATATTTATTTTAAATAAAGGCCATATTTATCATTTTAGTTAAGTTAGATTTTGTTATTTAAATTTGTTAATTACATTCCAAGTTCAAATTTGTTAATAAATTAATACTTTGTTCGTTCAATACTGAGTTTGATTTATTTAGATTGTTATCTTGATCGATGAGCATTTATTGAACCGACTTCGTTGGACCCTGAGTAAGAGTCATTCTATAGATTGTAGATGGTCATGCTAATGGTGTTCTATAGTCTATAATATTAACAGCTTTTAAGAAACTGTTTGGCGCTCAATAAAATCATTTCAATTTACTTTCAAAAGTAATTTCGAACGTATAAAAAATAAAATAGATATCAGAATATAGAACAATATATATATATATATATATATATATATATATATATATATATTATATATGTTGTTTCTTAGGTTTTCACGGGTGTTAAATGAAGTGTTGGTGTTTTTCCGGGTGTTTTCCCGTGTAGTTGGTAGGCTCCTGTGGGAGCCACGCTTGTCTGAACGACGTTTCGGCGGAATCTCATCTGCCATCTTCAGGTTCTAGCTGGAAGCTGCCTAGTGCTGCTGCTGCTGCCGGTGCTACTGCTGCTCCTCGTTGCTCGAACTGAACTGACGTTCTCCGTGTTGTGCGGCTCCTTATATATGTTGTGGGGTGGGGCGCGCCTGCGCACCTGGCTGCGTGTTACTGGCCCTCTACTCTCTGTAGGAGGCGTAGCGGGCGCCTGAGCTAACCCGACAAGAGGCCTCGTTGAATCGTCACGTTTCACGTGACTTCTCGTTGATGGTCGTGCGTCCTCGTGTCTAGCCGGCTCTGGAGGTTGTCGTGGTCCTCCTTGGTTGGTTAGCGCTTGGCTCCGGCTCCTGGGTCCCCTTGTAGCTGGCTGTGGAGTCTCTTCGTGAATGGTCGATACTCGACGGTGCCTCGTTGCGATCTGTTCGTTTACCGTGGGTCGTCGTCTGTTTTCCGTTACGTAACTTCCTGACAGTGCGGGCTTCCATGCAGTGGGTAATCTTTGAGTGTCGTCTCGTTTGTTAAGATTTTGAGGTCTTTTTTCAATTTCTATAGCCACTCTGGTAATCCTTGACCTCCAATGCTCGATATTGGCTATCGTTCTGGTGTTGTCGAAGTCTATCTTGTGTCCTGTGGTTTTTGCGTGTTGTGCTAGGGACGATGTTTTCTCCTCTTTTTGCACTGACGACAGTCTTCGACTTCCAACTTCTTGGAAATCACTAATAACTCCACTAACTAGACAACCCTTACCAAGACCACACAGCGACCCTCCTACCATGCGCAACCGTTGTGCAACAGTGCTCGCCACACCCACCATTCCTACTATAAATACCTCACCCCAACCCACAACTCGTCGGTTCTCTCTAAGAACTGAGATTGAGATCTTAGAGACGAACCACGGTTCGACCTGGGGAGTAGGCAGATTGAGGCCCCGGACTCGAACCATTCCTTAAACTTCCTAGACTAGACCCTCCCATATCCCATACATTATCGATTCTTCTTCCCCTTTCTCTTGAAAATGGCTCCAAAGTGGGAGCCGAAACGTCGAGACTCCAATAACCTCAGACGCGGTTCAACCCGTGAACCTAGTATTTTTCATACAGACAACCGCGGAAATCTATCCGAACATTTCATATATATATACAGGGTCAGTACATTTTTTGAAGTCTCTTTAGACTCCTTTCACTTTTATAGTATCATTGACGAGAAGAAGGGAATCGCCAAGTAAAAAGCGGTAATTTTTTAATTATAAACTTTTTTGTACTCAGTATTAGAAACTCAATGCAAAAAGTTTCATGAAATACCATTCACTGGAGATGGTTGGTAAAAATCTAATTACACTCCACTAATATGGATAAACCGTTATTTCAAAACACAGGCATACAACAAAAATAAACGTTCTGTCCTAGTGATCAGATCCCATTTTTCCCATGTATTTTGACGTGCTGTAACCGAATTTGGCAAAAAAATATTTTTTTGACACTTCAGTTTTTCTCCAAGACACTATTACTCCTTATAATTTCCCTAGAGGGAGAAGTTTTATAATAATTTGGATGATACATATAAGTGTTTTTTGGATCACTGATCTCGAATCTAAAGTCAAAAATTAATTCTGACATAATGACCTCTGTCAAGAAGCTGTCAAATTACATGAAAAATGTAAGCATTTGATATTTGGCGCATATTCTTAAGTTTCTTGGACTGCCGATCACGAATCTGAAATAAAAAATGAATTATAGCATAATGACAGCTGCCAACAAGCTATAAAATTACACAAAAAATGTAAAAAGTTGATATTTGGTCCATATTATTAGTTTTTTTGGGGCTGCATTTTAATGGCTTGCCGACAGCTGTCATTACGTCAAAAATTTATTTTTGACTTCAGATTCGTGACCAGCAGCCTGCTTTAAATTTACAGATTTCTCTTGACCCTGGTATAAGAAATTCTACTCTATTTTCGTTTTTCTAAATTTTCGGTAAGAATGAAATTTTGACTTATTGTAATTGGTTCAGTTTATACTTTATATGCCCATTTTGACCACAATGGAATATTGATATTCAGGCCAGCTATTGTCAATGAAATTTCCAAAGAAGTCTTGAACACAGTTTTCGATATTCCAAATCGTTTAGAAGAAATTTGCATTATTCAAACCTATTGTTCAGTAGTGTATAGTATCGTTTTCACAAATAGGTAATTAAAAAAAACACACGACAATTCTATTTGATCACCCATAGACTTTTAGGACATCTTATATACTGGAAAATAATTTTCAGAAATATCTGTTCTCAAATTTAATTCTGCTCATGGACAACATTTCTAATTATAATATAAATTCCAGCTATCCAGAACTGGAGCATGCAGCATCATGTACTATAAAATAGAAAAACATTTTATTTCAGATGTTTTTAAAACATGTATTTCATAAGTTTCTAAAGTTTAAAATAGGTTCTAATGAAATCTCTTATTAACTTGCAAGCAAAAATGGTAAGAAGAATTTTTCGTTTTTATGAGTTTCAGTAGTTTCACTTTTTACTATTATTTCTAGCATGGACTTCTCAACTAACTTCTTTGAAGCTCCTAATTCTGAGGGTAATTAATTGGTACTCCAATTTCATAAATATAAATAAGATGAAGTTAATGTACAAATAAACAAGCTAACCATTATACTCTTCGCCGATTTACTGCACTTTTTATATAATTGTTGCACTTTCTATAGGGTACCCTTCGCAGTTTTTTTGTAAATAATATTAGTTTTGGACATTCTTTGCTTAATTACAAAACACAAAAAAAGTTAATTAAAAACATTTATAATTTTTTTATTTATCGATCGATTTTGTTCAAAACAATAGGGTTCTTCCTCTAGCTAACACTAACTTACTTCCAAATTTCAGTACAATCGGACTATTCGTTCTTAAGTTATCGTGCTTACAAGAAACGCGACAGACGGACAGAAAAACATACGAACGGACAGACAGATGGATGGACAGGCAGACGTACGGACATTTTGGAAGTTGTTCAGAATTCGATCACCAACACAGTGATATGAACATTTTCTCTACAAACAATATTACCGGTTTTAGAAATGAGCCGATCGAATGCAATATACTCTTCGTTTTGTATTTGTCAAGAGTATAATAATAATTTTATATAAATCTGTGGTTTATGTATCTTTCCGTATGTTTTTAATTAAACGCATTACCTCTATCTTATTATACTCTTCGCAAGTACATCGGTACATTTCTAAAACCGATAAAATTGCTCTTAGAGAAAAAATTTTCATATCACTATGTTGGTGATCGAACAACTTACAAAATGTCTATCCGTCCGTCTGTCAGTCCGCCTGTCTGCCCGTCCGTCCGCCCGCCCGTCCGTCCGTCACGTTTCTTGTAAGTAGGATAACTTAAGAACGAAAAGTCCGATTGTACTGAAACTTGTACAGTAAGTTAGTGTTGGCTAGAGGAAGATCCCTATTTTGAACAAAATCGATCAATAAATAAAAAAGTTACTAATTTTTTAAATTTGAAAAAAAAATGCTTTTTATGTTTTGTAATTGAACAAAAAATGTCTAAAATTAATATTATTTACAAACAAAACTGCGAAGAATATCCTATAGAATGTACGGCAATTATATATCTAATTTAATTTAATTTATACCGAGCTAAATATTTGAGTACTAGTAATTTTTTTACTCAAAGTAATAAAGTAATACTTTATTTACTTGAGTTTTGAAGTTCTAAAATTAAAATACTTATGTTACGTGTACTTCCCCTACACAAGTAATTTGTAGTTTTGTTGTACTTATCCGAAAATAAATCAACCTACCGAATTAGAACATTTCAGATCTGTGAGCAACCTTACTACACTATCTAAAATCTTAGAGAAAATTTTGGAATCACAAATAAGATCACATACCGACAAGTTTTTAAACCTTCCTAAAAATCAATCTGGATTCAGATCAGGTTATTCCTGTTTCACAGCACTTGCTTCTGTAACAGATGATATATTTTGTTCCTTAGATAACAACAAGCTATGTGCACTTATCCTTTTAGATTATTCTAAAGCGTTCGATATTTTGAACCACAATATACTTATTGCAATTTTGCACTACATAGGGTTTGGTGATAAAGCCTGTTCTCTAATTACGTCCTATCTTTCAGAAACATATCAGCAGATGTCGTTGACCAACCTTAAATCTAAGGTGGAATTAGTTGATCAAGGCGTCCCCCAGGGAATTATTCTAGGCCCTCTGTTGTATATAATTTATACATGTAACTTTTACAATTATTTGGAACATTGTAATTACCACCTGTACGCGGACGACATCCACTTTTAGTACTCGTTTCATATGTCAGAAGTAGTAGAAGCAAATGAGAAAATCAATCAATCAAATCATTTAAATACAACTTTAAATATTTCCAACAACCACGCCTTAAGAATCAATGCTGATATATCTTTTGCTGTTCTGTTTGAAAGCGAAAGTCAAAGGCATATTGATCTAGAAATTTTGAAAATGCGCTGTAATAATATTCGGTGATTCCTGTAAAAGCTTAGGTCTGATTATTGATTGGAAACTACGCTTCAAAGAACATGTTACTTTTATATTAAGAAGAGCTTACGCATCTTTAAAACTCATGTATGGTCAGAGACATTAATTGACCAAAGATAAAAAAGAAATATTGTATGATTCATTGGTTCTCTCCCATTTTAATCACTGCGATAATGTGTACGGCCCCTGCTTAGATGCTCACTGGCTCAATATGTTCAATTGCAGGAAACTGCATGCGATGTGCTTTTTCTATAAAATATTAAAATATAGAACATCTGCCTATTTACATAGCAGGTTATCATATACCAAAATGCCCTTACTATACCTCGTCCAAAATCGAAATATTCAAACTGTCTTTTTCTTATAATATAGTATTAGTTTTTATTAATTATTTAGTAATTATTAGTATTTATTGATTATTCGCATATTCGTATTAATTATTTGTATATTATTCATTTGTCTAATATGTGTGGTGGGTTGGTTTTTGTTTATGTTTAATTGTATTTTCATGAATTCTGTTGTGCTGATGTATTTATGTTAACATCTGTTTATGTCACTACGTGTATTTGTAATTTTCTTAGACCTATGGGCACAATTGGTACTATACTTAGCATATGGCCTTTTATATTTACCTTATTATTATGTAATATTTAACATTGCATATTTTTCTTGGGTAAATAATAAACACATTATTATTATCTCTGGGTAGCATCTGATCTTCCATTTCTTCCCTCTGATTACTGCGATGAATATCTATATCCGTTTATAACATACCAGCCTTTGCTAAATTAAAAAAAAAATGGCAAAAAATACAAAATTTGGAGTGTATATTGGGTAAGTTTGTACATTTATGGTGTCTTTTTGATATCATTGTCACTGTTGCGATAACAGTGATAAGAATTTAAAAGATTGCCATAAATTGTCAAAAATAAAAAAAATAAAACTAAATGGACACAAAAAGACCTCGTACTTGGTAGTAACGTTTTGTAGTCAAATCATAGCATACTAAAATTTAAAGCAAATTTATTATTTTTGAAAATTAAAAGTATATGAGTATATTCCATTTCTTGTAACAACAAATTATAACATTGTAAATTACAATCTAAATTATCCGGTGTTTACCTAAAATGAAATATGGATATTTATTGAGAATTGAGGAAATGAATATATTACTAGCAAAAATACTCGTAATTATTTCAAACTCTTACTAAAGACTCATCATAGATAAGTACAAAAACATATATCCTTCTAAACAAAATACTTTGCTGGCTACATGCCACGAACAACATTGAATTATAAGAAAGAAATAATTATAACTGTCACAATAATGTTAGTTTTAATTTTAAATTATCCTGTTCAACAAAACCAAAAAACAACTAAAGACAAAAACACTTACCAAAAACTTTAAAAACTTTCACAGACACGTGTTTCTGTATCCTATATGCATTTGCATTTGATTATGGATATTTATTATTTGTTCAACTAGAATATAAATAAGCCTTGTTTGTGCACTTTAAAATTCACCTAACAGCTCATTCTAAAATATCACAAATGCAAAATAGCATGTTATTCAACCAGCATATAATGATGGCTATTATTAACGAGGGTCAAGTAAATCACCAGAGTGAATATTAGCCATTATATGAGAGTAGAATTCTATAGTTTGTTCACGACTATTAAATATTTTTTCCTTTTTCCAATTTAAGAAAGATTCATACGCCATCGTATATAATTTCTCGATTTTTTGGGCACCAAGTTTAAGGAGGCGATTTCTGCAGTTTCCCTTGTCTGTGGCGGTGTCAAAGAAATCTAGTTTTCCCTGTCAGTATCCATATATTTCAATAAAATTTCAAAACGAAATATGATATAAAAGGGTCTGTTCCTGAAACGTTAAATAAAATTATCTATTCATAAATTCATATTAAAAGTCAAATTGTTTACACAATTGTAACTATGACAGTCAACGAATAATTCCATTTAGCATTTCAGAAACTGACCATAAATTCTACTAAAAAGTTTGGAAATTGCAATTAAATTAAAGAAGTACCTTCCAGTGATTAATCATTAATCATTATCTAGTAGTGATTAATGATTAATCACTGGTAGTAGTGAATAATGTATATAACTATAATTGAACAAACACAAGTATGATTGGTATATTATAAAACGAACGTGGATAAAGATATTTTTATACTACCAAGTATCTTAAATTAAAAACATATTTAATTTTATTTTTTTTAGTTGTCAAATTGATGCTACGGTTTTAAAAATAATTTCTGTTGAGTTGAGAAAGATGAATTCTTGGGTAACGAGTGTGTTTTTGCAGGAACTCATTGACGCTCGTCCCGCAAAATAGGACGAGTTACACAAATTGATCTTTGCCAACCAGTTTTATACAAGATTTTTTCTAATTCTGGCTTTTTTTAATTGAAATTACAAAATTATTACAAATTAATCAAAATCAAGGAGCTACTACTACATGTAACAAACTTCTAATCTAAGAATGGTTACTAAAGCTTGTTTATTAGTAAAGATCATTTAATTTTTTTTTTTTGGGCTGGTCGTCGTAAAGTCAAAATCATCGATTTTGGTCACAAATTTAAAACAGCAATTTTATTGACTATTTTTATGGGAAAAATTATGCTGAACACGATGGTGACATTAAAAAATTTATAGAACATGCTTCATTGTTAAAAACAATGCATTTTAGCGAAAGTTCTCATGTTCTGATGCTATTTGACTTTTTAACGAAAACGGGGTGCGTCTAATAAGAGTAAGTCAAGATATAAAAAATATTTTATCAATAAGCGTCGTTTGAGACTTGTAACGAAATCTTATCTTTGAGCGTTCAATTGTTATAAACAAATTAAGAGTCCTAAATTAACAATTTTTTTCTTGTTCAACGAAAGCTCATACGTATATTCTATTGTGGTCAAAATGTTGAATTTTATTCAGAGAATATACAGTTTTTTTGTGGCGATATCTCACGTATTTTGCAATTGTTTGAACAAATAAGCTAATATGTTTATTAAGGATTTGCGACTTTCCATGGCATTTTTTGCACTCCATCCCCGGCAATCGATAAATATTGATAAAGACTACCATGCCATTTCTAAGTAGTCTTGGCGCTGTTTTTATTTTCTTTTACCCTCCGCCAACGTTTAAAAAAAATTGCTTAGTAAACTAATGTAATATCTCGGCTCAAGGACGTCGTATCGAAATACAATTATCGGCAACTGAAAGATAATAAAAATAGGAAAATTTTGAGCGTAGATAGACCTCGATCCGTTAAATAGAACCGAAGACCATTTTGCGTTTACGACTGTCAATTGTTTATTAACTAATTTTTTGAAAAAAATCTTGTGACAACATATTAAACTAACCAGTTTTCAATTATCACAAAAATCCATTTTTTGCTTTCATGACAATTAATTTATGAACGCCGTACAACGTTTTTTATTGTTTATGCTCTGAGCGACTTGCGCAGTAAGTTTCAATTTGAATTTAATTGTTTCAATGAAGATCTGTGCGTCTGACGAGAAAAACGCAAGAGACCGTTTTCATGTGGAATTGATCAGGCTAATCAGCAAAAATATCCACATGGAAAAATGTCAGTGGCGTACCACTTTTTGGTAAAAAATATCAGAGGACATGTCCGCAGGGACGCCACTGGTGGAGCGATAAAATAACTTTTCTAATTAAAATACGTGGTATTATATCTTATTAATACATACCAAATTTGAAAACAATATCTAAAGTACTTTCTGAGATATTTAAAATTAAAAATTAAAAAGAAAAATTTTCAACACCCTGCAGCAAGAAATTTAAGCCGTTGCGGACATATGTTCATATGAACTTTTCTTCATAAAATGACCTAAGCAATCAACACTCTGAAATATTTGTGTCATTAAGGAACACCCTGTAAACAAATATAATATACTTTAAAAAATTAAAAAATAATTTAAAAATACCTTTAAATGACTCTTTAAACCAGTTTAAACCTCCTAAACTCAAAATGATCTATATCTCTGGATCTAGTTAACGGATCGAGGTCTATATAGGCTTAAAATTTTGCTCTGTTTATTATCTTTCACTTACCTACAATTGCATTTCAATACAATGTTCCCGAGTTGGGCTATTTGGTTTGTTTCCTAAGCAATATTTTTTAAAACGTTGGCAGCAGGTTAAAAATTTTAAAAAGCAATCAATATTTATCGAATTCCGGGAGTGGAGAGGGCAAAAAATGCCATGAAAAGTCGCAAATCCTTAATAAACATATTAGCTTATTTGTTTAGACAGGTGCAAAATACGAGGGATACCGCCACAAAAAGAAACTGTAAATTTTATTTATAAAATGCATTTTGACGACAGTAAAATATCCGTATGCCTTTTGTTGAACAAGAAAAAATTGTTAATTTAGGACCCTTAATTTGCTTATAACAATTGAACGGTCAAAGATAAAAGGCCGCTATAAACGACGCGTATTGATAAGGTCTTCATAGCTTGATTTTTTTTGTTCGACGCACCGTTCTCGCTAAAAAGTCAAAAAACCTCAAAAAATGAGAAATTTCGCTAAAAACCATTGATTTTAACAATGAAATCTGCATGTGTTTTAAAAATTTTTTGATGTCACCATCGTATTCAGCCCAATTTTTCCTATAAGAATAGTCAATAAAATTGCTGTTTTAACTTTCTGACCAAAAAAAGTTACGAACTATATGCCTGAATCCAGTTTAGATATACCAAGCAATGTGGAGAGAACTGTGCAAATAACATTATTCAAGTGTCTTTTTTATTCCTTTGTGTAACTGGTGGTGGAACGAACTTTTCGCAATCAGTTGTGAAATGTTTTACTTTTTGTTACTATTTGTGAAAAAAATGTTAGTTAGATAACCCAAAGCGTGATGCATATATATATATATTGTTCTATATTCTGATATCTATTTTATATTTTTATACGTTCGAATTTTACTTCTTAAAAGTAAATTGAAATGAGTTTACTGGGCGCCAAACAGTTTCTTAAATATTATAGACTATATAACACCATTAGCATGACTATCTACAATCTATAGAATGACTCTTACTCAAGGTCCAACGAAGTCGGTTCAATAAATGCTCATCGATCAAGATAACAATCTAAATAAATCAAACTCAGTATTGAACGAACAAAGTATTAATTTATTAACAAATTTGAACTTGGAATGTAATTAACAAATTTAAATAACAAAATCTAACTTAACTAAAATGATAAATATGGCCTTTATTTAAAATAAATATGTACCATGGATTTCTGATATTGTAAAGCTTTACCTTGTCTTTCTTTCGACTCGAGTAATGTTAAATTATAACCTCTAACTGGTTATTATGATCCTTGAAATATAATGTCACTTGACTGACTTTTTAACCTCTCAAAGCTTCTTCTTCTTCTTCTTCTTTACTGGATTGACGTTTGATTCTAACCTCCAATTTATTTTCAAGATTTCCTTGAAGTATTTCTATCACTTGCTTGACGTTTGAAATTTCTTCACCATATAAATTTGCTAACTGGATTAACAAATACTTCCCTCTTCTAAATCTGCTTTCCGGATAATCTACTTCGTAATACTTTCAAAGTATACTCACTTCTTATATTTAATCAACTTTTACAATTTATTCTTGATATCAATATATCTGGATTGTAATTTTCTAACCTTCAAATTATTCACCACTTTTCTTCTATTTTCAATTTATTAATTATTCGAGGATGAATATTTTTCGCAGCTTGCTGTTCAGCGGTGTCTGATCAACTGATTTGTTATTTTTAGTCGTTTCAATGGGTTAATTTCCAATATTTCAATTGTTTTTTCTATTTTGATCTAATATTTCAAAATTTAATTTTAATTTAAAATTTAAACTATTCAGTTTTGTTTGTTCTTTACCTTAATTGAATACTGTTTTTAATTCTTTAATTTTCCTGATAAGTTTCTTATTCTACTTTTCAGGATTAAGTGAATAATTGTAATTACTCGAAATATATTGACATATTACATACACTTTCTTAAAATCTACTTATAACTACAATTAACAATTCCAATCTCAAATAAATACTAATTCATACATTTAGATGAATAGCAATGATAAACGCAAAATGCTAGTAGTTAAAAACTTACTCCAGTTTTCATACTGACATAATACTGATATTATAAACTAAAACAAGAAATTGATACGCCAACAAACATTTAACATCATACTATTAGTCCTTTCTTTCTGCATGATGTGAAATATCATTTACAAAACACCTTTCTGCAATGATATTTGAAAATATCTGAAAACTTAAAATGTCATTCAGTGTTTTGTAATCTATGGACTTACTATTTCTAAAATAATCACGCTGCAATGCAACTACTGTTAATAGTCTTTAATCCAATATTCATTTTGTGTAGATTTACAGTGTTTCTACACAATTTATGATTTTCAGCCCTAAGTTTTGACATAAATGTCAGATTTTATAAATTTACTTTTTTGTTTTCCAATTTCATTCTAACTCATTTTAAATGAGATTGTGATTCTCTATAAGTTCATGTTTTATTATATACCATTTAGAATAACCTTTTTAAACTAAATTAACTTCATTTTATGTTTATTTAAATATTTTGTTCTAATTCAATATCAAGTTTCATTCTCTGCATCCTACTCGCTGAGAATAAGTGAACTTGAATCAATTAAATAAACCACAGATATTCCTGCTTTTGTATGATCCGTTAAAGTAAAACTGTTATTATTTCCTAAAATACATACAATTTTGTGAATTTTATTTATGATTTCAAACACGATACTTAGATAGTGTTCCACAGTGCGGATACACAGCATAAAACCCCCTAAACTAATAGAATTTTGACATGTGAAAATTTTGTTAGTTTTAACAACATGTTGTGACATTCACACTGTCAAAGTTTATTTACAATTTAAAAGTGATCTACTCAGGATCATTTGGATAACTTAAGAGTAATCTATCCCGGATCATATTAATAATTTATTCTCATGTGACAACTTCCCGGTAATGATTCCTCATTATTATATTTGAAAACGCTTTCGTTTTCATTTAAAATATTACCTACTTCAAATTGTTGCGCATAGCCCTTTGCTATTGTAGGTTCATAATCAATTGAATTTTTGTATTTTTGAGACAGATTTTTAAATATTCTATCATATTTGGAGTAACGACTTATCAGAAAGGTTTCAGGCTTCTTATCATTATTTATTTGAACACATGTGGTTCCCACTATATGCACACCGCAAAATTCATTATCATTATTGGACTCTATGCCATTTGATACATTAATTATTTCGGCATCATTGCCATTCAATTCATTAACTATTTCGGCACATTTGCCATTTAATTCATTAACTATTTCGGCACCTTTGCCATTCAATTCATTAACACTACAGAAAGGTATTCTTTCACCTTCTACTTTAAGGATTCTTTCTCCTAACACAATATTTGCCTTTTTTTCTGATAAGATGTCGTCTCCCAATATAACATCTTTTTCTATACATTCACCTATTTTTTTACAATTATTACCTACATTTAAAACAAGTTTATCTAAAAATCCTGATTTCTATCTCTATCATTTACTTGTGCTGTTTCTATTTTATTCATATTAGAGTGGGTGTTTTCATCTACTCTATTTCCCCCTTGAACACTGATATTAGCCACTTGTGCATATGACTCATTATTTTTAACATAACCTCCTCTGTCTCTGCAATCATTATCATAATGACGTTTCTCAAAACCCTGCTTTTCATTCCTATAATTGTCATATTTATATTGACCATAACCTCCTCGTTCCTTTCTATCATTGTCATATTGACGTTTCTCATAACCCTGCTTTTCATTCCTATCATTGTCATATTGACGTTTCTCATAACCCTGCTTTTCATTCCTATCATTGTCATATTGACGACCATAACCTTGCTTTTCCTTCCTATCATATTGACCATAACCTTGCCTTTCTCCTCTATCATTCTCATTCCTATTCTGATCATAACCCCATTTGTTATAATACCTACTATTATTCTTGCTATTCTGACTAGACTTCCTATCAAAACTCTGATGATAATCATCTAATTCTCTTAAATAATCAATTAAATCATCTAACTTTGCAATTCTTTGCGTAATAATAACATTCTGGATATCCCCTGAAAAATGCCTAGCTAAATATCTGACCATTTCACTTTCTGTGAATTTTTGTTCTAGATGTCTAATATTATATACTTTTCTAAGTACATGGTTTTCCCTAGAAATACCTTTATTTTCTACATAATTACCATTAAATAGGACTTGTCTTATTTTCAACTGAGTGTAATCACTCCAATATTGTTTTAAGACTAGAGCTTCAAATTCCTCTATAGTCTCAAACCTGTCCATTATAACTGAATACCAGATTTCCGCTTCTCCCTTTAACATGTCTTGTATGTTTGCTTTTAAGTTTGCATTTACGTGTTGTGTTTCCATGTGTTGTTTCAAACGTGAAATGAAAATTTTAGGGTGTATGCGGTTATCTCCGTTAAAATAAAATGGTGTTTTGTTGCATGTGTAAGTATGTGTGGGTAATTGTGTCAATTGTGTACGTGTGGTATCCTTCAACAACTTCGTGTTCTGTTCTATCTTGCTATCCTGTTCTTTTATTTTGCTATCATATTTATCCTCCTGTTTCTTCATTCTACTATCTACTGCAGTCATTCCATCTTCAAACATTGTTACAACTTCCTCTCTTATTTCCTTTGCTGCCTCATTTACCTTAATACCAATTTCTTCGTTGACTGACTCTCCCATTCGCTCCCATTTACTCTCTAGATTTTCAATCTTATTTCTTACTTCTGTATTGCTTTCTTCCATTTTCTGTATATTATCATCTATTTTTTTTGCCCATGTTTTCTTCTAGCTTTTGCATATTTTTGTTAATATTTTCTTCAAGTCGCTGGTTATTTTGACTAATGTCTTCCAACGTTTGGTTATTTTGTACCATTTGTACATTTATGTTGCAAATGTTTTCTTCAAGTCGATGGATATTTTTGTCCATTTGTGTATTTATGTTTGCTTCCAAAGTTTGGTTATTTTGTACCATTTGTACCTTCATTCCACCCATCATTTCCATGAGTTTCTGGAACATATTTGTGTCTGGTTGTGTGTTTGTGTCACCAACTTGTGTTTGTGGAACTGTGGATGTAACTGGTGTAGTTTCTTCTTGATTCATTGTTGTCTTACCTGACTTTAACCTCATATAAATTATATTTGTTTTTAATTTGACAATGCCTTGTTGTCAAAACTATCAAAATAAGTTATTTGATCTATTATCTTTCAAATGTATGCTTGAAATGATAAACTATTCTCAAGTTGTATTTATTTAATCGCTTTCCTGATCGCCCCACGTTGGGCGCCATAAATGTTCTATATTCTGATATCTATTTTATATTTTTATACGTTCGAATTTTACTTCTTAAAAGTAAATTGAAATGAGTTTACTGGGCGCCAAACAGTTTCTTAAAAGCTGTTAATATTATAGACTATAGAACACCATTAGCATGACTATCTACAATCTATAGAATGACTCTTACTCAAGGTCCAACGAAGTCGGTTCAATAAATGCTCATCGATCAAGATAACAATCTAAATAAATCAAACTCAGTATTGAACGAACAAAGTATTAATTTATTAACAAATTTGAACTTAGAATGTAATTAACAAATTTAAATAGCAAAATCTAACTTAACTAAAATGATAAATATGGCCTTTATTTAAAATAAATATGTACCATGGATTTCTGATATTGTAAAGCTTTACCTTGTCTTTCTTTCGATTCGAGTAATGTTAAATTATAACCTCTAACTGGTTATTATGATCCTTGAAATATAATGTCACTTGACTGACTTTTTAACCTCTCAAGGCTCCTTCTTCTTCTTCTTTACTGGATTGACGTTTGATTCTAACCTCCAATTTATTTTCAAGATTTCCTTGAAGTATTTCTATCACTTGCTTGATGTTTGAAATTTCTTCACCATATAAATTTGCTAACTGGATTAACAAATACTTCCCTCTTCTAAATCTGCTTTCCGGATAATCTACTTCGTAATACTTTCAAAGTATACTCACTTCTTATATTTAATCAACTTTTACAATTTATTCTTGATATCAATATATCTGGATTGTAATTTTCTAACCTTCAAATTATTCACCACTTTTCTTCTATTTTCAATTTATTAATTATTCGAGGATGAATATTTTTCGCAGCTCGCTGTTCAGCGGTGTCTGATCAACTGATTTGTTATTTTTAGTCGTTTCAATGGGTTAATTTCCAATATTTCAATTGTTTTTTCTATTTTTATCTAATATTTCAAAATTTAATTTTAATTTAAAATTTAAACTATTCAGTTTTGTTTGTTCTTTACCTTAATTGAATACTGTTTTTAATTCTTTAATTTTCCTGATAAGTTTCTTATTCTACTTTTCAGGATTAAGTGAATAATTGTAATTACTCGAAATATATTGACATATTACATAAACTTTCTTAAAATCTACTTATAACTACAATTAACAATTCCAATCTCAAATAAATACTAATTCATACATTTAGATGAATAGCAATGATAAACACAAAATGCTAGTAGCTAAAAACGTACTGCAGTTTTCATACTGACATAATACTGATATTATAAACTAAAACAAGAAATTGATACGCCAACAAACATTTAACATCATACTATTAGTCCTTTCTTTCTGCATGATGTGAAATATCATTTACAAAACACCTTTCTGCAATGATATTTGAAAATATCTGAAAACTTAAAATGTTATTCAGTGTTTTGTAATCTATGGACTTACTATTTCTAAAATAATCACGCTGCAATGCAACTACTGTTAATAGTCTTTCATCCAATATTCATTTTGTGTAGATTTGTTGTGTTTCTACACAATTTATGATTTTCAGCCCTAAGTTTTGACATAAATGTCAGATTTTATAAATTTACTTTTTTGTTTTCCAATTTCATTCTAACTCATTTTAAATGAGATTGTGATTCTCTATAAGTTCATGTTTTATTATATACTATTTAGAATAACCTTTTTAAACTAAATTAACTTCATTTTATGTTTATTTAAATATTTTGTTCTAATTCAATATCAAGTTTCATTCTCTGCATCCTACTCGCTGAGAATAAGTGATCTTGAATCAATTAAATAAACCACAGATATTCCTGCTTTTGTATGATCCGTTAAAGTAAAACTGTTATTATTTCCTAAAATACATACAATTTTGTGAATTTTATTTATGATTTCAAACACGATACTTAGGTAGTGTTCCACAGTGCGGATACACAGCAATATATATATATATATATATATATATATATATATATATATACCTATATATAAAAGTACAGAGATTAAAATTAGACGACTCTCTAAGTTAAAAAACAAAAATGTTTAATTTAACTTCAGGGATGTAGTCACCGGGTTCAAAAAAAGAAGATTTTTTTAAATTCAAGCTTTCGAAACTTTATTGTTTCTTCCTCAGGAATTCTACAAAAATGTTTATACACTGTAATTAAATTATTTAAAAATGTGAAAAGTAATTACATAATTGAGGTTAAAATAAATAAAAATTGGCATGTCCTAAGGACCATAGAAAACATTACTATTACAATTTAAAATACCACATTTTTATTCAATCTTAGTTAAAAGCAAAATTCTTAATCGAGAGGTTGCATCAGCCACTTCGAAAACTGAACAA
This sequence comes from Stenurella melanura, assembly GCA_963583905.1. NCBI lineage: Eukaryota > Metazoa > Arthropoda > Insecta > Coleoptera > Cerambycidae > Stenurella > Stenurella melanura. Next base: position 75,512,967 of record OY757315.1, read on the forward strand.
ATACAAGTCAACTACGTTTTATGATAATTCGAAAAAAGCAGCGGAATGTTGACAAAAACCACGAAATATCATTATTGAAGCAGAGAGAGAGGGGGTGTCAAGCCCTCTCTCTCTGCTCCAGGCGTGACAAAAATGGACGCCAACACAACAGATCAAATAAAACCAACTAATTGTTAAAAGCAGTGTACAGGATGTTGTCAGTGATCCTTCTATTAGCGTGTGAATGTAATAAGTACGTATATAAAATACTGAGACCTTCAATATCACTTCTGGCATTCATAGCATCTGGTTCGTTAAAGATATGACACATCTCTAGGAAAGTCCTTTTATGAAGGTTCTTTTGAAAATCCAAAATCCTAACTTCATCGTAGTTAAGATTATGGTTTAACGATAAAGCATGTTTGGTTAACATCGAAGACTCTGTTGAGTCTCACGTCGCTCCTGTGTGAAGTGATTCTATCTTTAACTTTTCTACCAGTTTGACCTATATACTTTTTTTCACAATCCATGCAAGAGATGCTATATACCACATTGGAATAATTTTTTAAATCATCTTTGTCTTTCAATTTAGCACAAAAATTGTTGATGGTTATTTTGTTTTTAAATGCTAATTTTATGTGAGTGAATCTTGAAAATAATTTCCTTAATTTAAGAGACAGCAGTGCTATGTTCGGTATAGAAAAATAAAATACGTTGTTCACAATTTCCTGGTTCTCAACCATACCGGGCACAATCACGTCGCGACGTCCATCATTTGAACTGTCATTAGCAGTTGTTCTGCTGAAAATCAGTTTTTTTGTTAAAGTCGGTGGATAACCACACTTAATAAATAATTTTGACAATTTTTTAAGATTATCTGCTACAAGGGAGGTATGTGAGGTGTTCATAACCCTATTTCTCATTCCCAATAGTACATCTCTCTGAAAGACAAAAAGTCAATGTAAAAATCCCGTTCTAGATCTCGTTATAATATATACGTGGACAAAATTTCAAATCAATATCTTAAACCGTTCCGGAGAAAACGTGAGGATAAAAAAGTTACAGACAGATAGACCGACAGACAGAAATTTTTTTTTGCTCAAATTTAAAATATCGACGTTTCATGACATTCTAAACCTATTTCAAGAATAAAAAATTGAAATATTTTTACGATTTCTGTACTTCCACTACGTGGGTGTGGAAGTAAAATATATTAAAAACTTATCAAAATCCGCCTACTGTGCAGAATAGTGTTGGTGGACAGTTAATTAAAGTGTAAATTACCATTTTACCATTTAAATTATTTTATTTTTTTAACTGTACTTTAACTTCTTGCCACATGTATTTTTTCTTTTTAATCGGTGCTCGGGGAATCTACAAAATATCACAATTAACCAGTATGTTACTGGTAAATAACCTCTACGCCTGTGACTTTTACATCAAAGGATCAGTTAAAGGTTGCTTTTTCTAAACAAATAACAATAAATATAACAAACATTCTTAGCGCTGTATATTTACACAGCAAAAAAGATTTTTTTTTAAAAGCAACCTTTAACTGACCCTTTGACGTAAAAGTCACATCTAGCAGGAAGTCCCAAAGAATTAGAAAAAAATAAGATAATGCCACAAATAACATTTAGACAATACTAATATATCATTGTGTGCAATGTTGATAATTTTATTGATAAAAGCAATAAAACACCGTTGGTGTGGCTGGGGATTTTTATTAGCAAACCTGTTTAAATAATAAAACACACTTCGTAATAAAATCTATGTGTATTTTGATCATATATTCTTAATTATTAAGATGAAAAGATTAAAAATCATTTAATTCAGTTTCTATGTAATTATGGATAATGCTTCAGGAATGCAGGAAAAGACAAAATAAAAACCTGCTATAAACAATGCGTCAGCTAATAAAACCGAGGACTATTCACTTGTGTTGAACTATCCGTATATAGACGGGTAGGGGCGGGGGATGGTTTTTTGGCGGCGTCGTGTTTTGTATGTCGAGTGGGTTTTGTGTAATGAGTTATTGTCACCGTCTTTCGTAGTGTTTGGTGTATGAGTTTATGAGTGTGTCTTGGGTCATCGTGCGCTCTAACTTCAGTGATGTTCGTCGTTATTGTCGATAGTTTTGTTCATGTACTCTCGTATAATTGGTATATTTGTTGCTCGATGTAATTCAACTATCGGCATGTATCTGTCTGCGTTCGTCAGTAGTCTGAGTAGTTTGTTTTGCGTCACTTGTATCCTCCTGCATTGCGTAGCAGAAATATTATTCCGTACTGTGCAGGCGTAGGTTAATAATGGCCGGAGTATTGTTTGGGTAACATGAGGGGCGAAACTCAGTCTCTTATCCAGGGTTACCCCTAGATATTTGACTGAGTTGCGCTCCTCAATTGTCTTTCCGTCCATCTGTAATTTGGTTATGGTACGCATGTTTGTGAATTTTCTGTTGAATGTTATTGTCTGGGTCTTGTCATTATTAATTTTAATTTTCCATTGTTGGAAAAATTTTTGGATTTTTTGCAGATGATACCGTACTTTTTGTATGGCCGTTTGGGCCTAAAAAGATTGGCCGTATAGTACAGTATCATCTGCATATAGGAGTAGGTTGGATGTAGGATGGGTAGGAATATCGAAGGTGTAAAGGTTATATAATGTGGGTGATGGGATCGCCCCCTGGGGAACGCCCGCCGACATTCTTTTTTGTGTGAAGAACGTGTCGTTGACACGTACCATTATGTAACGACCACGAAAGAAGTTCTTTATCAGTAACACTAGGTAGTTGGGGAGTTTATGAATTTTCTCTAACTTATAAGCTAATCCGTTCAACCAGACCGTGTCGTAGGCTTTTTCAATGGCTAACAGTAACAGGACTTGCACTGTTTTTTATTGTAACTCCTAGGTGTCTTGCACCACGCTGCATAGTGCATGGGTGGTACTGTGCCCTCTTCTAAAGCCAAACTGCTGTGCAGGTATAAGCCTTTTTTTGTCTAGTACTTTGTTAATTATGCGTAAAATCACCGTTAACTTGGAGAGGGTGTTGAGCGGACAAATGGGCCTATAGATAGAAGCGCTGTGAGGCGCTTTGTTTGGCTTTAGGATAGAGATTACAATGACAACTTTCCACTCCTTCGGAAAGTATTGCAGTTTTATGATAGAATTAATGATTTACGTCACCTGACAGAGCATTTTTTGGGGAAAGTTTTTGAGGAGGATATTAGGGATGGAATCTGGGCCAGGGGCCTTGTAGTTTGGAAGTGTTTTTAATATATTTTTGAGTTCATTCGGGTTCGTGATAAGTTTGGAGTATTTATTAGGTGGGATAGGGACTCTGTCTGGCGTCGTCTGCGTCGCGTGCGTCACGTGGTCATGAGAAGGTAAGACATTTGGCGGTGTGGTATTAGTGACTTGCAGCTGTAGCAATTATTTCGGCTTTATCCGAATCTGTATTATATGTGATATTATTTTTGATAAGCGTCGGGACAGCTGCGAAGGACTTCTTGAGCAGACGTGACATTTTCCACAGGGAGTTGTCCCTTCGCGACAGACCCTCGATTCTGTCGGTCCAGGAGTCCTCCCTGTGTTTCGCTAGTTTTTCTCGAATGTTAGATTGTATGTCCAACATTCGGATCCTGTTAATGTCACGTCTGCCGATTGGCCATCTTCGTCTAATTCGGTTTTTAAATGTAATTAATTGTAGTATTTCATTTGAGATTAATTCATTTTTTTGTTTGGTTTTTATTTTCTTAGTGGTTTTGTCCCTTGCGAATGTAAATTACCAGATTCCTTAATTGTTGCACAAAAATATACTAAAAAATAGACTAAATGCCATGGTAACAAAAACGTATTGTTCAGTAAACGAGTAGGTAGGTATTTATGCAATAATTCATTTTAAGTCTTATTCATTGTTTGTTTAAATTTTATTGCATTTATATGTGCTGTTTGTTTCTCAATATGGCTTTGTATTAATTTATATGCGTTTTATATATTTATTCTCTTATGACTGATTACTTTTTATTTACGATTTATATAGGTATACCTACATCATTTGTAATCAGGACCGTCGAGAGTGGTTACCGGGAGAATATACGGAATCTGCAGACACATAAGACATAGCTGACTGCCTCGGGTTTTTAAGAATAATAGGACCAATGAAAACTAGAGTAAAGTGCAGACGTAGTTATCCTAGTTCGTCCGCAGTTTACTACATTTGCAGGCGAAGGCAAATGGGCTGTGTGTCCAGTTTTAAACACTTTCAAGAAGGCCAAGGAAAATTTCCGGTGTGCTTGCACTGAATATGATTAATCGTGAATAGTAGTTTTAAGCTTTAAACAACTATCAGTTAATTACAGACGTATGAGGCTTTTCTGTACACATTCTACGTCCTCATTTCACCATTAAGCAGTGAGGCATATAAGCCAGTGACGATTATGTTCGAATATTACCGAATCTGCGTCTGCAGATTACGTATATGCTTCCCGCATTAAAAGGTCTTTCCAGACCCCAACACTGTCAATATAAGTAGCGAGCTTTGGGTGGTCCAGGTGGGCAGGAAACGCCGCAAGCGAAAACATTTAAGAAGTTTCAAGGTCATTGTATTTTTCTAGCCCTTTCAATCCATGTAGGGCTAGATAACGACATTAAAATATCTATCAATGGGCATGCGCCCTTAAAAAAGGCTTGAGGAAGGAAAATTTGCCCCTTAACCCCCCTCTCGTCGGATCTCTTTGTAATTGACTCATTCAGTACTGATAGATACTAACAAAATAAGAATACTTACTTAAAAAATTACTAAACTCAATCAGGATATGCACATTGCAATTTTTGTCAAATCAAAATTCCCGAAAGTAGACTATAAGAGCTTCTAACACTTATTTTCAATTTGGTATTTGGTTCATAAGCAGTGCTGGTTTTAGCAGTACTAGCGCCCCTTATCTGCTAGGGCGCCAGGGACGGACTAAACAATTTACCGCTTTATGCAATTATGTTAGAGAAACCGCAGAGCCATCGAGAGAAAATCGGGGACCGGGGGTAGTAACCTCTTCGATATGACTTCGAAAAGCGGGAGGTGGCATTCCGTAAATGCTGCATTTATCTCGATTAAAATTTCGAAGAGCGGGTGGGTGTGAGATTCCTTACAATAACATTTTTATCTTACCTGAAGATTTCAAAAAGCCTTACGCTAATAATAAGTTGATCCGTAAAAACACAAATTGCGATTTTATTATTCTCATTTTGCCGCTCCTAACAATCCGCCGCTTTACACTTCTGCGTAATTGGCATATAGGGTTATGTAGCACTGGCTGGATAAGCAGGCAGAAATGGAGAGGCGCCTTCGACGACTTACCCTAATGCCGCTACTATTCATGTTCTGGTACTTATTTAAAAAGATAATGGTTTTATATGCCTCTGCAAGGGATGCATCGTCTGCCAGCACGATCACAGGACAAATCCATATTTTTTTTCATTCTTGAAAAAAAAAATACTCAACTTTGTTTATAAATCTTCAAATTTACACAGATTTTTATTTATTATTAGTAAAGTCTATATCCGACAAATCCGTTTAAGACAATTTTTATGTTTATAAAAAATGCATGATTGTTACTATGTTTTTGTTTTTATTTATGTTAGACGTGGCAGAACGTTTGCTTTTCAACATTTGTTATATACTCTTCGCAAATACAAAACGAGTGTATTGCATTTAATCGGCACATTTCTAAAACCGGTAAAATCACTCGTAGGGAAAAAATCACATCACTATGTTGGTGATCGATTTCTGAACAACTTTTAAAATGTCCGTCCGTCCGTCACGTTTTATGTAAGGCATTATAACTTAAGAACGAAAACTCCAGTTGCATTGAAATTTGGACAGGAAGTTAGCGTTAGCTAGAGCAAGAGTCCAATTGATTTTTAACAAAATCAGTCAGTAAATGAAAAAGTCATTATTTAAATTTAAAGCTGAATTATTTCTACTTCCCTCGCATACCGAGTATTGTATTCGAAAAAAAACGCCCTCCGAGATTTTTTCGGATTTTCACGTTTCAGATCATGTGTATTACAAAATATAGGTTTTTCAATTCCGTCAGTTTGTCTGTCTGTCGGTCTGTTGGTGCATTAACTAAAAAAACTACTTGACGGAAGACAGTCAAATTTGGTAGGTAGGTAACGCCACCCCAACCAGCAAAATATATTTTATAAAGGTTGTATGAACTGCTATAAAATATATTTTATAGAAGCTTCAAATTCCTATAACGTGGTTAAATACCCCTATACGATATTTATAGAATCAAAAAGGGCCCACTTTTATAAAACACTTTGGTAATGTAACAGTTCTATAAGAAGTGTATACGACAGCTTTAAAACCATTTTATACAACAACTATAAAAACCTTTTGTAGTATGTATTTGGTAATAATTATACAACAGTTTTGAATCGGCATTATAAAAGTCTTACACAAATATTCTATAGTGATTGTATACTGCATTCTGCATATATTTTAAAAACCCCTATAAGTATTTAATACAATTATTTTCTAATTATGCTATAACGCAGATATTATTTCTAATAATATACCAATTTAAAGAAACATTTTATTTTTTAGTGAAGAATATTGGAACCAAATGATTTTAAGATTGGCGTATAACGCGGAGATCCTTAATTATTTGTACAAATAATGGAGTAGCTTAAACTCGATAGGTGCTGCGGTTCGTATAAATGGTAGATAGTATTTTATCATTTTAAGAATCATGGTTTTGTGTTAAAATGAACCAAATTTTATTGCGAAGGAAATTTTATTGATAAACTATATGTATGTTTCTGCCAAAAAAATTATGCGCCTTAGTTTTTGCAACATTTCCTTTAAAATTATAAAAAAGAAATAAATAAAAATATAAAAATTTTGCTTTTTTTGATCTATACTATCAATTTTTAACTATGTAATGCTCTTGTTAAAAATTAATCTTCCAAAAATACCAAATAAATCTCATTTTAGATTTAAGTTTAACGCTTTCGACTACATTTTACATAATGGCGGCCGTCCCTGAATCAACAAATCTTCATTTAAACATGGCGAATTATAATACAACGATTTTATTCCACAAAAAGGCATTACAACATATTTTTGTGTAAATTAGAACTGTGTACGATAAAATAGTTTTATAGTCGTGCATATTTAGGCATTATAAGAATATTTATTATATGAAAGCATTATGCGCGCCAACGCGAACACAGCCATTGTATAGATATGCGGCGATCTGCACTATACAATCTTTCTTTTCTATGACGTCTCAATTCGTAGCGTTATAGAATAAACATAAACATAACCCTAAAATATTTGAACGAAACTACCGCAAATATTTTGGCCGTGATGAGTAGTGTTTATGGTGTTTTATTTTGCAAAATTGTAATAAAAACGATGTTTAACAATTGAAACAGTGGAAAATGGAAGAAGGGAACTCACCATCGTTCCAGGCAGTTAGGAACAAAAAAAACTGCTAAATTTTTTATGTATTTCTTATGCATAAATTGTATGAAGTAGTTGTATAAAAACAAAGTCATTATTATCTAGAATTAAAACTAGTTTACATTTTATGTCACTTATTAAATATGTCTTTAGATTTCCTAAAATGCCACTTGATTTATTTATGTTAAGGTAGGATGATCTTATAGGTAGTTCAAAATCGTTTTCTGTTTGTACTGGGTATCCATAAATTTGCAAATTATTACATTTTACAATATGCTCCATACACATACTATTTAATTTTTTAAAGTTAAGAACCATTTGTCATTATTTTTTTTAGTTTAATGTAAATTTTTGAAATTCAATCGTTTTAAAACGGCATTTTACAATTTAATAAAAAGTTACATACTAGATTAATATCTCTAGCACACCATTTTGTTGAATAATTTCCATCCCTCCAGCCCATTCATTATTCCTAGATCAATAAGGTGTAAAGAATCACCAAAAGGAAAATCTTCTACGATGTTAATGAGAAGATTTTCTACGCGTGTCTTACAAATAAAACAGCGAATTTTAACGTGAACTTTTTTGTTCCCTTGTGTACGTTTTAAAATGATGCCATCGTTAAGTACTTGCTTTGCTTCGATAACAAAATTCTGCAGTTAAATTTCCAAGGAAGCAGGTTTTCCAGTGCCACAATAGATTCCTATAACTAGTGGCTTAACTTCTGCGATTTCATGAATGTTGCATAAAATTGGCCAAAACTCACATCTGGCACTTTTATGTATTGGGAGACCATCAATGTTTATGTTAAGAGAAATTGATTCTATATCAGAAATATTTTCCAATGAATATAGTAGTTCTGTAAGTACCGAGGTAAATCCATTGTGCTAGTAAGTACCATTTTCTAGAGTAACCTAACTTTGGGGATTTTTAATAGTGTTCTAAGATCTTTCGGAGGCAAATTTGGAACCACTTGGTTCCATATATCAGATAGCTCCCTTAATGCCGAATATGTTATATTAAGAGGTTTTCCAAGTAATGAGCTGCTTTTTAATTTTAATTTTTTTATCATTTTCAAAAAGAGATTGTATGTTTTCTTCGTCATCTGTACTATTGTTAGATTCACCACCATTTAACGTATCAAAATAAGTGTTCATAAATTATAGTTTTTAAGCATCCTTACTATAGTTGTACTGTTCATTATCTTGGGTGTTGGGAGAACTTATTATGCCCCTTATGTCTTATATCAGAGAGTTACTTTCAAGAATTTGTTGGTAATTTTTCTTGACGGCTTTTTTGAAATGTCCACTTTTTTAAATTTTTTGCCACTGAGAAAGCATTGGTTATACGCATTCAGTACTTAGCAATAAGTTACTTTCAGGTGGAAAAGTAAGATTACGTTTGGAATTTTGTTACGCGGAATATAACATGATTTTGTTTTCTCAAACCACAATTTTGTCCTATAACACATTTATAAAAGAGGTAGTCTTTTTGTAAAATAAACATAACTATAAAACTATTTTATAAATTAGCGCATATAAAGGATAAAAAATTATTTTATTAATTTCCTTATATAACCTTAATAAAACATATTAATACAACTATTTTATAAGGTTATAATCAAAAGCCATGTGTACAACTATACGACTCTTTCACGATATGTTTACAATCCTTATATATAATTTTTTTAATGTCGTATAACGTATTACAATACTTTTATAAAAATTTTAGAGAACTAAAAATTATTTGTTCTATAAAACATGTTGTAAAAGCCATTATAAAACAATTTTAGACAATTATTTTCTTCAGGAACAAAATTATCACAATTATATGCTCTATAAAGTCAAATTGTTCTTAAAACAACGCTATCCGATAATTATAAAATAATTCACTTCTTTTAATGTTCCATTTTGCTAGTTGGGACTGCCACCGAAGAAATGGTTAGACTTTATAATAATATATAATATAATGTATTTCCACGTTTCATGACATTCTAAACCTATCTCAAAAAAAATTATGTTTCGAAAATTATAAATAGAATAAAATGTTGAAATTTTGAAAGTATTGGAAATTTTTTATAAAATGGGTGATGGAAAAAAATTATTCTTGCTAATGTTCAAAATTTTCACGTGTTGTGACATTCTAAACCTATTAAAAAAAATTATGAAAATTTAAAATGGAAATAAATGAAATTTTGAAAATATTGTATAAAATGGATGATGGAAAAAACTGTTTTGCTCAAATTTAATATTTCCACATTTCATGACATTCTAAACATATTTCAAGACAGAAATCTGTTTTGAAAATTTAAAAAATATATTTATTTTTTATTATTTTACCACTGCAATAGAACAGATGATGGAAAACATTTTTTTTTTCAATTCTAAAATTTCCACGTTTCATGACATTCTAAACATATTTCAAGATAGAAATTTGTTTTGAAAATTTAAAAAATTTATTTATTTTTTATTATTTTACCACTGCAATAGAACAGATGATGGAAAAAATTTTTTTCTTCAATTCTAAAATTTCCCCGTTTCATTATATTCTTAACCCATGTCAACAAAAAAATGTTTTGAAAATTTAAAAAACTCCCACCACTACAGTAGATGATGGGAAAAAGTTATCAGGTTTTCTCTGTAGTAATAGGGCTAACTACATGGCGATTATAATTCTCATATGTCATCTCTTAATTAATAATGAGTGACCGTCATGTATGAATAAAGAGGTAAGTTCTGTGTAAACACCTTTACCGATTTTTTTGTTTGTAATTAAACAGAAAATATCCTAAACGAAAAAAATGTAAAAAAATCGGTAAAGGTATTTACACAGAACTTCCCTCTTTATTTGTGCATGGCGGTCACTCTAAAAAAATATTAATTACGAAATGACATTGAGAATAATAATCGGAATATAGTTATCACTATTATTACAGAGAAAACCTGATAACTTTTGGCGAAAAAATATACAGAGTGCTCATCCAACAGCAAAGATTCAATACTAAATTACAGATGCCAAATATGGCTTGCGCAAATACTTTACAAATGTCCACCATGGTTGAATTATTTCTTGGGATGACCACCCTGTACATTTTTCAATAAAAGTATAATAGTTGCATATGCCAAATAGTATTGCTATCTGTCACATTTTCAATTCTACATTCACGTAGTGGAGCAGAAGTATTAGCAGTGGTTAAAAAATGTCATTATTTTTGAAATTTTTCGAAAATGTTGGTAAAAAAATTTTTAGATTTTTTTTCTTCTGAAATAGGCTTAGAATGTCATGAAACGTGGAAATTTTAAGTTTGAGGAAAAAAAATGTTTCCATTTATTCTATAGTAGTGGTAAAAGAGCATTACAATTTTTTTCAAACAAAATTTCAAAATGTTTTAAAAATATATTTAGAATGCCATGAAACGTGGAAATTTTAAATTTGAACAACGAAAAATTGTCCATCTACTTTAGTGGTAAAAAAATTATCAAAAATGTTGGTAAAAAAAATTTTCAGTTTCAATTTTTTTTTTTTTTGAAATGTGTTTAGAATGCCATGGAAATGTGGAAATTTTAAATTTGAACAAAGAAAAACAATTTTCCATCTATTTTAGTGGTAAATTATTTTCAAGAATAGTAAAAAGTTTTCATTTTTTTTTAAATAGGTTTAGAACGCTATGAAACGTGGAAATTGTAATTTGAACAAAGAAAATAAAATTTCCATCTAATTTAGTGGTCAAAAATTTTTCAAAAATGTTGGTAAAAAAAATTTCAAATTTTTAATTTTTTTTTAAATAGGTTTAGAATGCCATGAAACATGTAAATTTTATATTTGAACAAAGAAAAAAAATTTCGTCTATTTCAGTGGTAAGAAAATTTTTCAAAATAGGTGAAAAAAATGTTCAATACTTTTTTTTTCTTAAATAGGTTTAGCGTGTCATGAAACGTGAAAATTCTAAATTTGAGAAAAAAAAAATTTGTTCATTATTAGACGTGGACCGTCTGTATATTTTCCAGTGAACCATTTCTTCGCTGACAGTAGTGTCAACTACCTACCAAATTTGACTGCTCTCCGTCAAGTAGTTTTTTTAGTTAATGTACCAACAGACAGACAGACAGACAGACGGAATTGAGAAACCTATATTTTCGTAATCTACGTGATCTGAAACGTCAGAATCCGAAAAAGTCTCGGAGAGTGATTTTTTCTCGAATACAATACTTCCCTTCGGTATGCGAGGATAGTAAAAAGCATAAAGAAGTAAGTAGAGAAAATTTTAAAGTTTAGATATGAAAATTAGTACATTTTAATACCGGCTACGCATAAATTCTAATGGTCTCTAATGTTTATAAACATAAAAGTAATGAAGTCACAAATGCGATAAGATTATAGACCTAGCTTGGCGGCATACTTCATCTCGCCAGAATTAGGTTTCCAACGATAATTTAAATTTTACAAGGGCATTTGCAATTTTAAGTTTTACATAATATTAAAGAATTAAGAGACTTCATTACTTTCTAATGATGTCATATTGTATTTACAGACCAATCTAAAACTATAATTTTTTAAAATTAAATTGATGTCATAGTTTGATCTTTAAATTTAGCAGTTCTTGTCTTATTTTTTTTGAGTAGAGTAGTATCGAACATGCTATTGCGCACTTTAGAGCCCAATATAAGGAGTTAAGAAATATACGGCGCCAATTTGGTGCATTTTTCGCGTTGATATCATGAATACTTTGAGCACTTATCCTAAACCTAATTAAAAGAACATGCATGGATACGGCACCATATGGAAAACATAATCTTTTAGAACATTTCCTGTATCGCCATGAGCAAATAAATCGAAACAGCATAGTTATGCAGATACTTTAAACGTAGACTAGCCTTTAACACATTGTATTATTTTTTCCTTCTTCAATTCTTTGGGGCTTCCTGCCACATGTATGTTTTCTTTTTAAGCGGTGCTCGGGGAATCTACAAAATATCACAATCAACCAGTATGTTACTGGTAAATAACCTCTACGCCTGTGACTTTTACGTCAAAGGTTCAGTTAAAGGTTGCTTTTTTTAAATAAACAACACAAATAAGTATAAAAACTTGATTTAAATATACAGGACTACTTTCTTTGTTAAATTGAAAGTAATTTTGACTCGTACAGGTTTTTATTATGATGTTTAATTGATTTTTTAATGTTTCAAAAAGGTTCTTAATATTAAATTATTTTTTCTAGAATATTATGACCCATAAATGTTTCATCATTAGTTACATTTTTATGCTTTTTTACAGCTTTCATAACCTCAAATTGTTCTAGTAAATCTAACTTCTTTCCTTTATTTTCTGTATGGAGTAATTCGACTTCATTAAAATTAACAAAACGATTATTTCCTATACAGTGTGTTGACATACCGGTGCTATGTATACCGTCAGTTATTGATTTTTTATGTTCAGCGAGACGGTTTTTTAATTTACGACCAGTTTGACCGATATATATATATATATATATATATAAATAAATATATATGAAGTGTTGACGTGCTTCCGGGTGTTTTCCCGTGTAATTGGTAGGCTTCTGTTGGAACCGTGGTTGTCTGAACGACGTTTCGGCTGAAACTAGTGGCAAAAGCATATCTACCTTACGTAAAAGGGACAAGGGACAAAATCAGCAAAATTCTACGTAGACACAACATAGGGACAATATTCAAAACAGACCGAAAGATCAGCGCAGTTCTCCGTAACCCGAAATCAAAAATTGCCCTATAAAATCAAGGAGTGTATGAAATTCCGTGCCAAGATTGCAATAAATTATACATAGGACAGACCAACAGACATATAAGTGTAAGAAGAGAAGAACATAGGAATGCAGTGCAAAAAGAGGAGAAAACATCGTCCCTAGCACAGCACGCAAAAACTACTGGACACAAAATAGACTTCGACAACACCAGGACAGTAGCCAACATCGAGCATTGGAGATCAAGAATTACCAGGGAGGCAATTGAAATTGAAAAGAGACCGCAAAATCTTAACAAGAGAGACGACACTAAGATATTACCCACCGCATGGAAGCCCGCACTGTCAGGAAGATATTTAACGGAAAACACACGACGTCCCATGGTAAACGAACCGATCGCAACGAGGCACCGTCGAATATCGACAATTCACGAGGAGACATCACAGCCGGCCACAAGGGAACCTATCACGAGGAGCCGGAGCCAAGCACCGACTAACCTAAGTGAAGCACAACAAGCGTTAGCGACGACTGGATACGAGGATACACGACCTTCAACGAGAAGTCACGTGAAACGTGACGTTTCAGTGACGCCTCTTGTCGGGTTAGCTCAGGCGCCCGCTACGCCTCCAACAGAGAGAAGAGGGCCAGTAACACGCAGCCAAGTGCGCAGGTGCGCCCCACCCCACAACGTATATAAGGAGCCGCACAACAGAGAGAACGTCAGTTCAGTTCGAGCAACGAGGAGCAGCAGTAGCAGCAGCAGCAGCAGCAGGAGCAGCAGCAACAGCAGCAGCAGCAGCAGGCAGCTTTCAGCTAGAACCTGGAGATGGCAGATGAGATTCAGCCGAAACGTCGTTCAGACAACTAGGTTCCAACAGGAGCCTACCAACTACACGGGAAAACACCCGGAAGCACGTCAACACTTCATCTAATACCCGTGAAAACCTAAGAAATAACATATATATATATATATGTTATATATATATATATATATATATATATATATATATATATATATATATATATATATACAAGGATCGTAGGGCTTCGGACAATTGGGCGGTGAAGTCAAACTCTTTTTTACTATGCCAAGCTTTCGAAAATGTTTATTTTCTTTCTCAAGGCTACAATTAAGTAATGAAATTTTAGTTAAAAATTAAATTATATTATATTAACTTACTTGTAAGTTGAGGTTATATTCTAAAATTGGTTTGCTTGTAGAAGAACATTTGCAATATTGTAGTATTATAAGCAGAGAATTGTTTATTGTACCATTGATGTATTTTTTCTGTTGAACTATTAAGTGATTGTTAAGTTATTTGAAGATTATTGTTAACAGACATTGTCCTCATGTTGAGAACCACATGTGACTGGTATAAAAACTTTTCACAGGAAACCCATGCTCGCGCCATCTTGTGAGAATTTTATAAATTACTATTACTAATACCACGTTTACATGATGGATTTAAGTCAGGGTTCTGTCTAATGTTTTTTACCAACCATAGAACAATTTTGTATATTAAAATTATTATTATTGTTTATTAACTTATAAGTATTACTTCACTGTTCATTGTCCACTAGCACTTCCCGGAATTGTTAATTTTAAAACTATTTTGTTGATATGTTGAGAATTGCAAGTGGAGTTAATTCAGTTATTTATTTATTACTTTGTTGTTAATTTTAGTTGATTGTTGTTTTATGAGATCTGTCAATTGGAATCACTCTATTTTGGTAGGTAACATTTAAATTTTCTTATTCTGTACTACTGCTACTACTACTATTAATATAATCTGTCCTTGTTTTTTTATTATTATCTAACTGTAGTACAAAGGAATAAATTGCGCTTAACCCACTAATATCTGTTCGTTTATTCATTGTATTGTTTTCATTATTAATCTCTACCATTTCAAGGAACAATCTTTTTGTTAAATTTGTTTGTGTGCAAAATTTTAAAGTTTTTAAAGTCCATATGATGTCCTGTGTCCATGACATATTCTGAAAGCGCACAAGTGCGTTTTTCAGTCCTACAGTCACTTTTATGCAGTGTTATGCGTGTGTACAGTGATCTTGAGGTTTGACCTATATACTTTTGTTCACAATTGTGACAAGGAATACTGTAAATTACGTTTGTTTTTTTAATAAGATCGTCTTTATCTTTGAGTTTAGTGTATAATTTTCCAATATGTTTAATGTTTTTTTGTGCTACTTTTATCTGCTGTTCTTTCTTGAACATATTGATTAATCTGGGTGATAATTCTTTTACAAACGGTATGGAGCCATATGTTATCAGACCTGTAGTGTCATTGTTATTTATTGGTTCGGTTTCACCAACCCTGTCTTGCGTGACATGATTTCTCATGTTATAGAGCCATTTTTTTAAGAGGTGTTTGGGGTATGAATTATCTAACAAAATACGGTAAAGTCTATCAATGTTCCTATTTCGTAGAGAAGGATGTGATATTTTTTGGATTCTGTTTTTCATAGCTAGTACGAGGTTCATTTTCATTTTTTCTGTGTGATGCGAGTTATAATTTAAGTATCTACCGGAACTGGTAGGTTTGATGTACCAGTCCAGTACCACTGTATTATCATTTCTTCTTATCACTTTAGTATCCAAAAAAGGAACGCTCATATCAGTTTCCTTTTCTATTGTGAATTGTAGGTGTTCGTTATAGCTATTGAAAATATTAAGAATTTCGTTTATAA
Organism: Stenurella melanura; assembly: GCA_963583905.1. Lineage (NCBI taxonomy): Eukaryota > Metazoa > Arthropoda > Insecta > Coleoptera > Cerambycidae > Stenurella > Stenurella melanura. The sequence goes on from OY757315.1 coordinate 75,528,842, forward strand.
TACCTGTTTCTGGTACTGAACAAATGATATCATCAACGTATTTTTTTAGAAAAGGCAATTCAAAGCTTAATTTTGGAATACATTCGTCTAATAAGTCATCCATGACGTACTGAGCCACGATTGGTGAAACCGTAGCTCCCATTGGGGTTCCCAATATTTGTTTGTAAAATTCATTATTAAAAGTAAAGTAAGTTGTGTCAAAGATAAATTTGAGAGCTTCTATGAATTTTTCACAGGGCATGTTGCAGTAAGATCCGATCGAATTCCATCTTTTTTCGATACTTTTATTTACTAATTCTATAGGAATATTACTAAATAATGAAACTACGTCTAGACTTACTACGACATGATTTTCAGGTAATTGTTTTTCATTAATGAATTCTGAGAAAGCAAAAGAATCTTTTATATAGTATTCATTGTCATTATTGTACGACCACGTGAGAATATTAGTGACAAATTGTGCTATTTTCCTTTTCTTCTGCATTGCAATAAAAAGATTTTTCTGTTCTTAGCAGCTGCCAATTTGATGTTTAAGTTAGCCCAGGTTTTTAATTTTACACTTGTTTCGTTACCGAATTGTTGATTGATAACTTGGTAAAACCCCATTCCTATAAAAATAATGAGAGGTTGTCACGTCCGACAGTTAAACATCAAATTGGCAGATGCTAAGAACAGAAAAATCTTTTTATTGCAATGCAGAAGAAAAGGAATTATACCCTCACATATTAATAACAACACTAGAAACATAGAAACACTCATTGACGTACACAGTGGAAGGACCGGCCAACAAGTGAACAATTTCAACAAAAGGTTAAAAGATAAATTATTGAATCTGGAAATTAAAATCACTCATAGTAATCTCAAAACGTTAGAAAGATCTCTGGAGTCAATTCAAACTGATTTACAAAATATCCTACCTATGAATACGTTACAAGAATTTTTCAGAAGACAAACAATTACATATAATAAAGAATTTTATAAAATAAAGGAAGTCGATATTAATAAAATAAAAAATCTTGAACAACAAGTAACGTTTAATATCAAAGTAAAAGAAAATTGGCTCAAGAATCTTTCAAACGTAGAGATACCAGAGGACATAAAAATTTTCTTATCATTAGGTTTTAAATTTTGCATACCACCTACCTCTCAGGATATTTCAGTAACAAAAATATTATCGGATATAGAATTTTTAATTTCAAAATTTGACACGGTTAAGAAAAACATATTTAGAGCTCAAGTAACTAATATTTTAACAAATTTTCTTCACAAACCATATAAACAAAATTTAATTTTTAATAATATATTCAACAAAACAAAAAGGTTTCTGAAAGAACATGCAGAGTTGATAATAACTAGGTCTGACAAAGGTAATGTTACCGTAGTTATGAACAAAAATGATTATATAGAAAAGTCGCTAGATATTCTCAACGATGCAAATTCCTACAGTAAACTTCAAAAAGATCCTACCACTTCATTTCAACAAAAAGCAAATAGGTTTATATCTGAACTAAGTGATGAAGAGATGATTAGTGAACAGGAAGCTAAGAAACTAACAATTTATAATACAGTACCAGCAAAATTTTATGGTTTACCAAAAATTCATAAACCAACACTCACTGTGAGACCAATTATTTCAAGTATAGACACACCTAACAGTAAAATAGCACAATTTGTCACTAATATTCTCACGTGGTCGTACAATAATGACAATGAATACTATATAAAAGATTCTTTTGCTTTCTCAGAATTCATTAATGAAAAACAATTACCTGAAAATCATGTCGTAGTAAGTCTAGACGTAGTTTCATTATTTAGTAATATTCCTATAGAATTAGTAAATAAAAGTATCGAAAAAAGATGGAATTCGATCGGATCTTACTGCAACATGCCCTGTGAAAAATTCATAGAAGCTATCAAATTTATCTTTGACACAACTTACTTTACTTTTAATAATGAATTTTACAAACAAATATTGGGAACCCCAATGGGAGCTACGGTTTCACCAATCGTGGCTCAGTACGTCATGGATGACTTATTAGACGAATGTATTCCAAAATTAAGCTTTGAATTGCCTTTTCTAAAAAAATACGTTGATGATATCATTTGTTCAGTACCAGAAACAGGTATAAACGAAATTCTTAATATTTTCAATAGCTATAACGAACACCTACAATTCACAATAGAAAAGGAAACTGATATGAGCGTTCCTTTTTTGGATACTAAAGTGATAAGAAGAAATGATAATACAGTGATACTGGACTGGTACATCAAACCTACCAGTTCCGGTAGATACTTAAATTATAACTCGCATCACACAGAAAAAATGAAAATGAACCTCGTACTAGCTATGAAAAACAGAATCCAAAAAATATCACATCCTTCTCTACGAAATAGGAACATTGATAGACTTTACCGTATTTTGTTAGATAATTCATACCCCAAACACCTCTTGAAAAAATGGCTCTATAACATGAGAAATCATGTCACGCAAGACAGGGTTGGTGAAACCGAACCAATAAATAACAATGACACTACAGGTCTGATAACATATGGCTCCATACCGTTTGTAAAAGAATTATCACCCAGATTAATCAATATGTTCAAGAAAGAACAGCAGATAAAAGTAGCACAAAAAAAACATTAAACATATTGGAAAATTATACACTAAACTCAAAGATAAAGACGATCTTATTAAAAAAACAAACGTAATTTACAGTATTCCTTGTCACAATTGTGAACAAATGTATATAGGTCAAACCTCAAGATCACTGTACACACGCATAACACTGCATAAAAGTGACTGCAGGACTGAAAAACGCACTTGTGCGCTATCAGAACATGTCATGGACACAGGACATCATATGGACTTTAAAAACTTTAAAATTTTGCACACAGAAACAAATTTAACAAAAAGATTGTTCCTTGAAATGGTAGAGATTAATAATGAAAACAATACAATGAATAAACGAACAGATATTAGTGGGTTAAGCGCAATTTATTCCTTTGTACTACAGTTAGATAATAATAAAAAAACAAGGACAGATTATATTAATAGTAGTAGTAGCAGTAGTACAGAATAAGAAAATATAAATGTTACCTACCAAAATAGAGTGATTCCAATTGACAGATCTCATAAAACAACAATCAACTAAAATTAACAACAAAGTAATAAATAAATAACTGAATTAACTCCTCTTGCAATTCTCAACATATCAACAAAATAGTTTTAAAATTAACAATTCCGGGAAGTGCTAGTGGACAATGAACAGTGAAGTAATACTTATAAGTTAATAAACAATAATAATAATTTTACTATACAAAATTGTTCTATGGTTGGTAAAAAACATTAGACAGAACCCTGACTTAAATCCATCATGTAAACGTGGTATTAGTAATAGTAATTTATAAAATTCTCACAAGATGGCGCGAGCATGGGTTTCCTGTGAAAAGTTTTTATACCAGTCACATGTGGTTCTCAACATGAGGACAATGTCTGTTAACAATAATCTTCAAATAACTTAACAATCACTTAATAGTTCAACAGAAAAAATACATCAATGATACAATAAACAATTCTCTGCTTATAATACTACAATATTGCAATTATTCTTCTACAAGCAAACCAATTTTAGAATATAACCTCAACTTACAAGTAAGTTAATACAATATAATTTAATTTTTAACTAAAATTTCATTACTTAATTGTAGCCTTGAGAAAGAAAATAAACATTTTCGAAAGCTTGGCATAGTAAAAAAGAGTTTGACTTCACCGCCCAATTGTCCGAAGCCCTACGATCCTTGAAATTATCGTTTAACTGTCGGATGTGACAACCTCTCATTATATATATATATATATATATATATATATATATATATATATATATATGTATATACATATATATATATATATATATGTTGTTTCTTAGGTTTTCACGGGTATTAGATGAAGTGTTGACGTGCTTCCGGGTGTTTTCCCGTGTAGTTGGTAGGCTCCTGTTGGAACATAGTTGTCTGAACGACGTTTCTGCTGAATCTCATCTGCCATCTTCAGGTTCTAGCTGAAAGCTGCCTGCTGCTGCCTGCTGCTGCTGCTGCTGTTGCTGCTGCTCCTGCTGCTGCTGCTGCTGCTACTGCTGCTCCTCGTTGCTCGAACTGAACTGACGTTCTCTATATATATATATATATATATATATATATATATATATATATGTTGTTTCTTAGGTTTTCACGGGTGTTAAATGAAGTGTTGGTGTTCTTCCGGGTGTTTTCCCGTGTAGTTGGTAGGCTCCTGTGGGAGCTACGCTTGTCTAAACGACGTTTCGGCGGAATCTCATCTGCCATCTTCAGGTTCTAGCTGAATGCTGCCTGCTGCTGCGGCTGCTGCTGCTGCTGTTGCTGCTGCTGCTGCTGCTCCTCGTTGCTCGAACTGAACTGTTCGAGCAACGAGGAGCAGCAGCAGCAGCAGCAACAGCAGCAGCAGCAGCCGCAGCAGCAGGCAGCATTCAGCTAGAACCTGAAGATGGCAGATGAGATTCCGCCGAAACGTCGTTTAGACAAGCGTAGCTCCCACAGGAGCCTACCAACTACACGGGAAAACACCCGGAAGAACACCAACACTTCATATATATATATATATATATATATATACAGGGTGTTGCATCATGAGAGGGACATAGCTTAATAGGAGGTAGAGAACATCAGTGGTAACCGGAACTCCCATAGAAATGTCTCATTGGGCCTTCACTACGAAATTACAGGGTGTTAAATAATTTTTGGCCAAACCTGTTTTTTGTCATAACTTTGACAGGAAATGAAATAACGGATTCATATTTGGTACGGCTAATGTACAAACGAGCCCCAAGAGGTACATGTATAAAAAAATATATATCCAGGTCCGGACTCACTATAATTTATGTTTCTTCTTTGCATCAATAAAACATCACCCTGTATATATTTTTTTGAAATTTCGATACGATATTCGAAAAGAGCAAGAAAAAACAAACAAAATGGCCTATTTCATTTTTTTGTTACACCTTCGTGGTTATTTAAATACGTTGTTAAATGTGCAAGAAAATGGATTACAGAACCCTATTAAATGAGAGGCACGTGAAATAAATAGTTTTATAACTAAAATTTGCAAAAATTCTATTGAGCCTAGGTGGTCTGGGTGAATCCTAATTCCGGCACGTTTTAAAGGTCCATTTTGGTAAAAAACTGTGGTCCTAATAAGTAATCGGGTATGAAATAACAAAATTTTTAATCAATCACAGTAGGCTTGTTCAAAGAATAAAAGTGACAGATAATTTAAACCATTTAGGCCTAAGCAACCAGTTACTTTGATCAAGAAAATCATCAACATTTTATACTTAATAAAAATTGGAAGAGAACAAACTAAAATCTAAATAAATAAAATATTTTCCATTCAATTAACAATAAATAACAAAACAATAACTAAATGTGTTTAAAAATAAAACGTAATTGACACTAAAGTAAATTTTCAAAATGTCCTCCCCCAAATTCTGTGCATTTTCTTGCGCGTTTAGAAAGGTCACCAATTGCTCGACGTATCATTTCTGGATTATTCCGTATTTCGTCGCAGGTTGTAACGATGCGCTGGATTAAATGTTGTCTACTTTCAATTTCAATGCTATAAACCTCGTTTTTAAGTGGCCCCATAAAAAGTAATCACAAGGGTTACAATCAGGAGATCTTGGTGGCCATTCATGTGGACCCCCGCGTCCAATCCATCTATTAGGATACACATTGTTTAAGTGTTCTCTTACTTGAAGGTTAAAATGTGGTGGGGCCCCATCATGCTGAAACAACATGCCTCTTATACCGATATTTTCTAACATATTCGGTAAAATGTTTTGAAGAAAATCAAAGTAAATTTCACCATTCAATCTTTCTTCAAAAAAATGTGGCCCTATCAAATGTCTATTCACAAGTCCGACCCAAACATTTACAGAAAACCTGTGTTGCGAACGGCGTTGGCGTACCGCATGTGGGTTTTCCTGTGCCCATTTATGATTATTTCATGAATTGTTTACTCCATCCCTTGTAAATTGTGCCTCATCCGTAAATAAGGTTCTGTAAATGACTGGGCGGTGATTAGACAACCAACGACAAAATGCCAGGCGGGGGATATCGTCGCCTTGTTGAAGACGCTGTACCTGCTGGATATGATATGGATGGTAACGTTCTCTTTTTAGGGTTCTCCATACTCGCCAATGAGGAATACCAGTTGCCAAACTGATTTGTCTAGTGCTCATATTTGGGTTTTCTTGAACTACGTTTATAAAATGGTTTTGTTCCTGCACACCTTGTTGAAAACACGCTCCACAACTGCAGAAGTAGGAAACTTTCCGTGTTGTCTTGCATACTGGAACACCGTACTAAAGCTTTTATGATTAGGGCATCGACGACCAGGAAAACGCAGCCGATATTCTCTTTCCGCCGACCTACCATTTCCATTACAGAAACCATAGATGAATATTATGTCAGCATATTCCCCGTTTGTAAATTTTACTGGCATAGTTAAAATATTTTCACAAGTTTTCACTAACTAAATGCGGATTATTGACACATTAAATTACTAACAAACAATTATTCAACTGTTTAGGAGATTTCTTTTTATTATCTGTCACTTTGAACAAGCCTACTGTGATTGATTAAAAATTTTGTTATTTCATACCCGATTACTTATTAGGACCACAGTTTTTTACCAAAATGGACCTTTAAAACGTGCCGGAATTAGGATTCACCCAGACCACCTAGGCTCAATAGAATTTTTGCAAATTTTAGTTATAAAACTATTTATTTCACGTGCCTCTCATTTAATAGGGTTCTGTAATCCATTTTCTTGCACATTTAACAACGTATTTAAATAACCACGAAGGTGTAACAAAAAAATGAAATAGGCCATTTTGTTTATTTTTTCTTGCTCTTTTCGAATATCGTATCGAAATTTCAAAAAAATATATACAGGGTGATGTTTTATTGATGCAAAGAAGAAACATAAATTATAGTGAGTCCAGACCTGGATATATATTTTTTTTATACATGTACCTCTTGGGGCTCGTTTGTACATTAGCCGTACCAAATATGAATCCGTTATTTCATTTCCTGTCAAAGTTATGATAAAAAACAGGTTTGGCCAAAAATTATTTAATACCCTGTAATTTCGTAGTGAAGGCCCAATGAGGCATTTCTATGGGAGGTTCCGGTTACCACTGATGTTCTCTACCTTCTATTAAGCTATGTCCCTCTCATGATGCAACACCCTGTATATATATGAAGTGTTGGTGTTCTTCCGGGTGTTTTCCCGTGTAGTTGGTAGGCTCCTGTGGGAGCCACGCTTGTCTGAACGACGTTTCGGCGGAATCTCATCTGCCATCCTCAGGTTCTAGCTGGAAGCTGCCTATTGCTGCTGCTGCCGCTACTGCTGCTGCTGCTGCTGCTGCCGGTGCTACTGCTGCTCCTCGTTGCTCGAACTGAACCAGTTCAGTTATCATTTTGAGGTGTCAAAGTAACATATTAAATAACAACCCTTTAATGTAATTGTTCCTTTGTACCCCTTAATTTTGGACATATTCAGTAGTCTATAAAAGTGCCATGCGTTTTTTACATGATTCGGTCAGGGCAATTTTATATCATTTTATATATAGTTAAATTTTAAATTGTTGGAAATAAATATGCCTTTGTAACTAATGAAATAAAATTTTAGCAATTACAGCATGTGACAATTTCCAAATATAACATTTGATTTAAGAAATTTACTGACAATTCCAGTATCTGTAGCAACAGAAAAGAGATCATTCTCGAAACTTGGTCATTAAAAATTATTTGAAATCGACAATGTCATAAGAAAGACTATTTTTTTATTTTTATTTTTTAAATGTTTAATGAACATATCCACCAAACAAGTAGTAACAAGTTTACATATATAATTACTATAAGTGGTTAATATTATTAAAAAGTGGATATGCGCAATTATTATTTCTTAAGTTTTTATATTAAATAATATCGACTAATCATTTACCATATTTATTATTCATTTCCAATTTTTATCGCTATATTAATTCTAAGTTTTTTTCCAACAATGTTTTGAAATTATGATTTTCGTAACAGTCACAATGTATGTAAGTATGTTGTATGGTCTAAGTTCGTTCTGTGCAATTTATTCTTAAATGCCTTCTTTTTTGTTTTATGATAAGAATCTTTATTTTATTGTCATAATATAAATATCTCTTACTTTTGTTTTTATATATGTGATGAGTACCTACCTATCTGTCTACTGATATATAATATATACAGGGCGAGTCACTAATGGCGGGGACGGTCAATATCTCCTCAACCGTTTGAAATTTAACAAAATGTCTTAGATAAAAATTCTGGAAGATTAAATGTGACATATTCTAAATTACTTTGAAATCTACATGGTGTTTCACATAGCGGTGGCAAGCTAATACTTGATTTCTTAAATGGAATACCAAACATTTTTTCATATATTTATATTTCCCTCTTCTCTCTATCTGGTCATATATCATTTTTGGAGTAACACTGAGGTATTGTCACATGTCATTTTTTCGTAAAGTTGACTGTTTCTGACTTATAAATAATTTAATGAGAAAACGCAAAAACATCCAAACAATATTAAAATATGAATTTTTTGAATTCACCAAACTTTTTATATAATCTTTGAACATCCATTAACAAAATTCTGAAGGGTAAGTACAGATTATTTCATTCTAAAGCTAACATTTTTAATTGTTAAATAGACGTTTTTAGCATTCACATCAACATTTAATTGTTTATATGTCACAAACACTCAACTTTACGAAAAAATTACAAGAAACCTTTTTTGTTTAAAAGGGTCAGAAAATCCTAAAAAAATTATTCTTGTCAAAAATAGCGATTTTTGCAATTTGTTTAAAAAGTAGTTTAAACAAAGGAATTTGGATTTGGTTCTTTTGATCAGTTTAAACAAAAAAGGTCTCTTCTCAGTTTTGCGTAAAGTTGACCGTTTGCGACTTATAAACAATTTAATGTTAATGTTTGACGTCTATTTAACAATTAAAAATGTAAGCCTTAGGATGAAATGGTCTGTACTTACTCTTCAGAATTTTGTTAATGGATGTTCAAATATAACAAGTTTGGTGAACTCAAAAAATTCATATTTGAACCTTGATAATGGTCGTTTTTGCATTTTTTCAAACATTAAATTATTTATAAGTCGGAAAAGATCAACTTTACGGAAAAATAACATGAGATTTTTTTGTTTGAAATGACCACAAAAAAATACTTTCGTGTCAAAGAAAGCGATTTCTGCAATTTGTTAAAAAAAATAGTTTACACAAATTGGGACCAGATTTTCGTCTGGTAAACTCTTCATCCGTATTCAGGGGCATGTCCTGAACGTGAATATGGAAAAATAATGAAAACATGTTTTCATACCAAGGCGAGGTTTTCGCTTTGTCTATAAGGATTCACTACTTCTACGTCTAGATTTACCACCCAAGGCTTTTTAAACGAAAAGATACCATATTTGCATTCCGGTATGTTAAAATATTAGGTAGGAATTCTGTATTACTTTATTTGCAGGTACTCATTGAAATAACATGTGAAAGTAATGGGCAGAAGAGCTCTTACATCGGATAATATTAACATTGGCATATGGCACTGTTGTGTCAATTCGTTCAATTTTTTTGTTTTTTTTTGGTTTATGGTCTCTTATGTTATTTTATTACAAAAATAGTAATTACTGAAATTGTTGCAAAATTGTAAAATTTTAAATTTTTATTATAATTTGTTATTTGATGTAATAAAAGAATTTCTAAAACTGTTGTTAATTTGAGAAATTCTTAATTGTAATGTACATGTTGACTGGTCTTAATAAAACATGGGCAGTTTATTTATTAAATAACAATTTATTATTCTCTTCTCAATATCGCCTCCTTCTAAGGTAAGACAATTTGTGGTTTAAAGGGCTTTAATTATTTATATAATTCTCCAAGTCTAGGTTGCTAATAAAAATAATGAATTATCCTTATTATGCAGTGTGTTTAAAGAAAACAAATATAGCCAATATTAGATAACTGATGGTTATAAATTTTTAAAATTCAACTAATAACGATCTAAAGGAGCATTGCGAACAATATTATTTAGAGAATTATTGTGAATTACGTCACGAACATTAATATTTCGGTAACATAATATAAATTTTAATTATGCTATATTTCTGTTTGGAACCAATATTTTTTGTTAAATTTCAGTCACACCCATTTGAAGGTATCCTAACCCACTGCCGTAGTCAGATTTGAGATAAATTGTTAACACTTTTCTTGGATTTTTGATTTTGAAAAAAAAATCGAAATAGTCCTTCAAATTTTGCACCACAGTGAAGTTATTGAAGCTCTATAGTAATTCCTATATATTTCCATATGTCGACATTTCGATACTTCGACGTTGAACATGAATCGGGGTTACTTTCGTTATTTACAAAAAATTGGTGGGTGATGGCGCTAAACGGACATCGCATTCATATTCAGCATGTCGAAATACATAGGGATTACTCTGTCGGGTTCCGGTAACAGACCTCTTATTTTTGTGTGCCTGTGTAATCGTTGAGTGTTAATATCTGAAAAATTTTGAATAGCGTCCTTTTCTCAGGGATATTTTTGACCAACTTTACACATAAACACAAGCTCAAACATATTCTTTATAGGATTTTGCAAACAGCAGAAAAAACTAAGAGAACCAAAAAGAAAAACTGCCTGTAAAATTATTGATTTCCAATCTTTGTATTATTTCGATAACTTGAATTCTGGTTATACTAGCAATTAAAATTCTAAAATGAATTTGTCTGTTCCTTATTATAAGCTATTTAATCAGACCGGTCGCAGCTTTTACTTCCAAACCCCCACAAACTTCAATTTTAAGACGAATTTTGCAGTGCGAATTCTCTACCAAATGTATTGAATTGAATGCAGATTTAGTTCAAATAACAAACATTTTAAATATCTGGCACTGTTGGGCCAATTCGTTTTATTTTTTCTTGTTGTTTGTTTATGGTATCTTATGTTATTTTATTACAAACCTATTAATTTCTGAAATTGTTCCTAAATTAGTAAATTATTTATTTTAATTATAATTTTTTATTTGATGTAACAAAAGAATTTATAAAGTTTTTGTTAAATTGAGAAATTCTTAATTGTAATGTACATGTTAATTGATTTTAAGATGACCAGTTTCTTTATAAAATACCAATTTTAAGGTGTGATAATTTGTGGTTTAAAGGGCTCTAATTATTTATATAATTCACCAAATCTAGATTTGATAATAAATTTAATTGCAAAACTTGCTAATAAAAATAATTATGAAGCGTGTTTAAAAAAACAAATATTGCCAATATTGATTAACTGATGGTTATAAGTTTTTAAAATTCAACTGATAACGATCTAAAGGAGCATTGTGAACAATACTATTTAAACAATTGTCAAATTAGACGATGAACATTCGAAATATTTAGGTAACTTAATATTAAAATTTAATTATGCTGTATTTCTGCTCAAAACCAATACTTCTTGTTAAATTTCGGTCACGCCCATTTGAAGGTATCCTAAACCCACTGCCGTAGTCAGATTTGAGATTAATTGCTAACACTTTTTGTGGATTCTTAGTCTTGAAAAAAAAAGTCGAGAGAGGCCTTGAAATTTTAAATTTCGGATTGAAATTTTGCACCCCTTTGAAGTTATTGAAACTCTATCATCAATTAAAAAAATCAATTAAATCGGCCAATAAACAAAACTTTTAGAGAGGTGCCCTGCCTTTAAATGTGTACAAATAATTAAAATTAGAAATCCAACTTATATTTTTTATCAGCTAGTTGAACAAGTAACCGGCCTCACCCAGTTTCCACTTGACCCTAATGTTTTAAACATACCAATTGTGTCCCGCATGTAATATATATTTGCAGAACACAGAGGCAGGTAAAAAACGCAATGTTGTCGAATTTCGGAGGGAACTAAATCGACGATTTAAATTGCAACCTTATATAACATTGTTTACCACATTGTGGAGGGAACACAGAATGAAATTTGTAATCTACCAACACGATCGCAGCGCCGTCGGTAGTAAGTCGAACTAAACCCCTCATTTTCAAGACAAATATATACAAAGCACCCTCCAGACAATTTTTCTTTAATTGTTGGGAAAAAGGTTGGACCATCGTCTAAAATGAAATCTATAGCAAAACGTTGTTCCCTCCAGAATCGTTGACGTCAAACTATCATTTAATAAGCATGTTGAAAATATTGTTTTATCTGCCAATAAAAATCTTGGTTTCGTTATTAGAAATTCGGTTGGATTTACTGACACTCACATTCTAACACTCTTATTCAATACATACGTTAAATCTAAACTAGAATATGCATCCATAATCTGGCACCCGGGGTATAATACTTACTCTAACTTACTCGAAAGCATACAAAGGCGTTTTCTAAAATATTTGTCTTATAAAATTGATGGGGTATATCCGCCAATTGGATATTCCCAAGACGTACTTTTAAATAGATTCTCAGTAGACAGTTTGGAGAGCCGCAGAAAAAAAACATGCATTGGTGTTTTTGCTTAAAATAATTCATAACAACCGCAACTGTCCTGCGATACTTGAAAAACTACCGTTTCATGTACCACATCCTGGTTCACGACATCATACAACTTTTTATCTTACCACACCTCGAACAAACGTTTTAGCATTCTCCCCCCTGTATTTTATGTTCAGTACGTACAACTACCTACAAGAAATACTTGATATATTTAATTGCTCTGTTGCCTCTATAAAAAAACTGGAACTCTAATATTTTCTCCTTTGTATATGCATATATTTTATATATATTTTTTAAATCATTTATGCATTTTTGTTTTTTTTATATATATGTATATATTCTTACATTTACTTTTTTGTTTCTATATAGATATGCCAGTGTACTTTTTTTCTTTTATTTTACTATTTTATGTTTTGTGTGACTTTTTATTATCTCCATAGTCTCTGTATTACAGTATTATTAGTCTAAGTGACATGTAATTATTAACACTTATTCTCATCCAGTAATTGGTCTCTGACTGTTGGATGATGTACCTAAATAAATAAATAAATAAATAAATAAATAAATAAATAAATAAATAATTTAATAATAATAATACAAATGCTTCAAACTATTTAAAAGGCTGTCACGGAAATTGTGGTTGCAGACAGTTTGGCATCAAATGCTCCATATTTTACAACGAATGTGCAGGAATTAATTGCGAAAATCCAAATGTGCCATAAATATCACAAGAGGATGTCTATAAAGATACCGACAACGAAGTTGATATTGCCATCGAAAGTATTAATATCTAATAATCGACTTCTTAAAATTAATAAAATACAATATTTTTTTACCTTCAGGAATAAAAATGTTATTCTTTGAAATGAGTTTATTGTTCATAATGCTTTTCTACAATTTTTATTTATTTAAAAATCAGTTTATTTTAAATAATGAATAAAATTTAAATTTAATATAATAAAGCTCAACCACAAACATTAATTAATTGTTTGTAATTACTTTTTCGTAATATTTATTTTAGAACGCTAAAGAGACTGGTATTATTATTAAATTATCTTAAAATTGTTGTTTTATTGCACAAAAATAAATTGATTTACTGAAAATTAGAAGAAAAAATGTATGAAGCAAATGCGGTAAAATATAGCAAAAACTGGTAAACTTTGAAGGGCAATATCTCGGTCAACGTTGTTCGTACAGGTAGAAAAAAAGAAATTTCTTTGTTTTTTAGAGAACTTTTTTTCTTTGAACATTTATATACACCTACGATGCCGTAAAAAAGTTATAACTTATTTAGATAGGAAATTTTATTTTCTATAAAAAAATACTCTTGTAAAACCTACAAATTTGTACTGTATTTGAATTATTTTTAAAAACTCAAAACTGGGTGTTTTCGGTTGGCTCTCAAACGCACCCCGGAATATAGTAGCATTTTGTGATTTTATCATTTTTAGGTGTTCAACTAACAATAAAAACCCCTTAGCGCAATTGTCCCTTACTTAAAGACATATTCAATAACATATTATCCGGCTGCTCGCCGCCGCCTCCTAAAATAGACGAAGGCGTGCGGTGCATAACTTGCACACCCGCTCTACACGACCCTGTAAACAATATAAGGAAATAATAACAACAACACGTAGCGCCCTCCACAATCTGGCAATTGTGCTGGAGGGAAGTACAAGTAATTATTAAATATAATTTATACAGGTTCGGAGGGAACTAACAATAAATAATATCTTTAAAATATTTATATAATTTTTTTTTGTGCAAATATTTACCCCTCTCTTGAGATACCAATAAAGGCACCTTCCCCAAATATGTATATACAAGCATTTCATTGTATATGTAATGAAAATACTGGAGGGCGGTCCACCTGGTGTTTATCATGGAGGGAACAACAAATGAAGTATACATGTATATATATATATATATATATATATATATATATATATATATATATATATATATATATATATATATATATATACATCCTGCTATCAATGCTGCGTCCTTTCAAAAACCAACCTTACTGCGTCTCCTAGAAATACGCTATTTAGCTCAAATCTAGTGGAGTATATTTGATCTACTAATTAAATGCAGTTCATAGCTAGTTTCAAAATATCAATAAGTTAAGAAATAAAGAAGTTGATATACTGTACAATGCTGCGTCCTTTCATTAATGGTACATAACTGCGTCCTGAGGATATTTTTGTTTAATCTCAATACAATACTGCGTCCGGGCGGTATATTTTTTGACAAACTTAGAACAATACTGCGTCCGGCGCTGTTGCCATATTTATCGTGATAATTTTATAGAGCAAACAAACGGTAATCAGTTAAATGGTAAAAATTGTAAGTAGAATTTGAATCTTGTTTCATCTGTCTATTATTATTTTATGATAAATAATAAATAATGTAGTAAAAATAAACGTCAATTGGCAAAGTAAAAGAAAAATTTCTTAATCCTCTGAGCAATTCAACATTATGTAAATAATCATTATTATATATTCCCTCAGGAACCTACAAGCCAAGATCGAGGGAGAGAGCGCATTTTTGGTAAATATCTCTAACGTCATTTTGCAAAATATGTCAGAGGTATTGTGAAATTTCTGTTAGTATAAAACTGGTCACGTCCATTTAAAATAAAAGTTGATCCCGACACAGTGTTGAATTTATTGCCTTTTTGACCCTTTTGAATAGATTAAATTTACTCAAAAATAAGTATTTTACGAAATATTCACCATAAATGAAGAATATGTCTAATTTTCTCGAAATAGTTCTGAATTTAGTTTTGATACGAAATAGTAAAATAACATTAAAATTTACCGAAAATCGACATTTGATACCACAATTTCAAATTATTCTCTTAATCCAAAAATATAAACTAGCAATATACAACTCCATAACACATAGGGCTTTAATAATAACTATTTTAAAGGAACAGTAAATGAATAAGAACCATAAGAGCAATTGTCATAAGTAATGTTTTCAAAAAACTCTCAGAATATTCATTCACGAATTAAAGTTCGTGATAGCAGTAAATATGTCTCCAATATATCTTTACAAAATCTCTTGAAGAATCGCTAATGCTCTATCATCACCTGATTGAAAAGTCAGTTGTAAATCACCAAATTGAAGAATTCAGAGGTTTAAAAATAAACATGTCGGGATTCTCTAGTTTCTTATATGATTTATTTGAAAATAGATGGACAAAGCTCTAATGTTTCTTTAGACTCCAAAGAACAGCATCAATAGTTTAGGTTCAGGTAATGATTTTCTATATTTAGGCAATCTCGATATACTATGCGTCCTGGGTACACAGAAGAAATCCCTGGACTTTAGAATGTCCCGAAATTAATGGTAATAGCATCTATTTTATACTGTAATATAATATGCTATATAACTATATTCACTATTTATTTTAGTGATGGCTAATTTAATATATTTACCTATTCAACGAATTTAACAAGTAGATTAGAATTAGCATTATAAAAGCATTTATATTTCATTATAGGACTATTTCTGAAATTATTTGAGCAACAAGCGTTTCTTTAATTAATTCACTCTTTTAAATCCAAAAACACTATTTAGTAACCAACACCAGCGTGGGATTAGAGAGGTTACTTTCAGCAGAAAGATTTTTCCTCAAAAGTCTGCTCGAAATTAAAGAATGTATTCTTAGATGCGGGTGAGAGAACGTGAAGTACTTGGGTGTATGCTTAGATAAATTACTAACGTTTAGCTGGGATTTAGGCGAAACTGTACACTGTACGGATAGTCTGTTCCATGTTCAGGTGCCTGTATCCGGTCTTGTGCGACAGAATAAACACACAGAATAAGAAATAAATTTCCACCGTTATTGTAAGACCGACCTCGTCACGCCGGCGGCGTGGTGCAGCACGTCGGTCATCGCAATGAGAAAACTAAAAATTTTGGAATATAAATTTATGAACCTCATCTCATCACGACCGCCTTCTTAAGAGACATCTATGCACATTATCACGACATAATTCCACTAGCAGACTACATCAAAGTTATACCTCAAAAATTATACCAATTCACACTTGGAGATAGTCCGCTTACAGACAATATTGCAGAAATCGGAGAGCATAACGCATCCTTTCGAATAAAACATATATTACCATATCAGGCGTTGTCAATTTGTTATATTCATCTCCGATATTTATTTACACATGCGCCATTTGCTTTCTTATTTAAATTATTTAAGTTTTCTATTACACGTATAATTCTAATTAATATTTATGTTGGAACATGCAATATATTATGTTATTTTTTAACTATTTTTAAGCCTTACGTAGCCTTGCCCCGCTCAGTCCTTCAATTGCTACGACGATCAGGGCCATGTATGTCTGAGTGGCTCCGACACGAATATCAGGGAAGGGCAAAATTGTGTACGTTTGTGTTAAATAGATTGGTTTTGATTTGACTTTGTTGGTTGAATCCAAGGGTCGCCGGTTCGAGCCCCCAGTATGTTAAATGTAGATTCTTCTTTTATTTAATTTTATTTTATATTGACGAGGTGTTCACCAGTCAAATTGGAATATCTAAAACCAAAATTACTTACAAAAAATTGTAATGGTTATTCTAGTTCTATTTATGTTTCTAATTTTCCATTTTAATCTTATTCAATCTATCGCTAAAAACTTGTACATTTTCTGATTGCTGGAAACTGGCAAGAGTATGTCCCATACACAAAAATGGTGACATTAGTGATATGCCTAACTACAGAGTATTTCTATTTGATCCTATTTCGCAAGAGGTTTTCAAGGTGGCGATGTATAACGTAATATATTCTGCTGTAAAAAAAATAATTTCTGTATCTCAACATGTCTTTATGGAAAAACGCTTTACAATATCTAACTTAGCGTGTCTACCCCAATTTATTTCTAATGTACTAGCCAAATGAGGACAGGTAGACGTAATATACTTCTCGAAGGCTCTTGACCGCATCGGCTATAGACTTATAATTAATAAACTGTTTGGTTAATAACAAAGAAAAACTTAATAAAATTGATAAATCTGGTGTATATAAAATTAATTGTAAAGATTGCAATGCTGTCTATATCGGTCAAAGTGGTAGAAGCGTTGTAAACAGGGTAAAAGAACACAAAAAATCAATCTTAAATAACAATGAAAATACAGGAATGTCAACACACTGTATTGAAAACAACCATTTCATAGATACTGATAACATAAATTTACTTCATTCAGAAAGAAAAGGTAAACGTTTAGATCTGCTAGAACAACTAGAAATCAAAAAATCTTTCAAGTACAACCCTTGTACCACAAATGACCAACAAAATTTCTTGAATACCCCTATAATAAACTAATTATTAAGAACTATCCTTTGATTTATATAATCAGCTAGGTCCACTCCAAACATTCAAATAATTAAGGATGTTAAATTAAGTCTTAAATAGATTAGGCCATAAATAGATTAAGGCATAAATACTTTTAGGTATAAATTAGAATAAGCACGTCGGAAACTTTAGTATTCACTATGTAATACTCTTGAAGAAGGCCTAATAAGCCGAAACATATGTAGAGTATTTATAATATATTGATTGATTCATCTAAAAGCAGTGTTTAATTTATAATTAACAATTATTTTCAAGATGTTTCACAAGGTACCTTCAGTTCAGTGTATTATATGTGTGTTTTGTGCGTTCGAAGTTGGAATATAGTTAGGTAATATAGAATCCTATTTATGAGAAATATTCACAATCATTAGAATCTGTTCAGTGAAAATTTCTTAAGCATTTCTTTTAAAATAGATCACCAATATCCCAAACAGGGATATCCCAATTATTTAATGATAATCTGGTTTAATTTTGATTTATTGGAAAACATAAGAATTATGTCAAATTTAATATTTATTTACAAACTGATCGAAAATACAATAGACTCTCGAGAAGTTCTATCGCAAATTCATTTTAGAATTCCCTATAACTAGAGAAGGGGAGACGTCGTACCGCGGGTCAATTTGCCTGAGGCTAGATCACAAAGATTACTTCGATAAATTTAGGGGAGATTGTTGAATCAGTTATCGCTCTAATTTGTTTAGTGTGCAAAGTCATTTAGTGCCCTAAAAGTACAAGTTACCTTAAGTTCAATCCAGTCTAAATGAAAATTACACGTTGCTACAGTTAAATGTCGAGTGTGGTAATTTCTTATAAATTATATCGGTAATAACCCGAGTATTTCCTATTTTTTCGGTTATGATATGAGTAAGCAACTTGATGTCCAGTAAAATTCTGCATATCGTTGAATAATATTGGAGGATATTTGTTAGAACTGAAGTATGTGTTAGAAACTTTGAATTTCAGACAAACCTGTTATATCTCAATGTAAAATTGGTTGACGCAATAATTACATTAGAAATATTTTGGTTTTACGACATCTGCAATTATTTGATGAGACAGAATTTTCGTATTTAGTGATAACTGTTTCGACTGTTCGTTAACGAACCCCAGTGACGTCGAGCGATCGGGGCACGGGTTATTTAATTCTTATAAACACTTACGTTTAAATGTTATTAGCACTGTAACTTTGTAGTTAAGGTTTGTTTAAATTTTCAATTCATGTGTACATTTTCATTTCATGTTTATCCACAGCAGTTACTGTGGGCTTTGGCTTTTGTTTAACTTGCTTGTTCTATTTTATGTTAAGGGCCATTCGTAAGTTGTTGCCTTGTTTAGATTTATTAACCATAAATATTGTTAGGATTTACGTTTCATGGGCTGCAAATATGTAGCGGAAATAACACCGTTACGTTATATTGTTTAGTATATTTGTTGAGAATTAACTAAACTGATTTTGTCGTGTTGTTTATTTGGTTGCCATATGTTTATTATAGTACGTGTATTTTGAAAAGAACTTTCTGATAATATATTGTCGTTGTTATATTTCCGTTTTTGAATTGACAAGTTCCGTTTCATTAAATTAAACCGTTTTTCCCTGGTCTTTGCGGTGAACTTTATAAAGACCTGTCGTTGAATCCTTCTATTTTTGTGCTTATTTAAATATTTTTCAGTTACGTTAAAGTTATAGTAAGCCTGTGATGACAATCAACTACATTATTTTTTGATTTAGCAAATTGACTATCAGAATATTGCTCACCCCTTGAGTTCGGTTTCTATTCTCGGCTTTTTTTTTTTTTTAATGCCTTATTTATATTAACGTCCTGGCGGAGTTCAGCTAATTGCTGCTCTACCACTCAACCAGGACACGTACACATAGACATCAACACAACAACCATTCCCTGCGATATTGCCATCTACCGCAGCTGAGACTCGAACTCAGGAGAGATAACAGCGACTAGACATGTTGTGCCACCCAACAGCGGTCTAGGTCACTGCTACCGTCTCGGTAACACATGAAAAAACGCCACCAACATCCATACCCTAGCCAGGATTCGAACCCGGGACTCCGTGGTCGCAAGCCAAACACCTTCAGCATTGCGCCACCCCTTGAGTTCGGTTTCTATTCTCGGCTTTTTGAATCTAGAATTTAATATAATATAACCCCAGCAAGTCAGGTCATAAGTATTGGTGTTTTCTCTTATGTGAACTTAATTATATCAAAAAGGAAAGGCTTACACAATTCAATTTTGGAAAACGTACTGTTTAATTAGTAATTACAACAATATTCTTTGAGCACTATTAATGTCCGTTAAAGTTGCTTTCATTTCATGAAAATTAATTTTAGTGATAAAAGTATTCATTATATATAGAAAGACAATGGATTCATAATCGGTATCGAATGCCACCTGTCCCAATATAAATGAAGAAAGCCCTATTATTAAATTCTTAAAATTAGCCGCTTCTACTCTCCGTAACTACAAATATATTAAATAGGTGAATTTGTACCCATAAAGACTTTTATTCAGTGAGCCGTAAGCTATCGAATGCCGCTTGTTCCATCAAAATCGTCCGAAATTCAGAATTCCATGTATTTGGTGCGGGCTCCTTTCACACATATCTGAAGTCATCGCTCGTCCGATGAGGAAGAACTACCTAAATATCGGTTAAACGCGGCGTTGCCAAATGTCGGACGCATCATTATACCATATCTGCATAGTGTATATTAAATGTATATTTCTGTACAAAGATTGAAGCGCCCTCAAACAAAATTCGCTTGAACTAAAAATATACTCTTAGTTATACTAACCGTATAATACTGCGTCCGAATCGTAAAAAAATGAAGGTCGATATCTCATTCAATTAAAATGACACAGAACTTATTTCCGTACCTACATATAGTCCAAGAGACAAATAACAGTCTGAGATGCTGGAAATTGTCCAATCTTGTACTATGTTGATACTAGCATAGGAAAACAATGCTGCGTCCTATATACGGACGCAATATTGTACAGGACGCAGCAATGAATGGTCCCGTGCCCATGTATGGACGCAGCATTATGCTAAGGACAAATATATATATATATATATATATATATATATATACATATATATATATATATTTATTTATTTTTTTTTTTTTTCCGTTACCGGATGCTGGACAGTCTTCCCGTGGCCTCCGATGACAATCATACTGGAAGAGCGCCAGCTATTACCCGTGGCCACTCCCTACTTCCCGCAGGGTTAGCGACCATCGGTTCCAAAATCGATTGCCCTAAGTAAACGAAGGGACCCTAAGATGACCGCTTTTTGCATTTGAACTGCCAACCACTCGGCTGATTTACGGCAGGCCGGAATGGTCTTTAGTTCTGAGAGCAACGTGGGCTTCATTCCTCCGAGTACACCGATAATGAGGACGACCATCTTGACAGAGTATCCTGAGTATAGCACTCGGAGCTCATACCGGAGATCTCGATACTTTGTCCGCTTTTCCTCCTCCTTCAAGGTGATATTTCTCTCCGCGGGCGCGGAGAACTCGATGACATATATCACCTTGCTTTCGTGGTCGAGGAGTACTATGTCAGGCTTATTGGCTTGGATTTGCCTGACTGTCGGGAACGAGTAATTCCAATATATTCGGCATTTCTCGTTCTCGACTACGGACTCAATATCTCCGGGGATATAAGGCAGCACTGGCGTTTGGTCTATCTCATACGAGTGCCGTAAATGATAATACAGCACCCTTAATGCCGCGTTGTGTCTATGGATGTAGGCCGAACTCGCATTCACGGGACACGCGGATAGCAAATGCGTGAGCGATTCCGGCGCCTGACGGCAGATCCTGCAATTAGTGTCAGGGACCTCTACACCCATAACGCGACTTCGATAGACCAAGGTGTTTATTACACCATCTTGACAGGCCACAATAAATCCCTCGGTCTCTGACTTAAGCCCAGCTGACCTTAGGAAGGCGAAGGTCAGTTTTGTCGATAAACCCAGTGCTTCTATGTTATTGTAGAATGCACCGTGCAGGGGTTTATCAACATGCTGCCGGAACAGATTCCTCTGTTCGGCAGCTTTAATCTGGGCTATCAGACGATTTGGTGGAAGCTCAGTTACTGATTCTGCGTCAGCACCTCGCCGACCTCCTCGTCTGAAGTCAAATACCAGACCGAGTTCATCTGCGGCCCGTTTAGCTGCCTTGAATAATCCTGCGCCCACCCCCGCGATCTCGTGATCTCTCACAAACAGCAGGAGTGGGTCGGAGCTCCTAAGGATGTCACATGCCATACTCAATGACACTCTGCCATGCATGCACTCCAGGCTCAAGAGTCCTCGGCCTCCTCGTTGTCGTGGGAGGTACACCCGAGGAACGGACGATCTCGGATGAATGCTACCATGAATGTGCATCATCTTGCGAGTTTCTCTGTCTAATTGGTGCAGCTCATCTCTGTTCCACTTGACTGCTCCGAAGGAGTAGAGCAGAATCGGAACGGCAAGCATATTCGTTGCAGACACCTTGTTCTTCCCCGACAGTTCGGACGACCAAATTTGTCGAAGCCGGTGTCTGTACTTGCCACGGAGAGACTCTTTAATCTGTTTTACATCCTGGATATGGTGTTGCTGTACACCCAGATATGTATAGGTCTCTCCGGCATCCAGATGTCTTAGGATGCTTCCGTCTGCGAGCTGCACGTCTTCAGAGAATTCCCCACATCGTCCTCTCTTGAGGTGGACGACTGCGCATTTGTCCAACCCAAACTCCATTCCAATTGCCCGCGTGTACTCTTGAACCACCCTCAGAGCGTTCTTGAGTTCGCGCTCTCCGGAGGCATACAGTTTGAGGTCATCCATATAAAATAGATGAGTGACCTTGTGCCTCCGGTTGTTCGGTGGCCCACATTGATACCCACGGGTTTGGCGGAGACCAGCAGATAACGGTAGCAGAGAGATGCAGAACAGGAGAGGACTCAGGGAGTCACCCTGGAACACTCCTGAATGTGACCAGCTCTGTCGAGACCCGCTGAGCACCTGAAGTAATGGTGAAGCGGGTTTTCCAGAGGGGCATCAGCTGTTCAATGCATCTCACTAGTGGTGGTGGGACCGCAAGGCATTGGAGCAAGAATAATAATAGCTCATGGGATGTTGTATCAAATGCCTTACGGTAATCCACCCAGGCCATTGATAGGTTTCGCAAGTGTTGCACAGAGTCCTGTGTGACACAGCGGTCTATCAAGAGGTTTTCTTTACAACCTGCCACACCTTTCTTACCACCTCGCTGCTCGTGTATCTGTTGGAAGACCGGATCAACTAACCTCTTTGTCCTGTCGTACAAGATGCGAGTAAACAGCTTGTAGCAGGTATTAAGGCAAGTGATCGGCCTATAATTCTTTGGGTTAGAGAGATCTCCCTTTTTGGGGATTAGCACAGTTCGTCCTTCCACCAACCAGCTCGGAATCGGCTGCCCCTCGTTCAGCCATGAGTTGAATACTCTGGCCAGACGACGATGGGTGGATGGAAACTTTTTCCACCACCAGTTGTTTATGCCATCTGGACCAGGGGCAGCGAAGTTCTTAGTACCAACAAGAGCTTGTTGGACTTCTTCCGTGCTAATCGGCGGGCACACTTCTACTGGATCATTAATGTGTCTGCGACACAGATCTTCGAAGTGTGCTATTACCGGAGTGCTGGGGTCGAATGGACTCGCTGTCTCGTAGATTTCCTTCCAGAAGGCTTCAACGGCTTCAATCGTCGGCGGATTTTCGACAACACGCTGTGGCTCTTGGAACAGGCGAGAGGGATTTGTCTGAAACAGTTTGTTCTGCTCCATACTCCTTGCTCGTCTGACCAAAGTTTTCTTTGTTGCCATTAGCACTCGAACCCTGTCCAGACAGTGCTGCTTTATGGTCTGAAGCACCGTCAGATTTAGAGTGTGGTGTTGGCGTCTCAGTCCAGCTACTATGCGCCGGACTTTCGGTGTAAAAGCCCTACCGTGTGACATAAAGTCCACCACACTCTGGATTCGAGAAGCATGTTGTCTCGCCGATTTAATTTTGGCCTCGATCTTTTGTACTCGCCGCTTGATCTTCTCGACCCCCTCTGACGCACTACGACGTTGTCGTGGGGCGAGTTGACCAGCGGCTTCGTACACAGCCCGATTGAGCTGCCAAATGTTGGCCTCTTCTGGAAGTTCGTCATCGATCACTGAATCCATTCTTGCCAGATCTGCTGGCTTTGGGTTAACTCTTATATTTAAGTTAACCCTCGTCCTCAAGTCGACATCGGCGTACTCCAAGTGATGTTCTTCGTCAGGCTGTAGTAGCCGCGGCGGTTGTGCGGCTGGTGCTGTTCCAAGCTGACGCAGTGCCCTAGCATAGCCCGTCCTGCGCAGGAAGAATACTTGATTTCTCAATACCTGTTGTGAGAAGGCGCGATACTCTGGGTGCATATCGCACCACAACTGGTGTAGTCGCGCCATGTATCCTCTGCGCGCAGGTTCGCTACTATCATAGCAGTCCAGCAGGTCATCTCTTAGTTCCTCCGTCCACCTAAAGCGTCCATGTCCCGCCAAGTCGTCATCAATGAGACCTTCCGGTAAGGCCCCTCCCATCTGTCTCTGACCTCTATCCGGTTGGGGTCGATTGTGAGGGGCCTGTCCTCTGTTGTCGAAAACCACAGAGTGAAAAATCCCCTGGATGGTTAGTCCAGAGGACCCCCAGCCGACATTCGCCAGAGAAAGTTACCCCTCCCTGTCCAGGGTGCACCACGTGGAGGTTGCCGGCCAGTTTGCACCATATATATATATATATATATATATATATATATATATATATATATATATATATATATATATATATATATATGTTGTTTCTTAGGTTTTCACGGGTATTAAATGAAGTGTTGACGTACTTCCGGGTGTTTTCCCGTGTAGTTGGTAGGCTCCTGTTGGAACCATGGTTGTCTGAACGACGTTTCGGCGGAATCTCATCTGCCATCTTCAGGTTCTAGCTGAAAGCTGCCTGCTGCTGCTGTTGCTGTTGCTGCTGCTGCTGCTGTTGCTGCTGTTGCTGCTGCTGCTGCTCCTCGTTGCTCGAACTGAACTGAATAGCAACAGCAGCAACAGCAGCAGCAGCAACAGCAGCAGCAGCAACAGCAGCAGCAGGCAGCTTTCAGCTAAAACCTGAAGATGGCAGATGAGATTCCGCCGAAACGTCGTTCAGACAACCATGGTTCCAACAGGACCCTACCAAGTACACGGGAAAACACCCGGAAGCACGTCAACACTTCATATATATATATATATATATATATATATATATATATGTTGTTTCTTAGGTTTTCACGGGTGTTAAATGAAGTGTTGGTGTTCTTCCGGGTGATTTCCCGTGTAGTTGGTAGGCTCCCGTGGGAGCCACGCTTGTCTGAACGACGTTTCGGCGGAATCTCATCTGCCATCCTCAGGTTCTAGCTGGAAGCTGCCTATTGCTGCTGCTGCTGCCGCTACTGCTGCTGCTGCTGCTGCTGCTACCGGTGCTACTGCTGCTCCTCGTTGCTCGAACTGAACTGAACAGTTCAGTTCGAGCAACGAGCAGCAGCAATAGGCAGCTTCCAGCTAGAACCTGAGGATGGCAGATGAGATTCCGCCGAAACTTCGTTCAGACAAGCGTGGCTCCCACAGGAGCCTACCAACTACACGGGAAAACATCCGGAAGAACACCAACACTTCATATATATATATATATATATATATATATATATATATATATATATATATATATATATATATATATATATATATATATATATATATATATATATATATATATATATATATATATATATATATATATATATATATATATATATATATATATATATATATATATATATATATATATATATATATATATATATATATTGTTCTATTATCTGATACTATTTTATTTTTTATACGTTCGAAATTACTTTTGAAAGTAAATTGAAATGAGTTTACTGGGCGCCAAACAGTTTCTTAAAAGCTGTTAATATTATAGACTATAGAACACCATCAGCATGACTATCTACAATCTATAGAATGACTCTTACTCAAGGTCCAACGAAGTCGGTTCAAAATATGCTTATCGATCAAGATAACAATCTAAATAAATCAAACTCAGTATTGAACGAACAAAGTATTAATTTATTAACAAATTTGAACTTGGAATGTAATTAACAAATTTAAATAACAAAATCTAACTTAACTGAAATGATAAATATGGCCTTTATTTAAAATAAATATGTACCATGGATTTCTGATATTGTAAAGCTTTACCTTGTCTTTCTTTCGACTCGAGTAATGTTAAATTATAACCTCTAACTGGTTATTATAATCCTTGAAATATTATGTCACTTGACTGACTTTTTAAACCTCTCAAGGCTTCTTCTTCTTCTTCTTTACTGAATTGACGTTTGTTTATAACCTCCAATTTGTTTTCAAGATTTCCTTGAAATATTTCTATCACTTGATTGACGTTTGAGTTTCTTCACCATATAAATTTGCTAACTGGATTAACAAATACTTCCCTCTTCTAAATCTGCTTTCCGGATAATCTGCTTCGTAATACTTTTTAAGTTTACTCACTTTTATATTCAATATACTTTTACAAATTTTTCTTGATATCAATATATCTGGATTGTAATATCCTAACCTTCAACTTATTCACCACTTTTCTTCTATTTTCAATTTATTACTTATTCGTGGATGAATATTTTTCGCAGCTCACTGTTCAGCGGTGTATGATCAACTGATTTGTTATTTTTAGTCGTTTCAATGGGTTAATTTCCAATATTTCAATTGTTTTTTTCTATTTTGATCTAATATTTCAAAATTTAATTTTAATTTAAAATTTAAACTATTCAGTATTGTTTGTTCTTTACCTTAATTGAATACTGTTTTTAATTCTTTAATTTTCCTGATAAGTTTCTTATTCTACTTTTCAGGATTAAGTGAATAATTATAATTACTCGAAATATATTGACATATTACATACACTTTCTTAAAATCTACTTATAACTACAATTAACAATTCCAATCTCAAATAAATCTAATTCATACATTTAGATGAATAGCAATGATAAACACAAAATGCTAGTAGTTAAAAACGTACTGCAGTTTCCATACTGACATAATACTGATATTATAAACTAAAACAAGAAATTGATACGCCAACAAACATTTAACATCATACTATTAGTCCTTTCTTTCTGCATGATGTGAAATATCATTTACAAAACACCTTTCTGCAATGATATTTGAAAATATCTGAAAACTTAAAATGTCATTCAGTGTTTTGTAATATATGGACTTACTATTTCTAAAATAATCACCCTGCAATGCAAATACTGATAATAGTTTTTCATTCAATATTCATTTTGTGTAAATTTACAGTGTTTCTACACAAAATATGATTTTCAGCCCTAAGTTTTGACATGAATGTCAGATTTTCATAAATTATACTTTATTGTTTTCCAAATTCATTCTAAATCATTTTAAATGAGATTGTGAGTCTCTATAGGTTCATGTTTTATCATATATTATTTAGAATGACCTTGTTAAACTAAATTAACTTCATTCTATGTTTATTTAAATATTTTGTTCTAATTCAATATCAAGTTTCATTCTCTGCATCCTACTCGATGAGAATAAGTGAACTTGAATCAATTAAATAAACCACAGATATTCCTGCTTCTGTATGATCTGTTAAAGTAAAACTGTTATGTTTATTTTCTAAAATACATACAATTTTGTGAATTTTATTTATGATTTCAAACACGATACTTGGGTAGTGTTCCACAGTGTGGATACACAGCAATAAATGTATATATATATATATATATATATACAGGGTGCGCCAAAGTTCTGATTTTGGTCGATTACGGCTGTATTTGAAATGGTGGAAATATATTGTCGATAGATTATTTTCTTGATTTTCAATTCTGAATAACCAGAAAATATGTACAATTATACAGGGTACTCCGTTTTCGTTGTCCGAGCAACAACTTCGTTATTTTAAATGGAACACCCTATATTTTTTTCCTTTATCGAGTTACCCATCTAATTATATTCATAATTCTATTAAGGTGGTAGGTACTTAAAATGAACCGTTTACGATATAAAAAAGATTTTTTGACAAAAAGTGAGGTTTGCGGATAAGTTTTTGAGTACCTCTGATTTCATAGACAAGAGAGTTTTCAAAATTCTGCTTATACTGTTATGTTGAGCATATTAAGGGCTAGTAGGGCAGAAACATTATTAATATTAATCTTATACAGAGTGCTGAAAAAATTGAGTTTAATGTTTCGCTAATAAAAAAGGCCGTAATTCAATTTTTTCAAATGGGACGTACTATTTTCAGTTCTGTCATCTAATGAAGTGTTAAATTATCTTTCCATTGATATATCATAGTAGGTATTTATCTTTAGGAGTTGCACAGATATTAAGGTTAATTGTCTGGATCAGTCATTTTTCTTGCTGGAACTTCATGAGGTTTGTACTGCACTTCACCAGTTTCGATAAATCTGTCTCTAAGATTACTAAATGCAGGTTCTAAAGGGTGTCTCCTTTCAGGATATCTGGTTTTATAGACTCGGGATGCTAAGAGGCTGTTCCTTGAGCACTCCCCCAGAACAAAAATCATGTCAACCATTTCTTCCCGCGAATAATTCATATTTAATATAATTATATGCAAATGCAACTTCCTGGAACTGTAAAAGCTACTAGTATTTTATTAAAGACAATCAAAACAAAAGCACTTACCGATATAGCAGTAACACAAAACTTTAGAACATCCACAGACACGTGTTTTGACATCTATGTCTCTTCGGTGCGGCTTTTTCTAAAGTTCACAATCAACTGAAATATGTAAGCAAATACTCGTGTTATAACTATCAAAGGATTACCAGAACAGGATATTAAAAATTAAAATTAGATTATAGGAAATTCCCCGTAAAGGGATAATTATCAATATAATTATATGCAAATGCAACTTCCTGGAACTGTAAAAGCTAAGAAATATTTTGTTTTAATATATTCTGCCCTCTAGAAGCATGCTCTTGAACTATTACATGCACCCCATGTCGGGATATTGTTTTGATTGAGACAGATATTGACCGCTAGATGGAGCTTCCCCTATTTCGTCGTTTTGCAACGGCGAAATATTCACTTGGGAACAATCAACTCTCGGGTCAGTCGTCTCGGGAAGCCTTGCACTGACGAGCGCCACCAGCGCGAAACTGCAGTCTGCAAGTGGCCCGAGACGACTGGTGCGAGAGTTGCCTTTAATTAGGTATAAATCTTTCGGCTGGTATTTGTTTCAATCAAAACCAAGCGTTTTGTGATAAAATGTGATTTTTATCCTTAACGCGGCCAGACTAGCAATTCGTTGCAGTTTGGTTTACTATCCTTATGAAAATAAGGATTCATAGAGGTGATAGACAGAAATATTTTGTTTTAATATATTCTGCCCTCTAGAAGCATGCTCTTGAACTATTACATGCACCCCATGTCGGGATATTGTTTTGATTGAGACAGATATTGACCGCTAGATGGAGCTTCCCCTATTTCGTCGTTTTGCAACGGCGAAATATTCACTTGGGAACAATCAACTCTCGGGTCAGTCGTCTCGGGAAGCCTTGCACTGACGAGCGCCACCAGCGCGAAACTGCAGTCTGCAAGTGGCCCGAGACGACTGGTGCGAGAGTTGCCTTTAATTAGGTATAAATCTTTCGGCTGGTATTTGTTTCAATCAAAACCAAGCGTTTTGTGATAAAATGTGATTTTTATCCTTAACGCGGCCAGACTAGCAATTCGTTGCAGTTTGGTTTACTATCCTTATGAAAATAAGGATTCATAGAGGTGATAGACAGAAATATTTTGTTTTAATATATTCTGCCCTCTAGAAGCATGCTCTTGAACTATTACATGCACCCCATGTCGGGATATTGTTTTGATTGAGACAGATATTGACCGCTAGATGGAGCTTCCCCTATTTCGTCGTTTTGCAACGGCGAAATATTCACTTGGGAACAATCAACTCTCGGGTCAGTCGTCTCGGGAAGCCTTGCACTGACGAGCGCCACCAGCGCGAAACTGCAGTCTGCAAGTGGCCCGAGACGACTGGTGCGAGAGTTGCCTTTAATTAGGTATAAATCTTTCGGCTGGTATTTGTTTCAATCAAAACCAAGCGTTTTGTGATAAAATGTGATTTTTATCCTTAACGCGGCCAGACTAGCAATTCGTTGCAGTTTGGTTTACTATCCTTATGAAAATAAGGATTCATAGAGGTGATAGACAGAAATATTTTGTTTTAATATATATATATTGCTGTATATCCACACTGTGGAACACTACCTAAGTGTCGTGTTTGAAATCATAAATAAAATTCACAAATTTGTATGTATTTTAGGAATTAATCAGAACAGTTTTACTTTAACGGATCATACAGAAGCAGGAGTATCTGTGGTTTATTTAATTGATTCAAGTTCACTTATTCTCATCGAGTAAGATGCAGAGAATGAAACTTGGTATTGAATACGAACAAAATATTTAAATAAACATAAAATGAAGTTTTTTTAGTTTAACAAGGTTATTCTAAATAGTATATAATAAAACATGAACTGATAGAGAATCACAATCTCATTTAAAATGGTTTAGAATGAAATTGGAAAACAAAAAAGTAAATTTTATAAAATCTGACATGCATGTCAAAACTTAGGGCTGAAAATCATATTTTGTGTAGAAACACTGTAAATCTACACAAAATGAATATTGAATGAAAGACTATCAACAGTAGTTGCATTGCAGCGTGATTATTTTAGAAATAGTAAGTCCATATATTACAAAACACTGAATGACATTTTAAGTTTTCAGATATTTTCAAATATCATTGCAGAAAGGTGTTTTGTAAATGATATTTCACATCATGCAGAAAGAAAGGACTAATAGTATGATGTTAAATGTTTGTTGGCGTATCAATTTCTTGTATTAGTTTATAATATAAGTATTCTGTCAGTATGGAAACTGCAGTACGTTTTTAACTACTAGCATTTTGTGTTTATCATTGCTATTCATCTAAATGTATGAATTAGTATTTATTTGAGATTGGAATTGTTAATTGTAGTTATAAGTAGATTTTAAGAAAGTGTATGTAATATGTCAATATATTTCGAGTAATTATAATTATTCACTTAATCCTGAAAAGTAGAATAAGAAACTTATCAGGAAAAATAAAGAATTAAAAACAGTATTCACTTAAGGTAAAGAACAAACAAAACTGAATAGTTTAAATTTTAAATTAAAATTAAATTTTGAAATATTAGATCAAAATAGAAAAA
Source organism: Stenurella melanura (assembly GCA_963583905.1). Taxonomy (NCBI): domain Eukaryota; kingdom Metazoa; phylum Arthropoda; class Insecta; order Coleoptera; family Cerambycidae; genus Stenurella; species Stenurella melanura. Next base: position 75,560,199 of record OY757315.1, read on the forward strand.
AAACAATTGAAATATTGGAAATTAACCCATTGAAACGACTAAAAATAACAAATCAGTTGATCACACACCGCTGAACAGCGAGCTGCGAAATATATTCATCCAAGAATAAATATTAAATTGAAAAGAGAAGAAAAGTGGTGAATAAGTTGAAGGTTACAATCCAGATATATTGATATCAAGAAAAATTTGTAAAGTATATTAAATATAAAAGTGAGTAAACTTTAAAAGTATTAAGAAGTAGATTATCCGGAAAGCAGATTTAGAAGTATTTGTTAATCCAGTTAACAAATTTATATGGTGAAGAAATTTCAAACGTCAATCAAGTGATAGAAATATTTCAAGGAAATCAGTTGAAAATAAATTGGAGGTTATAAACAAACGTCAATCCAGAAAAGAAGAAGAAGAAGAAGCCTTGAGAGGTTTAAAAAGTCAGTCAAGTGACATTATATTTCAAGGATCATAATAACCAGCTAGAGGTTACAATATAACATTACTCGAGTCGAAAGAAAGACAAGGTAAAGCTTTACAATATCAGAAATCCATGGTACATATTTATTTTAAATAAAGGCCATATTTATCATTTTAGTTAAGTTAGATTTTGTTATTTAAATTTGTTAATTACATTCCAAGTTCAAATTTGTTAATAAATTAATACTTTGTTCGTTCAATACTGAGTTTGATTTATTTAGATTGTTATCTTGATCGATGAGCATTTATTGAACCGACTTCGTTGGACCCTGAGTAAGAGTCATTCTATAGATTGTAGATGGTCATGCTAATGGTGTTCTATAGTCTATAATATTAACAGCTTTTAAGAAACTGTTTGGCGCTCAATAAAATCATTTCAATTTACTTTCAAAAAGTAATTTCGAACGTATAAAAATTAAAATAGATATCAGAATATAGAACATTTATGGCTTGTTAACGTGGAGCGATCAGGAAAGCGATTAAATAAATACAACTTGAGAATAGTTTATCATTTCAAGCATACATTAGAAAGATAATAGATCAAATAACTTATTTTGATAGTTTTGACAACAAGGCATTGTCAAATTAAAAACAAATATAATTTATATGAGGTTAAAGTCAGGTAAGACAACAATGAATCAAGAAGAAACTACACCAGGTACATCCACAGTTCCACAAACACAAGTTGGTGACACAAACACACAACCAGACACAAACATGTTCCAGAAACTCATGGAAATGATGGGTGGAATGAAGGTACAGATGAATCAAAATAACCAAACTTTAAAAGAAGACATTAGTCAAAATAACCAGCGACTGGAAGAAAAAATGGGCAACATAAATACAAAAATGGATCAAAATAACCAGCGACTAGAAGAAAATATTAACAAAAATATGCAAAAGCTGGAAGAAAACATGGGTAAAAAAATAGATGATAATATACAGAAAATGGAAGAAAGCAATACAGAAGTAAGAAATAAGATTGAAAATTTGGAGAGTAAATGGGAGAGAATGGGAGAGACAGTCAACGAAGAAATTGGTATTAAAGTAAACGAGGCAGCAAAAGAAATAAGAGAGGAAGTTGTAACTATGTTTGAAGATGGAATGACTGCAGTAGATAGCAGAATGAAGAAACAGGAGGATAAATACGATATCAAAATAAAAGAACAGGATAGCAAGATAGAACAGAACACGAAGTTGTTGAAGGATACCACAAGTACACAATTAGAACAATTACCCACACATACTTACACATGCAACAAAACACCATTTTATTTTTACGGAGATAACCGTATACACCCTAAAATTTTCATTTCACGTTTGAAACAACACATGGAAACACAACACGTAAATGCAAACTTAAAAGCAAACATACAAGACATGTTAAAGGGAGAAGCGGAAATCTGGTATTCAGTTATAATGGACAGGTTTGAGACTATAGAGGAATTTGAAGCTCTAGTCTTAAAACAATATTGGAGTGATTACACTCAGTTAAAAATAAGACAAGACCTATTTAATGGTAAGTATGTAGAAAATAAAGGTATTTCTAGGGAAAATTATGTACTTAGAAAAGTATACAATATTAGACATCTAGACCCAAAATTCACAGAAAGTGAAATGGTCAGATATTTAGCTAGGCATTTTTCAGGGGATATCCAGAATGTTATTATTACGCAAAGAATTGCAAAGTTAGATGATTTAATTGATTATTTAAGAGAATTAGATGATTATCATCAGAGTTTTGATAGGAAGTCTAGTCAAAATAGGGAAAATAATAGTAGATATTATAACAAGTGGGGTTATGATCAGAATAGGAATGAGAATGATAGAAGAGAAAGGCAAGGTTATGGTCAATATGATAGGAAGGAAAAGCAAGGTTATGGTCGTTATGACAATGATAGAAAGGAACGAGGGGGTTATGAGAAACGTCAATATGACAATGATAGGAATGAAAAGCAGGGTTATGAGAAACGTCAATATGACAATGATAGGTATGAAAAGCAGGGTTATGAGAAACGTCAATATGACAATGATAGAAAGGAACGAGGAGGATATGGTCAATATAAATATGACAATTATAGGAATGAAAAGCAGGGTTTTGAGAAACGTCATGATGATAATGATTGCAGAGAGAGAGGGGGTTATGTTAAAAATAATGAGTCATATGCACAAGTGGCTAATATCAATATTCAAAGGGGAAATAGAGTAGATGAAAACACGCATTCTAATATGAATAAAATAGAAACAGCACAAGTAAATGATAGAAATAGAAATCAGGATTTTTAGATAAAGTTGTTTTAAATGTAGGTAATAATTGTAAAAAAATAGGCGACTGTATAGAAAATGATGTTATATTGGGAGACATCTTATCAGAAAAAAAGGCAAATATTGTATTAGGAGAAAGAATCCTAAAAACAGAAGGTGAAAGAATACCTTTCTGTAGTGTTAATGAATTGAATGGCAAAGGTGCCGAAATAGTTAATGAATTGAATGGCAATGATGCCGAAATAATTAATGTATCAAATGGCATAGAGTCCAATAATGATAATGAATTTTGCGGTGAGCATATAGTGGGAACCACATGTGTTCAAATAAATAATGATAAGAAGCCTGAAACCTTTCTGATAAGTCGTTACTCCAGATATGATAGAATTTTTAAAAATTTGTCTCAAAAATACAAAAATTCAATTGATTATGAACCTACAATAGCAAAGGGCTATGCGCAACAACTTGAAGTAGGAAATATTTTAAATGAAAACGAAAACGTTTTAAAATATAATAATGAAGAATCATTACCGGGAAGTTGTCACATGGGGATAAATTATCCATATGATCCAGGATAGATTACTCTTAAGTTATCCAAATGATCCTGAGTAGATCACTTTTAAATTGTAAATAAACTTTGACAGTGTGAATGTCACATCATGTTGTTAAAACTAACAAAATTTTTACATGTCAAAATTCTATTAGTTTAGGGGGTTTTATGCTGTATATCCACACTGTGGAACACTACCTAAGTGTCGTGTTTGAAATCATAAATAAAATTCACAAATTTGTATGTATTTTAGGAATTAATCAGAACAGTTTTACTTTAACGGATCATACAGAAGCAGGAGTATCTGTGGTTTATTTAATTGATTCAAGTTCACTTATTCTCATCGAGTAAGATGCAGAGAATGAAACTTGGTATTGAATACGAACAAAATATTTAAATAAACATAAAATGAAGTTTTTTTAGTTTAACAAGGTTATTCTAAATAGTATATAATAAAACATGAACTGATAGAGAATCACAATCTCATTTAAAATGGTTTAGAATGAAATTGGAAAACAAAAAAGTAAATTTTATAAAATCTGACATGCATGTCAAAACTTAGGGCTGAAAATCATATTTTGTGTAGAAACACTGTAAATCTACACAAAATGAATATTGAATGAAAGACTATCAACAGTAGTTGCATTGCAGCGTGATTATTTTAGAAATAGTAAGTCCATATATTACAAAACACTGAATGACATTTTAAGTTTTCAGATATTTTCAAATATCATTGCAGAAAGGTGTTTTGTAAATGATATTTCACATCATGCAGAAAGAAAGGACTAATAGTATGATGTTAAATGTTTGTTGGCGTATCAATTTCTTGTTTTAGTTTATAATATAAGTATTCTGTCAGTATGGAAACTGCAGTACGTTTTTAACTACTAGCATTTTGTGTTTATCATTGCTATTCATCTAAATGTATGAATTAGTATTTATTTGAGATTGGAATTGTTAATTGTAGTTATAAGTAGATTTTAAGAAAGTGTATGTAATATGTCAATATATTTCGAGTAATTATAATTATTCACTTAATCCTGAAAAGTAGAATAAGAAACTTATCAGGAAAAATAAAGAATTAAAAACAGTATTCACTTAAGGTAAAGAACAAACAAAACTGAATAGTTTAAATTTTAAATTAAAATTAAATTTTGAAATATTAGATCAAAATAGAAAAAAAACAATTGAAATATTGGAAATTAACCCATTGAAACGACTAAAAATAACAAATCAGTTGATCACACACCGCTGAACAGCGAGCTGCGAAATATATTCATCCAAGAATAAATATTAAATTGAAAAGAGAAGAAAAGTGGTGAATAAGTTGAAGGTTACAATCCAGATATATTGATATCAAGAAAAATTTGTAAAGTATATTAAATATAAAAGTGAGTAAACTTTAAAAGTATTAAGAAGTAGATTATCCGGAAAGCAGATTTAGAAGTATTTGTTAATCCAGTTAACAAATTTATATGGTGAAGAAATTTCAAACGTCAATCAAGTGATAGAAATATTTCAAGGAAATCAGTTGAAAATAAATTGGAGGTTATAAACAAACGTCAATCCAGAAAAGAAGAAGAAGAAGAAGCCTTGAGAGGTTTAAAAAGTCAGTCAAGTGACATTATATTTCAAGGATCATAATAACCAGCTAGAGGTTACAATATAACATTACTCGAGTCGAAAGAAAGACAAGGTAAAGCTTTACAATATCAGAAATCCATGGTACATATTTATTTTAAATAAAGGCCATATTTATCATTTTAGTTAAGTTAGATTTTGTTATTTAAATTTGTTAATTACATTCCAAGTTCAAATTTGTTAATAAATTAATACTTTGTTCGTTCAATACTGAGTTTGATTTATTTAGATTGTTATCTTGATCGATGAGCATTTATTGAACCGACTTCGTTGGACCCTGAGTAAGAGTCATTCTATAGATTGTAGATGGTCATGCTAATGGTGTTCTATAGTCTATAATATTAACAGCTTTTAAGAAACTGTTTGGCGCTCAATAAAATCATTTCAATTTACTTTCAAAAAGTAATTTCGAACGTATAAAAATTAAAATAGATATCAGAATATAGAACAATATATATATATGTATATACAGGGTGTTTCACTTAAAAGTCCCCAGGCCATTATCTCTAAAAGTAATAAAGATATTTTATTTTTGTAAATGGCAGATGATTTTAGAATTTTTCCTTAACAGCACACAGAGATGGCGCTGCGATGCAAAACTATTTTTTGATGGCTGGAACCTTGAAACATAAGTCATGTGATTAAACAATAATTTGTGAATAATTTTGTTGGTATAGAGAATTTACAAAAAATAAGCCGTTTTGGAGTTACATGAGTTTCTTTCATTAATGCCAGTACACGTGAATTTTGATAAATCCCTATAATTTATTTATTATTTATTATAGAATATTGGTTACCAAACACTTTTTTTCAAGATAAGGAAAGTGATATAATACACTATCATAAAATTATGTTTACCACTTCCGGCCAAACCGGAACTAACATGATGAACCAATATCCATATGTTCCTACATATTACATTTTTTTTTTCTAATAACGCTTCTAATAAAACGGCTCCCAAAAATTAAAGTAAGTAAGACAACAAAGAAAATACACACTAATTTAGAATGGGCTAAATTTATATTAACAATTCAGTAAAGTACGTAAACAAAAGTTTTATAAACAAACATTTAAAAACTATCGAAATATTATTAAAAATGAAATTAAACTAATTTCTTTCTTATTAGTAGGTACTTATTATATTAAATGTTCAAAATTTCTCCCTTCTTCATGAATACACATATTGTACCGTTTCAGTAACTCTTCATTGCAAACTTTCTGTAACGTATGTCTATTTATAACAGCAACACTTGCATATATTTTATTATACAAATTGGCCATATCCTCAATGGGTTCAATGTACACTACACTTTTTAAATACCCCCAAAGGTAAAAATCTAATGGAGTCAAGTCAGGTGATCGTGCTGGCCATCTGACTACTCCATTAGTACCAATCCATCTCTGAGGGTACATTTCATTAAGACAATCTTTGACTAGTACTGAGTTATGGGGTGGTGCACCATCTTGGTGAAACCAAATATTCTCCTGGTTATGAGGGATAGTCTCTAATAATCCTGGCTATACATTTCTCAAAAATATCTCATATTTTCTTCCATTTAAAGTCCCATGGAATAGATATGGTCCAATAATATATGAATTTAATATTCCACACCACACGTTAACTCCAAAAGTTACCTGATTTCGGGTCATTCTCATCCATCTAGGATTATTTTGTGACCAGTATCGGCAGTTATGCTTACTCACAACTCCTTTGTTGTGAAAACGGCTTTCATCGCTCCAGAGCACATTTTTTAAAAAATTTGGGCATTCTTCAGAAAGAACTGAAAATTCAGCTAGAAAATGTAATCTTCGTTCATAATCACCAGGCCTTAAATGATGGATCAATTTTAATTTGTATGGTATTTATTTGATTTTAATATTCTATGGCACGAAGATATCGACAGATTAGTTTCCGATGCCAATTTCCGGAGAGAACATTGAGGATTGTTGACAACATTATTTAACACCAAGGCTGTATTTTCATCGTTTCTAACTGGCCTATTTCTGTTACGAATAGTTTTCTTAAAACTACCCCAGTTTCTTAAATTTTTAAACAGCATGATAAATGTTTTTTTATCGGGTGTAGGTCTATTTGGAAATCGTAAACAAAACAATCGTTTTGCTTGTCGCGAATTTCTTTTGCATTCACCGTATATTTAAATCATATTTAACTTATCTTCATTGGTGTATCTAACCATTTTTTAAATTTATTTTTTTTATTGCCTTATTTGGATTAATTTGCTTTGAATTGTTTCTCAGTACACTATTTCTGTTTGAAACTATGATTGAAATGCACCAACTACAAACTTTGTTTAATAACTGTCAAACTTAAAATTAAATCAAAGCCTACTAATATCTCTTAAGTAGATTTTTCATTACCATTCTAAATTAGTGTGTATTTTCTTTGTTGTCTTACTTACTTTAAGTTTTGGGAGCCGTTTTATTAGAAGCGTTATTAGAAAAAAAATGTAATATGTAGGAACATATGGATATTGGTTCATCATGTTAGTTCCGGTTTGGCCGGAAGTGGTAAACATAATTTTATGATAGTGTATTATATCACTTTCCTTATCTTGAAAAAAAGTGTTTGGTAACCAATATTCTATAATAAATAATAAATAAATTATAGGGATTTATCAAAATTCACGTGTACTGGCATTAATGAAAGAAACTCATTTAACTGCAAAACGGCTTGTTTTTTGTAAATTCTCTATACCATCAAAATTATTCACAAATTATTGTTTAATCACATGACTTATGTTTCAAGGTTCCAGCCATCAAAAAATAGTTTTGCATCGCAGCGCCATCTCTGTGTGCTGTTGAGGAAAAATTCTAATCACCGTTATTTAAACCTTTCTTTGGTATCAATCATCTGCCATTTACAAAAATAAAATAAAATAAAATATCTTTATTAATTTTAGAGATAATGGCCTGGGGACTTTTAACTGAAACACCCTGTATATATATATATATATATATATATATATATATATATATATATATATATATATATATATATATATAAAACCAGAAAGGTAGTCTTGACTGACTAGTTAAGCAGAAAAAGTAAATTTTTCTTGAGGTTGCAGTCAGAAGTGTAAAGTTGTTATGGCCAAACACACAAAGAAAACTCTTCGTTACTTGTCAAGCTTTCGGAAATGTTTATTTCCTTTCTCAAGACATCTATAAAGTGTATTATTTTATAAATAAGTCATATATATAAAACAATTAATTACTTACTAACATGAGGATGTTTGTTGAGGTGAAGCACAAAAATAGAAATAAAATCATCCTCGAGGAAAAACATAGAAGGTTAAAATATTCTTATAAACTATACCATATTAATAATTTAAAAGCATTTTAGTGTGAAAATCTTAAAACAATCACATTTTAAAATAGATATATATCAATACATTTTGTTAACATTAGACGTCTACTAGTGAAGGTAAGGAGAAACAATTCTACGAAAAAATATGAGAAAAAACTTTTAAAAGAACCAATTTGATTGGTGTTAAGTGTTTGGGGAATTTTCTAGGGTCCCTAGGCTACCAACTGACTGGTGACGATTTATTGTCAACTTGAAGGTTACAAATTTTGATTTGTCGTCCTAGTATTTAGATATTTGTCTCTCTCTAACTTTAGAATGTAGGTGTAAATGTTACTCAGGTTTTCAATGTCTGATTTCTTATTTAATATGTGAGTTTCGTTGTTTATGTGAACCATTTCTAAGAAAGATCTCTTTTTTAGGTTTTGCTCAACCGCTAAAATTTTGGTACTTTCATAACTCATCTTGTGGCCTGTTGTTATTACGTGTTCGGCCAGAGCACACGACTTTACATTTCTGTTGCAGTCACTTTTATGTGACGTTAAGCGTCCACTGAGAGTCCTAGAGGTTTGACCTATATAAGCTTTGTTACAGTTGTTACATTCAATGCGATAGACAACGTTGGACTTCTCCTGTGCTTTTAGTGGAGTTTTCACTCGGCTAAACAATGTTGCAATAGTTTTGATGTTCTTTTTTGCAATTTTGATATTTAAGTGTCTGAAAATGTTTAATAATTTGGGTGTTAAGTCTTCTACATGTGGTAGAGACCTAAATATTATTGGAGTTATATTGGTGTTGTTTTGAGGTTCCTCTGTTACATCGTTTATAGATATATTGTTGTTAGAATTATTGTTTTCACTATTAGTATTGTGTAAGTTATTAATATTTGAATTATTTTCATTATTATTGGGACGGTTATAGTTTAGTTCATTGTTATTGAAATTTTGGCTGGTAGTAAATAGCATTTGGTTTAACAAGTGAGCTGGATAAGAATTCTCTATCAGGATGTCACGTAACTCCCTTAACGACTCATGTCTATGCTGTACGTGGGTGAGTCTGATTACTCTGTTTTTTAGAGCGAGGATGAGGTTCATTTTCATACGTGTAGGGTGATACGAGTGGTAGTTTAAGTATCTACCACTACTCATAGGTTTTCTATACCATTTAGAACATAACGTCCTACGAACAAAATGGTATAGAAAACCTATAAGTATAAATCTTTCGGCTGGTATTTGTTTCAATCAAAACCAAGCGTTTTGTGATAAAATGTGATTTTTATCCTTAACGCGGCCAGACTAGCAATTCGTTGCAGTTTGGTTTACTATCCTTATGAAAATAAGGATCCATAGAGGTGATAGACAGAAATATTTTGTTTTAATATATTCTGCCCTCTAGAAGCATGCTATTACATGCACCCCATGTCGGGATATTGTTTTGATTGAGACAGATATTGACCGCTAGATGGAACTTCCCCCATTTCGTCGTTTTGCAACTGCGAAATGTTCACTTGGGAACAACAAACCCTCGTGTCAGTCGTCTCGGGAAGCCTTGCACTGACGAGCGCCACCAGCGCGAAACTGCAGTCTGCAAGTGGCCCGAGATGACTGGTGCGAGAGTTGCCTTTAATTAGGGATAAATCTTTCGGCTGGTATTTGTTTCAATCAAAACCAAGCGTTTTGTGATAAAATGTGATTTTTATCCTTAACGCGGCCAGACTAGCAATTCGTTGCAGTTTGGTTTACTATCCTTATGAAAATAAGGATCCATAGAAGTGATAGACAGAAATATTTTGTTTTAATATATTCTGCCCTCTAGAAGCATGATCTTGAACTATAATATATATATATATATATATATATATATATATATATATATATATATATATATATATATATATATATATAAATTTAACTTCAGGGATGCAGTCACTGGTGACTGCATTATTTTAAATGAAACACCCTATATTTTTTTCCTTTATCGAGTTACCCATCTAATTATATTCATAACTCTATTAAGGTGGTAGGTACTTAAAATGAACCGTTTACGATATAAAAGAGATTTTTTGACAAAAAGTGAGGTTTGCGGATAAGTTTTTGAGTACCTCTGATTTCATAGACAAGAGAGTTTTCAAAATTCTGCTTATACTGTTATGTTGGGCATATTAAGGGCTAGTAGGGTAGAAGCGTTATTAACATTAATCTTATACAGAGTGCTGAAAAAATTGAGTTTATTTTTTTGCTAATAAAAAAGGCCGTAATTCAATTTTTTCAAATGGGACGTACTATTTTCAGTTCCGTCATCTAATGAAGTGTTAAATTATCTTTATCTTTAGGGGTTGCATAGATATTAAGGTTAAATATCTATCTGTCTGACTGAAATTCACATAATTTTACATAACATTACATCACATAAATTAACTTGGGCGGTATGCCTTGATGTTTGTCATGCAAACTCAACTTTTACGAGTTGGCACGACAATCTTCAAAGCATACCGCTCATGGTGGCACATGTAGACAGAGAGGTGATATATCCGTTGATGCCACGTGTTGAGTTTGTTCGCTCCGCGCCGAGGCGATGGTGTGGACCAAGATTAGTAAACATGAGTGAGGTAGCCTACTAACTTTTTAAGGTCGAATCAAGACGCCATATTGCACGTCATAGTGCCTGCCCTGTGTTTGAACAAAGTTTTTGTGTATGATTTCATATTGAAAACGTGTAATTTATGTAATATCCCCGTGTTTTTCTTTTCGACCTAAGTTTTAGTGTTCTAAATTACTCGTATTCAAAATGAAATCATACAGAAAAACTTTGTTCAAACACAGGGCAGGCACAATGACGCGCAATATGGCGTCTTGACTCTCCCTTGAAAAGTTAGTAGGCAACCTCCCACTTTACTAATCTGGGGTGTGGACACCGTTATTAACTTGACATCGCTGCAAATTATATCTATCGTTGTTTGTCTTGAAGCTTAGCATAAATCCATCTCATTCATTCACGTTGTAACCCGCTATGTAATTCTAGGTTTGCCAGGAGTGGAACGTATTAGGTATTTGCACATTCTAGCTTGTCGTTAGTTTATGTTTGTCTATTGATTTGTCCAGTGAAGAAGTGTTTCAAAATAAATATGAATTATTCTCGGGAAGAAATGGTTGACATGATTTTTATTCTGGGGGAGTGCTCAAGGAACAGCCTCTTAGCATCCCGAGTCTATAAAACCACATTTCCTGAAAGGAGACACCCTTTAGAACCTGCATTTAGTAATCTTAGAGACAGATTTATCGAAACTGGTGAAGTGCAGTACAAACCTCATGAAGTTCCAGCAAGAAAAATGACTGAGGAAAATGAATATCGGGTTATGATATCCTTAGTTGAACATCCTACCACCAGTGGTAGAGAATTGAGCAATAATTTTGACATAAGCGGGACAACAGTAAGGCGGATCGTAAAGAAAAATAAATTCCATGCTTACAAAATTCAATTACACCAAGAATGGGCTTGGGAATTGTACTCCCCTACTGTCAAGTAGTAAGCAAAACAAGCAATACTTCGAAAACACCTATAATTATAACCAATCAGGAGCATCGAGTCTATTGAGATCGCCGAGTCTATGCGTATAGTGACGTAGCGCCTGGCCACGCCCCATTTTCGCGAGATGGAAATTTGTAATGGTTTTTAAGATACTAAACGTGCGAATAAGATTCTGATTTTTTGCAGATCCATTAATTTATACTTGCACTTTCGATTTGTGAAATAAAAAAAAAATGCCGAACAAGCCCATTACTTGAAGATGATTTTTTAAACAGGGTGAATTTTTGTGAATGGTCTAGTTTCATGCTCGATAACGATCCCGATTTCATAAGGTGTTTGATGTTTTCTGATGAGGCTACATTTCACAAAAATGGTTGTGTCAATAGACACAATTTTCATTATTATTCAGATGTGAATCCTCATTTATTAAAAACAGTTTCCCAACAGAGGTGGTCATTAAATGTATGGGGTGCTGTAGTAAGGCCGATTGTTATTGGACCTCATTTCTTTAATGGACCCTTAAATGGAAGAATATATCACGATTTTTTGGAAAATGAATTGCCGGTTCTCCTAGAAAACGTTCCTCTTGATATACGGCAAAAAATGTGGTTTCAACAAGATGGAGCTCCGCCTCATTTTGCAGCAAATGTCAGAGAATGCTTAGATCGCAACTTCAATGATATGTGGATAGAGCGTGGCGCAGCAATAGCATGGCCTGCAAGGTCGCCCGACCTGACAGGTATGGACTTTTTTTATGGGGCTATGTAAAGGATATAGTTTATCGCGACACTCCTACCACTGTAGATGACATGAAAAATAGGATCAGACGTGCCTTTGCATCCATTACTCCGCAGATGCTGCAAGAAATGCGTCATTCATTTAGGAAGAGGATTCAGATGTGTCTCGATCGAAATGGTGAACATTTTGAACATTTGTTAAAATAATTGTTTTTTTATTATGAGTAAATTCTTTATTACATATGTGCTGGTATTAATTTCAATTCTTTGTCCAACAATTCTAAGTAAAAAAATAATATTTCAGGAGACTAATAATTAATTATAGAAAACTGCTTGTACTACTACACAATTAGTCTGATCCAGACAATTAACCTTAATATCTATGCAACTCCTAAAGATAAATACATACTATGATATATCAATGGAAAGATAATTTAACACTTCATTAGATGACGGAACTGAAAATAGTACGCCCCATTTGAAAAAATTGAATTACGGCCTTTTTTATTAGCGAAAAAATAAACTCAATTTTTTCAGCACTCTGTATAAGATTAATATTAATAATGTTTCTGCCCTACTAGCTCTTAATATGCCCAACATAACAGTATAAGCAGAATTTTGAAAACTCTCTTGTCTATGAAATCAGAGGTACTCAAAAACTTATCCGCAAACCTCACTTTTTGTCAAAACATCTTTTTTATATCGTAAACGGTTCATTTTAAGTACCTACCACCTTAATAGAGTTATGAATATAATTAGATGGGTGACTCGATAAAGGAAAAAAATATAGGGTGTTCCATTTAAAATAATGAAGTTGTTGCCCGGACAACGAAAACGGAGTACCCTGTATAATTGTACATATTTTCTGGTTATTCAGAATTGAAAATCAAGAAAATAATCTAGAGACAATATATTTCCACCATTTCAAATACAGCCGTAATCGACCAAATTCAGAACTTTTGCGCACCCTGTATATATATATATATATATATATATATATATATATATATCTATTGTAGAAGAATAAAGGTTTAGAGCTATATTTCAGTAAAAAGAAATTTGAAATCCATAGCCTACTTTATGAGATATATTACAAAAACCTGAAAAATAGGAAAACCACAAACGGTTATAGCTTCCTTATTTGAAGAGATACGAAAAAAGTTAAAGGAATGAAAGTTGACGGCAAAGACAATAAGAATAATAACGTGTAACAAAAAAATCGAAAAATGCAGTTGGCTTTGACATACGCTATTGTGCAAAAATGAAAAATACATATCTCAAAGTAGGCCATGACGCCATTAATTCCGTTATTTTTTTCTCATTCCAACGATATAGAACATGTCACAGAAATTTTAACCGATAGTGTCAATATTTATTATTTTACGAATACCACAATTCATATAATTTAATCGTAACAATCAGCTGTGCCATAATAGTAAAAATTCACTTTATAATAATTATAATTCCGTAATTATTTATTACAATTTAATACAAACCAATAAATATCTCATAAATAAAAATACAAGTACAAAACGAACATCCAAAGAAAAAAACGAAAAACTATGTATAACAGTACTACCTACTACTATATTGAAAAGAAATTGTGTGTATTTATTTTTCTAACTACAAAGGCTCAAATTGTGCACCATGCATTCTGACACATAAACGTGCTCTACGAGACACGTCTCGCATTACATTTTGGAGCACTTCAGGAGTAATTGCCTCACATGCGTTTCGAATTCTGGTTTTGATGTCCTCAATATTTTCAAGGGCAGTTTGAAATACCTTGTCTTTAATGTAACCCCAGACGAAAAAATCCAAGGGAGTAATATCTGGTGATCGAGCTGGCCATAGAATGGGTCCGTAGGTGCCTATCCAGCTATCTGGCATAACTTGATTTAAATAATTTGTACATATTACAGCAGTGTGAGGTGGAGCCCCATCTTGTTGAAAATATGAATAATTTAATCTTTCTGCCACTGTTAATTCATAAAGAAAATGTTGAAATTCGTTTTGCAGGAAATTAAGGTATCTACGAGCGGTTAATTTGCCATCATAAAAATAAGGTCCAATTACTTTAGTCCCTAAAAGATCCAACCAAACATTCGTAGAAAATCTTTCTTGGAAAGCAGTCTCTCTGCACCAATGTGTATTTTCTCGTGTCCACTTATAATGCATATTTCTATTGAAAAATCCATTATTAGAAAAATTTGATTCGTCCGACCAAAGAATTTTGCTACATATCAGCGCGTCATTCCTTTTCTTATTTAATAACCATCTACAAAATCTTACTCTCCTTGGCTTATCTCCCTCATTTAAATGTTGAACTTTCCTCATTTTGTAGCATCGAAATCCGTTTTTTTTTCAATATTTTTCTTGCACTGTCTTTTTTTATGCGACAGTTTCTCTGAATTTGTCTCAAAGAGGTTTCCTCATTTTGGTTAACATTATGTTAACCATGATGAATTATTCGTTACTCTATACACTTTATAGATGTCTTGAGAAAGGAAATAAATATTTCCGAAAGCTTGACAAGTAACGAAGAGTTTTCTTTGTGTGTTTGGCCATAACAACTTTACACTTCTGACTGCAACCTCAAGAAAAAATGTACTTTTTCTATATATATATATATATATATATATATATATATATATATATATATATATATATATATATATATATATACAGAGATTAAAATTAGACGACTGTCTAAGTTAAAAACAAAAATTTTTAATTTAACTTCAGGGATGCAGTCACTGGGTTCAAAAAAGAAGACTCTTTTTTAAATTCAAGCTTTCGAAACTTTATTGTTTCTTCCTCAGGAATTCTACAAAAATGTTTATACATTGTAATTATATTATTTAAAAATGTGAAAGGTACTTACTAAATTGAGGTTATAAATAAAATTGGCATGTCCTAAGGACCATAGAAAACATTGCTATTACAATTTAAAAACACTACATTTTGATTCAATCTAAGTTAAAAGCAAAATCCTTAATTAAGAAGAACTTCTTAATTAAGGATTTTGCTTTTAACTTAGATTGAATCAAAATGTAGTGTTTTTAAATTGTAATAGCAATGTTTTCTATGGTCCTTAGGACATGCCAATTTTATTTATAACCTCAATTTAGTAAGTACCTTTCACATTTTTAAATAATATAATTACAATGTATAAACATTTTTGTAGAATTCCTGAGGAAGAAACAATAAAGTTTCGAAAGCTTGAATTTAAAAAAGAGTCTTCTTTTTTGAACCCAGTGACTGCATCCCTGAAGTTAAATTAAAAATTTTTGTTTTTATATATATATATATATATATATATATATATATATATATATATATATATATATATATATATTTATTGCTGTATATCCACACTGTGGAACACTACCTAAGTGTCGTGTTTGAAATCATAAATAAATTTCACAAATTTGTATGTATTTTAGGAATTAATCATAACAGTTTTACTTTAACGGATCATACAGAAGCAGGAGTATCTGTGGTTTATTTAATTGATTCAAGTTCACTTATTCTCATCGAGTAGGATGCAGAGAATGAAACTTGGTATTGAATACGAACAAAATATTTAAATAAACATAAAATGAAGTTATTTTAGTTTAACAAGGTTATTCTAAATAGTATATAATAAAACATGAACTGATAGAGAATCACAATCTCATTTAAAATGATTTAGAATGAAATTGGAAAACAAAAAAGTAAATTTTATAAAATCTGACATGCATGTCAAAACTTAGGGCTGAAAATCATATTTTGTGTAGAAACACTGTAAATCTACACAAAATGAATATTGAATGAAAGACTATCAACAGTAGTTGCAGTGCAGCGTAATTATTTTAGAAATAGTAAGTCCATATATTACAAAACACTGAATCACATTTTAAGTTTTCAGATATTTTCAAATATCATTGCAGAAAGGTGTTTTGTAAATGATATTTCACATCATGCAGAAAGAAAGGACTAATAGTATGATGTTAAATGTTTGTTGGCGTATCAATTTCTTGTTTTAGTTTATAATATCAGTATTATGTCATTATGAAAAACTGCAGTACGTTTTTAGCTACTAGCATTTTGTGTTTATCATTGCTATTCATCTAAATGTATGAATTAGTATTTATTTGAGATTGGAATTGTTAATTGTAGTTATAAGTAGATTTTAAAAAGTATATGTAAAATGTCAATATATTTCGAGTAATTACAAATATTCACTTAATCCTGAAAGGTAGAATAAGAAACTTATCAGGAAAATTAAAGAATTAAAAACAGTGTTCAATTAATGTAAAGAACAAACAAAACTGAATAGTTTAAAAATTAAATTAAAATTAAATTTTGAAATATTAGATCAAAATAGAAAAAAACAATTGAAATATTGGAAATTAACCCATTGAAACGACTAAAAATAACAAATCAGTTGATCACACACCGCTGAACAGCGAGCTGCGAAATATATTCATCCAAGAATAAATATTAAATTGAAAAGAGAAGAAAAGTGGTGAATAAGTTGAAGGTTACAATCCAGATATATTGATATCAAGAAAAATTTGTAAAGTATATTAAATATAAAAGTGAGTAAACTTTAAAAGTATTAAGAAGTAGATTATCCGGAAAGCAGATTTAGAAGTATTTGTTAATCCAGTTAACAAATTTATATGGTGAAGAAATTTCAAACGTCAATCAAGTGATAGAAATATTTCAAGGAAATCAGTTGAAAATAAATTGGAGGTTATAAACAAACGTCAATCCAGAAAAGAAGAAGAAGAAGAAGCCTTGAGAGGTTTAAAAAGTCAGTCAAGTGACATTATATTTCAAGGATCATAATAACCAGTTAGAGGTTACAATATAACATTACTCGAGTCGAAAGAAAGACAAGGTAAAGCTTTACAATATCAGAAATCCATGGTACATATTTATTTTAAATAAAGGCCATATTTATCATTTTAGTTAAGTTAGATTTTGTTATTTAAATTTGTTAATTACATTCCAAGTTCAAATTTGTTAATAAATTAATACTTTGTTCGTTCAATACTGAGTTTGATTTATTTAGATTGTTATCTTGATCGATGAGCATTTATTGAACCGACTTCGTTGGACCCTGAGTAAGAGTCATTCTATGGATTGTAGATGGTCATGCTAATGGTGTTCTATAGTCTATAATATTAACAGCTTTTAAGAAACTGTTTGGCGCTCAATAAAATCATTTCAATTTACTTTCAAAAAGTAATTTCGAACGTATAAAAAATACAATAGAATCAGAATATAGAACAATATATATATATTGTTACGATATTTTGTGTTTTGTTTAAATGTATGAATGTTTTGAATTTTATTATATTCTTGGACGCCAGACAAATCGCTTGCACAGCAATATGTCAAATTTATTATACTACACAAAACAGTAACTTTGTAGCATGATGTCTAGTCCCTTAATTTGGACAGACAGACTCTCCAGGGCTCAAGTCGGTTCAAAGTTGCTCAGGTTAGCATTGGTGCACACAGTCTGAAATGGTAAATGAAAGGCCAGAGTTCAAAATAACAAGAACAAATATTTATTTATAAAACTCCTTCCTGGAAACCTATACTGGGAAAAACACAAATACATACGTTGTATGACTTAATTACTAAAATAAAATTTATATGGCCTTTTATTTATGAAATTGCAATTTTTAAGAAAATATTTACCATGGATTTATTGTCGCTGCACGTTTAGTTCGACAATTCACTCGCACTCGTGGCGCTGCCGGCAGTCTTACTTCTTCCTTATCTGCGATCCCTGGCGAATCGTTGACGTTTGGAGCTTCACTTTAGTGGCCTGTGATATGAATTCTCCTTCCTTGATTAATTTACTGGACGAAACACTTATTTTTAATACCGAAAACACTTTATTTTAAAAAGGTAGGTACTGTTACCTTTCGTATCACTTAATTTTTTTCTTAGGATGTTTACAACATATGAAATACTTTCAATTATAATTTTGTTTACCTTCTCAAAACATTTAAAAATTTAAATTTCAGGAACTTTGTAAATTGTATATTATTAATTATCACTTCTTGCTAGATATGCATTTATATTATTTGTCTACTCTTATCTTTGAGTACAAACGGCTCTACTTTAACTTTCTTGGCACTTTTGGTTATTATTTGTTTATTTACCTTTTTTAAGGTTATAATTTTCTGGATCAACAATTCTAGATGTTGCCTGAACGAGCTCTAATGGGTGACTGTTTTAAAAATTCAAGCTTTTTAATTGGCCTAATTTGACGTTTTTGACATGATTAGCTTGCTTGATTATTAAAATTATTTTATTGAATTCTGTATTTACACTTATTTTTGTGTAGGAGTTCTTAAGCTGGATTTTACTATTAAATTATTAATCTGCATTAAATTCTGAACATTTCCATATGCCACACTCTATGTTTTATTTAGTATCAATGAAATTTTCAAAATTGCTGAAATTTATACAATATTTTTCTTAAATTCTATTTTACATGCAAGGTTTGGTTTCCAGGTTGTAAACGAGCTTTGTATTACTAATTATACACACAATAAACATTGTTACAAACATTTTAAATTCATATAGATAACATTTTGCGTTCTAGGGGTAGCGGGTACTTTTCAACACCATCTCATACCTCCTAGATGAACAAATTAATGGAACATAATGCAATGTAAATGAAGTATAGTGAGTCCTGTTTCACTGCAACCATATATTTCATTGGTAAAGTTCATTTATATAATGGTTTTCATAATAATCGTTGAGCTACGCTATGGTCATTCTCAAATAACATCGTGAGCCTTGCAATAGTCCTTTAAATTATGGGCACACACAATGCAAGTATAGTTTACATGAGTCTTTACATATTTTATACCATTTGGAGCTATTACGATGTGCTTTAGTAGTAATATTTTCAATAGACGAGTCTCTATTTTGACATTTGGGTAATACTGTTTTTAAAGTGGATTACACCTATTGTGTTTGTATTCTAATTATATAATTACCTTTTAAATGATTAAAAGTTCATGTTTACACTAGCTAGGTAGCTTTTAAGTTCTTAATTCAAAATATTTTAACAAAATTTATTTTTATTATAGCCCAGTCGCTGAGCTTTTGCATGGGTCTTCAAGAAGATGAAACTAGAACATGTTTTTGGACACCATGGATGCTTCAGTACTGTTCTGGCTGTATATGGGCGTTTTTACAATCACGTTTCTTTATTTAAAAGTCCATTATGATAAGGTAAAATACAATTAATGTTAAAATCATGTTTTCACAACTTACAATTATACACATATAATTCTAAATACTTGAATCCTGTTACTCTGTTCTCATTTACAGTTCAGGCTTAGTTGTAATTACATTCTGGAGTTTGCTCGATACATCATGCCTCGAGTGCTCGTTTCTAGTATAATAAATTAATTCGCGTATAGCATTATGTTTAAATTTTTTAATTTTAATTTATTTTTGTTGATATTATTTATACAGTGTCTGTCTGTTCGTGTGGCAAATATCATGTCAATATATATATATACAGTATGTCCTCGGATGGGGTTTACAAGAGGTGTAATGGCTAAAATTTTTAACTTTTCGAGAAAATGTTATTCTTTATAAAAGTTTTTGCTTGCCTAAAAAATAGTAATGACGTTGAGAAAAATTATATTTTTTATACGGGGTGATCAAAAATTACAAAAACTTAAAATTTCGTAAGAGTAAACTGGTTCTATTTTTTATTTTGAAACAAGATGTGAGATAAAAAAGTTGTTTCAAATTATATGGTCTGTCCAAATCCAAAATTTCATTAATTTGTTTAAAAGTTTTTTGGCTTTTACTGGAAATGACAATATTACATGCATAAAGAAAGGTTTGCATCTAGACGCCCCATTTAATTGTTAGGTGCGTTGTTACCTAGTTACGTCTCATATCATGATATATCTGCATTAAAAATTAAGTTTTAAAATGTTAACTGTTGAGCAGAGAATTTTTTTAGTACAGTGTTATGGAGACGGTAAAAGTTCATACCGTTACGTTATTCAAAAATTCAGTGAGAGATTTCCCACTGTGTATGTTTCGAGAATGGCAGTTCATAAATTGGTATAAAAATTAAAAAAAAACTGGTTCGGTGCTTGACGTAAAGAAAAAGAAAAAAAATATGATCAAAATGACGCTGCCACATTATTAGTGTTGGCATCTGTTGCTGAAGAACCCAAACTTTCGTTGAGAAATCGAGCCCGGCATTTGGAGGTGGTTAAAAAAGTTGCATTCAAAAAATTTTGAAAGAAAATAAAATTTTTCCACACAAACCACATTTTAACCATACCTTAGAAGAAGGAGATGAAGCAAAACGATTAGATTTCTGTTTATGGGTAGGAAATGAAATTTTAAGTGGCAACACAAATTTTTATAAATTTATTATGTTCTCCGACGAGTCAACTTTTTCTACAAATGGGACTGTAGCTTCACAACATGTAAGGTATTGGAGTGAGACCAACCCCGAATTTAGAATTTCTACCGGAAGGCAATATTTAAAAAAAGTAAATGTTTGGTGCGCTATCTCATATCATGGCATAATAGGGCCATACTTTTTTGAAAATACGTGCAATAGTAATTCTTACTTACGTATGCTTAATACATTCTTTTCTGATCAATTAGAAGCCTTGCCGTTGGAGTATCGTAACAGAATGTATTTTCAGCAGGACGGATGTCCGGCACATCATGCCTGCATCGTACGTTATTGGCTTAATAGCAAATTTGGGCAAAGGTGGATTGGACGCAGCGGTCCAGTTCGGTGGCCCCCAAGAAGTCCAGTTGACTATTGCGGATACATTTCTCTGGGGCCGTCTTAAACAAATTACTTACCGAGAACCCATAGACAATGACGTTGAAGTTCTAAAGCAGCGCATTTCGGCAGCTGTGCAATCAATTTCCATTGAGGAAGTTAGAAGTAGTTTTCACAACATTCGAAAACGATTAGAAACATGCGTTCAATTTGGTGGAGGAATTTTTGAATAGTGATATTCAATAAAGTCAGAATCTTCAAATATGTATGGACTTTAATAAATTCAAAATTGTTTATCTAGTATTTATTTTCTTGTTCGAATGCAATTAGCTAAATATAAATTTGATAAAAACCTACAATTATTTTTTACTAAAAATTCACTAATTTCGGAAACATTGCAACATTTAAATGAAATTTTGGATTTGGACAGACCATATAATTTGAAACAACTTTTTTATTTCACATTTTGTTTCAAAATAAAAAATAGAACCAGTTTACTGTTACGAAATTTTAACTTTTTGTAATTTTTTATCACCCCGTATAAAAAATATAATTTTTCTCAACGTCATTACTATTTTTTAGGCAAGCAAAAACTTTTATAAAGAATAACATTTTCTCGAAAAGTTAAAAATTTTAGCCATTACACCTCCTGTACACCCCATCCGCGGACATACTGTATATATATATATATATATATATATATATATATATATATATATATATATATATATATATATATATATATATATATATATATATATATATATATATATATATATATATATATTGCGGTGAAAACTAGAGCTCACATATATTGAAACTTGTACAATTTCTAGAACTTTGTATGTTTTGACAAAAAGCTTATTTCTAATTATAAAAACTAAGCCAACATACTGGTAATGAGTTGCTGTTACACAGAACCATACTAAAATCTCGTTCCCAGGTGAGTTCGACTGAGACTTCGAGAAAAGCAACCTTGTAAGGTTGAAATTATGAGAATATATGTCAAAATCTAATTTTAAGAAAGTGTATTACGTTTCAACACATACCCCGGTATATAAAACATAACTTAATAAAAGTGACTTTTTAAAAGTTAATTAGAATAAATATTAGCCACTGATGAGCTACAAATGCTAAATGGACTGCCAAAGCCAGCGTTAGTAGAACTATATCAAAAACATTAGATTTAGGTAGTGTGAACTGCTACCGCAGAATAAACTTTTATAAAATTTGAGTTATTATAGGATTCGCCTGAAAGCATTTCTATGATTATTCTTTGTTCGAAATATGTTAGACAGGTGCATTTGCACATAAAATGTTTAATATAGGCTAAGGACAACCTGGTAGCATAAAAAGTATGTTAAATATAGTTTTAAAGTATATTTTTGTGAAATTCATACATGACAACAACATTTTTATTTCAAAGTATATCATATGGCATAAGTACTAAAAGAATCAGAAAAAACAAAGTCAAGGCTAGTTTGTTGAGTTTTGAAAAAAAATGTCAGTTTGAAGGAATGAAACCGATATTTTAAAAAAATCATGAATGTTGGGAGTATCGAGGGAATAATTATTGATTATTGTTATTGTTATGAAGGCAGTGTCAAAAAAAAAATTAGAAAAGAGTTTCTTTTTGGAATAAATAGAAGGAGGATTGAACATTTACTCAAGCCAAGAAAGAGATCGTATAAAAAAGGTAGTTTAAATCCTTAATAGTTATAATTAGAAGAAAATTGAAAAATTTAAATTATCCAATCTTATGTCATAGTGAAAGAAAATAAAAAGTTTTGACATGTTGGAAGAAAATTAATTTTGTTCCTATGTTTGAAAGTGATTTCGTCGAATTTGTACATCGTATTTTGCTTTGGTTGAACAATGAAAAGTAAATAAAGTTACTTACCTTAAAATGAAGATATCCAGTTTGGTTTTTTTAAACAAAAAGTGCATCGCTACGTACGACAAACACCAAGAATGAAGTGAACTGTTTATTAAGAGTCCAGTCATAGGTACTGTTTTCGTGTTTCCCGAGTCTCGTAGAAGGAACGTACATTTCTCCGCATCAACAAAAAGGTAATGCATTACAGATTAAAAACCCATGGTTTTGAATAAAATTCAAATTTGAATATAAAACAAATTTCCTTTACAATATAAATATTGGGGACAGAATATGTAACAATTGTAAGAATTTTATTTAGTTATAAGTGTTTGCAAATTGTCTTTGTTTTTCTAAACCGTAATAATAATTTTCTACCAGGAAATCCTATGAAATAAAGTTTGCCTATTTTATAAATCGAACAAGAGTGTTTTATTTGAAATCTCAGATAAGGAATCAAATTTTGTGTCTTTTGGGGAGCACTGAACCTGCTTGAGCCCGAGAGGAGTATTTCTGATACAGGAACTCATGCTAAGTATTCTGGTTATTGTGTAAAGTGAAAGACAAAACAAATAAAACTTTAATTTTGGTAATTTTGTCAAATTACCTGGCGTCCCAAATAAATTTTTATAAATAAAAGCCAATCAATTTTATATTAACTTATTTAATATCTTTTCAAATTTCAAACAGGTTTTATTTATTTTCACTTCACGAAAATATAAAAAAGGCAAAAAACACAAGAACACAGTAAAATGTCGCTCGCTACGTGGGGCATTTGAAAAAGGCACATTCAAAGTAGTATAAAAAAAAAAAAGAGATTTCAAATAAAAACAAATTTCTACGAATTGTATTTTGATTATTTGGTAAAATTTTTAAAACATAACGGTTGAACAACTCAATTTGGGTAAGATTTGTTTATGATATTAAGGTCAGGTAGGAAAATGGACACGGAACAAACCTCCGCAGGAACATCGTCCACACAACAGTCTGGGGACAGCGCAGCGAAGGAAAATTCCATGCTACAAAAGCTGATGGAGATGGTGTCTGCGATATCGAACCAGAACATACAAATTACCACACATAATGCGCAACTTGATGGTAAATTAGAAAATATGGAAGCAAATATGATTAGTCAAAGTGCAAAATTAGAACAAAAAATGGAAGCAAATATGATTAGTCAAAGTGCAAAATTAGAACAAAAAATGGAAGAAAATATTGGAAACCTACAAGAAAACATCAATGCACAAATAATCATAAATAATAGAAAATTGGAAGAAAACATGGGACATCTTGAAGACAGTATTGCAAAAAAGATACAAGAAAACATGGGTAAATTTGAGGAAATGAACCAAGAACTAAGAAATAAGATAGAAAACTTGGAAAATAAATTGGAAAACGTGAAACAAGACAATAAAGAAGAAATAAACATCCAAATAAAAGAAGTCACCCAAGATATGAAACATGAGGTCATATCAGAAGTAGAAAAAATTGTAGACGAAGGAATTTTAGAAATGGGGAAAAATATAAGAATACATGAAGAAACGTGTGATAGGAAAATTAGGGAATATGGAGAAGTTTGTGAAGGTAAATTAAAAGAACAGGAGCGGAAGTTAAACGAGAGTACGAAGTTGTTGAGGAACACGACAGGTAGGTCCATGTCATACAACCATGTCTGTAATAAGTCTGAATTTTATTTTTATGGGGACAATAGAACCCATCCAAAAGTTTTCATTAATAGGCTAAGACAACAAATTGACTCAATGCATAGTTTAGATGAGTTAAAAGTTATTATTCAAAACATGCTAAAAGGTGTTGCAGACCTATGGTTTACCATAGTCGATGGGAAATTTAATAATATCGACGAGTTTGAAAGTTTACTTTTAAAACAGTTTTGGTCGGAAAACATTCAGAGGAAAGTACGCCAAAATTTATATAATGGGCGTTATAATGAAAGATCAGGAATATCTAGGGAAAATTATGTGATGACAAAAGTCTACAACATTAGGCACCTCGAACCGAGTTTTACCGAGACTGAGATGGTACGGTATCTGGCTAGGCACTTCACTAGTGATGTCCAGAATGTGATTATTACCCAAAGAATAGCTAGTTTAGACGAATTAGTAGAATATCTTAGGGAAATCGATGACCACAGATCTAACATGACAAGTAATAATAATCCGGGGCAAAATAATTTTAAATATTATAATAATGGTGACAACCAGTCAAAGAATTTTAACTATAATAGCAGGGATTATTAAAATAGAGAAAATGGGTATAGTAGCCAAAATAAGTTTAATAATAACAATTATAAAGATAGACGCTATGAGAACAATTATAATAACAATCAGGGAAACCAAAATAGGACGGAAAATAATAAGAGGGATTATGAAAAATACGAAAGGGAAAATTATGATAGATACAGTCAAAATAATGACAATAATAGGCAAAGAAACTATGATACAAGTGGGTACAACAGAATTACAGAAGGTAATAGAAAGTGGGATAATAATGAACATCGAAACAATGAAAAGAAACAGGTTAGGTGGGAGGAAAGGAGAAACTCTTACGATGATAGTAGAAGGGACAATAGAACATACGCACAAGTAGCAAACACGAATTTAGTCAGGGAAGAAAAAGTCAAAGAGAAAGTAAGGGATGATTTTGACAGAATCGAAACAATAGCTCAGGTTAACGAAAGTAGGAGAAAGCAGGATTTTTAGACAATAGAATTTTAAACGTTAATCATAAGTATGAACACATGCGCGAGTTTTTAGGCGATGAAAATGGTAATCGATTAAACAATGTAAAAATATGTCAACTGCCTGTAATTGAAATAAAAATAAATAACATCAAATTAAACGCATTAATAGATACTGGATCTGAGATCAGATTATTAGATGAAAAAGTGTATAATAATCACTTAAACACTTTTAACAAATGTATGCGGGTATCAAGGGTTAAGCTAGTAAATGCTAACGGAAAGAAATTTGCGGAATGCAGCAAGATACTAAATACTAATTTTAAGGTAAAAAATCAAACTTTCAGAGCTGATTTCGTTTTGGTACAAAATATGAACTATGAGGTTATACTTGGTGAGGACATATTGTCGGAGGTCAGGGCAAATATAGATATGGGGGATAAAATATTATTAATAGACGGTGAAAGAATACCGATATTTAAAATAAATGAATTAAAAGGTGATAAAGCCGATGGGATATATGATATAAATGGCCAAGAAGTCAAGAATATTGAAAGGAATTTAGGGGAACATGCGGTGGAAACGACCACGTATGTTATAAATACGACGTTTGAAAAGCCCGAAGAAGTAATGATAAAGTGTCAAACCAAGTATGACAAGATGGTTCAGAACTTATTACAGAAATATGTGTCTCTAGTAAATTTTGAATCGAGAGTAGCTAAAGGCTACGTTCATAAATTAGAAGTTGATGAAGGCAAACCGTTTAAATGCAAAACGTATCCAATACCATTTAAATATAAACAAAAAGTTCACGAAGAATTAGTAAACATGATAAATGCTAACATAATTGAGACAGCAAAAACTAACCATATCAATCCAATTGTAGTAGTAATAAATAGGATAGAAAAAAATGCTAAACGATACAAGGATAGAGAAAATAAGAAGGTAAGAAAAAGAAAAATATTTGTGAAAGGAGACATGATAATTATAAGAAAATTGAGATATTCAGATTACAGGAATAACATTTGTGCTAAACTTTTAAATCCGTATGAGGGACCCTACGTTGTTGAAAACGTTTTAAACGAGAATACCTACGAACTGAGGGATACAACAACAAATATAATTAGGGGTAAATTTCACATAGAAATGTTATACCCATATGAGCCTGAACCTAAAATAGAGTAAACAAAACAAACTCGTTGGTTAGTTATCACCATTAGTGTGTAACCAATAATAAAATTATCAATAAATTAATCATTTCATATTGATTAGGGGGATTTTGCGGTGAAAACTAGAGCTCACATATATTGAAACTTGTACAATTTCTAGAACTTTGTATGTTTTGACAAAAAGCTTATTTCTAATTATAAAAACTAAGCCAACATACTGGTAATGAGTTGCTGTTACACAGAACCATACTAAAATCTCGTTCCCAGGTGAGTTCGACTGAGACTTCGAGAAAAGCAACCTTGTAAGGTTGAAATTATGAGAATATATGTCAAAATCTAATTTTAAGAAAGTGTATTACGTTTCAACACATACCCCGGTATATAAAACATAACTTAATAAAAGTGACTTTTTAAAAGTTAATTAGAATAAATATTAGCCACTGATGAGCTACAAATGCTAAATGGACTGCCAAAGCCAGCGTTAGTAGAACTATATCAAAAACATTAGATTTAGGTAGTGTGAACTGCTACCGCAGAATAAACTTTTATAAAATTTGAGTTATTATAGGATTCGCCTGAAAGCATTTCTATGATTATTCTTTGTTCGAAATATGTTAGACAGGTGCATTTGCACATAAAATGTTTAATATAGGCTAAGGACAACCTGGTAGCATAAAAAGTATGTTAAATATAGTTTTAAAGTATATTTTTGTGAAATTCATACATGACAACAACATTTTTATTTCAAAGTATATCATATGGCATAAGTACTAAAAGAATCAGAAAAAACAAAGTCAAGGCTAGTTTGTTGAGTTTTGAAAAAAAATGTCAGTTTGAAGGAATGAAACCGATATTTTAAAAAAATCATGAATGTTGGGAGTATCGAGGGAATAATTATTGATTATTGTTATTGTTATGAAGGCAGTGTCAAAAAAAAAATTAGAAAAGAGTTTCTTTTTGGAATAAATAGAAGGAGGATTGAACATTTACTCAAGCCAAGAAAGAGATCGTATAAAAAAGGTAGTTTAAATCCTTAATAGTTATAATTAGAAGAAAATTGAAAAATTTAAATTATCCAATCTTATGTCATAGTGAAAGAAAATAAAAAGTTTTGACATGTTGGAAGAAAATTAATTTTGTTCCTATGTTTGAAAGTGATTTCGTCGAATTTGTACATCGTATTTTGCTTTGGTTGAACAATGAAAAGTAAATAAAGTTACTTACCTTAAAATGAAGATATCCAGTTTGGTTTTTTTAAACAAAAAGTGCATCGCTACGTACGACAAACACCAAGAATGAAGTGAACTGTTTATTAAGAGTCCAGTCATAGGTACTGTTTTCGTGTTTCCCGAGTCTCGTAGAAGGAACGTACATTTCTCCGCATCAACAAAAAGGTAATGCATTACAGATTAAAAACCCATGGTTTTGAATAAAATTCAAATTTGAATATAAAACAAATTTCCTTTACAATATAAATATTGGGGACAGAATATGTAACAATTGTAAGAATTTTATTTAGTTATAAGTGTTTGCAAATTGTCTTTGTTTTTCTAAACCGTAATAATAATTTTCTACCAGGAAATCCTATGAAATAAAGTTTGCCTATTTTATAAATCGAACAAGAGTGTTTTATTTGAAATCTCAGATAAGGAATCAAATTTTGTGTCTTTTGGGGAGCACTGAACCTGCTTGAGCCCGAGAGGAGTATTTCTGATACAGGAACTCATGCTAAGTATTCTGGTTATTGTGTAAAGTGAAAGACAAAACAAATAAAACTTTAATTTTGGTAATTTTGTCAAATTACCTGGCGTCCCAAATAAATTTTTATAAATAAAAGCCAATCAATTTTATATTAACTTATTTAATATCTTTTCAAATTTCAAACAGGTTTTATTTATTTTCACTTCACGAAAATATAAAAAAGGCAAAAAACACAAGAACACAGTAATATATATATATATATATATATATATATATATATATATATATATATGTATATATATATATATATATATATATATATATATATATATATATATATATATATATATATGTATATATATATATATATATATATATATATATATATATATATATATATATATATATATATATATATATATATATATATATATATTGTTCTATTATCTGATATCTATTTTATTTTTTATACGTTCGAAATTACTTTTTGAAAGTAAATTGAAATGATTTTATTGAGCGCCAAACAGTTTCTTAAAAGCTGTTAATATTATAGACTATAGAACACCATTAGCATGACCATCTACAATCTATAGAATGACTCTTACTCAGGGTCCAACGAAGTCGGTTCAATAAATGCTCATCGATCAAGATAACAATCTAAATAAATCAAACTCAGTATTGAACGAACAAAGTATTAATTTATTAACAAATTTGAACTTGGAATGTAATTAACAAATTTAAATAACAAAATCTAACTTAACTAAAATGATAAATATGGCCTTTATTTAAAATAAATATGTACCATGGATTTCTGATATTGTAAAGCTTTACCTTGTCTTTCTTTCGAGTCGAGTAATGTTAAATTATAACCTCTAACTGGTTATTATGATCCTTGAAATATTATGTCACTTGACTGACTTTTTAAACCTCTCAAGGCTTCTTCTTCTTCTTTTCTGGATTGACGTTTGCTTATAACCTCCAATTTATTTTCAAGATTTCCTTGAAATATTTCTATCACTTGATTGACGTTTGAAATTTCTTCACCATATAAATTTGCTAACTGAATTAACAAATACTTCCCTCTTCTAAATCTGCTTTCCGGATAATCTACTTCTTAATACTTTCAAAGTATACTCACTTCTTATATTTAATCAACTTTTACAATTTATTCTTGATATCAATATATCTGGATTGTAATATCCTAACCTTCAAATTATTCACCACTTTTCTTTTCTTTTCAATTTATTTATTTATTCTTGGATGAATATTTTTCGCAGCTCGCTGTTCAGCGGTGTATGATCAACTGATTTGTTATTTTTAGTCGTTTCAATGGGTTAATTTCCAATATTTCAATTGTTTTTTTCTATTTTGATCTAATATTTCAAAATTTAATTTTAATTTAAAATTTAAACTATTCAGTTTTGTTTGTTCTTTACATTAATTGAACACTGTTTTTAATTCTTTAATTTTCCTGATGAATTTCTTATTCTACTTTTCAGGATTAAGTGAATAATTGTAATTACTCGAAATATATTGACATATTACATATACTTTCTTAAAATCTACTTATAACTACAATTAACAATTCCAATCTCAAATAAATACTAATTCATACATTTAGATGAATAGCAATGATAAACACAAAATGCTAGTAGTTAAAAACGTACTGCAGTTTTCATATTGACATAATACTGATATTATTAACTAAAACAAGAAATTGATACGCCAACAAACATTTAACATCATACTATTAGTCCTTTCTTTCTGCATGATGTGAAATATCATTTACAAAACACCTTTCTGCAATGATATTTGAAAATATCTGAAAACTTAAAATGTCATTCAGTGTTTTGTAATCTATGGACTTACTATTTCTAAAATAATCACGCTGCAATGCAACTACTGTTAATAGTCTTTCATCCAATATTCATTTTGTGTAGATTTACAGTGTTTCTACACAATTTATGATTTTCAGCCCTAAGTTTTGACATGCATGTCAGATTTTATAAAATTTACTTTTTTGTTTTCCAATTTCATTCTAAATCATTTTATATGAGATTGTGATTCTCTATAAGTTCATGTTTTATCATATACTATTTAGAATAACCTTGTTAAACTAAATTAACTTCATTTTATGTTTATTCAAATATTTTGTTCTAATTCAATATCAAGTTTCATTCTTTGCATTCTACTCGCTGAGAATAAGTGAACTTAAATCAATTAAATAAACCACAGATATTCCTGCTTCTGTATGATCTGTTAAAGTAAAACTGTTATGTTTATTTTCTAAAATACATACAATTTTGTGAATTTTATTTATGATTTCAAACACGATACTTGGGTAGTGTTCCATAGTGTGGATACACAGCATAAAACCCCCTAAACTAATAGAATTTTGACGTGAAAATTTTGTTAGTTTCAACAACATGATGTGACATTCACACTGTCAAAGTTTATTTACAATTTAAAAGTGATCTACTCAGGATCATTTGGATAACTTAAGAGTAATCTATCCTGGATCATATGGATAATTTATTTCCATGTGACAACTTCCCGGTAATGATTCTTCCTTATTATAGTTCAAAACATTTTCGTTTTCATTTAAAATATTACCTACTTCAAGTTGTTGCGCATAGCCTTTTGCTATTGTAGGTTCATAATCTATTGAATTTTTGTATTTTTGAGACAAATTTTTAAAAATTCTATCATATTTGGAGTAACGACTTATCAGAAAGGTTTCAGGCTTCTTATCATTATTTATTTGAACACATGTGGTTCCCACTATATGTTCACCGCAAAATTCATTATCATTATTGGACTCTATGCCATTTGATACATTAATTATTTCGGCATCATTGCCATTTAATTCATTAATTATTTCGGCACCTTTGCCATTTAAATCATTAACACTACAGAAAGGTATTCTTTCACCTTCTATTTTTAGGATTCTTTCTCCTAATACAATATTTGCCTTTTTTTCTGATAAGATGTCGTCTCCCAATATAACATCATTTTCTATATATTCGCCTATTTTTTTACAATTATTACCTACATTTAAAACAAATTTATCTAAAAATCCTGATTTCTATTTTTATCATTTACTTGTGCTGTTTCTATTTTATTCATATTAGAGTGCGTGTTTTCATCTACTCTATTTCCCCTTTGAATATTGATATTAGCAATTTGTGCATACGACTCATTATTTTTAACATAACCCCCTCTTTCTCTGCAATCATTATCATAATGACGTTTCTCAAAACCCTGCTTTTCATTCCTATAATTGTCATATTTATATTGACCATAATCTCCTCGTTCCTTTCTATCATTGTCATATTGACGTTTCTCATAACCCTGCTTTTCATTCCTATCATTGTCATATTGACGTTTCTCATAACCCTGCTTTTCATACCTATCATTGTCATATTGACGTTTCTCATAACCCTGCTTTTCATTCCTATCATTGTCATATTGACGTTTCTCATAACCCCCTCGTTCCTTTCTACCATTGTCATATTGACGACCATAACCTTGCTTTTCCTTCCTATCATATTGACCATAACCTTGCCTTTCTCTTCTATCATTCTCATTCCTATTCTGATCATAACCCCACTTGTTATATCTACTATTATTTTCCCTATTCTGACTAGACTTCCTATTAGAACTCTGATGATAATCATCTAATTCTCTTAAATAATCAATTAAATCATCTAACTTTGCAATTCTTTGCGTAATAATAACATTCTGGATATCCCCTGAAAAATGTCTAGCTAAATATCTGACCATCTCACTTTCTGTGAATTCTGGTTCTAGATGTCTAATATTATATACTTTTCTAAGTACATAATTTTCCCTAGAAATACCTTTATTTTCTACATAATTACCATTAAATAGGTCTTGTCTTATTTTTAACTGAGTGTAATCACTCCAATACTGTTTTAAGACTAGAGCTTCAAATTCCTCTATAGTCTCAAACCTGTCCATAATAACTGAGTACCAGATTTCCGCTTCTCCCTTTAACATGTCTTGTATGTTTGCTTTTAAGTTTGCATTTACGTGTTGTGTTTCCATGTGTTGTTTCAAACGTGAAATGAAAATTTTAGGGTGTATGCGGTTATCTCCGTTAAAATAAAATGGTGTTTTGTTGCACGTGTAAGTATGTGTGGGTAATTGTGTCAATTGTGTACGTGTGGTATCCTTCAACAACTTCGTGTTCTGTTCTATCTTGCTATCCTGTTCTTTTATTTTGCTATCGTATTTATACTCCTGTTTCTTCATTCTGCTATCTACTGCATTCATTCCATCTTCAAACATAGTTACTACTTCCTCTCTTATTTCTTTTGCTGTCTCATTCACCTTAACACTTATTTCTTCATTGATTGATTCTCCCATTCTCTCCCATTTATTCTCTAGATTTTCAATCTTATTTCTTACTTCTATATTGCTTTCTTCCAGCTTTTGCATATTTTTGTTAATATTTTCTTCTAGTCGCTGGTTATTTTTGTCCATATTTTCTTCTAGTCGCTGGTTATTTTTGTCCATTTTTGTATTTATGTTGCTAATGTTTTCTTCAAAAGTTTGGTTATTCTTATCCATTTTTGTATTCATTCCACCCATCATTTCCATGAGTTTCTGGAACATGTTTGTGTCTGGTTGTGTGTTTGTGTCACCAACTTGTGTTTGTGGAACTGTGGATGTACCTGGTGTAGTTTCTTCTTGATTCATTGTTGTCTTACCTGACTTTAACCTCATATAAATTATATTTGTTTTTAATTTGACAATGCCTTGTTGTCAAAACTATCAAAATAAGTTATTTGTTCTATTATCTTTCAAATGTGTGCTTGAAATGATAAACTCTTCTCAAGTTGTATTTATTTAATCGCTTTCCTGATCGCTCCACGTTAACAAGCCATAAATGTTCTATTATCTTATATCTATTTTATTTTTTATACGTTCGAAATTACTTTTTGAAAGTAAATTGAAATGATTTTATTGAGCGCCAAACAGTTTCTTAAAAGCTGTTAATATTATAGACTATAGAACACCATTAGCATGACCATCTACAATCTATAGAATGACTCTTACTCAGGGTCCAACGAAGTCGGTTCAATAAATGCTCATCGATCAAGATAACAATCTAAATAAATCAAACTCAGTATTGAACGAACAAAGTATTAATTTATTAACAAATTTGAACTTGGAATGTAATTAACAAATTTAAATAACAAAATCTAACTTAACTAAAATGATAAATATGGCCTTTATTTAAAATAAATATGTACCATGGATTTCTGATATTGTAAAGCTTTACCTTCTTTCTTTCGAGTCGAGTAATGTTAAATTATAACCTCTAACTGGTTATTATGATCCTTGAAATATTATGTCACTTGACTGACTTTTTAAACCTCTCAAGGCTTCTTCTTCTTCTTTTCTGGATTGACGTTTGTTTATAACCTCCAATTTATTTTCAAGATTTCCTTGAAATATTTCTATCACTTGATTGACGTTTGAAATTTCTTCACCATATAAATTTGCTAACTGAATTAACAAATACTTCCCTCTTCTAAATCTGCTTTCCGGATAATCTACTTCTTAATACTTTCAAAGTATACTCACTTCTTATATTTAATCAACTTTTACAATTTATTCTTGATATCAATATATCTGGATTGTAATATCCTAACCTTCAAATTATTCACCACTTTTCTTTTCTTTTCAATTTATTTATTTATTCTTGGATGAATATTTTTCGCAGCTCGCTGTTCAGCGGTGTATGATCAACTGATTTGTTATTTTTAGTCGTTTCAATGGGTTAATTTCCAATATTTCAATTGTTTTTTTCTATTTTGATCTAATATTTCAAAATTTAATTTTAATTTAAAATTTTAACTATTCAGTTTTGTTTGTTCTTTACATTAATTGAACACTGTTTTTAATTCTTTAATTTTCCTGATGAATTTCTTATTCTACTTTTCAGGATTAGGTGAATAATTGTAATTACTCGAAATATATTGACATATTACATATACTTTCTTAAAATCTACTTATAACTACAATTAACAATTCCAATCTCAAATAAATACTAATTCATACATTTAGATGAATAGCAATGATAAACACAAAATGCTAGTAGTTAAAAACGTACTGCAGTTTTCATATTGACATAATACTGATATTATTAACTAAAACAAGAAATTGATACGCCAACAAACATTTAACATCATACTATTAGTCCTTTCTTTCTGCATGATGTGAAATATCATTTACAAAACACCTTTCTGCAATGATATTTGAAAATATCTGAAAACTTAAAATGTCATTCAGTGTTTTGTAATCTATGGACTTACTATTTCTAAAATAATCACGCTGCAATGCAACTACTGTTAATAGTCTTTCATCCAATATTCATTTTGTGTAGATTTACAGTGTTTCTACACAATTTATGATTTTCAGCCCTAAGTTTTGACATGCATGTCAGATTTTATAAAATTTACTTTTTTGTTTTCCAATTTCATTCTAAATCATTTTATATGAGATTGTGATTCTCTATAAGTTCATGTTTTATCATATACTATTTAGAATAACCTTGTTAAACTAAATTAACTTCATTTTATGTTTATTCAAATATTTTGTTCTAATTCAATATCAAGTTTCATTCTTTGCATTCTACTCGCTGAGAATAAGTGAACTTGAATCAATTAAATAAACCACAGATATTCCTGCTTCTGTATGATCTGTTAAAGTAAAACTGTTATGTTTATTTTCTAAAATACATACAATTTTGTGAATTTTATTTATGATTTCAAACACGATACTTGGGTAGTGTTCCATAGTGTGGATACACAGCAATATATATATATATATATATATATATATATATATATATAT
The DNA here is from genome assembly GCA_963583905.1 of Stenurella melanura. Lineage (NCBI taxonomy): Eukaryota > Metazoa > Arthropoda > Insecta > Coleoptera > Cerambycidae > Stenurella > Stenurella melanura. The sequence goes on from OY757315.1 coordinate 75,595,827, forward strand.
ATATATATATATATATATATATATATATATATAGAAAAAGTAAATTTTTTCTTGAGGTTGCAGTCAGAAGTGTAAAGTTGTTATGGCCAAACACACAAAGAAAACTCTTCGTTACTTGTCAAGCTTTCGGAAATGTTTATTTCCTTTCTCAAGACATCTATAAAGTGTATTATTTTATACATAAGTCATATATATAAAACAATTAATTACTTACTAACATGAGGATGTTTGTTGAGGTGAAGCACAAAAATAGAAATAAAATCATCCTCGAGGAAAAACATAGAAGGTTAAAATATTCTTATAAACTATACCATATTAATAATTTAAAAGCATTTTAGTGCGAAAATCTTAAAACAATCACATTTTAAAATAGATATATATCAATACATTTTGTTAACATTAGACGTCTACTAGTGAAGGTAAGGAGAAACAATTCTACGAAAAAATATGAGAAAAAACTTTTAAAAGAACAAATTTGATTGGTGTTAAGTGTTTGGGGAACTTTCTAGGGTCCCTAGGCTACCAACTGACTGGTGACGATTTATTGCCAACTTGAAGGTTACAAATTTTGATTTGTCGTCCTAGCATTTAGATATTTGTCTTTCTCTAACTTTAGAATGTAGGTGTAAATGTTACTCAGGTTTTCAATGTCTGTTTATGTGAACCATTTCTAAGAAAGATCTCTTTTTTAGGTTTTGCTCAACCGCTAAAATTTTGGTACTTTCATAACTCATCTTGTGGCCTGTTGTTATTACGTGTTCGGCCAGAGCACATGACTTTACATTTCTGTTGCAGTCACTTTTATGTGACGTTAAGCGTCCACTGAGAGTCCTAGAGGTTTGACCTATATAAGCTTTGTTACAGTTGTTACATTCAATGCGATAGACAACGTTGGACTTCTCCTGTGCTTTTAGTGGAGTTTTCACTCGGCTAAACAATGTTGCAATAGTTTTAATGTTCTTTTTTGCAATTTTGATATTTAAATGTTTAAAAATGTTTAGTAATTTGGGTGTTAAGTCTTCTACATGTGGTAGAGACCTAAATATTATTGGAGTTATATTGGTGTTGTTTTGAGGTTCCTCTGTTACATTGTTTATAGATATATTGTTGTTAGAATTATTGTTTTCACTATTAGTATTGTGTACGTTATTAATATTTGAATTATTTTCATTATTATTGGGACGGTTATAGTTTAGTTCGTTGTTATTGAAATTTTGGCTGGTAGTAAATAGCATTTGGTTTAACAAGTGAGCTGGATAAGAATTCTCCATCAGGATGTCACGTAACTCCCTTAACGACTCATGTCTATGCTGTACGTGGGTGAGTCTGATTACTCTGTTTTTTTTGAGCGAGGATGAGGTTGATTTTCATACGTGTAGGGTGATACGAGTGGTAGTTTAAGTATCTATCACTACTCATAGGTTTTCTATACCATTTTGTTTGTAGGACGTTATGTTCTGTCCTAACCTTTCTTAGATATGAGAGTAATTAGGACAGAACATAACGTCCTACATAACGTTTTCTTTGTGTGTTTGGCCATAACAACTTTACACTTCTGACTGCAACCTCAAGAAAAAATTTACTTTTTCTGCTTAACTAGTCAGTCAAGACTACCTTTCTGGTTTTATTATATATATATATATACAGGGTGCGCCAAAGTTCTGATTTTGGTCGATTACGGCTGTATTTGAAATGGTGGAAATATATTGTCGATAGATTATTTTCTTGATTTTCAATTCTGAATAACCAGAAAATATGTACAATTATACAGGGTACTCCGTTTTCGTTGTCCGAGCAACAACTTCGTTATTTTAAATGGAACACCCTATATTTTTTTCCTTTATCGAGTTACCCATCTAATTATATTCATAATTCTATTAAGGTGGTAGGTACTTAAAATGAACCGTTTACGATATAAAAAAGATTTTTTGACAAAAAGTGAGGTTTGCGGATAAGTTTTTGAGTACCTCTGATTTCATAGACAAGAGAGTTTTCAAAATTCTGCTTATACTGTTATGTTGAGCATATTAAGGGCTAGTAGGGCAGAAACATTATTAATATTAATCTTATACAGAGTGCTGAAAAAATTGAGTTTAATGTTTCGCTAATAAAAAAGGCCGTAATTCAATTTTTTCAAATGGGACGTACTATTTTCAGTTCTGTCATCTAATGAAGTGTTAAATTATCTTTCCATTGATATATCATAGTAGGTATTTATCTTTAGGAGTTGCACAGATATTAAGGTTAATTGTCTGGATCAGTCATTTTTCTTGCTGGAACTTCATGAGGTTTGTACTGCACTTCACCAGTTTCGATAAATCTGTCTCTAAGATTACTAAATGCAGGTTCTAAAGGGTGTCTCCTTTCAGGATATCTGGTTTTATAGACTCGGGATGCTAAGAGGCTGTTCCTTGAGCACTCCCCCAGAACAAAAATCATGTCAACCATTTCTTCCCGCGAATAATTCATATTTAATATAATTATATGCAAATGCAACTTCCTGGAACTGTAAAAGCTACTAGTATTTTATTAAAGACAATCAAAACAAAAGCACTTACCGATATAGCAGTAACACAAAACTTTAGAACATCCACAGACACGTGTTTTGACATCTATGTCTCTTCGGTGCGGCTTTTTCTAAAGTTCACAATCAACTGAAATATGTAAGCAAATACTCGTGTTATAACTATCAAAGGATTACCAGAACAGGATATTAAAAATTAAAATTAGATTATAGGAAATTCCCCGTAAAGGGATAATTATCAATATAATTATATGCAAATGCAACTTCCTGGAACTGTAAAAGCTACTAGTATTTTATTAATTATTTTTATATTTTATTATCAATATAATTATATGCAAATGCAACTTCCTGGAACTGTAAAAGCTACTATTATTTTATTAGCTAATAAAATACTAGTAGCTTTTACAGTTCCAGGAAGTTGCATTTGCATATAATTATATTGATAATTATCCCTTTACGGGGAATTTCCTATAATCTAATTTTAATTTTTAATATCCTGTTCTGGTAATCCTTTGATAGTTATAACACGAGTATTTGCTTACATATTTCAGTTGATTGTGAACTTTAGAAAAAGCCGCACCGAAGAGACATAGATGTCAAAACACGTGTCTGTGGATGTTCTAAAGTTTTGTGTTACTGCTATATCGGTAAGTGCTTTTGTTTTGATTGTCTTTAATAAAATACTAGTAGCTTTTACAGTTCCAGGAAGTTGCATTTGCATATAATTATATTAAATATGAATTATTCGCTGGAAGAAATGGTTGACATGATTTTTGTTCTGGGGGAGTGCTCAAGGAACAGCCTCTTAGCATCCCGAGTCTATAAAACCAGATATCCTGAAAGGAGACACCCTTTAGAACCTGCATTTAGTAATCTTAGAGACAGATTTATCGAAACTGGTGAAGTGCAGTACAAACCTCATGAAGTTCCAGCAAGAAAAATGACTGATCCAGACAATTAACCTTAATATCTATGCAACTCCTAAAGATAAATACCTACTATGATATATCAATGGAAAGATAATTTAACACTTCATTAGATGACAGAACTGAAAATAGTACGTGCCATTTGAAAAAATTGAATTACGGCCTTTTTTATTAGCGAAACATTAAACTCAATTTTTTCAGCACTCTGTATAAGATTAATATTAATAATGTTTCTGCCCTACTAGCCCTTAATATGCTCAACATAACAGTATAAGCAGAATTTTGAAAACTCTCTTGTCTATGAAATCAGAGGTACTCAAAAACTTATCCGCAAACCTCACTTTTTGTCAAAAAATCTTTTTTATATCGTAAACGGTTCATTTTAAGTACCTACCACCTTAATAGAATTATGAATATAATTAGATGGGTAACTCGATAAAGGAAAAAAATATAGGGTGTTCCATTTAAAATAACGAAGTTGTTGCTCGGACAACGAAAACGGAGTACCCTGTATAATTGTACATATTTTCTGGTTATTCAGAATTGAAAATCAAGAAAATAATCTATAGACAATATATTTCCACCATTTCAAATACAGCCGTAATCGACCAAAATCAGAACTTTGGCGCACCCTGTATATATATATATATATATATATATATATATATATATATATATATATATATATATATATATATATTAGAGGTAAGATTAGCTCGACTGGCTATTTAAGGACGAAAATTTGAAGTTAAGTTGGGTAGGCAGTCATAAGGTACAAAATTAAAGAACACTCTTTATTTCTGTTCAAGCTTTCGAGTCTTTATTGTCTCTTCTTCAGGAACGGAAAAGGTGAGGTTTTATAAAAGCCGCACAAGTTTTGAAACAAAATTGGAATAAACATTTTAAAAATATCTGCTTTTATACAACGAACATTGGAACAAAACACTATTACAAGTTAAAAAATTTTTAAAAGTTGACTACGTCATATGATAAAATTTAATTTAAAAAACACTGTCACATTGACTGGTGTCCTGCTAGGACCCATCTTAAAGACTTTAAGATGGGTCCCAGCAGGACACCAGTCAATGTGACAGTGTTTTTTAAATTAAATTTTATCATATGACGTAGTCAACTTAAAGACTTTAAGATGGGTCCTAGCAGGACACCAGTCAATGTGACAGTGTTTTTTAAATTAAATTTTATCATATGACGTAGTCAACTTTTTAAAAATTTTTAACTTGTAATAGTGTTTTGTTCCAATGTTCGTTATATATAAGCAGATATTTTTAAAATGTTTATTCCAATTTTGTTTCAAAACTTGTGCGGCTTTTATATAACCTCACCTTTTCCGTTAATGAAGAAGAGACAATAAAGACTCGAAAGCTTGAACAGAAATAAAGAGTGTTCTTTAATTTTGTACCTTATGTCTGAACGACGTTTCGGCGGAATCTCATCTGCCATCTTCAGGTTCTAGCTGAAAGCTACCTGCTGCTGCTGTTATATATCTTTCTGACAGTGCGGGCTTCCATGCAGTGGGTAATCTTACCAGCTGACAAAGGCAACGCTACGGTAGTGATGAATAGTGAAGACTACCACAGCAAAATAGAGGCGCTATTGGAAGACACTGCTTATGAAGCAATCACAACAGATCCCACTACGTACCTATCAAAGCTAGCCCCATAGACGATGAAGTAAAAAACCAGATTATACCGAGAGAGAAGTCCTCAAGATGTCCCAAACTATAGGGCCTACCAAAGATTCATAAGGAAGGAGCCCCACTAAGACCTATTGTTAGCTCAGTAGGATCACCTATGCAGAAATTAGCGAGATATCTAGATAGGCAGTTGCAGCCACTCGCCGAAAAAGCTACATCCTATATGAAAAACGCACAACATTTCATCGAGTTACTAAACAACGAGACTGTCCAACCAGAACATCTTCTAGTGAGCTTCGATGTAGTGCCACTGTTCACAAATGTACCAGTAGACGAATCACTCGAATTGATCAAGCGAAAGTACAATCCAGACGAGTGTATTCTTGGTCTAACTACACACTGTTTAAATAACACATACTTCACATACAATAACCAGCGCTACAAACAGACGGAAGGAGCACCGATGGGTTCGCCTTGGTCTCCAGTTATCGCTGATCTTTTCAATGAGGACTTAGAAACGCGGGCCATACAGACTGCACCACTCAAACCAAAACTTTGGTTAAGATACGTTGACGACACATTCGTAATATGGACTCATGGAAGAGAACATCTAAATAGTTTCCTAGTCCACCTGAACAACATTCACGACAAAATCAAATTCACGATGGAGGTAGAAGCAGAAGGCCAGCTCCCATTCCTAGACGTATTAGTGAGGAAGAAACAAGACGGAACACTAGGTCACACAGTATACAGAAAACCCACTCACACAGACAGATATCTAAATGCAGCATCACATCACCATCCAGCGCAACTGAATTCAGTACTGAAGACCTTAGTGACACGCTCCCAAAGGCGACCATATCAACGAAGAGATGTCATCACTTTAGAAAGCACTTATGAGAAATGGATTTTCAAGGTATACAATACAGAATTCGCAAGAACCATCCAAACCACGAACCCAGGAAGAATTCGAGAAACTAGTGGCAAAAGCATATCTACCTTACGTAAAAGGGACAACGGATAAAATCAGCAAACTTCTACGTAGACACAACATAGGGACAATATTCAAAACAGACCGAAAAATCAGCGCAGTTCTCCGTAACCCGAAATCAAAAATTGCCCTAGAAAACCAAGGAGTGTACGTAATTCCGTGCCAAGATTGCAATAAATCATACATAGGACAGACCAACAGACGTATAAGTGTAAGAAGAGAAGAACATAGGAATGCAGTGCAAAAAGAGGAGAAAACATCGTCCCTAGCAGAGCACGCAAAAACTACAGGACACAAAATAGAGTTCGACAACACCAGGACAGTAGTCAACATCGAGCATTGGAGATCAAGAATTACCAGGGAGGCAATTGAAATTGAAAAGAGACCGCAAAATCTTAACAAGCGAGACGACACTCAGAGATTACCCACTGCATGGAAGCCCGCACTGTCAGAAAAATATATAACGGAAAACACACGACGTCCCATGGTAAACGAACCGATCGCAACAAGGCACCGTCGAATATCGACAATTCATGAGGAGACATCACAGCCGGCATCATGTTGCCCTGCAGGCGTTATAATCTATACAAAGCACTTGGTGCATAAAATACTAATAACGACATTTAGAACTAGATTATACCAAGGCGCCAGGTCTATTTCTAGTATTTTTCAAACCCCACCACCTCCGCTTCATTATTAATGGGATTGATAATATAAAATGAATATATTCACTTGAAAGTTAGTACACGGGAGGTGATAGTTTGTGAATAGGGGAAACAAGTATGGTAAACTAGAAACTTCATTTTTAACATATATGGTATAAACCAACGCCTCAAACTTTTCTATGACATCTGCCCCAAGTATTATTAAAATTCTATGACCAATAATTTCCATATACTAGAGTGCAAATCTAATAAAGATGTTTCCTTTAGCTTCTGATAAACAGCCGTATAGAATCGCCGGTAGATGTCGATTCGGATGTTTATTAAATTACAGAATTAATTAAAACTGCTAGAAATAAAACGACACGGCAAATAAAATTTAAACCGCGCAACGAGGTCATCCCACAAGAAATTATAAATTTAATTACTTTTAAAAATCGCATACGAGGAAGGTGGCACTTGAGTAGAGGTAACATTGATAAGATTCGCAAGATCGAACTACAACAAACTATTAAGAATAAACTTGCCAAACATAGTGAGGAGTCCTGGAATGACATGATCCAGACCCTGTCAAGAAGGGACAATTCCCTATGGAAAATGGCACGTCTGCTCAAAAAATCCTTCTCCGCGGTACCAACATTAATACACAACAACGTTTCTTACGGTGATGATCTCGAAAAAGCCGAAATTTTAGCGCAACATTTACAACATACAAATACCACTTCCCCAAATTGCTTACCCTTTCACGACCAAGTGACGCACGCGACGCTGACGACTGCAGACCGTTTTCCTATTCCCCCAAATAAATTACCCAAACTTTTAACTAGTCCGACTGAAATAAAACAGATCCTATAAACCTTTCCCAATAATAAAGCCCCTGGTCCTGATACTATTCCCAACATCGTCTTTAAAACCCACCCAACAAAATGATTTGCCAGATCACTTACATAATTAGCTCCATAATTAAACTGCAATATTTCCCGAAAGACTGGAAATTAGGTATTGTGATCCTCATTCTGAAACCAAAAAAGCCGCCCCATTGTACTGCAAGCTACCGGCCAGTATGTCTGTTGAATACTCTCTCCAAGTTAACGGAGAGGGTATTTCTTAGAATACTGAATAAAATAGTGGCCAAAAATCGGCTGATACCGAATATACAATTTGGTTTCAGAAGGGGCCACAGTACGACACATGCCGTATGTAAGGTTGTGCAAGACACATACCTTGCTTTCACCAAAAACAATGCTCTGTCCTGTTGCTCCTTGACATAAAGAAGGCCCATGATACCCATACGCGTTTATCGGCGGGTGTCCCCCAGGGGGCAATCCTTTCCCCACTCCTATAATTTAACCTTTATACACCCGATGCCCCCTCCTACCCTAACTCCCAAATTCTCCTCTATGCAGGTGATACCGTGCTGTATGCGCAGTCGTTCTACGCTCAGGCGGCGGCGCAGAAGGTACGGTATCATCTACAAACACTCCAAACATTTTTTAATAAATGGAAAATGAAAATGAATAACGACAAGACTCAGACTATTAACTTAGAAAATACACTAACATCAAGACTTTTAACAAACTAAAAATCGACGGACGGACAATTGAGGAGCGTAAGACGGTCAAATATCTGGGGGTCACCCTGGATAAACGGCTGTCCTTGGCTCCTCATGTGGCAGAGACTATGAACCGTACATACGCAGCCCTGACTAAACTGTATCCTCTTGTTAATAGGCGGAGTAAATTGTCCATAAACAACAAGTTGACCTTGTACAAGGTTGTTTTCAGACCATTAATGACGTATGCTTGCCCAGCATGGAACAATATATCCGCCCGACAATGCAAGAGGATACAGGTCACACATTCCCATCCCCACCATACCATGCCCCCTACCCAAAGATACCCACCAATTTTGTTTATAAAAAATTATGTTATTTTCTCGTAAACATCTGTTTTTATACATTGACAAATTGTTAAGTAGGGTTTTGCTTATTTTTCCCTACATATTTCAAAAGTAATTTTTATGTCCCGTTACTCTCGAAGTATCACCATGAATTTTAACCTTGCGGTAAAAATACTCACAATAAACATAATTGAAAAAGAGGTGTTTGATAGCTATTTTTAAACTTTGATAAGCTTTTAAAAGGTCCCCAGTCTTGCCATCGACTGCCATCGTTTTTATGGATTTATTCTTGTGATAAATTATAAAATGATGTTTTATGTATGTTTGAAATACATCGAATACATGAGATACCTTTAGCTTAAGATTTAGCACTGTATAAATAGGCAATAAAATATTTAAATGGAAATGGATGAAAAATCTGAATGTGGAAGTAGTGATTCCTTAGGCAGCGGTTTTTTTTTTATAACTTTTCAACTTTTGTAGAAAAATTAAATTGGCACTTGGGGTAAATTAGCACTTTAATAGTAGAAACTTACTTCAAATATGAACCAAATCCAAGCGGTGGCGGCCCTACCATGCTTATCAGGCTACAGCATTTAGCATAAAATTGTTCATTTCCTCAACACTCGCCATAATGATAATATTTCTAATCCGGCCATGGCTTTGGGCCAGGAATTCTGAGGCCCGGGTATGTATTTGTCCTTAGCAACCTATTGTGTCTTCAATTTGATATAGTAAATAAAATTTGTGATTGAATTTTTTATATTCAATTTATTGTTCTATTTTATTGACATCAACAACAAAGGACTATAAAAAAAAGTTATTAATAAAATTGTAAGAACAATCCTTGGCCACCACCCCGTGGAAAATTACAAATTAAATCGATCTGGTGGAATTCATTTATAAGAACAGTTTGACCAACGCAATTTCATCATTACCTTAAGTTGAGTACATTCCATAACTTCACTAACATTTTCGTGACTTTCGCAGGTAAATCGGAGTTATTTTCCCCATCAATCGCATCTGTTGGTTCAGATCCATGTCTTGCTCCAAGTTCATCTGGTATTGGCATTTCACTGATTCTGATGCGAGTACCTACTATCATTCACCTGATTTGGTAAGTACCCATTCAATGTTAACATTATATCTATATAAGCAATGGAAACTTTTTCTTTCTAGACACTTATTATTCTAGAAGCTTACTCTTTCCAGAAAAATAAATTTTCCATTGGTTTTAAAATCATCAAGAAATATTGAAACATATTCTTTATAGGATTAAACTAGTATCTACATAACCCCCTACGATCATGAAGATTCAGTTAAAAATGAGAACAAAGGCCTAAAATGAATTTATTTATCTACCTTGTCTTAAAAATGTTTCATTCTAATGGATTACATTTTCATGAAATCTATCATTCTGTTTCTTGGAAATGCTTAGCCTTTGAAACGTTTTTCGCCCTTATTCTGGAGCTCATCAGAAAGACAAGCCACTCATAAAGACGTTTCATGCAAAACCAAGAGAATTTCTATGAATAAGTGTCAAATAATTATATTTGACATTGACTGATAAAAGAGACAGATCTTCACCTATCTATTAGCTAACTAGTATTGGAGCCTACATGCTCTATGCATGTTTAAAAATGAGTTATTATTCGTTTGTTTACAATTGTATCGAAATATATTCTTTACAGGATTTTGTAAACAGCAGAAAAAATAACCATCTATAACTAAAAGAAGAACTATGTGTAAAAATATTAATGAAATCTTTGCATTCTTTCGATAACCTGAATTCTGGTTATGCTAGAAAATTAAAATCCAAGAAACAGAATGACAGATTTCATGAAAATGTAATCCATTAGAATAAACAATTTTTAAGACAAGGTAGAAAAATAAATTCATTTTAGGCCCTTGTTCTCAGTTTCATCTGCATGGCCGTAGGGGACTGTGTGGATGCTAGTGTTACCATGAGAATTGTCAAATAAGAAATTAGACAAATTCGTCTTAGGATTTTCATTTTCTAGAATAACCAGACATCAGGTTATCGAAAGAATGCAAAGATTTCATTAATATTTTTACACATAGTTTTTCTTTTAGTTATAGATAGTTATTTTTTCTGCTGTTTGCAAAATCTTATAAAGAATATGTTTCATTACAATTGTAAGCAAGCAAATAATAATTCATTTTTAAACATCAAGAAATGTTAAAAAGTAATGCGGTATAAACATAAGATAAATTTCTAGTAATACAAAAGTTTTCGTAAAAGAATCTGTGCACAGGCAGGCAATACAAACCCACGCAATTTTTTTTTCACGTGTCAAAAAACTGTATTTCAATGTATTTTGAACCTCTGAATACGATTTTGAGGTTCAAATCGCACCGTTTCTTCTTAACATAGGCGTAATTCGAGGAGGGCAAGGGTAGGCAACTGCCCCCCAATATTTTGAAAGAGCAATAAATTGTTGGAGAATCTGGCAAATTCCGAAAGTATGATAATTACGCCAATCAAGTCAAAGGTTTTCAATACAATTAGACAGGGGCGGATTAAGGCTTCGCGGGGCCTCTGCCTAAATCTTGAGCGGGGCCTTTTTGCAATTGTAGTAAAACCACAAACAGGCGAGTTAAACCCCAGATTCCCGGGGTAAAACGAGTTCAATACTCGTAAACCGCAGTTAGGCGACTTAAACCACGGATGCTCGGAGGATATCGAGTTCAATACTTGTAAAATCATAGGCAGGTGAGGCACATCTATGATCATATAGTATACTTTAAGGTCTAATGGGTTTAGGGTTTCTTTTCTGGGCGGTTTGCTTAGGTTGTTTTACTAATTTTTATACCAGTTTCTAAAACTTATATTTTTAGCAAAATCGTTCCATGGGAATCCATTTTTTAATAAAAATGTTATAAACAAATCAAATAACACGATTTACGATTCCAAAACACTTCTATCGTAGAGCATGGGTTAATACAACAAAAGAAGTCTGATATATGTTGATAACATGTATAAGGTAAATTGGGGCAAGAGCGTCCTCGACCCCCAGAAATTGCAAATACCGTTATATAATTTCCCTGATTTATCACTTTTGCACAACTCTTGACAACAGCACGCAACGGTTCAAACGCGTTCACGCTCATATTGTAGCATGTGGTCACCAAGATAATAAATATATTTTCAAGATTACGCCATTTTTATTTGATTTCACAAAATGTTAATTCCTCTTAAATGGGAGGAGATGAATAAATACTGTAAACAGCAAAAGAAAAATCGAAGTAATAGTTAAGCGGGCTTGTCCCAGAAATTCTTGATATCAACTTAGATACTTCTCTCTCACAGCCAAAGACGCACTTGCCCCAAATGACGGGGCAAGTGAACTTTTGTGACTAAAAAAATAAGAGAAATCACGAAAATTTTATATCCGCAAATATTGGTTTGGTATTGGTATTATAAAACGGAAATATTCCAAAAAGTATGCAAAAAATTATTTGACAATTTTGCTGAAAAACAAAGTGTCGTGATTTTGTAAATCATTACTAATCAATTTGTGGGGCGCACTTGCCCCACCGTACCTTACGACTTTTCCGAAAAACATAATGTTATGTCCGAAAAATGTATTGTTTAAAAGTTGTTAACGTTTAAACATTGAAAAAATGAGATTTTTAGTCTTCTTGATCTTTTGAACTTTTGAATGGAAAGAAATTTTTAGATTCTACAAAAATAATCGGAAACTTCAACTTCCAAATGCCGAAAGGTTCCAAAGTTATAGCATGCTATGATTACTATACTTACACTTAGGTTGCCTGCTGTCAGAGACATGGTCTGTAACCGCAAAAGCATGGCGCGCTGCACCGAAAACTCCCTTTTGAAATCGGTGTAACTTTTATATTGACGTAATTTTATAAAAATTCTTTCGGCGTTTTGAAGTTAAAGCCTTACGCTTTCAAAAAATATTTGTTCAGAATCTAAAAAGTTATTTCCGTTCCAAAGTTATTAAAGGCAAAGATGTTAAAGACACATTTTCTCAATATTTATACGCTAACAACTTTTTAAAGGTTTTTCAACATAACATACATGACTTTTTTCTTGTTTTGACTCATACTTTATGATAGAAGTAGTTTGGAATCGAAAATCGTATTATTTACGATTTTTTTATAAAATTGTGTATGCTCGAGGAGTTTTCGAAAAAAATTCAAATTGTAGACACCATCGTTATCGTTTAAGAATTACAGGGTTCGCTTTGCTTCCATCTATTGGGTTATCTGTGAAAAATCCCTGCCTACCCAATAAAAATGCTGAAATTACGCCTATGCTTCTTAAGTCACAAGAAATGCCATTATTACTAATTTTGGGGTGCTCAATACGAATATGTCGTACGAATTGGCTAAAAACATCGGGAAGACAGTAAAGAACAACCCTTATTTGGGGTTTCATTGAAATTGATACAACTTGCGACAAAAATTTATTCTTTATGAAAGAAATTCTTTCAAAATACTTAGTTTCGTTGGGTAAGTACAAAAAGAAGCAAAAGTTCTACATTCCCTTTATTAACCATATTCTTTCCCGATTTAGACCTCTATCATATTCAGCGGTTGAGAATACATGGGAATGCATATTCTGATCTCTGTGAAAAATTGTGTCATAAATTCACATTCTCTAGAACAATCTAAAGGGAGGATTTGTGCACAATTTTTATTTTACTACATTTACACATGTAAATCCATAAAAAATGCATTTTCTCAATGGGAAATGCATGGGAAACTTCATGGTCTTAGAGGCACGTATCTGATATCACAATGAGAGAAAAATTTATTAGCCATTATTAAAAATTTAATTACCTTTGCATACAACTGTAATTAAATAATTACAGTTATTAATTGACAAATTAATATTTTTTGGCAATATGAGTGGAGCTTAGATTCCTAAGCATTCGAAAGTAAGAATATTTTTTATTTCAGATAATAATAATTATTAAGTAGATATAATGCATACGCAGTGCGTCCACAAAGGCATAAATTCTTCTTTTACCAAATGCATGGCTTGCTTGAATATTTCCACCAACAAGAACAGACTAGAAGAAATGTTATGCGCATATACGCAATACGTGACGTCACTGATGTCAATTTGGCGGGTATTAGGCGCAAATAGATTTTCTAATTACTACCTAGTGAACTAATAATATTTATTAAGAAATAACTTTCCTTTCGTCCTCCTCTATCCGTTTCAGGATGCTGCTGATACCATCCTCGATCCTCTGCAGTTCTCTTCAGGCTGCATCATAACAGATTAAATTTTTGGGAGATGGCCGTAAATAAATTAAAAGTTTTTTGAAACCAATTTATCTAAATTTTTCAAAAAACAAATGCATTTACTCATCAATATTTTGTCCAAAAATAAAAACCCTTGGTATTGGTATACCAAATAAAAACCAATTATTTAAGAATGCCTTCTATCATAAAATTAATTCTCTAAAGAACATACAAGAAACACATTTACTTCTACTGGCTAGAGCCAAGAGCTAAGATTAAAAAAAAATTGAAATAAAAAATTTGGTACGAAATGTTCACAATATTGTAGAAATAAATAGGTTTTTTTTTTAATTTGGCAGCAAAATTAATATCTACAAGAAAACACAATTGTCCAATGACGTAGTTGAAGGACGGAGAAGTAGGTTTGAATTATGCTGTAAAAATGAACGACTGTCTTAACGTATGGCGCGATAGCGTCGAACAACTTCAACTCGATAATTTTGCAACAATTTTTGTGATCAACAACTTTGTCCTGGATCATTTCAAATTTGTAAAATATAAATAAAGTATCTTTAGTTTTAGCGGTTCCCTTATCAGATTGTATATAGCACAAATGATCTTGAGGTACGTGTGTGTTACAAATTTTGCAGAATATCTCGCCACATGTATGTTTCCGGTTGTTTTTCACTGTTTTCAAACAGTCCGTACACAGTTTAATTTGACTACAGACGGTTCCTTTTGCTAGAGATCCCTCCCTCAAATGGTTATCACGACAATTTTCACCTCTAAAGGTCCTATTACAGTCAGGGCATTTTACGTTCAAAGTCGATGGACAATTAGATATTTGTAATCAACAGTGACATGTATGTTCACCCCTGTGTTTGTTCTTATGGTCATAAGGTACATAGCAGTCTTCACAATAATATTTAGCACAGAAATCCGATGTTAATGACGTAATCACGTTGAAATGTCCCTTGTGAAATAACAGATTAAGTTTCTTTCCTTCATTAGCTCCTTCAAACATTATATCTCGGCCTTTGTTACCATATGTATAAACCACAATTTTATAATTTTGTAGATGATGCTGAAACTTTTCCAATTCAGGTATACTGCATCCTTCAATAGGTATAACAACTTCGGATTCCTCTACCAACCTATGTGGTCTTTGGGTCTGGAGTTTTCCGGTATCTTTGCGTATCTTATTCCACATAGGGTCCTTGTTAATGTATGCAATGGCTACTACTACGGTACGAGGCAAACACGTATTATCTTTATTGTTTATAGTAACAATTCCACTACGCATATTGCATTCCTCTTCGAAATTATTATATGTTCGGACCCTATCATTTCCGCTTCCAACTGGTAACCTTACTGACGTGACGCATAGACAGAAGGTTTCTGTATTGAGACCTGTAGAATTGGATTGATAAATACTGCTAATAACTTATAACAGTAACAGCAATCAATAGACTGAGGAAATCGCGCCAATATCCTTTGGCTTTGATGACGGTCTCGGATGATTAGGGGTCGAGCTTGTAGCTCTTTGCTCCAATCATCGCTGTAGACCTGGACCGGCCTCGTAAGGGATGGGCTTGCTGTTTTCCCCATACCCCCCCCCCCGCAAATACGGACGGTGCTGAGGATGTTAGCAGACCTCCCCTGGTCCTGGCTGTTGGACCCTGCCAGCTGGGTTGTTTCTTCTGGCGCTCTTCTTTCTTGGTTTCTTTCTTCGCTGGCATTTGTCGGCTCCCGGGAGCGTCTCGTCTGTCGTGAGAGGGAACGGCTATTGCCGAACCCTCTCGGAGTTGGGAAGGGATGTGGGTGTTTGACTAGTCGGAAGCCCAGGGTGCCAAGTGGCATCATGTGCTCTGACATCGTCGGAAGGAAGTTTTGGGCTGTGTAGCTCAAGGATGTGTTCGGCCTAAGACGCTTTACTTTAGCGTCAGAGGCCGACACGGGCTAGGGTAAGGATACCGAGCTGGTTGTTTGCCTGGTATCCCCGGGATCGGGTGATTTGTTTGTTTTGGTCATTGTCTCCTTGCGGCGTGGCTTGAAGATCGGGCTGAAAGATAAAGGTTAGTTTATACTTACCCATTATCCAGGATCTGGAGCTTCGGCCTCTTGTGCCTTGGAGCGTCGTTGGGGTCGCAATCAGTAGCCTGTCTGATCAGCGGATTCCCATGCTCTGCTGCACAGGCGTATGGGTTCTTCGCTCTGGCCTGGATAACTTCAGATACTGGGGTGTACTCCAGGTCTCTGAAGATGTCGGCGTTTCTGACAAACCATGGTGCATCCACGGCGCACCTCAGTGCGTAGAGCGCCAAAGAGGTCCTGTTGGTTCTTGGCATGTCGGAGGTGTAGATGGTAAACAGGTGGGGGGAAAGTACCGATCCCTGCGGTACGCCTGCTTCCATTGGCCTGTAGTTGGACAGCGCGTCGGCGATCTTCACACGAAGTTGCCTTCGGTGAAGGTAGGATCTTACTGGCTTGACGATGCCGACAGGATAACCCATCGACAGCATTTTCGCCAGAAGACCATCGTGCCAAACCCTGCCGAAGGCCTTGGCTACGTCTAGGAAGATCGCTACTGTGACTTGGCGTTGGTTGAAACCCTCCGTGATGTACTCCGTTAGACGGAGAACTTGGAGCTCGGTGGAGTGTTCGGGTCGGTAGGCGAACTGCTCATCTGGGATGATTTGGAGCTCATCGGTCAGGGTTTCCAGTCTCTTCAGGATGATCCTCTCTGCCACTTTGCTCATCGCCGGTAGAAGACTGATGGGCCTGTAACTAGAAGGAAAGGTTAGGTTTTTACCTGGCTTGGGAATCATGATGACATCGGCTCTCTTCCACTTGGTGGGGAAATGACGTAGTCTCAGGATGGCGTTGATGATGTTCACCAGCGCTGCTACTCCTTTGAGGGGTAGTTTCTTGAGTACCATGTTGCCTATTCCGTCGCATCCCGGCGCTTTGCGGGGTTTGAGGCTTCTCAGGACTTCTTCGGGGGAAGTTGGGGGGATTATTTCTTCATCCTGCATGCGTCTCAGCCCTCCGACCCTTCGTAAAAACGTCGTCCAGCCAGTCGTCGTCCTCGTCGTCGATCTGGTTTTCTCTACACTGCAGTTCTAAGCTGTCGGCGAAAGCCTCGGCTTTTTCCTGGCGAGTGTAGACAATTCCATTTTCTCCGTGGATGGGCGGGACTGGTTTTCGCTTGGCACGCAGAGCCTTCTGGGTGGTCCACAGGCTTCTGTCCTGAGGATCCAGCGACTCTAGGTGACGCTGCCATCTGGCTTGCCTGTGTTCTTGCAGGGCTTCTTTAACTCTTCGAGTTAGGTGATTATACTCTCTGCGGTGTTCGGGGAGTCTTGTCCTCTGCACCAGTTTCTTAACCCTCCTTCTGTCTCGAATGAGCTGCATGGTCTCCTCTGGGAGTTCTCCCATCGGCATTGCAACTCTTCTCGTTACAGTTTCCGTCGTGCTTTCCGTTAGCGCTGCCTGGATGTGATTTTCCAGGGAGATGATGGCCTCTTCTATTTCTTCTTCACTGTCGACTCTGGGAATGTGTGCGATGTTCCTTTGCAAGATTGCGCGGAACTCTTCCCAGTTCGTTCTTCTCTTGGTGAAGGTGGCCTCCTCCGCGGCTCCATCTTCCAGTTTTAGGAAGATGGGGTTGTGGTCCGAGGAGCCTTCTGCTTGGGCATGAAGTTCGGCGGTGAAAGTCATCTCGTTGAGCAGAGCTATATCCAGCACGTCGGGCCTATGTCTTCCGTTGTCGAACGTCGGTTCTTCCGGTCCTAACGCCTGCACGTCTCCCTCGTGCTCTTCCAGGAATCGCAGCAGTGCCCGTCGCCGGATGTTGGTGAGTCTGCAATTCCAAACTGGCGATTTGGTGTTGAAATCTCCTATGGCCACCGTCTGGGTACCCCTTGTTATGAGGGCCTCCAGGTCATGGTTTAGGAGGGGATGTTGAGTTGTCTGGTAACAGGAAACTGTCTTGAGTGGGCCGTTTCGTTCCGTTGAAACTACTATGGCGATGGCTTCCATGTTTTCCAGTTCCGGCATGTCGATGAGATGGTGGTCTATAGTCCTCTTAACAAGTAGGGCAACTCCTCCTGCGTTTGCTCTACGTTGTTCCCTGTAGACTTCGTAGCCTGGGATCCGAAGTTCGGTGTTATCCTGGCGAAGTTAGTTTTCCTGCAGGGCCATCACGTCGATGTACCTCTCCAAGATTTCTTCTATTTCTTCTATTTCTAGCTTCCTTTCTCGGAGGCCGTTGACGTTCCATGAGGCGATCTGCAGGATTTTAGGCTTCACCAGCGTATTATCCATTTACTCTTGCAACATGTTTGGCATCTGGGCAAAAAATGCACTCATTGCTGAGTACATTTGTTGCATCTGGGCCAGCGCTGCTGTTAGGTTGTTGGCCACGGCAGTGTTCGGGGGTTTGACCCCCTTCTTTGGCGCTGTCTTGGCCTGTTTGGCAGGTGCGGCGTTGCTCTTGGAGCTCGCTGCGTCTGCGTAGCTTTTCCCTGTAGTGACCTTTCTGGTCTCTGCTGTGGCCGTCTTCGCTTTGGGTCCCTGGTTCGAATTCTTCTGGGGACCTGCTGGATTTCTTGGGAAGCTGGGGCATCCTCTGTAACTTGCTGGGTCTCCCTGGCAGTTTGCACATTTGGAAGGACTCTCCCTCTTCTTCTGGCATTCCGCCGAGTGATGGGCCTGTCCGCACTTCACGCACTTGGGCTGTGCAGTGCATCTACCCTGGGCGTGACCGAAGCGCTGGCAACGGTGGCACTGGGTGATTGTCGGGGCCGCTCTCTGCCTTTCCACCCTGACGACTAGTGAACAGCATTTGTTCACTTCTAGGATTTTATCCTGGTTGAGGGGCACTTGTACTAGTACAAGGGGCATCTCCTTCTTCGTTCTCCTGGAGGTCATCCTCTGGACTGATATGGGTGTCAGTCCCTGCTTCTTGAGGTCTTCCTTGACGTCTTCGTTCGTTACTCCAGACGGAATGCCTCTGATTACCACCCTGAGCAACTTCTCTTCAGGTAGAGCGTAGGTGTGGTATTCTCTCTTCTCCGCCGTGAAGAGCCTCGTCATCTTGCGGTAGTCATCCGCCGTTTGGGGTTCTATGGAGATGCCTTCTCTGACTACCTTGGCTTTTAGGTATTTGATACCTGCTTCTCTCAGTCTTTGACTAACAGAAGTCCATGTCTCCTTCTTCCTGAGGATGACTGGCGGTATCTTTATTTTCTTGGCTGCTGCTGTGACGCTTTGCTCCGTGGATGATGCGGTTTTTGCCTGCTTGGGCTCGTCTTCATCCGTGTCCACTTGCGTTGCGGATTTCTTACGATTCCACTTGTCCTTGGCGGTGGAGGAGCCCTGGGGGGCGAAGTCCTGGGTGGCGGAGGCCTGGGGTGCGAGAAGAATTTGAGGGTGGAGCCCTTGGGGGCTGAGGCCTGGGGGGCGGAGGGCTGGAGGGCGGAGCCCTGAATGGCGGTGAGGAGCTCTCTGTGTTGGGCTTTTTGGGCGTCCAACAGTTCCCTCGATTGTATGGTCATTTGATGACTCATTTGGGCCAGCTTCTGGTTGCGGCTTTTAATCTCTTCATTGAGAGCATCATTCTCTGCAAGGAGCTTATGAATGGTCGCATCTTTGACGTCCATCTCGGAAAACGGCGTCGCACTCCTGGAGCTTATGGTATTCGAGGAGTCGTCTTCCATAACACTGTCCTCCACAGTGTTGTTCATCTTGATTTGTTCCTGAAAGGGAATACCTATAATTTATTAGTAGGAGAAAAGTACATATAAATAAAATAAAAATAAACAAATGGGTCTCCAAATGAGGGAGACTTTTATTTATCTTTTAATTCTACCGTCTTGAAAAAGACATCTAGAATTTCCTCTTCTCTCCTTAACCTCGTTGTGGGGCTGCCACTTCACTACTACACAACTAACTAGTCACTTCACTTTACTGCCGCTAGAAGAACACGTCCGCACGCTTGTGTAGACTCGACTCGACTGGGACTGACTGAGGAAATGATACTACTACCAGTCTTAAGTATAGATAAGAGTTCTAAAGTATCGGCGAGTTACAGATTTAAACATAAGCGCCATCTAGCGGTGAAAGTTGTCAACGGCGAGATTTAAAATGATTCGCAGTAGCTCAAAACTGTTCATCACTTCCGGTTTATCCGATTGATTTTCGGTCACTTCCGGTTTGTTGTAATAAGAGACCTGTGAAAATGGTGGTTATGATGTTTTCCCATAGGGTTACTGATTCATATAGCCTTCATATAACCTCTACGCACGTGCATTATGAACTTGATCCTTTGCCAACCTGTATCAGTAGCTAAGTTTTCAATTCTAAAATTAAATAACATTTGGCTATCTCTAAATAGCGCCCTGTGTGGGAAC
Source organism: Stenurella melanura (assembly GCA_963583905.1). Taxonomy (NCBI): domain Eukaryota; kingdom Metazoa; phylum Arthropoda; class Insecta; order Coleoptera; family Cerambycidae; genus Stenurella; species Stenurella melanura. The sequence continues at coordinate 75,616,137 of OY757315.1, forward strand.
ATCCCGAGTCGGTGATTTACACGACTATACACTTCGTATGACCCTTGTATATTTTTCAAACTTAAAAGCATATATCCAAATCTCCTGTACACAAATGTGATGTAATTAAATTCGTATATCACATATTTCTGTCACCCCTGTATTTATTTCATACCTCACATAATCCCCAATGTATATATTTTTTTAAACTTTAAACCATATATCTAAAGAATAACTCCAAATATAATGTAATTAAATTCGTATGCCTCACATATTTTTGTCTCCCCTGTATGCATATTTCATACTTTAAACCATACATATCTAAATAAAAGTCCCCAAATGCGATGTAATTAATCTAGTATACCTCACATATTTTCTGTCTCCCGGTATATATGATATAAGGCACGCGTCTTTTGCATGAAATTAATAGCAGGGGTATTAGGTCTCAAAATAAAGATTACGCTAATTGCTTTAATGATTACTAGTGGGCCAGTCTTAAATATATGTTGCTTGGGTTTTCGTCGATAATCGAGTTTGAAATTATTTTGAATTAATCTTTCCTCTCCGACATGTAAGTTCGGATTTCAGTTCTAACGAATTTACGTCTCTAGTCTGGCCGTGAAATATGATTTCCTTAGTTGTATACGAAAAATTCTTCTCACCGATAACACGCTATTTTGCGTTCCCAAGTTTAATATAACGGTTTTTCTTATCACGGGTATCTTGTACCATGTTTATGCAAAAATACCTATTCACATGACGATAGCGAGCATATTTGTGGAAATTCGCACTTTGCGTATGTTCGGATTACATTTATAATGGAGCATCCTAAAATCATACCTCATTACTAATAAGTTTCAGTATAGTGTCGTGTGCACATTTGCCACACGACGGCAATTCATATTCAATGTACTAAATTTGCACACCACCCGACCACGGCCGTCTCTAAGAAGTTTCGTGTATAAAGGCCCAGCCGCGAATCTAGAAGAGCACTGGGTACATATCCTCGTAAATTGCCTCTGGCGCGCTGAGCCGAAGACACTTTGCTGATTTGTGCACTAGGTGACTTGACTCTCCGGAGCGAATATATCTTGATCTAGAAAAGTTCTAAGGCGCGCTGAACCAAAGGACGGACCTTGTGCCGAATATTATTTAGTCCAGCGACGTCCCGTCGTCCCGACGAAACCGACCCAGAGCAAATATAAGTTGACAGAGGAGTGATCCGGCGCGTTGAGCCGATAGCTTGCTCGGGTTGACGGTTATTAGCCCGCCGCGGTTTCCGCCGCCAAAATCCCTACTCGCCGCAACACTACATTATACTCTCGTCTTCTCTCTCACTAATACAATTTAAATGTCACCTGATTGTCAATAACCGTAAAAGATACGGACCTGATAACCGATAACCTGTAACCATTGTATATTATGTAAACCTGCATATTTTACCTGTTGAAGAAAAATTAAATTGTTGATTGGGTTGTCTTATTAAACTTGTGACACCTGTTTGATTAAAACCAGACAGGTACCTCAATTTGCGGACGGCAGCCTTTGGGTTATGGGAGAGCAGAGTCGTGGGTTGATACTTACCGATTTGCTCAATAATTTTTAAAAGAAATTTAAAGATATAAATACAAGTATAGAAATACAAGTTTTAAACTAATTTGCTAAAAAGATATTCAGGGCGCCACCATAGCTTGCCTAAAAATTATCCTGCATTGTGAAAGCTACGGAAAACAATACATAGGTTAAAATATAGTTATAGCTCACCAGTACTCTATTGAAATGTCATAAATGGGAGAAAATAAACACAATATTAATTAGTCACAACTTTACTTTAGCGGATATTCCCACTAACAATTTGATAATTACAGATTCAAAATAATCGTGTGATAATTATATAAATTTTAATGTTGCCTTAAGATTAATTGAAATTTTGAAGGATTTAATAACCAATGGTGCACTTTAAAGAATGTTATAAATTTTAGTTATATGTATAGCCAGAAATATATAAAAGAAAATGTTATAAAATGGAGATTCCCATCAATTTGGTAATTACAGATTTAAAATAACCATATGATAATTATACACTATCGTGCTATAAGCGTAGTTGAAATATTTAAGAATTTAATAACCAATGGTTTAATTTAAAGAATGTTATGAAATTTAATTATATGCATAGCCAGAAATATATGAATGAAACTTTTATAAAATGGTACCACTTTTTACAATATAAGTTAAAATTTAATATAAGTTTATTTGAGAGGCATTACCGTAGTAACCCTCTAAATACCTGTTGGCATACAACAGCTCGTTACAGTTTCATTTCATAACGGTCTCTACATGTCCATAAGAAAAACTTTGTTCGTCCTTATAACCTGCAACTTCCAGGCCATTCACCATCGAAAAGCGTCCTTTTCTTCAGCAAAAACCCCTAGGTATTAGGGAATTCATGGAAACCATTTCCCAAAATAGGATAGGAAAGCTTGCAACTTCCAGACTTGTTATCTATATGAAACTCTCAGGAAACATAGTGTTTGATCATGAAGTCCTCGAGTCCATACCAATAAAAAAATGTTAAAAAAATGGGCCTCTTACGAGGGAGACTTGCAACCCTAAGGAATTAAAAAATGACCCTTAGCAACTTTAGAGCAAATTTTCTTTACAATAACTTACCCCAAAAAACCTCTGGGGGTGCATTCAGCCTCTTAAAAATAAGCTGAAGCTTATGGCTTGACGCCTTAATGCAGCATGGCTGACAAAAAATTAATTAAGCAACTCGACACACGTCTGCTCTGCCAAGCTCTTAAAATTGAAAAGGACGCTTTTTTGGCTTCTCTTTTCCCACTTATCATTTTTAATATATAAAAAATTAAACTTCTTCCTCTGTCAAAAGTTTAATAAACTAAAAGATGCCAACATACTTGTGTTACTTGGACACAAAGAAGAAGAAGAGATGAAACTTCAGGTTACTACTGAACCTATTTAAATTAAATGTATTTATAAATTTTGTAAACAACATGAGGAGATAGAACTTGAAATTTATTCGAGAAACCTATTGAAGAATTTTAAGTAACTTCCTAATGAAGGACAACGTCATAACCTGTGTAATTTACTGTAAAATGCCAACTTTGCAAACTGACTGATTAATATTAGCCTGTTAATTTAGTTCCGCAACCCACTGCACGTGTGAAGCATTGCTGGTTGCATACAGTTAAACACAAAGTAACGAATTTGTATAAGTTAATTTACCAAATTATAAAACAAATAACATGGAGTGTTATACTGCCCGCCACCATCAAATAAAAATATATACTTTGAAGAAGGATATATTTTTATCACCTTATAAAGTTTTGACTAAAAATTTTTAAATTTTTTCTTCCTTACATTACCGAAAATTCCTACGTGCTATGTTAGTATTAATCCTAAACCCGAAATACCTATTTCTAAAACATTCCTTTTATCAAGAATTGTCAAACCTTAATTTACCTAACGCCTAACTTAAATATTACTATCAACTACTAAACCAACGTTTAGCCTAGCTTTCTATTTCTAAAAAAATAGACAGCAAAAATACTTAAATAGTACTATATAGCGAAATACGTACGATATGTATTATTCACTATACAGGGGAGATAGGGGAATATGTAGCTACATTTGGGGACATAGGTAACTATATACACAGGGTAAATTTCTCAATTCCTGTAAACATTCATTTGAGTGGGTACACAATGAACAATCACTTGAGTGAAACATAAAGTGAAGACACGGTAGTGAAACACAGTAATGAAAACACAGCAAGTATCTATCTTTTTGAATACCCAAAAAAATCATTTTTAAGCTCAAACAACAGGACTAATAAGCAAAACCTTTCTGGGTTTATCTGCATATTTACCAGACGGAAGGAAAACTTGACGTCAAGGTATGTTGGGGAAAATATTATAATGCTATTTTTAGCAATATAAAAAAAAAAACAATTAATTTTTAGTTTTCTTCTAAAAATTAATTATAACAAAGAAAAATATATCCAGTTCGGATATTTAACTGCAATGAGTATGCAACACAATAAACTTGAAATTCTCAAATGGCCTGATTTCTTAAGTTAAGAAATCTATCAATTTTTAAGTTTTATCCTATAAAAATATTTAGAAAATTTAATATGAATTAGAGTACGAATTTACTAGGGAGGTTAATCAGAGGTTTTATAAAAAGAAATGATAGAAATATCTAGGTAACAGAAAAATTTTACTCTGATAAATCAGAATTCGATCCTAGATATGGTTTTAACTGACTAATGTGCCAAGCACCAGCATCTGTACCATCCAAATTATCTAATTCATATACTATTCTAGATTTAACTGTACGTACTTTACACAATACGTATCGAGGTGCCAATTTGGCAGAAAACTGTTTTTCAGCATCTGAAAGAACATGGTTACGTTTCCACACCTTGTCACCTACTTTAAATTTAAAATCACGTTTTCTCAAATTGTAGTGTTTTGAATTTCTTTTATACATTACATTTAATTTATCTTGCACCTTTTTGTACAATTCCGGAAAATTTTTTAGATTTTGAGCATATGGATCTGCATATCCAGGCTCCAATTCAAAATTATACTCATGTGCTTTTCCTTCATAGAAATCACCTGATATAGGAATATTTCGTCCAAAATTTAGAAAGGCGGGGCTGTACCCTACTGTGTAATGTGTCGAAACTCTCATGGCATGAGCAATTTTATAAATTTCTTGGTCCCAATCTTTGTGTCTTTTTACAAAACAACGAATAGATGTTAATAATGTTCTTATATTTCGTTCTGCCGCATTCGTTTGAGGATGGTAGCGTGCATTATATAAGACCTGTACTTTATATTTTTTAGTAAAAGTTTCGAACTCTTTACCTGTCATTTGTGAACCGTTGTCACATACTATAAATTGGCTTACCCCGTAAACTAAGAAAATGTCATTTTCAATAAATGAAATTAGGGCCTTTGCCTTAGCAGCACGTATTGGTTTTACCATAACATATTTCGTAAAGTAATCGGAAACTATAATGGCGTGAGTATTTCCTCTTGGAGAACGTGGATATGGACCAAGGAAATCAATAAAAATACACTGAAATGGCATTGAAATTTTTCGTTCAGAACCCATAAGACCCATTGGTGTTGAATTAGGCATTTTTTGACTATGACAAACATCACAATTTCTTACATATTTAAAAACATCTGTTCTCATTTTTGGCCAATAGAAATTTTCAGTAATTTTTTTAAGCGTTTTGTAAAATCCGAAATGTCCCGAAGTAGGAATATCATGACAGTGACTAATTATTTGAGTACGCTGTGAAAGAGGAACTACCAATTTCCAGTCAGAAATGTTTGTTTTAAGTGGGATTTTTTTTGGTAAGTATTTATAGATATACCCCTCATTTAATGACCAATGTGGATAGTTTTCTGGATGTTTATTTATATTATCACGCATTTTCAAATACCAAGGTTCTAGATCTTCAAGCAAAATACCTAATACATTTACTTCTTCTGGAAGTGGTGATCTAGATAACGCATCTGGCACTACATTTAGCTTGCCCTTGCGGTGAACTATATCAAAATCAAACTGTTGCAACTGGGTTGCCCATCTAGCTAAAACTCCAGTAGGTTCACGTAACTTGTGAAACCACAAAAGACTATAGTGATCGGTAATGACAGTAAAACGAGTGCCCTCAATGAACGGCCGAAATTTTGTTATACCGAACAATACAGCTGCTAACTCACGCTGGTAAGTTGACCAATTTCTTTCTGTCCTAGAAAGACTACGACTTGCAAAAGCAATTACTTTCTCAACACCATTCTGGGACTGAGTAAGCACGGCTCCTAAACCTGTTAGGCTAGCATCACACTGTATGGTAAATTTAAGAGAAAAATCTGGCGAAGATAAAATCGGAGCAGAAACTAAGGCTTGTTTAACGTCTTGGAATGCTTTTTCAGTTAAATCATTCCATACTATAGGAAGTTTTTTTCCTTTTCCACCTCTCAACAATTCATTTAAAGGAGATACTAAAGTGGAAAAATGAGGAACAAACCTCCGATACCATGAAGCTAAACCAAGGAAACGTTTAACCTCTGTACTATTTTTAGGCCTGGGATAATCTAGCATTGCTTTAACTTTATCCGGGTTAGTTCTTAAACCATCCTTATCCACAACAAAACCAAGATAATTCAGTGAATCACGAAAAAACTGACATTTGTCATAATTTATAGTAAGGTTAGCAGACTTTAAGCGGAAAAATACATCATTTAAAAGTTTAATATGCTCATCAAAAGAACTACTTATTAAAATAACATCATCCAAGTAAACAAATCCAAAAGGTTCTAATTCTGGACCTAGAATAGAGTCCATCAATCTTTGCTGTGCTTGAGCACTATTTGTCAAGCCAAAAGGTACTACACAAAAATGAAATAAACCCCTGCCGGGTACACTAAAAGCGGTTTTTTCCTTGCTTTCTTCTGTCAGAGGTATCTGCCAGAAAGCACTTTTCAAATCGATACTAGAAATAAATTTAGCACCTTTCAACATATTTAAAATATAGTCAACCCTAGGAAGTGGATATGAATCAGCTTTTGTGACGGAATTTAATTTACGTCCATCAAAACAAAATCTATAGCTGTTATCAGATTTTTTGACAAGTAAAACAGGTGAGCACCAACTACTAAAGGAAGGTTCTACCACACCTAATCGCAACATTTCATCAAGTTGTTTATTTAATTCTGTCAATAAATATGGTGATAATTGATATTGCCTTTGTTTAATCGGTCTAGCTTCTCCTGTGTCAATGTGTTGAACATATTTATTTGTTCTCCCTAACTTTCCTTCTGGTGATAATTTTTTAAATTTCTCCAAGATATTTTCTACCTGTGCTTTTTCTTTAAGAGACAGAGAAACTGTAGTCTGTATGCCAGTATTGATATTGTTTGAGAAATCATGTTTATTAACTACATTTATATGAACTTGCACTGATTTATTATCCATTTCCCAAGTGTTTGTTATGAAATTTAAAAATAGACCAAAAGATTTTAAAAAGTCACTACCCAAAATAAATGGATGACAAACCGAAGGAACTACTAAGGCTTCAACTAATTTACATTTATCTTGTAAACAAATAGGTAACAAAACAGAGCCAGAAATTTTTTGTTTTTGACCATCAGCGGTAGTCACAAATTTTGGTTTGGAACTTTGAATTTTTATGTTAAATTTATTTAAAATATATAAACCCTTACTTCCTATAATTGACTGGTTTGCCCCTGAATCAAGTAGTGCTATCAGTGGTTGATCATACAACTTAATTTCTATGTAAGGACGATTGTCATGTGGCCTTTCAACAAAGACTGGTGAAATTTCTAAAGTATCACGCTTATTTTCTAAATAAAATTTTTTAACATTTTTTAGCCAGGATTGCCATTCTAATTTAGAAGTAAAATTTCTACTTTTAATTTGATTACTTATATAAGGTGCTTTCAAAGAAAAATTTCTATTTAATGTAGGAGACTTTCTAAGATTGGAATTCGTAACCGTTCTTGAACGTATAAAATGTGTGGTCTTTTTAAAATTAGACAAGCGGCGACCAATAACGCTTGCTTGATTTACTAGTTTTTTTGACATTTTGTACAATTTTTGGAAATTACATTTGGATTCCCACATTTAAAACAAAACATTCTAGGTTTTTCTCTGCATATTTGAAATGTGTGGTTAGGTTTTTGACAATTCCAACACGTGACAGTAGAAACATTTTTTGTTTTAACCCTATATTTATTCTTTTTATTTGAGGTGGAAGAACTAACTGCTGAACTACTAGATTCTTCAAGATACGCTAAATCAATTTGACCTACATGAGAGCTTTTAGGAGGAGGAACGTAATTGTGTTTTATTCTATCTGCTTCATCTAACTTACGACAAACAGTACACAAATCATCAGTATCTTTTATTTCTACCAAAGCAAGTCGAGAAGTATAACGTGGTAATATTCTTTCTTTGATTATTTTGAGCTTAGTACATTCGGCAGGTGGACGGGATAATCTATTAAAATATGATTCCATGGTAGCAATATAAATGTGAATTGGTTCTTTATCACCTTGTGTTCTTTTTTTTATTTCATCCCATAGATTGTCGTCAAAACTTTCTGGTAAGAAATCACGTGTCAATAATTTAACTAATCCTTCCCAGTCGGTAGCTAACTTTTTACTTAAAATATTTTTAAGCCATAATTTGGCAGAACCCTCAAATAAATCGGAAACTGAAGAAAATAATTCTTGTTTATCAACATTACGGGATACTGATAATTCATTTACTTGTTCTAAAAATGTATGAACACTCATACTTTTTGCATCAAACTTTAAATTCCATTTGTAGACCGGTACAGATTTTCTACAATGTTGGTTAGGTGAAACAGACCTTCTTGTAACAGAATTTTGAAAACTAGTACTAGGTACTGGATTATTGACTAATTGTGAAATTTCAGGTTTATGAACCTTTTCTTGTAAATCTGCGTCTAATTCTAGACAAGTTGCATGAGAATCGTCTTTAAACTCTTTAGCTTCTATTTCTACATCCTCCGGAATAGGCATTCTTAAAACTCTATTATAAAGATGACAAAGACGTGTCTCAATTCGCTTATACATAGAATCGGTAGCTGGACCATCAAAATCATGTATTAAATTTTTTATTGACTAGTGCATTTTCTATAATTTCCTTTTCAGCTTTATATTCAAAATTTGGATCAACATAATCAACCTCTCTATTACGGTCAGTATCTAATAATCTATGCAAAATCTTACGTTTTGCTGGGGCATCTTTTCTACCTGCATTGACACCTCTTATACGTAACTCATAATTTAATTCATCAGAAAGAAGATGAATTGGCTTCATACTATGAGGCTCCATGATCAAAGTAAAAATATTTATGTAACGAAGAAAATATTTAAATACCAGAAAAATATTATATATAAGGTCTCACGTAAAATAATTTGTTAATAATAATGGATCAGTTTACCAAGCGTCAACCTAACAGTTTCACACAAATATGGACAGATAAATAGACCAATAAAAAAATTCAGAATGTCGACTGACACTAGTGCATTTTTCTCTCACACAACAGATCAATAGATTAATGGTGGCTTAGATATACTACAAAAAGTTGAACAAATCGGGCCCTTGACGTTGGAAGCGCCACTCTTGTGACACCTGTTTGATTAAAACCAGACAGGTACCTCAATTTGCGGACGGCAGCCTTTGGGTTATGGGAGAGCAGAGTCGTGGGTTGATACTTACCGATTTGCTCAATAATTTTTAAAAGAAATTTAAAGATATAAATACAAGTATAGAAATACAAGTTTTAAACTAATTTGCTAAAAAGATATTCAGGGCGCCACCATAGCTTGCCTAAAAATTATCCTGCATTGTGAAAGCTACGGAAAACAATACATAGGTTAAAATATAGTTATAGCTCACCAGTACTCTATTGAAATGTCATAAATGGGAGAAAATAAACACAATATTAATTAGTCACAACTTTACTTTAGCGGATATTCCCACTAACAATTTGATAATTACAGATTCAAAATAATCGTGTGATAATTATATAAATTTTAATGTTGCCTTAAGATTAATTGAAATTTTGAAGGATTTAATAACCAATGGTGCACTTTAAAGAATTTTATAAATTTTAGTTATATGTATAGCCAGAAATATATAAAAGAAAATGTTATAAAATGGAGATTCCCATCAATTTGGTAATTACAGATTTAAAATAACCATATGATAATTATACACTATCGTGCTATAAGCGTAGTTGAAATATTTAAGAATTTAATAACCAATGGTTTAATTTAAAGAATGTTATGAAATTTAATTATATGCATAGCCAGAAATATATGAATGAAAATTTTATAAAATGGTACCACTTTTTACAATATAAGTTAAAATTTAATATAAGTTTATTTGAGAGGCATTACCGTAGTAACCCTCTAAATACCTGTTGGCATACAACAGCTCGTTACAGTTTCATTTCATAACGGTCTCTACATGTCCATAAGAAAAACTTTGTTCGTCCTTATAACCTGCAACTTCCAGGCCATTCACCATCGAAAAGCGTCCTTTTCTTCAGCAAAAACCCCTAGGTATTAGGGAATTCATGGAAACCATTTCCCAAAATAGGATAGGAAAGCTTTCAACTTCCAGACTTGTTATCTATATGAAACTCTCAGGAAACATAGTGTTTGATCATGAAGTCCTCGAGTCCATACCAATAAAAAAATGATAAAAAAATGGGCCTCTTACGAGGGAGACTTGCAACCCTAAGGAATTAAAAAATGACCCTTAGCAACTTTAGAGCAAATTTTCTTTACAATAATTTACCCCAAAAAACCTCTGGGGGTGCATTCAGCCTCTTAAAAATAAGCCGAAGCTTATGGCTTGACGCCTTAATGCAGCATGGCTGACAAAAAATTAATTAAGCAACTCGACACACGTCTGCTCTGCCAAGCTCTTAAAATTGAAAAGGACGCTTTTGTGGCTTCTCTTTTCCCACTTATCATTTTTAATATATAAAAAATTAAACTTCTTCCTCTGTCAAAAGTTTAATAAACTAAAAGATGCCAACATACTTGTGTTACTTGGACACAAAGAAGAAGAAGAGATGAAACTTCAGGTTACTACTGAACCTATTTAAATTAAATGTATTTATAAATTTTGTAAACAACATGAGGAGATAGAACTTGAAATTTATTCGAGAAACCTATTGAAGAATTTTAAGTAACTTCCTAATGAAGGACAACGTCATAACCTGTGTAATTTACTGTAAAATGCCAACTTTGCAAACTGACTGATTAATATTAGCCTGTTAATTTAGTTCCGCAACCCACTGCACGTGTGAAGCATTGCTGGTTGCATACAGTTAAACACAAAGTAACGAATTTGTATAAGTTAATTTACCAAATTATAAAACAAATAACATGGAGTGTTATAAACTAATCTGGATCCTGAACTAATCTCCGACTCCAACTAACCAGAGCAAAAGACCGTTACACATTCTAACGATTTTTGTCTCTGGTTTCGACATTGTTTACGAAAAAATATCTATTCACACGACGATAGCCGAGCTGCTCCCCGTGTTATATGAATACTTAAATCCGATATTGGCGACGTGTCCAGCTTGGAATTTATGTTTTAACAGTCGGGCACATCTAATTTCATATTTTATGCGTTCTGATAAATTTTATTCAGATTGTGTTCTAGCGAATTCTGAAATATGAGGTCCATGCCCTAGATGTCTGGTACCTTTCCCATAGTATATAGAGTGATACAATGTGGTAGACCTAACTCAAATTTCTATTTTGTCTGAATTTATTCCGCCTTATCCACGATGTTTATGTTGTCAACCTACCAACGCCGTCGATGTGCTGTAAAATGGAAATTACGTTGTAGTCGCGCACATCTAGCTTACTTTTTATACATTCTTGAGGTCTGTTCTTTAAAAGATATTGTATTAAAAAAATATTGATTATGTCCTGCATCATACATTCGCGAATTCATATACAGGGTATTTTGTATTTCACTGCCTTATTAGTACATGTATTGATTCAGTCGTATACAGGATATTTTATTATTTTGTTGCACTTATCGACCAGAACTAAAGTAGTTGTTTGAATGGCATTTTCTACTTTCTCACTTTCTCGATACATGCACATTCAGAAAGAAATCTATTTTCATCTTTTTATGTATTCTGATAAATTTTTATGCAGGTTCTTAAAAATATATGGATTATGTTGTATACAGGGGGGCTACGGAAATTGTTAGTTGAATACATATTTTGATTTTTCTATACTTAAAAGAAATTGTGAACGAAAGAGCACATGCGGAAATTGTTAGAGTCGAATTAATCATATACAGTGTATTTTATTATTTTGTTGGTACGGAAATTGTTGTGGTCATATGAATTTTGTACTTCCTATAATTATTAGTACATGCATTGATTGATTCGGATTAATCATATAGAGAACAATTTGTATTATTATATACAGGGGACTACGGGAAAATGTCGGGTATTTTTATATTTCCTATAGTTATTAGTATAATGCATTGATTGATTCGGATTAATCATTTTGTATTATTATATTCTACCGTATAACACTTACTTCATATTTTTTTGAGTTGCTCAAAGCATGTTACGTGATAAATGAATATATCGTTGATAAAGAAAGGTATTGTTACGATAAATCACCCCTAGCTCAAGTTTCGGTGGATGGGCCGTAGGTATACTTGTGTTCAAAATATAAGGAGCATTTCGGAACCCTTTGCCTTTGTCGGCTTTATTTTAGATAAGAAACCGCCAATGCTTTTTATATTTTGGTGCCGACTTTATAAAAATATTGCAGTATCAAACACACCTTAGTTGTTATTTTTTTAGTGGAGATTAAATTTTCCCAGAGAGTGAGAGAGAAAGAAATAGGCGCCAATCCGTTCAGTAATTATAATTTACATTTTATACAGAAAATTAGTTATCAAACGGATAAACTAACCAATAGTAGAATTTTCAAGATCTTATACAAAAAATGCAAATTTGATTTAATGCGTTGGTGAGTATTAATCGTACTTTAGCAAATGTATTTAACGAGCAATGTTATTTTAGATTTAAAAGAGTATATACATGTATATACTTCAAATATGAAAATTTTTAATAAAATTTAGGTTATTTACCATTGCACTATCTGCTCAGATCACTTATTAATAATAAAAGGAATAAAGGTGGTGTAAACAAATTTAGAATAAGAATATTTTAACAAGTTATGTAGTGACACTTAGCTGAGGGTTTCTTCATAAGAAGAGGGTTTCCTGTCCAACGAAGGGGTATGATTATGAAAAAATCCACTCCTCCACGGTCGTTGAAGTTCTAGATGTTTTCAGCAGCAAGCCAAGGAGTTCCTTGTACTCTGGTGAACCAAACCAGGACTTTTCCCAAAGTGGCTTTAGAAAATCATGTATGCTTCGTCCTATGTGTCTCCAAAGAATTTATTTCTAAAACTATGCTGAGGGCAACCTACTTTACTTTAAATTAAGTATCTTCTGAATAAGAAGAACCATTGAAATAAAACACGAAAATTTCGGAGCCATGAAAACACCCTAAAATGAAATGAAATATGTTTGAATTTCTAATAAGTGACAAGCGCTAAATTTGTTATATTTGTTTGGTCAGCAACGGGGTATGATATTTGCTATAAAAAAGCGGAAGACGCCATTTTAGAAATGGTCTCCATGAAGTAATTAAGATCTTCTTACCCAAGTTTATTTCGAAAACTATTAACCATCCGTATTTTTACGCTATACTGTTGCAATAACTGGGGTTCTATTCCCCTAATTACATAAATTAATCAGACATTACCATTGGCAGAGTACGAAGTGTCCCAATCACTTTGCAGACTCCGTCGATATTATAGTATACCCATCGAAAACAAAACTGTGCTTACCCTTTGCTTTCTAGGTGATTCTATCCTTTTTGGTGTCCATCAACCAGGTTACTTCACAACCAAACTTTACTGAACATAAAATGAACTTCATTTCATAACAAGCAAATAAAACACGTGATTTCTCAAAACACTTAAACCACTATATTTACAGAAGAAGTATGAAAACAAATGGAAATGACAATCACAAACGTTTACGATTAAATAAATTAACAAACAGTAATTACACTATATCAAGAAAAGAAATGGTCCGCGGCAACTTCAAATCTTTAGCTAAATCGCGACCGAATATTCTTAGTTCAATTACAACACATTCATTTTCTACTTATTAAAACCGGCAAAATACTGAATAAAGGTACTTAAACTTTAAAATTGAAAAAGGTTCGCAAAACGAGAATTTACTATACCCTGTAGGTAGATGATGACCGAACAGAAGTTAAGCCCGATATTCTCTCAATCGAAATAATACGTTTGAAAAGTGGGCCGTAAACTTTAAACCCTCGACCAATTAACATCTTCTTTACTTTAAACCGTACCCCCTATTTGAAATTACCTAACGGACCATGGTATTTATCATATGGCCTAAGTTAACATTTTAATACCACTCCCGCAGATGGAAAAAAACCCCTTTTGTTCCTTACTTTGCCTTTGTATAGGGGAAAAAATCTGCCGTAATTGATCTATCTATCTTAGTCTATTACATGTTTTCTGGGATCGTCTATCAGCTGAATTAGTCTTGAACATTTAACTAGACCCCCGGTGGGTATCTCAACAAGTGTCCTTAACTTCAAGTGAGCAAAGCGAATTGGACATAAAATAATTTGGATGGTTATTTATTGTTTCCAAGTGGCTAACGTCGACTACCTAATAAAGAGTAAAGTTAAAAAAGCATGTTTCCTGGGCTCTAAAGTAAAACAGTTTGCAACAGATATTTCTATGACCTGTATTTTATTGTACTAAAATCTCGACCCTTAAAATATTACAGAAATCAGAAGTAAGAAAATACAGTGGTTCTATGAGACAGGGCCGGACTTGGCTCCCTTAATTTGACTTTTGTTACATTGCCCCCCCCCCCCTGAGATTGAAGCATATTTGTTTTTCATGACTAAAACAATTGATTCGATCCCAGCATAGGTTGATTACAAAAGTTTATAATTAATTATCTACTAGGGTCCCCGCGATTCCCGTCACGATCACTGAGTAACTTGTTCACTGACACTTACATTGAGTTCCGTCGCTGCCCACCAAGTCTAAGGTCCGGACAGTCACCTGATGTCGTCTTCGCGTCTCGCCGGTTGAATCGTCCTGCTGTTGTAACTGGCTCTGTCCCCCTGGATTGCTCTCCGTGGCTCCTCGTTGGCGGTGGCTCTGGACGCGGTCGGTGGTCTTCCCCTGGACCTCGTGGCATCTTCCTTGCGGAACCTGGCTCTCCTCATCGGTCCAACGGTAGTTGGGGTGTGGAACCTGAAACTCATCAGTACGTGTAAGTTCTCTGTGAATGCGTAAGGACCATATACGCCTGTTTTTCCGCTGGATTTTTCTCCTAACTGGGTGTTCGTCCTGATGTCCTCCCTGTCGTGGTTCTTCCCCTGCGGAGATCCGTGTGCCTACCTCGGTCGGCGCGTAGTTTGTAGATCCCCTGGCGTGTTCGTGGACCTAAACCTTCTTACTGACCTAGAATTAAACTTAAAGAAAAAAAAAACACAAACAAAAGAAAAGACAAAAAAACGTTCCTTCGGAACGCGAGAAATCGATGGTCCCGGATGGATGATAGGAACGGCGCGATCTTGGTTACGTAGTTTCCGGTCCGTATTTTTTTCGATTCCGCGGCTGTTTCTTGTGTCGATTTGGTGTTTTACTAGTTGGTACACTGCCCCATAGCGTGTTGTTATTAGTAGAAATAACTACTCTTGTGTGCACTACCCTTTACAGTTTCTGACCTTCCAAGTGATCCATATCCCCTCTTCTCTCATCCTTAGCCGTATAAGGAGTCTTGCCGGGGCACTTCTTCCCATGCGGTCCATCCTCGGACGCTGACACCAAGTTTATAAGTGGGGTGTGACGATAAAGGGTCTGTGGTATTGGAGTAATATTAAGAATTCTTACCACTATATTCCTATTGTTGTTAGGCACCCTCTGGCGGACGTCTGCAACTGTAGACCGTACAAATGCCCATTTCTGTGTTAAATAGTGGTTCGCAAATCACAGTGCCTGCTGGAATCCGGGTGTCTATTGGCACATACACATCGCAACCCTGGAATGCTGGGATGTGTATATCTTCACTCAATCGTACTACGTTTGGGGCGTTTTTTAAACTATGACCCATTTGTGGTCCTCTGGACTCGGCCAAGTTCTCAGAGGTCGATCCTGGAAGTTCGCTATTGTCACCGGGATAGTCGTGGAATTCTTTCGGGCTATTGTAAGATCTCTTCGGTTCGACAGCTGGGAGCTCCTGTGCAACTTCCATGTCTCTATCATATTCGTTCGTGTTGCCCAGTGACTCTGTACAGTCAAACCTGTCGTGGTTTCCGGGTGGTGTCCCAGGAGTTGCAGACTTGTCCCCAACGGCAGGACACAGTGGTACCATGACGCCGAGGGGCACTCACTTGGGGCCACGCGGCTTGGGGCCCCCGCCTCCTCATTCTGCTAGCCCCGCCTCGATCGCAACGGTCTGCACGTGGAAAACAGTCACTGTCGGAGACAGCGAGCGCTGCACCTCCTGCTAGATTATCGTGGTCCATAATCCGTTGCCCTCGGGTAGACCCGTCACTTGTTAAGGCCAACTATAACCGCGTAAGTTCATTATACCCCGTCCAACTATATGACCATATTGTAGAAAAAGGACTAACCTTCCATTCCCTTCGAACAATTACTAAACTTACTTCAAAATTTCGGTTCGGCTCCGCTAACCCGTTGTCATAACTGTGGAGGAGGGTGTTAAATGTGCTTTGTAACGGTAATTTTGGATTTTTCTCACACACTCTGTATGCCTGTTCAAATTAAGTGAGATCTTGCTAAATCTTTTACAGTAGTTATAGTCAACTAATAAGGTAACCTATTGGTATATGTGGTTGCTGCCCGTAGGTTCCGATATTTCCTATCCGAGCCCCACCAAAGCGATCTGCGCAAATTGAATATTGAAAAGGGGATTTCTTAATTAAGTTAACGAGCGAAGGAACAGAAAAATTCCTATCGCCATTTTGTACGATTGTTGTGGTGCTGTATATTTTAAATTATTTACACAAAGGCCTTTCTAAGCAGGAGGTAGGTCGAATTCTATTCAAATACCTAGATTTAATAAATTTATGGGAAATAGGAAACTAGCAATCAATCAGGTGTAGCCGGCATCACTTAAAAATAACTCTATTTTAGATTCGCCGGCCTTTTGTTTTTATTATTGGTTCTGCCACAACAATGTAATATATTATATTCTGGGGACTAACTGCCATACCAGTGGAGTAGGCCTTCCGAACTTGGATCGTAAGCAACCCTATGATGCTCTAAACGACAAGGGAATCTCTCACGGAGATCGTAAGATCAGAATATTTTTTTCCACTTTCTATTAGAAAATTCAACAGGGCAAGTAGTGTGCCATGCTCAAAAGGTTTTCTACCTACGACGAATTGATACCTAATTCTTATCACCGAGCCTACGAGAAGAAAGGGTTACAGCTTACTATGCCAAATATATCTCTCTGATATATTACCTGGTTATAGTTGAAAGAAAGGGAGTATTTCTACCAACATCAACGTTTCCCGTATACTGATTTCTTTATCCATTACTTGTTTCGACGCGCAACTAGCGAACACCCTGTAAATTGTCTCATCAGGTATATTTTATCTCTATCTCGTTCTGTGCTCGTCGCAATTTACCCGACTTACGGCGATCCGGAATTCCTATCCGCTTCCCTGGGTAGGGGAGAAGAAAAAAACAAAAAAAAGAAATAAACCCTAAATGTAAAACATGAGATGAGAAAAAAAATACATCATATTTCCCTGGAACTGAAAAGAAAAGTGAAACTCTGCATTAGTCTATACCAAACATTCTCTTTCCGTTTGTCCCTATCCTCGGTATTTCTCTCCTCTCCTCTTTTTGTTCATCTCCCCCCTACTCATTTGTTGGACCCCAAAAGAAAATTCACAGCCGGTGTTCTCCTCCAGGTTTTCGTACATATTACTAAAGCCTCTAGTTTTTATAAAAATAAAATTCATAAAAATCACCTAGCTAAAACTGTTACCCAGTGAAATGTTTTTTTTCTCTTTTATCACCATTCTTAAAACTCAATGTCATATTCCACTCAAATTCTATCTTAAGGGAAAAAAAAAATTTGTCTTGTTAATGCCCTGACTTCTCCTAGAGCTGTATAAACGCGATATATCTACAATTAATCTTATAATAATCATAGAATATCCATAACCCTTTTTGAACTTGAATAAAACACTAAAGCCACACAAGAGAAACTGAAATTATGCAACTATATGTCTCCTACCTGATACAAAATAATTAGTCTGAAAGCTATTTCTTATATTTTCTACCTAATGTTTACCATATGCTCATGAATGAGCACAGACTATTTAACAATGGCACGATTTTACCCAAAACAAAAATCAAAATGCGAATAAAAAAAAATTAAACAGAATTTTTCTTTTCTTATCTTTCTATCATCTCTGATATTTTCATCAAAACGTAAATATTCTAATGGTATAACTCGAAAATGATGGGCTCTCTGTATTGTTTTATTTCCAAAAACGTACTCTGTATTATTTAATTTATAAAATTTAATTTAATGGCATGTACTATTCTAATGTATTGGCCTCTATTGTCTATCATAATCGGGGTTACGTACGACATTGTAACCAAGCTTTCTATGACCAAATTGCCTGTATTGGCACGCCCCTGTAAACGTTTATTACACTTGCAAAGCTTATTGCACTTAAGATTGCCTTTATTCATATTGTCTAAACTCTAAATTCTCTAGAGGTGGAACACCTGAGACTGCAAATTTCTTATCAGCAACTTCTTACCCCGTTTTTGTTCCGAATTTCGTTTTAACCCTATGTAACAACAAAGAAGTATTTCTAAATCCTTGTTGGACTCTCGGCACAACTCCACTCTACGGTCATCATCTATCCTTTTATTCACTAACAATATTCAATTCACAAAGTTATCTCAGAAGTGCCCTTCAGTTAAAACCTTAACTTTCTCTGCGTAGGTATCTCTGCTTTTTCTTATATCACCATGACCCTGTACTATAACCATAGGTGTACTATTTATTTAATTAATTTCTCTGATAACAATAACGCGCCAATTTCGTTCACTTCGAGTATACCTCGCGCAAAATTATTGACTCGACCCATATGGTGCATTTCTATTCTATAACGCTGGGTTTATATGCCCCCTGAACTGCAATGTATGGTTTCTTTCTCTTCCGTCGCGATTTCTGGGTCTCTAAATTTGGATACTAATTAATTTCTGTTTATTCTACTCGTCCAATAAAGAACAATTATATATCTGCTCATCTATATATGTATACTCACACATACATTAGTACGCCTCCATGCCTATTTACCAATAGATATACATCTTCATCTACCTACGTAAAAATTCATACATTTCCACCTATCTATATACTCGACATGTACACACACATATACGTACACATATGCCCATATACATATACAGACTCGCCAATCAATAAGCAGTACGAGCACTGTCCCCCCCGTAAATGGTTCAGAAACAACAAAACCCTAGGTAATTTTCTTGTTTCCTGCATTCCAAAAAGAAACAGGTGATTGCATCTGGCTTAATTCATGAATCGAAAATTTGACTAATTTCTCCAAATTGAGAGGCTCAACCCTATCGGTAACTTTCTAGCTGTAGTTATTATACAAATTTTAGCGGTAAATTTTGTATGTGCCCTCTATTACTTTGACCTTCCAGGGAATATTAAAATTTGCGATTTTTAGCTCTAGTTCTTTATATTTAACAATTAATGTAGCTTAATTACTCATGAGATATATTCTAGAACTCGTCATATCCCTAAAAAAAAGACCTAACCAGTCGTGAATTAGCTAAATTCTCCGTGTAATTTTGATCAAAATATATAAATGTACCTCGCATAACTCGGTTTCGTAAAACCAATTTAATCTTAAAAAAAAAAATAATTCGTTCCATTTCAAATCGTTAATGTAAATTAATTCGAGAAATTTTCCAACAAAAAAAAACTTCTGTTACTTTGAAAGCGAAAGGGCAAATTTTCTAACTATCCTAACTAATTCTATTAACTCAAATACAAAAGCAAACTACTTTACCTGTAACCCTTTGTGCATGCTATGTCCAACAAAAAAAAATGATAAGGGATACTGTAACCAAAATTGTATAAAAATATTTTTAAGTCCTTATAAATCATTAATCAATTACTTAAACAATTATACAATTGGGAAACAAACAAACGAACTATTGGAAAAACTATATCTTGGCCTGAACGTGTAGCCAGAGGGAAATTTATGTACATTAACATAGCTTATATTTCTAAATTTCACTTTATTCGATAGTCTAATTGCGATTTTTGGTTTCGTTTTAGCGTACCTTGCACAAAATGTACTATTACAATTTCCGCGATAAGCTGTCTCTCTGAAAGGAAATAAGTACTCTAGATTGCTTTCTGGCTAGCATTTTAACCTTTTATTCCTTACTTACTTTGAATTTTACGAAAATATTGAATTGCTACTACTTTAAAGTGGGAAAGCCAACAAACAATAATCAAAATATACAGATAGCTCTTGATTTCTGCCTGAATAGCCTACTTAAGTCCTCTGTACTTTCTTTCGTGTACTTACTGCTTACGTGAAGTTATAGTAATTTATTCTAACATAGTAATTTAATGGGAATGCACATACTTCAATTTACAACAAAATAACATAAACACCTTGAATAAACACGGTTTCTGCTTACGTAACTTAGGTTTTAGGTATATCATAAATTTGGAAAACAACCGTAATTTATTTCATTGAGTGACCTATACATTCTATCTATCTAAAATGAATCTTCCCGCGAAAAGTTCCTATTTCGAATTACCTTGTCTACGCTACCTGTACGACACTGTTATTTGTTTCGGTGCATACATAATTTTACAACGTGCTTCCTCTGTTATGCTTAGCTATACCTTTCTCCCTATTACAACTACTGATTGCATCAACCCGTATATTATAATAATCCCTGGACTAATTCCGCTTTTACTTTTTAAATAAAACCTTGTTTGTCTCGTGCCACTTTCCTTGGCTAATGTATTTACTATTTATTATACTGCAATTTGCTCGGTATTTACTCTTTGTGATGACCAACTCCTACAGGTACCTAAGTTTGTAAATAGGGTTTTGTCCGAACGAGGATGCAATAACCTCGTCTACTGCGATTATTTAACGCTAGATCCGTATTTTTAAATTTTACTCGACGACATATTTCTAAATATCGTTTCTCTAAATTCCCTACTTCACAACAGATCAGTAAAATTCCCTTTTTATTCTCAACCTTCGGTAAATAGGAGCACTAATTTCTGTATATACTTTGTTTATTGCTTTGACACAACCTTAATTCCTTTATACACATATAACTCTATGAATTGTCTATTGTAGTTCAGTATCAGGATCTTTTTATTTTGCTATCTAGGAATTAAACACAAGCCGTTCTTACATATACTATAATATGCCCCACCAATGATAATATCTTATTTCTCACCTCTACTTTCTATACTAATTTTAATTTACTTTACTTGACACATTCACGAATCATTATTCTAGCAAAATAAATTAATTCTAAGAAATTCTCAACGTACTGGTATAATTTTACGAGTTAAAGAACTTTTACTTTTGAAACCACTAATTTAAACTCTCTTAAGTAATTTTAATACAAGATCAACAACGAAAAATGACATATGTTAATACGTAGGTTCATTTTAAAAGACGAATTTTGAAAATTCTAAAAAATGCAGTGACTCAATTAATTAACTTGAATATTAATTGGTTATGCAAATTTTTTCCTTAAAAACATCCTATTTAGACCGCGCCACTGTAATAACTGGGGTTTTATTCCCCTAATTACATAAGTTAATCAGACATTACCATTGGCAGAGTACGAAGTGTCCCAATCACTTTGCAGACTCCGTCGATATTATAGTATACCCATCGAAAACAAAACTGTGCTTACCCTTTGCTTTCTAGGTGATTCTATCCTTTTTGGTGTCCATCAACCAGGTTACTTCACAACGAAACTTTACTAAACATAAAATGAACTTCAATTCATAACAAGCAAATAAAACACGTGATTTCTCAAAACACTTAAACCACTATATTTACAGAAGAAATACGAAAACAAATGGAAATGGCAATCACAAACGTTTACGATTAAATAAATTAACAAACAGTAATTACACTATATCAAGAAAAGAAATGGTCCGCGGCAACTTCAAATCTTTAGCTAAATCGCGACCGGATATTCTTAGTTCAATTACAACACATTAATTTTCTACTTATTAAAACCGGCAAAATACTGAATAAAGGTACTTAAACTTTAAAATTGAAAAAGGTTCGCAAAACGAGAATTTACTATACCCTGTAGGTAGATGATGACCGAACAGAAGTTAAGCCAAGAGTCCCGATATTCTCTCAATCGAAATAATACGTTTGAAAAGTGGGCCGTAAACTTTAAACCCTCGACCAATTAACATATTCTTTACTTTAAACCGTACCCCCTATTTGAAATTACCTAACGGACCATGGTATTTATCATATGGCCTAAGTTAACATTTTAATACCACTCCAGCAGATGAAAAAAATCCCTTTTGTTCCTTACTTTGCCTTTGTATAGGGGAAAAAATCTGCCGTATTGGTCTATCTATTACATGTTTTCTGGGATCGTCTATCAGCTGCATTAGTCTTGAACATTTAACTAGACCCCCCCCGGTGGGTATCTCAACAAGTGTCCTTAACTTCAAGTGAGCAAAGCGAATTGGACATAAAATAATTTGGATGGTTATTTATTGTTTCCAAGTGGCTAACGTCGACTACCTAATAAAGAGTAAAGTTAACAAAGCATGTTTCCTGGGCTCTAAAGTAAAACAGTTTGCAAGATAAAACGGATATTTCTATGACCTGTATTTTATTGTACTAAAATCTCGACCCTTAAAATATTACAGAAATCAGAAGTAAGAAAATACGGTGGTTCTATGAGACAGGGCCGGACTTGGCTCCCTTAATTTGACTTTTGCTACACTGTCCACTAAATTTATTGTTACTAATTGACGTTAGGAAAATATTTAAAACAATATAGTAAGATCAAAGATATTTAATAATTCACAGCAGTACTAGGACATGTCTATCTTCAATGACGGTGTAATTAGAACTGGCTAATATCATTTGAAATTCAATTTGCTAAACTTGCTTTAATTTATCAAATTTAGGCAATTTTAAATACATATGTTTGCAAATTTGGTTGTATACAGTTAAGTAGATTGATTTTAAATATCTAAATATTAATAAACCCATAAGGTGGCAATGTAAATGCTACAATATACAGGGGGCTACGGAAATTGTTGTGGTCATATACATTTTGTACTTCCTAAAATTATTAGTACATGCATTGATTGATTAGGATTAATCATGTTGTATTATTATATACAGGGGGTTACGGAAATTGTTAGTCATATATACTTATTACTACAATACATGTTAATTGAATCGTATACAGGGATTATGGAAATTGATGTGCTCATATACAGGGTGTTCCTTCGAATGTTTCTTACCATGTATACCCATAGCTCAGTTATGTAATTCTAAAATTCCAGGAAATGTAATTTGATGCACACGTACATTCTAGACTTGTCGAGACTTGTCGGTGACCTTCAAATAACCTCTACACATATGCATTAAAATTTCCGGTCGGTAATGCAGATTCTGTATTTTAATTTCCCACCATTTTGAATTTCCTGTCGGTAATACAGATTTCAGTTTGAATTTCCTGTCGTTAATACAGATTCTATATTTTGAATTTCCCACCATTTTGAATTTCCTGTCGGTAATGCAGATTCCATATTTACTTTAGCCGAGATCCAAACCTTTAGCCAAGACACAAAACTTTAGCTGGGACACAAACCTATAGCCGGGACACAACCCTATAGCCGGGACACAAACCCTTCCCGTAGTTCCGAAATTGTCCGTCCGTTATAGATGGCGCCTGTCTGGCTCAACTGGGGCCGTATCTACTTATAAAAAAATTTAGGGCCTTGGCTTTTAGTATATAGATTAATATACGATTCAAATGTATTGACCCCTCTCTTTAACTGCGAATATCTCAGAAACGGAGGAGCAGAAAAAAATTATAAAATTATGTGTTCATTATGTGTCTATTCTAAATCAACCACTAAAATTTGAATAATGTACATTGGACACTTTTGAAGTTCTGCTAAGTTATATTGAAAAATGTCCAACATTTTAAGGAAAATTTGAACATACCAGTTTTAAATCCGTTATATCTTGGAAAATATGCAAACCATGTAAATAATATTTTAGACACCGATAAACCACGGCTCTTTGTGTACGAGGAAATTTTTCAATAATTTTTTATTTTAAAATTTTGCAGTTATTCTCAAAAATGTGACGTCATGTTTATTCGGTCATTTATCAATGCATTTAAAAATTTTTTGTTAAAATAGTTAATTATATAAAATGTAAGCATTTTCCGAAAAAATAATTGGTTTATATCAAATATTAATTTACTTATCAAGCGTAATAGATAATGTTATAGCAAAGTTGCAATATTATGATATTATTCTTAAGTTTGATAACTAAGTTAATATTTGATTTATACCAATTCTTTTTTCTGAAAATGCTTACATTTTATATAGTTAACTATTTTATCAAAGAAATTTTAAATACATGGATAAATAACCGAATAAACATGACGTCACGTTTTTGAGAATAACTGCAAAATTTTAAAATAAATAATTATGAAAAAAATTTCCTCGTACAAAAAATGCCGTGGTTTATCGGCATCTAAAATATTATTTACATAGTATGCATATTTTTCAATATATAATGGATTTAAAACTGGTATGGTGGCGCAATGCTAAGGCGTTTGGCTTGCGACCACGGAGTCCCGGGTTCGAATCCTGGTCAGGGTATGGATGTTTAGTGGCGTTCTTAATATGTTACCGAAATGGTAGCAGTGGACTAGACCGCTGTTGGGTGGCACAACATGTCTAGTCGCTGTTATCTATCCTGAGTTCGAGTCTCAGCTGCGGTAGATGGCAATATAGCAGGGAATTGGTTGTTGTGTTGATGTCTATGTAGACGTGTCCTGGTTGAGTGGTGCAATAGCATTAGCTAAACTCCGCCAGGACGTTAATATAAATAAGACGATTAAATAAAATAAATAAATAAATAAATAAAATTTCCTTAAAAAGTAGGATATTTTTCAATATAACTTAGCAGAACTTCAAAAGTGACCAATGTACATTACTCAAATTTCAGTGATTGAATTAGAATAGACTCATAATAAAAACATATTTTTTTCACTTTTTTCTGCTCCTCCGTTTCTGAGATATTCGCGGTTAATGTGAGGGGTCAATATATTTGAATCGTACATTAGTTAATATCATAAGCCGATCCAGAGAAAACGTGAGTACTGGACAAGTTACAGACCGACCGCCAGACGAAGAGAAAATTTTATTTTTTTGATTTAAAATCTCGACGTTTCATGACATTCCAAATCTATTTCAACAAAACAAATTTTCGTGTGCGGCAACTCGTATTTTGGAGGAGTGCAAAGGGACGTGGATACACTGAGAAAATTGAACTTTTTTTTTTATTTGGGGTGATTGTGGCTATGGAATGTACTCACTCCATTAGCTCAGTGTGGCCGACTGTTTGCTTTTTTATTACTTATGTATCTTTCTCACATTTCTTAACTCTGAGGTAAATTTACAATTTCTTATATCTGTATGTGTATATATAATTTTTTATTTCTCTAAGTTTGTATACATGCGTTACTTTTTTCCAATAATTGTTTATTGTCATACTACTTATAGTAACTTATTCTAGATATCTCTTTTTTATGATTTTTTTTTACCTATTCTTATCACAATTGTTTTTTTTCTTTTCTTTTAATAAGTATGTATGTTTTTTTTTTCGCTTCTTTATTCAAGTATACTATTTTTTTTTTGAGGGGAAATAAAACGGACACACTATTTTGACTAGGGTTCTGTCTAGTCTTAAACACAAATAAGAGTACCTCGGAACTATTCGGGTAACATTGGGAAAGACATGAGGATCACTTAATACTACCTTACAAGAAACTTATTATTTAGTCTGTTTTTATTACAGTTTTATTCCTAGCTTTTTTATATGAACACACAGCAATTTGCATATTTCGAGGTTTTTAGAGCCTAATAGTTGTGCTAAATTAAATGGCAGGCATATTTTTAATTTGTAAATTTTTTGACAAATTCCTTAATTTTGTCAGATTTTAATTCACAGTTAAGAAGTATGTGCTCTGCATCACCTAATTTACCACAATCACAATGAGGACTGTTCTTAAATTTAATTTTATGTAGATAGGTAGGAACCAGTACGTGATTAAATCTGAGTCTACATATATTTTTCACGCTATTTTTATTGAATTTGCTGTCTTTGAACCATGGCGTTTTAGGTATGATTGGTTGTATATTTTTATAATACATTCCTTTTAGTTCTTGCCTGTAAGCATTTTCCCAATCGATAAGCAATTTTTCTTTAATAATGGGGAGTATATCCTCGTAAGGATAAGGGTAATCTACAATGGTTTGGTTTGTTAGGGCGTCTTTTGCTAATTTGTCGACTTTTTCGTTATTGATGATATTGCAGTGCCCTTTTACCCATACTAAATTAACACTCTTTGATGAGTCTTGTAAGGTTTGTATTAGTGTAACAACAGTATTTATTAAAAAATTGGTATTTGTTTTAGGATTTAAGTTTTTTATTTTTTCTAGGCTGCTTTTGTTGCCGGTAATTATTAGTATTTCTTGTTCTTTTAGAGTTAAGCTATATTTTAATGCCTCTATAATTGCGATCATTTCTGCGGAAAAAATACTGAAATTTGGTGTTAGTTTAATTCGTTTGTGATAATTATTTTGTGGGTCGAATCCATCTGTGTATATACAATATGGATCAGGAAATAGTTGTCCTATGTCATGTTTAAATAATGTATTTGTAAGGTTGTTGGGGTATATACTATAGTCTTGTAAAAAAGTTACTATTATATTCATATTAGTTATTATGTTATTTATTTCATATATCGGGCAAATGTCGCGCTTGTTGATCTGATCTGTGTATGGCAGTGTATTCTTATATATCTCTAACAGCGGTATGGTTGTCTTTTTTGTCCAGTATTTGGTTGACAAATCCAAAATGAATAAATTGTGGATACTTTGTACTAAGTTGCTGTCCTTTGGGTGCATTTTTAATAAAAAAATTGGAACAGAGGATTTTTC
Source organism: Stenurella melanura (assembly GCA_963583905.1). Taxonomy (NCBI): domain Eukaryota; kingdom Metazoa; phylum Arthropoda; class Insecta; order Coleoptera; family Cerambycidae; genus Stenurella; species Stenurella melanura. The sequence continues at coordinate 75,643,137 of OY757315.1, forward strand.
TTCTAGTTTCTATTGGGGTTTCTCTACATTCGGCAAGCAAATTATTTATTGGTGTGCTTCTTAGGGCTCCTATACATAATAGTAAACATTTATTTTGTATTGTTGTTAGTTTGTTTAAGTGACATTGCGCTGCTTGATTATATAATATTGATCCATAATCTAAAATTGATCTAATATACGATTTATATATCATTAGACATATTTCAGTATCTGCACCCCAACTTGTATGTGAAACCATTCGCAAAACATTTATCCCTTTCTCCGCTTTAGAAACTATATGTTCTATGTGTTTTTTCCACAACAGTTTTCTGTCTAGGACAATTCCTAAATACTTCACTGCATTATGGTTAGGAAAAATTGTTTCGTCTATTACAATTTGCGATGGTATATATTTTCCTTTTTCTGGTAAAGGTACATATTTGTGTTTTGCTTCTTGATATTGTTTTTAAACGTCCAGTTTTTTAATTCGATGAATGCCTTTTCTTGAGGTAGTCCTATACTTGTCCTTGGTCCTAATATATTTTCATTGAGTTTTAAATAGAGAATTCTGTTTTCGTACAGTTTTACTATTTTCCTGCAGAAAATAGGAGGCAGTCCTATAGCACACATTTTTTCAAAAAGAATTTTTAACGAGACATTATCATAGGCTCCTTCTATATCGATAAATAAAGCTGTCATCGATTTAGAGAGTGAAAACGAGGTGTTTATATCTGTTACGAGGTATCACACATTTTCTATTGTAACAAATGCAATAAAAGGGGTTAAGAAGTTATAATTGTTCGGCATTAAATAGCGCGATGTTTTCTAAATTTAAGATATTCGTTCCCAGACTATAAAAGTTGAACAAGGCGGCTTATTGTAATATTAGAGGATTGAAAAAAACAAGATTGTAAATAGTTTATAATTGCTAACAACAGTTTCATGCTAGATACAAAAGAATTTCTCTTCCACATTATAAAGTATATTGTAGTACATTTCCTAAATTTGAAATATTTTATTACCGTTAAATGCCTTTTATAAACTCATAAAGCTCGGCCTGAGAAAATCCGTTACAATCGACGTCATCGGTAAATTGCCTTTTATTAGAAATGTAACAAACACGCGGGAAATTAAACGAGAAGTATATTTAAATTCATAAGGGCGCGAATCAAACCATAAATGGGATAAGTGATGCCATAATTCCCCGAACTGTACACTAGATAGGAACGACGAGATTTTTCCCTTTATTTTATGAATATGATGCAAAAGAATCTAAATACAAAAAGGGTTTTTTCATCTCGTTGGAATAATTTAGCTAGCTTAGATATAGAATAGTTTAAATTGTTAAAATCATGTTGTATATTTAGGGTAAGATCATTTTGGCCATATTTGTTATAGAGGGCGCCATTTGCCAGACGGGTACTAGTTCGGTACCTCATTTTTGCCAGTAGAGGACGCCAACTTCCAGAAGGCGATTAAGTAATAGATAGGGGCGGTTTGCATTCCATTGGTTAGGATAACCCCAAAGTACCACGCCCTATTTCGCCCAAAAAACTGACGAAGAGAAGCGGTCAATTTTAGAAAAACACTTTTTGTTCGGTTCTCGAGTATGGTAAACGTGTCCTATTTTCTACGTAGTGGTAATCTTTTTTGTGTCACCGGGTTTATGTATGTATTTAAGTTTTTGTACTAAATATTAACTTATCAGTTCAACTTAAACATCACCTCCTTTGAATTGTCGCTGGCAACTGGTGTTTTCTGCACGATTATATAAATTATAGTCTTCAAAATTAATTTAGAGTCATGCTCGTTAATGTTACTGTATTTTTGGCCCTCCAGGCAATCAGCTTGTGTTTTATGATAAACGGTTGTCCCTTAACAAAGTCATTTTTGTCACTTGAGAACGGGATTGCGGTCCAATTGGCCTATTTTCTTATTTGTGTAACTTTAAGTACATTTTCTTTGCTCTAATTTAAGTGTTAGTTATTGTTATGTTTTTCAAACCGATTATTTTCGTGTTTCTTTTGTGTATAAATAGATTAAGTGTGGTCAGATTTTCGTGTTTTATTTAATTACTAAAATAGTGGAAATTGGAGTCATCGAAGTTAGGTTATCGTGGTGGACCAGCAGGCGTGACAAAGAAAATTGGGGTAAGTTTGAACTATATCTTTTTAAGTGTACACACATATCTCTATGAAAGGACCACGTATACGTGGCCCCATAAGCAGAGGGACTGTGAGCATAACCTTAGAGAAAGACCCGCTGGGGCTGAATAAGTATTCCTTGGTAGCCGCATATGGTATAAAATTGATCTCATTTGAAAGGGGTACATTAATTTTCACGGTTATAATCAATAAACATAGTAACCCCCAAAGTAATGTAAACAGGACAAGTGGGGCTATTATTACTAGTAAGAATATCAATTGCACGTTCAATTAGAGTTAAATTATTGAATCAGGTCATTTTTTTAGAATTTTTCATAATTCGTCTTATCAAATAGGAACCTACCCTGTAAAATAGTAGTTTTTTGTTGTTGTTTTTTTCTAAATATTCTGGAAAATTAATATTTTGTTTTGCAAAAGTAATAAGTTAATAGCAATTAAAACAATCGTACCTTTGTCTGATTTATTGAGACCCTGCCTTCTCCCAAAGAAATATTTATGGTAGGTTTATCGGAAGGACAGTTCATATTAAGTTTGCATACCAAGGAATATTTGAAATCCAACGAGGGTTATTGACACTGTTATCACCTACCGAGAAAGTGTATTTCACAATAGACAATTCATAGAGTTATATAGTTATAATTATGATTAAGTTGTTGGTTTCGGGTGTACGACTATTGTATTAGAACAGGTAATAAGAAAATGATTAATTAGGTAGCGTATTGGTCTAGGATTTATAGCAATAAAAGATTAAAGTGCCACGCGTTAAGGACCTACTAAGCTAAGTGGTTATCATTCAACCCGTCTAGAAAGGTCTGTATTGTTAGTCACGTATCATATAGAAAAATTAAATAACTAAAGTAAAGAATGATGAAATTTGTATACCTAGGCCAGGTAATCAAACCTAATGGACCGTGTTATGCAATCCAGAACTTGTATATACCTTGTAAATAGGTAAAAGTGGGAGAAAACCCGTTATAAAATTAGAATTGCAATTAGGAAAGTTATTAATTGGATTTTTTTTAAGTCTTATAATATAAATAATAATCGATTAGAAGATGAATATAAAAGCCGAATAAAAAAATGTATTGTTTTGTTGTTAATACACCACTAAAAGATATATAATTATAAGAAATTGAGTGGTAAATTTGTATTTTTGGATATCATGTTTGAAGAAAAAGTAAAACACCTAAAATTGCTGTCATTTATGTATCACATTTCATAAATCTCTTCAAGATATGAAGTTAGGGTAACTCATTTCAATTAGTTTGTTGGTAGTTCATTTTAAGGTAGTAGCAATTATAATATTTTTGTAAAGTTTAGGGTAAGTAATAAGTAATTAATAGAGTAAAATGCTAAAATGCTATCCAAAAACTAAACTAGAGTACTTAATTGTGAAATAATTTACCGCGGAGAATTGTAAAAGTACATTTTGGAAAAGTTACCTAGTTTAATTTTTTTTTGGTTTTTTTTCCGGAATGATGAAAGTAATAAATTTGTTATAGAGGCTAGGTACGGTATATTCGAAGATAATAATCTAAGTTCTAGGCTGTATCGCACCATTGGTTAGACACAATTTCTGTTCTGTTTTGTTTAAAATATATAGAAAGTGAAAAGCATAAGATTTTAATCGATTGGATTAATGTGAGTAACAATAAAATTTACCGAAAATCGACATAGTACGGAAGCAATGGGAATAGGTTGAATGGCAGGACATTTAAAGTTAGTTTCAGACATTATACGGGGTTAAGTAGAAAGGTTTGCAGAGGGTACTAGAGTCTTCCAATTTTGCGATAGTACTTAAAGATTTCAGGTTAATTAAAACGCACGCACGTAACGTTGATTCTGATAAGCTAGGAGCAAGAAAACCAGCCAGGGCTTTTACTTAGATGATAGAGAAATGTAGAATAGGAAGAAAAGTGAAAACGAACTATGTATAACTGTTTTAAAGTGACTTTAATTCGTTGAAATGATTTAGCTGGATGATTTTCAATTTTCTTTTGCTTATTTTAACGTGTACAACTTTTCCTCGGGTTCTAAGTTCAAAACAGGATAAGTGGGGCGATTACACTATGGTAGAATAGTTTTTCCTAAATCCAAATTGTGTTGCAGATATCTTTTTATTATTTTCCAGCCAGGTTTCGAGTCTATTCTTTATAAGACGTTCGCATGTTTTTAAAACACATGAAGCTAAAAAAATTAGCATGTAAGAACTAGATGAAGCAGGATTTTTTTGAAGTTTCAATATTGGGATAATTAAGTATTCTTTCCATTCCTCTGGTATATTTTCATATATCCGTATATCATTTAAGATGTTTAATAAAATTTGATTCGATCTTTGTGTTAAATTTGCTAGCATTACTTAATGGATATTGTCTGTACCAGGAGATGTGTTGTTATAATTTTCTAAACAAAATTCCAATTCTTTAAGTGTGAATTCGGTTAATAGATAGTGTTGGGAATTGTATTCGTTATTCTGAAAGTTTGTTTCATTAACCCAATCCGGTGCCAATTTTTAAAAAAATTCTTCTATGCATACCTCTTGATGTACTGAAATTCGGGGTTCCTGGTAACAGTTTTTTAATTTTTTTACTTTAGACCGTATGTCCGAAATCGGAGTGTCTTTGTTTAATTGGTTACAACATTTTTTCCAAAATGTTCGTTTACTTTGTAGAATTACCCTTTTACAAATGGCCGCCATCCTTTGGTAGTTAAAAAAATTTTCAGAGCTGGATTGTCTCTTATAATCTTCATATGCTTTCTTCTGGTTTAATATTGCCTGATCACAGTCCTGGTTCCACCATGCTTTATTAAAGTTTTTATTGGTTCTTATTTTCCTCTTCGGTATTGCTAAATAATTAGCTTCATTAATATTTTGTATAAAATCCTCATAACATATTCGTTTTGTGTTAATTCTGCGTTCTTTTTATCCACAAGAGAGGAAGATAAGAGCCAATCTGCTTTCTTGGTGTTCCATTTTGTATATAGTTTTATTTTATTAATTACATAATCATTTGTGCTGACTATAATTGCCAAATGATCCGAGCCTAGTAAGTCTTCACTTACCTCCCAGTTAAAAATGTGAGAAATATCCGATGAACAGATAGTTAAATCTATTGCTGATTTAAGTTGGCCTTGAGGCCTCCTAATCATTGTCTCTGTGCCATTGTTGAGAATAGTTAAACCACAATCTTCTATAGATAATAATAATTCGTTACCGCTCGCATCAGAGTAGCTACATTCCCAAGCCATATTGTGCATATTGTTATGAATTACACCCCCTTGGAACTGGAGATGATACGCCTATGCCTACTAATAGTGACTGGAAAGACTCTAGAAAGAGCCATGGACTTGTCTAGAATGTGGTGGAAGAAGATTCTAGTTCAATCTAGAGGTAATTTCAGAGTATATAAGGCGCGACTACCGGCGCAGAGGAAGTTTATTTGAGAAGTGACACGTTCGGGAAAAAGTGAAGTTAAAGTAAATAAAGTGTATTTTCAAGTATTGTATAGTCAGTAAATTATCAAATAAAGTTAGTGTTAGTGGTGTGTATCTCTTGTTGAAATTATTTAGAACCCACGGATTCATACAGGGTGTTTCCTAAAAAGGTGAATAAATGCAACATTGGCGTCAGACGCGGAATTTTGACAAGAGGATTTTTCGGAAGTGTTGAGAAGACTGGGACAGTATTCTCGGAGTTTGTGCTAACACAGGGAGTACTAATTTACTGGACATTGTTCTAGAATTAATTTCGAACAGGAAAATAGTGTCAAGTGCGTTTTTAGACATTGTAGAACATTTTTGTTGGACATTAGTGGTTAAATGACAAAGACTCTAGATAAGACCTTTTTTGTGCCGTTTTGAGGTTTCTCTGGACAGTTCCATTACCGATAGTGACGTAATTATTAAATTTTGTTGATAATTATATGCCGATAACAACCAGAAGCATGGCATCCGAAAAGCAAATGCAGGACTTTATGGCACAAATGCAAAATATGATGATAAACCAAGAACAAAAACGTCAAGAAGAATTAAGAAAAATTTTTGAGGATCAAGAACGAAGACGTCAAGAGGAGAAACAAGAAGAGGAGAAACGACGTCAAGAGGATAAACAAGAACAAGAGAAACGACATCAAGAAGAAGAGAAACGGCGTCAAGAGGAAAAACAACAGCGGCAAAAGGAAAATGATGAATTGAGAAAAATCATGCAAGACTTGGACATTAAACAACAAGAAGAAAGAGACGAACTAAGGAAAATTATAGAAGGCCAACAGAGTGCCATATTTGCCGTCACTTAAGAACTCAAAAATAAGGTAGCGGAAGAAGTCAGTGAAGTCAAAGAAAAAGTAGATCGGGCTGAAGGAAAAACAGATAAGATCGAGGAAAAAGTAAACAAGTTCGAAGAAGAAGTCGAAGGAGAGATTGACCAGCTTAAAAGACAGTTGAGGGAAAGAGGAAACCAGCAAGTGGTATCATCAGGCCAGCGATTAAGAATTCCCTCCTTTGATGGTCAAAGTTCCTGGATGACTAACAAGACACAGTTTGAGGCAGCAGCGAGTGCTAACAACTGGAATGACGAAGAGAATGCTAAGGCATTAATCGTAGCTTTAAGAGGCCAAGCATTGGAATTGCTCTAGACAATTCCGGTAGACCAACAACGGAACTTTAGAGTTCTAGAAGCTGCCTTAGATCTACGATATGGCGATCAACACCTTGCTCAAGTATACCAGACCCAGCTGAAAGTGCGCGTTCAGAAAGCTGGAGAGAGTCTGCAAGAATTTGAAGCTGCCGTGGAAAGACTGGCACATTTAGCATATCCTAATGCGCCAAGAGAATTTAAAGAACAATTGGCAGTGGGGGCATTCCTAGACGGGATAAGGGACGAGGAGATCAGGCGAGTCCTCAGGCTATCCCGACATAAAAGTAGTAGTGAAGCCTTGGTGCATGCACTAGAGGTAGAAGCCGTCTATAGAGATACTCCAAAGTCAAGAGTGCGGGCTAGGACGCTTGAAGAATCGCAGCCAGAAGAGAGAGACCAAAACCCTATCTTGAACGCGATTCTCAAAACGAATAAAATGATCAGTCAATTACTGGCTCAATCGAATCCTCCAAGAAGACAGGAAAACCAACAAAATAGAGAAAGGCCAAGTGGAGGTATTAAATGCTACAACTGCGGCAAAATAGGACATATGAAACGAGACTGTCGATATCTGATCTCGAGGAATGTGAATGCTGGAAACATGGAAGAGACACAGAATAAACAAAGTAGTGGAAGGCCAAGTGGACGACGGAGTATGAAATGTTACAGGTGCGGAGAACTAGGACATATCCAGCTTGAATGTCCACGGAGAAGATTGGAGAAAGTAAAGGCCAGATATGCTGTGAAGCTGAGGGAAAAATCAGACGAAGCTGGTACCAGAAAGACTGTGATAGATAGGGAACGTGGTACCCCGAGAGAAGTAAAAATTTCCCAGCTTCGAAGCATTCCGAGAAGTCTACTACTACCAGGACGTGGAAGTAAAGTGAAACCCCAGAAAATTGCAGATATTTCATCCGGAAGAAGGTGCAAGGAAGATTGCAAGTACTGCCACCAGGAGAAACTGCAGGTCACGGGAGCAGTCAACACTGTCAAGGTGGAGGTGCTGGATGACAGGACAGATGAGGCGCTCAGACAAGAGCAATTGAATGATGTGGAAATTGGGCCTATATTGAGAGCCAAAGAAAGGGGAACTCGTCCAAAATGGAAGGATGTTTCGGACAAAAGAGTGGGACTGAAGGCATTATGGGCGCAGTGGGACTCACTGAAAGTCAGGAACGGGCTGTTGCGGAGAGCATGGCAAAGCCCGGATGGAAAGCAGGTGGTTATGCGTCTAGTGATTCCCAGGTGTCGAGTAGAGAAGGTGCTTCAGGAAGTGCACAATGGAACATCCGATGGACACTTCGGTGTTAACAAGACCCTGAAGAAAATACGAGAACGGTTTTATTGGATAAGATGTCGTCAGGATGTGGAGGCTTGGTGTCGCAAATGCAAGATTTGTGCAGTCAGTAAGGGACCACAGACTGGGAGTAAGGGTGAAAAGAAACAGTTCAACGCCGGAGCTCCTTTCAAGAGGTTAGCTAACGATATAGCGGAGCCATCGGCAGCCAACGACCGAATGAAGGCTCGATATGACTGGAAGGGTAACTCAAAAGAGGTCATCAAGGTGGGAGAGCTAGTTTGGCTGTACAACCCCCAGCGGATGAAAGGAAAGTCACCGAAATCACCTTGGGATGGACCGTACACTGTTATTACCCGAATTAATGATGTCGTCTATCGAATTCAGCAAAGCAGAAAGTCCAAGATGAAGATCGTTCATTTGGATAGACTGGCGAAATACATCGATGATTCTGAGTTGCCTGATCGGGACGATCTAGGCTTAAGGAGGGGGCAGTATTATGAATTACACCCCATTGGAACTGGAGATGATACGCCTATGCCTACTAATAGTGACTGGAAAGACTCTAGAAAGAGCCATGGACTTGTCTAGAATGTGGTGGAAGAAGATTCTGGTTCAATCTAGAGGTAATTTCAGAGTATATAAGGCGCGATTACCGGCGCAGAGGAAGAAGTTTATTTGAGAAGTGACACGTTCGGGAAAAAGTGAGGTTAAAGTAAACAAAGTGTATTTTCAAGTATTGTATAGTCAGTAAATTATCAAATAAAGTGTTAGTGGTGTTTATCTCTTGTTGAAATTATTTAGAACCCACGGATTCATACAGGGTGTTTCCTAAAAAGGTGAATAAATGTAACAATATTAAAATCTCCTCCCACAACGAATGGTTTACATAAACTTTGAAAAAATTTGTTCCATTCGTCTGATTTTATTTTTAAATTTGGTGTAACATATACTGAATAAAAATTAATTTTTTGTTTGTTTTCGAAGGATATACTGGTTGCCACACACATTACGTTTTGTATTTTGTAATAATTGCTTTTTTGATAACTGGATAAGTTTGCTTTTATGAGAATCGCCACGCCAGCGTATCCATCATCCCTATCTTGCCTAAATATAGAAAAAAAGGAAATTTTGAACTTTTTTGTTTCGCTTAGCCACGTTTCGCTTAACAAGGCTGTGCTTATTTGATTATCAAACAAAAATTTTTCAGTATAATCTTTTTTTGGAATTATCGAACGACAATTCCATTGCATTATTTTCAAATTCATTGTTGCTGTAAGGTTTTTAAAATAACTTCTGATATATTATTGATTAAACTATCGTCCAAAATGTTGTAACTTTGAAATGTTTCTTTAATTGATTTTGAAAGAGTCTGTGATATTTTTACTGCTGTTACCTGATTTTATATTATGATATTGCGGGGGGTATTTGTTTATTATAGGTTGTGACGAGAATTGAATATGGGTAACTATTTGTTTGTGTGCTTCTAGAAATGATTTATTTGAGGTCACATTTATATCTGGTCGATTTCTTTTTTTGGGTTGTATAAATCTATTTTTGTTTAAGGAAAAGTTGTTGTTTGTCTGTTGGTTTACCGCATTAGTACTACTTTGACTTATTCCGTAGGTTTGTATTAAAGTTGGATTTGATTGTACTGAATGTGAGTAACTATTATTATACTTTGATAATGCATCTCTATAAGATAGATTTTCCGTACCCATTACGTTTTTAATGTATTTCTGTTTTGCAAATTCTTTACAAATGTCTCGATTGGTTGCCGAATGATCTCCTTTACATAATACACAGAAAGGCGCCTCTGGAAATTGGCAGCAACTGCTTTCATGGTTTTCGGCGCAATGACTACACCTTTCTACGCCCTTGCATTGCGTGCTCAGATGTCCGTATCTAAGGCACTTTAAGCACTGTACTACGCGTTGCGTTCAACATTGAAAACTATTTTTTCGATTACAACTTGTTTTGGTAGTATTTGGCCTTTAAAACTAACTAGTATAATTTGTTTAGGAATGTAAACTGGAGTATCACCTTGAATATATTTTTTTAACCTTTTTACTTGTAACTAATATTTCAAAATTATTTAGTAAAGTTGGCTTAATTATTTTCATTAATTCTTCTTCAGATAAGTCTCTATCGACGCCTTTTATAATACCTAACGTGCGTTTTAAAAATTGTGGAATAAAAACAGAATATTCTTTTTCCAATAGGGTTTTTGAATTTATTAATCTATTTGCACTTTCAGCTGTGGATAATTCTACTTTGACTCTGTTAATGCCAATGGGTGTAATTCTATTAATATTATTTTCTATTTCTGGTAACGAATTTATTATTAATTTTGCTGTAGATATTCTATGCCATTTTCCTATATTGCCATTATCATTTTGTACATAAACTACGTACGGCCCTGGATCGTTTCTTTGATAAAACATTGGAGTTCGTGTTTATATATTTTTTGCATTAGATAAATCTGTTTCGTGTTTTTTCCCTGAATCATTTACGTTTAATATATTACTTACATTATTGTCTAAATTGTTCATTAATATTTCGTTCGAATTATTTCTATTGTTTACATCTATATAACTATAACTTGAGCCACTTACCTCACTTCCATTGATTTGATTTTTTTCTTTATTTACTATCTTTTTTGTAACCTTACTCGCAATACCTTTTTCTATCGATACTATTTCCATTTCCAGGTCTTGGTCTTTTCCTGGGTCTCTTTCTTTCCCCCGGTCTGGGGATTTATCCTTACTCATTTTTGTTTGTATTCGCACGAACTTACGACCTTAAATTTTCTGCACTCAGTCACACGTTCGTTTCCTACGAGACTTGCACCGAGAATCAAAAATTGAACTTATTAAAGTATCTTGCTAGACAGTTCTTAATAAAGGTTATTAAAAATATTGTAATCATTTATTATGACTTTAATACTCACTGCGTTTTAAAGAGCTATTAAGTCAATTTCCTAGAACAAAACGGTATTATTATGATTATCAGTTCTCCAGCTATGGTAACAAACATATCTTATTGGAATAAGTCAATATTTTTCAATAAGAACAAATTACTATTACGTTACCTAATAACGTGTATTAAACATCTAATAACATTTATTAAAGTTTAGGCTGTCACTATTAAATGAGACTAATAAAATATTTCTTAGGAGTGCATTTGCATGTCACAGTAAATTCATATATAGAAATAGCGAACTAATGGTTCTGCCGATATAACAGGAACCATACAATTGGCTAGATATAAATAGTGATTTGATTATCAGTTGTTGGCAACAGAAGTGTGCAGGGCCGTACAGACGCAGTATTGCGAAGCGTTGACTAGATTTACAGCAGTGAATTTGTTCAGTTCATATTCCATTTCGCAATTTTTGAAATAGGATTTAATGTTCGTAAATAATTAAAGAATTCATGGTTACGTTAGGCCGCAGTCACCGCAACTATCTACAATATCTAACGCAGTAATATTGTTAGATTAAATTTGACGTGTATAAGTTTACTCGTGTGATTGCTGAACTCGCCGTCTGCTAGAATACTAATCATGAATTTTGGCGCTTACGTCATCAATTTATATTTTTATTAGTCATTCATGAGACGAAGTTTCAAGTGTAACGACGCATTCTAGAGATGAATAACACGGAATTCGGAAATTAAAAGATGACATGTAACCGCCAACATTCATGATTGTTATTAGTACATTATTTAGCAATTTTCACCATCGTTTGGAAATGTTTCCTCGATTTCTCATTTCCTCAAGCACTCACATGGTGTTTCCGTTATTTTCCTCAGTTTTTTTTTGTGACTCTATATTTCAAATTTTATTTAATGGTTATTTATCGGTTTTGGTGTGCAGGTGTTATTCGTGACATTTTACTTTCGGTGTGAAAGTGGTCATCATCGGGTGAAAAAATGTCGATGTTTTAGGATAAATCTGAAAAAGGAAACAGGGGTATGCAGTAAGGTGAGAGAAATCGAATGGCGCACAGGGGCGTTCCACAGTGGGCCAGATTTAATTCGTAGCATGCCAAAAGCCAAGACCTTGGCGAAATTTAATAAAATTTTGCAGAGGGGGGGTTATTGAGGTCGCTAAATTCGAATAAATACTTAAAATTATAAAATGCTTTATGATAAATACAAAATAGCCGCAAAAATAAGGAAAAATTCATTGGAAAATATGTCATTTTCTTAAGAAACTTGCTCAGATAATCTTTTAAATGATATTTAAAATTACAAAATGTTTTATTATGCACAATCACATGTGATGCTATCATTCACTAAATTTTAATGTTTTTGGAAAAATGTTTCGACTGAGAAAATTATAGTGCATTTAGTGAACATATAACAATGTTGTGTCATATTCCAAGGTTTTATTAAACAAACTACAACTTAATCTTATTAAACAAATTTACTTATACTACATTGAATGTACAATGTCTTAAGACCTAGTCTCTGTCACTGGGCAATATAAATTCTGGTACACCTATACCTATTTCAGGCTGTTTAATCAGCTGAAGAACTTAGTACTTTATGCACACTGCTGGGCATATAATACCAGTTATATAGTTCGTTGTACAATTTGGCCGTTTTCTTTGTATGTTCAGAACACTTCTCTACATCTGTTTCAAAACCACTTGAGATAATTTCTAGAATTACAGCAAATCGTTTAATAAGGCGAATATCGATACCAGTTATTTCAGCAGATGTTTCTGGATCAGCAAAAAATCGTCGAGCTGTATTGCCATCATTCGATGTTCCTATCCCTGCTTTGATCTATCAATGATTAAAGAAGTTCTTCTTTTAAATTCCTCTTGAATTGATTTTTTTCATTTATCAACTTCCTCTTTTTGTGCTTGATCTCTTACCTGTCATTTTTTACAGATAATTTATATGATATGTGCAATAAACACTTCAACATTCTTATATGCGCATGAAGTGGAGAGGGGCCAAATTTATAATATTCTGGTTCTACTGATGTATGTGTGTCAAGTTTATTCATCGTTTTTAGAGTAACACCACAGATATAACATGTTTGAGATGAAGTTTCTGTCAGAGAGTTACACACTTTGCCATCTACCATTGTCAGCAACAAGTTATGTTTGACCCAAATTGTGTTTTCCCCAAAAGATAATTTTGTAGGTATTACATTTTTAATCTGGTCTTCAATATAAACAACCTCACTCCGAATAAGTCTGACTCTTTTGCAAATTAGAAACGGATAGGTCGACAGATACGTGTGTACTTCCTGGCTTAGAGTTATTCCATAATATAACTTTCGATGCGTCATCTTTTTGTGCTACTCCATGAAGTTGAATAGCTACAAGAGATATTATGAAAACACTGGAATCATCGTCAGATTCAGATGGAGATGTATGCTTCTGTTTATAATTCGATTGACTTGATGAACCATCGCATCCCCATTTGTATAATATTTGTAAATACTCCTTATCAATTTTGTCTAAATAAGTATTAATGACGCAGCTTTAAACCTCCATTAACCGTGTAGTTATATGATCCACAAGAGCTTGTAGTTTAATTTCCGCGGATTTACCGGTAATGGTAACAAATTCTCTACCAGGATAACATTTTTTTTAGCTTGTCTAATTTTATTATCTGCTGGATACATATTTATGCCCCTGATTCTCGCTTCATTCCTCATAATCTGATATTCATGTTTCGTCAAATTCATGCGGACCATTAAATTTAATGCCTCATCGGGTGAATAGACTGAGTTGTTTTTCAGATGCTGCAAACTTCTTTTTTATTTTTGTAGCTCTCTTCGAAGAACTTACTGTTTGTTTTAGTAAGTAAGCAGCATTCCTCTTTCCACTTTTCCGAAAACTGAATTCTTTAGCTTGTACTAGATATTCTTGGCTAACAGAGGAAGTCAAATGTTCGACTTTTCTTAGTTTCGTTCTATGACTACTGTCATCGAAACGTTTTTTCGGTCTGCCACCTTTAGATGTACTTGTGTGTCTAATGGAATATCTTCAACAATAGTAATAGCCGCATCTAACCAGGTTCTGTACTTTCTTAGAAAAATATGCTCTCTTGCTGAAGAACATTTCCAGTATAACTGGAAGGTTTTTGTAAATTATTCCATTTTCGTGGAAATGTCCTTTTTCGCAGTATCGGCACTTTCCTCTAAATTTAATTTACATACTATGTAATTAACTAATTCAGGTTAACTGCACATTCCGTGTCAAAAGACTACTCTTGTCTTTTAGACATACAGATAACTCATTTCTGCTAACTGACATTGTATCTACAAATAAAATATTATGCAATGGTCACAGTAAAACTAAAAAAAAATATATTATCCCTAATGGGAATCAAATTTTCTGAACTATAAGTGTATAAACTTTCTCAAGAACCTCCGATAAAAGTGTGCAAATTCGTGCAACTTTTTATAAACCTACATAAATATGCAACTTAAAGATCACGACAATTTTTGGAGTAAGAACTTTAAATAGGAAAAATATCAAAAATGTCTATAATAAAATTTGTTAACTACAAAAAGAAAAAAGTGTCTTACCTTAAACCAAAAGCAAGATTCTGCACCGTATACAACAAATCAGATTTCACCAGCGCGTGTTTACAATACAAAAGCTCTGAGACAACTAATACCTTTAACAGAATTATTAGCCATCTTTACCTGCTCCCTACTCCTAAATAACGGATTTCTAGGAACTACCATACTAATGCTCTTATGCACTGACCACTTCTGTGGATATTAATCAAGGAACTTTCTCTGAAATTAATTCTTAGAAATTGAGGTTTTGTCTTGCTACGAATTAAATTTGGCCCACTGTGCATTCTCCGTCTGCGTTCTTTCTGTGGATAGGGCCCTCGGAAAGTGAAAAAATGTTTCATTTTTCGTCTGTAGGTGCTTTCGTGGCAATTCACTTTCGGTGTGAAAGTGGTCATCATCGGGTGACAAAACATTGATGTTTTCGGAAAAATCTGAAAAAATCAGAGGTACGCAGTAAGGGGAGAGAAATCGAATGGCGCACACCGGAGTTCTACATCTGCGTTCATTCTTCGGGTAGGGTTCTCGAAAATTGGAACAGTTTTACTTTTTCCGTGTGTATGTTTTTCGTGGCATTTCGCTTTCGGTATGAAAGTGATCATGATCGGGTGACAAAATTTCGATGTTTGAGGAGAAATCTGAAAAAAATCATGGATATGCAGCAAAGGGAGAGAAATCGAGTGGCACTCAGTGGTGTTCTCCGTCGGCGTTCGTTCTTTCTGTAGATGGGGCCCTCAGAAAGTGAAAAAATGTTTCATTTTTCATCTGTAGGTGCTTTTCGGTGTGAAAGTGGTCATTATCGGGTGACAAAAGTTTGATGTTTTAGGAAAAAACTGAAAAAATCAGGGGTACGCAGTAAGGGGAGAGAAATCGAATGGCACACATCTGTAGGTGCTTTTCGGTGTGAAAGTTTTCGGTGACAAAAATTTGATGTTTTCGGAAAAAACTGAAAAAATCAAAGATAAGCAGTAAGGGGAGAGAAATTGCACGACTCATAAGTTCTCCATCTGCGTTCTTTCTCCAAATGCGGACCTGAGAAAGGCAAAAAGAGGCTAATTTTTCGCCTGTAGGTGCTTTTCGTGGCCTTTCACAAACTTTCGATGTTTGAAGAAAAATCAGAAAAAATCATGGATATGCAGTAAGGGACGAGAAATCGAGTGGCGTTCAGTGGCCTTCTCCATCTGCGTTCTTTATGTGGATAGGGCCCTTGGAAAGTTAAAAAATGTCACATTTTTCTTGTGTAGGTGCTTTTCGTGGCATCTCACTGTCGGTATGAAAGTGGCCACCATCAGGTGACAAAATTTCGATGTTTTAGGAAAAATTTGAACACATTCAGGAATACGTAGGAAGGTGGTAGAGCTCGAATAGCGTGAACCGCAGCTCCGGATCTCGTTTCGTTCTTGAGATATAGCCTCGGGAAGCGATGAAAAACTTCGATTTTTACCACTCTTACCATAACTCGAGAACGGCTTGAGATATTAAAAATCTAAAAATTGTATTGATAGGTTCCTTGTTTATTGAAAAGATATATAGAAAAAGAACATCATAGTCATTAAAGAAAAGCATGCGCGAGGAGCTGTTCAGCTGTGTGTAATTAGAAAAGCGAATTTCTTCCTCTTCTTCCGAGCCCACAGGAGCAGCCTCAAAGTAATATGGGATAAAATGCTGAAGGTAGGTAATGAAATCATCCCAGTCCAGTCTAATGAAAGAATTAGAATTTATACAGCTGGAACATAACCTCTCACAGCATTAATCCCAGTAATTATTTTGTAGTTAGAACTTTTTACATAGAAAACGTCACAAATATATCGTTCCTCATTTTGTATTTCTTCTCGATAATCTCTATATACGTCAATAATTCCACAATGCGCGACAAGCTATAAGAACTGGCATGAGTATTGCGAAAGCAAGCAGGACATTTGAAATACCCAGAATGACTGTCCGACAAATATGCTGGAACGACAGCAGTTGAATGCAAAACTGGAGTATCTACCATTTTATCTGCACAGGAAGTACCTATACTAGTAGACTGAATAATAAATATATGGCTAAACGAAACTTCTCTGTTAGAAAGACACAGTTATATGGCAGTGTTCAAATACTGATGACCGAACTAAAGAGATCTTTTCCAGACATACTAGTGCCCCAAAGGCATTAGTATGAAACTTTTCTAAGAAGCCACAAAGAAATTAGTCAAAGAGTCACCCAAAATCTCTCCAACCAGAGAGTCCGAGTAACAGTAACGCATATCCTCAGTTTTTTTAACTCAATAATTTATTTACTTTATATTTTTTCAATAAAAATACTATTTTATCCATTGTTTTTCAGTTTATTTTAGTTGAGAAATATGACGAAAATGGGGACAGTCGTATGATGGAAATGGGATAATTAGAGACACGTGTTACTTTTGAAGTATTTATTTAATTTAAAAAATATATATAGTTACTATGTCAGTTATCTAAAATTATTAGTTGGATTTGAACTAATTAGAGATTGTCTCATTGAAGATTGCACATCAATAAATTTAAGAATTAATATTTTATAGCTTAACAAAAGTTGAATATGAGTAGTGGCATTGCTTCACCTGACGAAAATAGGGACACTTATCTTACTTTACGTTTGAAATTTTGCGAAAAAATGAAAGTGCTGGCAAAAATCTAAGGGGGACGTAGCAGGGCGAGAGAAATGGAATGGCGTGGCGCAAACCGCAGCTCTGTTTCTCGTTTCGTTTTCGAGATATGGCCTCGGAAAGTTGTGAAAAATTTCGATTTTTACCTTCCGGTGACTTTGAGCAACCTTGTCTCGGAAAGATGGGCCGCTTCCCGAGGCCATATCTCGAAAACGAAATCAGATCAGTGGCTTGCGCCATCCGATTTCTCTCGTCTTCATACTTATCCCTGAATTGTTTCACATTTTTCCTAAAACATCGAATTTTTGACACCTGATGATGACCACTTTCACACCGAAAGTGAAATATCACTAAAAACACGTACACACGGAAAATTTGAATTTTTCCCAATTTCTGAATGCCCTATTCGGAAAAAAGAACTCAAATGGAAAACTCCGGTGTCCGCCGTTCGATTTCTCTCGCCTTCCTACGCGCCCCTGAATTTTTTCAGATTTTTCCTTAAACACCGAATTTTTGTCACCTGATGACCTGATGATGACAACTTTCTCACCGAAAGTGAAATATCACGAAAACCACGTACGCACTGGAAATTTGAATTTTTCCCCATTTCCAAAGGCTTGGAAAATGAGCACAGACGGAAAACTCCGAAGGTCGCTATTCGATCTCCCTCCCCTTACTGCGTTTCCCTGATTTTTTTCAGATTTCTCCTAAAACATCGAATTTTTTTACTCCTGATAATGACTACTTTCACACCGAAAGTGAAATTTCATAAAAAAATAAGTGAACATGAAAATTGTGACACATTTTCAATTTCCGAGGGCCCTATTCGAAAAAAGAACGCAGATGTGTGCCTGGCATTCGATTTCTCTCTCCTTCCTACGCACCCCTGAATTATTTCAAATCTTTCCTTAAATACCGAATTTTCGTCACCTGATGATGATGACCACTTTCACACGGAAAGCGAAATATCACAAAAAATAGAGAAAAACAATGGAAAGACCTTTTGCGTGCTTGAGGAAGTGAGGAAAGCGACATTCTTCAAAACAATATTTTTGTACTGCTAGTTTAATTGTCACTTTCAAAGATTATTGTGTCACTTTTGCTCCCAGAGAGAATGTGAGCTCTCCTTCGGGGATTAAAAGAGACATTTTACTCTTTCAAAATAATAGTTGATTATCTACAATCTACACCATCAGAGCGTGTGCAAAGATAGTTTGTCCATATACCACAAAATCAAAGTTCTTCTGAATCCCTCGTGGCATTGATTCCTCACAATCTGGATTAAAAATAGGTACATTTAGTCCCTTGACATAACAATAATTACTTTTTACAGTAATGAAGATATTTTATTGTTAGATGTGCTCATGATTTATTAGCAATATTACTAACAAAAAGTTATTGACGATGTAGAATAAACAAGAATTGTAGAATGTAAGAATAAAAAGTATAATAATGAACTTTATGTAAGAAAGTCCTGGAATTGTGCAGTAAGGATGCTCTAATATAAAGAATACAATTTAGCGTATCAATTTATTATTAAAAAAATCGTAACAGGCACTTTGTTTTTACATACAAGCTGAGAAAAAAGCTGCATAAACAGTCATTGCATTGTAGTATGTACTAAAGAGATCAAGACCTGTCAATAGTAAATAAACAAAAATTAAACTATCTTAAAAGTGTGTAATCAGTAATAGTTTTTATGATAATGTAACAATTCAATTGGTAAATAAATTAAAATTCTTTTAAATTCTATTTCAACCGTTAGAGAAAAGAAAAAATAAGTCCGACCCTGCTATTTAGTGATATCCAGCAGTGTTGGTAATTCGAGCAGCTACTTCCTCGCCCTCTATTAGTAAACCGTCCAATTAAATTAGCAAAATTTAATACATTTTTCTAAAGTATTAATCTCTTATAGGAGCAAATATTATGCCGATTTTTAACTTTTTTTCACATTTAATACATTTATTCTAGTACGTATCATATTTTATTTGAATATTCAAGCCCCATTAAAGAATATAAAAAAATTAATGACGATTGAGTGTGTTGTGTAGCGAACACCATGTATATAACTGTATTTAATTTTTATATACTATTTCTTTTATCGTTGCCTTTGAGTTTTATCGCAATGTTTTATATCATTTTGTATGTATTACTATCGCATTGTTCATATCATTTTATATGTAGGTATTACATCATGTTTCTTGTTAATATCATTTCTGCTGACTCTCTTGGTTTTCGCAACTAGTTGGTTTGTTCTAGAAGTTCAAAGCCTTTTAGTAACTACGCGAAATATGTTTATTAAGCAAGATTATGCATTTCTTTTACTCTTTGTTCATTGGTTAAAATTTATGTTTTGTATTTCCGCAATTGGTCTAAATTGCTAACGCTATGTTGCGAAGCGGGGGACCAACGTGTCTAACAAAACCAATAAAGTCACCCCAAATCTAGGAGATACATTTTGTCCACCATTTCGAACGTATTAACCTGCTAAATTCTAAATTATCATAACTTCATCTTGCACAACTGTTTGTATTTTTTCGAGTAACAAGATTATTTCAATACAGTGATTTTAAAATTATCACAAGTGTTTGCTTTCTGCCACGACTACCCGACAAAAGTGGTGTCAGGTGTGGGGTTAGGTACTAGCGAAAAGGCAACAAAAACTGTTAGAACGCCCAAAAAAAAAAATTTTAACGGGGAAGTCGTAAGAAGCTACACAGTGAAATCATCCAGTAGTGCTACGTGCTCATTCCCACGGATATCAAGAATATCAGCCAACTACCCCTGTGATTTCTAGCGAATAGACCCAGAGCTGTTAGAAAGTCGAGAGGCAAAACGTTTGAGTCCCGCTGAACGAACCTTTCCACCGAAATTCTAGAGGTCCAGAGTCAAGGATTAAAGTTCAAGTATCCAGCCCTTGCTCTTGCAGCCCCTGTAGAATTTGTGTTGGATAATTCAGTCATCAACCCTGCAGCAAGAAGAAAACAGTGCAGTGTAGTGCTGTGCTACGAAAAATCATTCAGTGTGCTCGAAACAATTGGATTGACATCATCACCACCCGTAAGCCAACAAAGAAAATTTTAGTTTTTTCATTAATTTTGTATATATTATCTCCTCAATTTTTCTGCCAGTTTATATCGTCTGATTCCTCTCAGAGTGACGTCGAAGAGCAACACTACAACATGTTATTTTCCGTCGAATTAGCTTTAAAAATTATTCCAGAATTTTCTGGGAATACAGAAAACTTACACAAATTTCTTGCATGTTGTGATATTGTCTCTGCAATGGCCACGACTCGTGGGGAGAAAGAATGTTTTTAAACGTTATTAAGACCAAGTTTTCAGGCGTAGCATATAATTTAATTAAATACAGAGAATTTGCGTCATACGATACCTTAAAAGTGATATTAGGAGAACAGTATTTGGAGAGACGAACAATGGCCCAAATACAAACCGAATTACTTAATTGTCGTCAAATGAACAACGAATTTGTTCGCGAATTTGCAAACAAAATTGAAAGAATCAATCTTGACTAAACTGACGCGGGTATTGCTAGTGAGGGGGCAGATGCTGCAGAAATTATTCAAGATCTCAATAAAAAATACACTCTCAAAGCATTTGTAGAAGGTTTGCAAAATCCTATTAAACTTATTATTAAAGCCAGTAGATTTTAGACACTCACCGACGCTGTGGAAGCAGCGTGCGAAGAGGAAAAAAATTTAAAATTTTCTAGACCATCATTTAATGCTAATAATTATAGTACAAACACTAAATAGAAAAAATGCTTTAAGTGTGGAAAATTGAACCATACCGCAGACAAATGATATTCGCACTTTTCCAAATTATCCAAGTCCTATAAAAGTAAAATCTGAGGCAAATGTAAATCAAGTTAGAGTGACTTGTAGATATTGTCATAATATAGGCCACACTATAGATCAATGTCGTAAAAGAATGTACAATAACTCTCGAACTCAAAGTAATTCTCATCACAGTCAAAATAATTTTTCGTACAACAATCAAAATACGCGAAGTAGAAACAATTTACCGCAGAATCAGGGCAACATAAATCCTAGAAATTTTAATTCGTACCAGCAACGGTCGCCGGTACCGTCGCACTCGCAAAGTCAGCAAAATCCGGGAAATGCCAACGGCCCGTCGACATCAGGCAGTATCGCTCGAGACCGCGAGATCAACAATGCCTAAAACACGTACTATTTCCACACTATCCAATAGCATTGAGCGAAGTTATTCTAATTCATACGCTGCATCCTCGGAACCTGTACCAATTCCAAATAATCAAGATATAATAAATAATAATAACTCTAATTTCACCGTATTCAATGACATTCAGTCAAATAACAACAATTCTAATTCATTATCTGCTAATTCGTATCAAAATACTAATTCTGAAGTTTTTTCGATAACTCCACAAAATAGTCCAGGAAGTGTCATATTACCATTGCACTTAGCTAGTACCAAACAAGCAGTTTTATTATTAGCCACAGGATCTGATGTAACTATTTTTAAAGCAAATATAATAGATGACGACGCGCTAGTTTACACTGATCATAAAATAAAGTTAAAAGGAATAACCAATAATTATGTTTACTCTTTAGGTGTAAGTTTCGGAGAAATTCCATTTTCAGAAAATGTCACTCTGTCTCATCCATTCTATATCGTAGCTAAGGATTTTTCAATTTCACAAGATGGTATCATAGGCAAAGATTTCTTGACAAAATATAAAACTCTCATTGATTACAACTCGCATACAATTTCCTTACCAATTCAAAATAAAAATTTTACATTCAAAATAACCTCGACTCACAATTTAACTATACCGCCTAGAACTGAAATGATTGTAAAAAAACCGTCCATTCAAGTCACTTTAAAGGAAACATCTTGACTAAACCTGCACTCTAGTACGTGGAAATTATTGGTCATAGAATTTTAATAATATTTGGGGCAGATATTATAGAAAAGTTTAAGGCGTTGGTTTCCACTATGCACGATAAAAATGACGTTTCTAGTACCCTACTTATTTTCCCCTATTCACAACCTGCCACCTCCCACCCCTTCAATGGAATCATCTCAATCTGATGTCATTACAATACATAATAATTGTTCTAACTTTCAAGTGAATATCTCAATTCTATGTTATCAATCCCATTAATAATGGAGCGGAGATGGCGGGGTTCCCTATTTAACCTCCAACCAAATCAGCAGAATATTTTAGATAATAGAATACACCTTTCTTATATTTATAAAAATTCAACTAATAAAGCGTCAGGGGCGTTCTATATGAAGGAAACTTAAAAAATTAATAAAAACTAATAGATGTGTTCGATTTTCGTAAAATGAACGTTGAGTTTACTCAACCAAATGATCATAATATATTAGATAATAGAATATACTATCCTCATATTTAAAAAAATTCAACTGACAAAGCATCAGGGGCGTGCTATATGAAGGAAACTTAAAAAATAAATACAAAATAATAGATATGTTCGATTTACGTAAAAGGAACGTTAAGTTTACTCAACCAAATCATCATAATATATTAGATAACAGAATATTCTATACTCTTATTTAAAAAAATTCAACTGACAAAAAATAAATAAAAACTAATAGATATGTTCTATTTACGTAAAAGGAACGTTGAGTTTACTCAACCAAATGATCATATTATGTTAGATAATAGAATATACTATCCTCATATTTAAAAAAATTCAACTGACAAAGCGTCAGGGGCGTTCTATATGAAGGAAACTTAAAAAATTTATAAAAACTAATAGATGTGTTCGATTTTCGTAAAAGGAACGTTGAGTTTACTCAACCAAATCATCATAATATATTAGATAATAAAAAATACTATATATTTAAAAAAATTCAACTAACAAAGCGTCAGGGGCGTTCTATATGAAGGAAACTTAAAAAATTAATAAAAACTAATAGATGTGTTCGATTTTCGTGAAAGGAACGTTGCGTTTACTCAACCAAATCAGCATAATATATTAGATAATAGAATACACCTTCCTTATATTTATAAAAATTCAACTGACAAAGCGTCAGGGGCGTTCTATATGAAGGAAACTTAAAAAATAAATAAAAACTAATAGATATGTTCGATTAACGTAAAAGGAACGTTGAGTTTACTCAACCAAATGATCATAATATATTAGATAATAGAATATGCTATCCTCATATTTAAAAAAATTCAACTGACAAAGCAACAGGGGCGTTCTATATGAAGGAAACTTAAAAAATAAACAAAAACAAATAGATATGTTCGATTTTCGTAAAAGGAACGTTGAGTTTACTCAACCAAATCATCTTAATATATTAGATAATGGAATATACCTTCTTTATATTTAAAAAAATTCTACTGACAAAGCGTCAGGGGCGTTCTATATGAAGGAAACTTAAAAAATTTATAAAAACTAATAGATGTGTTCGATTTTCGTAAAAGGAACGTTGAGTTTACTCAACCAAATCAGCAGAATATATTAGATAATAGAATACACCTTCCTTATATTTATAAAAATTCAACTGACAAAGCGTCAGGGGCGTTCTATATGAAGGAAACTTAAAAAATTAATAAAAACTAATAGATGTGTTCGATTTTCGTGAAAGGAACGTTGAGTTTACTCAACCAAATCAGCATAATATATTAGATAATAGGATATTCTATCCTCATATCTAAAAAAATTCAACTGACAATGCGTCCGGGGCGTGCTATATGAAGGAAACTTAAAAAATAAATCAAAACTAATAGATATGTTGGATTTACGTAAAAGGAACGTTGAGTTTACTCAACCAAATCATCATAATATATTAGATAATAGAATATACTATCCTCATATTTAAAAAAATTCAACTGACAAAGCGTCAGGGGCGTTCTATATGAAGGAAAATTAAAAAATTAATAAAAACTAATAGATGTGTTCGATTTTCGTAAAAGGAACGTTGAGTTTACTCAACCAAATGATCATAATATATTAGATAATAGAATATACTATCCTCATATTTAAAAAAAATCAACTGACAAAGCATCAGGGGCGTGCTATATGAAGGAAACTTAAAAAATAAATACAAAATTATAGATATGTTCGATTTACGTAAAAGGAACGTTGAGTTTACTCAACCAAATCATCATAATATATATAATAACAGAATATGCTATACTCTTATTTAAAAAAAATCAACAGACAAAGCGTCAGGGGCGTGCTATATGAAGGAAACTTAAAAAATAAATAAAAACTAATAGATATGTTCTATTTACGTAAAAGGAACGTTGAGTTTACTCAACCAAATGATCATAATATGTTAGATAATAGAATATACTATCCTCATATTTAAAAAAATTCAACTGACAAAGCGTCAGGGGCGTTCTATATGAAGGAAACTTAAAAAATTTATAAAAACTAATAGATGTGTTCGATTTTCGTAAAAGGAACGTTGAGTTTACTCAACCAAATCAGCAGAATATATTAGATAATAGAATACACCTTCCTTATATTTATAAAAATTCAACTGACAAAGCGTCAGGGGCGTTCTATATGAAGGAAACTTAAAAAATAAATAAAAACTAATAGATATGTTCGATTTACGTAAAAGCAACGTTGAGTTTACCAACCATATGACGATAATATATTAGATAATAGAATATATCATCCTTATATTTAAAAAAATTCAACTGACAAAGCGTCAGGGGCGTGCTATATGAAGGAAACTTAAAAGATAAATAAGAACTAATATATATGTTCGATTTACGTAAAAGGAACGTTGAGTTTACTCAACCAAATCATCATAATATATTAGATAATAGAATATACCATCCTCATATTTAAAAAAATTAAACTGACAAAGCATCAGGGGCGAGCTATATGAAGGAAACTTAAAAAATAAATACAAATTAATAGATATGTTCGATTTGCGTAAAAGGAACGTTGAGTTTACTCAACCAAATCATCATAATATATTAGATAACAGAATATGCTATACTCTTATTTAAAAAAATTCTACTGACAAAGCGTCAGGGGCGTGCTATATGAAGGAAACTTAAAAAATAAATAAAAACTAATAGATATGTTCTATTTACGTAAAAGGAACGTTGAGTTTACTCAACCAAATGATCATATTATGTTAGATAATAGAATATACTATCCTCATATTTAAAAAAATTCAACTGACAAAGCGTCAGGGGCGTTCTATATGAAGGAAACTTAAAAAATTTATAAATACTAATAGATGTGTTCGATTTTCGTAAAAGGAACGTTGAGTTTACTCAACCAAATCATCATAATATATTAGATAATAAAAAATACTATATATTTAAAAAAATTCAACTAACAAAGCGTCAGGGGCGTTCTATATGAAGGAAACTTAAAAAATTAATAAAAACTAATAGATGTGTTCGATTTTCGTGAAAGGAACGTTGCGTTTACTCAACCAAATCAGCATAATATATTAGATAATAGAATACACCTTCCTTATATTTATAAAAATTCAACTGATAAAGCGTCAGGGGCGTTCTATATGAAGGAAACTTAAAAAATAAATAAAAACTAATAGATATGTTCGATTAACGTAAAAGGAACGTTGAGTTTACTCAACCAAATGATCATAATATATTAGATAATAGAATATGCTATCCTCATATTTAAAAAAATTCAACTGACAAAGCAACAGGGGCGTTCTATATGAAGGAAACTTAAAAAATAAACAAAAACAAATAGATATGTTCGATTTTCGTAAAAGGAACGTTGAGTTTACTCAACCAAATCATCTTAATATATTAGATAATGGAATATACCTTCTTTATATTTAAAAAAATTCTACTGACAAAGCGTCAGGGGCGTTCTATATGAAGGAAACTTAAAAAATTTATAAAAACTAATAGATGTGTTCGATTTTCGTAAAAGGAACGTTGAGTTTACTCAACCAAATCAGCAGAATATATTAGATAATAGAATACACCTTCCTTATATTTATAAAAATTCAACTGACAAAGCGTCAGGGGCGTTCTATATGAAGGAAACTTAAAAAATTAATAAAAACTAATAGATGTGTTCGATTTT
This sequence comes from Stenurella melanura, assembly GCA_963583905.1. Lineage (NCBI taxonomy): Eukaryota > Metazoa > Arthropoda > Insecta > Coleoptera > Cerambycidae > Stenurella > Stenurella melanura. The sequence goes on from OY757315.1 coordinate 75,669,468, forward strand.
CGTGAAAGGAACGTTGAGTTTACTCAACCAAATCAGCATAATATATTAGATAATAGGATATTCTATCCTCATATCTAAAAAAATTCAACTGACAATGCGTCCGGGGCGTGCTATATGAAGGAAACTTAAAAAATAAATCAAAACTAATAGATATGTTGGATTTACGTAAAAGGAACGTTGAGTTTACTCAACCAAATCATCATAATATATTAGATAATAGAATATACTATCCTCATATTTAAAAAAATTCAACTGACAAAGCGTCAGGGGCGTTCTATATGAAGGAAAATTAAAAAATTAATAAAAACTAATAGATGTGTTCGATTTTCGTAAAAGGAACGTTGAGTTTACTCAACCAAATGATCATAATATATTAGATAATAGAATATACTATCCTCATATTTAAAAAAAATCAACTGACAAAGCATCAGGGGCGTGCTATATGAAGGAAACTTAAAAAATAAATACAAAATTATAGATATGTTCGATTTACGTAAAAGGAACGTTGAGTTTACTCAACCAAATCATCATAATATATATAATAACAGAATATGCTATACTCTTATTTAAAAAAAATCAACAGACAAAGCGTCAGGGGCGTGCTATATGAAGGAAACTTAAAAAATAAATAAAAACTAATAGATATGTTCTATTTACGTAAAAGGAACGTTGAGTTTACTCAACCAAATGATCATAATATGTTAGATAATAGAATATACTATCCTCATATTTAAAAAAATTCAACTGACAAAGCGTCAGGGGCGTTCTATATGAAGGAAACTTAAAAAATTTATAAAAACTAATAGATGTGTTCGATTTTCGTAAAAGGAACGTTGAGTTTACTCAACCAAATCAGCAGAATATATTAGATAATAGAATACACCTTCCTTATATTTATAAAAATTCAACTGACAAAGCGTCAGGGGCGTTCTATATGAAGGAAACTTAAAAAATAAATAAAAACTAATAGATATGTTCGATTTACGTAAAAGCAACGTTGAGTTTACCAACCATATGACGATAATATATTAGATAATAGAATATATCATCCTTATATTTAAAAAAATTCAACTGACAAAGCGTCAGGGGCGTGCTATATGAAGGAAACTTAAAAGATAAATAAGAACTAATATATATGTTCGATTTACGTAAAAGGAACGTTGAGTTTACTCAACCAAATCATCATAATATATTAGATAATAGAATATACTATCCTCATATTTAAAAAAATTAAACTGACAAAGCATCAGGGGCGAGCTATATGAAGGAAACTTAAAAAATAAATACAAATTAATAGATATGTTCGATTTGCGTAAAAGGAACGTTGAGTTTACTCAACCAAATCATCATAATATATTAGATAACAGAATATGCTATACTCTTATTTAAAAAAATTCTACTGACAAAGCGTCAGGGGCGTGCTATATGAAGGAAACTTAAAAAATAAATAAAAACTAATAGATATGTTCTATTTACGTAAAAGGAACGTTGAGTTTACTCAACCAAATGATCATAATATATTAGATAATAGAATATACTATCCTCATATTTAAAAAAATTCAACTGACAAAGCGTCAGGGGCGTTCTATATGAAGGAAACTTAAAAAATTAATAAAAACTAATAGATGTGTTCGATTTTCGTAAAAGGAACGTTGAGTTTACTCAACCAAATGATCATAATATATTAGATAATAGAATATACTATCCTCATATTTAAAAAAAATCAACTGACAAAGCATCAGGGGCGTGCTATATGAAGGAAACTTAAAAAATAAATACAAAATAATAGATATGTTCGATTTACGTAAAAGGAACGTTGAGTTTACTCAACCAAATCATCATAATATATTAGATAACAGAATATGCTATACTCTTATTTAAAAAAATTCAACTGACAAAGCGTCAGGGGCGTTCTATATGAAGGAAACTTAAAAAATTAATAAAAACTAATAGATGTGTTCGATTTTCGTAAAAGGAACGTTGAGTTTACTCAACCAAATCAGCAGAATATATTAGATAATAGAATACACCTTCCTTATATTTATAAAAATTCAACTGACAAAGCGTGAGGGGCGGCGTTCTATATGAAGGAAACTTAAAAAATAAATAAAAACTAATAGATATGTTCGATTAACGTAAAAGGAACGTTGAGTTTACTCAACCAAATGATCATAATATATTAGATAGAATATGCTATCCTCATATTTAAAAAAATTCAACTGACAAAGCGTCAGGGGCGTTCTATATGAAGGAAACTTAAAAAATAATCAAAAACAAATAGATATGTTCGATTTTCGTAAACGGAACGTTGAGTTTACTCAACCAAATCATCATAATATATTAGATAATGGAATATACCTTCTTTAAATTTAAAAAAAATTCTACTGACAAAGCGTCAGGGGCGTGCTATATGAAGGAAACTTAAAAATTAAATAAAAAACTAATAGATATGTTCGATTTACGTAAAAGGAACGTTGAGTTTACTCAACCAAATGACCATAAATATTAGAAAATAGAGTATACTTTACTCGCACTTGAAATTGTTCAACTGACAATGTGTCACGGGGGTGCTACATGAAGGAAATTAAAAAATAATTACAACATTATAAATATATTAGATAATAGAATACACCTTCCTTATATTTATAAAAATTCAACTGACAAAGCGTGAGGGGCGGCGTTCTATATGAAGGAAACTTAAAAAATAAATAAAAACTAATAGATATGTTCGATTAACGTAAAAGGAACGTTGAGTTTACTCAACCAAATGATCATAATATATTAGATAGAATATGCTATCCTCATATTTAAAAAAATTCAACTGACAAAGCGTCAGGGGCGTTCTATATGAAGGAAACTTAAAAAATAATCAAAAACAAATAGATATGTTCGATTTTCGTAAACGGAACGTTGAGTTTACTCAACCAAATCATCATAATATATTAGATAATGGAATATACCTTCTTTAAATTTAAAAAAAATTCTACTGACAAAGCGTCAGGGGCGTGCTATATGAAGGAAACTTAAAAATTAAATAAAAAACTAATAGATATGTTCGATTTACGTAAAAGGAACGTTGAGTTTACTCAACCAAATGACCATAATATATTAGAAAATAGAGTATACTTTACTCGCACTTGAAATTGTTCAACTGACAATGTGTCACGGGGGTGCTACATGAAGGAAATTAAAAAATAATTACAACATTATAAATACGTTCAATTTTCGTGTTATGAACGTTGAGTAAACTCAACGTTCCATTTTCGAAAATCGAACATATCTATTAGTTTTTCTTTATTTTTTAAGTTTCCTTCATATAGAACGCCCCTGACGCTTTGTCAGTTGAATTTTTTAAATGTGAGGATAGTATATTCTATTATCTAATATATTATGATCATTTGGTTGAGTAAACTCAACGTTCCTTTTACGTTAATCGAACTTATCTATTAGTTTTTATTTATTTTTTAAGTTTCCTTCATATAGCACGCCCCTGACGCTTTGTCAGTAGAATTTTTTTAAATATAAGGAAGGTATATTCCATTATCTAATATATTATGATGATGTGGTTGAGTAAACTCAACGTTCCTTTTACGTCAATCGAACATATCTATTAGTTTTTATTTATTTCTTAACTTTCGTTCATATAGCACGCCCCTGACGCTTTGTCAGTAGAATTTTTTTAAATATAAGGAAGGTATATTCTATTAACTAATATATTATGATGATTTGATTGAGTAAACTCAACGTTCCTTTTACGAAAATCGAACATATCTATTTGTTTTTATTTATTTTTTAAGTTTCCTTCATATAGAACGCCCCTGACGCTTTGTCAGTTGAATTTTTTTAAATATGAGGAAGGTATATTCCATTATCTAATATATTATGATGATGTGGTTGAGTAAACTCAACGTTCCTTTTACGTTAATCGAACATATCTATTAGTTTTTATTTATGTTTTAAGTTTCCTTTATATAGAACGCTTATGACGCTTTGTCAGTTGAATTTTTTAAATGTGAGGATAGTATATTCTATTATCTAATATATTATGATCATTTGGTTGAGTAAACTCAACGTTCCTTTTACGTTAATCGAACTTATCTATTAGTTTTTATTTATTTTTTAAGTTTCCTTCATATAGCACGCCCCTGACGCTTTGTCAGTAGAATTTTTTTAAATATAAGGAAGGTATATTCCATTATCTAATATATTATGATGATGTGGTTGAGTAAACTCAACGTTCCTTTTACGTCAATCGAACATATCTATTAGTTTTTATTTATTTCTTAACTTTCGTTCATATAGCACGCCCCTGACGCTTTGTCAGTAGAATTTTTTTAAATATAAGGAAGGTATATTCTATTAACTAATATATTATGATGATTTGATTGAGTAAACTCAACGTTCCTTTTACGAAAATCGAACATATCTATTTGTTTTTATTTATTTTTTAAGTTTCCTTCATATAGAACGCCCCTGACGCTTTGTCAGTTGAATTTTTTTAAATATGAGGAAGGTATATTCCATTATCTAATATATTATGATGATGTGGTTGAGTAAACTCAACGTTCCTTTTACGAAAATCGAGCATATCTATTAGTTTTTATTTATGTTTTAAGTTTCCTTCATATAGAACGCCCCTGACGCTTTGTCAGTTGAATATTTTTAAATATGAGGATAGCATATTCTATTATCTAATATATTATGATTATTTGGTTGAGTAAACTCAACGTTCCTTTTACGTTAATCGAACATATCTATTAGTTTTTATTTATTTTTTAAGTTTCCTTCATATAGCACGCCCCTGACGCTTTGTCAGTAGAACTTTTTTAAATATAAAGAAGGTATATTCCATTATCAAATATATTATGATGATGTGGTTGAGTAAACTCAACGTTCCTTTTACGTTAATCGAACATATCTATTAGTTTTTATTTATGTTTTAAGTTTCCTTCATATAGCACGCCCCTGACGCTTTATCAGTTGAATTTTTTTAAATATGAGGATATTCTATTATCTAATATATTATGATCAGTTGGTTGAGTAAACTCAACGTTCCTTCTACGAAAATGGAATATTAGTTTTTATTTATTTTTTAAGTTTCCTTCATATAGCACGCCTCTGACGCTTTGTCAGTAGAAATTTTTTAAATACGAGGAAGGTATATTCTATTATATAATATATTATGATGATTTGGTTGAGTAAACTCAACGTTCCTTTTACGAAAATCGAACATATCTATTAGTATTTATTTATTTTTTAAGTTTCCTTCATATAGCACGCCCCTGACGCTTTGTCAGTAGAATTTTTTTAAATATAAGTAAGGTACATTCTATTATGTGATATATTATGATGATTTGGATGAGTAAACTCAACGTTCCTTCTACGAAAATCGAGCATATCTATTAGTTTTTATTTATTTTTCAAGTTTCCTTCATATGGAACGCCCCTGACGATTTGTCATTTGAGTTTCTCTGCATATGATTGACGCAGAATGATCTCTTGAATATTTTATCACCAAATTTTACGAGTAAACTCTTCGTTTGAAATACTAAAATTCATTAATTCTATTATTTTTTCTTATTTTCTATGTTTTTTCGCACAGCGCGCCCCTGACGCTTTCTCAGTTGAATTTCTTCAGACATACTTAAAGTATATTCACCCTCAGAAGATTTTCTTTTCATTTCATCAGTGTAACTCTTCGTTTCTAATACGAAAATTGTTTTTTAATTTGTCATGTAGCACGCCACTGGATCGTATCAGTTGAATTTTTGGGATCGTAATTAAAGTGCAGTTTATTTTGTTATGAATTGTTGAATTAAACTAGAAGAGCGTGGATTCAGAAAGTGTGGTTTAAAAAAGCGTGGATGGAAAAGCGTGGATGAAAAAGCGTGGCTAACTTCACATAAATTTTTTCTTAAGTATACGAAACTATTTTAAAAATCCAGATAGTGAATTACTTTGAAATACTCTTTTTAACGCCAGCCAGTACGGTTTCAGAAATAACTTATCAACCACATTAGCCATTGATAAATTAACTTCGATATTAAATGCTGGTTCCGAGGACGGTAAACACATATCATCTCAATTCCTAGACCTCACTAAGGCATTCGACTGTGTGCCTCTGACATCCTACTGAATAAGCTGAACTACTACGGCTATACTACACAAAGCATATTATTATTAAAATCATACCTGTCTGAACGTCAGCAGTATGTCAGTTATAATGGGACTAATTCTAGACTACTTCCAGTGAAACATGGTGTTCCCCAAGGGTCCATCCTAGAACCAGTTCCGTTTTTTATATATATATTAATGATTTTCCAAACTCGGTAAACCAAATAGAGACTATTCTATTTGCTGATGATACTAATCTAACAAACAACCGGAAACCTAGAGGAATTATTAAGTAATGTCAAAGACATACAGTCGAATGTACAAAATTGGTTCCTGGCTAACCGCCTGAAACTAATTACCTCAAAAACTGAGTCAATGATATTTAGTCTACGACACATGGAGGAAATAAGCAACCCAATATATATTAAATTCCTTGGCCTACACTTGGACCCAAAACTACCATGAACATACATCACACTTTTGTAAAAAAGTTTCTAAAAATATATACCTACTAATTTTATGTTGTAGTAGAGAAGAAACATTGAGAGTTTTTTTAAAAATTTTTTTGTAAAGTTAGCCGTTTTTCCACAATCTTTCGAGGGAACACTAACTAACTACACACCCGGTATATAACTTCTCACTGAACTGTGATGTAGGTGAGCGGGATTTCACGCGTCAATAGCTGCAATGCTCGTTGTGTGAAACTAAGGTATATCTCAGGTTAGAATGCAGTTGTTTAGGTTATGAGCGGAGCCCAGTTTACACAGGCACATAGGTTGGTTTTCTTATAAATACATTGAACAACAATAACACTATTAGACAGTTTTCCCTGGCTGGCCCCTCCGCAGTAATTCTTGCTGCCACCATACATAGCATAAAGATTTTATTATGATTATTATTATAAAAAAATTGCTCCACCTATATATAACATTTTTTTGCAAAATAGAATAATGAAAGCTCATTACAGATGCAAATCCTCTAAAAATGTCAGGGTGATAAAGAATTCTGAATATATTATTACTTGCTTGTGCTTGATATGAGGAGAACTGTTTTTGTCTCTGCCGTTCTGAACTGCATCTTTGATCTCTCTCATATACCTGCCTAAAAAGTGTACACAAATATTTTAACCGCCGTGTAACGCAGACGAGACTTACAACTGAAAATAATTGAATAGTTTAAACAACAGACATTTTCTTCATATAACATGAATTTACTTAGATTTTTGGTATAGTTCCTATGAATGTTGAGAAACAATAATACGCTAATGGCCGATCTGTGCTTGAGTGATTTATTTACTTTTTGTATAGAATATTATATAAAAATATGATAACAAGAGTGCCGCTATCGTAGTTCCGAAAATTCTCCTTCTATTTTTTACATATAATTACTGAGAAAATATAATAATTACATACTAGTTTTAAATAAGTACAACTTGTGTACAATTTTTGTATTGAAACTTGTTTCAATTTTATATGAGAAATATAAAAAAAGAATATCACTATTTTATGACTTAACCCATTAATGCCTGAGTAACTTTTTCTTTCAGATTGTCGCAATTTTTTTAGAGTAACTTCATATCAGTATCTAAAATGCCCCTAAACTATTATTTTATTTTTTTTAGTTTGCTTTGGTACTTTTTTTTTCGCGTATGATATATCATACGGTAGGCAATAGCGGATACTTTAGCATAACTGGATGAGCTGTCAAAATCAAAAATGTTAATATTTTGTAGAAACGAGTTTATTTATTAAAATTATGAGAGTAATGGCTGTAATATTTCTTCTGTCCAATTTCAATTTTTTTGTCTGTACTTTGTCTTTATTACTTTTTTAGTAACAATTGCTTTTCCTATATTGTGTTACTTATTTTAAATCTCTTTGCAAGTGGAATGTCGTCGTCACTATCGCTCGAATCAATTGATTGGTTGGTCGACTTGCCAGCGTAAGGTAGACATTGCTGCAGATTCCAGATATCCATTCTGGACGTTTTCATATACCGCTGGACCGGCTGCATAAGCTGGATTGGACATGGGATATGCTTGTTGCCAGCAGCGAGAGCCACATGTCGCCTGGGGTAGAAATATAGTAAGGGAAGTATAGGTGTTTGTGAGATGCTTTTTTAAGCTTCCATCTGTTTTCATCGGATGGAAAGTGTAGGCTATTGCGAGATGCTTCTTTTTAGTTTTCATCTTCTTTTTAGTTTCCATCTTCTTTTAAGTTTCCATCTAACACCATCTCTTTATTTGTTCTTCTTCTGAGATTTCTCTTTCTTCTGTTTCTGAATCTAGCAGTGTACACCTCCCCCTGCCTGTTTGTGTCCATATAAGGTTTCATGTTTCTCAGAAATCTGTGTTTTCGTTTCAATGTCTGCATCAGTGCGTCCCCCTAAATTCCTGCCAAGAAATGCATACATTAGCTCGCCGTAATTAGCTTGTATTTATTAACTGTTCCACACAAGGAAGATCCCTGTTTCGCGGTAAAAAGAGCTTTTTACAGCGAGTTATGAGAAAGAGGCCCGAGAGAACATTTGCACACCCTATAGTTAGGAAGAAATTTCTTTGGAAGTGAAATGTCCTCATCATTATCACTAGAATCAAAATTGTGTACATTGTGGTTATGCTGTTAATTTGCGATTTTCCTGCTACGTCAACAGCGAACATTTCTATCGGTTGTTTCAAGACGACTTTTCCAATATGGTGAATATCATATGAACTCTCGTTATCACTTGGTGCATCATCCATATTACTGTCCTGGCCATCTTGTGGTAGTAATAGAACCAAATGCATAATGCTTGCATTTATTAATTTAATTAAAATCGTCATCATTCGAACTATTTTAATCTAAATATCTCAATAGTTCTTCAGCATCTCTTGTGTCTGAAGGATGGTAAAGTTTGTTCTGAAGAAAAGATCTGATGTGTGGAGACACATATGTGTCTAACGTATGATATTTCATACGCAATGTTTTTATGGCTCTAACAATTTGAGAATTATTCAAGTATTACTTAAGAATATTACAGTGCCTCTACTGGAGTATAAAGAAGCTTATCATAACAAAAAAGTATAATAAACTATCGTACAGAAAAATTGTGTTGGATGTAACCTTACCTAAGACTCGTAATTATCTTTATGTGAATTCCGCGTGGACAAGATGCTAAATAAGCAACTTGTAATTTATATCACGGGTTGATTTTTGCACCAAACACATAAAACATAGTATCTTTAACCAATTTCTAATTATAAATGAATACTTCTGAAACACTGAAATGACACATGCAGATTCAAAATGTAACATAACTTATGTATTATAAATCATACTGTAGGCATTAATGAGTTAAATACTTAAATAACAACGTACCTCACAGACCTAGCAGAAAATCTATTCTGATTTACTCAGATTTCCCTGCGTAAACTTGGCATGCAATCAGAGACAAGGCTACATATTCCCTATCTTTACAAGCATTGAATTCTAATTTGGGATCCACTACAGATGTTAGTGAATGATTGAAAATAAGTATATTAACTTAAAAATATTCACTAAATGATATAGCAAAAGGCATACTAGGATCTCATGGAAGCATGCATTACTCTCACAATAAAGATATTAAAGTAATTTTAACATTCAAGGTATAAATTTTGAGTTCATAGCGCATAATTCAATTTATGGTTTTAAAGTAATATGATTTACTTCGGTATTATGGCAAAGAAAATTTTTAAACAAGACAATAATAATAGTTTCAAAAAATGTAACCCATAATGAAAAAACCTGATTAGAGCCTTGGAATTTTGTGCGCGTCCCCTATCGTAACTCGCCACTACTTCCTAGACATTCTCACAACCCCAAATGAAAAAGCTTTCCTCAGGTAAATTCGGGTTCTGAAAAGAACTGTCCCAGAACTCTCAGGAGTTTGCGCAGTTGATCTTGACATGTTCGGGTTTGGTCGAACTGTTTTTGAACCATTCCTAGTAAAATAATTCTGTGTTCGGGTTAATTTAAGAACTGTACTCGGACGGTTCTAAAACTATCAAAATCAGTTCGAGGTTTAGAGCAAGTACTGATTTCAGATTTTTTTTCACGCATGCTCTGACCAAACAAAAACAAAGTACCGCCATTAGGCATGTTTTGTTTGGTTATTCTTTTGTGCGTCTCTCGTTATTGGTTTTTTTTCATTGTGGAATCATCAAGCTAAATTATGGATTTATTGGAAATACTGCAATTAAGTTCGTCTTCATCCTCATCTAGTAGTGATGATAAGTTTGGTATAGGTTAGGAGTACCCCTACCTATTTTGTATCATAGTCACGGTTCGGATAAACGATAACCGTGTTCGGGTTAATTCATGTTGCTGATCAGTTTTGAACAGTTCCAGAATTGTCCTCAAATTTTTGATAGTGCGCAAGTAATTCTACGCAGTGCGAGGATCGTTCTTGAACCGTCCGAAAATAAGAACCCGAATTTACCTCTCATATGAGAGCATTACATAACCTAAAAGAACCACGTGAAGTCAGAAACTACTACGTGGATGTGGAAGTAACTGTTGAAGAACGAGGCATTTCGACAATATCTCTAGATCCCAAAATCGATTCAAACAATGAGCCAATTTAGCATTTTTTATTACATTTTCTGAAAGATCTTTTAATTCCATAGCGAGATGCAAAAGAAAACACTTTTCTAAAGTCTAACAGGTCTTAAAATTAATCAAGAACATCAACACGTGGCGCTATCGTGTTATAACTGGGTGACGGCAAAGGCTCTCATCACGTCGAGAGATGAAGCCGCTTGCCTAGATGCCTAATTGCCTAACAGTCTGTATATAAATGCAGGAGTATAAAGTACTAGACCAAGATCCCAGAGCCGCCAGACCTACGTCATTTTAGCAAAGCTATATTTTCGCAATAAATATTCTGATATGCAGTTAAGAACATGTGCATATTTTCTAGCTTGAACGCGGGGCCCTTTTTCAGATAACAGGTACAAAAGAACCTTACTAACCTACGTTAAAGTATGTTAGCTGAATTTCATATATGTTTGACCACGTCAAACAACAGAAAATTATTAATAAGAAAAATCACACTGGACTTTCTAGTGTTGTGTATTTAACAATAAATGTACCTGTGAGAACTTAAACTTACGTAAACTGAAATTTTTAAAAAAATTATTCAAATGCAATTTTTGTAAAACCATCGTCGTTATACTAATGCAGCGTGATTTATTTCTGAAATCTTCGCAAAACAATTTCACTTGCTTTACCACGAAAGAGAGCTTGCTCGATGTTAGCTAAACCGACTTGGGATCGACAAGCAGACATGCAGTTCAGCTTAGGGTGGTTCACCCTTGCTCAAATCATCCCTCAGGTCGACCGTCGCCTCCCTACAAAATTTCAACCCCTTAAGAGCAAAATTATAATAGGTGCTTTTTAATAAATTAAGAATCAGAAGCACAGAAATGGATTTTCTAAAATCGTTAAAATTCACCTCTGGTGGGGCTTCACATCCCTCAGGACGCCCACCATCCCTTCTCAGACCATCTATAGTGAGTACACCGCACACACGGAAAATTTCACATTTAGTTGGACAAAAATACTCAAGTGTCAATAATCATTACATTGCATGTTGTTTGATCTTGTGCACCATTTATGTGTATAATTAGTCAGAAATGTTGGATTTCTGAGTAAGCAGCACTTTTTACAGAAAATAGTCTGATTATTTTTTTTTATGTAATATGTATTATTTATATCACATTTGAAAATCTTTACAATAATAAGGGCAATAGCTTCTTTTGGGTTATAAGTAGTGATTGTTGGGATTGATTCGTGTGCTGTTTTCATTTTCTTCAAACTCCGTTCACTTATTTGGTCGCAAACCTGATTACATCAGCAGCTGTCCGTTTCTGGCTCTAAATTAGCAAAAGCTAGTTTTTCGCGTTCTATTCTAGACACGAAGAAGCTGGCGTCACATATTTTACTTCTTCACAACCTTTTGAAAATAGTTTGTTCGGTCTACTTAATTTTTTTCTGCCTCTCTCTTTTTTCATTCAGCTCTCACTTTGGGCTAAATCGTATAGTTGATTGGAGTAGTCGGCACCAGAGATTACAGATATAATGAAGAATCAAGTCATTTAGAGTTCTTTTTCACAAACTTTTCGTAGGGACGACTGTCTTTCCACTTCGAAATCAATTTTAAGACAAAACATTTTAATTTAACTTTTACGCTCGTCTTAGAGTCTAGAGCCACATTATATTTGTCTAGAAGGTATTCAACAAGTCTTTCATTACACTTAGAATTGTTCAAACTAAAAAAATTACATCTTTTAATATTATGAATAGATCATTTTTCGATGGCTACCTGTAAACAATAGATTTTATTTCAGAAAGTAATTCACAGTAATAGCTATTTTTTTGCTGAAACATTACCGAGTAATAAGGCTTGCATATTAACCAAGAAAGAAGGAGGTACTAAGTGGTACTTTTAATATATGATTAAATGTAAGATTTTCTTGAGGTTACAGTCAAAATATTGAGTAACCGTATATTTAAAGAATTGCTTGTAAAACTATGTTGATATAAACGCTCTTACCTGTGGCTGTACACTCCATATGTAAACGTCTCCGCAAATCAGATTGTAAACACAAAAAAACACGTTGTTATTTAATACAAAATCCCGCACGACTGAGTGCACGCGTTTTGTGGCGAGTAAGAAGCTAACTTCGGCAGCGCTCGGGTTCATTTTATTTATACGCAAATAATGCTTATCTATCTATGAACATTTATAAATGCATCTTCCGTCAATTGGTAACAGTTCGAAATTTTAGCTTGGTCCAGCTAAATGTGAGATTCTGTAACGGTCACGTTTTGTAAGAACACTCGGTACCTTAAAGTAGATAAAGCGCGCGACTATTCTATGCATTATTTTAAATATAAATTATAAGATACTGGTCTGAGCATTATACGCGTTTAAATCTTATCGGCTAATCATGAAAAATGCTTGACCAATAGCGTAGCTTGTACGACCAAGTTTAGAGAATAGTAGATGATATACACGCCGACTCGGGCTAAAAGAGACGCTGGAAAAATGGCGTAGAGGCGGGTGGCCGTGTGGGGCCTAAGAATTAAAAGCCGCCATATATTTGTAAATATCTGTATATAGTGATTAATAACTGCGAATGGAATCAGTAAAGTAGTTATTATAGTATATGTTCTGCGTTATTGTGTACCATTGCCCACAGCTGCAGGAAGACTATGTTTTCGTCGAAATAGCTGTAAGTACAGTGTACAGTCCTTTGTATTATGTATGCCTCTCGTGATGCAAATGTTCCTGTTTGAAGCCGATTGCGAAAATGCAGAATTATTGACGGCTTCAATACTTCATTCCACGTTTGGCCAGTAATATTCTTTATTATATCCAGTGCTATCGTCCGCTAAAGACTTCTCTTACCCCATGAGAAGACTACAGTGCGTGAATAATTTCACGTGAACGTTATGTTTGCGTAACTATATCACCCCGGTTCTAGACATCTCCCCTGTGTTTTGGACATAAAAACATCGTGTACGACTACCGAACCAGTCTATATCAAAAGTATTGATTGTCGGGCCATTTTTTGTTATTAATTTTACGTACAGTCTATAGTATTTCCTTTTGTGTTTTCATGTAATTTAATTGAGCTTGTTTATGTTAAAGTAAGAATTTTTTGTTTTACCGCTCTGGTCAGGTCGTGTTTAGTTTAGTTTAATTATTTACCGTATACGGATTTTTATTGTGTACAGTTTTGCTTTGTATTTTGCTATATGTCAGGTCGACTTTTAATGATTTGTTTACATAATTATTCTGACGAAAGTTTTTGTAAAGTTTACTCATAACCCTGATGTCAATTGCTCTACTGTTTGTGTATGTTTTGTAAATCACTAAAGTAAGTAAAATTCAATGATTCGTTTTATTTTCCCTTAAGAAAATAACGTTTCAATTCATCCATGTGTGCATGTCGACGTCGGCTGTGCGCGGGCCAAGAAGAAGAAGAAGGTAAGGGCTAATCGTCCCTTACGCTACTTGTTAACCGATCACAAATTTATAATGGGCGCCATTGATCTTAATGATGCCGAACACCTCCTTGTCCGCTCTCAGGGATGAGTTCTTTGTAATTACCGATCTGGGAGTACTAGCGGCGGAGGATTATTCCCTCGTCCAACCACTAGGTAGAAATGAAATTAATAATACAGTGACCCCCCATGATACGCCCCTGAAGGGTGTAGAAAGAAAAGACGGAGTTCGTGCAATAGTTACAAGGCAGTATGTCCAAAAACAAACAAAAATAATTAGGCGATGACTCTAGCAGGGCAATTGCAAGTCGGATAAATGTCCAACACCCAACAAAGAGAGCAATTGGCTTATAGATCAAGTCGAAATGCGTACAATTTTGCTAATGTTTAAAGAAAAAAAGAAAATAAAATTGCCAAACGTACACTATGAGGGTTACGATGTTTCCTAGAAGGGGGGTACTTAAATCCAGTCCTTTTATATGCCTGGGAGCATAATTTCCCTTCCCAGATGTGGGCACTTTCTAAAAAGCGGAATTCGCTAATTAAAATTAGAGGAGGCAACACAAAGAATATGCAAAAATAAAATTTAGAAAAAATAAAAATAAAATAATAATGCACTCCTCGTAGATCACAGCCTGTGTTCCCATTTGTTATATCCACGTAAGTAAAAAAAAATGATAATATAATTATCCCGACTACTAGGTACATGAAATCGCGGACGTAGTTGACTAGGTTCGCAATTATGGAACACTCGGTATGTGATTTGGTTAAAATGAATATTATGAAAATCACAAAAACAAAAAAACGATATGACCACTAAACTAGGTGAATTAATTATGTAGCCGTAATCATTATATAAAGCAACCTGGTAATGATTGAACGTCCAGTATAGAATTTAGTTAAAATGACTATAACGAAATAAAAAAACAATTGACCATTAAACCAAGTGAATTGGTTAGGTAGCAATAACTATTACGTAAGGCGGCTTGCTGATGATTGAATATCCCTTAAAGAATTTAGTTAAAATGACTAATGAAAATTAAAAAAAAAACAAATGACCCAAGTGAATTGGTTAGGTAGCAACAGCTATTACATAAAGCAGCTTGGTAATGATTGAACATCCATTAAAGAATTTAGTTAAAATGAATACTATGAAAATCACCAAAAACAATTTTATAATTATAGCGTAAACAGGGTGGACACGAAAGGTTTCAATTCGTACCTTCACTGTAATTCAGGTGCACAAGTTAGGGTTCACTCTAACCTGTAATCTAATTTTGATTCCTACTCTTAATAGATTATTAATATTATTAGACAATAATTTGCTTTACACAGCGTATTTGTCGTTGGGAAGAAAAATTTCGAATAAGCTTTCAATGCTCGGCCAAAACTTAAACTCTGTCTTGAACATGAAGGGTTATAATGTTTTAACGCGATGACGCTAATGGCGTATCTTACAATGACTTACATTGATTCCCCCCAACGACAAGATTCTACATAAAGTGAAGATTCGCAAAAATTCCGAATGTGTAATAGTTAATATGGTCCGACAATTAGTTATGATTTTAAGTAAAAGTGCACAAAATAAAAATGAATGACTAATTAATTTGCTTGTAAAGGAAAAGAAAATTGTTAACTAAATACTAAAATTAATAATGTCGTCGACTTAGCTGCGACCGTCGATTATTTTTAAACAGACAGTCTCACCAGTTTCCCGCGATGAATTTAATCGTAGAGATTGATTATGCACTTCACTGAACTCACTTTGTTTTTTACACACGAGAGTCGGCTATTCATTTAATTCCAGAATGGTTCGCGCTTTTTGAGCAAATGAATATTATTTAAAATCAAAAAAAAAATCGAAGTATAAAAGAAAATCATATAACCCTCGACAGACGCCAAGACGTACGGCTGTGGCCAATCAAATAATATAGAAATAAATTGCAATGGTAATAATTCACTAAGTGATGCTCGAAAGAGCTTATAAAAAATGCCACGACCAAAATGAATTTTAATTACTTTCTGGCACTACCCCAAAACACAATGTGACTTAACTTGAGTAAATTAATTTTAATAAAACGGCACTAAGGAACTTTCTGGTTTGTTTTAATTTTAGAAAAAAATGGCCTAAAGAACTTTGATCAGAAAAAAATTCGCGACACGCCGCGCTGAAGGCACCCAAGACATGTGTCTTCCCCTCGAAAAATTAGGTGAACTGCCTGATGTTTTGCATACTTGGAATTTATAGATTAGGTATTGGCGCCGATGTATCTGGGTCTCAAGCAGCCGGGTAACGGTTTTTATCCTCGGTCCATTTGGTCACGTAGGCAGTTTTGATGGTGAAATTTTGCATACAATGATGCTTTTGTTAATATCTCGATAACCCTTGCTTGGATCGAGATGAAACTACCGTCGTTGGATAGTGCGTAGTATGTAGTATGTTCTATGTAAATTTGGGCGACTTTGATGTAAACGGCTTGCCCGTAATTAATTATTTAATTGGATTCCGTTCCGTGGGCCGCTTTCAGGTGATTATCCTGAACTACGGCCGCGAGCTTTAATCTGTTTTCATGTGACGCCTTGCATAATCGCGAGGACATCACAAAACTTCTTTAGAGAATAGTAGGAGCCAATGGAACACCGTTTTGACCAAATTACGTTAACCCTTTCACCTAGCCCCTTTCCGCTGCTCTATACACCATACCTAGCAAGCTATCGGATTGCGGTTTGAACGTAATACTAGATCAAGGTCCTTGGAATGCTGGTGCAATATTTCCTTTAATTCTGACTATGGCATATAATTATTTTATTGAATTTAATATAACGTACTTCGTGCTTTGGTTAACGTCAGTTAGGGGGAATTATCCAGCCCAATATGTAGGCAACCAGCCATGTGTCTCCGTACCTACTCGGGGTTGTGTCGATAGCATATTCTAGAGAATCGTAGGGATTTGACAGACCCATGCAAAAGGTACGTTAACATGCGCCGCCTCAAGGCAGAACAAATTCTGTTTTTTAGCCATTCCAGAAGGTGCGAAATTAAGGGAAACAAACCGCAACAAATATATTTTTTCACATTTTATTATTTTTCGTGTGTAAATGCTCCTCTCATTTTGGCACTTATATAATGGTGATTTGTGTTAAAATACCACGCCACTGTAATTAAATTCACCTCCGGCAGATTAGGCGAATCTGCTTTTAAATAGCCGGATTCGCACATAGTAAAAGATCCTACGTCTTCTTAATGGTAATACTAACACTGACTTCCGCGATCGCGGAATTCAGCGAGATAGGACTTGGGAGACAATGACGTCAGCGATTCGAGTGCATCAATTTATGAAGAATTTGATTTTAAACCAGTATATTTCTGGAACTACTTATCGGGTCGACCTCAAATTTTCAGTATAATAACTATTTGATGATTACTTTGCACAACTATGATTAAACGTGAAATGTGAAATTTTACTAATTGCCCCCACTTCTACAGGCCTTTATACAAATATTTTTTAAAAGCAATAAAACTTTGTAAAAAAATGTTTGAATCGATTTAAGGATGAATAGAAGAAATTGGCCAAATACGAGGTTCTCTTTTAGGGCAAATCTAACCATGGTTTCCGGCGTCCTTAATTATCTCACTCCCCTTATCGCTATTATCGCAAGTATTTTAACTTATCGCCACTTTTTTATTTTATAACTTTGAACCATCCTAATGAACGTATCGGGAAACAAATGTTGGGGCATTTTTTTCCTGGAATTTTGAAATTTTCATGAAATAGTTGCAAAAACATCAAAAGTGCTGTGACCAGGACAAGACCCAGGTACCCCTCCGTTGTCGAAGGTGCTGAATACGATGGCGATATTTTTAGGTCTCCCACTCATCTTTTCCATTCTAGGCATGCGAGAGTAGGGGAGAAACGTATGTTGCTGTCATGTTGAGCACCCTTGCAAACGAATAAAAACAAATTTTTATCAATTTTGAAATTTTTGGAGAGGGGAGGAAGTAGCTTTAACCCTGGAGATTGATGATATGTTGGATGGTCAAAGTTTATACGGCCTACCCGAAAAACCTGATTCGACAAGCCCTCGCATACCTACAATGGAAACAAACGGGAAAATGGGGTGATTTTTCACGTTAAGGGTTAGTTCCCGAGGGACGAGAGGCATAAAGATATCACCATCGTATTCAGCACCCTGGAAAACGGGGGGGCAGCCTGGTCTCGTCCTGATCACAGCACTTTTCAAGTTTACCCCCTTTTTGCATCTTCTCATGGACTAATGATGGTGATGTTGCTCAGATAGAGATCATTATTTACAGTTACCATCGCCAAGTAATCCCAAAAGGATCATCACAACTATTCACTAATTCGGACAGTACAGAGGTTCGTTCCTGTTCCTGACTAATTGTTCCTGTCATTATTTCTAGATATTTGTTTGCCCAGTAATACTGTAAGTATAAGTCCTGTCAATTTAATGATTTGTTTTATCTTCATTCATTTATAAACGTTAATTTTTAGATAATAATAACACCAAGGAAACTCCCATACAATAAGTCAGAAGTAAATTATTAATTGCTGCTCAGTGTCCATGAGTTATTCCAACGAAGAATTCTATTATAGACCAATAAACTAGATAATTAAGGAGAAAGGGTTCCTGGTCAGATACAATACTCCAACAATACACTCGCAGAAAATGGCTAACAGCACAGGCAATAAACAGATTAAAATAATATTGGATCTTCTGCAGAAAGGAGAGGAAGTTATAAAACTTGATACTCATAACGATGTAGTTTTGGTATTAGGCAATACAGGTTCTGGGAAGAGTACTTTTACACACTTTGTTGCTGGGAATAATAGCAATTTAGTATCAAAGGAAGTAGGGAGAGGCCAGTATATAATTGTAGATAATAACAATAAAATTAGTGATAATTCTACAATTAATTCAAAGACAATTTTTCCTGAAGTGGTTGTAAATACCAAAACAAACACAGTATTTTATGATTGCCCCGGATTTAGCAATACTATAAGTGCTGCGCACGATATATCTGCAACTTACTTTATAAAGAAAATAACAGATTCCGTTAACGCTGTAAAATTAGTTTTCACAGTCAGTTATCATTCAGTTCAATATGGCGTGGACGGGCAAGATTTTATGCTACTACTTAAACACATTACTAACATGGTTAAGGACATTGAAAAATTTAAGGATAGCATTGCATTTGTAATAACAAAAGTAGATAACATAGCTATAAGGCAAGGTAACAATTATATTTTGATGGCAGATGAGAGTATTATAGAAGATATTGTTCATTTCTTGAAACGGGTTAGACAGGAACTGATTATCAAAATAGGACTTGTGGATATTTCACTACACCAACAACATTTCTATAAGAATGGTATAAAGCTTATTGATGCAATATTAACGCAACGCGGTCAAGAGTACACAAAAATAGGTATTTTTAGGAGACCCGATAAAAGTGGAGCACTTAGTAAGGTAACTTTATTACAGAATAGGAAGAGATTTCTAGAGAATATAATATACAAAAATGTTCAGTTGACTGTATATGAAGAGGAAGATTTTAGTTATACTATATCATCAGATTCAAGAGTTCACGTTAATAGTTTAGTAGAAGAAATACATAAGAGCATAACCTCGGACATTGCAAATATTGGACAAGAAATAATACAATTTTATCATGCTCAAGAAGAACAATCTTATGATATTGATAAATTATATCCTAAATTTAAAGCAGGATATGATGTGTTTTCCGAAATAAAGAAGACAATAACTGAATTTGCTGAACCTCCCGAATTTATAAAACAAATTATTACAAAACTGAATAATTTAAATATTAATATTTCAAGCAAGAATTTATTAAGTGTTTTAAATTATCATCGGTTCTTAAAATTTGTACGTACCTTAAGTGATCAGGAGACATCTAGGCCAATAGAATGGGCTCAGGGATTAACATATATTATTGAATATTTGAATAATTCGGAGAAATGGTATAGTTTGTTAAAACATTTTTTTGTCATGTTATCAAAATACGATATACAGCAAAATGTAAAAAAATTTAATACTACTCTCCTAAAAGCTCAAATTAATCCAAAAGGAGTAAAAATTACTAAAATAAATTTTTTAAAACTTCTAGATCATTTCAACAGGCAAGCAGAATACGATATTGAATACCGTAATACGGAAGATATTACAGTTGATGAGTTCAAACTAAAGGCTTTAGAGAGAATACTAGATTTTACATTAAACCCTGATGTAAAGTCTTCATGTATGTCTAATAAATTGGTGATCAGAGGACATTATGTTAAGATTAGTGATGTTGTGGACAAAAAGTGTCCAGAAAAGATAGAATTCATAGATATATTTGCATTAAGTAAGGTATTTATTGATACTAATTTAAATAAAACGGGCGATAAAGTACACCTTTCTATCATAGCACCAACTTGGGATATTATAGGTTGTCAAAAAATAATATTAGACGGTAAACCTGGAGAGGCTCATGTACAAGTGAAGGCTGGCGGAGACGAGAAAGATGGTAAACCTGGGTTGCCGGGTGGTTCTGCGGGAATTTTTTTTGGCATTGGCCAGGAATTTATTAATGGGGAATATCTTAGCATATCTGCTAAAGGAGGTAAAGGTGGTTCAGGGCAACAAGGTGCTGATGGCGCGAGAGGAACAGATGGACACGTCCCTAGTTTTGCTCCAAATCGAGAATGTACCTTAAGAGAGCGTCGTTTCGGACCGGATCCTGACGCCCATTTAGTGAGTTGGAAGGCCGCGGGGTTTAGTTCGAAAGAAATAAGACATTGGATAGGACCCTGTTGTTCCAATTATTTTTTTGAATATCACATATATGGTAAGAATTGCACTGATGGGAAAAATGGAAGTAATGGAGGAGTTGGA
Organism: Stenurella melanura; assembly: GCA_963583905.1. Classification (NCBI taxonomy): domain Eukaryota; kingdom Metazoa; phylum Arthropoda; class Insecta; order Coleoptera; family Cerambycidae; genus Stenurella; species Stenurella melanura. The sequence continues at coordinate 75,690,527 of OY757315.1, forward strand.
GGGAAAGGAGGACATTCAGGAAATATTCTTATTGTTAAAGGAAATACAGATTTAAAGATTTCCATTGACAATTCTCAAGGAGAAACTGGAGCAGCGGGTGTTGGAGGAAATGGAGGAATAGGTACAACTCAAATTTTAGTATATATTCTAGAATACTGTAAACATTCTTCATTTTTGAAGCCTTATCGAAACTGTTCTTCGAGTAAACCTGGAATTACTGGTCAAAATAGGGCAGGCATACAAGAACCCGAAGCAGCAGTAATATTAGTCAATCCTTCTCATATAGTGAACGATTACAAAAATTATTTAAGAGAAAATTTAAATGGCAGTTTAAGGGAATCTTTTTTAATGGAATTTCTCGACCAATTACAGAATAATCAGACTATTAAAGAATTGTATGATACATTCGGGTTTATTAACGAACTACAAGGATTAGAAAATCAGTACTATAAATTACACAGAAAGATGTCATTTCTTCCTTTCTATAAATCCTTATTACACAGACTTAGTCGATATACGGACAATCCTAAGGATTATGAGAGGTCTATAGAATATAAAAAAGCTCTTACTTACACATATACAGCAACACTAAGTAAAATCTGCAACATTAATAATTATTTAGAAAACAATTTGGTTATAGACCTAAGTGCGTATTTAGATTTAGTAATAAATAATATCAAGGGATTAAAAGATTTAAAAAATGCAGAGGCAATGAGAGCGGCAATGAGCATCAAACACATAACTATCAACCGCTATCAAGAAAAACAAGATTCAATGAATGCAAAGATAAGTGAAGCTGAACATTTTATCGATACATACATTACATCAGAACTGAATAACATTATTAGTCAAATGGACATCCAAATACAGTTATTAATTGATGCGGTGATTACTGTCCTAGATAAAATTAAAAAGAACAAAAAAGAATTAATAGACAAAAAAAGGGAACTGGAACGTGCACTTGTAGTACGAAAATTATTTGGTATAATGAAAATCGCAAGTCAGTTCCTAAGTTTTCTTGGTTCAATGGGAGCTGTCACTGGTGCAGCTATAGGTGGAGAAGTCGTGATTTTAGATGATACAAGTGATCATGATACCAACAGAATGGTTGTGTTACTTAACGGTGTAAGAAATTCTATAACAACAATTACAGATGAACTTGCAAAAAAATTACAGGTTTTTTATATTTCATTAGATGATGTAGAACAAGAATTTAAAAAATTCAAACAATCATCTAATAATATATTAGACATTAAACAGAAAATATTAAATACTAAGAAAAGTATACAATTTGAAATTAAAAAAGGGCCCATACTTCCCTCTGCGTCTTTAGATAAAATTCGAACTTTGCGAAAAGAGGTAGTGCAATTATTACAAAACGAAAAAAAAGCTTTGGAAAAACAGGAACCCCATAATGATCGAAGAATAAGGGAACAATTGAGAGTTGTTAATCATGTTCTAAATATTGTAAGCATTAGTGAAATGTCAATGAATGTTTATAGCAGGATTAGAAATCAGTCTAAAATTGATAAATTGGATGTTGTTGTAAAGATAGAAGAGATGAGAATAACCCAATTAGAACAGTATGAAGAAAATATTTATAAAATCATAACACCTCTGTATAAAGATATAAAAAATAGAATAACATTGGAAAAAAAATTTCACATCAATAAACCTAACGCCGCTCTCTATTTAAGTAAGTGGCAAATACAGAGTGCTGTAAAAGACGCGAAAATTCAAATTCAAGAAATGACAAAGAGATTTAATATACACAAAAACTTAACGCGTTGTATAGACAAAATACAAGAAGGAATGTCAATTATAATTCAGGTATATAATCGTATAGACGATTATCGCGATAGGACAGAATCTCTGGCTTTTGATCCAGGTGCAAACTTTACCGACAGAATACTTGCGTTACCTACTGCTGTAAGAAACTCTATAATGAAAATAATACATCAACTTAAATATCAACAACAAGTTTTCGAAATTCATCCAAAACAAGGTAAAGAAAGAGAAACAGAGATGTATAAAATTGTGCGGCGTAAAGATCTTATTTATAAAATTATAATTGATATGTGTAGAGATGTGGAAAATAAAGTAACAACAGTGGTAAAGAAATCAAAAAGTAAAACCTACATCGCTTTGGGTATAAATAAGTGGCAAATACAGAATGTTATAAAAGACATGAAATTTCAAATGCAAGAAATGGTTAATAGATTCAATGTACATGACGATTTGAACCATTATACCGAAAATTTAGTAGAAGGAATGTCAATAATGGTTAACGTATATGATCATATACAAGACTATCATTATAATTCAGAATTTGTTGCTTACATTGCAGATATTACTTCTAGTCATGCGATGGGAATTAAGGTGGAGAACGTAGAACTAAATAACGCTATTAATAATTTAACTTTAATTATACAGTCCAACGTTATATTAGGACAATACGAAAGAGCTATGAATGCATTCAAGCAATATGTCTTTCCATTTACACATTACTATCTAAAAGAGTTTAATTTACCATCCGTCCTGAAGTTAAATGATAATAGTACTGATGGTTTAGCAGCAAATGCTATCACCCAAATAGAACATGTAAAATCCAAAATATCTAATTCCGCTAAATTATTTAAACAATTTGCTAACCATATATGTGTTGATGTACTATTTAGCGGTCAGCAGCCATTCTTTATATGGCGGCACGATACAAACAAAGCCACAATATCAAAACTGTTAGAGGGACAAGAAGTAACAATAAAAGCTGATATAACCAAAGGTGTTAAGAAAAATGCTGTTAAGTTTAATGTCATAAATATTCGCTTTCAATTAGCGAATGAAACAATGCAAAAGGAATTAGATAAACAATTAGAAAACTTTGAAGTATCTATGACACATCTAGGTAAATCTTATTATAGATGCGGTAATCAGGTTTATACCATTACAGGTCATAAACAAGTTATTGTTTATTCTTTACAGTACTCTTCAATTACTAAAGAACCCCTGCATACAAATAAAGTATATGATAAATTTAAACACAAAGACAGCATACTTAGCCCCTATACTACGTGGAATATGAAACTTACTAATGTCAGTGGTAACTTTGATAAATTATCAAAATATAGAAATGAAGTAATTGACTTACATTTGGAAGGACGTGGTCAATACTTAGACATCGATGTATGTGACGATAATTTGGAAAATTATTACAAAGTAGATGATGCCATTCCTGAAATTAATACTATTAATATATATAACCAAGAAGACTCTATCATATCTCGTCATCATGATCGCAGTTGCAAGGAAAGTTATCACAGAAAACGACGGGGTATTATGAACGACCATGATTTTCTTGACGAACGTATCGACAAAGATTCATTTGCGACAAGCGGAACTGGTAGTATCTTTAAATCTTCATATATAAATAAAATTATTAATTTAATCAGCAATAGTTTCGTAACATTGACTTATTTAATTCCAGTTTACAAAACAACTAAGGATGAAAAGAATGACGATCAAGGTATAACAGGTAATTCTTCCATTCAAATGAAGTTAATCAATATTCAACCTTTACCTGTAGAATCTCCAGATATATCAAACTGGTTTATAGATAAAGATTCATCTATGAAGGAGATAATAGATTATACTTTATTAAGTAAGGAAAGTAACTTATTGTTGCTCGATGTATTGATTCGTAAGAAGAATGGAGTAAAATATAATAACAATGTTACTATAAACCATATTACAGTTAATGAATATGCACATAACCTGGCTTACAACGCATATGCTCCTAAAGATAAAATATCACATAGTAATAGGCCATGTTGTTGACAAGATAATTCAGAAAACATAATGATTTTATTAGGATTAACGCAGTAAGCTGGATTTGGTGGAATTATTAAATATTCTTATATAAAATGATGTAAATGAATGGTAAAGAACATCAAAACAAGGGAGATAGTTACATTTTATATTTAGCAGCCATCTCCCTATAAATAATGACGGAACAACTACTTTTAGAGTAGGCTGAAAAATACCCCTGTTCTTGCAAGGAATATACATCATCATACCACCATAGAGTAAATAAATGCTAAAAAATTACAAAAAAATGAAGATTTGAAAGTTTGGAATTATGTAGAGCTACAGTAACATAAAGTTCACCCCTTTTATCAAAGTAATATGAGTGTAGAAACTACACTTATATAAAAATAAAATACGTGATTACCGTTAAACTATGGAAAAGGTGGAAGTTTTTGATTAATACATTCTTTAATTTTTAATTTTTCTTATACTTAATAAATTTAATTTACGTTTTCAAAAAAATTAACTATATAAATAATCATATAAGTAGGTAAGGAGTTACTTGGGACTGGGAAAATTTTGAAGACCGTGGGAACTTTTGTCGGCATATCTCAAAGGCGGCGTGTTTTGTCGGCTTACATCAAAGGATTTACCGCCTGCGCTTGCGGATCCGTTGACCTTCGCGGTCATTAACCTTCGCTCAATCTAGTCAACAGTGCGTGAGGACTTGTGGAATTAATGTATGCTAATATATAATTTAACGAATGAGGATCCAGATAGTGGGAAGCGGTGTCTATATATTAATTATAGCCCTCTATACTTTATAAGAAAAATCATTTAATTTTATTTTTAAAGCGAAAATAGTATTCTGTTTATCTAATCGGATGGTCGACAATTGGGATGCTAATGCTGATATATCTGACCCATTTGTAGTGCCAGCTTCTTTTGTAGGGAAGTCTAATAGACACTAGGGTCGATACTGGTCCCATGTAGAGACGCGTCGCACAAGCCGTATCGTCAACCTTTTACGCCATCTCAGCGAGATGACAACCAATTAATGACAAACATACTTATAGTAATGGTGTATATTATAACTGGTCTACGGATTCAGATTGCTCGGAATACTTCGTTTCTTGCAAAAAGAAAAGCTTACTAATACAGGTATGTTATATAGATTTAATAAATATGGTTTATTTATATTTAAGTATTAAATGAAACGCTACATTTTTATTGCAATTTTTTTTATAGAGCAACAGCACAATACAAATTGATAAATACATGCATATCTAGTTAAAATCTAATTACCTATTTATTATATAATCATTCCATCCTCATTTCATACAAGTTTGTCATTCTAAAATCCTATCCCTGATTGAAACTTATAGAAATACTTTACAGAAAGAGATAGCAAGCGTACAATATATTTTATGCTATTACAGTCAAAAATCAGATTTTTACAATATACTAAGAATTCTTATATGTTTAACAGAAACATTTTACGGGCGCTTTTGTAAGAACAAAATGTAGATAATTCAATATATTCAGAAACATTTACAGTCAAGTCATATCTAACTACCTATTACAGTTTAAAATTATATTCAATGACAAGTTTTGTATGCTTATTTTTTACAACCACAGCGGAACTGGAACCCTATACAGAGGTAACACAAAATACATGAATTATAGTTTTTGACAACATATTCAGAATACAGGTATACAACAATACAGATACTACAATAGGTAATATAGGCACTACAATTTTTAAATTGTCTGTGTAATAACAATAAAAAATTCCTATAAGTAGAGATTTTTTTTCTATAAGAGTTACGTTTTGAATTTTTTATAACCGTAAGGAACAGAACTATGATCTTTAAAGAATTTTGTTTTGGTAGAGTTTGGTTTGTATATTTTGGTTTCTGTCCTCGTTACTACCTCGTGCTCTTTAGTTCTGTATATATTTTTAGACACTATCTACACGGGGTCAGAGCTTTTGATGATCATGTCTTTTATGCTCTGAAAATTAATTAAACGCGAAGCTACATAATTAAGGGAAATCCCTTTCACCTTATATACAACTTTTTCTTCGTTATCATCCGTAGAAAACACCTTATAAGCGTAATTTTTGGGGCCCCCACTTACAAATTCCGTGATATAACTACCAGGTCCATATCCCTCGAGTTCATCGGTCATATCAACGACAGCCTCTCCGATAGGAATATCAAATTCTCCAGGACTGGACACATATATGACACTGCCTGTATCAAAATAGAGCACTTTATCACCAAGCTTTTTGAGGTAACTGTACAATTTGAGTCGAGACTGAGCTGTAACGTACGCAGCGATCACCACATTTACAGTACTAAGAGGGTCGTAGGCCTCCTCTCTGCACGTCCAGTCGACAACTACCGCATTCTCGTCTATAGGTAGCACAGCAACATATATTCCAGGATTGGAGTACATGGCGAATAGTTCGCACGGATCTCTGATGATTTTCGTTTTTGGTTGATTCTCTTTTTGGCCAAACTTGCCCCAAAACGAATTAAGAATAAGCTTGGCCAGAGAGCGCAGGCCTGGATTGTTAAGAATTTCTGCATGCTCTAGTTTAATATTTTCTCGTTCTAAAAATCACTCAATGTATTTATCTTGTTCATTCTTATTGTGGCAATTCTTTGGCCAAACGGAAGCCTGTTGCTTGATTTTGATGAATGTATCCATCATACTTCCAAATGGGCCGCCCATCTTGTTTGTTGTATCAAATTGATCGATTTCATAACTCCATACTTCGTGAATCTGTATTATCATATAACCCATTGTTACGGCCTTCATCACCTCATCGATAAAACCATGTACCGTGTAAAGCATTGTGCGTGCAGTCGTTTCGGTTCGTTTGTTCTCCGCACCTGCGACATAAAAGAAACATGAGTTTATTATTCATTTTTGTTGGAAGTACGGGGTAGTACAAGTTTGTAGGTGGTAAAATTTTACATTTGATCAAACCATTTGTTTCCTCTAAAATTAATTGGTCGCATTCCTTTCCCACGTAAAATTTGGGATGGCCGATTGGAAATTTACCATATTTACACACACATGGGTATAAACTGCACACGTCTACGTACATCACTTTCTACTCTAACTGACATTTGTAATAAGTTCTGATGTTGTCAGTTCTTCCTTCGTAAAAAGCATCCCTGGATTTTAGAGGCATAATGGTAAGTAGTGGATGATTTTTTGTGTATTCCTCTATTTCCAGACAAGATTTGGATAATCTTCTAAACTGACATTCCCACATCTCTATAACCTCATACCCCAGATCTGTGAGGCGCTCTCTTTTAGCAATCGTACATTCGTGCCGTAAATTCAAAGTTTCTCGGGGATTGTCATCTTAGGGGTCACTTCTGTTAAATTTAAAACAGGCCGGACATCCATGGAAGTAACAACCATGAAATTCGAAGACCCGGTTGGTTTCAGAGCAGAATCCATCAACTTTAACCCAGTGTACCACGGCCTCGCGCTGTTTGGCGGCGTGAAGAATCTTTATGTGCCTTTATTTCTCCTTCCATATCAACCATTCGATGGCTATTTTTGATTGGTTATCTTTCCACCTGTAACCGCCTTTAGGGATGATGCCGATAGTATTTGCCTGGAGGAAATTTTGTCTGAACACTTTGTTACAGCAAGATGCAATGGTACAGGCCTCGGTAAATGTGCAGACATTAGATGTTGAAAGCATCTGCTCTCTAAATTTCAAACAGGCTTGTGTCAAGATATTGACGTCCGACACGCAGTACTCTACTAATTCTTGCTGTATATCGAATTGGTCTTCTTTGTGTTCCGCATACCACAAGAGAAGTTTTTCACGTTCGTCTTCTCTCATAGTATCAGGGCTGTAATATTCCACATCTGGCAAGGGGCCGACGTAATTTTTATTTTCCTCCGTATTAAATAAGTGTGGAAAGCACCCCTTTTTACGCTCCTGCAGGTCGAACGGCTTAGGTAGCTTAGAAAGAGCCATTGGGAAGTAGTTTAGAGAATCTAAAAATTTAACATTTTCTAGTTCCATCATCACAATTTTAGTCCCTCTCATAATGAGGTTTGGCTTCAGGTCGGTTGTTGTTAAAATATAATTCAAGATAAAGTGGTGGTCGAACGCTTGCCCATTATGAGCGATAACCACAACGTGCTTGAATTTTTTCCTTGTTTCAAGCAAGTGTTTCATAAAATCTGCTATTACTGAGTCCCTATATACAATCACTCAATAACCACATTTCTGACAAAGGTATAGTTTATTTTCGCTAATACATGCGTCGCATCTCTTTGCTAGTACACATATATTTGCTTCATGTTGATGATCACCGTTCTTTAAAACCTTCTCTTGTCTTGTCTCCAAGTCGTACAAAATAAAGAGGATATCATTTGTCTTTGGTTTTCCAGTATCGGGCGACATGTAACACATATGATCAGAGGGTACATGTCCGCTACATATTTTACAATACATTTCCCCACATGTATGTTGTCGCCATGTTTCTACAGTTTTTAGACAGTCATTACAAAGCTTAATCTGGCTACAGACGGTACTTTTGCCTCGAGATCCAGGCTTTCTGTGATTATCATAGCAGTCCTGTCCTCGGAACGATCTTTTACAAACGTTACATTTGATTTTTAACGGCAGGCAGGCAGGGGACTGTTGACAACATTGACAAGTTCCCCCGCATCTGTGTTTGTTCTTAACTCTATGGAATATGGCATTCCTCGCAATAATAAGTACAACAAAAAGCTGCCGTTAAAAAGTTTATCACGTTATAATGTCCATTGTGATGAAGCAGATTCAGTGAGGGGCCTTCATGCGGACCTTTGAAGATGATGTCGCATCCATTAGTACCATACTTATAAGCCACAATTTTGAAATTTTGTAAGTGTCTCTAAAATTGATTTAATTCTGGGATGACAGATCCTTCTCCGGGGATAACAACACCTGAATCAGCACATAATTGAAGAGCTCTCTGAGTTTGTAGTTTTCCAACATCGCGACGCACTTTACTCTCATCAGGATCTTTTTTGGCGTGCGCTATGGCAGCAACGAGTGCTCGAGGTAGACACATATTATCTTTGTGGTATGTGACGACTATACCCCGTCGTTTACCACACTCTTCGTCGAAATAATTATAACGACGACCTCGGCCATTTCCTGTGGGCATTCTTACCGTGGTTACTCCCAAGCAGAAAGCCTTGGTGTTAAACACACCGCCACTGTTGGACTGGTATACGCCACTAATTACGTCCCAAATATCATGGTAGGAAATCTCTCCTGCAGGCCGAAAACGAATCCATCCATCGCCTCGCTTGAAATCTTTGTCACAGAAGGTAAACCCTACTTGATATGTCAGTTGTATATCCTCCGTCGCTTTTTCAATCACTTGGTTATTAGCGTTTCTCACCCATGACACAGGTTCTTTTATTTCTCGGTATAGATTTAATTTTAAATTCTAGAGTCCGTCCTTGAAGATTGACTCGTTTAACTTTTTTCAAAAAATCTTTTACAATAATGAATTTTTCCATCTCGAAGAGAACCAATAGAACTGACTCGTCCAATGAATGTCGAAAGACTAACTACACAGACACCTGTCACTTCTATTTATTTGTTCGGTATATGATGCTAAGTAACCTAAAACAGAGACGTTCAGATAATGTATACGTATTAGAGGTAACATCAAGGTTAGTCAATAATACATAACATAATAACCAAAATAAAAAAGTCTAGAGACCGCTATCAATAATCTAAGATGGTATCCGATTTCATCTGGATTTTCTTTTTTCCAGTTGATAAACTACAAAGTACGATATATTGTCAACCTCAGTAGAAATTCTAGATTTCCACTGACCTCTCCCCCAGTTTCAACTTATATGAGTTTTAATGCAAGGGACCGCTAGCTAGCTTCTACATTAATACTGATTACGCCCTTCACCTTAACTTAGAGATATATTTAAAACTTTTATGGAAAAGAAATAACTTTAAATATCATTTATAAATTGTATTCATAAATTACTCCTATCAAGCACCACGTAAAAGTGGAGAAAATAGTATTAATCTGATTTTAAAAAAATGTACACAAAAATTCTAGAAAATATCTCTAGGACGGCGGAGCATGATGTAGTGATTCCATAGATAGGAGAGTCAAATTAAATTTTCACTTTCGGAATAATTCATCAATCGATGATTTTTGTTGAAGCGTGTTCAGAAAGGTGTGGAGAACAAAATGTCAAAATGCCACCGCGAGAAATTGTGTGGAATTTTTTTTATTAAACAATGGGCTTGTTACCGATAATTTTCTCTTCGTTAATTTATTATATAAATAAGCTCTTAAAATTTCATCTTCATGAGTACATCTAATTCTTAGATATTCAATGTTAAAGATTGGGTTTCAGTATAAAGCACTTCGCCGACTCGTGACGTCATTCTACATAAACACTACGGGCACCACGGCGAAAGAGTTTGAGTTTGCTACAGTATCTAGACAGTAGTCCATTATAATCTGTCAAGTTTTAATGTCATAAAATGAATTAATCTGACGTTTGAAGTAAAAAAGTGTTTGCTTCTAATTTATACGATTATTATCATTTGCACTATTTATTTTTATTGCTCGCAATGTTTTCAGTAGATAATGGTTTCGTCAAGGCAGATTCTGGAAATTTACCAGAAGTAGACATGTTTATGGTGTTTGACTATTTTAATAAAAACGAAGTCTTTATACCTGCACAAATGCTAGGAAAAAATGCTTAGGTAAAATATTACTTTTAGAGGAATCCTAAATAGATGGTACATACCTGCCTAAAATTTATTTGTATTAAAAAAGAGTATACCTAAAACTAACAATAATTTTAATATGTCAAATTTGTTAACCTCAAAGTCAAAAATTAAGGAATCTCGACTGTCACCCGATCAGCTTATGCATAGTGGCGTCACGCGAAGCTCCGCTCCGTTCTCGCGCGATCCCATTGTGGCAATTTATTTATGGGCTTAAACGTTCGAATAAAAACCCAAAATATTTGTCAATTGTCTTAAAAGTATTCTACTTTCGATTTCTATAGTTTAGGTGCAAAAATACGATGTTTCATGAACAACTTAAATTGGATTTGAATGAAAAAACTAACGGCACCGTTGGAAAGAACAGAAAATTTTACGGAAGAAACATATATGACATGTATTTTTCGAATTAAACTTGAGCAAGCAGTAATTTGTTAAGTAATGCTCCAAGTCGCGCTACGTCAGCCGTCCGCTCAAGTTGGAATAGGCTTGCGAGAGCGCGCTGTACATAAGTGGTTATAACTTTTGATTGCCAAAGGCAAATGATACAAAACTAAGTGGATGCCAAAAAGTAACGTTTTCTTGAAGTATTACGTGTATTGCAATAATTTTGAGTACTTTAATTATTACACATATCACTTTAAAGTGGAGCATTGCATGAATTCTCGATTATTTCATAAAATTCTTCGAAATCTGAATATATTGAAAAAAAAAACACAAAAATAAATACTTGAATAGCATGTTTAAATGGATTATCTAAAATACGTCTTCAGTCAAAACAATTAGAAAAATTTTAATCACAAAATCCAGCCCTTCAATGTTTGTCAATTTTCGAAAAAGAGAAACAGTTTTCCGCTGTATCTAACTTTGATCGTTAATATTAAAGTTTTGAAAAGTTATATCGGCACTTTATAGATGATCAAATTAAAGCAGAAGATATGTATTATAAGTAACAATGATTAATTTGCGATAATTATAAGTTTCCATGCTTGTTTCTTTTTAACAAGACGATTTTTTGATTTTGCAACGAATAAGCTGGAAAAGTGTGAACAAAGTTAAATAATTTTAAATATTTTTTTTTCTTGACAATCACACCTTCTGGAGATGGAAGCTTAGGTATCATCCTTCAAAACTGCACCTCGGTTTTATTTTGTTGTACTGTTTTTAATGAAATAGACATTAAAACAAAAATATATTGTAAAACGTTGAAAATTGCTTGGTTTTCAGTATTATGACGACCGTAACAAAATGTTTTAATGTAAATTAACTAGTTACGTGACTGTACGCTGTGTACGTTTTTAGCAAAAATGAATCAGTTTTCTGTAAGCAGCTTTTTTAAAGAAAAGTATTCAAAATGTATTATCTACATATATATCGAAAAACTTGTTATTTTTTTAAATAAATGCATCAATAAATTCATAACTTTTTGAGATAAAACTACTTCAAATACACGTTATTGTAGGTAAACTTATTTTATCTGATCTTAAATTTTTAGATGACACATTGAAAAACTTCATGAAAATATCGCTTTTTTGTCGGTCAGTTTTGCAGATCTACTGTATTTGAGTGGGTCATTCTTTATACGCCATTTTGAATTTCGCAAATCTAACACCAGATTCGCATTCAGCATACCCAAAAACATTTAGAAATTAATTTTAATTATTTTCCATCAATTTATATTTGAGAATTTCACAACTAATTTTGCAGTTATTTGCCACTAATAAAAAATACGCACAATTTCCGTTAAATTCGGGAGGTGGCATTTTTGTTGACACCGTTTGGAGGATATTCCTATAGGTTTCATAAAAAAATATGGATCGAGGAATTATTCCGAAGTTCGGGTACTTTTTTGTCTAATTTGATTCCCCTAAGAGGTTCACCACTCATTTTAAAAAATAAAATCAAATAGCAACTTTGATATAGAAAATCATAAAGATACTGCTTTAACGGTAGACGGGCCTCGCTCAGGTAAAATATAATAAAAATGTATAAATTAATAAATAAATTTTGTAAAATTGATGGAAAATAATTAAAATTAATTTCTAAATGTTTTGGGTATGCTGAATGCGAATCTGGTGTTAGATTTGCGAAATTCAAAATAGCGTATACAGAATTACCCACTCAAATACAGTAGATTTGCAAAACGATATTTTCATGAAGTTTCTCAATATGTCATATAAAAAATCTAAGATCAGATTAAATAAGTTTACCTACAATAACGTGTATTTGAAGTCGTTTTATCGCAAAAAGTTATGAATTTATTGATGCATTTATTTTAAAAAAAAATAACAATTTTTGCGATATAACTATATGCAGATAATACATTTTGAATACTTTTCTTTAAAAATAGCTGATTACAGAAAACTGATTCACTTTTGCTAAAAAGTCAATTTACCTTAAAACATATTGTTACGGTCGTCACAATACTGAAAACCACACAATTTTCAACATTTTACAATACATTTTTGTTTTAATGTCTATTTCATTAAAAACAGTACGACAAAATAAAACCGAGGTGCAGTTTTGAAGGATGATACCTAAGCTTCCATATCCAGAAGGTGGGATTCTCAAGAAAAGAAATGTATTTAAAATTATTTAACTTTGTTCACACTTTTCCAGTTTATTCGTTGCAAAATTAAAAAATCGTCTTGTTTAAAAAAAAACAAGTATGGAAACTTATAATTATCGCAAAATAATCATTGTTACTTATAATACATATCTTCAGCTTTAATTTGATCACCTATAAAGTGCCGATATAACTTTTCAAAACTTTAATATTAACGATCAAAGTTAGATACAGCGGAAAACTGTTTCTCTTTTTCGAAAATTGACAAACATTGAAGGGCTGGATTTTGTGAATAAAATTTTTCTAATTGTTTTGTCTGAAGACGTATTTTAGATAATCCATTTAAACATGCTATTCAAGTATTTATTTTTGTTTTTTTTTTCAATATATTCAGATTTCGAAGAATTTTATGAAGTAATCGAGAATTCATGCAATGCTCCACTTTAAAGTGATATGTGTAATAATTAAAATACTCAAAATTATTGCAATACACATAATACTTCAAGAAAACGTTACTTTTTGGCGTCCAATTAGTTTTGTATCATTTACCTTTGGCAATCAAAAGTTATAACCACTTACGTACAGCGCGCTATCGCTTGTATATTCCAACTTGAGCGGACGGCCGACGTAGCGCGACTTGGAGCATTAGTTAACAAATTACTGCTTGCTCAACTTTAATTCGAAAAATATATGTCATATATGCTTCTTCCGTAAAATTTTCTGTTCTTTCCAACGGTGCCGTTAGTTTTTTCATACAAATTCAATTTAAAAAGTTATTCATGAAATATCGTATTTTTGCACCTAAACTGTAGAAATCGAAAGTAGAACACTTTTAAGACAATTGACAAATATTTTTGGTTTTTATTCGAACGTTTAAGCCCATAAATAAATTTCCAAAGTGGGATCGCGCGAGAACGGAGCGGAGCTTCGCGTGCCGCCACTTTGCATAAGCTGATCGGGTGACAGTCGAGATTTCTTAATTTTTGACTTTGAGGTTAACAAATTTGATATATTAAAATTATTATTAGTTTTAGGTATACTCTTTTTTAATATAAATAAATTTTAGGCAGGTATGTACCATCTAGTTAGGATTCCTCTAAAAGTAATATTTTACCTAAGCATTTTTTCCTCGCATTTCTGTACGTATAAAGACTTTATTTTTATTAAAATAGTCAAACTCCATAAACATGTCTACTTCTGGTAAATTTCCAGAATCTGCCTTGACGAAACCATTATCTACTGAAAACATTGCGAGCAATAAAAATAAATAGTGCAAATGATAATCGTGTAAATTAGAAGCAAACGCTTTTACTTCAAACGTCAGATTAATTCATTTTATGACATTAAAGTTTGACAGATTATAATGAACTACTGACTAGGTACTGTAGCAAACTCAAACTCTTTCGCCGCGGTGCCCGTATTGTTTATGTAGAATGATGACGTCACGAGTCGACGAAGTGCTTTATACTGAAACCCAATCTTTAACATTGAATATCTAAGAATTGGATGTACTTGTGAAGATGAAATTTTAAGAGCTTATCTATATAATAAATTAACGAAGAGGAAATTATCGGTAACAAGCCCATTGTTTAATAAAAAAAATTCCACACAATTTCTCGCGGTGGCATTTTGATATTTTGTTCTCCACACCTTTCTGAACACGCTTCAACAAAAATCATCGATTGATGAATTATTCCGAAAGTGAAAATTTAATTTGTTCTCCTATCTATGGAATCACCACATCATGGTCCGCCGTCCTAGAGATCTTTTCTAGAATTTTTGTGCACATTTTTAAAAAATCAGATTAATACTATTTTCTCCACTTTTACGTGGTGCTTGATAGGAGTAATTTATGAATACAATTTATGAATGATATTTAAAGTTATTTCTTTTTCATAAAAGTTTTAAATATATCTTTAAGTTAAGGTGAAGGGCGTAATCAGTATTAATGTAGAAGCTAGCTAGCGGTCCCTTGCATTAAAACTCATATAAGTTGAAACTGGTGAAGAGGTCAGTGGAAATCCAGGATTTCGGCTGAGATTGACATTATATCATACTTTGTAGTTTATCAACTGGAAAAAAGAAAATCCAGATGAAATCGGATACCATCTTAGATTATTGAAAGCGGTCTCTAGACTTTTTTAATTTTGGTTATTATGTTACGTATTATTGACTAACCTTGATGTTACTTCTAATACATATACATTATCTGAACGTCTCTGTTTTAGGTTACTTTGCATCATATACCGAACAAATAAATAGAAAGGTCAGGTGTCTGTGTAGTCAGTCTTTCGACATTCATTGGACGAGTCAGTTCTATTGGTCTCTTCGAAATGAAAAAATTCATTATTGTAAAAGATTTTGCGAAAAAAGTTAAACGATTCAATCTCCAAGGACGGACTCTAGAATTTGAAATTAAATCTATACCGAGAAATTAAGAACCTGTGTCATGGGTGAGAAACGCTATCAACCAAGTGATTGAAAAAGCGACGGAGGATATACAATTGACATATCAAGTAGGGTTTAGCTTCTGTGACAAAGATTTCAAGCGAGGCGATGGATGGATTCGTTTTCGGCCTGCAGAAGAGATTTCCTACCATGATATTTGGGACGTAATCAGTGGCGTATACCAGTCCAACAGTGGCGGTGTGTTTAACAACAAGACTTTCTGCTTGGGAGTAACCACGGTCAGAATGCCCACAGGAAATGGCCGAGGTCGTCGTTATAATAATTTCGAAGAAGAGTGTGGTAAACGACGGGCTGTAGTCGTCACAAACAACAAGAATAATGTGTCTATCTCAAGCACTCGTTGTTGCCATAGCGCACGCCAAAAAAGATCCTGATGGGAGTAAATTTCGTCGCGATGTTAGAAAACTACAAACTCAGAGAGCTCTTCAATTATGTACTGATTCAGGTGTTGTTATCCCGGGAGAAGGATCTGGCATCCCAGAACTAAATCAATTTCAGAGACACTTACAAAATTTCAAAATTGTAGTTTATAAGTATGGTACTAATGGACGCGACATCAACTTCAAAGGTCTGCATGAAGGCCCCTCACTGAATCTGCTTCATCACAATGGACATTATAACGTGATAAACTCTTTAACGGCAGCTTTTTGTTGTACTTATTATTGCGAGGAATGCCATATTCCATACAGAGTTAAGAACAAACACAGATGCGGGGGAACTTGTCAATGTTGTCAACAGTCCCCTGCCTGCCTGCAGACGTTAAAAATTAAATGTGACGTTTGTAAAAGATCGTTCCGAGGACAGGACTGCTATGATAATCAGAGGAATCTCTAGGCAAAAGTACCGTCTGTAGCTGTAGCAGATTAAGCTTTGTAATGACTGTCTAAAAACTGTCTAAAAACTGTACAAACAGGGCGACAACATACATATCGCCCGATACTGGAAAACCAAAGACAAATGATATCCTCTTTATTTTCTATGACTTGGGGACAAGACAAGAGAAGGTTTTAAAGAACGGTGATCATCAACATGAATCAAATCTATGTGTACTAGCAAAGAGATGCAACGCATGTATTAGCGAAAACAAACTATACCTTTGTCAGAAATGTGGTTAAAGAGTGATTGTATATAGGGACTCAGTAGTAGCAGATTTTATGAAACATTTGCTTGAAATAAGAAAAAAATTCAAGCACATTGTGGTTAACGCTCATAACGGGCAAGCGTTCGACCACCACTTTATCTTGAATTATATTTTAACAACCGACCTGAAGCCAAACCTCATTATGCGAGGGACTAAAATTGTGATGATGGAGCTAGAAAACGTTAAATTTTTAGATTCTCTAAACTACTTCCCAATGGCTCTTTCTAAGCTACCTAGAGCGTTCGACCTGCAGGAGCTTAAAAAGGGGTACTTCCCACATTTATTTAATACGGAGGAAAATAAAAATTACGTCGGCCCTTGCCAGATGTGAAATATTACAGTCCTGATAGTATGAGAGAAGACGAACGTGAAAAATTTCTCTTGTGGTATGTGGAACACAAAGAAGACCAATTCGATATAAAGCAAGAATTAGTAGAGTACTGCGTGTCGGACGTCAATATCTTGACACAAGCCTGTTTGAAATTTAGAGAGCAGATGCTTTCAACATCAAATGTCTGCCCATTTACCGAGGCCTGTACCATTGCATCTTGCTGTAACAAAGTGTTCAGACGAAATTTCTTCCAGGCAAATACTACCGGCATCATCCCTAAACTCGGTTACAGGTGGAAAGATAATCAATCAAAAATAGCCATCGAATGGTAGATATGGGAGGAGAAACAAAGGCGCATAAATATTCTTCACGCCGCCAAACAGCGCGAGGCCGTGGTACACGGGGTTAAAGTTGATGGATTCTGCTCTGAAACCTACCAAGTCTTCGAATTTCATGGTTGTTACTTCCATGGATGTCCGGGCTCTTTCAAATTTAACAGATGACAACCCCCGAGAAACTTTGAATTTACGGCACGAATGTACGATTGCTAAAAGAGAGCGCCTCAGAGATCTGGGGTATGAGGTTATAGAGATGTGGGAATGTCAATTTAGAAGATTATCGAAATGTTGTCTGGAAATAGAGGAATACACAAAAAATCATCCACCACTTACCATTATGCCTCTAAAACCCAGGGATGCTTTTTACGGAGGAAGAACGGACAACATCAGAATTTATTACAAATGTCACCTAGAGCAGAAAGTCATGTACGCAGACGTGTGCAGTTTATACCTATGGGTGTATAAATATGGTAAATTTCCAATCGGCCATCCCAAAATATACGTGGGAAAGGAATGCGACCAATTAATTTTATAGGAAACAAATGGTTTGATCGAATGTAAAATTTTACCACCTACAAACTTGTACCACCCCGTACTTCCAACAAAAATTAATAATAAACTCATGTTTCTTTTATGTCGCAGATGCGGAGAACAAACGAACCAAAACAACTGCACGCACAATGCCGAAGAGAGAGCTTTACACGGTTCATGGGTTATCGATGAGGTGATGAAGGCCGTAACAATGGGTTATATCATAATACAGATTCACGAAGTACGGAGTTATGAAATCGATCAATTTGATAGAACAAACAAGATGGGCGGTCCTTTTCGAAGTATGATGGATACATTCATCAAAATCAAGCAACAGGTTTCCGTTGGCCAAAGAATTGCCACGATAAGAATGAACAAGATAAATACATTGAGCGATTTTTAAAACGAGATAATATTAAACTAGAGTATGCAGACATTTTAAACAATCCTGACCTGCGCTCTCTGGCCAAGCTTATTCTTAATTCGTTTTGGGGCAAGTTTGGCCAAAGAGAGAGAATCAACCAAAAACGGAAATCATCAGAGATCCGTGCGAACTATTCGCCATGTACTCCAATCCTGGAATATACGTTAACGCTGTGCTACCTATAGACGAGAATGCGGTAGTTGTCAACTGGACGTGCAGACAGGAGGCCTACAACCCTCTTAGTACTGTAAATGTGGTGATCGCTGCGTACGTTACAGCTCAGGCTCGACTCAAATTGTACAGTTACCTCGAAAAGCTTGGTGATAATGTGCTCTATTTTGATACAGACACTGTCATATATGTGTCCAGTTCTGGAGAATTTGATATTCCTACCGGAGAGGCTGTCGGTGATATGACCGATGAACTCGAGGGATATGGACCTGGTAGTTATATCACGGAATTTGTAAGTGGGGGCCCCAAAAATTACGCTTATAAGGTGTTTTCTACGGATGATAACGAACAAAAAGTTGTATATAAGGTGAAAGGGATTTCCCTTAATTATGTAGCTTCGCGTTTAATTAATTTTCAGAGCATAAAAGACATGATCATCAAAAGCTCTGACCCCGTGTAGATAGTGTCTAAAAATATATACAGAACTAAAGAGCACGAGGTAGTAACGAGGACAGAAACCAAAATATACAAACCAAACTCTACCAAAAGAAAATTCTTTAAAGATCATAGTTCTGTTCCTTACGGTTATAGAAAATTCAAAACGTAACTCTTATAGAAAAAATCTCTACTTATAAGAATTTTTTATTGTTATTACACAGACAATTTAAAAATTGTAGTGCCTATATTACCTATTGTAGTATCTGTATTGTTGTAAACCTGTATTCTGAATATGTTGTCAAAAACTATAATTCATGTATTTTGTGCCACCTCTATAGGGTTCCAGTTCCGCTGTGGTTGTAAAAAATAAGCATACAAAATTTGTCATTGAATATAATTTTAAACTGTAATAGGTAGGTAGGTATGACTTGACTGTAAATGTTTCTGTATATATTGTATTATCTACATTTTGTTCTTACAAGAGCGCCCGTAAAATGTTTCTGTTAAACATATAAGAATTCTTAGTATATTGTAAAAGTCTGATTTTTTATTGTAATAGCATAAAATATATTGTACGCTTGCAATCTCTTTCTGTAAAATATTTCTATAAGTTTCAATCAGGGATAGGATTTGAGAATGTCAAACTTGTATGAAATGAGGATGAAATGATTATATAATAAATTGGTAATTAGATTTTAACTAGATATGCATGTATTTATGAATTTATATTGTGTTGTTGCTCTAGAAAATAAAATTGCAATAAAAATATAGTGTTTCATTTAATACTTAAATATAAATAACCCCTATTTATTAAATCTATATAACATACCTGTATTAGTAAGCTTTTCTTTTTGCAAGAAATGAAGTATTTCGAGCAATCTGAATCCATAGACCAGTTATAACATACACCATTACTATAAGTATGTTTGTCATTAATTGGTTGTCATCTCGCTGAGATGGCGTAAAAGGTTGACGATACGGCTTGTGCGACGCGTCTCTACATGGGACCAGTATCGACCCTAGTGTCTATTAGACTTCCCTACAAAAGAAGCTGTCACTACAAAGGAGTTATATATATCAGCATTAGCATCCCAATTGTCGACCATCCGATTAGATAAACAGAATACTATTGTCGCTTTAAAAATAAAATTAAATGATTTTTCTTATAAAGTAAAGTATAGAGGGCTATAATTAATATATAGACACCGCTTCCCACTATCTCGATCCTCATTCGTTAAATTATTTATTAGCATACATTAATTCCACAAGTCCTCACGCACTGTTGTCTAGATTGAGCGAAGGTTAATGACCGCGAAGGTCAACAGCCCCGCACGCGCCGGCGGTAAATTCTTTGATGTAAGCCGACAAATGACGCCGCCTTTGAGATATGCCGACAAAAGTTCCCACGGTCTTCAAAATTTTCCCACTCCCAAGTGACTCCTTACCTACTCATATACCTGCACACCTACATATTTTTTGATAGAGAACTTCTTTTGCTTTTCTGTTTAGCTATTGTTTAAGAGTTTGGTTCTGATTTCTCCACACAATGAGTCATTGTAAAACATTAAGAATTGGTAGTTTAAACGTTCCATCGATTTTACCGTCCATACAAAAGTTAAGACAAATTATCTCTGAGCATTCATTCGATGTATTTACTGTCTCAGAAACCTGGCTTCATCAAGGCGTACCAGACCACTTACTAAGTGTAAATGGTTATAAATTGTATAGATGTGACCGTGAAGCTAGAGAGGGTGGTTTATGTATTTACATAACAAATGTTTTAAGTACAAATATAGTCCCTACCAGCAATACAATCGAAAAATCATGGACACATTTTATACTATTTAAATACTCATATGTTGTTGGTGTTGTATATAAACCACCCACTTTTGATACAAATTTGTTTTTGAATGGGTTAGAGGACTCCTTCAGCTTAATTACTCCTACAGTGGAGTGGATCAAACCCGAGATTTCAATATTAATGTACTGAACCTGCATAGTACGTGTGTAAATAACCTTTATTCTGTTCTAGACACATTTAATTTAGAACAAATTATAGATATATAACAGATGCCTCTACTACTTTGATTGACCTTATTCTTACTTCTAGAGAGGAAAGGATTGTAGAGACGGGTGTTTTTCAAAATAATATTTCTGATCGTGATATAGTATATTGTGTGTTAAAGGTATGTGACAAGAGTAGTGAGCTAAATATGTACACTTACAGAAGTTTAAAAAATCTTAGGTATGAATTATTTGAGCTAGACTTGTATAATATCCCTTGGTATATAATTTATGATGTGCATAGGGTAGATGAAAAAGTTAAATTTGTAGTTAATAATCTAGTATACCTATTTGATGCTTATGCGCCGTTTGTAACATCTAGATTCACAAGACCCCATGCACCCTGGTTAACAGAAAATGTAAAAATGATGATGTCAAGTCGAGATAAAGCTCACCAAAGCGGCAATTAAAGGAGAAAAAAGTCATATTTTGAATACAAAATAAATTACGCCACACCAAAAGATTGTTGGAAATTAAAAGAAAAATAATAATATTCTATATTGTAATAAAAACAATGAAATTCCTGATCATCTGAGTAATGTAAATGAAATTAACATTTTTTTGTAAACGCTGTTCCTACTATTACTGCCTCGGAGCCCATTTTAAAGTTTTATAAAAGTAATACCTCGAACAACAGCAATTTAAAATTTCAAATAACTAATGATGCTACAATATTAAAGGTATTAATAATATTTCCGCAAATGCCGCTGGGTGCGATGGACTCAATGCCAGATTATTAAAATTATGTTGTCCGCATGTAATACCTTACATAACTCACTTGATAAACTTCTACTTAGTGCAAAATTTTTTTCCCACTGAAAGGAAAAAGCCGTGATAACTGTGCTACCTAATGAGTCTAGTCCTGAAGAATTTAAAGATCTCAGAGCAATAAGTGTTTTGCCAACATTATCCAAAGTTATTGAAAAAATAATGGAAATGCAACTAAGACAACGTGTGCAAAATAATTTGGTTCCTACAACTCAATCAGAATTTAGACCTGGTCACAGTTGCACCACGGCTTTTCTTCATATAGCTGATGATATTATAGGAGCAACGGATCGAGGAATGGATATGTGCTTAGTTCTGCTGGATTTCAGTAGAACCTTTGGCACTATAAATTATGACATGCTTGCAGCTATACTTCATTATATAGGCAACTCTGGAGATTCAGCAGAATTAATTGATAATTATATGAGAGACCGTAAGCAATGCGTGCGGTTAAATAATATTATTTATGTCTGAAATCCCGTGTACCTCAAGGGTCCATCCATGGCCCCCTGATCTTGACAATTTATACAAGTAACCTTGTCAGTGATCTGAATTATTGCAAAATCCACTTGTATGTAGATGATACACAGCTCTACTACTCCTTTCCTTCTTTAGAAGTGGAGAGAGAGCCAGTTTTCATATAAATTAAGATATTAACAAATTCATAACGGCAGCTCAAGGTCACTGTTTAATGATCAATCCAAGCAAGTCAAAAGTAATAATTTTCGAACCCAAGAAACACAGAAATTCTGTTAATTCTGTTTTAAATGTTGTACTAGAAGATACTGTATTGGATAAAAAAAGATAAAGTTAAAAGTCTCGGAGTTATTATTGACAGTGACTTGAGATTTGAGAATTATGTTCACAAGTTGCTTCAGAAATTTTATTTGTCATTAAAATTAATCTATGGAGATAGGCACTCTCTTCCTCAGAAAACCAAGATCATGCTTTGTGAAACTCTAGTTTTATCTCTTCTTAATTACGCTGATTCTTTACATGGTCCTTGTCTCAATGCACTTTACACGTAAAATACAATAATTGCAAAATTCGTGTCTTAGACTAATATATGGAATTCGTAAAGTATTGAACAAATCTCCGACATATCTCTATAGAAAAATCAAATTCAGAACAGGCGTCGATGACATGAATATCAGGTTTAAGGGCCTTCTAACTCCTCCAATGCATCGTACACAATTGTTCAAAAGGTCATTTACTTACCAAATTTGCAGAATATACAAAGGTATTGATAATGAACACAAAAGCATAAGAATGCACAATTTTAAAAATGCATATAAATCTCTTTTATTTGAACGTCAATGTTTTAATGTATAGCCCACAACATTTATTCTTTTATTTATTTTTTAAGTATCTTGCGTCATTATCATTAAATATGTTATTAAAAAGCAAATGTAATGATTACCGTTTGCTTAATTTTATGCATTTTGCATTTCTTTTAGGTAAATTCATTTTAATTTCTTGTATTTAATTAAGCAAATAATTTTAAGGTTAGGTGTAATGATTGTTTGTGTACCAAATGGTTGTGACACATCAATCGCCCTTTGTATACCACATAACTAAGTAGGTAGTAATATTGTTTTTTTTTCTTTTTATATCTTGTGGAATATAATAAAGACGTTTATTTATTTATTTTTTTTTTTTCACTTCTTATAGGATAAAGCGCTCAGCGATGGTCGGACAAGACTATGTCAAGACCAAAACTGTTATTGTCAGCTGCTGCAGAGGGATCGCATGATATGTACAGCATCTAGAACTACCGACTTCTGCATCTTCTGGTATGTATTTTTTGGTAAACGTAACTTTGTTAGTTCTTCTTTCAACGTTGTCGGAATCAGTCCCATCGATGACACGATCAAAGGAACAACATGAACCTCCTGCATCTGCCACAGTCTTTGGATCTCCATTCTGAGGTCAGCATATTTTTGGATCTTCTCCCGATATTTCTCGTTCATGTTGCTGTTGTTCGGAATTGACACATCGATTAGCAGGGTTCGTTTCTCTCTCTTATTAATCAATGTGATATCAGGCCTATTGTGTTGAACTGTTCTGTCCGTTAGAATGGTTTTATCCCAGTAGATTTTATATTTTTCATTCTCTATTACCGGTGGCGGTTCACAGTTATAATATGGATTAGAGCTCAACCTGTTCAACCCCAACATTTCAGTTAATTCGATGTAAATTATAGTCGCCACCTTGTTATGTCTCTGAATGTACTTCGATTTCGCTAAAGTGGGGCACCCTGATAGCACATGGTCTACCGTTTCACTATACGTGTTACATTTAATAAAGACGTTTATTATCATTATTATTATTATTATTATTATTATTATTATTATTATTACTATTATTAATAGAAGCTAAAGCGACTTTAACCCCTCTCATAAACTATATTTTTATATTAGGGTAATTTTTCTCTATCTAGGGGTTTCTTAATCACTTCAGAATAGAAAATCCTTTGCCATATAGCAAAAATCTATATTTAAATACAATGCGTTTGCGCTTGTTAACTACTTTTTGCACGTATTTATTGTTACCATAAATTAGGGCTGATTTACCCTATATTAGGATTGCTCTTCGCTAAAGACTCCAAATTTTGAGAGCACATGGGATTTTCTGAGATTGGATTCAAACTTAAATCAACAAGTTCAAAACACCTAAAAATGTGATTTGAGGATCTGAATTACTTACGTATTTTTCAACATTTTATTTCTACAACCCTTTCAACCACCGATTTCCTCTATTTTTAATCTAAGAATAAATCCTAGGTATTTGGAATGGTGAAATTTAAAATCAGCAACCTAAGAAACCCCTAGAAATATACTTTTGGAATGAAAATTACGTATTTTGTCAAATTTTCATTTTCACCCCTTTCAACCCCTATTAAACCGATCTTCACTGTAAGAATAAATTTTTGGCTTTTGGCTTGTTGAAACCCCTATATTACAAGATTTTCACCCTAAGAATCAACTGTTGGCTTTTTGCGCTTTAAAATTTGAAATCGGCAAACTCAGAAACCCTAGAATTGTACGTTAGGAGTACTCTTTGCGTGTACTTATTGTCACAATATATGGGGGTCGATTTTACCATATTCTAATGGTGGTTCTTTCGCTTTAGCTCAAAATTTTAAGGGTGATTGGGCTTTTATGAGGTCGGATTCATCGTCGAAAAGTACATTGAACTACTCGAAGTTCCAGGATCAGGACTTCTTTTTATGGCTGGGATATTTCATTTTATTTTTTTGCTTCTTCTGACCTGAGTTTTGAAGCCGACATATTGAAAAAGAAATGTCAGCAACAAAATTTAATTTAGCATATCAAAATACTTAATTCTACCAAATTTTGCAAATTTGCATCGAAAATTGGCTTGGTTACCGATTTTTGACGCCTGTTTTCAAAAAGAGCACCACTGCGTTATGGCGTCGCAAGAACGACCTTGGGTTTGGTACACAAAAATTTTTTAAAGGACACCTGTCATTATACTTATTTTAGTCGTAACGTTTGTTTCTTAAATTAAGAAACAAATGCAATTTTTCTTCTGTTTTAGAATCTACAGAATCTAGGTGTAAACAGTTTTTCCTCGACATCCTGAGAACAGTAAGTAAAATTTTAGATTTAGACTTTGCGATTTTTTTACTCGAAAATGAAGAAGTTTGGACAAAATTGCAAGAGGCAAAAATAGTTTGGAATCATCCCAGGAATGTTCTCAATTTTTTTAGGAATTGTCCAATGCCCTTTTTGACGCACTTTATCCATTTGCAGCGTTCTAACACCTCTTAAAAGAAAAAAAAAATTAAAAAATGAGTAGATAAAATTGTTCTCAATCAATTGATGCACAAGAAACATCTAATGTGTATTTTCAATAAAATCAATAGGAAACATGTTTTGACCCTTAAATGAAATTTTTCTTGAAAATTTTTTAAAGATAATTTTATCATTTTCAATTTTACGGTAGAAAGTATCTAGACCAAGATTGTAGAGAATTCAACTTTCTACAAGAAAAGTCTTAGAATGTCTTCTGTGAGACTTACGGTTCTCAAACTAAATCGGAAAAACTGTTTACATCCCCTTTCTCAAGATGGCGGCCAAACCTCGAAACCCCAGTTGTATACTCTCGCTAACCCCCCTAACTATCAAGAAAAAAAATCTTGCCCTACCCAAAATGCAAGGTCAATGTAACATTTCAGTGGACTAAATGTAACAGGTCTCGTTGGCTTTAGGATCTTCAAATAAATGTCACATTTTGATATCATGTTAGTAAAAAATGTCCACATGTTCTGGACAAAAAATGAGTGTACTTTAAATATTTTGCAATCTTCGTTTATTTTATCATTTATAAAATTTGTATTTCAAATGGATCGCAAATGACCAAAAATTAACTTTGTCATGCAAATTGAAGATACGGGCATCTATTTATAATAAGCCGTATCCATATTTTCATTATTATATAGGGTGTAATCAGTTTCATGTCATTAAACAAAATTGGTAATGGGGACCGACTAGACAAACAAAAAATCTTTATGACTTTTCCCTCTAGGGGTACTTTGGAAAAAACTGACCTAGGTCAACCTTTTTAATATTTTTCTTTAATATTAATGTAGAAAATAATTTCTTGGTCAATGAACTTAGTAGTTCCCAATTATACAACTTTTAAATTGGCAATTATAAAGAGGTAAATAATTCGTTAACTTTTCCTGCACAACTGCACGCAAATAATGGCCGTAGAAGTTTAAACAGAGCATTTCTTTACATGTGTGTCTTTTAATTTGAGACAAAATATTGGATTAATGTTTATAATTTAGAATATTTAAATGTGATTTATTAACGTTTGTAACATAAATGAGTGTCCTGGGTTAAAAGCTTACCACCTAAGTAAATTATTCGAAATCTGCATCTGCATCAATACACAGTTCGGTACGTCGAATTAAGGACATACGTACTCCGTTCAACACTAAACAATAAACTATCAACTAACGTTGTCAATAAAGAAAAATAAAAGAAAAACTTGATCCAAAATCCAAAACGGAATACAAAAAGAACGAACAAGTAAGTTGTGTCTGTACGTAATCAAGAATTTAACGACTTGAACGGTAAAATAAAATAAATCTTCACAGCGACCCGAAATTCAAAAACAACGAACGGCGGGTTGGACGTGTGTACATAACGAAACACCCACAGAAACTAAAATATTGCGCAAGGGAGAGTCAGGGTATAGTTTTCTTCAGATCAGAGCTACTAAACACTCAGAAAACGTCGACGTCTTTTATCTTATTTACCGCACCGCTAAAGACCGCCGATATTTTATAGCTATCTACACAAATATTGAGTATCATAGGCAAAGACACGCGCGACGATCTATACCTACCTCAATATTCCAGCGGTTCTCAAAAGATTTTATTGAAAATTTGCAAAATTTTTGTTTATTTTTTTCTCCAAAACTATGAGCTTTAGACCCCATGTTATATAAGGTTTTTTGTTTGTCTTGTCGTTCCCTACCACCAGTTTTTTTTAATTACACCCTGTATAGATTAAAGGGGAAAATAGAGTGCATGCATGTACCTTCAAATCGGAGACATTTTACAAATATATTCTTAGTACTGAATACTCATTTTTTTCAATTGCTATCTACTGTGAAAGAGAGATAAATATCAGTTATCTGTATATAGTGAAATTATTATGTAGTGGTCGAGACATATAATTAGCAGGTACAGAACTTCCTACGAGAAATACAGAATTCAAATATGGCGGGTCGAGCCTCTAAAAGCCGCCCGACGCGGCGCTCACAACGCACTTACTTTTTGTCATTGTGTAGTAAATGATGAAATTATTTTACATTCCGATCATTCCTCAAGGATCATTAAAATGTCTGTGCCTATACATAAGAGGACGCTAATTTTGGCGTTCGCGCGTTGACCGGCAACAATATAATATACCGTATTGTATAGAGGAAAGAAAGATGATTGACAATTAGACCAGTGATTTTAATTTATTAAAGTGTTGTTGCTCTTAGCACGTCGATCTTTTTTGTAAAAATAGTAAAAAATTAGCCACATTACGGGAAAAATACTCTTGATGTAATTCACCGTCTGATTTGAAATTTCCAAAGCTCATTTCACTCGAAAATACATGTACTTTTAAAGGAAATTGGTTTCATTATGCTTCAATAATAAATACTATTTTTACATAGCAAAAACTGAGTTCCGTATTTAAAGTTGCATAGCTATAGGAATTCTTTAGTAAGATTGCTCAAAATTATCTTGCATACACTTCAGTGGTTACCAAATAGACTCCCGGCATCCGTTTTATCATAAGTGCAAAATTTTGCAAAATATGACGTTCTGCAAAAAAATTTAATGGCATTAGATTCGTCGGAAAACAATATGTTGATTTTACCTTCCGTAGACCCTTTTCTTTCTACAGTTAATAATTATAACTACACACAATTTCAGAGCTGCTCTTAAAGATTTTATTTTGATTAAAAATTAACGCGCTTGACCGCCCGCCCACGCTCCCACTCCGGGAGCGACTTTTTCACTGAACCTTATCATATTTAATTCTCGTAACCAACAACAATATATTACCGAGTAAATAGAGCTTTGAAAATTTCATATCGGACGATTAGAACGGAACTTATAAAGAAAAAGGCTTACAAACAATTACGGGTAAATTACACCAATAGTATTTTTCCTGTAATGTGGTTAACTTTTTACTATTTCTACAAAAACGATTGGGTGCTAAGAGCAACAATACTTTTAGTTTACTTTTTGGTCTAAAATTACTGGTCTACATGTACATTATAAAATAACACAGATATAAATTAGAGACAAAAGACAGAAACAAAAAAGAGATACAATTTGAAAATCTTATGAAGGAACAACAGTGAACATCAATATTTGCTGCTAAATTATTATTAGCCGATATAGCTTTTGCAACAGTACAATGACTTTTGTAATTTGATTATCAGCATAGAACAAATCTTTATTTCTAGTATTAAATCTAGGAACTTTAAAATCAAATAATTGCAAAATTTCTGAGGAATCTATTTTATTACTTATTGATAATACTAAAATCAAATTATTATACTTATCATTTTAAGACGCCTTTTCTTAAGAGATGTAATACCCAGCAGTCGAAGTCTTTTTTGATATAAATAATTGGTTTCATTAATATTCAACTTAAATAAAATGAAATTAACACTTTCGAGTCTGTCAATGTCAGATTGATGGTATGTTTCCTAGATAATACGGCGATAGTCTAATATTGACCTAACAAGTGAATTATATACATTTAAAATACAAGCACCTAATATCAGTGATCAGTGAAATCTCTGTTGTCGTTTAATGAAACCACTTTAGACGCAGACGGTTAGCTCGCTTTAGAACGTTCTCAATATGCAAGTGATATCTTAAACCTGGAATCCAAAGTAATGCCCAGATTACGAATAGAATTTACTCTGACAAGTTTTTTTGTATTTACACAATAATCAAACAAAATATTACTTTTCTTCTTAGGGAGTGTTATGATCTTACATTTATTTATATTGATTTCAAGACAATTTTTTAAATTCTAATCACATAATAGAAAATGAAAATAAAATCGGAGAAAGATAACTACCTTGCGGAACTCCGGAAGTCACATTAATATTTCTTGATTTATTTTGCTCTATTTTTACAATTTGAGTTCTGTCCATTAGGTATGATTTTATCCACTGCAGTAAAGTACCATTAGAGTTTTTGAAGAAGAATATTTTGATTGACACGATCGAAGGCCTTTTTTATATCAGCATAAATTGCAACAACCTGGGAGGCATTCTTAAATGCTTCGTATATAAATCATGTGTATAGGAAAAGATTTGTCTGCGTACTACGACCTATGTAAAAATCTTACTGATAAAACATGATAACATTTTTATAAGAATGAAAAATAGTATCAGTAACAATGGATTCCAGTACTTTCAGTGATAACAGAAAGTATAACAGTATAACAGAACACTATGAAACACATCGGTAGTTTCAGACTTTGGATCTGATTTACGAATTTATTGTTGTAATAATATTAATAATATATGTTATAACGCATACACACACGCAATCTAACATATAATGGTTGCTATTTACAGATCTTATGTAATTATTGAATTGTAAACCTTATTGTTGTAGTAACAATAATAATCTTTAGCTTAAAATATTACTGTCATATATTAATTTTTTTTTTTGTATTGTATTTGTGTTACATTCTCGAGGTTTTTAATTCAGTTTTATTTAAAAAAATACTTCGTTTAATTTGTTTTAGTTCTGTAACTATAAACTGTTACGGTTGCTTTTGTCAAGTTAGACGTTGTAACATGACCTGCCATTTTGGCTAAAGGAGTGTACGTGTAAACACAGCATTGTTGGATGTTTAACCATAAAAATTCAATCACTAAGTCTATACGTTAACTTTAGGTAGTTCATTATTTAAAGGATATCATCATTTAGTAATAAATAAATAAAAGGTCTTGTGTTAATAATGAGTTGTCATATATTAATAGTATTTCCATTCACATTTCAATACTTTAGTAATCCTTTTGATTCTTAAATTTGTTTAATAGAGTTGTCACATTTATCGACTGTCGTCCAGCTAACTTGTGTCTAGAAATAAACATAAATTTTAATAAAGATGTCTCGAGTATAATATTTAAATAAGTACTTTACCTTCATCAATCACAGTGTTGTGTGGTACATTATTATTCCTTGTAATTTGCTAGAGTTTTCATACATAGTGTGGTATCTGGAATAAATAGGAACGATAAACAAACCTATAACATAATCATAACTTAAGTAGTTCAGTCTATGAAAACGACTAGTTCAAATGTATCACTTACCTTCTGTACCTATGTTATTTGCTTGTTAAAATTCATCCTCAGTAATTGTTTATAATAATAAATAGAAAGAACATAGTAGGTTATAGGAATTGACAGCTATTAATCAGCTGATTGGCAGAGTTCGATTCAGTCTTAACCGAATACTCGCTCACTGAACAGTACTGTTCGGAGTAGCTCGATGAATGTTTTAACTTAATATATTTTGCTTTAATAAGATAGTATTTCTTCAATTAAATTCATTTTTAAACAATAATAAGAGGATAATTTTTATAGTTAGACTGTCGTAATATTATATCACTTCTTATTAAATCTCCGATCAACAAGTTGATCTATGTCGGGGTTGTCTTAATCGAAAGGGACGTCTATAACAGAACTTCTCGAATTCTATCCAAATTACGGATGTCGTGTTGTATATTATGTTTCAAATAAATCATTTTTGTGATTACTTTCGATGGTCTTCTGTTCAAGGTCGAATGGTATCATGAAAATTCAATTCTTTTTTTGTGTCGTTTCGTCTGCGTAGTACGACTGCGCTAGGCACCTGTCCTGTAAGGGGTCAGAGGTTCTCTAGTACTTCCTTCTTGACGTGACCTTTGAGACGAATAGACGTTGCAGGTAGCTTTGGTAAATTTGGTGAGAGTAATCTTTATCCACGTTTTGGTCATTTTGTTGAATATTTGTAATGGTGGGATTTCCGTATTTACCAATAATAATAATAATGATTTGTGAAAAATCTGATCAGCATGATAGCTGGATATATGGCTACAGAGCACGTGTTGGGTCGAGCACATGGTCGGCATTTTGTTAAGCCCTAAAAGGGCTTTTTTATCGTTAGATTTTTATTAAGAAGCGTTAGTAGTACTAGATGTAATTATTATAGAATAATTGGTTGAAAAATTTTGGAGCTTATACCGATGATGGATGGTTTTGTTTCTTTTTGTTGGTCTCTTTTCATGGCTTTAGATGGTTGTAACTGGTTATAGTTCGAGCTGAAATTTTGCAGAATCAATCGATTACCCTAGAATACAAGAAGACCGTTCAACGCTCATACCTTTCCACTCCTAGGAGGAGTTCAACGTTCTCATATTTTCATTTGGGGTATTTCAAAATTCAACCGTAAGTCATAACGTATAAATTTTGTTTGTATATATATATATATATATATATATATATATATATATATATATATATATATATATATATATATATATATATATATATATATATATATATATATATATATATATATATATATATATATATATATATATATATATGTGTATGTATTGCAATTATTTCATAAGTGGACGATTTAAATACCTACCTTGTTTATGTTAAAGTCAAGAACTGGCTATCTAGAAAAGAATATAGTCCAGATCTAGGTATTTGTTATTTGTTATAATATTAAATTTTCTGTACCCATTACCACTGTTTGAAAAGTATGTAAACTGCGTGCAATTGCATTTGGTATCATTATTGAACTTCACGTGTTAATAAATTTTATTTAGATTAAATCATTTGTCACTCATCACTTTTTGATATTGCTAACGAAAAGAAAATTAATTGATACTTATAAATTTGAAGCATTTCTTTTATTATTGACTTGGTATATAAATGTTATATAGGTAAATAAACAAATTTGTTATAAGCTCCACTAATTGGGTTTTCTTTCTCGTACTATAAATTAATTTAACAATTTATTAATCTATTGTTCACTTAGGTATCTAGACAGTTAGTTAGGCAACCAGTACGTCTGTATCTACTGGGAACTCACACTGAGATTGATGGAAGCTAGCCGAGGACTGGTAAGGTGTGGATATTGAACTGGTTGTATATTATTATATCAAGGAGAAAAACTCCACATACCACATATATTCTAGAGGGTTTTGTAGTATACATATAAATAAATAGAAGTCAATTTTCCATTTCTTTGTATTTTCGTGTCACCTATCGCGTCCAGATAGACCTGGCCAACTCCCTCTGACCATGATCCCTCCATTTAGTTACTTTGGAGTGGGCAAGCCTAAAAGTCATCGATGCAAATAAAGTAGCGTCAAAGTCGATGATGGACTACCCAAAATCCCAGATAGCACTAAAAGCGTTGATAATATAATACATTTAATTTCGTCTTATTGAAGATTGTAGGAAAACAAAAATAATTTAGTGCGAATGTATGCAACCCGTTTGACACAATTTGTATAGGCTTACTTAAACATTTTAATATTTTTATAGCTAGCTACTAATAAATTTAATAACAGAACTGGGAACTTTAAATCAGCTAACCCCTGCCCCGAGACATTTTTCTTTTTATCACCACAAGATTGAAATATGCATAGATACGTTTTCTGAATAGTCATGGTATACCAAAGAGTACACACTTTCTATATCTATAGCATATTCCTAAAATTGTTCTAAGAATAATTTACAAAATAAAGGATATAGTTATAATGCCGTCAAGTAATAATAATTAAAGAACCAATCAGTAATAGTAAAAGAAATATTCCAAGATTAAATTGATTAGAAACCTAAATTCATTCAGAAATGAACTGTTAATCTATATATATTTTCCAACATGAAAAATAGATACTGTAGTCAATATAATCAGTCTTTTCATGTTTATAAGATGATTCAGCCGCGGCCCGTGAAATTTTGGTAAGCTGTAACTTACTAATGGAGCATGGGACCTATGCTAAACTTTAATGGCTCACTACCAATGCCAAGCGGAGACGTGTTGTGGAAAAAAACATATGATTGGAATTTGCGAATTTTTTTTTCAAAAAGTGCTCTGCCCACCCTGGGATCTGGAAAAGTACTTGTAAAATATCTATAGTGTATTTTTTTTTAAGAAGAAAATATAAAGATAGGTTTTTAATTTTAACGTCTCCGTTTGGCTTTGGTAGTGATCCATTAAAGTTTGGCATGGGTCTCATGCGCCATTTATCGCATTGGTTAATCAAATAGTAAATTCTTTCACCAGAATTACAAATATTTTTCGAAAGTACAGAAAAATTTACTTAGAAAAAATTTCAAGATGCACAGGGCGGAAAACCGCTCCGCCCGACAAACTTTTCGAAAGAATCACGAATTTATTTTTTCGAAGGTACCACGAATTTGATTTTTCGAAAGTACCAAGAATTTCATTTTTCCAAAGTACCACGAAGAGAATCGAACAGGGCGGAAAACCGCTCCGCCCAACAAAAATTTCGAAAGTACCTACCACGAATTTGGTTTTTCAAAAGTATTACGAAGAGGATTTCATAGGGCGGAATTCTCAGTCAGGGTGTAGCAAGTAGCTATTTTAAATGTCAAACTTTAAGACAAAATCAGTGGGACGGTTTTTCCTATAAAATCCAAAACCACATCTAATTATTTTGCAAGTGGTGGAGAATACTCCATGGCCGAACCACAAGAACGTTCATCAAAAATAATCAGAAAATTCAAAGTCGGAGATATGATTTCGAAGGACCCAAAATGCCCTTAAATCCAGGCCCAGGCGGGAATCGCCATAGTAGTCGCTCGAATACGACTAGGCGGAAAAAATGTATCTTTGGGTTTAATGATGTTAGTACGTTTTTTCAAGCAGGAAAACCATTGAATTCGTATATACAGCTCCTTGAAGCATCGTGACAAAGACTACAAGCAATTCAAAAATTTCAGTGCAAAATTAAAAGTGAATAATTTTCAAAAAGTTCGACATACATCTTACCATCATAATTAACTGGTAGGCTGAATCTTTTTGTAAAATCTATTGTTACAGTTCTCTCGACGCTGGATGAGTTGTGATCCTACGGGATGTAACGTCTTGCCAAGTGGTAGTGCTCTCTGATGTTTGCCTTATATACACTAGTTAAATATTGAGTATTTATATTTCTTATATTTTATGAACTATTTCAATAAATGAAAATATATTTTGAATTCGATTTCTTATTGATACACTAATTATAAGATTGACGACCTGCGTGCGATTCTGTGGAGTGAGTCGGATAACTACTTACTACGGGTCACCACTGATCCCGTCAAGTTTGTGTATCGATCCGAGTACTCATGGAATCTATCGACGGTCTTAATTATAGAAGTGTCTCTGAGAAAGTGCTATTCAATAGAAGCACACGGCTCGACATCAGATTACGACGAAGAGAGCAGATTGTAGCAATCACAGTAAGTATAATTTTATTTATTTTCATCTTGGGGAGTCTCAAGGGTAACTGGAATCCCCTTTGTGAGTAGAGTTGCCAGATATCTTCGCGAGGACACGGCTACGGCCCAATTAATATAAAATTCTTGTCGTGTCCATCAGACGAGCGATACTAAGTTCATCTACATGGCACCCGAGCAGGGGACATTAATAATATACAAAAGTAGCAAGACATTGCGAGATGGAAGGTTCAATTGAATCCACTCCAAGTTGCTTTTATGAGCACGATACTCTCTTAATAGCAACGGACTCCAAAGAGAAGGAGCAACACATCGAAGACACCCAAATTCCGAGGTCTGAAAATTTATTACTGACAAGGTTAGTAGGTATGGGGATGGTTGCGCGAGACAGTCAGATATTGACCCCCTAATTTTGGGCACTTGGCCCACCCCCTAATTTTGGGCATTGGCCCACCCCTTAATTTTGGGTGCTTGGCCCACCATCTAATTTTGAGCAGTTGGTCCATCCCCTAATTTTGGACAGTTGGTCTACCCCTAATCTTGGGCAAGTGGCCCATGCCTAATTTTGGCAGTAAGCCCTCTCCTTAAATTCCGGGCAAAGGGACCCGCCTACTAATTTTGGGCAGATGGCCCACCCCCTAATTTTGGCAGTAAGCCCTTTCCTTAAATTCCGGGCAAGGGACCCGCCTACTAATTTTGGACAAGTGGTCCAGCCACTAATTTAGGCAGATAGCCACCCTCCTAATTCTGATAAGTCACCCCGCCTCCTAATTTTAGCCGTAGACCCACACATAGTTTGGCAGTAGGCCCTCCTTAAATTTCGGGCGAGGGTCCCGTCTACTAATTCCGGCACGCGAAAGTAGTTTTAAAGGACACCCTCCTCTTTCCTTGCTATGAACTTAGCAGCACCGGTTATGGATAATACGATAGTTGGAATATCTACTTGCGTGTATAAAGGGATCTTGGGGAGCGAGAGGTGTCCACGCAACGCCAGAGTACCTACCGCAGAGCGGTTTAACCTCCGATCGAGTGGGAATGTTTACAAGTGGCCAGTTTTCAAAAAATAAAGTTAAAATTAGGGTTAGTAGTAGTCTTATTTATAAAATCTTATACTATTGTTAGTATTAAACACATAGAAACATAAATACACGGACATGGTAGCACTTGACGAACAAACACAGATTTGACTCTGGTTTTTCATCTGGTTTGCGAATAGTGCGTTACAAATAATGTATATTTTAAAGAACGGTTGCTTGATGGAAAGCTACTACGGAATAAGTAGGTCCCCCAGGGGTGCAAAAAGCAGGGGATTTCGAAATAGACATTCAGGCAGAAGATCCAGGCGAGCCGGGAGATCACCCTACTGAGTGACTAGGTGCTGGCGTAGATCGTCGAAACGACGACAGTGCAGAGTGCGGTGAATAGGGCCGTCAGACACCAGGCACTGTTCACAATAGTCAGTTAGGGATTTCCCTATTCTCAGTAGGTGAACCCCAAACTCGCCGTGGCCTGTTAACAGTTCAACAGTCCTCTTAGAGAGGACCGGCTCCTCCGAGGCCAACCAGATCCTGACGTCCGGCATGAGCCTGTAGAGATGCCTTCCCTTGGTGGATTCGTTCCACTCCACTTGCCAGCGATAGAGTACAAGATTTTCAATATGTCGAAGTGCGTCCGGCATATGTCGGAACTCTGCTAGAATGATATTCTCGCCCAAAAAGAGGGCATGGCCTGTGGAACGGATTTTCGCTACAGCGTGTATCCTGGCAAGTTCCAGATGGATGGGAGGAATCCTACATAGTATGCATAAAGCCTCCACAGGGACCGTTCTGTAGGTCCGGATTATGCATCTCAGACAGAGAACCTGAATCTCCCTCAGCTTGCGGACCACTCGGGAGTGTTGGAAACGGTGGGCCCAGATACTAAGGCCGCAACTTAATATCGGCAAGACAGCACGTTGTTAGATAATTGCGGTGGACTTGGGTGGAGAATTCCACGTATGGTAGATGAGTTGGCGCAGTGCAAGAAAAATTTCCTTGACTTTGCCGACAATATACTCAACGTGGTTGAGAAAGCTGAGGCGACCATCAAGCACTATGCCCAGATATTTCACAGTAGCGGTCCTAGAGACCGGAGTATCCTGTAGGCGAACCGTGGGGTTCCTATCTAAGCGCGCCCCAAAGACCATATAATTGGCCTTTTCTACGGACGCCGCCAGCTTACAAGAAGATGTCCAGCTGCAGACAGTGCGCATGCAGACTGATGCCTTCTCCTCGAGGGAGCGCCTAGAGTTACCGCCAATCATGATGGCCACATCATCGGCATATGCAATGAACTTGCAGTCCATCGGCAGGTCAGATGTAAGGAATTCATCAATGACCAGGTTCCAGAGAAACGGACCCAGGGCAGAGCCCTGGGGACATCCCTTGGTGAGTCGCTTCTCTACAGAGTAGTGGAGCGACGCGTAATTGACAACACGATCTAAGAGGTAGTTGGAAATAACCCTCAGTATAGAAGTTGGGAAGTTTTTACTTTCCATGGCTAAGACAATGGAAGGCCACCACAAATTGTCAAAAGCGCCTGCGATGGCTAAAAAGATGACCAAGGTGTACTTGCACTCATTGCTGCTGGCTGTGGAGGTGAGTTCCGTAAGCGGATTCAAAGTAGACAACCCGGCTCGAAAGCCGAATTGTGTCGGAGCTATGAGGTTGGGCCCCATAAGTTCCTGAATTAAAATTAGGAGGGTTCGCTCAAAGAGCTTACCCATTTCGGGCAATAAAGTAATAGGCCTGAATGCTTTTGGATCTGTGAGATCCTTATCTGGGGATTTCATGATCGTTATGAGAACCCCTTTCTTCCAAAGAGATGGAAATATTCACGCACGAACGAAAAAATATTTAAAAATGATGAATGAAAATTTGATTTATTTTGGCTGTTGGATTTGACCACTGTTGGGGCTTCTTTGTTTTAGCACTGTTGGGTTAGATAATTTGGAAAATTTACCCTACCTTATTTCGGCGAGCTCTCTGAAGTTCTCTAGGGGCAGTAGTTGTCGACTGGAGGGATGATCAGCCCCTCCTGGAATAATTCTGGACACTTCACTTCTGCTCTTCTGCTACCCTTTTTTCAGAAATTTGCCTCTGTCTTCCTTGTTTCGACTTGGTTAGGGTTGATAGGTCTCAGGATGACCAGGGTCGGCCTCAGGGATGAATTTAGATAGGGGTGGACTACCCTTAATTTTGCTCAGCTAGTCGAGTCGGCTCTCCGTTCGTGGCGAATAAAAGAGGTTTGTTTCGTAGAGTTTTAGAAATGAAAAACACTTATTTGTTTAACGAATTCGGTTTATTTAGAGTTTGTTACAGATTTGGTTTTGCATAGCCTTTTTGTAGAACACAATTTGTTTATTAAACTAATGACAAAGGTTTAGTTAAACACACAACACGAGAAATCTCAGTAAGCCGTATTTGTTACCGATTATTTAATACTGGTCGCGGATATGCACTTTCGATGGGGTTTATTACCGAAAAAAGTTTTTATTTATCGCGGAGTTCTGCCTTACTTCGGGGGTCGGTCGCCGCGCACTTCTTAGAGACTAATGTTTTGACGGTCTGATGTTGGAACTGAACTGGCTGCGTAACGGCACGACCGAGTTTTTATATAAAATTTTAACAAGGGTGCATTGAGTTTCTTTGTTTTTTTGACGGTGAATAGTCCTCTGAGAAATCTATTTTTTCCACGTCAGTGTTCGATTTATTGATATCGATTTATTACTTTTTTTGAATGCGACAAAGGGTAGTCGACACGTGGCTTTGAAAAGTATCTTTTCCGAAGATGTCAGTAATTAATTTATAAAATTTATTAAGAGCGGCGGTGAATGTTTCTTTGTTGCATAAAGGGTTGTCAAAGATATGAATAGTTACTTCTTGTAAAATCGAGACATTGATGGTCACAGGTGCCGACGATTCTGCGGGCTTGTTCTTGTACGAGGTGGTGCAATATTATTATGAATAACGTATTAGATCTGATTGTTCCTTGTCTGCACGCGCGACGGCGGTTTCGAGGGGTAATTAATAATAAAAGAGATTGACGCGCTAACAGCCGGTTTTACAATCGCTAGTTAACTTCCAGTCAGAGTTAACTTTCAGGTTACTATAGAAATTGGGTTTTACAATAGCTGGTTATTTTCAAGGTGATGGTTATCTGGAAGTTAACTTTACTGGCAGATGAGGTGTCAGTATACTGGAAGTTGGTAGTTTACCAGCAATTTATAACCTACAAAATAACTGTCACAAAATAATATTTTGACACTTCCTTCAAAAATGGACATGTATGAAGTGAATGCATATAGCAGTGATGAGGAGCCAAGAAGATCCAAAATAATCCGGTATAGACCTAACTTCTTTGAAGAATACGATGGAAGAGATTTTTTAAATCGATTCAGACTGTCGCCCAGAACAGTGGAAATTGTATGAGATGAAATATAGTTAAAAGAAACGTTTCTATGTTTCATAGAATGTAGAATAAATTATATAAAGATATTATTTATACAAAATTGCAAACATTAAATACATAGGTACTTACTTAATAAATAATAATAAACCACTAACTGATAAATTGCTTCTGATATTTACATTTGTTAGTATGTGACGTGACTTTGACAAAAATTCATGCATTTTATGTATATTAATCATTTTTCTAGTACCAACATTATAAATTTTATTCACAAAGGAAAACATATGCATATTAGGAGTACATGTGCCCTCCGACAAACGGGCAGGACGAGTATTCAGACAGATCACCCAAGACACTAGAAGAAATAGGAATAGAAAAATGAACATAATAATACTAGGAGACTTCAACGCGCATATAGGAAAGGACGACCAAACACATGAAGACAAGAATATCATAGGAAAAACCTTACTTCACACATGGACAAACGATAATGGAAGCTCGCTAAAAAACTTGGCACATCTGTTCGATCTAACAGTTAGAAACACATGGAGCAAGAACCTAACCTGCCTTAATACCTGGAGTAAAGGAAACATCAACTCTCAAATAGACCATATCCTAGTGGATAGAAAAATAAGGGACAGGGTCAAAAACATTGAGGCAAAATAAGCAACAAACGTCAGAACAGATCACAAAATATTATATGGAACATTAGTAATAAAGAAACAAGAAGCAAAAAAAAGATACAACGAAACATCAAATGACACATGGAACATCTCACTGCTACAGAACGAAGAAATAAAAAAGAAATACCAGGAGGAGATAGAAAAACAGTTAACAGGAAAAGAACTAAATTGGTCAACAATGGGTTTAAAAATGAAAATAGCGGCAAGGAAAACGTTAAAGCACAATAAAGGAGAATCAGAATTTCAATGGAAACGATGGAACGATAAAGCCCCCCATCGTACTTGCATACGCCGACGATATACTCATCATCACCGAGGAAGAACAAGACATCGTTAAATTTCTAAGAAACATGACACCACATCTGGATTCCTCTGGAATGAAAATAAACTTCAAGAAGAGCCTTATAATGGTCCGAGACCCATTGACAAAAACAAGTCCAACAAGTGGGGAAGAATACAAAATAGGAGACTACACCCTGAGAACCACGAATAGAATGAAATACCTAGGAACATACCTAACGAATCAACTAAAAAGGAGGGAAACAGTAAGGGAAAGAATCAAAACAGCCTACAGAGTCACAAGAGCTCTACTACCCTTCATTGAGGACAACAAACCACCATGGTGCCTAACCAAAAAGATATACACGACCATCATAATGCCTAGGGTGATATATGGAGTCAAAAACGCAGCCAAAGGCCAACAGAAGAAGCCTGAGAAGAGCTGAAAGGGACATTATCCAACTGCTAGCAAAAACAGGAAAACCACAAAAACGACAGAAAACGTCAACATTACTAGAGGGAAGAACAATAATCAAAAGAATAGAATCATACGCAATGAAATACTGGGGACACGTCCAAAGACGGGACTCGACACACCTACTAAAGAAAGCGCTGCGAGTGAACAGCAACAAACTGAAAATAGGGAGGCCATGCTACACATGGATAACAACAATCGAGAGGATTATGAATAAGCTAGGAAAGGATTATACACACTGGGAAAAGCTGGCACAACAAAAAATGGAATACAATAAAGAAATATCAAGGATATACACACTGCCAGACTCAGAAACAGAAGAAACAGAAAACTCAGAAGTAGAATAGGAGAGAAGATGATCACAGACAGAAACTAAGAAGAAGCATATCACAAAAACCTGAAAGTAAAAAGAAGCACGAAAACCTAAAAGAAGCATCTCACAAACGCCTACACTTTCCATCCGATGAAGACAGAAGGAAAACAAGAAGAAACATCTCACAAACACCTACACGCTCCATCCTATACTCCTACCCCATGCGTCATGCGGCTCTCGCTGCTGACAACAAGCATGTCCAATGTCCAATCCAGCGTATGCAGCTGGTCCGGCGGTATAAAAAAGCACCGGGGATTTGTTCCGGCACACGGTGGGATGATCGATGGGCGATCGGGCTGCGTGGTGGAACAAATCTCCATGTACCGGAATTGGCAGCAATGCCCACCTTACGCTGGCAAATCAATCAATCAATCAATCAACCTCTCGTTTACAAATCATGACTTAACTTTATATTGAAAAACTCAAGTGTCGGTAAAGTTGTAGTTAACCTGCAAGTAAGAGTCAACTAACATGAAAGTTAACTTGCGATTGTAAAACCGGCTGTAAGACAGGCACTAAAAATAATTTTAATTTGTACAGGGGGGTACATCTTAGCATATGGTATCCGAAAAAATACTAGTTGTGTTTTTATTTAACTTTCGATTTTGGCGATCGAGAGAGTTCGTGATTGCGCTTTTTTGGGCATAAAATTTTTTTGAAAATCCCTTCAAAAAATTTGCTTCTACAATAGAAACAGACCAGCAGCGAGGCAGTCATTAAATATAATTCTGGCAAGTGGCCCCGCCTCCTAATTTTAGCCGTAGGTCCACACATAGTTTGGTAGTAGTCCTCTCCTTAAATTTTGCGGCAAGGGACCCCACCTACTAATTTGGGGCAAGTAGCCCGCATAGCTCAATTTTGTAACGGCCCAACAGCCCCATCTAGCAATCATTTCTTTAAACTCTGAATACTTATATCTTCCGATAGAGAGGGTCACGTGATACCATTTAACCTTATTAATTTTAATTCATTAATACTCGAAATATTTATAATTTCCTATACAGGCATGCGCAGTATTATTATTACAATTCAGCGATGATACATGTAACTTTCCTGTAATTATTTTCAATTAAAAAATCCAGCGGTCATCAGGATTCGAACCATCGAACTCAGGGTTGAAAGTACTCTTCTTCTTCTTAACAAATTTATTCAATATTAAAGTCGTATAAAACATTGCCTCCCCGGATCGTGATCCGGAGTCAGCCGTACAACCACGTCGCGCAGCGCCGTGGTGTTAGTGCGGTTGGGCGGATCGCGACCGGTTCGGCTCAATAAAATTAATTAAAATAGACAAAAGTCCTGCCGCCTGTGGCAGCTTAAAATCGTCATTAAAATTTTGCATTTTTAAAACTTAAATTTAAGAACACTGAAACTAAGAAAACAATGAAAAATTTGGATAAAAACACTGATTTAATTTTGGTTGCTGAGACGGTAATAAACTCAATGGAAAAGACCCGTTCGAGGCAATTGTGCCCCAACAGTCTATTCGCCATTGGGAAGTTTACTAGAAAGAAAAATTGAGTTTTAAAAGTAGTTTGAATTTTTATAAAGTTTCTCGGCCAATAGGGAATTTTACAATAAAAAGGACAAAACGTTAAAGTAAGACGAAAAACAAAATGGATGAGTGTCTCAAAGCAATGCACAACATACAAAAAAATCCATGCATAGTTCAACAAATTTATAAGTTTTACAGATTAAGAGGCGCCACAGCCAATACTCTTGAGTTTCGACAATAAAAATCACCAGCGAAAAAATGTTCAAATTATAAAACTTAAGGAGAGGAAGTACAGGAAAATAATTTTAGCTAGATAAAAAATTCAACTGCGTACAGGAACATCATTTCGATGATTACAATAAAAAAATCTTATTCACAATGGATACTAGTCCATGGGTTGAAATAAAACATTATCGGAATCTAGGTATGAAATAATATTCCAGGCAGGTTTATTAATGGATACCCAGAACTTGAAAAGTTGTCTAGCCAATGAAACAGCGCCCTGTATTTATTGTAAAGTGTTTTCTTATTGACAGACTAATAAAAATTTATTCTGGGGTGTAAAAGTATTTCAGATTCAAAAATCATTTTATCGCTCACCTATAAACTGGTAACATATTATAAAAATTCTACTACTTCCCCAAGCCATACAATAAGCTACCACTTCAATAAATCAATCATAACGTACCATAGAAAAGGTATCATACCACAACCGATTTCAGGAAGCACATGGTATATTATTTTAATTTTTCAGGCAAATAAATTTACATAAACTAAGACAAAGGTGAATTCTATAGAACGAAAAAAAAAATAGGAACTTCCTAAAATATCGTGGTGATAGAAAGTTTTTACATTATAATATAAAATTCTATAATTAAACGAAAGACATACAACTACTAATCAAAGTTAAAAAACAGCAAGGTACCTTTCGCTACCAAGTATATTATGCGTATGAATAAACCCATTGTTTCAATTATAACTAATGGAGTTGATTACACTTTGAAAATTGTATTTTTATCCAGAGATAAAATAATTACACGGCTGCATGATAATAAAAACGACAAGCTCTAACAAGTCGGTAGGCATCAGGCAGTAACATAATAAATACATACATTTAAAGTAGTGGGGGTGTATACAAAAAAAAATAATAAACGCACCAAGAGAAGCATGCGCAGTTGGGAAATATCGAAGAAAAACGTCATGGTCGTCAACAAAAAATATGAGTAGTGGATATTTTAGGAAAAACATTATAGACGTAATAGGAAAACATGCGCAGTGGAGATTTATAAGAAAAATGTTATAGCTGCTATAGAAGGCATGCGCAGTGGAAATCGTTCGTACAGCCCT
Source organism: Stenurella melanura (assembly GCA_963583905.1). Classification (NCBI taxonomy): domain Eukaryota; kingdom Metazoa; phylum Arthropoda; class Insecta; order Coleoptera; family Cerambycidae; genus Stenurella; species Stenurella melanura. Next base: position 75,734,507 of record OY757315.1, read on the forward strand.
TCTACTTCTGCCGCCATACTGCTGCACTTTAAGAACAAATCGCACCATGCTGAACATATAAAATAGACACCCTAGCGATGCATACTATATTAGCGAAGCTGATTAAACCGAATATTCTAGACTCATGAAGACGAATTTTACCAGGGCATACTGGCCATTAAGCTCTATTTATTTTATGAAGCAAAACCTAAAATTCATCAAAAAAGGACTCCTCCACCAATTCACATGACCCTCTATTCGAAATTAAAAGTATCATTAGGTAAGAACCCACTCGCCTGCACGCATATTATTCTAAATTTCAGATATCACTAGGAATCTAGTGAAATATCTGAAAAACAGTACACCTATGTCAAATTATCAACGAAATCTCAGAAAATTGCAAATATTCATATTTATGAGTTGTCGATGTCAAGCCTAAATAAAATTGAAAATAAAACCCTATCGCAAGAAATGCCACATGATGCTAAAAATATTGTAATCGGCAAGCTAAACTAAGTTTAATCATCATATAATAATATTAATATGTTTACCTTAATCTGTTATGAAGACGCAATCCAAAACTGATAATGACGCTACATACAGAAACTTATAGAGAACAGCATACGCAGAGGGCAAAAACAGTGTCGTAGTCAAAGAAATATGAGCAGTGAGGATTTTAGGAAGAAACGGTATAGTCAGCATATGAAAACATGTGCAGTGGATATTTATAGGAAAAATATTATAGCTGTTATAGAAGGCATGCGCAGTAGGAAACTTTGTACACCTTTTCTATCTCTGACGTCATACTGCTACATTTTCAAGATAGGAGGAGTATCATTGAACATATAATAACATAGACGCCTAACAATTCACACTGCATTAACAAAATCGATTACATGGAATATTTCAACCTCATGACGGCCAATTTTACGGGGTACACTAAACATCAAGTTGGCACAAAGTGTCAAAAGACTCTTACCTTAAACAGTTTATGAAACAAAATCTAAAATTCATTAAAATAAAATGAAAAAAAAAAAACATGAGACAGCATTTTAAAATGTCAATAAGAAAATGTCATAGATCGAAGAAATATATTTATTTTATGGTAAGAATAGCAAGTACCTACAATATATTATATCAGAGCATCTAGATTCGCAGAACACATTAACTTAAATTCAGTTTCGCTTGTATTTTTGGTTGTTTAGACTTGAAAACATACGCGGAGGTGTCCTTAACATTTTTAAAATCAATTATTCGGTGGGGGTTCAATGCGCAACGCCACATTAGTTAAGGATCGGGAATTTTAAATTTTAAAAATAAATGGTGTCTCACCCCAGGAAATCAAACTGCAAAGTTCTATTACACACACACACACACATACAGGCACGGTAAATAACTGTGGAGGGCCGTCCTGGAACACAATAGTGGATGATTGTCGGGTTTCATGGATTTCGGACTGCTCTTAAGCTACTTGTAATTTCCCTGTTTTTAATTTTTCTTTACTCTCCTTTGTTCAGAAGTTATAGGGAAAAAAGAAATCCGCCACAGTTAATTGAAAATCTACCGAGAGTGTCAGTCATCGACAGTTAATGTAACATATGAAATTGTGTTAAGACTCCTCCACAGTTTATGTTGCGTCGCACTACTCCACAGTTATAGTCGAGTTCACACCGATCAGGAGCAACTATGATCTTTGCCTGATTTGGCAGTACTTATGGAGTTAAAGACATGGATACTTCGTAGCTATTTTAAAATTTTAAATTTTGAACACTTTTAAAGAGGTAAATTCGTTGATGTTTCTAATTGGTAGAATATATTAAAAAATACATATGTTTTGAAAAGAGTTTTGTGAAAAATTACCATGTCGTAAAAACTATTTGGAGGTGAGGCTCTTTATTATAGACATACTATACAATGTGTCCACCAATTGTACCCAGAAGTAGGGAAATTTTTTATTTGTAACTTTACTAGGAACATTTATTCTTTATAAAAACGCCTGCTATTCATGAAAAATATACTACTTTTCAAAATTCACATGCAGGATACCAATTATTTGCAAAAATGTAAAAATAGCGACAAGGATTGAAGTGCCTTCATTTACAAATATTTAAAAAAATGTTGTTTAAAAAATGTTAAGGATTTAATAATTTTAGGAATTTATGAAATCTTAGTCCTACTGCAAAATTATTTTCTTGTTCAAAATTTCACGTTTCTACAAACAGTTTTTCCCTAAGCCTTCCTTATAAACTAACTAAATTACTGTTAAATACTATTGCGCACACCTTTTGATGTCTCATAAGTAAAAATCCGTAGTAGTTAGATCAGGACTTCTAGGTGGTCAAGGAATTTTCCTGTGATTCCACTACAAGAAATGTCCTTCCACACCATAACATTTAACAATTAAAGCTTTTCGTTTCTATCTTAGCACTTCTAGGGAAATGTTTTTTTACATCAAATATAATTACATAACACTTACCTAACAATAAATGTTATTGACGTATACTAAGTTAGATTTTAGTAAGACGGTTAAACATGATTTACGGAAAAAATAATTATTGAAAAAGGACAGAAAAATAAATTCACAACCGATGAATTTGTAATTGATTAAAATGTTCAATCCATAACATTTTTTTAATACTATTTCTCAATATTTTTACAAATAGCGGTACTTCACTCTTTGTAGTTTTTCACATTTTGCAAATATTTAACGCCCTGATTAGAAATTTTGAAAAATAGCATAATTTTCAAACTTTCCATAAAAAACAGGTTTTTATAAAGAATGACTTTCTCGTAAACTTACAAATAAAAAAGTTTTCCCTCTTCCAAACACAATCGATGGATACATTGTAGATCTTCTTCTTCTTCTTCTTTTAGCGGGGCGCCTGGAGGTCGCCGCACTCAGGCCTTGTGGCCCATTGTGCTACCGCTAACAAATTAGGGAGCTCCCCCGTACAGACCGGATTCCAGCCCAAAGGCTGAAATCCTTCCCACGGGAGAACTCCTTATTTCCTCCAGCATTGGAAATCCAGTGCCGAAGTGTTTGTGCCTCAGGTTCATCAGTCCTGGGCAAGAAGTGAGAACGTGGATGGAAGTCTCCTCCTCGTCCTCACAGAACCTGCAATCGGGGTGGTCAACCACCCCCATTGTGTGTAGGTGTTTTTTGAAAGAGCCATGTCCGGTCAGGAGGCCTGTTACGGCTCTAATTTGCTTTCTGCTTAGACGCAGAAATTGCTTTGTTCTCTCCGGCAAGGGTCCTGCGATTAGGAGCTTCGCTTGCCGGAGTCCAGGATAGGAATCCCAGAGGTCAGTGAACTGGGAGCTAGTCCAGTTATCTATTAACCTCTTGGCTTGGGATCTAGGGTAGCCGAGAGCCGGCTCCGGACCGAGCAGAGGTTTACGAGAGCCCCTTCTGGCCAGAGCATCGGCCCGCTCGTTACCCTCAATGTTGCTGTGTCCAGGCACCCAGAGAAGCCTGACCCAGTTTGATGAGCCAAGTTCGCAGAGGGCCTGTTTACAGTTTTGGACCAGTTTTGACTTGGTCCGATTCGATGCAAGGGCCTTAAGGGCCGCTTGGCTATCGCTACATATATATATGTGTTTATTAGAGTACTCCTTTCGGATATTCTCCTGTGCGCAGACCAAAATGGCAAAGATCTCGGTCTGGAATACCGTGGCGAATTTGCCCAGGGCATAAGAAAGCTCAGCCCTGGGCCTTTCCCCAAATATACCCGCTCCGGTACTTTCCTCAAGCCTCGATCCGTCTGTGAACCAGACAATATCTGCAGGCCTTAGTATGTCCTCGAGTTGTCTCCAGTCTTCCCTTTTCGGGAAGACTACCTCGAAGGGTTGTGCGAAGGAGAAGGAAGGTATCACGTCGTCACTCCTGGACTCCAGAAGTGAGTGGGCTCCTATCGCATCAGTTAGGGCCCTAGTGTGACCTGATTGTTCTCCTCCTTTAATCCACTGACCTCCACATTCCAGTCTGTAGGCCGCTTTCCGAGCCTCGGCCACAATCACTAGGTGAAGGGGCGCAAGGTCCAGAAGGACCTCCAGAGCTGCTGTGGGGGTCGTGCGTATTGCTCCTGTGACTCCTAAGCAGGCAAGTCTTTGGAGTTGTGTTAGCTTCTGTCGTATGGTTGACCTGGTTGTGGCAGGCCACCAGACAACAGAGGCATACGTAATCATTGGTCTAACTATGACAGTATAGTACCACATAGCCACCCTGGGGTACATTGTAGATAGAAATTCCTGTGTATGATATCGCAGTCTAGAAATGAAACGATTATTCTTAAACTATTAAAAACCACCTTTTTTCTCTCAAATGTTAATAAAGATTATTATCGCACTTCATCATTTTCTTTGCTTGTTCTTAAGCTTTTGCAATACGACCGAAGAACTACATCCCCAATAAATAAAATTATTTACCACTATAACCATTACGAATAGTTAGCAATAATATTGGCGCACGCATGATAGCACTACCGCTATTTTTATGGTCCATTTCAATATATTATTTTAACGTTTCCCATACCTGTCTGACAATCTATTTTTAGAATCCTCCACATTTGGGAATAAGGATATTATTAACACACGTACCTAACATCGTATTAATTTTATATTATTTACATTTTCCACCAAATAACAATCTATTTTTAGAATTCTTCACATTTTGGGAATAAATTCTATTCAGTACCTGCGTTTATGGTATTATTTTAGTAATAGCGATTTGTATGAAATACATTTCTATTTTTAGAATCCTCCACATTTTGTGTTATGCAGGTCATTAACAAGAATACGGTGCTGATTTGATACTTTTGCATTTTTAGTTCATCTTTACCTACATGATGATGGTCCCGAATTTGGTAATTTCTGTGTTTTCTTAGAAAAAGATAGCAAAAACTGTGACCAACTTCGTATGAATATTACTATAAATGTATACAATTTAAAAATATTTTTCATGATACAGGGTGCTCCACAATGTCATGCCACATCAAATATACATTTTTTTTTTTAATGAAATATTTTTAAATGTTTAATCTCTTTATAAAATTCAAAACACGTTTTATTGCATTTTACTTGTACATTTTTGAAATATTGACAATTGAAAATTAGCATTATATACCCTTGAAGAGGCTGTAAAATCTAAAGAGTTTGATATAATATGAGGCAGGCAATTTTTTGTCCTCTTTTTAGGGTAACTCCACTCCTGACCCAATCCAGAACTTTGGCTCATATTAAAAAAACATGTTAAAATGGATGCAATAATTATAGAGTTATAAAGAATGGTCGACTTCCCTTTTTCTTCGTGAAATCGCCTAAATGGCAAAGTGAGCTATCAGATTTGCATTTCTTAGATATAGTCCAATATTTGGCGTTGCAAATTAGATGCATATTCTGAAATAAAATATTATTATTGTAAAATTGAGTCAAGTTGGGAAACTAGCGGTTACATCAAAGAATATTACAAAGAATATACAGTGCATATCAATGAAAACTGTCCACCCTATATAAATTTGGATATACCAATTTTGCAAAAAACGCAAAAACACGTAAAAAGTGCAGTACTTAACGCGCGAAAAACCCTTTGCTTAGACAACCAAAATTTACATAAATTAAAAACTAAGGAAGTCTCACCTTTCTTATGCATATAATTGTATATTAATTTAAGGCTAATATTAGAAGCAAATCATCAATATAAACGACATATGTTATATTTCGAAAATGACCTCATTTTTATATTTTACGTTTCAGTATGAGAAGAGAGTAATTTTTTTAACCTAATTTTTCACAGGAATTTATCATGAGAAGTATATTACTCTATACAGAAAATGTCATAGACTTTTTTATTTAGAATTATCGCATCTTTAGATTTGCATAGAGGTATTTTGGTCGTAAAATCAATAGAAATCGAGAGAATCATGAGAAACCATTTCTAACCAGTATTTTTGACATTTACGTTATTGCCAAATGTCTCACATAGTCTTCTACCTCGGAGACTTTAGAGACGTTCAGGACACCAAAATATATTTAGAAATCTTGGTTTCTAGTATATACACTAAATCCTAAATTTCTAAGCTCTTACCAGTTTGCATTACTTACATATTTCCCTCTATTTACCACTATTTATCTTAAAATCCTTCCCCGGCGTAAACTCAAAATATAATTCAGTTCCAGATCTCGTTATAATACATACCTGAACCAAATATCAAGTCAATATCTCGCTTATACTCCTATTATTTCTGTGTGCAGAATCAGCTTCTATACGGACAGACGGAAATTTCGGAACACCCAATGCCCGATATACTAGTATATTTTTTGAAAAATATAAATTTTCTCACTTCAAATGTATTATTTATATAGCATTTCTATATTTGAGCAGTGTCTTGGGCAATTAATGTTAAATTAGGATTAATTGTGTGATAAATACCTACTAAATTAGACGATACAAATAATGCATATTGTGTTCCCTTTTTTTTTGTCTTAGTCGGAAATCAAAAACCACAAACTCGGTTATAGGGTTAGTGTTGAAAAACGAAACGTGCATTATCTGTAATGATCTTGAAGATGTAAATGTGGATGGTGTCATTCTGTCCGCAATTGCAAAAAGTGTAAATATCTAATTTTCAAAATTGATTGTATTATTCAAAATTGATTAACTTTATGTTTAGGCCACATTCACAAACGTATTTTTTTAATATTTCCTAATGATTTTCAAGCGAATGGAAAGCTATCTAGATTTAGAAGTTGCCGAATTATTCTGAAAATTGTTGTTAACGAATTCTACATTAATTGTTTAAATAAAGCATATCCGAAAAGTGTAGTGTAAATTTCAGTATTGAGGCATTTTTGAATCTATTGCAGATAGATGCATATTTCTATGATATGAAATCTACAAAAAAGAATTGAGCAATTTTTAGTGAAAATTGCTTTATTGCTATAAGAGGTATGATTCCCGCTGGGGCTGGGTTATGTTTAATGTACATTCATTTTCGCGCGCTTTAACCGGAAACCAAATTTACTACCTACTTTGTCATTCAAACGTAGCATATGTTTCGTCCTAATGTAAGTTTTGTAAGTGTACACTTTAAAAATTTAACCTGAACTGACGTAGTTTTAGGAAGTCTGGGTTAGAATACATAATAGATCGTTATTATGAGGGTAAATATAATTAATAACTAGAGTAAACATTATACTCCTCTCTGATTTATTGCACATTTTATATAATTGTGCATTCTATGTGATACTCTTCGCAGTTTTTTTTAATAATGTTAGTTTTAGAATTTTTTAATTTAATTTTAATTCAAAAAAATTAATTTTTTTTAACACTTAAATAATTAATAATATTTCCATTTTATTTTAAAAAATCCAGTTTTGGAAAAGTGCCGATCACATATCCTCTTCGTTTTGTATTTGCGAAGAGTATAATAATAACTAAACATTTACATTATTGCTTTTACCGATTTATTGCACTTTTTATATAATTGTTTCACATTCTATAGGATACTTTTCGCAGTTTTTTGTAAATAATGTTGTTTTAAAAAATTTTGATTTTATAATTTCAATGCAATTTGTGAATCAAATTTGGTAAAAAAGTAAATACTTAAATAATTTAAAAAAAATACGCCGTTAAAACAAACTTGAAAATTATTAAAAAATGCACTAAAAAGAAGAAAATAAAGTTAATAATAACAATAATAATTAATCTTTGCAGAAGACGGAAAAGTAGTTTATTAAAAAAAAATACATTAATAACAAATGCTCCACATGATGTCCACCTATCTATCTGTTTCAGTACACAAATTAATACTTTTAAAATTGTGTGTAATATCAACCAAAAATCAAGAATTGCCGTTATTTCTCTGTAGCTCGTAGGTACTTGTGAAACAGGAAACATGTCGCATTTGAGAAACAAAAATATTTGGTTGTTTTCAAGTTTACATAGAGTACCTACTTATAGCAAAACTTATATATAGTTCCCATCAAAATTCGAAAAATTTTGTCTTCCGTATAACTGAATTTTTGCAAACAGCAGAAAAAGAAAAACTATCTGTAAAATTAGTGATTTCAAATCTTTGCATTCTTTCGATAACATGAATTCTTGTTATGAGAATTGTCAAATAAGAAATTCATTTTAGGATTTTAATTGCTAGTAGGTATAACCAGAATTCAGGTTATCGAAAGAATGCAAAGATTAAAAATTAATAATTTTACAGACAGTTTTTCTTTTTAGTTCTCATAGATAGTTTCTTCTGCTGTTTGCAAAATCCTATAAAGAATATGTTTCATTACAATTATAAGCAAACAAAAAATAATTCACTATTAAACAATAATTATTGTTAAGAAACCTAAAAGCGTGGGCGCCCGATGAGTAAAATTTACTGTTTCTCCAGGTACTTTGCGCTGTTCGGTAATTGTTATATGAAATTTGGTTTCCATCCTCTTCCAACATGCACGAAACCGTATCTGTCGCAGTCATGCCCCTGTCAGTTGCCGTTTCACAATGTTTAAAGTAGTTTAAAGGGCTCTAACAATAGAGATGGCTAAAGATCGGTCTTTTACTTCAACTGTTCAATATTATGTTTAGGAGAAAATTGATATAAAATATCCTACAGTAAGTTGCATAAAAAAATGTCTCAAACAGAGCATATTTGTTAGTTTTCTAACATTTTCGAAGTTTTTTCGAGCTTTCATTATAAAGCGATACCATGAACCACTACAGTATTTTTTCTTATAATAATAGAGTTTATAAGCTTTTTTCTAAGCGTGAGTTAATTACGGTTCATTGAGCGCTTTATAATGAAATAGTCACTGAAGTTAGAAAAAACGTCGGAAGTGTCAGAAAACCAACAATTATGCTCTGGTTGAGATATTTTTAATGCAACCTACTGTAGGATATTTTATATCAATTGTATCTAAACATAATGTTGAACACTTGAACTAAAAATAAATATACAACGATTTCTCAAATAAAAACTATTTATTTTCATGATTGTCATTGGCGAAAAAGGCCAATCTTTACCCATCTCCTTTATTTTTGAAACGCAACTACCTACCTATAGAATCTATGAGACAAAATACCCTTTTAGACTCGTAAAGTTTTGTGTGCAAAAAACAAAACTAATATCGTGAAAAAGAAAATCGCTGTCTAAAGTTTATAAAAGCATTTCAGATTTTGTTTCATTTGTAAACTTATATATTGATTTTAAATTATAAACCAAAATAATTAATGGACCATAATTAATAAAATAGTTCAGGTCAGTAAGTCTGTTAATCTAATTAGATCGTCGAGAATACGGCATATACGAAAATGCCATTTTCGTTATTCTTTCCGTCAATTTATTTTCAATGTTGAGAGAGAAAGGCGTAACTGCTCATTCTGTATGCCTGATAACATTCAAAATCATATGTGTAAGTCTTATCTGGTTATATATAATTCTGTAATGGAAGAAAAATCGTCGGTTCAGGACAATAAATAAACTATATAAGTGCAGTGCAATTAGTCATTAGAAACGAAAAATGACGGAACTCAGTTATAGTGAATGGATTTTCATGAAACTTTTTGCATTGGATTTCTAAGACTGAGAAGAAGTTACTCTGTACTCTTTAAAAATTGCCGCATTTTACTTGAGGGGTGGTTACCACCCCCTCTAGAGGGATGGACAAAAAAGTATAATAGTAACCACCGAATCTGAAATAAAATCATATTGTAAGAGAAAAAGGTGGTTTACAATATTTCATTAAAATTTATATTTTTCAAGTTATAATGATTTGAAAATTACCATTTTAGCTTTGAAAAATCGGTACCTTGAGACTGTTTCTCTTAAATAACTCAAAAGTCTTACATTTATGGAAAAAGTGATGTGGTACAAAAAAATTAGATTATGAAATTACAAGTATTTTTTTTTGTTTGTTTCTGTACGATGAATAGTTCTAGAAATATGATAGAAAATGGCGCTCTAATGTTTAAATCTAAAATATGTCAGCAACAATCAGTATGATGTTAAAAATACGTATAACAGGAATTAAAGGGCTTAAAGTACTCTTTCATAAAAATTTTTTCTATCCGTACAGCTTGAAAGATAACAATGTTATGTGCAAAATAATCAGTGCTTTGTAATTTCTTTGAAGCAAAAATGTAGGATTTTCCTACTGTCATTGGCCATATAATGGAAATTAAAAAAATTTGTACAAGTATTTATTAATAATAATACTAACATGCGCTAATTTTTTGCCATTCTTAAAGCAGTCGTTTTTATAGAAATATTTAACGATTTTGCTGAAAAAATTCTTTTTTTTTGTGAATAACTCCAAAACAATTGCACTAAAGGAAAATATGACAATATAAAAAAATAAAGCCTAAGAAGCGATACCTATATTAATTTGTTTTTTAAAATATTTGTAGAATTAATAATATCGAGAATATGACAGTACAAATGTGGGGCATGAACTTTTAGTAGCAAAGAAATACATTTAAATCTAACATTTCTTCGAAACTTTTGATATATTGAAGATCTCAAAATTAGAGCATGTTTGTAATACTATATATTAATAAAAGCTGGTACATATTTTCCTTTAGTGCAATTGTTTTGGAGTTATTTACAGAAAAAAGGAAAATTATCAGCAAAATCGTTAAATACTTCTATAAAAACGACTGCTTTAAAAATGCCAAAAAATTAGAGCATGTTAGTATTGCTATATGTTAATAAAACTGGTATATATTTTTTGAATTTCTATTCTATGGACAATGACAGCAGGAAAATCCTAAATTGTTTTCTTAAAAAAAATTGCAAAGCACTCGTTGTTTTACACATAGCGTTGTTATCTTTCAAGTTGTTTGGATAGAAAGAAAATTTCGTAAAAGAGTTCTTCAAGCCCATTAATTTCTATTATATGTATTTTTAACATCATTCTGATTGTTTCTGACGTATTTGAGATGTATACATTATATCTCGACCGATAAACGTTCGAACTCCATTTTAAACTATCATACTTTTAGAAACATTCATCGTACGGAAATAAACAGGAAATAAAATAAACGTAATTTCATAATCATATTTTTGTACCATACCACTTTTTCCATAAATGTAAGACAAGACTTTTCAGTTATTTACGAAAAACAGTACCTATCAAGATACCAATTTCCTTGAGCTAAAATCTTAATCTTCAAATTGTGATAACTTGAAAAATATAGTTTCATAAAAAATTACAAACCTTTTTCTCTTACAATATGTTGTCCCATTTTAAAGATAACTGAGTATACTTTACTTCACAAAAGAAATATGCAACATTTGGTTTGTTTAAAAATGTTTAGGTAACTATCACAAGTTCGGATAAAAAATGTAAATTTTTAAACTCGTGGACAGAATGCCAAAATGCGAGCCGCTGTCTTGTTACTGTTGAGATACAAACATTTAAAAATTAAAATGCTAAGGGTAAGATTTACAACCATGTGTTAAAACACAAAAATAATCTGTTACCATAGTGCAATGAACTGACCTAGAATTCTGAAGACGCAATCATAAAAGGGTCCAGCGAAACTGACCTGCCTTTGAGGGCCACAAGTTTAATATTATACTCTTCGCAAATACAAAACGACGAGTATATTGCATTCGATAGGCACATTTTTGAAACCGGTAATATTGCTCGTAGAGAAAAAAATTTCATATCACTGTGTTAGTGATCGAATTCTGAACAACTTTCAAAATGTTATTCTCCTTGATTTAGCCTCCCCATGTCATTACAATACACACGTGTACCAAATTTCAAATACCAGTTTAATAATGGAGTTGGGACTGAAAAATATTATAAAGTAATTTGAGGCCTTGGCTTCCAGTATATGCACCAAATCCCAAGTTTCTGTACTCTTACCATCTTGCTTTTTATTTTCTCCTAATCACCCCTCGAATGGAATATCTCCAAACATAATCTAGTTCCAGATGTCGTTATAATACATGCGTGTACCTTTCAAGTAAATGGCTCTATTTTATTAGTCCCTTTAATAATGAGGTGTGGATGGTAGAGGGGTTTAAAAATCATATAGAAAAATCTGGCAACTCAAGTTTCTGTACTATTACCAGCTTGATTCATTTATTATCCCTTATTTACCCCCAACCCTTTAACGAAATAATCTTAAAATATAGTCCAATTCCAGATGTCGTTATAATACATACGTGTACCAAGTTTCAAGTGAATAACTCAATTTTATTTTATTAACCCATTTAGTAACGGTGTGGCGGTGGTTGGGGGTGGGAGCCTGCAAAATTATATAAAAAAATCTAAGGCCTTGGCTTCTAGTCTATACACCAAATTTCAAGTTTCTGTGCTCTTATCAGCTTGCATTACTTATCTTCCCTTATTTACCCCTATTTAACCCCCAACTTCAAATATAATCCACATCCGTGTGTGCCAAGTTTTAAGTAAATATCTCAATTTTATTTGATCAACCTCTTGAATAATTCAGTGGGGATGGTGTAGGGGTTGAAAAATGTTGTAAAAAATCTAAGGCCTTGGATTCTAGTATATACACCAAATCCCAAGTTTCTGTACTCTTACCAGCTTATTGCTTCACTTATTATTATACTATTCGCAAATACAAAACCAAGAGTATATTGCAATAGATCGGCACATTTCTAAAACCGGTAATATTGCTCGCAGAGAAAAAATGTGCTTGCTTTACTTATTTTCCCATGTTTACTCCTATTTCCTTCCTAATTCCAGTGACGGGTTGGGGCCGTCACTGGAATTAGCACAAAATATAATCTATTTATAGACCTCATTATATGTATACCATGTGTTTTCCATATTTCATGTCAAGCTTAATCCGTTTCTGAGAAAACATCCGCACAAAAGAAAGTTACAGACAGACAGACAGAAACTATTTTCTTTACTCAAATTTAAGATTTCAGCGTTTTATGACATTCTAAGCCTGCAACTAAAGAAATGTTTGACCATTTTTCTACCATTACCATTATACTTCGACTCCACTACGTGGATGTAGAAGTAAAAATGAAAATAGTTGTGGCGTAAAGTTTGTACTATAGAATATAAAATATATTTCTATGTAGAAAATGGTGCGTACGTTGAAAGAAATAATGTTTATTCTTTCACTTTAAACAACCAAAATTTTGAAATCAAAGCAGACAATTATTTTTTAGATATAAAACATAAAACATTTCTAACAGAGAGTAAATTCTTTTATCCTTAATACTCTAAGCAGCCAAAATTTTTCAAATAATTTTACTGTATTTCCAATAGCACATTTTATAAGTATTACAAGCTTTAACTCGGTTTCTAATTTTAAATAGACCCCCCCCCCCCTTCCCCTTAATTAAATTTCGGATACTGCTTGAATTATAAAAATATTTATACTATTGTTATCATCACAAACCCAAGGTATATCCAAACGAACTGTTCAAATCCTTATTTTGAGCCGCTGTTAGACATCGTAGTTATATAGTATATAAATAAAATATAACTAATATCTTTACACACATTTTAACATACTCCTCCATTGTTAATAGACCTTGTGAAAATATACACATCGATAGGGGGCGCTGAAAGCTGTAAATTGTAATCCTCCACAGTTAACGATGAATGAACTTATAACACACTCACCATATACCCAAATTCTGGAGGGTTTTTTTTATTGCGTTTCTGTACGAATCAGGCATCGAGAAGTTCATTGCGCTAATAAAAAATTGTCGATGCCTGAAAAATCCTCGACAGTCCGGTCACCATCGACAATTCAGTCCCATTCACAGAGTGTTCCTCCACAGTTAATGTAATGCGTGTACATCACACACACAAACACACACACAAACACGCGCGCGCGCCGTACCCCACCTAACGTATTTAATATTTGACGTCGTATAGGCGAAATCCTATATAACCTAGCGGAAACATGTTAATTAAAACCAAGGGTTATTGACCTATATTACTTTTATATAACCTAGACATTCACCTCTTCAAAAGAAGAATGGCCGCGACCATCATGTCTAACCTAATGTTGATAAATAAAAAATCAATAGAATAAATTTAAGACTAATTTAAATGTCTTTGATTTGTACCTTATAATCAGTATGTGTTAGATAATAACAAATAACGGGGTTCTATTAGGGCCTTCATGGACCTCAAGAATTTGTAATTTGTCCGCACTTGTGAATAGTTGGAGACTACCGGTGGAGGGCGTTATGTATATGTCACCAATAGCCTATATATACAAATTATTTAAATTTCAACATTTTATAGAAGTTGTTAACTATGATATCTCATCATTTTATGTATTCTTATTACAGATATTCAATGACTTGGTGGAAAAAACATTTTTTTACGGACCTTCTATGTTCTGGGGCACCAACTAAATTGATAATATTATCCACTCTAACTAGGAATTTTAGATTAGGTGACCCTGTACAAAATTATCTAACTGCAAGTTTCTATTAATAATGGGTATCTACCTCCTCTGTGTACTATTAACTGAACACCGAATAGTTAAAAATAGTGTTTACGACATTTCATGTAAATCAGTGTACAAACATAAAATCAACAAACATATCCCTGTTTTAAAATTGCAAGTCTCCCTCCCTGTACATTGACCAATAATGAATAAAATGTATGTGATAGTCTTCATGTAAAAATAGTACCTACTTAATCTGAAATCTTGTGTAGATCACATTTTCCAATCTAAGGAGCATGCGCGTGAAATGTTTATTTATTAACAGAGAAAACTTTTCATTACTCTCTATATATGGATATGGCAAGAGTAAGTTAAACGAGCCAGGCGACTTATTATTTATTTCTGAAATATAATAATATAAGAATTTTTGAAGAAGAAATACTGCTTTGTTATTTTCATATCTAAAACATAAACTTTTCCTTAATCATAATTTTAATAATGTCTGCTTCTTTGAAAACTACAAAGTAGGTGAAAATGTTTTCTGTGTGCCATAGACTATTATTTTAAATAAAAAACTTTTATATTTAAATAAAATAGGTAGTTAGTGTGTTTTATCAGTATTATGTATCGCAAATAAATAGATAGACATAACTACTTTGACTAGGTACAGTTTCATTATTAAAAAGCATGTAGCTGTTGAAGTGGGTTGGGTATGGGGCTCTATAGGTAAGTACACGATAAATTTGAAGCAACATGAGGTCTTATAACTCATGGAGAGTGAGATATAAACTAGTTAATCTGTTGACCCACTTTGTCATTTTACTATATTTACCTAATATTTGAAGTAATGTATTTTATATCCTCAGAAACCCATAAAACGATACGTCTCATCGGCAGTGGAGTGAGGTGGTAGTGGGGGTGGATAAAATAAAAAATAATTGAGACCTTTGGTTCTTGTACACGCATAAAACCACAATTTAATTTTTTTCACCCCCTTCAATAATGGGTGGGGGTAGCAATAGGGGATACCTAGTACCAAAAAAAAATTTGAGACCTTAGCTTCTTTTATATACATTAAATACCAATTTACTCTTACTTGCTCCATTTACGTATTTACCCCCATTTTCCAACTTACCCCCCAACACTTCAACAGAATAAGATCAAAATATAATCTAGTTCCAGATCTCTTTAAAATATCAAGTCAATATCTTAATCGGTTCCAGAGTAACCGTGCACACAAAAAAAGTTACAGACCGACAGACCGACAAACTTAAAATCTCGACGTTTCATGACATTCTAAGCCTATTTGACCAATAAAAAAAATTTTTTGTCGTTACTATGTATTTACTATACTTCCACTGGATGTGGAAGTAATTACAAAATATAACATATGCATTTATCAGCACAATTCATAATAATTAATACAGTATTCATTATGTATTGAATAGGCCAATAAATTGAGGAAAATAACTATTTATGCATCAAGTTAGGAAAAGACAGGATTTAAGGCCAACACCACATACACATAATCTATGTGTGCGAGAGGTAGGTAGATATATGGGACGTGAATTTGTCCATTGATGGAAAGCAGAGATGGACAACTCGTCAAGTGCCTAAAATGCAGGGTTTTCGCAACGTGCTCCATGCAATATTTTTTCTACAACCGTTTATTAATAGATATTTACCTTACTGTTTTGTATAATTTTATTTTTGAGCACAATTGCGTAGAAGTCTATAATCTTATTTATTTATCTTTTTACTAAAATTTACCGAAAACATCATTTACATTAGATAGAAACAATTCTAAGGCATATGTTGTATTTTGAAATTTCATAATTGTATCATAGCGATTTATTTATTTGTTTATATGAAGGCACAAAAAAAGATGAAATGCTGAAGACGCTAATTAAATTTTGCATATCGACCATTTGATAGTTGTTTTTTTAAATTATTTTGCATATTCTCGCACTAACCATGCTCCACTTATTATAAGATATAAATATTTAAATTTCATCTGTAACTTGCAATAATTTTCCGAAACCCTACGTGTCAAGTACTTTCAGATAACAAAAATAATAATGGCAGATTAGCAGAGTTAAAAAATCGCTGCCCAAGGAATCACTACTTCCACATCCAGATTTCTCATCCAAGTCACTTTAAAGGAAACATCTTGACTATATTTGCACTCTAGCATGTGGAAATGATTGGTCATAGAATTTTAATATAAGTTAGGGAAGATGTCATAGAAAAGTTTGAGGAGTTGGTTTCTACCATATACGTTAAAAAGTAATTTTCTAGTTCACCCTACTTATTTTCTACTATACACAACTTACCACCTCCCACCCCTTCAATGGGGTCATCTCAATCAGATGTCACTACAATGCATACGTGTACTAATTTTCAAGTAAATATCTCAATTTGATGTTATCAATCCCATTAATAATGAAGCGGAGGTGGTGGAGTTTGAAAAATATTAGAAAGAAATCTGAGGCCTTGGTTTCTAGTATATACACAGAATCCCAAATTTCTGTACTCTTATCAGCTTGATTTACTTATTTTCCCCTAGTCACTCCTATTAACCCCAACCCTTCTACGGAATGATCCCGAAATATAATCTAGTTTCAGATGTCGTTATAATACATACGTCTAGCAAATTACAAGTGAATGTCTCAATTTTATTTTATCAACCCCTTTAATAATGTAGTAAGGGTAGTGGAAGGGTTGAAAAATATTGTTATAAAATCTGAGACCTTGGCTTTTAGTACATACACCGAATTTCATGTTTCTGTAGTCTTACCAGCTCGCTTTACTTATTTTCCCTATTTACCCCTATTTAACCCCCACTCCTTCAACGCAATCATGTCAAAATATAATCTAGTTTCAGATATAGTTATAATACATAAATGTCCCAAATTTCAAGTGAAAATTTAAATTTAATTTTATCAACTCTTAATAAGGGAGTGGGGGTGGTGGGGAGATGGAAAATACTAATAAAAAAACCTGAGACCCTCGCTTCTAGTATATACACCAAATTCCAAATTTCTGTACTTTTACCAGCTTGCTTTACTTATTTTCCCCTATATACCCCTATTTAACCCCCAACCCTTCAACGGAATCATCTCAAAATATAATCTAGTTCAAGATGTCGTTATAATACATACGCGTACTAAATTTCATGTGAATGTCTCAATTTTATTTTATCAACCCCTTGAATAATGGAGTAAGGGTGTGGGGTGATGAAATATATTATTAAAAAATCTGAGGCCTTGGCTTCTAGTACATACACCAAATTTCAAGTTTCTGTACTCATACCAGCTTGTTTTACTTATTTCCCTCTATTTACCCCTAAATAACCCCAAACCCTTCAACGGAATCATCTCAAAGTATAATCTAGTTCCAGATGTCGTTATAATTCATACGTGTACCAAATTTCAAATCAATATCTCAACTTTATTTTATCGACCCTTTTAATAATGAAGTAGGGGTGGCGGGGGTTGAAAAATATTATAAATAATCTGAGACCTTGGCTTCTAGTACATACACCGAATTTCAAGTTTCTGTAGTCTTAGCAGCTTGCTTTACTTATTTTCCCCTATTTACCCCTATTTAACCACCAACCCTTCAATGGAATCATCTCAAAATATAATCTAGTTCCAGATGTCGTTATAATACATATGCGTACTAAATTTCATGTGAATATCTCAATTTTATTTTATCAACCCCTTGAATAATGGAGGAGGGGTGGTGTGGGGTTGAAAAATATTATAAACAATCTGAGACCTTGGCTTCTAGTACATACACCGAATTTCAAGTTTCTGTGGTCTTACCAGCTTGTTTTACTTATTTTCCCCTATTTACGCCTATTTAACCCCCAACCCTTCAACGGAATCATCTCAAAATATAATCTAGTTCCAGATGTCGTTATAATACATACGTGTACCAAATTTCAAATGGATATCTCAATTTTATTTTATCAAGCCTTTTCATATTGGAGTAGGGGTTGGTGGAGTTGAAAAATATTACAAAAAAATCTGACGCTTTGGCTTCTAGTACATACACCGAATTTCAAGTTTCTGTAGTCTTACCAGCTTGCTTTACTTATTTTACCCTATTTACCCCTATTTAACCCCCAACCCTTCAACGGAATCATCTCAAATTATAATCTAATTCCAGTTATCGTTATAATACATACGTGTACCAAATTTCAAATGAATATCTCAATTTTATTTTATCAACCCTTTTCATATTGGGGTGGTGGGGGTTGAAAAATATTATAAAAAATCTGACGCACTGGCTTCTAGTACATACACCGAATTTCAAGTTTCTGTACTCTTACCAACTTGTTTTACTTATATTCCCCTATTTACCCCAAATTAACCCCCAACCCTTCAACGGAATCATCTCAAAATATAATCTAATTTCAGACGTCGTTATAATACATACGTGTACGAAATTTCAAATGAAAATCTCAACTTTATCTTATCAACCCCATTAATGGGGTAGGGGTGGTGGGGGGTTGAAAAATATTATAAAAAAATCTGAGGCCTTAACTTCTAGTACATACACCGAATTTCAAGTTTCTGTACTCTTACAAGCTTGCTTTACTTATTTTCCCCTATATACCCCTATTTAACCCCCATCCCTTGACCGGATATCCTCAAAAAACAATCCAGTTCCAGATCTCGTTATAATATATACGTGTACAAAATTTCAAGTCAATATCTTAAACCGTTCCGGAGAAAAGGTGCGGACAAAAAAAAAGTTACAGACAGACAGACAGACCGACAGACAAAAATTTTTTTTTTCGCTCAAATTTAAAATCTCGACGTTTCATGACATTCTAAACCTATTTCACAAATAAAAATTTTTGAAAATTTTTTGCGATTACTATACTTATAATCCACTACGTGGATGTGGAAGTAAAAGCATGTAGCTGTTGAAGTGGGTTGAGTATGGGGCTCTATAGGTAAGTACACAATAAATTTGAAGCAACATGAGGTCTTATAACTCATGGAGAGTGAGATACAAACTAGTTAATCTGTTGACCC
The DNA here is from genome assembly GCA_963583905.1 of Stenurella melanura. Taxonomy (NCBI): domain Eukaryota; kingdom Metazoa; phylum Arthropoda; class Insecta; order Coleoptera; family Cerambycidae; genus Stenurella; species Stenurella melanura. Next base: position 75,753,929 of record OY757315.1, read on the forward strand.
ACTTTGTCATTTTACTATATTTACCTAATATTTGAAGTAATGTATTTTATATCCTCTAAAGAAAAATTAGAGGCAGACTAATTTTTTCGTTTCGTCGTTCTCGAAAGATCCCTAGTAGTACGTTGTAAGTACTTAAACTTCACGTGTTAAGGTTATTAACCCCATCATGTCACGGAACTCTCCACCACTTCATAGAACTCTTCCACAGTATTTAACGGCCCCGTCATTAAGTAGGGGGTGCTATGTTACGCAAAACTGATATAAATAGGTACGTTATTGGCACTGCAACTGTTGATTTTGTTGGTGCGTTTTCGAGGTATTTTCATGAGAGATACACTTCCTTATAAAATTAGTAAAGAGAATCTGGCATAACGTGAAAGTATAGCCCTGAGTAATCAGGTGCATATGGTATGAACCTATTTTAGGTGCTTGCCATGGGATATTAATTTTAAAGATGTGACTTGCCCTAGTGTGGGCTAGGCTGTACTTTTAGATGTTTGTTTATTCATTAAGGATATTTGTGAGAATCTGGTATAGTAAGTCTCCCCGGCTTATGATGGAGAGTTCTGCGGTGGTGGGGTCGGTTCCGAGTTATGGTAGGGGATAGAGGTGGGAGGTGAGTCGTAGCCATTATTTATAAATGAATACATATTAGAATTAAAACGTAAATTCGTCTTGATTTTTCAGATATGGTCATTGGGGCTTTCTTAATGATAACCTATCACCTACCACCAGTAGGCCTAAAAGTGTTTCATGGAGGATGCTGTATAAAGAAATGTTAACTTTATCTAGCTTTATCTAACAAGAACATCTAACTTAAATAATATTTATTTTTAAAATATATGATCACTTAGTTGAAGTGGTGACAACATATATAGAAAAAACACATGTAGAGATTTGCATTATAATGATATGACGCTGTGTTACGAGGTGATGCTGTTGGGATTACCATACGGTAAACTTAGGCGATTCATACGTGTTGATCGTGTGCAGGTTATATATTCTTATATTTTAAATTGAGGTACTAGATCCTTAGCTAGCGTAATGTAGAGTATCGACCAGTATGAATAGCTGCTTTTTAAAGCCAAGGTCACTTCAGCGATTACGATAGAGATGTCTGGTGCTAGTACTCTATAAATTTATGACGTCATGGCTTTGAAAATATGTGCCTCTAGTTGTTTTATATAGAGTAATTTTATGATTTTTGGATATTTGTTTCGTTAAAATGGATAAATCTTAAAGTAGGACCCTCTTGGTAAAATACGTTGGCTGATCCTACTTGATGTTTATGATTTCCTAGTAAATTTCTATTTCAGTCAGACATCCCGAAATTCATATTATAGATATACCTTTTATTACGGATGTACAGGAATTTTTGTCTTCAGTTGTTTTGTAGAGTAAATTTTATAAATTTTAGATTTTGTTTCATTAAACTGATAAAGTTTAAAGAAAGGCCTTCTTGACCCTAATAGGTTAGGTGATCTTATTAGATGTCTAGCATATCAGAGTAGTATTTGAGACCGGCCGACTGAAGCTAATATATTCGCTTTGATCGGTTTCGCTAATATTGCATGCATCGTTAGGTGTCTATTTTATTATATATCTATACCGGGGTAATTGGACTTTGTATCTCTACGGCCTTTTCAGTTAAATCTATAGATGAATTACATTTCTATGGCACAGGTTGTAATATTTCCACCTCACTATTGTGCCTATAGCACAATAAAACTAATTTGTTTGGCAGTTACCGGGCTCAAATAAACAAATGTGATAACCTACCACCAAACAGAATTAGGCTCCGGCTAGCCAGTCCTATAGGAGGCAAGGGCCTGGGTAAGCGTCAACGACAACTTAAATAATAAGGCTAAGAGCGATTAAATTATAAAAAAAATTAAGTTAGAAAATTTAATTTAAGTGTTTAAAATCTAAGTTTAGTATTAAAAAAATATATATTCAAAAGTACCTTGGGCGCCAAAACCTAAAGGAGGTTTATAAAAAGGAAGATACGTCACAGACAACACACAGAAAAACGACAGGTAAAATTGGAGTCGATTTAATATCGATTAACAAATAATATAAATCACGGATAATTAAATAATGAGGTTAAAATACAAAAACAATCTGAACAGCAGACACGCATGTAAAATTACTAACAGAAGAAATACGGGTTAATCAAATTTAGAAGTAGGGTTAAATTTTTACGATAAGAAATATAAATTCAGGTAACTATACGGTAACGGTTATCACCAAATTAGATAAGAAATAGTTCTAGCGATAAGCAACAAGATAAACCTTAAGCGGTTTCGCATTAAGCTACCAAATTTATTCACTAAAATTTTAAACTACTACATAAGGTTAATTCAAGGTAAAACTACTACATAATGTTAATTCAAGGTAAAAGTACGAGACTATGAATTTCTCATAACTGGCAACCTAGATTGACATACATGATAAACTATCAAAATAGGGAGCAGTTCTCTTTTGCTAGAAATTGTTTGAATGTGTGCTAAACCTGATGGCAATTTAGTAATTATCATATGACATAACCCAACCGCCAGGAAAAAGAAGGTACAATTTACCGGACTATATATAATGATAGCAAGTGGAAATTATTAAATCAACACTAGAAATGACATCTAATTAAATTTGTACTTAAACACATTCATTAAACTGCTCGACGACAATAATAAGAAAGGTAGCCACGTTTTGCTAGAGTGAGAGAAATTTATATAAGGTAAGTAAAAAAGTGACACACATGGCTAAAATAATGGCGCTTAGCAAGTAAACTATAAAACAATTTTGTTTATCACTAGAAACTTCAACTTATAGACAACTTCTAGAACTCTAGAAACTTATCACTAACAATACCCGAAACTAACCTAAAATTTACAAAATTTCATTACAATAATACATGCCTCTCGGCTACAGATAATATGACCCCATGGCCAAAATATCACGATACGATACGATACTAACTAACGGTAAAACTGGTATACCTAAGCCAGAAAATAAGAAACATTTACGGGGTTAAATAGCATAAGGCTATAGAACTGACCGGCGATTTTATGGCAGCATTGAAACACAAAATCGTCTCTCGGACTAAATTAATGAAAACTTCAGTAACAATGCTGTTTCTTACGGTCTAAAACCCTATCGGACACAACTACCATGAAGTTAAAAAAATAGCAAAACTACACAAATTCTTCGTACAGGCTCATTACTGTTATATTTGTGGTTGATAAACATGAAATTTTATTTAACTCAACATCCCGTCTAGCGGCAGTTAATTACATGAAGGTTAAACGAAATTTTGTTGGAAAGAAGTAATAACAGTGTACTTAGCTCATGAAATGTTCCTGTTGATACTCGGCATGTAGCTGGTGATATCGCAGTACTGTTGTCTCTCTCATACACGTGACATGAGTGAACGCTAACTTCCAGAATTCTCCAAATGCGGTGTGTTCATAAAAACAGCAAAAAAAGTTCGACAAAAAGACCTCCTCGTGATGGTTGATCAGGCCATTCGAAGAATATTTACGTCGCTGGATAATGGCCTTGGCGGAATAACATCATTGAACACAAACATTTGCCGAAATATGATGATATGTTGTTTAAAACTTCTAAAATATGGCCATCAACTCAGGAAAACTTCAAAGGTATTAAAGGTGAATCCGTAGAATTGTAAAGTATCAAATTACGTAATTCGATAAATCGATAAACTGGGAAACTTGTAAATTAATCCCTTATTAAATCAGTAAATGGTGAAATTCGAAAACTTTAAGAAACTTAAAAGGAATTTAAGTAGGTTTTAATTTTAAAAAATTTTCATTTTAATTTTGAAAAAAAGAATAATTAATAGGAATAGGGAATATTCAATCCATAATCTAAAAGAAAATGAGGACGTATTAATATTTATTTAGATTAAAATTTGAGACAAACTACTTACATTCAAATATCCTTTTTAAGCGACTGAATAATAAAATTTAAGCCGGAAGGTTAAAAACACATGTTACTCGCTTGGAAATTAAAACAGTAAGAGAACGTTTTTTAGAATCGAATTGACTCGATACAATATTTTAAATCGTTGTGAGGTCGGTGCTGACATCTCACGCGTAGGCCTATCACTTATTTCAACACGGAAGCGATTTCTACAATCCATTTGAGATCGAACATTACGGAGTATGTTACAAGGTGTCTACAATTCTTCAATTATCCATTTGAAGTTGGGATATTATGTGGGTATATGTAAGTAAACCTGCCTATGAGTTACGTCATTGATTATTCTTAGCAGTTACTACGCCTTTAAACATCTCTAGTACTTGTGCAGATATTGTGTAGCAGTTGTTCGTCAATAATTGAGGCGTGTGTGCGTATGTGTGGGTGTGTGTGCCTGTGCGTGCGTGTGTAATGGTGTGTGTGTGTGTGTGCGTGTGTGCGTGTGCGGGTGCAGGTGCGGGAGCGTTTGCGTGTGCGTGCGCGTGCGCGCGTGTGTGTATGGACTTTGGGTACAAAGCGAGGACACACATCCGTACCTCACCGGCGCTGTGAGGACATTTTTCCTTGCGAGGACCCACTTTGGGTCCTCGATTCGTTTTGTCCTTATAACGACAATCTACATGAAAAATCCACTAGATGTATACCTATATGTTGAGAAACTAATTTGTCCTCACAACTTCCGTGAGCAACGGATGCTTAGTTCACCGATTTTGTCGCGTTTAACGTAGGGGGCGCTGATCCAGTGTATAACGGTTGGACTTTCCTAACTTTGTGAGACCATCCGAGAAGTGTGTATGCGAAATTTAAATTTCCAGTGCTGCTGCCTCGTGTGTGAGCTGGAGCGGAGTTCCTAGCTTATATGAGGACTGTTACGTATTAGTAAATATATTAGTGACATCTAAAGTTGCAGATTTCATTAAATACGAAATTAAATGTCAGGCATATTTTCAGAAACATTCTTTAAACTTTTCTACTAGTAGGACAATTTTAATTTCTCTCCCGTCCATATATAATAATAATATCAATATAATAATAATAATAATAATAATCATAATCATAATCGTTTTCATTATAATCCACAAAAAATTATTACATTACTGTAAAATTAGCATAAATTGATTATAAAGGGCAGAGTTCAGTGAATTTAAAATAAATTCTCTGCTCTTCCATCTATCAAAAAAATTTATATAATCGTTGGTAAAAACAAAAGTGCAGGCGATATTCTCGAGAACCGCTACTCCATGAAAAATAGTTTTAATTAAAAAGTTGCCTCTATTCATGGTCTCTATTTGTTCCCAATATACTTGGTATCGATTTCGGAAGATACAAAATGTTCCCGCTTGCTATATTTATGCCTGCAAATTGTCGATATAGCACTAGAAAAATATTCATATTTTCTACACTTATTTAAAATTGAACCATCATATTAACATATTTTATTAAAAAATATGTATTGCAACAATGCGAAAAATTGAGACTAATTCATTGTTCCCTCTTCGAGTTAAAACGAGAACGGAAAAACGAAAAAATGTGTTTCCTTATTTTCATATATTCACGTTTTCAAAGACAGGTAGATTAAATGGAAGTGAATATACCCGAGATGTGTAAACAATAGCAGCAGTTCGATGTTTCTCCTCCTGCAGCAAGCGAACGAAGAATTACGCTCAACTATACCGGGTGTTCAGTTATTGTTCCCTCGGAACATTGTACAAAAATGGCTAACTTTACAGAAAAACATTCTTAACAAAACTGTTAATGTTTCATCTCTACTATAACGTAAAATGCCATGCCAACGCCATGCTAGATTTTAATGCTAAAATAAAGTGCACCTCAATTTACGCAAAAATCATTTAAAATAATCATATCTCAAAAACCTTTTGAAATAAAAATAAAGTTTGTAATATTAAAATGTAAGGAATTGTATGCTTTATTTATCCATGTAAAATAATATGGGCATCCATTTTAAAAAATTGAGAAAAATAATTAAATATCAAGAAATATAAACAAATAATAATTTATTTCAAAAATATTTTTCAGTGAATACATGGTCATGAAATAACATCCTATATTTTTAGAAAATCAATTAATAAATTGCAGAGATATGGCAGTCAAAAAAATGTTTGTAAATTGGCAAAAAAGACAGGAAAAAAATCATATCTTGGCAACGCTGCATCCGATTGGCAAAATATTTTAGAGCGTAATAAAGGACCCTTGGAGGCTTAAATGGCGCCTAAGAAATATAGGGTTTTCCATTTAAAAAATCATAATTTCTTGTGTATTTTACTTCCCTCGCATACCGAAGGGAAGTATTGTATTCGAGAAAAAATCAGCCTCCGAGATTTTTTCGGATTCTGACGTTTCAGATCGCGTAGATTACGAAGCTATAGGTTTTTCAATTCCAAAATTTTCAGTCTTTTTTCTTCTGCAATAGGTTCAGAATATCATGAAACATGGAAATTTTAAATTTGAGCAAAGAAAAAAATTTTCCATCTATTTTAGTGGTAAAAAATTTTTCAAAAATGTGCGAAAAAATTTTTTTTTCTGAAATAGGTTTAGAATGTCATGAAACGTGAAAATTTTAAATTTGAGCAAAAAAAATTTTCCATCTATTCTAGTGGTAATTTTTTTTCCAAAATGGTAAAAAAATGTTTTTTCTTCCGAAATAGGTTTGGAATTTAAAAATGAGTTAATATTTGTTCGCTTATAATTGTATTGAAACACATTCTTTATAGGATTATGCAAACAGCAGAAAAATAATTATCTATAACTAAAAGAAAAACTTTGTGGAAAATATTAATGAAATATTTGCATTATTTCGATAACCTGAATTCTGGTTATGCTAGCAAATTAAAATCCTAAAATGAATTTGTTTAATTTCTTATTTGACTATTCTCGTTCTAACACTAGCAACCACACAATCCCCTACGGCTATGCAGATTAAACTAGTATCGACATAGTCCCCTACGATCATGAAGATTCAGTTAGAAATGAGAACAAAGGCCTAAAATGAATGTATTTATCTACCTTGTCTTAAAAAAAAATCATTCTAATGGATTACATTTTCATGAAATCTATCATTCTGTTTCTTGGAAATGCTTAGCCTTTGAAACGTTTTTCGCCCTTATTCTGGAGGTCATCGGAAAGAATGGCTTTATGTCTTTCTGATGAGCTTCAGAATAAGGGCGAAAAACGTGGAAATTTTAAATTTGAACAAAGAAAAAAAATTTCCATTTTAGTTTTTCAAAATTTTTCAAAAATGGTAAAAAAAAATATTATTATTTTTTTTAAATAGGTTTAGAATGCCATGAAACGTGGAAATTTTAAATTTGGGCAATTTTTTTTTATTTTAGTGGTAAAATTTTTTTAAAAATCTTGGTGAAAAAAATTTTCAAAATTTTTTTTTTCTGAAATGGGTTTAGCGTGTCATAAAACGTGGAAATATTAAATTTGAGCAAAAAAAAATTTTTTTCATTATTTATTCAATTTAGACCCTGTATATTTTCTACTGAAAATTCTACCATTTCTTCGCTGACAGTAGCGCCAACTACCTACCAAATTTGACTGCTCTCCGTCAAGTTGTTTTTTAGTAAATGCACCAACAGACAGACAAACAGACAGACAGACTGACGGAATTGAAAAATCTATATTTTCGTAATCTACGTGATCTGAAACGTCAGAATCCGAAAAAATCTCGGAGGGTGATTTTTTCTCGAATACAATACTTCCCTTCGGTATGCGAGGGAAGTAAAAATTGTTCTTAAAATTCATAAATCATCGACTCAATGAATTGTGAATTGTGAATTTATGTTCGTTGTTTGACAAAGAATATAAACACAACTTTGTTGAAGAAAAAACATTTTACAACGTAAACTTATTTTTCTATTTTCTGACAACATTAAAAATTAATAATTTGTGTGTGGCAAATTAATAGAACCTTTCAGTGGACATTTGTTGTATAGGGACTGAATAATATCTCCAATGAGCTATTAGTGTTAAACAATTACAGATGGTTCCATAAAAATACAAGAATAAGGAAATTAATTAAAAAAACAGTCAAAAATTATAAAACTATCGGGGTGCTTACTAGAAAGTTAAAGTTACTTATTTTACAGGCAAACAGACAGACAAAACTCTTTCATTTAATTCCTATGTCAAGGAAGTCGTGAAGAAAAAGATAATTTGCCATCCTAGAGCATCCGCCATAGAATGTCGTTACATATATAGTTTGTCGTATTTTACTCGTTGAAAATTTACGCTATTTATGAATTTTTGTTTACTTAATTCGTTTATAAATTTTACAATTCTTGAGGGCACGTTTTATTTATTGTACACTTCAGAGATTCTCATTTCGGATCAAATGAGCCGTCTTCCATAATTTTTTCTTTATCGAATATAAATTGTTTGTTTTAACTCCTTGCTTGATTATAAACCCAATATAACCTACAAATACAATACCCTTGATTCGCTGACCTATTTCAAAAATATATATTAAATAGTTGACAAAAAAATTCCGTATTATAGGAGTCCGAAACCATTCTAATAAAATAAATTTTTAACACAAACAGGCATAATTGTCTTAAACACCCGAGCATAGCAAAAAGGTATGTAATTCTTGTAAACACACTGGTCGTTACTACACCATTAGAAACCACTCAGCTGTGTTCATCACTAATTTGATTTTATCAGACGGTCTATGCGAGGTCTTCAAAAGGCGGGAAAATCGTGTCCTCAGAGCGTAGGTCCTCGCATGGCACATAAAGTTTAGAGTCCTCATATTGTACTTTAAATCCACACGTGATGTGTATAAATCTTTCAATGAAATTTTTTTAAAGAAACAAATGTGGTAGGCTATAGTCGCAATGAACCTAAAACGAGTTCCACATACGTATGTAACAAAATCACTAGCTATGACTAAGTCCGCATAACGCACATAAAATTCTGAAGTCCTCGTTTTATACCCTAAGTACGTATGGGTGTGTGTGTGTGCGTATGTATTGCTTAAGTTGTGGGGAATTGTGTGTGAATTTAACCAGCGCTGTGGGGACATACCCAACGACTGTCGAGTTAAGGGGACTTGCACCCGTCCCCACAACGAAAAAGACGATTATAGCAGTAACTCTACCACCTGTAATGCCCATGTTTTGGTCTACGCCTCGCTAATAGCTTCTACATAATTAAATTTGACTTGAATTCAGCTACCCCTATTTAAACTAATTTTATATAGAAATTTTAAATGTCCCCATAATATGAGTAAAATTCAGGGGTGTAAATAGGTTGATATGTCAACTCGATATGGGGACTTTAAAGTCACTCGATTAGTAGCGCCCTCTATATAAATTAAATAATCTCGCTTGTAAGGCTATAATTTGAAATAAGTGTGTTAAGGACTACCATGTTCTGAATTTCCTGGGGACAATTAATTTAACTTGGGATGCTAATAATCATTTTGTTTTATGGAGATCTATCTGCAGCATTGATTTATAACATTAACACAAGAATTATCAAAAAACAAAAATAATTGACATTTTTACAATTTTAACCACGCAAAAATTAATTTATTCCTTGACATTTTTTATTCGCCCTCGATACGTAAGACAATTTGAAATAAGGAACATAATATTTTTATCAGTTTATTTTAAAGTGATAAAGGAACATGAATATAGTGATTCAGTAGTGTAAGTTATAGATTCTATTTTAAGGTTTGTCGAACTTAATGGTTCAATTTTTTTCTTTTGTTGTAGATTTCTTAAATTTAATATACAATGTGTCCCACTTCTCACGGTAACACCTACGGCTCAGTTATTAATAAATCGATTTATTTAAACGTGGTTAATTTATAAACCTCTTGAAGGTAACTAAAAGCGTATATACCTATTTAATTTATTCCATAGACGTGCGGACTATGGGTGTGAAAATGGGGTAAATTTTCAGGGAAATTGTATTAGGGAATTCATAATAAAAGATCACCATCATCTCATAGGGCATCCTATAAAACCCCTTTGTGCCATATTTTGTTATAATATCTCTGGTAATTTTAGAGGTATACACAGGTAGATATTTAATTTCCTTAGCGTTTTTGGCAAGTGCGAAGATATTTTTGATTATTACTTCAAATTTGTAGCAAAAAATGTGTAATAACTTTATTTCTAAATTCACCTCATTCCGAGTTAAAGGCCATTAATTCTTAACAAAGCGTCACATGTACCTGTTTATACCTCTAAAACTACTGAAGATATTTTAATAAAATTTGGCACAAAGGGATTTTAAAGGATGCCCTATGAGATGGTGGTAATCTTTAAACAAAATCCCTAATACAATTTACCTGAAAATTACCCCATTTTCACTCCCATAGTCCGCACATCTATGAAATTAAATAGGTATATGTGTTTTTAGTTACCTTCAAGAGGTGTATAACCTAATCAAGTTTAAAATAAATCGATTTATTAATAACTAAGCTATGTAGGTGTTACCGTGAAAAGTGAGACACACTGCATAATTTGATTTTTCGAAACTGGATTATTTTGAAAATAATCGTCAAATCCTATTTTGTATAATTTTTTAATTTTCTAATTAAGAAAGTCAGTTTTGATACAGAATATATATTAAAACGTACGATAAAAAGAGTGTAGCAGAGTAAACATGGGCCAGATGTCACTCGGGAAATTAGGCTGATATTTTTACCTAGACAACACGTTACTAAGAGACAATATTTTGCAAGATAGTATATCCCTGCCCCCCTGGTTTTTAAAATTAATTGATTAATAGAATTTTGAAAATAATTTGCATCTCTTTAATAACGTAACCAGTTCTTATGAATTTTATATATGCGGTTGATATATAATAATAATAATAATAATAATAAAAGGTCTTTATTTCCAATACAAATATAAAAAAATTAAATAATATACAGTTTCTGCAAAAAAAAAATAATAATACAATTATTGGAAAAAGCCGAAGATCAGGTAGTCATGCGCTGCATGACTTCTGTTTTTCATCTTAAGCTGTACACTAGTAAACATATCCATATAAGCACATACACAAATACACATACAGATATCCATTACAAATACATACACACACATACATACACACCTGCAAGTAACGTATAATTATGTAACACGGAAAGGAAATAACATTGGTCCAGGGCATGCTCAGATCTATTTTCTCTATTCAACAACTCAAGGAGTTACCCTGCTCTGCTAATAACAATTGCCTATAATGACGCTTGAAGGATATAATAGACTTATTTTTTATGGCCGTTGGAATCGAGTTGTATATATTAGCTATTTGGTAAGTAAATGAGGCTTTGAATAGTTCCGTACGATGAGAGGGAGGGGTGAGTGTACCTTTATGTCGCAAATTTAGGTTATGGACGTCTGTTCTATATGTTATTTTTTTATGAAGATATGCAGGTATTTTATTTTCTATAATTTTTTTAAAAAGACATGCGGAGTGCAGTTGACGTCGCCTGGACATATTTAACCAACTTACCTCTTTAAGCTTGTGTGAGATATGTTGCCCACGCCTAATACCAAATATTAGCCGTAGCCGGCAGGAGTTCTGTATCACCTGTATTCTGCGGGCATCTTCAGCATAGATGCAGGGGCCATAAATTACACTACCGAAATTAAATTTGGATAATACTAACGACTCACATAGGATTTTTTTGGTTTTTTTGTTTAGGAAAAGTCTGTTTTGGTATATAGCTTTTAAATTCATATATGCCACACGTATACAGTTATTAATATGAACTTTAAATCTCAGATGTGTGTCAAAAGTCAGTCCTAAATTTTTGGCGTGGTTAACTGGTGCAATTAGCTGTCCATTCACATTTACATAAACTTGTTGGGATACTGAGGACCGTGCATCTTGTGGACCAAAAACAAGCACAGATGTTTTATTTGCATTAGATATATTTACAATGGCCGCGACAACAGTATTTAAATTATTTATTGCGTTTTCAGTTTCGGAGGGCTTAAATGATAAATATAGCTGCGTGTCGTCAGCATAAAAGTGTATGTAACAGTGCTGAAGTGCTTTTACAAAATCAGACGTGTACAGAGTATACAAAAGAGGACCTAGGATTGAACCCTGTGGTACTCCAGATGATATTTCAAGGGGAGAAGATATGTCATTGTCGATTTTAGTTCTTTGAATTCTGTTAGAGAAATAATTAAGAAAAAAGTTAATTACGTTTTCAGTCATTCCTACATAATTTAAAACAGAGAGTAGCACTTCGTGATTTAAGGTGTCAAATGCATTCGAGAAGTCGATAAGCACTAACACTGTAACCTTTTTCCTATCTGTTCCCCTCAAAATATCATCTGTAATATTCAGCAGGGCTGTCTCACAGCTATGCAAAGGGCGAAAACCGGACTGGACTTCTGGTAATATATTGAATTTAGAAATATGTTCACGTAACTGATTATCTATTTCTCGTTCGATTACTTTAGATAGAACAGGTAAAATACTAATAGGGCGCAGATCCTTAAATTCCAATGGATTAGTAATTTTAGGAAGCGGCTGGACGATAGCCTCTTTCCAGGAATCCGGGAATACACTCTTTTCAAAACAGAAATTTATAATATGAGTTACAAATGGTATGATAATTGGACAGCACAATAATATTAATTAAATATTAAGTCCGTCATGACCCTGTGCATTAGATTTTATATTAAATATATTTTTTAATACAGTATGTTCAGGAACTGGCTTAAACTGAAATGGTTCAACTCCTGCTTTAACGTTATTTTTGTAGAAATTGATAATATCGTGATCGGCAGGTATTGTGGAAATACAATTCATATAATAATTATTCAAACCTTCCGCATTTTTTAAGTTATTAGGAATACAGTTTCCCTGTTTACGCATATTTGACATATGTAAGTCTTTCCATATTTTATTACTACCCCTTACACGTAATTCATATTCAAAATATGCTCTTTTTTCGTTCCTGCATGCAAGAGTGGTATAATTACGTAGGGTTTTGTAATAATTATAATGAACTATATTTTTAGTTTGACGCCATTTTAAACGAGCTTTGTCTCTAAGGGACATGAGCAGGCGTATGTTATCTGTAATCCAAGGGGAATACTTCTTAGTGATTCTTATAGTTTTGAGTGGCGCATGTATGTTAAAAAGCATTAAAATGGCATCATTAAAAAAAGAAATTTTATCATTTACATTGTTCATATCATAGATAGATTCAAAGCGTATAGATTGTAAATCGGCATTAAATAAAGCATTATCAAAATTTCTAAAATCCTTTATTGTCTTAATAACAGGAGGATCAATCTTTCGCGAGATATTTAATCTACAACATACTAGATCATGATCGGACATTTGATCTAAGCTAGTTACACTTATATTTTGTATAAAAGTGCTATCGTTATTACTTGTTACAATTAAATCAATTAACGTCATAGTATTAAGTGTCACGCGAGTAGGTTCGGTTACTAGCTGATTAAAACTATAGGCATCCAACAATGAGTTAAGTTTCCGAGTGGCAGGACAGCTAGTATTTAATACGTTTATATTAAAATCTCCTAGACAAAAAACTTCATCGTATTGCGGCAAAAAGGAAGATAAATTTTGCTCTAAAGTATTTAAGAAGTCCGTATATGAGAAATCGGGTGGTCTATATGCGACGCCAACTGCAAATTGCTGTTTATTTATTTTTAGGTTAATCCATAGTTGCTCTATATTGTTTTCGGTATGAATGATAGAATATGAGATATTACTTTTAATATAAATACATACACCTCCTCCTCTACCTAACCTGCGGTCTTTTCTTGCCAGATTGTACCCTTGTATATGGACGGCGTGGTTATCTGTTGTGGGTGTAAGCCATGTTTCACATAAACACAATACTGAGTAGTTAGCAAACAAAATATGCTCCTTCAAGTCGTTGATTTTAGGCAATAACGATCTGATGTTAAATTGTGCTAATGTAATATTTTCACTCATTTTTCTATAGTTAAATACAAATATAAGTACAAATTTTACCTAACACTTAACTACAACTTAAATTTAAGCATATTATCTACTATAAGCGTTTCAACTGAATTGTTTTCATATTCTCTTATATAGGTATGGATCCACTTTATACATATACTTATAGAAAAAATGCAATAAAATAACTTCTACACTAAAGTAGACAATGGAATAATAGTGCTTAATATACTTATTTATATAAATTATATTTTTGACCTACTTGTTAGTGATTTCTTTTTTCTTCTTCTTTTTATTACGTCTATTTGGATTGTCTCCAACCTTGCGGAATGCTCTGGATGCCTCTAAATTATAATATTCCTTTAATTTTGCTCCACGTACAGTTTCATTTTATATCATTTTCATCCCTATAATTTTTTATTTCTATTCTATATTCATCAATAAGTTCTCGTAAATCTTTAGTTGAAAGCTCTTAATCCGAGAGGTAATAAATAAAGAATTAGTGTGTATTTACTGTAAGTAATATCCCAATATATTCGAATTGAAAATTTTAAAACAAAAAAAAATCACGTATATTGAGAGACGCTATCATCAATTTTTGTCAAAAGTATCCCCTGCTGTGCTCTATAACATAAGTTTTTTTTTTTTCAAAATTTTCACAAGGGTAGTTAAAAAAATATAATAATATTTATAGTCTTCCTAACAGAAGATTACTAAACAATTAATTTTTTTATTTTTTTTATTTATAAATTTTTTATATGCGCCAAGAGTTTCAAATGCAAGAGTAAGTAGCGTTCACTGTAAAAGTAGTATACTTTATGCACACTCAAATTCATGTCTATATCTGTTTCTCTTGTAACGAAGCATTTCTTCGTTATGGAAATTGCACCCCAAGTCTCCATTTGTTTAAAATTAAGTAGGTTATGTATTTATATTATATTGTATTGAATTGTAGAGGCTAGGTAATCCGCGAAAATATTTGAAATGTAAAGAGTGCACATAGTGCACAATGTAGTTTGCCATGTACCATATACTTGCATTTATTTCAATTAGTTATTAAGTCTGTACGGACGACTCACCGAGAGCAGTTCATGCTCCTACCACCGCCTGCAAACGTGGAGCTGCACAGAACCAGTCTGCCTCCACTCAAACAGTACACCGTTTGCTGGAGAATTCAGTTGATATCCCGCCGACCTCCGCATCAGACGTGTTCCAGTGCAAGCAAGTAAGTAACCATTTCGGTAAGACCGATTATATTTTGTTCCGAAACCGAGGCGCTCCCCGAACTCCGAAATTACCAGCAGTACCGTGCCCACCAGCAACAGGAGCAAATAAGTAAAGTTTGTAAGAACCAACTTGGTAAGTGCCTACTCATTCCTGGTATCCGTGCACTGTCTGCATTACTTCCCGCTTTTATCGATTTTGGCTGCCGGCACCACTCACAAACCATTTACCGTATCATCGTCTTATTAAACGTCCGTCACCGCCTTTCTCACCTGAGCTTCTGTCATCGTAGCCGAACTTTTGTTTAAGCTTTTCGTTGCCTGTTTGGTGTTGTAAAGATAGTGTAGCTTTAAGTTATGTAGTAGTAAGTAGTTTTGTAAATAGTAGGTTTAAAGATGATAAATATTTTTTGTATAATCTGAACCGTGCTTTTTACTTTGGTGTATATCTAACTATCTTTGGACCCGCTGGACATTACCGTTTCTTCACTATAACTATCCTAGCTCTACTGCATCAGGCTGTGTTAAGAGGCTAGTTTCTGACCTTTGCACCACGTAAAAAAAATTGTAAAGGTGGCGCCCGAGCTTACCGTCAACCTTGCCGATTCAATATTATTCAATAATTCAATAATAATCTTAATGAAAATGCACAGTGAGAAAAATTCTAAATGTGTGGTGTATAGTCGTTTCGTGTTTAACGTCGCTGGACAAAGAAAAATTGGCAGAGAAAGACATGACATTATGCCAATATGTGTTACAGATACCTGAAATACTTTACGTTACCCATGAAACACAAAGTAGTTCCGACGAATTTTCAGAGCAATATCTTGAACTTCCCTTACAAAGAACTATATCAACCCATAGATATTGTTTCATTCATTCTAGCATCGCAGATTTAATTACTGTATCTGAAACAGCTTGCTTATATTGTTATTCCAAGCGATTTATATTCATTCTTGGAGAAAGCACATTTTAGCACACCGTTATATTTGTAGTTAGTTACGATTTTTATGTCCTGTCACTTTCAACATAAAAATGACCACACATCTCACATTTGAGATTCTTCTCACTCTGCATGTTCGTTAATTAAGAGTATTACCAAATTCTAAAGGAATATTACTACTATCCATAAAGTCACTATATTATACTGACATTTTTCCTCATTTTAATATTTACATGAGAACAATAATCACTGAATTGTGCAACAGTCAATCTCGTAATAAGACGACGTCGCATAAGTGCACTAAAGAAAAACAAGTATAGACACGAATTCGAGATTTAAAAAATAAACGCACCTATGTTAATTTGTTGCGTATTGCGAATTAATTGTTTAGTAATCTTCTATTGGGAAGACTATAATTATTACTTTATATATGGATATTGATTATAATTTTTTTAACACTGGTCTACTCTAATGCGAATTTTGAAAATATGTTATTGTAGCATTCACATAGCTGATTTATAGTTAAAGATATCTATTTCAAATATTACTGCATCACCGAAATTTTAAACACACTTTTTTTATTTAGCTTAACAGTACAAAATCAGATTTGGGTATAGGCGTATGTTAAGTTACCGAATTTAAAATTATGAGCAAATGAAACTACTGGGAGAAACAGGATATGGAGAATAATTGATAGCCATGTAAGACTCGTCAGTGTGTGCAAATTGTTAAAAACTTAGCGTTTAAGCATTATATATACAATCGGTTATACTTATTTGCAATAGGCAAGGGTTTAATTTAGTTAAAGTGACGACAAAACATAAAACGGATATGGTAAGAATAAAATGTATTGCTTCATAAAAGGGTAGCGTCTAATCCTGGCATCTCAATTTTTTAGAGACACGTTTTGTACCTCTAGTGAAAACCTTTTCATTCTGGAGTCTCACTTCAAACATATTAGAGTGGAGAATAATCTGTTCAACGCCGAAAATTTTCCGTAAGTAAATAATAAAGAAATAAGAAATTAAGTCAAGATTAACAGCCGACATTTTACTAGTAGTTGTTACATGTTTCTCGGTTTTTTTAGGGTGCTAAAGACTGTGTTAAAGTCGGGGTTAGGTTAATATTGAAGATAACTTTAGGATGTATATAGAATCAAGTTAATAAAATCTTTGGGAGACATTAGACATTAGAATGGTATTATAACCAAATTTAGAATATGTTAAAATTTGAAATATTTAAAGATAAGATTTTCATCGAGGACCAAGAAGTGAGCTCCTTGCGCCTCGTTAATCTACTCCCAAAATCTTCCTTAGATTATGGTATCACTATCTATGGAAGATTTTGGGAGTAGATCAATGGGGCGCAAGTAACTCCTTGGTCGCCGTTGATGACGTCGAGAATCCGGAACAGACCAGAGTGGATTGAATTTTTCCATTTTCCTCCCTCGCAGTTGGTCTGGAGTGTAAAATCATTTCCAGGAATTTCCAGCTGTCGCATGTAAATTCTAAATTATTCAGTTTTTGTGTACTCTTGTTTAATCATTTTCACTTTATTACTAATATTAACATGGACAATTCTTTTTAAAAAAATCTTATCTTTAAATATTTCAAATTCTAACATATTTGGTTAAACAAATAAATCTTAAATTTTAAAGATATTATTAATAACTGAGTTATTTATGTACTCAGCGCTTAAATTTAAGGTTATATGAAAGGAACTGTTTGTGTGAAATTTGTGATCACAGTTTCTAGGAAAAGGGTTGTCCATAACATATTTTAATATTTTCAATTTCTCTAACTGAGCTGTATCTTTAATTTTACATCACACAAGAGCATCTTATTATCAATTTAAAGGTCTTCCATCGTAAATAATGCAATTTTATTAATAATTAAGGTATCAGTTTGATTGGTTTCTAACAAAACCAATTTTAAAATATAGTTAAGGCATCAGTTTGATTGGTTTCTAATAAAATTAATTTTAAATAAAGAAGGTTTGTTGACTTATTTAATTTTTTGGTGATACTGACTTCTGTCCTGGACTTATCGTGAAATACTTTTATTTTGATTCTCACTAAATTTACAAGTTTACATTTTTTTACAATATTCAAAGTTATAATAACTTGATTCTTCTTCTTAATTCGTATCCTTTTAATAATCAAATTTCTACTTAAGTGTATATTTTCATAATAATTGGCTTCGTCCTAGGAAAATATTAACAACGTTTCACATCATTACATCATTCGAATTACGTGTATTTACCCATGACTCGTCTACCAAGACTCTGAGCTAGCAGTAATGTGATTTGTTCCTTCTATAATAAATTAAAGGTACATTTGCTGTTCTCAAAGAAAAACAAAATTTATAATTTTCTTTTAACAATGGTACATTATATAACATAGTGGAGATATATTTGAAAAATAGAGACCTGAAGTTCCATTTTTAAGCTACAAAATATTTATAAAATAAAATAACTTATTAACTAACTTAAATAATAAATGTGCAAGACAGACATTAATACACAGATATTTAACGCTCTGTTCTTATGGGGACATTTAGAAAATTACACACTCCATTGATCTACTATATTTGTGAGGGAAGGTAAACACCTCTTAGGGATTACTATCCTAGTGGGGACACCAAAATACACACATCTAAACATCTGTTCTTGTTGGAACTTATGGTTTACACTTTTACATTTAAGCTATAGTTGTGATGACTAACAAACAGTTGAATTCTAATATATAGTAGGTACATTAATACACAAACCTATTTAGCTATCTCTATGAGGTGTCCCCATAACGATTTTCTTCGTTTTCTCGAATTACAGCGAGTGTATCGAAAAATTACGTGTAGCTACAGAATCAGCAAAATCTGTGTAATATTCCTATACGGGTAACTTCAATGTCCCCACAACACAATGAAAATTCAGACGGCCCCACAGCTTAAGCAAAACATGTATGTGTGAGCATGCGCGCGCGCCCGTTTGTGTGTGTGTGTGTGTGTGTAATAGAACTTTGCAGTTTGAATTCCTAGAGGTGAGACACCATTTATTTTTAAAATTAAAAATACCAAATCCTTAACTAATGTGGCGTGGCGCATTGAACTCCCACCGAATAATTGATTTTAAAAATGTTAAGGATACCTCCGCGTATGTTTTGAAGTCTAAACAACCACAAAAATACAAGCGAAAATGGTTTTAAGTTAATGTGTTCTGCAAATCTAGATGCTCTAATATAATATATTGAACTTGCTATTCTTACCATAAAATGAATATATTTCTTGGATCTATGAAATTTTCTTATTGACATGTTAAAATGCTGTCTCTTGTTTTTTTTTCATTTTATTTTAATGAATTTTAGATTTTGTTTCATAAACTGTTTAAGGCAAGAGTGTTTTGACACTTAGTGCCAACTTGATGTTTGTGTACCCCGTAAAATTGGCCGTCATGAGGTTGAAATATTCCATTTAATGGATTTTGTTAATGCAGTGTGAATTGTTAGGCGTCTATGTTATTATATGTTCAATGGTACTCCTCCAATCTTAAAAATTTAGTAGTATGACGTCAGAGATAGAAAAGGTGTACAAAGTTTCCTACTGCGCATGCCTTCAATAACAGCTATAATATTTTTCCTATAAATATCCACTGCACATGTTTCTATTATTGAAACAAGTAAACGATCCGTTTGAAAAAATATCAAATTTATTATAAAAGTAAATTCAGATGAAAATCCCATGAAAAAATAATATTGAAAGAAGTAAAAAGACTTCTAAACACCTTTGGCATTAAATTAAATTGAAATCTAGGTAAAAAATTATTTCACTAAAAATTACCAAAATATTGACTTTCATCTCGACGACGACGGTCAATCGCCTTTGGGCTCCGTCGTTCGAATTTTCAAAAGTACTGCAAAAATTGCACGCAGAGGTTTGGAACTTTTCGAAAGTACCACGAATTTGGTTTTTCGAAAGTACAACTAATAAAATCGCATAAGACGGAAAACTGCTCCGCCCAACAGATTTTTTCGAAAGTACAACGAATTTGACTTTTCGAAAGTACCACGAATTTGGTTTTTCGAAAGTACAACGAATAAAATCACATAAGACGAAAAACTACTCCGCGCAACAAATTTTTCGGAAGTACAACGAATTTAAGTTTGAAAATCTTAAAAAAATATTTTTACAAAAATACCATAACAAGACGTAATTAAAGCCAAAAGCCGCTCCTCGAAATTAATTTTTCGAAAGTACCACGAATTTGGTTTTTCGAAAGTACCACGAATTTGGTGGTTCATAAGTCGAAATCCTCAGTCAGGATGTAGCGAGTAGCTATTTTAAACATCAAAATTTAGGAAAAAATCGATGAGACGGTTTGTCCAATAAAAACCAAAATCCTCATTTAATATTCCTCAGAGGGTTGGAGCATAATCCTAATATAAAACCCCAAAAACGTACAGAAAAATAGTCAAAGAATTCAAAGTCGGAGGGTCGATTCCGATGAACACAACATACTTTTTATCTCGGCTCAGGCGGACAACGCCATACTAATCGCTCGAAGGCGATTCGACGGAAATAAAGTATATTTGTGTTCGATGCCGTTAGTACGTTTATAAAAGCAGGAAAACCATCGGACACATATAGATAGCTTCCTTAAGCATCTTGACAATAATTTCGATAATTTTAGTGCCAAATTCAAAGTGAATAATTTTCAAAAAGTTTTGCATACATTTTACAAATATTACTAATTGGGAGTCTGAATCGTTTGTACAATCGATTGATATAGTTCCCTCGACGCTGAATGAGTTACACTCCTACGGGAGGTAACGGCTGGCCGAGTGGTGGTGCTCTTCGATGTTTGCCTTATACACATTAGCTAAGTATTGAATATTTATATTTTTTACATTTTATGAATTATTTCAATAAATGAAAATATATTTTGAATTCGATTTCTCTTTGATCCACTAATTATAAGATTGGTGACCGACGTGCGATTCTGTGGCGTGAGTCGGATAATTACTTTCCGCAGGTCACCTTTGTACGGACGACAACGACAATGTAATTCTCGAGGAATTAATGTGCCGTGCGGCCGTAGTTGAGTGAAATGAACAATTAGCAGTTTTGTGGGAAAAACTGCCGAATTATTATTTCTTGGTTTGAATGTTCCCTAGGATGCAGCCTCACACCCTTATGATTATGGCTTGGACAGGGGAACATCAATGAGAAACAACAGATTAGTTGAGACTGATTTATGAATGGAAATTAAAAACTATTTATACAAATTTACAATCAAAACAATTAAACATTACATGTAGGAAATAAAAATAATGAAATCAGCAGAATGCAAGCTAGCATTATTTCTACACCTGCTGCTGACCTGCATAACTATTATAGTAATCTAAATAAACCTACTTAAATGTAGGTAAGGAAATAAACTTTTACTTTTATTAAACGAAATGAATAAATTACAGAAAAAGGAAGGTATTTAAAAGAAATATGTTTATTGGTGATTAAACATTCTGGCATCTCCCAGCGAACGGAGTTTCGATGACTCATCAGTTCAGTGGTTGAAGTTCAATCATCTCTTCTGCTTGAGTGGCTTGTGTTGACTTCTCGACTGGTTTGCGTTGCCTTATGAACCAGCCGAATCCTAATAGGATTGCTAGAACGACGATAATTCTGACAGTAATGGTGCTTCTGGTGATGATAGAATGTTGTTTTGAACGCCACTTCGTCCATTTGGCTGCGGCGTAGTCTGGGGTTGGCTGAACCCACTGTAGTTCTTGCAACCGGGACTCTAGGAGAAGTGGCTTGGCCATCATGGTGACAGGAGCTAACCACCCCAATTTGTCTATTTGTAACAGGATGTTACGTTCTATCATCTTCTGGTGGTAAACAGTACCTGTTTTCAAACGAAACATGTCATCATAGGCTGCCGAGTGGATTCCTAAGAATTTCTTTGTTCTCTCTGCGGTTATCTCTAAGGCATCTTGGGTACAGGTACACGTTGCAGCACCTGTGGTTTGGCGATTAGGAGGGTGGGTTCTATCTCTCGTAGGTTGTTGATGGTTGAATTAGGTGGATATCTAAACTTCTCTCCGGTTATGACATGTCCTGGGGAAAGGACTTGGATGTCGTCAGTGTCCTTCTTTAAAGGACATAATAGCATGAGTTTAGACATACTTCTATTGGTTGGGTAATTGATGGCAACTCATCATGGGCTGATGCAGAATCAAGAGATTTGACGTCTGTTTCCCATATTCCTTTAAAGTGGGAAGCTGCCGGGAGAACGAAACTACAATAAGTTTCGAACGATTGTTGAATTTCAGCCTTGTGTGTCGTGGAATTGTCAATTCTACAGAGATCTTCCATCGGCTTAATGTCTGTTTCCGATGTTTCCTCAAAGTAGGAAGCTGCCGGGGAATTGAAATTGCAGCGTGTTTCGGATGACTGATGGACTTCAGCCTTGTGTGTCGTGGGATTGTCAGTTTTACAGAGATCTTCCATCGGATTGATGTCTGTTTCCAATGTTCCTTCGAGGTGGGAAGTTGCCGGGGAATTGAAATTGCAGCGGGTATCGAATGACTGATACACTTCAGCCTCGTAAGTCGTGGAACATTTCGATTGCTCCTGGGAATTGGATAGAGATTTGTGGGCTTGGACAATTTTATGATATAGGCTTTTGAAAGGGTGCCTTTGTTCGGAAAATTCATCGGCGAATTGACTTATGTTTTTGGAAAGGTACAGGTTATCGATGCTAAAGGACGATGCGATAAACGTTCTTTGAATATATTGTAAAATGTCGTCGAATTGCCTTTCACAGCTCTCAAACATCTTGTCTACAAAATAGCTGGTCTGATATGTTTTTTCCTCGACCCATATGTCCTCGTGTAGGTCTTCTATGAGATACCATTGCTTCATGACCTCTTTTAGCAACATTTCATGATGTCGTACTGATTTGAAGTTAGATAACTCTTGATAGATGAGTTAAGTGGTCTGGTCGAATAGCTGGATTCGCAACATCTGTCGCCTAATATGCATCGATTGCTCAGAATCTTCTTTGAGAATCTCGGTGGTTACAGTCATCATAGGCTTGGTTTGCTTTAGCTTGACCTGGATTTGTCTAACTTGATTCGACTTCGGATTGATTGATTTGGATTGGTTTGGTTTAAGGCTTGGCTTGGTTGTTTAATTTGCAGGTCCTCTGGGCGGGACTGTTTTACTCGACGGGCTCTCGAACTGTCGTGGATTTGGATGTATGTACGTTCGGGTCTAGTTTGTTTTTACTGGCTGGCCGAGACGTAGTGCATCTGGACGGGACTTGTGTTTGGATTGTTGGTGTTCGAAGGGCCTCTGGACGAGACTCGTTTGCTCGACGGGCTCTCGAACTGTAGTGGATTGTGCTTGGATTGTTGATGTTCGAAGGACCTCTGGACGGGACTCGTTTGCTCGACGGGCTCTCGAACTGTAGTGGATTTTGTTTGGATTGTTGATGTTCGAAGGGCCTCTGGACGGGACTCGCCTGCTCGACGGGCTCTCGAACTGCAGTGGATTCTGTTGAATTTACGTTCGGGACCAGTTTGTTTTTACTAGCTGGCCGAAACGTAGTGCCTCTGGACGGGACTTCTGGTTTGGATTGTTGATGTTCGAGGGGCCTCTGGATGGGACTCGCTTGCTCGACGGGCTCTCGAACTGTAGTGCATTTTGTTGAATTTACGTTCCGGACCAGTTTGTTTTTACTGGCTGGCCGAAACGTAGTGCCTCTGGATGGGACTTGTGTTTGGCTTGTTGATGTTCGAGAGGCCTCTGGACGGGACTCGCTTGCTCGACGGGCTCTCGCACTGCAGTGGATTCTGTTGAATTTACGTTCGGGACCAGTTTGTTTTTACTGGCTGGCCGAAACATAATGCCTCTGGACGGGACTTCTTGTTTGGATTATTGATGTTCGAGGGGCCTCTGGACGGGACTCGCTTGCTCGACGGGCTCTCGAACTGTAGTGGATTTGGACGAATGTACGTTCGGGACCAGTTAGTTTTTACTGGCTGGCCGAAACGTAATGCCTCTGGACTGGACTTCTTTTGCTCGAACGACCAATGTACGGACGACAACAACAATGTAATTCTCGAGGAATTAATGTGCCGTGCGGCCGTAGTTGAGTGAAATGAACAATTAGCAGCTTTGTGGGAAAAACTGCCGAATTATTATTTCTTTATTTGAATGTTCCCTCGGATGCAGCCTCACACCCTTATGATTATGGCTTGGACAGGGGAACATCAATGAGAAACAACAGATTTGTTAAGACTCATTTATTAATGGAAATTAAAATCTATTTATACAATTTACAATCAAAACAATTAAACATTACATGTAGGAAATAACAATAATGAAATCAGCAGAATGCAAGCTAGCATTATTTCTACACCTGCTGCTGACCTGCATAACTATTATAGTAATCTAAATAAACCTACTTAAATGTAGGTAAGGAAATAAACTTTTACTTTTATTAAACGAAATGGATAAATTACAGAAAAAGGAAGGTATTTAAAATAAATATGTTTAATGGTGATTAAACACCTTTGATCCCACCAAGTCTGTGTACTTGTCCGAATACTCATAGAATCCATCGACGGTCTTAATTATTAAGAAGTGTTTCTGACAAAGTGCTAATTATAAGCTATATTCATTAGAAGTGCATTACCCGACATAAGATTTCGACGGAGAGAGCAGAATGTAGTAATCACAGTAAGTATAAGTTTGTCTATTTTCGTCTTAGGGAGTCTGAAGGGTATCTTGAGTAGAGTTGATCAGTATCGTATCGGCGACACGGCTCCGGCCTAAATTGTATAAAATCCTTGTCGTGTCAATCAGACCAAACGATACTAGGTTCATCTACATTTTCATATGCTGACTATAATGGTTTTTCCTAAAATCCTCACTCCTCATATTTCTTTGACCACCACACTGTTTTTCCCCTCTGCGCATGCTTTTCTCTATAAGATTCTGCATGTAGCGTCATTATCGGTTTTGGATTGCGTCTTCATAACAGATTCTTGTAAACATATTAATATTATTATATGATGATTAAACTTAGTTTAGTTTGCCGATTACAGTATTTTTAGCATCATGTGGCATTTCTTGCTATATCTTACGAATTATAGTTTTTGTGTTGTTTAAGCTCCTTTGTTTATTAACCTGTAGGGAAGTCCCTAGTTGTCTTGTCTTGAGTTAATTTCAGTTTTCGTTTCGCTGTAAACGGGAGTAAAATTTAATTTTGTATTGT
Organism: Stenurella melanura; assembly: GCA_963583905.1. Taxonomy (NCBI): domain Eukaryota; kingdom Metazoa; phylum Arthropoda; class Insecta; order Coleoptera; family Cerambycidae; genus Stenurella; species Stenurella melanura. The sequence continues at coordinate 75,779,318 of OY757315.1, forward strand.
ATTTGATATCTAGCATGCTTACGTAAGAGATTGTATCGATAGGGTTTTATTTTCAATTATATTTGGGCTTGATATCGACAACTCATAAATTAATAGGCCCGCATATGTACTTTCCTGGACTTGGAGTGATTGAAGCAAGCGACCAATTGCACCTGTTAGTACATGTAATATTGAACATTGAGCCACTTCTTGGCCGGCTCAGACACGCGTCGTTTACCCCCTGCACCCCGCCGAAGGTGGAAATTTTGAAATGACTGTATCTGGTTAACCGTTTGAGATATCGCATCTATTCAAACATCAGACTGTTTGTATTTAAGAAGTGATTAATAATGGTCGTTACACTATATATGCGTTTTTTAGTATTTACGGAGATATTTTTAAAAAACTAATATTTTTTAAGCAACCCCTTTAAATATTATCGAATAACTTCAAAACGGACAGTTCTAATAGAAATATATATCGAATAAAAATTATTAACTATAATTTTAGCTTTTTTTGGTGTAGACATAAGTAGGTATGGCGTCGCTTCAGACCACCCCCACTCCTCCACCTTTTGGCCACGCCCCCTAGGCGGGTGACGTCAGAGCGGGGCGGCATGGAGGTCACTGAAGAGCGGGGCGGGTATAGAAAAGAACTTAGCGGGGCGGGGTTACAGGTTCGCTATGCCCTTCTGAATAATACAAATAGAGAGGAACAGACTAACTATTTTCATGCGGAGAACATGGCGGCGTTGCTGACACACAAAATTGTAGGTATAGAAAAGGGCGGGGGCGGAGCGGCGGTGTGCAGTGGACGATGTGGGGTAGCGACGTTCTTTGATTGGCCCTGCAAGAACACACGTGCTCCTGTCAACAATTGAGATACTTGACTCGGCTTCTTTTGTAACACTACCTCAGCGAGACCACTTACCTATCAAATGCTGGGGTACTAATCAACTCGTTGGCATGATGCAATATGTATGTTTTTGTAATTTAGATAGGAGTGTGAAACGTAAACAGGCGAGAGGCTACAATGGCAATGATTAATAATTAATAATTGCTGCTCGATTTTGTACTGCCTCTTTTCAGTTTTCAACCTACTCTTGGGTTAAGGCCATGCGGTATGAATGGTTGTAATGAGATAAGAAAAACTCAAAATAGTTTAAATCATTTATTGAAGTAAGATATAGTTGTATATAAATTTAATACTGAGATATAATACTTGGAAGTAAAATATCAGACAAAATAAGTAAATATGAAAATTTAGCAACATAATAATTTTTACTGTACTAAGAATAAAAACGCTCTTAATTTGCATAATCAATACTGTGGCTGATAAAAATATCCTACATAAGTTTATTATAAATTCAACACAAGTCTAAAACTTTTTATATACAAAATAAAAGTTTAGCAGTATATTTCGTTCTGTCTATAAGCTATTACATACAAAATAAAAGTTTAACAGTACATTCGCTATTGACTTTTACTAGAAAGTAATGAGGAGTACAAAATAAGTAAACATAAAAGTTTAGCAACACAATCATTTTTATTGTAATAAGAATGCTCTTCATTTGCACATTCAATACTGTGGCTGATAAAAATATCCTACATAAGGTTTCTTAGGTCTAATATAACACACACAAAAACAAAAATTCAGCAATAATTAACTCTCACTAGAAAGGTAATGAGGACGGTCTGCACACTCATTTTTACAAACAGGCGGCTCAAGGATTTATTAAATTCTATGGCGAAAAGTTTAGCTAGATACATTCATTTGTAAAACACCTGGTGGTTCTAACAGTCAACTTTTCAATTTTTTATACCCATAGAGGATAGAGCTGTGGTCCTCAGAGAACTTTCTTTTTGTCGAATTTGGTCTGTATATTTTTGATTCAGACCTTGTGACCACCTCATGTTCCTTACTTCTCCTAATATTCTTAGAGGTAATATAGATGGGGTCCGCAGGTGTTAGCACCATATTTTTGATTGTCTCAAAATTTATTAGCTGGGAGGCAGCATAATTTAAAGAAATGCCCTTTACTTTACACACGATTACTTTGGTTCTTTGTTGAGAAAACCTTGTATGCATAGTTTTTCGGACCTCCTGACACAAACTCTGTAATATACGAGTGACGCAGCTCCTAGGCCAGCCTGACGCCTGTTGTTTTATTTTTATGAATTTATCCATCATTTTTGTGAATAGACCCCCTAGTTTTGTAGCTCTATCGAACTGAACGGTCTGATAATCCCAAAGCTCGTAGACCTTTAAAATTATATACCCCCTTCAGGGCTTCCAATACCTCGTCCACTACCCACGTTCCGGTAAGTGCATGTTCTTCTTCATTGTGCTGGCATACCCCCTGATTCACTGTCTTTCCACAGGTGTTACAAAGCACAAACATTAACTTGTCGTTCATCTTAGTGGGAAGTACAGGGTGATAGAGATCTTGAGGGGGTAGAATCTTACATTTGATTGTTCCGTCAACTGTATGTAAATCAGTAGGGCAATCGGCGTCCACACAAACTTTAGGATGACCAATGGGAAACTTTCCATACTTACAAGCCCAAGGATACAGGGAACAAACGTCAACGTATTTAATTTTCTCACCCTCCTGTGTCTTATAGTATTCACGGGTGTTTCCAGTGCGACCCCCGTAGAATGCGTCTCGTGGGTTGAGAGGTGTTAGAGTAGAGTTTTGAGAATAAGGCAGAAAATCCACGACAAAGTTACTTCGTATTTAAATACATTCAATAAAAATAGAGAACACCCTGTACATAATATTGGTTTAAATAAACTAGCACCCGATGTCTCTGAGATCTGCCCACTTAGGGTTTTGACACCTCTATGTTTCAAAATTGTTGTTTTTAGCTGATACTGTTAGCCTCAAAAATCTGTTTGTAAAAGCAGTCACAACTAATTTTCTTTAAAATATGCGAGGATTACCATAATTTTCCTCGTATAGTTTAAAACTGACCCTATATAGCTGCAATTTCAGATTAAAATTAAAATATCTGTGGTGAAAATCTTAATTACGACCTACCCTGTATAGGCATAATCTCAGAATTGAAAATTTATTTTGTTGCACCAGCCAGATTCGTAAAGTAGATATTACTTCCGATATTTTCACGCAACATTATTTCGAAGCTCCAAATTTTGGAGAAAGTTGTTCTGCATTTTCCCAGAGAATGGACCATATGTTTTATGCAGTGATAAATTACAAGAACTTATGCTCAATGACAGTTTCGGTTAATGTTTACGACACCCACTTATCCGCTGGCAAAAAAAATACAGACAATGTACCGTCTACTGTATGTTGTGCAAACACCTGAAGGCGCCCTAAAGTTTTACATGTTTCTTTGTTTACATATCCCATCCGACATGTTCAACACCCCCATCTCACCCACCCCATCACATCACACTACTAACCGCACCCATTTACAACTGAAAGGGCTACATTGTTGCCTCCATACTGAAATTCAAATATATTAATTACGGTTAACCCTGTATATCTGTAATTTCAGAATTAATGATAGAGGAGGATATAAAGCCGTGTCAAAATAGACTACATCTGGTCTAAATGGGTGCAATTTCGGTTTGAATTTAAAATATCTGAGGTAAAAACTTAATTACGACCCACCCTGTATTTCAAATATAAAAATTTATTTTATTGCGCCACTCAGATTCGTAATGTAGACGTTTATGCCGATTTTTTCATACACTACAACAATATTTTGGAGAAAGCGGAAAAACAAAATTACATCCAACAATTAATACAGCCCTATAGAAGAAATTATTCCTTGTTCTTCTCGTAAAAAACAAACTATTTGCAAAAAATACATTGGCAAAAACAAAAATGGAACAATATGCAAAAATAATTACTTTTCGCCAAAACGATCATACCAAACAAAAATCTCCGCAAAAAAAACAACTATGAGATGCAAAAAATAAATCTTCCCTTTTACATCGTTTTATCCACCCAGAACACCTTTTCACTTCACGTTTGTAGGACTATTTGGAATTTGCACAACATTTTAAAAATTACGACAGATCTCTGTACAGAATTGATCCACGCGCATTATTTTAGCTGCGCTGCTGGGTATCTAATCGACAGAGCTAAATTGTATAGCAATGACCGACCCACGCATAAATACCGATACTAACAATATTTTTAGCTGCTGACGAAAGTAACAACAGTTAAAATTACGTGTTTATGGTTTTCCGAACCTCTGTTTGTCGGAAATTTTTTCATCAAAACGTTGAATAAAAGCCGCCCCCACATACAATAAAAATTGAGAACACACTAAATAATTGAGGTTAAAATTTCGACTCGAATAAATAGATTTAATAGTCAAAATGAATATTTAACACACAAGTAGCAGTTAAAGCAAAAAATGTACGTATCTAATATTTAAAGACCCTGGTTAAAAAATGAAAAGATGGCCCCTGTACCCCAAAAATTTTCATCAAAACGTGTAAATATTTAAAAGGGTAGGTAAACATATGTATTTTTGAATACTTGACAAGCACCGTTTAGCCGATTTCTTCATTTTGCCCTGTTTTAAACATAGATTTCAACACCTGTTCTTAAGTGTAGTTTTTAATTTTCAAAGTATCGTGTTAGTGGAAAAATTTCTTGTTAATGGTAGTAACAGCTGACGATTGTGTTTCATTAGCGGTTTGAAATTGTGATTTTAACGATACTGTTTTTCTCCAAAATCTGTTCTTAGAATATCTGTGGTGAAAAATTCATTTTCCTGCGTTTCTTTGTTCAAACAGCATGCTTTCGTTAAATTTACTTCACTCCAGAAAACAATTACCCCTTCTTATTGGTCGATTTGTTTTTTGCTGATAACTTGAGAACGGTGTGAGATATTTAAAATCTGAAATCTGTTTTACGTTTTCAACAAACAAACAAAGGATTTATACATACTAAACTTTACTATTGCTATTAATAAAAAACATTAGAAATTCATCTACGTTCGTTTCCCTGCGTTTCTTTGTTCAAATTTACTTCACCCCAAAAAAAAACAAAGACCTCTTCTTATTGGTCGATTTGTTTTTTGCTCTTAACTTGAGAACGGTGTGAGATATTTAAAATCTGAAAGGGGTTTTGATTGGCTGTAAGGGCTATCACGTGACATGGTTGACACACCCTCACCAAATGCCCTTTTTGACATCACTCGACAGAGATTTGCGTAAATATATATGTCAAAACCTAGAACCTCTAGATTAATGTTAAAAGAATTTGCACTTACACTCGTTTTGCCGAGTTTCTTAGATATCTTGCAATTAATTCAAATAATGTGTTCGGTGTTTGTTTCTTAACATATTTTTAGACCTTAATTCTAACGCCTTGTACGAGGAAAGAAATCCTCAAGCCGTACTACAATCCAAGTTCCATACAGTTTATTTACTTCACTCTACGAGTGAAATAAAAAAGGCCTCTCCTTATTGGTTGCTTTGTTTCTTGCTGATAACTTGAGATATTTAAAATCTGAACACTGTTTTGATTGGTGTATGAGGGTTATCATGAGGCATGATTGGCAGGCCCTCACCAAATGCTCTTTTGGCTAAGAAATATTTCGGTATGACTCGACTATAAGCTACTAGAGATTAGCATACAAATGAACCTAGAACCGCTAAAGAGTTTGTCAACCAATGCTCCCCAGAGCTTAAATTCAACGTCTTAGACCGAACCTACTCTTAGACATAGGCGTACATAATTTGTCGAAGTCGGGATTTGAACCTGTATGGTCTAATGCTCTCCTCACCAAGCTATTTCGACCCGGGGTATAAATTAAACACAATATTGTATTTCTATTTCATTTATTAAACAGTAGGTACATATCTTAACTTTTCCAGCTATTTACAACATCTTTCTAACCTCGGTATTAACCCCTCTGATATGATCTATTCCTACGTCGAAATTGAATTATTTTTACAAATATTTAGTTTACTTTCGGACCGTCTCAGTTCCTGCATACAGGAAGAATACTGCCACTTCAAATTTAACAAAACCCTATCAGTAGTGTTAGAGATTATAGGTGGAGGTAATGTGGTGGAGTCCGCTTTAGGTAATCGCTTGGTCTCTGTGTTAGCCACACACGTAGTGAAGTGAGATCTGACCTGAGCTCCAACATTTCATTTGTAGCATTAGTGGGTAAAATTCTTAAATTTTCGGCGGTTTCATTGCAATCACAACTACCCAAATTCAATTTTAACTTTTTTTCACATGATATTAAATCGCTCATAAACCTAGTATTGACGTCCAATAATCTTATTTCCAGGTCTCTATATAGTTTTCGACATAGCTGTAATTCATCATATACTTGAATTGTATGATTTGGTTGTGGGTGTGATGTGCTTAATAAAATTCTTTTGCTGGTATTGGAGTAGTAGCAGCCGAAATAATAGATAAATTAGCCTGCTGATTGTAGGTGGGTAATCTTCGTAAAACATTTACACTAGGATATTTTCTATGCAGATTGGTGTACTGTACATGTAACGATGTGTTATCAATGTGATGACTGATATTTACAGCACCATTATTAGTGTGTACAGAAGACTCAAAATAATCACCGCGACATAACAGCGGTGCAAAAATAAATATGTATGCATGTGACAACATGTTGCCGTCTACTAATTCATATTTATTTGCGTTTTCACTTTTAAGGGGTGGGGGAAAGAAAAAATGCTTCATTTTAGTAAAGAGAGAGAGGAATACGGCCTTTACACACCGTCGTGTTCTTTTCTATACCAGTAGCCCTCCTGGCGGCTACAGTCTTGCCCCCACCCCTGAAATTATTTTATCGATACTTATCTGTAGTTAAAATCCGCTTTCTATATCTTAAATCTGTTTTCCGAAAAACACTAGTTTTTCAGCATTCGGTCTGTTTGTAAATTCAAACGCTTGAATAGAATATTATTGGCCGAGACACTTCTGCTCAAAAATATCTACCCTATTGCCTCGATACCAGATGCTCGCTTTAGAGGGATACGAATGCCGGTTCTCCCTTTGTCTATTAAAACGAACAACACACACCATAAATATTCATTTTAATTTGGGCGGTGATAAGATGTGGTTGATAATTGCGGCATGTCTGTTTCAAACAGTCTTAGCCTTCGAACGTGAGTGGGCTATCCAGTACCTGCAAAATTATGGGTACCTTGAAAAAACAGTCAATCAAACGGTCGTAGCCACTACTTTACTCGAAGAAGCTCTCATAAATTTTCAAAAATTCTATGGTTTACCCGCCAATGGAACTTTAAACGACGAAACAATGGGACTAATGAAAAAACCTCGGTGTGGAATGAATGATAACATAGGCAGTTTTTCGTTACATCATGAACGATGGCATAAATCGACATTGTCTTGGTGCTTCCTAGGAGTTGATGGAAATTCTAAGAAGGTTGCCCTAGAAGCGTTTAGAACCTGGGCACGTGTAACAAACTTGGAATTTTCATATTCTGAAAAAGATCCAGATATTGTCATAACATATGCGAACCAACCTCTTCATCATAAAAATCATGCGCAATGTCGTCAAGGCGATTGTTATTACGATTTTGATGGGCGCGGGGTGTACTAGCTCACGGATTTTATCCTGATAACGATCAATGTGTTCAAATTCACTTAGACAAAAGCGAGGATTGGTATACCGGTGTAGATATACCCCCGGCAGGAAAAACCAGCCTGTTTGCAATTTTATTGCATGAGATTGGCCACACTTTAGGGTTGGAGCACAGTGACGATGTTAATTCGATTATGTTTGCATATGCAGACAGGTTTATCAACAATTTATCTCTGGACGATATCATTGGAATTCAGACCTTGTATGGTGTCCCGACAACAACAACCACTACTACTACAGCCGGAGATTTGGAGCCAGACTTTTGCCAAATTACTTCAAATACATTTTTAATAGCTGATAAAAATCTATATATATATATATTTAGTGATGAATATGTATGGGTGTTAGGGCCGAGCAGCCGAAAGCCCACTAGGTTTCCCAAGCGATTGCCCTTCCTGCCGATTTCTCACATTTATCAAAGACCCTCTGGTGATATTGTTGTAGTTAGTGGAAATTTGTTTTATGTACTTAATTTTCCCAGCTTTACAATTAAAAATATTCCGGAGCCTTTAGAAATTTTGGGGGTTCCAAAGGGGGCTAAAAATATTAATGCCATATTTGCTTCATATTTCGGTAAAACATACATTGTTGCAGGGCTCCCAGATAAAAGGGGAATATGTAAAAAAAATTACTTTAGAGGCGGATATATCAGCAATACAGCAGGGTAGGCAACCAGTTATATAACCATATTACGATATTCAAATTGTAAATGTGCAGATACGAAAATAGACTGTAACAACATCTTTTACGATAACCATTACTTTGTAGAATTTGATGAGTGTTTGTTAAAAATTAAAACTCGCGGGAAAATTACCGATTTATTTCCAGGAATACCAACTGATGTAAATGGGGCGTTTAGGTATACCAACGGAAACCTATACTTTTTCAGAAATCAAACATATTATGAGTATAACGAATTTTCTGGTAAACTCACAGCCGCTGGACCTTTTAATATGGATCTGTTTGGAATTAATTGCCTGAATGATATTACCAATATTAAAATCAGGAACCTGTTACTAGATCACTGTGTATCCGTTTGATAAAATTGTTACCAGAAATTAAAAAAAAATTCGTCTTTTTCTGTAGCGCCAACTCTGCTTAGTTGCCCCAAAAATGTAAGCAAAATGTGTATGAGCTTTCTAATTTACGGCTGTTCCTGTAATCAGATTATAATTGGCAAGAACCCCGAGATAAAACGATCAATTTCTGTAATTAGCATTATAAAACTATATTTTGTTGCTAAATTTTTATATTTACTTATTTTGCTTGGTACATTACCTTTAAGTTTTATATGTGCACCTATGTTTTACTTCAATAAATAATTTAAACTATTTTGAGTTTTTTCTTATCTCGTTACAACCATTCATACCGCTTTACCAGAACTCTCAGAGTAGGTTGAAAACAAAGAGACAGTACAAAATCGAGCACCAATCATTAATTCTTGTCATTGTTATTTTTTATTTACTGTAAAACCCCCCAGCAGAGAGCTTAATAGCTTAAAACTCCCATTGGTGTTCTGGTGTAAAGTTTTTTAAATAAAAATATCTGTAGCATCATCTCAATGACAATAAAAATGTTCGATTACCTCAGGTGATTTACCGCAATGGACACCTGGCTTGCTTCAAACAATTATTACTGATAAAAATGTACAACCTCTTATCACACTCCTCTTCTTTTAACTAGAAGGGGAAAAGAACAAATCGCGAGTTCCAGATTTTACGAGCGAACGCGAGAGCCTCTCGCCTGTTTACGTTTTACACTCCTATCTAAATTACAAAAACATACATATTGCATCATGCCAACGAGTTGATTAGTGCCCCAGCGTTTGATAGGTAAGTGGTCTCGCTGAGGTAGTGTTACAAAAGAAGCCGAGTCAAGTATCTCAATTGTTGACAGGAGCACGTGTGTTCTTGCGGGGCCAATCAAAGAACGTCGCTACCCCACATCGTCCACTGCACACCGCCGCTCCGCCCACGCCCTTTTCTATACCTAAAATTTTTGTGTGTCAGCAACGCCGCCATGTTCTCCGCATGAAAATGGTTAGTCTGTTCGTCTCTATTTGTATTATTCAGAAGGGCATAGCGAACCTGTAACCCCGCCCCGCAAAGTTCTTTTGTATACCCGCTCCGCTCTTCAGCGACCACCATGTTCTTTTCCCCACTGCGCCATGTCATGTTCTTGAGAAGCTACACTGCCATGTTCTTTTCTGTACCTATTCCACCAAAAATCGTGTGGCGTCAGCAACCCGCCATGTTCTTTCCCACCAAAAATTAATTCTTTTCTCCGCCCCGTGTGACGTCACCGCCATGCTCTTTTCCCCACCCCGCTCGCCGCCATGTTCTTTTCCCCACCCCGCGCTCTTTTCCCCACCCCGCTCGCCGCCCCGCTCTGACGTCACCCGCCTCCTGTCCTCCCATTGGCTAGGGGGCGTGGCCAAAAGGTGGAGGAGTGGGGGTGGTCTGAAGCGACGCCATACCTACTGACATATCTGCCCTTGCAGTCATACAAGTTGGTTTAAATAATATATATAACGGAGGACCACATGCTCAGGCGCATATTTGCAGGTCTACTAATATAATATAATATGTTGGAATTAAGTGTAGCTGTGCAAGTGTAAGTACATTATAATTATTAGCTATTGAGTCGGCGCGGTCCTTGCTGGACTTGTACGAACAGTGTGAAGCGTCCTACGACATCTGGATGCCGCACAGGATGTAAAACAGATTAAAGAGTCTCTCCGTGGCAAGTACAGACACCGGCTTCGACAATTTGGTCGTCCGAACTGTCGGGGAAGAACAGAGTGCTTGCAACGAATATGCTTGCCGTTTCGATCCTGCTCTACTCTTTTGGAGCAGTTAAGTGGAATAGGGATGAGCTGCACCAATTGGATAGAGAAACCAGCAAGATGATGCACATTGATGGTAGCATTCATCCAAGATCGTCCGTTCCTCGGGTGTACCTCCTACGACAACGAGGAGGCCGAGGACTCTTGAGTCTGCAGATTGTGAGAGATCACGAGATCGTAGGAGTGGGCGCAGGATTATTCAAGGCAGCTAAACGGACCGCAGATCAACTCGGTCTGTTATTTTACTTTAGGCGAGGAGGTCGGCGAGGCGCTGACGCAGAGTCAGTATCTGAGCTTACACCAAATCGTCTGGCAGCCCAGATTAAAGCTGCCGAACAGGTAAATCTGTTCCGGCAGCATGTCGATAAATCCCTGCACGGCGTATTCTACAATAACATAGAAGCACTGGGTTTATCGACAAAACTGACCTTTGCCTTTTTAAGGTCAGCTGACATAGTACTGCTCGACCTCGAAAACAACGTGATACATGTCATCGAATTCTCCGTACTACCGGAGAGAAATATCACCTTGAAGGAGGAGGTGAGGAGGAAAGTATCGACATCTCCGGTATGAGCTCCGAGTGCTATATCCAGGGTACTCTGTCAAGATGGTCGTCCTCATTATCGGTGTATTCGAGGGAATGAACCCCACGCTATATATATATATATATATATATATATATATATATATATTGTTCTATATTCTAATATCTATTTTATTTTTTATACGTTCGAAATTACTTTTTGAAAGTAAATTGAAATGATTTTATTGAGCGCCAAACAGTTTCTTAAAAGCTGTTAATATTATAGACTATAGAACACCATTAGCATGACCATCTACAATCTATAGAATGACTCTTACTCAGGGTCCAACGAAGTCGGTTCAATAAATGCTCATCGATCAAGATAACAATCTAAATAAATCAAACTCAGTATTGAACGAACAAAGTATTAATTTATTAACAAATTTGAACTTGGAATGTAATTAACAAATTTAAATAACAAAATCTAACTTAACTAAAATGATAAATATGGCCTTTATTTAAAATAAATATGTACCATGGATTTCTGATATTGTAAAGCTTTACCTTGTCTTTCTTTCGACTCGAGTAATGTTATATTGTAACCTCTAACTGGTTATTATGATCCTTGAAATATAATGTCACTTGACTGACTTTTTAAACCTCTCAAGGCTTCTTCTTCTTCTTCTTTTCTGGATTGACGTTTGTTTATAACCTCCAATTTATTTTCAACTGATTTCCTTGAAATATTTCTATCACTTGATTGACGTTTGAAATTTCTTCACCATATAAATTTGTTAACTGGATTAACAAATACTTCTAAATCTGCTTTCCGGATAATCTACTTCTTAATACTTTTAAAGTTTACTCACTTTTATATTTAATATACTTTACAAATTTTTCTTGATATCAATATATCTGGATTGTAACCTTCAACTTATTCACCACTTTTCTTCTCTTTTCAATTTAATATTTATTCTTGGATGAATATATTTCGCAGCTCGCTGTTCAGCGGTGTGTGATCAACTGATTTGTTATTTTTAGTCGTTTCAATGGGTTAATTTCCAATATTTCAATTGTTTTTTTCTATTTTGATCTAATATTTCAAAATTTAAATTTAATTTAAAATTTAAACTATTCAGTTTTGTTTGTTCTTTACCTTAATTGAATACTGTTTTTAATTCTTTAATTTTCCTGATGAATTTCTTATTCTACTTTTCAGGATTAAGTGAATAATTGTAATTACTCGAAATATATTGACATATTACAAATACCTTTTAAAATCTACTTATAACTACAATTAACAATTCCAATCTCAAATAAATACTAATTCATACATTTAGATGAATAGCAATGATAAACACAAAATGCTAGTAGTTAAAAACGTACTGCAGTTTTACATACTGACAGAATACTGATATTATAAACTAAAACAAGAAATTGATACGCCAACAAACATTTAACATCATACTATTAGTCCTTTCTTTCTGCATGATGTGAAATATCATTTACAAAACACCTTTCTGCAATGATATTTGAAAATATCTGAAAACTTAAAATGTCGTTCAGTGTTTTGTAATATATGGACTTACTATTTCTAAAATAATCACGCTGCAAAGCAACTACTGGTATTAGTCTTCAATTCAATATTCATTTTGTGTAGATTTATAGTGTTTCTACACAATTTATGATTTTCAGCCCTAATTTTTGACATGCATGTCAGATTTCATAAAATTTACCTTTCTGTTTTCCAATTTCATTCTAAATCATTTTAAATGAGATTGTGATTCTCTATAAGTTCATGTTTTATTATATATTATTTAGAATAACCTTGTTAAACTAAAATAACTTCATTTTATGTTTATTTAAATATTTTGTTCGTATTCAATATCAAGTTTCATTCTCTGCATCCTACTCGCTGAGAATAAGTGAACTTGAATCAATTAAATAAACCACAGATATTCCTGCTTCTGTATGATCCGTTAAAGTAAAACTGGTATGATTATTTCTAAAATACATACAAATTTGTGAATTTTATTTATGATTTCAAACACGACACTTAGGTAGTGTTCCACAGTGTGGATATACAGCATAAAACCCCCTAAACTAATAGAATTTTGACATGTGAAAATTTTGTTAGTTTTAACAACATGATGTGACATTCACACTGTCAAAGTTTATTTACAATTTAAAAGTGATCTACTCAGGATCACTTGGATAATTTAAGAGTAATCTATCCTGGATCATATGGATAATTTATCCCCATGTGACAACTTCCCGGTAATGATTCTTCATTATTATAGTTTAAAACATTTTCGTTTTCATTTAAAATATTACCAACTTCAAGTTGTTGCGCATAGCCTTTTGCTATTGTAGGTTCATAATCTATTGAATTTTTGTATTTTTGAGACAAATTTTTAAAAATTCTATCATATCTGGAGTAACGACTTATCAGAAAGGTTTCAGGCTTCTTATCATTATTTATTTGAACACATGTGGTTCCCACTATATGCTCACCGCAAAATTCATTATCATTATTGGACTCTATGCCATTTGATACATTAATTATTTCGGCATCATTGCCATTCAATTCATTAATTATTTCGGCACCTTTGCCATTCAATTCATTAATTATTTCGGCACCTTTGCCATTCAAATCATTAACACTACAGAAAGGTATTCTTTCACCTTCTATTTTTAGGATTCTTTCTCCTAATACAATATTTGCCTTTTTTCCTGATAAGATGTCGTCTCCCAATATAACATCATTTTTTATACAGTCGCCTATTTTTTTACAATTATTACCTACATTTAAAACAAGTTTATCTAAAAATCCTGATTTCTATTCCTATCATTTACTTGTGCTGTTTCTATTTTATTTATATTAGAGTGCGTGTTTTCATCTACTCTATTTCCCTTTTGAATATTGATATTAGCCACTTGTGCATATGACTCATTATTTTTAACATAACCCCCTCTCTCTCTGCAATCATTATCATAATGACGTTTCTCAAAACCCTGCTTTTCATTCCTATCATTGTCATATTGACGTTTCTCATAACCCTGCTTTTCATACCTATCATTGTCATATTGACGTTTCTCATAACCCCCTCGTTCCTTTCTATCATTGTCATATTGACGACCATAACCCTGCTGTTCCTTCCTATCATATTGACCGTAACCTTGCCTTTCTCTTCTATCATTCTCATTCCTATTCTGATCATAACCCCACTTGCTATAATATCTACTATTATTTTCCCTATTCTGACTAGACTTCCTATCAAAACTCTGATGATAATCATCTAATTCTCTTAAATAATCAATCAAATCGTCTAACTTTGCAATTCTTTGCGTAATAATAACATTCTGGATATCCCCTGAAAAATGCCTAGCTAAATATCTGACCATTTCACTTTCTGTGAATTTTGGTTCTAGATGTCTAATATTGTATACTTTTTTAAGTACATAATTTTCCCTAGAAATACCTTTATTTTCTACATAGTTACCATTAAATAGGTCTTGTCTTATTTTTAACTGAGTGTAATCACTCCAATATTGTTTTAAGACTAGAGCTTCAAATTCCTCTATAGTCTCAAACCTGTCCATTATAACTGAATACCAGATTTCCGCTTCTCCCTTTAACATGTCTTGTATGTTTGCTTTTAGGTTTGCATTTACGTGTTGTGTTTCCATGTGTTGTTTCAAACGTGAAATGAAAATTTTGGGGTGTATGCGGTTATCTCCGTAAAAATAAAATGGTGTTTTGTTGCATGTGTAAGTATGTGTGGGTAATTGTGTTAATTGTGTACGTGTGGTATCCTTCAACAACTTCGTGTTCTGTTCTATCTTGCTATCCTGTTCTTTTATTTTGCTATCGTATTTATCCTCCTGTTTCTTCATTCTGCTATCTACTGCAGTCATTCCATCTTCAAACATAGTTACTACTTCCTCTCTTATTTCTTTTGCTGCCTCATTCACCTTAACACCAATTTCTTCGTTGACTGACTCTCCCATTCGCTCCCATTTACTCTCCAAATTTTCAATCTTATTTCTTACTTCTTTATTGCTTTCTTCTATTTTTTTGTTAATGTTTTCTTCTAAAGTTTGATTATTATGTACCATCTGTGTATTTATGTTACCAATTTTTTCTTCTAGTCGTTGGTTATTTTTGTCAATGTTTTCTTCAAGTCTCTGGTTATTTTGATTCATGTTTTCTTCAAGCCTCTGGTTATTTTGATTCATGTTTTCTTCAAGAGTTTGGTTATTCTTATCCATTTTTGTATTTATGTTGCTAATGTTTTCTTCAAGTCGATGGATATTTTTGTCAATTTGTGTATTTATGTTTGCTTCCAAAGTTTGGTTATTTTGTACCATTTGTACCTTCATTCCACCCATCATTTCCATGATTTTCTGGAACATGTTTGTGTCTGATTGTGTGTCTGTGTCACCAACTTGTGTTTGTGGAACTGTGGATGTACCTGGTGTAGTTTCTTCTTGATTCATTGTTGTCTTACCTGACTTTAACCTCATATAAATTATATTTGTTTTTAATTTGACAATGCCTTGTTGTCAAAACTATCAAAATAAGTTATTTGATCTATTATCTTTCAAATGTATGCTTGAAATGATAAACTATTCTCAAGTTGTATTTATTCAATCGCTTTCCTGATCGCTCCACGTTAACAAGCCATAAATGTTCTATATTCTAATATCTATTTTATTTTTTATACGTTCGAAATTACTTTTTGAAAGTAAATTGAAATGATTTTATTGAGCGCCAAACAGTTTCTTAAAAGCTGTTAATATTATAGACTATAGAACACCATTAGCATGACCATCTACAATCTATAGAATGACTCTTACTCAGGGTCCAACGAAGTCGGTTCAATAAATGCTCATCGATCAAGATAACAATCTAAATAAATCAAACTCAGTATTGAACGAACAAAGTATTAATTTATTAACAAATTTGAACTTGGAATGTAATTAACAAATTTAAATAACAAAATCTAACTTAACTAAAATGATAAATATGGCCTTTATTTAAAATAAATATGTACCATGGATTTCTGATATTGTAAAGCTTTACCTTGTCTTTCTTTCGACTCGAGTAATGTTATATTGTAACCTCTAACTGGTTATTATGATCCTTGAAATATAATGTCACTTGACTGACTTTTTAAACCTCTCAAGGCTTCTTCTTCTTCTTCTTTTCTGGATTGACGTTTGTTTATAACCTCCAATTTATTTTCAACTGATTTCCTTGAAATATTTCTATCACTTGATTGACGTTTGAAATTTCTTCACCATATAAATTTGTTAACTGGATTAACAAATACTTCTAAATCTGCTTTCCGGATAATCTACTTCTTAATACTTTTAAAGTTTACTCACTTTTATATTTAATATACTTTACAAATTTTTCTTGATATCAATATATCTGGATTGTAACCTTCAACTTATTCACCACTTTTCTTCTCTTTTCAATTTAATATTTATTCTTGGATGAATATATTTCGCAGCTCGCTGTTCAGCGGTGTGTGATCAACTGATTTGTTATTTTTAGTCGTTTCAATGGGTTAATTTCCAATATTTCAATTGTTTTTTTCTATTTTGATCTAATATTTCAAAATTTAAATTTAATTTAAAATTTAAACTATTCAGTTTTGTTTGTTCTTTACCTTAATTGAATACTGTTTTTAATTCTTTAATTTTCCTGATGAATTTCTTATTCTACTTTTCAGGATTAAGTGAATAATTGTAATTACTCGAAATATATTGACATATTACAAATACCTTTTAAAATCTACTTATAACTACAATTAACAATTCCAATCTCAAATAAATACTAATTCATACATTTAGATGAATAGCAATGATAAACACAAAATGCTAGTAGTTAAAAACGTACTGCAGTTTTACATACTGACAGAATACTGATATTATAAACTAAAACAAGAAATTGATACGCCAACAAACATTTAACATCATACTATTAGTCCTTTCTTTCTGCATGATGTGAAATATCATTTACAAAACACCTTTCTGCAATGATATTTGAAAATATCTGAAAACTTAAAATGTCGTTCAGTGTTTTGTAATATATGGACTTACTATTTCTAAAATAATCACGCTGCAAAGCAACTACTGGTATTAGTCTTCAATTCAATATTCATTTTGTGTAGATTTATAGTGTTTCTACACAATTTATGATTTTCAGCCCTAATTTTTGACATGCATGTCAGATTTCATAAAATTTACCTTTCTGTTTTCCAATTTCATTCTAAATCATTTTAAATGAGATTGTGATTCTCTATAAGTTCATGTTTTATTATATATTATTTAGAATAACCTTGTTAAACTAAAATAACTTCATTTTATGTTTATTTAAATATTTTGTTCGTATTCAATATCAAGTTTCATTCTCTGCATCCTACTCGCTGAGAATAAGTGAACTTGAATCAATTAAATAAACCACAGATATTCCTGCTTCTGTATGATCCGTTAAAGTAAAACTGGTATGATTATTTCTAAAATACATACAAATTTGTGAATTTTATTTATGATTTCAAACACGACACTTAGGTAGTGTTCCACAGTGTGGATATACAGCAATATATATATATACGGGTGTTTTCCCGTGTAGTTGGTAGGCTCCTGTGGGAGCCACGCTTGTCTGAACCTGCCATCCTCAGGTTCAGGTTCTATATATATATATATATATATATATATATATATATATATATATATATATATATATATATATATATATGGTGTTCTTCCGGGTGTTTTCCCGTGTAGTTGGTAGGCTCCTGTGGGAGCCACGCTTGTCTGAACCTGCCATCCTCAGGTTCTAGCGAGACGACTGACACGAGAGTTCATTGTTCCCAAGTGAACGTTTCGCCTTTGCAAAACGAATGAACTCTCGTGTCAGTCGTCTCGGGAAGCCTTGCACTGACGAGCGCCACCAGCGCGAAACTGCAGTCTGCAAGTGGCCCGAGATGACTGGTGCGAGAGTTGCCTTTAATTAGGTATAAATCTTTCGGCTGGTATTTGTTTCATTGAAAACCAAGCGTTTTGTGATAAAATGTGATTTTTATCCTTAACGCGGCCAGACTAGCAATTCGTTGCAGTTTGGTTTACTATCCTTATGAAAATAAGGATTCATAGAGGTGATAGACAGAAATATTTTGTTTTAATATATTCTGCCCTCTAGAAGCATGCTCTTGAACTATTACATGCACCCCATGTCGGGATATTGTTTTGATTGAGACAGATATTGTCCGCTAGATGGAGCTTCCCCCATTTCATCGTTTTGCAACGGCGAAATGTTCACTTGGGAACAATGAACTCTCGTGTCAGTCGGGAAGCCTTGCACTGACGAGCGCCACCAGCGCGAAACTGCAGTCTGCAAGTGGCCCGAGATGACTGGTGCGAGAGTTCCCTTTAATTAGGTATAAATCTTTCGGCTGGTATTTGTTTCATTCAAAACCAAGCGTTTTGTGATAAAATGTGATTTTTATCCTTAACGCGGCCAGACTAGCAATTCGTTGCAGTTTGGTTTACTATCCTTATGAAAATAAGGATTCATAGAGGTGGTAGACAGAAATATTTTGTTTTAGTATATTCTGCCCTCTAGAAGCATGCTCTTGAACTATTACATGCACCCCATGTCGGGATATTGTTTTGATTGAGACAGATATTGACCGCTAGATGGAGCTTCCCCCATTTCGTCGTTTTGTAACGGCGAAATGTTCACTTGGGAACAATGAACTCTCGTGTCAGTCGTCTAGGGAAGCCTTGCACTGACGAGCGCCACCAGCGCGAAACTGCAGTCTGCAAGTGGCCCGAGATGACTGGTGCGAGAGTTGCCTTTAATTAGGTATAAATCTTTCGGCTGATATTTGTTTCATTCAAAACCAAGCGTTTTGTGATAAAATGTGATTTTTATCCTTAACGCGGCCAGACTAGCAATTCGTTGCAGTTTGGTTTACTATCCTTATGAAAATAAGGATTCATAGAGGTGATAGACAGAAATATTTTGTTTTAATATATTCTGCCCTCTAGAAGCATGCTCTTGAACTATTACATGCACCCCATGTCGGGATATTGTTTTGATTGAAACAGATATTGACCGCTAGATGGAGCTTCCCCCATTTCGTCGTTTTGCAACGGCGAAATATTCACTTGGGAACAATGAACTCTCGTGTCAGTCGTCTCGGGAAGCCTTGCACTGACGAGCGCCACCAGCGCGAAACTGCAGTCTGCAAGTGGCCCGAGATGACTGGTGCGAGAGTTGCCTTTAATTAGGTATAAATCTTTCGGCTGGTATTTGTTTCATTCAAAACCAAGCGTTTTGTGATAAAATGTGATTTTTATCCTTAAGGCTGTGTTATCAATGTCAAAATACCGCGTTCACAGTCGTAAATCTTTCAAGATATTGTTCTCAAAAACAAACCAACAAAAATCGGATTTGATTTAAATATTAGAACTAGTTAACTTAAATCTAGTACGTATCATATTTTATATTTGAAAACTAAATCGAATTAAATATTTCCTTTGGATTATTACAGGCGAACGTGCCACTGAATCGTCCGTAATTCACCATTAATTTTTTTATATTCTTTAATGGGACTCAAATATTCAAACAAAATATGATACGTACTAGAATAAATATACTAAATGTAAAAAAAAGTTAAAAATCGGCATAATATTTGCTCCTAAGGGAGATTAATATGTTAGAAAAAATGTATTCAATTTTGCCAATTTAATTGGACGGTTTACTAATAGAGGGCGAAGCAGTAGCTATTCGAAGTACCAAGTATGCTTCAAATCACTAAAAACTGCAGGGTCGAACTTTTTGTTTTCTCTACCATTTGAAATATAGCTTAAAATAATTTAAATTTACTTACCAATTGAATTGTTACATTTCTAGTAGGCCGGGAGGCAGCGACAGATTTTTCGCGTTAATATCTATAAAGCTAGATTTTTTTCCAAAGAGAGTTTAGATAGTATCTATAATGAAGTCGCAATTCTACCAAACTCTTAGTGGTGCATAAATGAGTAAAAAATTAAATATTTAAAATTTCGTTTTTCGAATTGTCACGAATTGTCAAGAAATGATGATTCGCCTTCGCTCCTGCCGGCCTAAATTTTCGATTTTCACCTCGCGATTCATGTTGTACGGTCATTGCCGACCTTCTCCTCGTCATCGAGATATAGAACGGGTCTCTTATTGCCGTATTTGTTCAGTTCTTACGTTTGGAAAAGTGACTTGCGGTCGTGCTAATCGGCGACTATTTTTAAGGGGTTTCCCGAGTTCGAATCCCGCCCGGGGATATTTTTTTTTTTTCATTTTCAATTTTTTGGCACATATTTTGGTTCTATAATTGCGATTTGCTCCGTTCTATTGCATTTCTCGGAGAAGTTTTGCATTTGCCGCCGCGGAATATTAAGATGCTCTATTTGGATCAAAAATCACATTCTACTTCCGGGTGGCTAAATCTTTGGTAGTCATTGCAAAAACGGCAATACGTAGTCAAATCACGACAATTATATTCCTCATTAGTATTAATGAACAGGCAGTATTTTTATAGATCTGTTAACAAGCTTTTATTTACTCCATTATGTTATATTATTGTGGTAAGGAAATTTCTAATTTTTAATCGAAATAGTGCAGATTAATATTTCGCGGCGGAAAATGCAAAACTTTTCAGAGAATTACAATAGAACGGAGCAAATAGCAATTATAGAATACAAAATATCTACCAAAAAATTGAAAACGAAAAAAAAAAGTATCCCTGGGCGGGATTCGAAGTCGGGAAACCACTGAAAAATAGTCGCCAATTAGCATGACCGTAAGTCAATTTTTCAAACGTAAGAACTGAATAAATACGGCGATCGGAGACCTGTTCTATGTCTCGATGGCGAGGAGAAGACCGGCAATGACCGTACAACGAGAATCGAGAGGTGAAAATCGAAAATTGAGGGCGGCAGGAGCGAAGGCGAATCGTCATTTTTTGACAAATCGTGACAATTCCAAAAACGAAATTTTCGTCCATCTATTTTTTTATTTAATTTTTTACTCATTTATGCACCACTAAGAGTTTGGTAGAATTGCACCTTCATTATAGATGCTATCTAAACTTTGTTTGGAAAAAAATCTAGCTTTATAGAAATGATTTCACGAAATGGTCCAGGAGGCGACTGCAAATTTGTGTGGGGAACGAGTGGACGGGATTTGGCAGTTTAGAATACTGCAATAATATGCCCTAAACTCATAAACGTTGGTCGGCTGATCACGGTCCCTGGCGGTAATGAGACATTACGGTAATTGTTTATTGGGGCAATGGGGCGATTTTGGTGACAAAGTGGACGTTTTTTTTAAACTAATTTGTTAATTATGATCCAAATAATGTAAAATGCTCGGGCCGACCCCCACCCCTGGCGATAGCCTTGGCCGATCATTTGCAACGAATTTAGCAGATCGATCTTGGAATATTCGAAAGGGTGAATTATCAAAAGAATTGTTATTACCTCACTGTTTTCACTTTTATAACTGCTTCCCCCCCTTAAGGGGGGGGGGTGATAAATGTTGTAGCAACTGCACTGAGAGAAAAAGTGTACTATAGTTTTAGGTAAATTTCTATAGTTTTAAGAAAACGTTCTAATTTAAATATGAACCTATGAAATGTTTCTTTGTTTTAAGTAAATCATTTATTTAATTGTATAAAATTTTACTTAATTCAAGTAAATTATTTATTCCATTTTATGATTTTTTAAATTGTTTCTAAGATGTTAAATTACGTAATATCAAATAAATCAATTGTCTAGAAGTAAATAAAGAATTGTTTGTCTTAAAGGAAAAAAAACTTTGATTCAATAAAATCTGATTCAAATAAATGGATTTACTTAAAACTAGTAAATTTTTTCTGACTGTATGATCGGAATTCATCGCGTGTTTATGATGGCATTTTGCTTTTATAAAATTACATTTGAAAAAAAAATATTTACGATGTTAATTAAAAAAATGCATATACCATTTATTGAAATAAATATACGTGTTTCATTTTGAAGTTACACTTAGAATAACTTTAAATTTGGATCGGAGAAAAAAATTGTCCGAATGAAAGTTGTTTGTTTTGGAAGGTCACATATGATGACATTTATCAAGGGCCTATTAAGGCCACCCTATGTAAGATATGGCCACCAACTTTGGTTTTTTAAGAAACCCCTTTAGTGACTTTTACGATTCTCACCCAGGAAAAACTTGTCCTATTAATTTTTTTTGTTTATAAAAGGACATGTAATGGCACTAACCAGGGGCCTGTCAAGGCCACATTTGGTAAAATCTGGACACCAACAACACACCGAAGGAAAACGTGCTTCCTTATTATAATCTCATAAACGTAGATATTATTCGTTTCGAAATTCTGTAGAAAACAAATTATACATATTTTGAGTAAAACATTTTTTAAATCCCCTGTTTTATTTTGTTGTTGGAATGATACCCCCTTAAGGTGGCCATTCCCTAGAAAGAGACATCCGATAGGGAAATATTTACTATTTTTGGCCATAACTTTTTTCTCTTAGTACGTATATTTAAAAAAATTATAAGACTACCTAAGTAGAACCTTAACAAGAATATTAGTATTAATTTTCACTCAATAATTTCAGTGGATTGCAAAATAGTTAGATTTAAATTTAAAAATTATGCCAATTTTCCTAGTTCGTACTTTGAAATTAAACTGTTTTGCAACCAAGTACATCACCAGGGGTGGGGTCGGCCGACCGAGCATTTTAGACTCGAGATTACAATAAAAAAAAAAGTTTAGACAAAAAATCGTCCACTCTGTCACCACAATCCGCCTGTGCCCCCCACGACAATTAATGTAATTACTCATTAAAGCCAGGGACCGAAATCGGCCGACCGGGGCTTTATGAAAGTAAAAATTTTGTTTTTTCGAATAGACCAAGGCCACCTGGTCACTCCTTGGGGGAGACTAGGCATTAAAAATTGCATTGTTGTTAATGGTCGGCCAAGGCTATCGCCAGGGGTGGGGGTCGGCCGACCGAGCATTTTACATTCTTTGAATCATAATTAACAAATTAGTTTAAAAAAAAAACGTCCACTTTGTCACCACAATCGCCCCATTGCCCAAATAAACAATTACCGTAATTACTCATTACCGCCAGGGACCGTAATCGGCCTACCAGCGGTTACGAGTTTAGGGCATACTATTGCAGTATTCTAAACTGCTAAGTCCCGTCCACTCGTTCCCCACACAAATTTGCAGTCGCCTCCTGGACCAAAAACTGTCGCTGCCTCCCGGGCTATAGTTTATTCTACATCTTCAATAACTTTTTGTTAGTAATATTGCTAATAAATCAGGAGCATATCTAATAATAGCATATCATTACTGTAAAAAGTAATTTTTATATGGACTAAATGTACCTATTTTTAATCCAGATTGTGAAAAATCAATGCCACGCGGGATTAAAAAGAACTTTGATCTTGTGGCATATAGACAAACTATCTTTGCATACACTCTAATAGTGTAGATTGTAGATAATCAATTATTATTTTGAAAGAGTAAAATGTCTCTTTTACTCCCCGAAGGAGAGCTTACGTTCTTTCTGGGAGCAAAAATGACACGTTAGTCTTTGAAAATGATAACTAAACTAGCAGTACAGAAATATTGTTTTGAAGAATTCCGATTTCCTCATTTCCTCAAGCACGCAAAATGTCTTTCCATTGTTTTCCTCTGGTTTTTGTAATTTCCTTTTTCAAACATTATAATTTTATGGTTATTCATTTGCTTCTCGTGTGTATGTGTTTTCGTGATATTTCACTTTCGGCGTGAAAGTGATCATCATCAAGTGATGAAAATTTGATGTTTAAGGAAAAGTCTGCAAAAGTTCGCACCCGCAGTGCGTAGGAAGACGAGAGAAATCGATTGGCTGACACCTGAGTGTTCCATCTGCGTTCTTCTTCTGAATAGGGCCTTCAGAAATTTGAAAATTTGTCACATTTTCCATGTTTACGTGTTTTTCGTTGAATTTTCCTTTCGATGTGAAAGTTATCATCATCGGGTGACAAACAATTCGATGTTTTAGGAAAAATCTAAAAAAAAAAACAGAGATACGCAGTAAGCGGAGCAAAATCGAATAGTGGACACCGAAGTTTTCCATCTGTGCTATTTCTCTGAATAGGGGCCTTCGGAACAGTTTCCCAATGGATAATGTCAAATTTTCCGTGTTTACGAGTTTTTCGTGATATTTTACTTTCGGTGTGAAAGTGTTCATCATCGGGTGATAAAAATTTCGATGATTTAGAAAAAAAGGTGAAAAACTCAGGGGTAGGTATGAAGATGAGAGAAATCGAATGGCGCAAACCGCTCTTTATCTCGTTTCGTTTTCGAGATACGATCGCGGGAAGAGGTCCTTAGTTTCCAAGATACGGCCGCTCAAAGACTCCGGAAGGCAAAAATCGAAGTTTCTCACCTCTTCCCGAGGTCATATCTCTAGAACTAAACGAGATAAAGAGCTGCGGTTTACGCCATTCGATTTCTCTCGCCTACCTAGTTACTAGTCCAAATAGGTAGGTTAAATCGCAAAAATGTGACCGGAAGGGATCTCTACAGGAAAAGTTGTATTGAGCTGAGATGTAAAATAAAAAGTCTAATATATTATTAGTCCTACACTTTCCTTAAGTCTACAAAAATGATGAAATTGTTTATTTTTGCGTATAAATCGAGAACGATGAGAGATATGGAAAAGGTTTCAGATAAAAAATGTAGAGCTAATAATTTGGCTTACGAAAGGTCACATGCGTTTACATCCCATTTCTGATTGTTTGGCTGTAAGATCTGTCTGACTTTTAGGGGATGAATGGAATAATAAAAAAATCGTTTAAAATCGAAAAGTTGATACTTTTTGTTATTTCTTTTCTGAATCTCCTTAAAATAATTTCAACTTTCTTTGCATAGATAAAGTTCCTTTGTTTGTTTAGATAGAAGTTATAAACATCTGAATTTTTAAATTCACGACTTTTCAGGGCTAAACGTTTTACTTTAATTTTTTTCAAGCAATACTGACCTCTTAATGAAATTTCCTTAAAAAAATTCCATTACAGTTTTTTTTCTCACACATGCCAACGTTAATATCCAGATATAATTACTACAATTCCTACGATTTTTATTTCACTCAACGCAACTGCAATATAGTCGTTGTAACTTTTTCTAGATAAAATTGATCCCTCTTGTACGCTTAATTGATTGCTGATTAAATTTCCAATCCGATGATTTTCCGGTAATTTTTGCGTGAGATATGGACCGCTAAAGTGAGAATTTCGAGGAATTCGCTACTCGCGCTACACGGTCCAGCTTCGAGAACCATTTCTCCCAAACAAAAAATCTTACGAGCTCGATGGCATATTTAGCTATGTAAAATCAAACGAGAAATCGAGTGGCGCAAACCGAAAGTCGCTGCGGTCCTTCGTTTCCGAGATACGGCCGCTTAAATTTAGCGGAGAATGAAAATCAAAGTTTTTCACCGCTTCCACCGAGAACGAAACGAGACAAAGAGCTGCGCGTTGCGCCATTCCATTTCTCTCACCGTCCTACGTCCTCCTGAATTTTTTTAGATTTTTTCTGAAACGTCGAAATTTTGTCACCCGACGATGACCACTGTCATTCCAAAAATGAAATGTAACAAAAAACACCTACTCATGAAAATGTAACATTCTTTCACGTTCCGAGGGTCCTACCTACATAAAGAACACAGAAAGAGAACGCCACTGTGGTCTATTCGATTTGTCTCCCATTACTGCATACCCCTTAATTTTTTCAGATATTTCCTAAAACATTGAAATTTTGTCGCCCGATGATGACCACTTCCATACCGAAAGTGAAATGTTGCATACTAGAAATATGACATTGTTTCACTTTCCGAGGGTCCTATCCACATAAAGAACGCAGACTGAGAACGCCACTGTGCGCTATTCAATTTCTCTCTCCTTACTGCGTACCTCTGATTTTTTTCAGATTTTTTCTAAAACGTCGAAATTTTGTCGCCCCATGATGACCACTTTCATACCGAAAGTGAAATGCCACGAGAAACACCTACACACGAAAAATATGACATTTTTTCACTTTCCGAGGGCCCTATCCACATAAAGAATGCAGACGGAGAACACCACTGTGCGCTATCCGATTTCTTTCCCCTTACTGCATACCGCTGATTTTTTTTAGAATTTTCCTAAAACATCGAAATTTTGTCGCCCGATGATGACCACTTTCATAACGAAAGTGAAATTCCATGATAAACACCTACACACGAAAGAAGTGAAACTGTTCTATTTTCCGAGGACCCTACCCGAAGAAAGAACGCAGATGGAGAACTCCGGTGCGCGACATTCGATTTCTCTCCCCTTACTGAGTACCACCCCTAATTTTTTCAGATTTTTCCTAAAACATCAAATTTTTGTCACCAGAAGATGACCACTTTTACACTGAAAGTGAAATGCCACAAAAAGCACCTACACACGAAAATCGATGAATAACCATTAAAATTTGAAAAAGAAAATCACAAAAAACAATATCTAACAATAATTGAAACTATTACTGCGTTATTAGATTTTGTAGATAGTTCCGGTGGCTACCGCCTAACGTAACCATGAATTGTTTAATTATTTACAATCATCAAATCCTATTTCAAATGTTACAAAGTAGAATAGGAACTGAATCATTTTTTATTCATTGCTGTAAATCTAGTCAAGGCTTCCCAATAGTGTCCGTACGGCCCTGCACAATTCTGTTGCCAACAACTGATGATGAAATCACTACTTATAGCTAGCCAATTTATGGTTCCTGTTATATCGGCATAACCATTAGTTCGCTTTTTCTATATACGAATTTACTGTGGCGTGCAAACACATCCTTAACGCGGCCAGACTAGCAATTCGTTGCAGTTTGGTTTACTATCCTTATGAAAATAAGGATTCATAGAGGTGATAGACAGAAATATTTTGTTTTAATATATTCTGCCCTCTAGAAGCATGCTCTTGAAATATTACATGCACCCCATGTCGGGATATTGTTTTGATTGAGATAGATATTGACCGCTAGATGGAGCTTCCCCCATTTCGTCGTTTTGCAACGGCGAAATGTTCACTTGGGAACAATGAACTCTCGTGTCAGTCGTCCCGGGAAGCCTTGCACTGACGAGCGCCACCAGCGCGAAACTGCAGTCTGCAAGTGGCCCGATATGACTGGTGCGAGAGTTGCCTTTAATTAGGTATCTATTAGTGGAACTTGGAATTGCTAGCGAAGAAAAGAACATCTAGGAAACAGGTACTTTTAATCAAAATAAACAACATTTGAGTTTTATTACTTTATTTTTAAAAATTTTTTTTCATTAACAATAAATAAAAAAATTTCGATTCACAAATAAAAGAAAAGGCCTATAGTATAAGTTATTTAATAAGAATATATGTCAATTTATCACAAAGAGTTTACCCTTGTCCAATAAATTTGTTATATTGATTTCATTTTTAATTATTTCATTAATTAAATCACATGATCTTTGAAACGACTGGCTAGTGAGTGAACTCGCACTGGGAGAGTCTTTTAAAAAACATGCTCAACTGTTGTGATTGTGTGTTTCGGCGAAACGTCGTTCAGACAAGCATGGCTCCCACAGGAGCCTACCAACTACACGGGAAAACACCCGGAAGAACACCAACACTTCATTTAACACCCGTGAAAACCTAAGAAACAATAAATAAATAAATATATATATATATATATATATATATATATATATATATATATATATATATATATATATATATATATATATATATATAGTAAACAGCGTGCTTCCAGAGGGCAGAATATTTTAAAATAAAATATTTCTGTCAATCACCTCTGTGAATCCTTATTTTCATAAGGATAATAAACCAAACTGCAAATAATTGCGAGCCTGGCCGCGTTAAGTATAGAAATCACATTCTACAACAAAACGCTTGGTTTTGATTTAAACAAGCACCAGCCGAAAGAATTATTCCTAATTAAAGGAAACTCTCGTACCAGCCGTCTCAGACTAACTTGCATACTGCAGTTTCGCACTTCCTGGTACTCATCAGTGCAAGGCGAGCCCGAGACGACTAGTACAAGAGCCTGAGTAAACCAAGTGGCCAGATCGACGTTGTAAAACGACGAAATGGGGGAGGCTCCATCTAGCGACAGCTGCCTGTTGAAATCAAAACAATAATATCCCGACATGGGGCACGTAATAGTAAACAGCGTGCTTCCAGAGGGCAGAATATTTTAAAATAAAATATTTCTGTCAATCACCTCTGTGAATCCTTATTTTCATAAGGATAATAAACCAAACTGCAAATAATTGCGAGCCTGGCCGCGTTAAGTATAGAAATCACATTCTACAACAAAACGCTTGGTTTTGATTTTGTAATAATAGCCCCACTTACCCTGTTTACACTACTCTGGGGATTATTATATTTATTGATTATATCCGTGAAACGTGCCCCTTTCAACTGAGATCAATTTATATTATATGCGGCTACCAAGGAATACTCATCCATCCACCGCGAGTCTTTCTCTAAAATTATGCTCACAGTCTCTCTGTTTATGGGGCCACGCAGATATCTCAATGCATGAATCCCGTTTATACGTGGTCCTTTCACAGAGACATGTGTGTACACTTAAAAAGATATAGTTCAAACTTACCCCAATTTTCTTTGTCACGCCTGCTGGATCACCACGATGATCTAACTTCGATGACTCCACTTTCCACTAATTTAGTAAGTAAATAAAACACGAAAATCTAACCACACTTAATCTATTTATACACAAAAAGGAACACGAAAATAATCGGTTTGAAAACATAACAATAATTAACACTTAAAACAAAGAAAATACACTTAAAGTTAAACAAATACGAAAATAGGCCAATGGGACCGTAGTCCTGTTCTTAAGTGAAAAGTGACCTCGCTAATGGAAGAACTGTTTATCGTAAAACCTAAACTGATTGCCAGAAGGGCCAAAAATATAATAAATATCATTGATGGACATGAAGTTAGTTATTTCTGAAGGCTAAACTTTATAAACTCGGGCAGAAAACGCCAATTGCCAGTGACACTTTGAAAGAGGTGATGTTTAATTTGAACTCTAATGACGATAAGTTAATATTTAGTGCAAAAACTCAAAATACATCAAGAAACCCGGTGACACAAAAAAATGATTACCACTACTTAGAAAATAGGACACGTTTACCATACTCGAGAACCGAACCAAAAGTGTTTTTTCTAAATTGACGCTTCACCCTCGTCGGTTCTTTTTGGGTGGAGTAGGGCGGTACTTTGGTGTTATCCTAACCAATGGTATGTGACCCGCCCCTGTCTATTACTTAATCGCCTTCTGGGAGTTGGCGTTCTCTGCTGGTAAAAAAATGAAGTACTGAAATAGTGCCTAAATATAAAACATCCTTTTAACAATTTAAACTATTGTATATCTAAGCTAGCTAAGTTATTCCAGTCCGGTGAAAAAAACCCTTGTTGTATCATTTTACAAAGGACAAAAAAACCAGACTGGTCCCTGTCTATTGTACAGAAGATAGGGGAATGTTTACGAACCAATAACCATATTTATGAGTCCGCCCGTAAACTACTACTCTCGATATTCCATGTGTTTTCTAGGACCTTCTCCGAATCCATTGATGTACTGTTGAAATCTGCCTAGACCCCCCCTAGCGCGCCTGTTCGTCGTCTTTAACCAAGTATTTATCTAGCCTCGGTTCCTCGACTTCCAGTAAATGATTTGTTCGAACATAACAAAATTTAGAAGATTATTTATGACTTGCATGTGGCCCTTAAACCTGTCGATCTCTAATAAACTACTCTAGTTAAATGGGCATGTATCCGGCCCTAACAATCTGAACAAAACTAAGAAAAAAATGGTTTAGATAGCTATTTAACGATTACTCTTTATTTCAATAAACTGTATTGTCGCCATGGAATATTCTCGAGACTTGCAATGCCAAAATACCGGCCGCTAATACTCGACAGGGCCGTACTTAACGTAATTTTTGTTACAATTTAAACAAGCACCAGCCGAAAGAATTATTCCTAATTAAAGGAAACTCTCGTACCAGCCGTCTCAGACTAACTTGCATACTGCAGTTTCGCACTTCCTGGTGCTCATCAGTGCAAGGCGAGCCCGAGACGACTAGTACAAGAGCCTGAGTAAACCAAGTGGCCAGATCGACGTCGTAAAACGACGAAATGGGGGAGGCTCCATCTAGCGACAGCTGCCTGTTGAAATCAAAACAATAATATCCCGACATGGGGCACGTAATAGTAAACAGCGTGCTTCCAGAGGGCAGAATATTTTAAAATAAAATATTTCTGTCAATCACCTCTGTGAATCCTTATTTTCATAAGGATAATAAACCAAACTGCAAATAATTGCGAGCCTGGCCGCGTTAAGTATAGAAATCACATTCTACAACAAAACGCTTGGTTTTGATTTAAACAAGCACCAGCCGAAAGAATTATTCCTAATTAAAGGAAACTCTCGTACCAGCCGTCTCAGACTAACTTGCATACTGCAGTTTCGCACTTCCTGGTGCTCATCAGTGCAAGGCGAGCCCGAGACGACTAGTACAAGAGCCTGAGTAAACCAAGTGGCCAGATCGACGTTGTAAAACGACGAAATGGGGGAGGCTCCATCTAGCGACAGCTGCCTGTTGAAATCAAAACAATAATATCCCGACATGGGGCACGTAATAGTAAACAGCGTGCTTCCAGAGGGCAGAATATTTTAAAATAAAATATTTCTGTCAATCACCTCTGTGAATCCTTATTTTCATAAGGATAATAAACCAAACTGCAAATAATTACGAGCCTGGCCGCGTTAAGTATAGAAATCACATTCTACAACAAAACGCTTGGTTTTGATTTAAACAAGCACCAGCCGAAAGAATTATTCCTAATTAAATTCTGCCCTCTGGAAGCACGCTGATTACTATTACGTGCCCCATGTCGGGATATTATTGTTTTGATTTCAACAGGCAGCTGTCGCTAGATGGAGCCTCCCCCATTTCGTCGTTTTACAACGTCGATCTGGCCACTTGGTTTACTCAGGCTCTTGTACTTAGTCTGAGACGGCTGGTACGAGAGTTTCCTTTAATTAGGAATAATTCTTTCGGCTGGTGCTTGTTTAAATCAAAACCAAGCGTTTTGTTGTAGAATGTGATTTCTATACTTAACGCGGCCAGGCTCGCAATTATTTGCAGTTTGGTTTATTATCCTTATGAAAATAAGGATTCACAGAGGTGATTGACAGAAATATTTTATTTTAAAATATTCTGCCCTCTGGAAGCACGCTGTTTACTATTACGTGCCCCATGTCGGGATATTATTGTTTTGATTTCAACAGGCAGCTGTCGCTAGATGGAGCCTCCCCCATTTCGTCGTTTTACAACGTCGATCTGGCCACTTGGTTTACTCAGGCTCTTGTACTAGTCGTCTCGGGCTCGCCTTGCACTGATGAGCACCAGGAAGTGCGAAACTGCAGTATGCAAGTTAGTCTGAGACGGCTGGTACGAGAGTTTCCTTTAATTAGGAATAATTCTTTCGGCTGGTGCTTGTTTAAATCAAAACCAAGCGTTTTGCTGTAGAATGTGATTTCTATACTTAACGCGGCCAGGCTCGCAATTATTTGCAGTTTGGTTTATTATCCTTATGAAAATAAGGATTCACAGAGGTGATTGACAGAAATATTTTATTTTAAAATATTCTGCCCTCTGGAAGCACGCTGTTTACTATTACGTGCCCCATGTCGGGATATTATTGTTTTGATTTCAACAGGCAGCTGTCGCTAGATGGAGCCTCCCCCATTTCGTCGTTTTACAACGTCGATCTGGCCACTTGGTTTACTCAGGCTCTTGTACTAGTCGTCTCGGGCTCGCCTTGCACTGATGAGCACCAGGAAGTGCGAAACTGCAGTATGCAAGTTAGTCTGAGACGGCTGGTACCAGAGTTTCCTTTAATTAGGAATAATTCTTTCGGCTGGTGCTTGTTTAAATCAAAACCAAGCGTTTTGTTGTAGAATGTGATTTCTAAACTTAACGCGGCCAGGCTCGCAATATTTGCAGTTTGGTTTATTATCCTTATGAAAATAAGGATTCACAGAGGTGATTGACAGAAATATTTTATTTTAAAATATTCTGCCTTCTGGAAGCACGCTGTTTACTATTACGTGCCCCATGTCGGGATATTATTATTTTGATTTCAACAGGCAGCTGTCGCTAGATGGAGCCTCCCCCATTTCGTCGTTTTACAACGTCGATCTGGCCACTTGGTTTACTCAGGCTCTTGTACTAGTCGTTTTGGGCTCGCCTTGCACTGATGAGCACCAGGAAGTGCGAAACTGCAGTATGCAAGTTTGTCTGAGACGGCTGGTACGAGAGTTTCCTTTAATTAGGAATAATTCTTTCGGCTGGTGCTTGTTTAAATCAAAACCAAGCGTTTTGTTGTAGAATGTGATTTCTATACTCAACGCGGCCAGGCTCGCAATTATTTGCAGTTTGGTTTATTATCCTTATGAAAATAAGGATTCACAGAGGTGATTGACAGAAATATTTTATTTTAAAATATTTTGCTCTCTGGAAGCACGCTGTTTACTATTACGTGCCCCATGTCGGGATATTATTGTTTTGATTTCAACAGGCAGCTGTCGCTAGATGGAGCCTCCCCCATTTCGTCGTTTTACAACGTCGATCTGGCCACTTGGTTTACTCAGGCTCTTGTACTAGTCGTCTCGGGCTCGCCTTGCACTGATGAGCACCAGGAAGTGCGAAACTGCAGTATGCAAGTTAGTCTGAGACGGCTGGTACGAGAGTTTCCTTTAATTAGGAATAATTCTTTCGGCTGGTGCTTGTTTAAATCAAAACCAAGCGTTTTGTTGTAGAATGTGATTTCTATACTTAACGCGGCCAGACTCGCAATTATTTGCAGTTTGGTTTATTATCCTTATGAAAATAAGGATTCACAGAGGTGATTGACAGAAATATTTTATTTTAAAATATTCTGCCCTCTGGAAGCACGCTGTTTACTATTACGTGCCCCATGTCGGGATATTATTGTTTTGATTTCAACAGGCAGCTGTCGCTAGATGGAGCCTCCCCCATTTCGTCGTTTTACAACGTCGATCTGGCCACTTGGTTTACTCAGGCTCTTGTACTAGTCGTCTCGGGCTCGCCTTGCACTGATGAGCACCAGGAAGTGCGAAACTGCAGTATGCAAGTTAGTCTGAGACGGCTGGTACGAGAGTTTCCTTTAATTAGGAATAATTCTTTCGGCTGGTGCTTGTTTAAATCAAAACCAAGCGTTTTGTTGTAGAATGTGATTTCTATACTTAACGCGGCCAGGCTCGCAATTATTTGCAGTTTGGTTTATTATCCTTATGAAAATAAGGATTCACAGAGGTGATTGACAGAAATATTTTATTTTAAAATATTCTGCCCTCTGGAAGCACGCTGTTTACTATTACGTGCCCCATGTCGGGATATTATTGTTTTGATTTCAACAGGCAGCTGTCGCTAGATGGAGCCTCCCCCATTTCGTCGTTTTACAACGTCGATCTGGCCACTTGGTATACTCAGGCTCTTGTACTAGTCGTCTCGGGCTCGCCTTGCACTGATGAGCACCAGGAAGTGCGAAACTGCAGTATGCAAGTTAGTCTGAGACGGCTGGTACGAGAGTTTCCTTTAATTAGGAATAATTCTTTCGGCTGGTGCTTGTTTAAATCAAAACCAAGCGTTTTGTTGTAGAATGTGATTTCTATACTTAACGCGGCCAGGCTCGCAATTATTTGCAGTTTGGTTTATTATCCTTATGAAAATAAGGATTCACAGAGGTGATTGACAGAAATATTTTATTTTAAAATATTCTGCCCTCTGGAAGCACGCTGTTTACTATTACGTGCCCCATGTCGGGATATTATTGTTTTGATTTCAACAGGCAGCTGTCGCTAGATGGAGCCTCCCCCATTTCGTCGTTTTACAACGTCGATCTGGCCACTTGGTTTACTCAGGCTCTTGTACTAGTCGTCTCGGGCTCGCCTTGCACTGATGAGCACCAGGAAGTGCGAAACTGCAGTATGCAAGTTAGTCTGAGACGGCTGGTACGAGAGTTTCCTTTAATTAGGAATAATTCTTTCGGCTGGTGCTGGTTTAAATCAAAACCAAGCGTTTTGTTGTAGAATGTGATTTCTATACTTAACGCGGCCAGGCTCGCAATTATTTGCAGTTTGGTTTATTATCCTTATGAAAATAAGGATTCACAGAGGTGATTGACAGAAATATTTTATTTTAAAATATTCTGCCCTCTGGAAGCACGCTGTTTACTATTACGTGCCCCATGTCGGGATATTATTGTTTTGATTTCAACAGGCAGCTGTCGCTAGATGGAGCCTCCCCCATTTCGTCGTTTTACAACGTCGATCTGGCCACTTGGTTTACTCAGGCTCTTGTACTAGTCGTCTCGGGCTCGCCTTGCACTGATGAGCACCAGGAAGTGCGAAACTGCAGTATGCAAGTTAGTCTGAGACGGCTGGTACGAGAGTTTCCTTTAATTAGGAATAATTTTTTCGGCTGGTGCTTGTTTAAATCAAAACCAAGCGTTTTGTTGTAGAATGTGATTTCTATACTTAACGCGGCCAGGCTCGCAATTATTTGCAGTTTGGTTTATTATCCTTATGAAAATAAGGATTCACAGAGGTGATTGACAGAAATATTTTATTTTAAAATATTCTGCCCTCTGGAAGCACGCTGTTTACTATTACGTGCCCCATGTCGGGATATTATTGTTTTGATTTCAACAGGCAGCTGTCGCTAGATGGAGCCTCCCCCATTTCGTCGTTTTACAACGTCGATCTGGCCACTTGGTTTACTCAGGCTCTTGTACTAGTCGTCTCGGGCTCGCCTTGCACTGATGAGCACCAGGAAGTGCGAAACTGCAGTATGCAAGTTAGTCTGAGACGGCTGGTACGAGAGTTTCCTTTAATTAGGAATAATTCTTTCGGCTGGTGCTTGTTTAAATCAAAACCAAGCGTTTTGTTTTAGAATGTGATTTCTATACTTAACGCGGCCAGGCTCGCAATTATTTGCAGTTTGGTTTATTATCCTTATGAAAATAAGGATTCACAGAGGTGATTGACAGAAATATTTTATTTTAAAATATATATATATATATATATATATATATATATATATATATATATATATATATATATATATATATATATATATATATATATATATATATATATATATATATATATATATATATATATATATATATATATACAGACTGTCTATTTTACGAGGGCCACACCAAATATCTCGCTTAATATCTATTGTAGAAGAATAAAGTTTTAGAAACAGTTATCCCATTTTTTGTGAGCTATATTTCAGTAAAAAGAAATTTGAAATCCATAGCCTACTTTATGAGAT
Organism: Stenurella melanura; assembly: GCA_963583905.1. Taxonomy (NCBI): domain Eukaryota; kingdom Metazoa; phylum Arthropoda; class Insecta; order Coleoptera; family Cerambycidae; genus Stenurella; species Stenurella melanura. Next base: position 75,814,827 of record OY757315.1, read on the forward strand.
ATATTACAAAAACCTGAAAAATAGGAAAACCACAAACGGTTATAGCTTCCTTATTTGAGGAGATACGAAAAAAGTTAAAGGAATGAAAGTTGACGGCAAAGACAATAAGAATAATAACGTGTAACAAAAAAATCGAAAAATGCAGTTGGCTTTGACATACGCTATTGTGCAAAAATGAAAAATACATATCTCAAAGTAGGACATGACGCCATTAATTTCGTTATTTTTTTCTCATTCCAACGATATAAAACATGTCACAGAAATTTTAACCGATAGTGTCAATATTTAATATTTTATGAATACCACAATTCATATAATTGAATCGTAACAATCAGCTGTGCCATAATAGTAAAAATTCACTTTATAATAATTATAATTCCGTAATTATTTATTACAATTTAATACAAACCAATAAATATCTCATAAATAAAAATACAAGTACAAAACGAACATCCAAAGAAAAAAACGAAAAACTACGTATAACAGTACTACCTACTACTATATTGAAAAGAAATTGTGTGTATTTATTTTTCTAACTACAAATGCTCAAATTGTGCACCATGCATTCTGACACATAAACGTGCTCTACGAGACACGTCACGCATTACATTTTGGAGCATTTCAGGAGTAATTGCCTCACATGCGTTTCGAATTCTGGTTTTGATGTCCTCAATATTTTCAGGGGCAGTTTGAAATACCTTGTCTTTAATGTAACCCCAGACGAAAAAATCCAAGGGAGTAATATTTGGTGATCGAGCTGGCCATAGAATGGGTTCATAGGTGCCTATCCAGCTATCTGGCATAACTTGATTTAAATAATTTGTACATATTACAGCAGTGTGAGGTGGAGCCCCATCTTGTTGAAAATATGAATAATTTAATCTTTCTGCCACTGTTAATTCATAAAGAATATCTTGAAATTCGTTTTGCAGGAAATTAAGGTATCTACGAGCGGTTAATTTGCCATCATAAAAATAAGGTCCAATTACTTTAGTCCCTAAAAGATCCAACCAAACATTCGTAGAAAATCTTTCTTGGAAAGCAGTCTCTCTGCACCAATGTGTATTTTCTCGTGTCCACTTATAATGCATATTTCTATCGAAAAATCCATTGTTAGAAAAATTTGATTCGTCCGACCAAAGAATTTTGCTACATATCAGCGCGTCATTCCTTTTCTTATTTAATAACCATCTACAAAATCTTACTCTCCTTGGCTTATCTCCCTCATTTAAATGTTGAACTTTCCTCATCGTGACTGCCATCTCAGAGTCAACATTGCACTGACAATAAATGCTAATCATATCGAATTTGTTATTATTGGTGTACACCATAATTACTGATATAAAATTTGTCTTAGAACTCGACAACGCAACATACAACATACAACAGTGACAATCTGTCAAATTTATTAATAACTGTATACATTGTTTTTCACTAATTATGGCACAGCTGATTGTTACGATTCAATTATATGAATTGTGGTATTCGTAAAATATTAAATATTGACACTATCGGTTAAAATTTCTGTGACATGTTTTATATTGTTGGAATGAGAAAAAAATAACGGAATTAATGGCGTCATGGCCTACTTTGAGATATGTATTTTTCATTTTTGCACAATAGCGTATGTCAAAGCCAACTGCATTTTTCGATTTTTTTGTTACACGTTATTATTCTTATTGTCTTTGCCGTCAACTTTCATTCCTTTAACTTTTTTCGTATCTCCTCAAATAAGGAAGCTATAACCGTTTGTGGTTTTCCTATTTTTCAGGTTTTTGTAATATATCTCATAAAGTAGGCTAAGGATTTCAAATTTCTTTTTACTGAAATAAAGCTCACAAAAAATGGGATAACTGTTTCTAAAACTTTATTCTTCTACAATAGATATTAAGCGAGATATTTGGTGTGGCCCTCGTAAAATAGACAGTCTGTATATATATAATATATATATGAAATGTTGGAATAGGTTTCCGCGGTTGTCTGTATGAAAACTACTAGGTTCACGGGTTGAACCGCGTCTGAGATTATTGGAGTCTCCAATAATCTCAGACGCGGTTCAACCCGTGAACCTAGTAGTTTTCATATATGTATATATATATATATATATATAAATTCTAAGGATCGTAGGGCTTCGGACAATTGTCCGAAGCCCTACGATCCTTAGAATTTATCTTTTAACTGTCGGACGTGACAACCTCTGTTATATATATATATATATATATATATATATATATATATATATATATATATATATATATATATATATATATATATATATATATATATATATATATATATATATATATATATATATATATATATATATATATATTAAAACAAAATATTTCTGTCTATCACCTCTATGAATCCTTATTTTCATAAGGATAGTAAACCAAACTGCAACGAATTGCTAGTCTGGCCGCGTTAAGGATAAAAATCACATTTTATCACAAAACGCTTGGTTTTGATTGAAACAAATACCAGCCGAAAGATTTATACCTAATTAAAGGCAACTCTCGCACCAGTCATCTCGGGCCACTTGCAGACTGCAGTTTCGCGCTGGTGGCGCTCGTCAGTGCAAGGCTTCCCGAGACGACTGACACGAGAGTTTATTTTTCCCAAGTGAACATTTCGCCGTTGCAAAACGACGAAATGGGGGAAGCTCCATCTAGTGGTCAATATCTGTCTCAATCAAAACAATATCCCGACATGGGGTGCATGTAATAGTTCAAGAGCATGCTTCTAGAGGGCAGAATATATTAAAACAAAATATTTCTGTCTATCACCTCTATGAATCCTTATTTTCATAAGGATAGTAAACCAAACTGCAACGAATTGCTAGTCTGGCCGCGTTAAGGATAAAAATCACATTTTATCACAAAACGCTTGGTTTTGATTGAAACAAATACCAGCCGAAAGATTTATACCTAATTAAAGGCAACTCTCGCACCAGTCATCTCGGGCCACTTGCAGACTGCAGTTTCGCGCTGGTGGCGCTCGTCAGTGCAAGGCTTCCCGAGACGACTGACACGAGAGTTTATTTTTCCCAAGTGAACATTTCGCCGTTGCAAAACGACGAAATGGGGGAAGCTCCATCTAGCGGTCAATATATATATATATATATATATATATATATATATTGTTCTATATTCTCAATCTATTTTATATTTTTTTTAAGTTCGAATTTACTTCTTGAAAGTAAATTAAAATGATTTTACTGGGCGCCAAACAGTTTCTTAAAAGCTGTTAATATTATAGACTATAGAACACCATTAGCATGACTATCTACAATCTATAGAATGACTCTTACTCAAGGTTCAACTAAGTCGGTTCAATAAATGCTCATCGATCACGATAACGATCTAAATAAATCAAACTCAATATTGAACGAACAAAATATTATTTTATTAACAAATTTGAACTTGGAATGTAATTAACAAATTTAAATAACAAAATCTAACTTAACTAAAACTGATAAATATGGCCTTTATTTAAAATAAATATGTACCATGGATTTGTGATATTGTAAAGCTTTACCTTGTCTAGGTTTCTTTCGACTCGAGTAATGTTAAATTATAACCTCTAACTGGTTATTATAATCCTTGAACTATTATGTCACTTTACTGACTTTTAAACCTCTCAAGGCTTCTTCTTCTTCTTCTTTACTGGATTGACGTTTGTTTATAACCTCCAATTTACTTTCAAGATTTCCTTGGAATATTTCTATCACTTGATTGACGTTTGAAATTTCTTCACCATCTAAATTTGCTAACTGGATTAACAAATACTTCCCTCTTCTAAATCTGCTTTCCGGATAATCTACTTCGTAATACTTTCAAAGTATACTCACTTCTTATATTTAATAAATTTTTACAATTTTTTCTTGATATCAATATATCTGGATTGTAATATTCTAACCTTCAAATTATTCACCACTTTTCTTTTATTTTCAATTTATTTATTTATTCTTGGATGAATATTTTTCGCAGCTCGCTGTTCAGCGGTGTATGATCAACTGATTTGTTATTTTAAGTCGTTTAATTGGGTTAAATTCCAATATTTCAATTGTTTTTTTCTATTTTGATCTAATATTTCAAAATTTAATTTTAATTTAAATTTTAAACTATTCAGTTTTGTCTGTTCTTTATATTAATTGAATGTTTTTAATTCTTTAATTTTCCTGATGAATTTCTCATTCTACTTTTCAGGATTAAGTGAATAATTGTAATTACTCGAAATATATTGACATATTACATATACTTTTTAAAATCTACTTATAACTGCAATTAACAATTCCAATCTCAAATAAATACTATTTCATACATTTAGATGAATAACAATGATAAACACAAAATGCTAGTAGTAAAAAACGTACTGCAGTTTTTCATACTGACAGAATACTGATATTATAAACTAAAACAAAAATTGATACGCCAACAAACATTTAACATCATACTATTAGTCCTTTCTTTCTGCATGATGTGAAATATCATTTGCAAAACACCTTTCTGCAATGATGTTTGAAAATATCTTAAAACTTAAAATGTCATTCAGTGTTTTGTAATCTATGGACTTACTATTTCTGAAATATCACGCTGCACTGCAACTACTGGTAATAGTCTTTCATTCAATATTCATTTTGTGTAGATTTACAGTGTTTCTACATAATTTAAATTTTTCAGCCCTAAGTTTTGACATGAATGTCAAATTTTATAAAATTTACTTTATTGTTTTTCAAATTCATTCTAAATCATTTTAAATTAGACTGTGAGTCTCTACAAGTTCATGTTTTATCATATACTATTTAGAATAACCTTGTTAAACTAAATTAACTTCATTTTATGTTTATTTAAATATTTTGTTCGTATTCAATATCAAGTTTGATTCTCTGCATCCTACTCGCTGAGAAAAGTGAACTTGAATCAATTAAATAAACCAGAGATATTCCTGCTTCTGTATGATCCGTTAAAGTAAAACTGTTATGGTTATTTTCTAAAATACATACAAATTTGTGGATTTTATTTATGATTTCAAGCACTATACTTAGGTAGTGTTCCACAGTGTGGATACACAGCAATAAATATATATATATATATATATATATATATATATATATATATATATATATATATATATATATATATATATATATATATATGTCAAGCGATACCTTTGGGGGCGCAATCCCCACCAAATCCCCTCCACTTTTTACCGCGAAAATATAGGGTACTTTTTTTTCAGCTCATCTGATAGAAAAATGTTTGGCGTTTCCATAGCTGTACAGTTTTTTGAAAAATCTCTTATAGTTTTTGAATTATGGGCCTTTGAAGTTTTCTGCGATGTATCATTACTATTGAGGTCCTCAAGACCTCATTGGAACCGTTCAGTAGACATAAGAGGGGGGTTTGCATCTTTGCTAAGTTTTAGCTCTTGTGGATATGGTTGTTATTTAAGCACCGTGTTTGGTAGAATACAGTTATAGCTATAGAAGTTATATAGAAATAATTACAAAGAAATATGGTACTTTTATTTTATGTGATTGTTATTATTAGTGGTATGACTGAAAACATTTTCTTTATAGTAGATTGTAATTAACTGTGACAAACAATTTGCAATTACAATACGAACATTACCAAAAAATGGTAGATTGCCTGTAATAGACTACTTGCCTAATATCAGGAGCTTTCAAGTCAGTAACCCAAGTCATTTGCATACATATTGGAGGTCCATGAACCATACTGTTATATTAAAAGTATCTTAATTAAATATTAGATTATATCTATATTTCATACAATATAATAAATATCTGAGCCAAGTGTTTAGTTAACCGCCCCGATAATGGTATTTCATTAGCTCCATTTACAGAGTGAAGTGAAGTACAAGAAGGCCATGCTTGCCCACACTTTAATTTAGAAGACATATGGAAGAGTAAAAATTAACACAGCATGTGTGGTTTTCTGGCAGTGTTAACAGAGCAGTAGGTAGATCCTGGGATTTTCACTCATTATTTTTCTGTGGCTGTACACTGTGTACACTGCTGTGATAAGACCCATACATTGCTACGCAGTCATTGCCTGTTGGCAAAAAGTAGCTTCTCAATTAGAGGCTGGCTTTTCTATTTTATAGAAACAACGAAAACAACATCTACAGCTGTAATACAGAATATACTCAATTGTATCCCTCCTCTATATAATCTCAGCAAAAACTATAACGTAACATTGAGCATATCAGGAATAAGGGACTATTATATTACAAACGTGAGCAGATCTATAGGATCCGCAGCATTCAGGGTTGATCCCGTGGTTCCTCTGGCTGTAGAAATCGCCTTTAAAGATGCCTATATTTTGACGCACCTAGAGGTGTGCAACTGCATAGAATATGAGTGGTGGTTCACCCTCCACTCCACACATCTGACACATAGGGTTGATTTTCAACCCCATTGTATGAAGATGTTTATTCAGAGGACATAGTGTCCTGTTATGAAGCCTGCTATAAATCTCATTTTTTTCTCTATCGAGCCCAAGCAGCCACTTGGCAGACCGAAGGCTGGCTCGGGGGCAGGAAAAGAAGTTGTATCTCCTTCTACCGCCAGCCAGTCTGCTTCTTTATCATTCCACACCTCTGTGTCCGGGCACCCATATGAGATTGACACAGTTGGGTTCACACAGTTATGTCAAAATATTCCGACAGTTTAAGACCAGTCTTGAGGTCACCTTGTCTGACGCAAGAGACCTCAAGGCTGTTTGGCTGTCGCTGCATATGTAAATATGTTTATTGACGAAATTTCTGCTGAGATTCTCGCTTGCACACGCCACTATGGCATATACTTCTGCTTGGAATATACTGGGATACTTTCCAAGTGGCACCGATATACGAGCCCTTGGTTTGCCAGCATCAGTTCCCTCCTGAGTCTTAGATCTATCGGTGTACAATTCAAGACCTCCAGGACTTAGAAGATGATCTTCTGGACTGGGTAACACAACTGAGTATGGAATAGTGAACCTGTAGATGGGGAGACACTGGTCACCTTCTGATTGAGTGATGACCCGGTCTCTTACCAGCAGATCCAGGGCCTTTATATGGCCCCCACCTCGTTGCCTCCACACGTCTGTGTCCGGGCACCCGTGTGAGATTGACAGAGTTGTGTTCACACAGTTCTGTCGTCCCGTTCCAATAAGGGACTAACAAGTCGTGCTAATCTACAGTGGTGGGTCAAAAATGAACCATGTCAGAGGAGGTGGAGGTCTACTCAGGAGAATTTGATCTACATCCAACAATAATAATGATAATAATAATAATAATATTTATTAATTTCAGAAAAAGTACAAGTACAGTTAAGAAACATTGTCTGTAGAAATACAAAGAAAATGTCACAAATAACATTGTACAACATATACACACAAAAGAGAAAAACATGTGAACAGTGAACGATTAAACAAATATTATAACTAAAACTATAGAAAAGTAGTCACGCATTTTGTAAAAAATTCGTCAACACTGTAGCTGTTCATGTCCAACAAAAATGATTTTAAAGAGTTTTTAAACTTATAATACCGCTAGGCACATACACTACTAATTCCAGAATGAGCTAATGGGATTTATGCAAGCGGTAATAGAACCCATTAATGTAAATATTAGTGAGAATGGTGTCAAGAGTAGGAAAATCATAATGTATTAAAAATAATATAAAAATAAAGCAATTTACTTCCAATAAGTTACATATAAATTAATTTAAAAAGTAGATACTAAGAAGTAAAATATATGTAAATGTACTAAGAGTAACAATCAAATTCAATAAGTACAACTTGTGAAACCAATGGGTGACAAAACTAACAAATAGTTAAAACTAGTCATAGAGCTGCAATAATGAGAATTTCTTTGATATGGTGAGTATCGCACAAATGAGATATTAAAGTTATTACACATTATGAATATTGGTGATTGAACTAGATAATTTGTTCATGGAATAGTGCAGATAAATGTTTTACTACTTCTCACTTCAATAAATTGTAATAAAAATAGAAAAAACTCAATTTTACTTTACAATTACAACTATATTTAAATTATATAAAAATAATTTTCTTATTCTAAACTTAAATTTAAACATTAACACATAACTAATGCAAAATTAAACAGATAATTGCTGCATTTCCTAAATATTTAGAACAGTTCCAAATTATATTATGATTTCCCAATTAAGGTCAAGAAATTCTATGATGATTTTGGAGATTTCACATTTAGTTCTTGAACAGGGTGGTTCACTGCTAGTGAGATATGTCCTCTTCATATCTCCCTAGCAATAGGTTCATAATCAGAGTAATAATGTGTAGCATTTTGTTAAAATTGAAATAAAGTTACCCTCTATGTTATTTGTTAGTTTTAAATAAATATTCTATTTCTTCCTGTAAAATAAATTTTAACGATAAAATAGGATAATACAGCCAATAAAAATAATAGCACAGTTTTATGAAAATAGAATTTACAATTATCAGTTTATTTCAATTTTTGTTCGTTACAAAGGGGCACAATTTTTCTTTCTTTCGGGTATTTATAATATAAGAGCCAGCGTGTAATTACCTGACACTCGTAGTATCAGCTAGAGACTTGATTAGTTCTGTTCCTTAGAGCAAGGCAGACAAAAAAAGTTATATGAGAACTTTTCTTAATCGTGCAACTTAAATTTATAAATTAAATAAACTATTATTTAAAAAAATCAACTTGATATTTACTAGTCATGTCTTAAGAGTCTGTCTGTCTCTGGATTTCCACTAAATAGGAAGTATGCCGATAGTATTTTTGTAATTACTAAGCAGTAATTAGATGAAGAAATCAGCTTAGTACTTGTTTGTCATGCCCAGTGACATAGCCTGCAGGTTTACGTGCATTAACCAAGATGATGTCAAATCGTATTATTCCATTAATAAGTGCTAAGTAATTGATAAAAAAATATTCGCTTGATACAAATACTTGCGCCAATTGTAAAATACATATTTAGTTATTTAGTGAAGTTTGCACCATAAGGAAATTTCTCATGACTTTCGTTGTCTGTCGTACTCTAATGAACGGAATTAATAATGTCTCAAACGGATACAAATTTGTGAGGTAATTGCATGCTGCCTACCGCAGTCAGTTAAATTTAATTTTAGTTTTTGTTTATTTATTTATAAATTTTATGGGGGTTACTGTGGTTTAAACGCTCTTAGGATTGATAAAATTATAGTCACATGAGAGGTTCAAAGAAAAACAAATGATCAAATCTGCTCTAAAGCTGCAGTTAAAAAAGAACCCGATTTTTATAAGCTTTAAACCACAACTCAGAAGCATCAAGGTACTTGGCAGTCCTAACCTAGAATCAGATCCATCTGCAGGTTTTCCCAAAGTCAGAAGGTCACTGAAGTGGCATAGGTAAACGGTGAACACAACTGATAGTGGCAGTAAACAGGCACACTGTATCTCTACCCTAAAAATCAAACAAAATTAGTAAGTCAAAATGTAATGCAGGGTGCGGCAGAATGGATGGGCAGTACACGTGAACGAAGCGGAGTAGAGTGTTATTGATAAAGTCTTTCAACTCGGGGAGATACGCCATTTGTTAGTCACAATGGTCATCTGGACGAGAGAACGTCGTGCGTTCGCAGTCGAGGAGTATTTGAAATCAGCTAAGTCTGTGATTGTTGTGCAACGAACATTTCAATATTCGTCGTCATGGTCCAGTCCCAAAACTTGACACAATCGTCAGATAGGTTCAGAATTTTAGAACTCTACAAGACTTGAAAGACTCCATTACAAGAAAAATTCGGAGAATTGGCATTAACTTGATGGAAAAAGTAATGAGAAACTTTCAGAACGGTTGGAGCAATTCATTGCAGGAAAATAATGTCACCTGTATGACACAATTTTTTTAAAATGATAATTTTTTCATGATTTCCATTTTTCAGTTGTTTAATGGCAACATGCAAGCTTTAATTTTTCGTAATATATTTTTTTTACTTAAAATATAGTCGAGTTATTCTCATTTTTTTAATGACCTTATTTATATTATTTCAAAAATCCCCATCCAGAGACTCATCCAATTTCAAATATTCCTCGACTGAGAACGCACAATATTATCTCGTCCAGATAACCATTGTGACTAACAAATGGCGTATTTCTCCGAGTTGAAAGACTTTCTCAACAACTCTCTACTCCACTCCGTTCGTGTATAAATACTACCTATCCTTTCTGCCGCATCCTGTACAATCATTGGAAGAGTCAGCTTATATAATGCCAGGCTCGATAAAATTATACGTACCATGCCACTGTGAATTAATCATGGAAGGGAAATTTTAATTCCAAGGAGATTCCTGTCTCAAGTCGGCATCTATAAAATCCAGCTGCCTGGTCCAGTCTAGAATAATTCATCCTAAAGTGTTTGCGGGAAGTGGACAGATGTTCTGATATATCTTGACATTATAGTTGTATTCTCGAGAACATGGAAGGAATACCTGGAAAATTAGGAAAAGTTTTTCAGTGTTTGTGAGATGCAGATTTCACACCAAAGTGTAGCAAATGCATCTATGCAGAACCCAAAGTGAAATTATTAGGCCATGTCGTGAGCAAGGTAGATATAGCCCCAGATAGGGACAAGCTAAAGGTAATAGAGTTCCCGGAAACAAAGAATATGTGATGTCCAACACTTCGTTGGTTTATGTAATTGTTATAGAAATCATCAAAATATTTTCTATACTTGCCACACCTTTATATAATATCGCCATAAAAAATTAAACTGGCTTTATTTGGGGGCTCTCGAACATAAAATGATGTTTAATGACTTAACAGAGAAATCGACCAGTTCTTCAGCACTTTAACTCAAATAAGGGGTGTGAGCTGCAAGTGGACATGTGCACTATAGGTATTGGCACGATATAATTACAGGATTGGGAGGGCGCTCAGCCGCATTCTGTCTACATCAGTAGAAGCCTCTCGAAACCAAAGAGGAATGATACAATAGGGTGTGCGCACTATATAACAATTCACTTCAAATGATGCATTAATATCAAGTAATACATAAATATGAAAGCCTAAATGCATTCATATTAATCATATCATGAGATTAAAATAAATATTTAATAAACAAATCGACCTAAAATTCAAATATTTGAATGATTTCGAAAACACCATGTGACGTCATACATCTTATGTGTGAAGTTGGCAACGCTTTGCTGGCAACGCGTTGCTACTTCACACACACATATTGATATAGAAGATGACGTCACGTGGCGTCAACGGGAGACAACGGAAATAAGTTTTGAGCCAATGTTAAAAGCAATATGTCAGATATTATTAATGTCATTAATATAAGTCAGAAATATGAGTGGAGTAGCAAATAAGTGGTGTTTTGTGCCAACATGCAGAAATACTTCTATAAATGCCCCAAATAATAACTTTATAAGTGTTCCTAAAACCAATTATTCACGAAGAATGAAATGATTTGAAGCAGAGAATCGCAATGTTCCCAAATCGAAATGGACATTTTGTTGTTGTGAATATCATTTTAATGTAAGTACAATTTATTTGTTATTATGGTAGAAACTAATCGACAATAGCTAAATGACTCATTACCCTTAATATTGTAAATAGATCATACTAGGTATATACTTCCCTTAGAATTATGCTTGTAATGGTATGATATGTATTTTGAATTGTAACTAATAATCTAATTACTTAGTTATATGTATTTAACCCTATGAACTCCCACCTATGTTATATATTATTACTAGATATAAATATATTTCTTTATTATTTTCAGCTTGAGGAAGACATGAAAAATTACATGCGATACAAACTTATGAGAAGATATATGATTTTGAAGGAGGATGTAGTTCCACGCATATTTGCCTACCAACCAGAAACAAAAAGAGATGCGCGTCTGCACCAGAACGATCTCTCCCTTTAAAACGACAAAGAGAACAGTTAGTTGAGTAGGCTTTAATGCAGGACACGAATTCCATTATATTAGAAGATGTATCACCCGTTACAGATTGTCATCAATCCAAAAGCACTGAGCAGGTCAGATTAAACGAACATGTGATGAAACATGTTTATCAACAAGATGATATTCAAATTGTGCTGGCTAAAAATATGGAAAGATATATAATGAACAGGAATATTTATCACCAGTTGTAAATTTTGATCAACCCAGTACGAGCACTGATCAGGTCAGATTAGATGCAGACGAACATGTGTTAGAACAATTTTATCAACAAGACATAGGTCAAATTATACAGCTAAAAGTGTGGGGGTGCAGGCCAAACCATTCTTTCGTAGTAAATATGTGACATGTAAAATTAAAAGTGATGTGAGACACAGAGCTTCCTCAACAGGAAAATGTTTCGTATCAAATGATGTTGTTAACTTCACCAATAAAAAATATTAGTCCAAATAAAAAGTTTTTATTCAATCAAGTTCAGTTCAGTGACATCATCAAACTCAAAACTTATTTCCATTGCCAAGTTAAATTAAAAGGGTGAAGTTTGTAATGCGTTGCTGGCAACGCGTTGCTAACTTCACTTAAGTTGTAGAACGTGTTTTTGACAGATTGTAGATGATAAGTTGTATAGCTTACCACTGTAGTAAACTCAATACTGCTACATCTATATGATGAGTGACGTCACATATGTATAGGATATAGGTTTGCCCTTTTTGGTGGCGAATATTTAATTCAAAACTAAATTTCTTTTAAAATTACTTAAAAACTTTTTTTTTGCCGAAAAATTGTTTCAGCTATACTATATACCATGAGTACTTTATAATTTTCGATTAAAAAAAAAATAGTGCACACACCCTATTATGGAACTAGAATTAGCAGCCATCTGGGCTCTAAGATATCTGAGGCATTTGATTTAAGGAAAACCTCTAAACATTTCTCTTTCTCTTTAACTGCCTTCGGCTGTCAAATAGCCTTTGAAGATGAATTTCAGCCAAACAAAACCTAAATAGCTGGATACGCTGTATGATTACATATCAGTTGGTATTTACATTTTTTTACATAAATGGCTCACTGTATTTAGGGCCCAAATATTTTGCAAACATCGAGAGCTGAGAAGGGCAAGGGCAGCCATTTTGAATAATATTTAATATTATGTTTATTGCCATTTACTTTGGTTTTTGAAATAAAAATGTGTTGTAATATTCATTAGTTGACATAACATTTAGAAATAAGTAATTTGAAATCATTTCCTGGCGAAAGAAATAAAAAATTATAATTTTGAGGAGATTAACAGTTTTGTATAAACAGAAAATTTATAATGCGCTTCGTACGTGCGAAATATCAGGTACTTAGATGTTTAAAGAAAAAATTATAACAGCATGTAATTTTATTCACAATTTGTCTTTAAAATTGCCTTGAAATTTTTATAAGTACATATCTAATAAAGTATATGCATTCGTTTTCTTAAATCTATTAAAGGTAATTTTACAGCTAAATAGTTTATAATAGAAAGAATTGTACACTAAAGCCGTTACATAGCAACACATTATTTAATTTCGGTATTTAAAGCCATATTATTTTGAAATTTCTTTTTTTTTTTCTCGCTTATTTAAAGTGGGAATATTTCCCCTACTGAGGCCTATCACCGACGCCAGGAGACGAGCTACCCCCAACCTGAAAATTTTGCCAAACCTCTTCTCTATCGAAGAGTAGGGATCTTTTATTTGCCTAACATTTAATAGACAAGGGACCAACTGCTTTACATCCCCTCCGATGGATGGTATATCTGCTATGTAACCGCCGCCTAAAGTTATATACCTTCTACGCATGCGCTGATATACAGCCGTTAGAAGACAGAGCGAGAACACTGTTTCGTATCGTAATACGAGTATCGGCAGACGTATCTACATTCACTACATTAAAATACCAGAAATATACCACTCAGTCTCTGTAGTCTAGTTCTATCCCCAGCTAAATGGTTGCAGCTAAAAAGCTATAGCAACATTTTCAAAGCAAGAATATGGTGTACCACTTTGATTGTTACAGCGTGGTCACAACGTACCTATTATACTACAACAGTTACCTATTGTGGCAAGTAGCTGCTATAATCAAATAACTGCTAATACTTGCTGCCGTAACATTGACGCAGTTTTTTACAGATGTTGTGGTATTTGGGTAGTACAAAATAAAATATATTTACAAGAATATATACATATTTTACAATAAATTATTATACATATTTTAATTTTCCATTGAAATTTTAGAATGTAAACTAGAAAATCTTTCACATTTATTCACATCATAACTGGTTTTAAGAGAGGTCCAGTGGCAGAGACAATGACAGATCGCAAGAGATTGAACCGAAGCAGGTAGAAATGTCGGAGTACGGGTATTTCAGACTAACTTTCTCTAACAGTACAGGCTCATCAATATAATACATAATAGAAATAAATTACATGCTAATAAGCAATCTGACTGACTATGATTTTATAGTGTTTGCATCCATAATGACCTCTTACAACTCTCATTTTTTATTTCCAAATAGACTTAAGGTAATGTAAAGATCATACCAAACTTATAGCATTCTAAGTCGTAAAACAGAGAAGCGCTCGATCTAATAAAGACATGATGTTCATCTGCTGGACGAGAACTTGAAAATAGCTATTAGAATTTTGCTTTTACACCAAAGATGCAGCTAATAATGTAGAGATAATTCGCTGATTAAATTGGATTGGTTGATGTCTTTTTGATTATTTCTTGTTAGTTAAATCTTATTCAACAACAGGCATGTACACTTGCCTGTAAACAGAATAGTACATTATTATTATAGTCTTCGTAAATAGAAAACGAAGAGTATATTGCATTCGATCGGCACATTTCTAAAACCGGTAATATTGCTCGTAGAGAAAAAATTTTCATATCGCTGTGTTGGTGATCGAATTCTGAACAACTTTCAAAATGTCCGTCTGTCTGTCTGTTCGTCCGTCACGTTTCTTGTAAGCACGATAAATTAAGAACAAAAAGTCAGATTCTATTGAAATTTGGACAGTAAGTTAGTGTTAACTAGAGGAAGAACCCTATTGTTTTTGAACAAAATCAATCAATAAATAAAAAGTCATTAATTTTTTAAAAGAAAAAAAAAATTTTTTGGTTTGTAATTAAACAAAAAATGTTTGAATTAATATCATTTACAAAAAAAACTGCGAAGAGTAGCCTATAGAATGTGCAACAATTATATAACAAGTGTAGTAAATCGGCGAAGAGTATAATGGTTAGCTTGTTTATTATCTAAATTACCGGCTACTATGCAAACAAAAACCACAAGTAAAATTGGACACCGGAACTTTTGACTCGAAACTCTGCCAATTCAGTGTTTTCCGAGGTGTTTTCACAAATTTTAAAATCTCTTTGACTGTAAAGATAATACTTAATTATGGTTAAAAAAATTAAATTTTCCCAAGCAATCGATTTATTCCTTAAAATTTTACCGTGAAAACGGTACGTCCTTAACATTTTATAATGGAAAGTAAGTGGTGTTTTGTGCCAGGATGCAAAAATGCATCCAAGAAAGCACCTGAAAAGGTTTTCGTGACAGTACCAAAACAAAAACAACGCAAGATAAAGTGAATTAAAGCCGCAAGATGTGATCCATCTACAACAGTATTTTTCTGTTGTGCGGATCATTTCAAAGTAAGTTGAATAAGTAATATAAGTTTAAAACTTAATTATTATGCGAGTATTAGTCTAAAATAGTGAATAACTAGCTACCTAACCCTGTTTACATTACAAGTTTATGAGCAATATTTATAGGTTATGTTTATATAATATCAACCTTGTATGTATATATTGAGCAACTATATACAATAATCATAATATAGGAATCAATAGATTACAGAGAGAATAAAAAAATTTAGTACTTATGTTGTAGCTTTAGAGCCCCTCACTTCTGCTATGTTGAAACGTTCATCTTTCTTCATAAATTCTGCGATCATGAACACATCCACTGCCGGTAAATTTCCTAAAGTAGCTCTTACGAATCCTGTATTAGCCATTTCGAATTAAATCACAGGTAAAAACGTACTAAAAGTTTTTAAAAATGCTATGTTTATATACTACGTACATGCGATATTACCGTTGGATGTAATCGATGACGTTATGTTAATTATTTGTTGAAATATTAATTTAAGACGACGGATTGGTCTTTAAATACAGGAAAATGCTTTAATACATTAAGTACTTCATTTTAATAATATAGAAAAAGCTAACTTGCATATAGTGAAAACACCTAATACCGTTATAATTATGAAATAAATGGACATAGACAATTTTATGGAGAATTAATTTTCTATAAAAAAAGTCAGTGGTAGCATACATATATCTTCAATACTTTAGACGTGAGAGTGATTTGAAAGTTGAATACAAAATTTACATTCGTCCAGTGTGCTACCACTAACTTTTTTATAGAAAATTTAATTTTCTATAAAATTATTTACGTCCATTTTTTTCGTAACTAACGGTTTTGGCAGCAGTCACTGAAGAAACTGTGGTGGAAAGACAGTTTCTCCAAAAGTGGAAGCCAAACATTCGACAGTGTTGTACTTCTCTATCTTCATCATACAGCTGCACTAAAATGAAACGGAAGGAGGTACACAGTTTAATGACAGACGTCATTGTAATTGCCCGCATGTCGATAGTGTAGAAGAAAGGGATTCACTTGTTGATGGCATTTCATAGCTGGGCTGCACACTTTTATAACTTAGAATGCTATAAGTTTGGTATGATTGATGTATATAATTAAGTACTTACAATTTTCTATTTCCATATTTATTCTTTTGATGTATCTCCTAAGCACACCCATATAGAGCAAAAGGCACAAGTTGGGTTCCTGAGAGTAAAGCAAAACAAGACTACATCTATGCAAAATAGAGGACTACAGCTTCCGAGCACAGGTATGACAAACACTGTGACAACCAACCATGCGGGGCCTGCCTTTTTTATAATACCATCTCTGAAACTTGTTTCTGTGAAAGAACTCGATAGACTGCTAAACTACTACCATTCAATAAGCTACTACCATCGTTCTGTTTACCATACCTAAAAAAATAAAGGATAAGATGAACCACCCAAACATTATGCCAATGACAAAAACCTACCTTAACAAAATGTACCGTCCTAAAGTTCCAGGACGCTACAATATATATAATTTAATTATGGGGTTCTTAAAACCACTATAATAGCAGATACTTTAAATTTATTTACTTTTTGTTCACAGAATCCTAGAGCTGCCAAAGTCTTCATTCCCACTCGAAGATCTATCAACCTGCCCTTTTGCTACAGTATAAATATAAATTAACTTTAAAAATATACACCGAGCGCCATCTGTTATTCTACCAGCAAACCCAACCGATTCTTAACGAGTAGACTAGAATTAACTGTAAAATATACACCGAGCGCCATCTGTTATTCTACCAGCAAACCACCGGCTCTTATTAGTTAGAAATCTAAATAGTGCAATAATTAAGTAGATTTGATAATAAAAACAGAATTTTAAGTAAACACTTTTTATCATTTTGCGGTTGGCAACAATTGATAGCTATTTTAGAGGAGACAATAAATTAGGCATTTCCGATTCTTGAAGCCAAGAACAAGACGTGTTTGTGCTGTCTTGCCGCAGATTTAAAGCCTCAAATTCCTGGAGATAGGTAATTAAATAAACCAATATCTACTAAATTATAATCATTGACATTTATTGATTAATGTATATGTATTTAATTTGTAAAATCGCCAGCATTCAATCCGATGTTAAGGGATATTTAATAGGTTAATTTTTGAAGCGCTTGGGTAAAGATGCACGCGTGCCATAAAAAACAGCGTCAGTAGCTAAAATCTATGTTGGATAAGGAATTACATTTAATTCTGTTGCTTATTGTTAAGGGGAATTAATTGTGAATTTAAAGTTTTAAACGTGATTTAAATATAGGTTTGGGCAATAGTAGAACGCGGTTTTTTAAATTTAGTAAGGTTATGAAAATATCTTGGAATTTGGTAGGGAATATTTGGGCATTTTTAGAAGAAACGTTAAGGTCTTAAAGCATTACGTGGGGGTATTAACGCACCCAGAGTGCCTTTTCAAACAAGTAAATGCAAGGTAGAGTAACACGATGGACTCTTTTAGGTGTGAGGTAGTAAGTACCAGCCTGCGAGGTAATAAGTACCAGCCTGAAGAGCTATTAAGTAGCAGCCTGATGAAGTATTAGGTGCCAGTTTGAAGAGGTGGTAATGACCAGCCAAAGATAAGCCTTAGGTGTCAATTAAAGTGACCAGCTTGATGGTCATGGTCCTGTGAGGATAACCTTATTTAGCCCAGGAGGAAATTGTTTGCCCACATCCACACATGTCACTGGATATGGAACTTGTATAGCGACAACATATTAATCAGTCTAGTCTCAACGTTTATCAGTAAACGTAACAAACAGAGGAAGGGGAAGAGGAGATTTGAGTGGGACGAGGCGCTCTGGCAGTTCATGTACAGGATCTTTGGTGAGAGTGTCATACTCCTTTGAACATCTATACGCTCAACTTCTTGTGAAATTTTTACTGAACATATAATTTTTAGCCTTCAGCAAATGTAAATTTTTTATCTTTAACTTTTCATCGGCCGTCAGCCTTTTAACATTCTAACTCCTACTTATAATTTATGTAAGGAAGGTAGCTACCCTCTAAATTTTAAATTTTTTTTGTTAATCAAATATCTAAATTAATATCAAATATTTACCATTTCCAGTTTTGTCTTTAAAATTTTAATATACAACTTATTTTTCTTACTTTGTGTTTTTCATAATAAACTTTCTAAAAACTCATGATACCTATGTAAACATTAAGGCCACTGAATAGCCACAGTATTACATTTTTGAAAACCAGTAAGGCATAGGTATCGAGCAATTGGCTATTGGCGCCTAACAATTCTAAATTTTAATTAATTTTCGAACCACGACCCAGCCTCCACAAAATAAGTGAGAACCGGGTAGTTTCATCGTTCCTATTCCACTCAGGGGCAGGAATTGATGTTACAAAGTGACGCATTCACAACGTGGGGCTTGCGAGTATAGAAGTTGAGTGTTATTAAAAAAAAAAAAAAAAAAATAAAACTTTGAGCTGTTGAGACAAATTGTCACATTTTTAATTTTGTCCTATTTTTTGAATTTTCTTACTGTTTATATATTTGTGTGTATTACTGATATTATGTGTATTGTTTATGGTTGAGACCTCAATATTTGATTAGATTAGTTTTGCAAAGTCGTGAATACTTTTGGGTTAAATTAAAGAAGATTAAACATTGCGGTAAGACAGTTACAGGAAAATTTTTGAGTCCTTATTGTAGGAATAAGATAATCGTAGGGTGAAATACGAGTTATCGTAGTATTTTTGAAAAAGTCTAGAAAAATAATACAGGGGCACAGGGGTTATAAATACTTAGTAAGCCAGTGAATTGAATTTTGATATACCTTGCAGTTTGTTGAATTTGAATAGTCGAGTTAATCAAAAGTAAACAAAATGTCTGAAATTTTCATACCTACGTTATTACAAGCTGATCAAGTTGATTATGAGTTACGCGTAAGAGGTTGTACTACAGTTAGGGACACAGAAACATGCTGTAGACTTTTAACACGAGCTCTAATAGCCAAACCATGTAATGATTTATCTCTGAGAGATCCATTATTTAATTTTAATACAGAGAAAGTACAAGTAAACAATACTTTAGATTCCATCAGAAATATAATTAACAATTTAGATAATCCTACGGAAAATGATTTGCCAGTAAAACAGGTTAAGTCACAGTTAGTACATATTATGGTACGAATAAATAGAATGCCTATCCCAGAACAGAATTCTGAGGAGACGGTAACATTTCAAAATGAGTCGAGGGCTACGATTTACTTACTAGAAGCAGATCTTTATGATAAACTGAATTTAGAAGTAGTAGATGATTTAGCATTACAAGTAGGCACTGGTGTAAATATAGCAACTAGTCCTAGTACTAAGTTTGTACCTATCTATAAGTGGGGTGTCACGTTTGATGGCCAGCCTAATAATGTAATTTCATTTATTGAACGAGTTGAAGAGTTAGCAATAGCTCGAAACGTCACTAAAAGAGAATTATTCCAGTCAGGGTTAGATCTTTTTTCGGGACCAGCTCTACAGTGGTATCGATCTGTTAAAGGTAGTAATGAGGTTAGAACTTGGGAAGATTTGGTAGAACAGTTGAAAAATGATTTTTTACATGAGGATTTTGATAAGAGTATGAGTGATTACATTGAAAAGAGAACACAACATGTGGATGAGCCAGTACATATTTATATTAGAATCATGGAAGCTTTATATAATAGACTAAAAACAAAACCAAGTTTAGAAGAACGCATTAAACAAATTAGAAAGAATTTATTGCCATATTTTGCTACTCCTTTAGCCTTATTGACTATAGATACAATTTCAGAATTAATTTCAAAGTGCAAAAAAGTAGAATACGCTGAGGAAAGTACCAAAAAATATATACCGCCTCCTATGAGAAGTAATTTAGTGGAAAAGGATCTTTTGTATGTTGGGTTGCCTTCTTTAGATAAGAATAATGTTAGGGAATCTCATGAAAAGTCTGTTAAGTCTGTATCACCACCAAAATCAAATTTTAAACCTAATCGTAGAAGTCAACCTGGGCAATCAAATGTTAATGAAATCAAAACTACCAAGACACCAGTAATCTGTTTTAATTGTAAAGGTGAAAATCATGTTTTTAAACAATGTAGGGCTAAAAGAAATAAATTTTGCTTTAAATGTGGTGAGTCAAATGTCACATTTAAAGAGTGTAAAAAATGTTCAAAAAACTAACAAGGGGGCCACGTAAAGTTAGTCAACGTCCAAACCCCCGTAGTTATAGTAAGTTTAAAAATGTTGTGACTAACAAATCAGATTGGAATTTTTGGTTAAGTAAAGTAAGAAATTTTTACAAAACTTACCATATAGTTAGTGATGAAGTACGAGTAACACCTCTATTGTTGTCTAAAAATGGTGACGATAGACCTTACATTTCAGTTTTTTTATACGATAAGAAATTTTTAGCTTTAGTGGATACTGGTTGTAATCGTTCTGTAGTTGGAAGCAATGGTGTGAAAATTTTAGAACAATTTAAATGCAAATTTGTAACGTCAGATCTAAGATATGTAACGACAGCAGACGGTACTCCTCAAACTGTCACAGGTATAGCTCACTTACCGCTCAAGATTAACAACATAGTTCGAATACTTAAGGTTTATATAGTTCCATCTTTGCCTAGTTCTTTTATTTTTGGTATAGATTTTTGTAGGTTATTTGGCATTCATTTAGATTTTGAATCAAATACTTGGGTAAATAAAGTTGGTAGCATAAGAGTTTCAGCTCTGTGTCGTGTGAACACAGTTGAGACCAATGATGGCGGTTTGGCTGACTTAACTGGAGTTCAGCTCCGGCAAGTTGAAAAGGTCAAGCAGTTATTCAAGGGACTTAGTTGTGGGAAGTTAGGCCTTACCGATAGGATGGTATATCATATAGACACTGGAAATGCTGAACCTATCAGGCAGCGCCAATATCTTTTATCACCACATATGATGAATATTTTAAATGAAGAACTTGACAAAATGTTAGAACAAGATGTAGTTGAACCTACTTTTAGTGAATGGAGGTCGCCAGTTTTATTAGTTAAAAAGGATAATGGAAATTATCGATTTTGTTTTGATGGTAGATCTTTAAATTCAGTAACTGTTAAGGATTCATATCCTTTACCTTTTGTAGACGGTATATTGAGTATGTTACGGGACGCTAAATATATCAGTAGCATAGATTTGAAAAGCGCTTTTTGGCAAATTCCACTTTCTGAAACTTCCAAACCCAAAACCGCATTTGCTGTTCCGGGAAGGGGCTTATTTTGTTTTAAAGTACTACCATTTGGTCTTGCAAACGCTGCACAGGCTATGCAACGGCTAATGGACATTGTTATAACACCAAAATTAGAAAATAAAGTTTTTGTTTATCTAGACGATATAATT
Source organism: Stenurella melanura (assembly GCA_963583905.1). Lineage (NCBI taxonomy): Eukaryota > Metazoa > Arthropoda > Insecta > Coleoptera > Cerambycidae > Stenurella > Stenurella melanura. The sequence continues at coordinate 75,836,871 of OY757315.1, forward strand.
GTCACCGCTTCTAGTTTTGAGGAACACGTATCAATTTTAAAAGAAGTGTTTGATAGGTTGAAGGATGCTCGCCTAACAGTAAATTATGAAAAATGTCAGTTTTTTAGAAAATCTCTAAAATATTTAGGTTATGTAATTGATACTGAAGGTGGATTACGTACAAACCCTGAGAAGGTAGAAGCGATGATCAGTTATCCTCGTCCTACAAATACAACTCAGATAAAACGATTTATAGGCATGTGTTCGTGGTACCGGAGATTTTTACCTCATTTTTCGACTTTAGTTGCTCCGTTAAATGATTTGCTAAAAGGGAAACGTGGTAAAAGACAACCAATTAAGTGGAATGAAAATGCAGAACAAGCATTCTTGGCACTTAAGCAAGCGCTTATCTCTACTCCAATCCTAACTAGTCCTGATTTTAAGTCAAATAATTTTGTTATACAGTGCGACGCGTCTAGTACAGGATTAGGTTGTTGTTTGACACAAGTACAGGGAGGAGAAGAAAAGGTAATTGCTTTTGCCAGTCGCTCACTAAATAAGGCAGAAAGAAACTACAGTATTTACGAGTTAGAAGTATTAGCCTTATTATTTAGTTTAGAGAGATTTCGGCCCTTCGTGGAAGGTCAGAAGTTTACAGTCATAACTGATAACTTAGCGGTTAGCTGGTTGCATAAGTTAAAGTCACCTACCGGCAGATTAGCTCGCTGGATGGTTAAGTTGCAACAATATGACTTTAATTTAGTGCACCGTAAAGGTAATTTAAATGTAGTTCCTGACGCTTTATCTAGAGTGCCGCGGGACGAACCGTCAGATAATGAAGAACAAAATTTCACAGTAGGTTCATTATCACTTAATCAGGAGACTCTAGATGATTGGTATATTAAATTACGTACAAAAATTTTGGCAAATCCAAATTTGTATCCATTTTTTAAGGTAGAGAATAATTTAATCTTTAAACATGTTGCTAATAAATTACCGGTGAAAACTAATTTAACAGAATGGAAACTTTTGGTACCACTTTCACAACGAAATAATGTTCTAAAACAATGTCACAATGAAAGTACGGCAGCACATTTGGGGTATTTTAAAACACTTAAGAGAATTTGTGAAGATTACTATTGGCCTAAAATGCGTAAGGATGTACTGAGATATGTCAAGTCATGCAAGACTTGCGGTTCGCAAAAAGTGTCATTTTCACGTTACGGTTTAATGGGGAAAGAAAAGAAAGTAGAATTTCCATGGCAAGTCATAAGCGTAGATATTTTTGGCCCGGTAACAAGAAGTAAAAGGGGTTTTTCATATCTTTTAGTAGTTTTAGATTGGTTTACTAAATATGTTCTCGTACATCCCATGCGTAATGCCACAGCTCAGACTATATCTAAATTTATGGAGAATGACGTATTTTTGATTTACGGTGTTCCACAGTTCATAATGGTAGACAACGGGAAGCAGTTTGCTTCATCAGTTTTTAAGAAACTGGCCGATCGGTACAAAGTACAAAAAATTTGGTTTAATGCATTGTATCACCCACAAGTAAATCCAGTCGAGCGATCGAACGCTACGATAGGTACAGCTATACGCAGTTATATCCAAGATAATCATCAGGATTGGGATGTAGAAATTTTCAGAGTTGCTCACGCAATCAGAACGGCTACTCACGAAGTAACTGGTTTCCCTCCTGCTTTCTTGAATTTCGGCCGTAAAGTTCCCATTACAGGAGACTTTTACGGGCAAGTAGAGTCAACATCAGGCATTCAACTAGCCCCGGGAGATAGGAATAGGTATTGTGATGACATATCGAATCTTTCGGATACATATAAAGATGTAGTAAAGCGGTTAAATAATGCTTACCAGAGAAATCAGAAAACATATAACTTGCGTAGGCGGGAAGTTAAATATGAAGTAGGTGATAAGGTATGGAAGAAAAATAAGGTTTTGTCAGATGCTTCCAAACATTTTTCAGCTAAGTTAGCACCCAAATTTGTACTTTGCACAGTTCGCCAGAAAATTTCTAAATTAGTATATGCATTAAACCATGCAGACGGATCTGATGCAGGTCATTGGCATGTTTCTGATTTAAAAACGTACTATGGATCAAACTCTGACGTTTCAGTCGGGTAAACATTTTTATAATGAATTGTCCATTAAGTTAATTACCCATAAATTTAGATTAGGCGCACTAATTTTAATTAAGATACCTGGAAGGTTTTTGTCTTGCGTTGATAGTAGTTTTCTAGTAGTGTAGTTTGTTGTCAGTAAACTTCGGAAATATTTTTCCGGCTGGATATCTTTTATCCAAGGGTTGAAGGGTGGGCCACGTTTAGTGGGTGTAGCGTCTTCAACGTCTGCACGCCACGCAGTTGATGTGAACCAAGCAAGTGAAACTCAGCAAGATTTGTCTCGAGGATATGGAATCCGATGTAGTAACGGTTAAGCCTTTTGTGATTATACGACATTTTGGTGATTTTCATGCGCTTGGAAAATATCAATAAATGACATAACATCGTCATTCTTCTTTGTGTTGTCCTTATTTTCATCTATACTTTCTATTTTTCCACTTCTATAATTCTTTTGTGTTACTCTACTTAAGTTTATGTTTGAGGAAGGGTTAGGGCAGACTGAATTTCGTTAGGGAAACCTTCTACCTGTTAGTTTTTATTATATTTATTGTATTCTATTTGCCAGTCTTGCTAATGCATTCTCGTGGTCTGGTAAATAAATATAACTGTTCAGTTGTGGTTTGAAAGTCAAGGGAAATTTGTTAGGAGGGAATATTTTTCCTGGATGGTCAATTTGCCCCTTGATAAACAGTGAGTTAGTTTTCCGTTCGTTAGTTCAGAGTAATGTCTTTACCAAACCTGACTCAAAAAGATTATGCTTTGCTTGTATATTCCTTTTGTATTTCTGACGTTTCTGGAGAACATCCTACTTGAAATCTTCTAGTATCTTAATTTTGGTTAAGTGTTCTGACTAACTTCGTCCTAGTTTTGTTTGTTTAAACTTTAGTTACTTTTAGTATTATATTTTCTAGATGTTTACAGGTAAGAAGTAATCATTATCCTAGTTCGTAGGATATTTAACGGCCATTAAAGGAACTTGTTCCGGGATGGGGATGGACTAGTTTCGGCCGGGCTGTCTTGAATGACAGGTGGTTAAGGAGGGTCGAGCGTAAACATGGGTAAGGGAGCTTGTCAGTCAGGAGTGACCTAGGTCGTCTGACGGTCTTCGAGAGACATATCTCAACCTCCCCGCTTCACCTCAGCCCTTGGCCAGTCGCTTGATCGAAACACTGTTCATCGCGCCTGAAGCAAGAGCTTTCCAGAACAATGGTCCTTTTTGTTGTTTAGTCGTCACGTATTTCTAGTTCAGCCTCTTGGAGCTATATCCAAAGTATTTTAGTTGATACGTACGTCTAATTTCAGCCCTTTGGAGCTACATCCAAAATAAATTTGTTTGATTTATTAACAGTCTGGATATTTTATCCCACTGTTAAGGATAGGCAGAGAACTTGGTTCCTGTATCGTGGTTTAGATGTGCTTATGTCTACTCCAATTTCAGCACTGGCAGCCGCTACAACGCTGCTCAGGCACTACACCACAGTGTCTGTGGAGACTGATGTTTGGGTCCTCTCCTAAAACATTTTATGTTTCCTTTCCGAACTCTCTTCAAAGAGTTTCTTGTATGTGAAATGCTATACAAGCTTTATATCGATTTAATTCTACTTCCAATTTTGTGTCTGAATAATTAGTATTCAGGGGATATTTTATATCTGGTGGAATGTGGTATTGAATAGATTATGTTTTGGAGCCTCTCGGTCTCTGAAGTAAGTGAAATATGTATAGTGTATATGCTAATATGGCTTGGATTAGTACTACATTGACTTTACCGATTGTGTCTTTCCCAATTTTGTCATTACTGAATTTGTCGTCACTGATTTTGTCCCTGAAATATTAGGCGTGTAGTACGCGAAGCTACTATTGAGTACTAAATCCTCTCTTATAGCAGCATTCACTAGTATGTAAGATATTTACTTTTAGTTAGTTAGTAAGAAGTTAAGGTCTAGGAACCGTACCTGTCTTATAGCTTAGCTTAGTCACAATTCGGTTTATAATTATTTATGGTTAAGTTACCATATCTCAATTATTTTAAGTTAGCTTTAGTTATATCCATCAGCGGATAAGTAGAAATTGAAGTCTCAATTTATAGGAAAAAATACATGTATGGAAGTACACATATTTTTTTGTAGAGGGAGAGAGAAAGTGTACCGTCCTAAAGTTCCAGGACGCTACAATATATATAATTTAATTATGGGGTTCTTAAAACCACTATAATAGCAGATACTTTAAATTTATTTACTTTTTGTTCACAGAATCCTAGAGCTGCCAAAGTCTTCATTCCCACTCGAAGATCTATCAACCTGCCCTTTTGCTACAGTATAAATATAAATTAACTTTAAAAATATACACCGAGCGCCATCTGTTATTCTACCAGCAAACCCAACCGATTCTTAACGAGTAGACTAGAATTAACTGTAAAATATACACCGAGCGCCATCTGTTATTCTACCAGCAAACCACCGGCTCTTATTAGTTAGAAATCTAAATAGTGCAATAATTAAGTAGATTTGATAATAAAAACAGAATTTTAAGTAAACACTTTTTATCATTTTGCGGTTGGCAACAATTGATAGCTATTTTAGAGGAGACAATAAATTAGGCATTTCCGATTCTTGAAGCCAAGAACAAGACGTGTTTGTGCTGTCTTGCCGCAGATTTAAAGCCTCAAATTCCTGGAGATAGGTAATTAAATAAACCAATATCTACTAAATTATAATCATTGACATTTATTGATTAATGTATATGTATTTAATTTGTAAAATCGCCAGCATTCAATCCGATGTTAAGGGATATTTAATAGGTTAATTTTTGAAGCGCTTGGGTAAAGATGCACGCGTGCCATAAAAAACAGCGTCAGTAGCTAAAATCTATGTTGGATAAGGAATTACATTTAATTCTGTTGCTTATTGTTAAGGGGAATTAATTGTGAATTTAAAGTTTTAAACGTGATTTAAATATAGGTTTGGGCAATAGTAGAACGCGGTTTTTTAAATTTAGTAAGGTTATGAAAATATCTTGGAATTTGGTAGGGAATATTTGGGCATTTTTAGAAGAAACGTTAAGGTCTTAAAGCATTACGTGGGGGTATTAACGCACCCAGAGTGCCTTTTCAAACAAGTAAATGCAAGGTAGAGTAACACGATGGACTCTTTTAGGTGTGAGGTAGTAAGTACCAGCCTGCGAGGTAATAAGTACCAGCCTGAAGAGCTATTAAGTAGCAGCCTGATGAAGTATTAGGTGCCAGTTTGAAGAGGTGGTAATGACCAGCCAAAGATAAGCCTTAGGTGTCAATTAAAGTGACCAGCTTGATGGTCATGGTCCTGTGAGGATAACCTTATTTAGCCCAGGAGGAAATTGTTTGCCCACATCCACACATGTCACTGGATATGGAACTTGTATAGCGACAACATATTAATCAGTCTAGTCTCAACGTTTATCAGTAAACGTAACAAACAGAGGAAGGGGAAGAGGAGATTTGAGTGGGACGAGGCGCTCTGGCAGTTCATGTACAGGATCTTTGGTGAGAGTGTCATACTCCTTTGAACATCTATACGCTCAACTTCTTGTGAAATTTTTACTGAACATATAATTTTTAGCCTTCAGCAAATGTAAATTTTTTATCTTTAACTTTTCATCGGCCGTCAGCCTTTTAACATTCTAACTCCTACTTATAATTTATGTAAGGAAGGTAGCTACCCTCTAAATTTTAAATTTTTTTTGTTAATCAAATATCTAAATTAATATCAAATATTTACCATTTCCAGTTTTGTCTTTAAAATTTTAATATACAACTTATTTTTCTTACTTTGTGTTTTTCATAATAAACTTTCTAAAAACTCATGATACCTATGTAAACATTAAGGCCACTGAATAGCCACAGTATTACATTTTTGAAAACCAGTAAGGCATAGGTATCGAGCAATTGGCTATTGGCGCCTAACAATTCTAAATTTTAATTAATTTTCGAACCACGACCCAGCCTCCACAAAATAAGTGAGAACCGGGTAGTTTCATCGTTCCTATTCCACTCAGGGGCAGGAATTGATGTTACAAAAAAAAACGGTCTTAAACATTTCTCCCTTTTCAAACACCTTCATTATAGATAGGCAGATAAATGGTAATTTTGATGATCCTTGGGTTTTAATTTGTCTTACATTTTGTGTTACATGTGCATATCTTGAATGAGTAGGTACCTGTTCTATGGCAAATAAAGTATGTTTTGTCCGTGCCTCTATTTATTTTTATACCATTAGTTACGTGTAAACATTTTAATTATTTTGCATTCTCTTCTTTCCAGATAACAAAACCTATCAAATAAAATAATTATATTATTATTATTATGCTAACTCACAGATTACGAAAAACTTACTTTGCTTGTCTTCGAATAATGCATATTTATTTCTATATCACATATGAAATGTATTTATATACATAACACCATGTTTTCTAAACAAGTGGTAAGATTTTGCGCCAGTTCCGGCCATATTGCCACTTGCTTGTGATACCAGCGCCGCGCGCCGTAGTGGTAATTCCTGATCTCACAAGAAGGCGACAAACACAAGAAGTTACAAGCATTAGATATTGACAAAGCACAGAACAACATACAATTTTTTTTCATTCGGATTCAGACCATTTAGGTTTATAAGTTTGTGTATTTTTTTACACTTGATGTGTAATCTGTGGATTCTCGGAAATATTGGCTGTGTGTAGGGCAGTTCGTACTCCATTTCCCTTCGTCCGGAATGCATATAAGCATTCTTTACTGTCCTACGGATATGGCAGTATTTGCGAGTATTTCATTGGCCGTTTCAAGGACTTATAGGGCAGGTTGTGTCAACCAAGTTTAAACCAGAGTCAGCTTGATCCAAAATCAAATTCTATGGTTACGAATGTGGCAACAATCGTAACTTTTGATTTTGATCTTTGATCAGGCTGGTTTTCGTTTAAACTTTGTTGATACAATCCGTCCTAAAAGTCCATGCGTTAACTATCTATTTATTCCGTGCTATAGCGGTTGCTTCTGACTAGATGGTTCATGCATAACGTTCGCGCTTAGGGCAGAGTTTAATAAATAGAGAAGACAAGCCTCTCCGTACCGTACCCTCTCTCTCCTCTCTGTTTTACAAAGCAACACAGCCTTACCCGGCGCGCTTTGATTTCATTGAATCTTTGTTTTGAATAGCGTTCTGCTTTATTTACAATTACACGTGTTCTCTCAAATTTTTCTTCTGTTTATAACGTTTAATTTGTATATTTCTTAATTATTTTTTTGTGACAATGGTTAAAAGTTTGTAGAAAAACTAAGTCACCCATAAGTCCCAGGTTGGTATACACCTATTGTCATCTCATCTGTCATAATGTCATTGCATTGCAATCGTCACCTCCCCTCACATACTGTGCGACAAAGAGAGAAGGAACTGTGTGAGAAGGATGAGAAGCCTACAGCCTCCCGCTGCTTATATATACATTACGCTTATGGAGCTTGTCTCCTCTATTTGTTAAATTCTTTGGCTTAGGGTGCGAGAGGTCCCCTGTTCAACTCCTGTACATACGCCAATTTTTTTTTTTTTTATTTTGAAATGTAATGTATTTTTTCACAAAAGGTTTTATTTGACGGCAGAAATGTTTTCCTTCCTTTTCCTATAATGATTTCACTCTTTCGTGTGATGGTTAGGTTAGTTAGGTTGATTTTTATTTTGCTATCTAATTGTTAATAAATTATCAGCGCCGCAGGCAGTATTAGCGTCGCAGACAAGGAAAGAGGGGGGGGTATAATTTTTTATAAGGAATATAATATTCTTGTTTTGATTTTGCAAACAAAGCGTTCCGCCAAATAGGTATATATGTTTGTACTTATAATTTAGAAACATTACAAAGAAATCAACCTTGTTACGTTACATGTAACTTATTATTATATTTATTAAAAATCTTATTATTATAGGTAGAAGTTACACGAGTCAAATTAGTCTTTAAATTATAACATTTTACATAGGCGTCAAGCCGCCGTATAGCTTTGAAACGGCCAATGAAAACTCGCAAATACTGCCATATCCGTAGGATAGTAAAGAATGCGTATATGCGTCCGGAACGCATATAAGCATTCTTTACAGTCGTACGGATATGGCAGTATTAGCGAGTATTTTATTGGCTGCTTCAAGACTACGGCTTGGCGAACACGTAAAATATTTTATTATATTTACAAACGAATGCGACACGTGTAACTTCTACCTACTATAATTTTTAATAAATAATAATAAGTTACATGTAACATAATACAGTTGATTTCTTTATTTATTATTAATATTTCTAAATTATACAAAAATATATTTGGTAGTAGCGAATAATAGTAGAGTGTTTATACCGGAGCTGGGCCTCCCCCCACTACTTTTCTTGACGTCATAGCCGGGGGGGGCAATTAGTGTGGTAGGGGGCAATTAGCGTGGTGGGGGGCAATTAGTGTGGTGGGGGGGTCAATTAGTGTGGTGGGGGTACTTAGTATGGTGGGGAGTAATTAGTATGGTGGGGGTAATGAGGGTGGTGGGAGGCAATTGCTGCGGTGGGGGTAATTATTGAGTTGGAGGGGGGTAATTGGTGTGGTGAGTAGGATGTAATGCTATGACGTTACAATCTTATTCACGGGAGTGGGGCTAACCCTGTCCCTATAAATACAAAAGAGGAGTTAACATATGATCATTGAATAGGCTAGGTTCCTATAGTAAAGATTAATTATGCATTCGTGTACGTCTTGTGGTAAAAGCTTTACACGTAGCGACAATTTACGTCGTCATGAAAGACAATCGTGTGGTAATGAGGGACCTTTCGCAAAGCGGCCTAGAGTTGATTCAACTCCTTCAACATCATCTACTAGTATGCAAACATGTGATTGCTGTAATGTGACTCTAACAGCAACTCAGATGAAATCACATAGAAGAACACTGCAGCATAGGACAAATTCATGTGCCCCTATGATGGATGGTGTAGCTATTGTCCAAACGGCTTTCAAGAACAGAATCATAACATATCGAGTGCATTGTGAAAATAATTATCTGGATTACACAATGTTTTTTAACGAAATCAGACCAAAGATTCTAAATCTGTTGGAGGAAGTGCTGAGGATTCATAAAACAGTGAAAGTAAATATGGAAACTTTCGCCAGGTACATTCTACCAGCTCAAGACATAATTGAAATGAAATCATTTAATACCTCCAATAGTATTTTGGATGAATCCATGAATTTAAATGATGTTTTGGATAGTTTTGTAGATTCTATGGTTATGCAAAGTACTGAGTTTCAAGAACGTGATTCAGGTATGCAAATATTTTTGTAAAGTATAAAAAAAAAAATGATTAACCATTGTCTATTTTTTAGGTTGGGCACTCGAAAGAATTGCTTTTGTTGAAATTAATGTTAACAAGTACAGTCCTTTGGGTGGTTCATCATACATAAAATTGCCGAAATATATTGAAAATAGGAAGGCTGTGGTGAATGTACAGAACCAGGACCAATGTTGCTTTGCTTGGGCTGTGACGTCAGCGTTGTATCCCCCAAATGGCCATGTATCTTACACATCATCATATCCACATTTTTCAAGCGTATTAAATGTAACAGGTATGAATTTTCCAATAAAATTACGAGATATATCAAAATTTGAGGAAATGAATAATATTTCAATTAATGTATACGGTTTAGAGGAGAAATTTGAAAATAATAGGGTTAAGTATGAAGTTGTTGGACCTTTACGTTACTCGGGAAGAAAATTGTATACTCACATAAATTTATTGCTAATTTCGAGTGAATGTGTTGGTGACGAGAATCATCACTGTAATAACGATTGTGCTAATAGTCACTATTGTTGGATAAAGGATTTATCTAAGTTAGTTTCCACCCAAGTTTCTGGTAGCGATCATAAGAAACATTTTTGTGACGGGTGTTTACTTTACTTTAATAATGAACGTCACTTATTTCAACACCAGAGAAATGACTGTAATCATATTTACACAACAACACCCACAACGAAATTTCGAATTAACAAATTTGGTAAAGAAGTTGCTGAGAATATATTAAAATTTGAAAACATTGAGAAACAAATGCGAGTACCATTTGTAGTATATGCTGACTTTGAGTCTATTTTAAAACCTATCAATACGTGCGAGCCAAACCCCGAACGCTCTTTCACGAATAAGACCTTTAAACATGAGCCTTACTCTTTTGCATATTACATTAAGTGCTCCTTTGACAATTCTCTCTCCAAGTTTAATTTGTATCGGGGATGTGATGCAGCCCAAGTTTTTGTAGCGCGTATAGAGGCTGACTTAAGGAATATATATAACACACATATGAAATATATAGTCCCAATGGGAGAACTCACAGCGCAAGAAAACGAAAATTTTCAGAATGCGACCGCGTGTGGTATATGTGGGGGGCTTTTCGAGGGAGAGGATGTTAAAGTTCGGGACCATTGTCACTTAACAGGTAAAGTAAGATTTGGTGCTGCACATTCGGTCTGTAACTTAAATTACAAGTTACCCAATTTCATACCTATTATATTTCACAATATGAGTGGATACGATAGTCATCTGTTCATCAAAGAGTTGTGTAAATACAAGGATAAGGTTGGGGTAATAGCGCAAAATAAAGAAAAATATATATCCTTTACGAAACACCTTTATATGCACGATTATGTTGATAAGAAAGGGGTTACAAAGAAGAAACATTTACAGCTACGATTTATCGATAGTTTTAAATTTTTGTCAGCTTCATTACAAAATTTAGGTGCGAATTTAGAGGACGATCAGTTGAGAACAACACGTAGTTTTTATAATGATGATGATAAATTTAATTTAATGAGACAGAAGGGGGTATTTCCATATAGTTTTATAGATAGTATAGAGAAATTAAATGTAACTGAATTACCATCTAAAGAGGAATTTTATGATAATTTAAACAAAGAGCACATATCAGATGCAGATTATTTGCGGGCTAAGGATGTTTGGAGATTATTTGAATGTCGTTGTCTTGGCGATTATTCAGATATTTATTTGAAATCAGACGTGCTTCTTCTATGCGATGTGTTTGAAAATTTTCGGACAATTTCTTTAGATAAATATAAACTAGATCCAGCCCAGTATTATACAGCTCCGGGATTATCATGGGATACAATGTTAAAATTAACCGGAATAGAGTTAGAATTGTTAACGGATATCGATATGATTCACTTCTTTAAAAGGGGTATAAGGGGTGGAATAAGTCAATGTTCAGAAAGAAAACATATTGCAAATAATAAGTTTCTGCCTGATTACGATCCCAATGAGCCATCATCATTTCTCACATATCTAGACGCCACGAATTTATATGGATATAGTATGTCAAATATGTTGCCCACGGGGGGCTTTACGTGGCTGTCTGAGACAGAAATCGGTGATTTAGATATTATGAATATCTCGGATAATAACCCCCATGGGTACGCCCTTGAAGTAGACATACATTATCCAGAACACTTACACGACTTGCACTCAGATCTTCCCTTTTTAGTTGAAAATATTGTGCCACCCATTTCAAAATCAAAATTAAAAAAGTTAATACCAAATTTGAATGATAAAAAAAACTATGTAGTGCACTACGTAAATTTAAAGCAGGCTATTAATAATGGGTTAGAGGTTACTAAAATACATAGAATTCTTAAATTTAATCAATCTAGGTGGTTAAAGAAATACATAGACTTAAACACCGAGATGAGAAACAAAGCGACAAATAAATTTGAAAAAGATCAATATTAATTAATGAACAACGCCGCGTTTGGTAAGACAATGGAGAATGTGGAAAACAGAACAGATATAAAGTTGGTTACTCATTGGGAGAGTATTAGACGCAGTATGGGTGCAAATGCATTAATAGCTCGTCCAAATTTCAAAACATGTTCGATATTCACTGAAGATTTTGTGGCGATCCATATGGGGAAACAGAAGGTAGAGTACACTAAACCAATTTTTATTGGCTTTTGTGTCTTGGAATTGTCGAAAACGGTGCTGTACAATTTTTTTTATAATGTAATTAAAAGAGAGTTTGGAGATAAGGCTTCATTATTGTATACTGATACTGATAGTCTAATTATTAAAATTTTAACAGAAAATTTTTATGACTTTATGATAGAAAACCAAGATAAATTCGATACTTCGAATTATCAGCACGGTAATATATTTAATGTACCTAAAAGCCCACCGATTTTAGGCAATTTTAAAGATGAGTTTCCCGCGGATCCAATAATTAGTTTTTATGGCACGGGAGCAAAAGCTTATTGCGTGCAATCTGTGGGTAGCGAGTTAAAAAAAGCAAAAGGTGTGAAGAGATCTGTCATTCAAAAAGAGTTATCAATAGACGACTATAAGCAAATCGTTGAACAGGGTGGCTTAATATTCAGAAAGATGAATACATTTCGAAGTCAATTGCATGATATTTTCACCGAAGTAAAGAACAAAGTGGCTTTGTCTCATCATGATGATAAGCGCTTTGTCATCCCCAACACAACAAAAACTTTGCCGTGGGGTCACTCTGACATACAATTTTTTCAAACCGAGCAAGAACAAAATATTCGGTGGTTAATGGCTGCTATTAATGACGTCCAAAGTAGCACTGGTGAAATGGATAAAATGGATCTTTTACTTGCGGCAATAGCTGAGTTAAGCCAGCAATCGTGATTAAAAGATGAAATTTTGTTTAACGTAAAAGTCCAGAATTTTGTAAATTATTTTTAGCTTGTTTGTGTATTTTTCTGTAAAGACATTGTAAACTAATTATAGTTTGGATAAGTAACTAATTTAACATTAGAAGTAGATGTTTTGTTGAACACACAGTTCTAAAATATTATAAATTATGTTAACTCTAGATATGTACTATACTGTAAAAAAAAACATTGTAAGTTAATTTCATGCTTTACACGTAGTAATATGTAATGTATATGTATATATAGTAATATGTATATGTAGGAATATGTAATTGTAAATAAAATGTTAATGAATTGAAGAACCCCTTTTTATTGTTGTTAACTGTTATTGTAATAAAGTATACGCAGAAAAGAATAATTATATGTCGTTACTAAGCTTTGCACCAGAATTAATATTTAATATTGAAATAAAGCATCATTTCTTATGATAGGCACTGTACCGCAGCCTGAGTTACGTGTCGTTTAGTGAAGGACATACGGCAACAACGCTGGCATGTATTCGAGGCTTGCAAGCCGCAAGAGTTAGCGTGGGCCATGTGACAACAAGAACTCCTATCTTTTAAAGTTAAATGAAGCGTTATTTCTTATGATAGGTACTGTACCATGGCCCGTGTTACGTGTCGCTTAAAGTAGGTCATGTGGCAACAACGCTGGCGTCTATTCTAGGCATGTATGCAATCCGTAAGATTCAGTGTGGGCTATGTGGTAACAGGGAATCCTATTTTAAAATCAGGTAAAGCGTAATTTCTTATGGTGGGTACTGTACGAGTCTTTGTTACATACCGGTTAGAGTGGGCCATGTGGCAACAATGCTGGTGTCTATTCGAGGCATGTTTGCAATTCGTAAGATTCATCGTGTGTTATGTGGTAACAGGATATTCTATTTTAAAGTCAGGTAAAGTGTAATTTCTTATGGTGGGTACTGTACCACAGACTGGGTTACATACCGATTAGAGTGGGCCGTGTGGTAACAACACTGGTGTCTATTAGAGGCAAGTTTGCAATCCGTAAGATTTATCGTGGGTTATGTGGTAACAGGAAATTCTATTTTAAAGTCAGGTAAAGTGTAATTTCGTATGGTGGGTACTGTACCATAGTCTGGGTTACATACCGGTTAGAGTGGACCATGTGGCAACAATGCTGGCATGTTTGCAATCCGTAAGATTCAGCGTGGGTTATGTCGTAACAGGAAATCCTATTTTAAAGTCAGGTAAAGCGTAATTTCTTATGGTGGGTACTGTACCACAGTCTTTGTTACATACCGGTTAGAGTGGGCCATGTAGCAATTCGTAAGATTCATCGTGTGTTATGTGGTAACAGGATATTCTATTTTAAATTCAGGTAAAGTGTAATTTCTTATGGTGGGTACTGTACCACAGACTGGGTTACATACCGATTAGAGTGGGCCGTGTGGCGACAACACTGGTGTCTATTCGAGGCAAGTTTGCAATCCGTAAGATTCAGCGTGGGTTATGTGGTAACAGGAAATCCTATATTAAAGTCAGGTAAAGCGTGATTTCTTATGGTGGGTACTGTACCACAGTCTTTGTTACATACCGGTTAGAGTGGGTCATGTGGCAACAACGCTGGCGTCTATTCGAGGGATGTTCGCAAGCCGTGCGGTCCCACGTGGGTTATGTGGCAACAATGCTGATACCTACTCGAGATGACGCGATGCCTGACGTGGCGCTCGACTTTTGTGGCGTGATACATTTCAACCAATGAGGAGGAAGCATCCCACCAATTCCCTACTCCAGGAGTGGTGGAAGTAGAGGGGTGAGCGTGGGGTATTTATACTTTCAGGACGCTTCTAAGGTTCTCTTTGCCTTCAACTTTTTGAACTGTGCAGTTGTGTTGTTTGTGTTGTGTTCTGTGCCAAGTATCACTTGATATTTTAAATTGTAAGTACTTTATTTGTTATTTAAAGTTCGATAATTAGTCTCATAATGGTGAGAAATAATGTCTCTGGTGGCAGCCGTAAAAAGGCAGACGAATCTGAGGCTAGGAATGCTCAGAGGATGATGCAGGGTGTGGCTATTTTGACCAATTTTGTATCGGGCCCTGCTACCACAGTAGGTGCGTCGGTAACGACATCGAGCAACGTAATATATGCTGCGGCTCCGGTGGCACAATTCGTTGTGGCCGGGGCATCTAATAATAATGTACCGACGCCAAGTGGTAGCGCAACAGGTCCGACACCCCTAGGACCTGGTGCAGGAAGTATGGGCCCGACTTATACTATAGCAGGTAGGCCGGGATTAGGGGTAAATATAATTTCCAATGTTAGAATCCCGGCCTCAAACGCAACACAAGCCACACCTAATGAAACCTCTTGCGCAAGTACTAGCACTGGCATTCGTGGGTCAGTTTATGGCGGTCAACAAAGGCACGCGGTAAACCATCCTGACGTGGACATTCATCCTGTAATTCATATCTCCGACGACGATGCTAGAGGAATTCATTCCGATAGCACCGAAGTCACAGATTTACAGGATCGTGAAAACGATTTCCTCGATGCTGAGGAGCTTATTCGTTTAGATGCAAAAGTTAAAGCATCTAAAAGAACAGCTTCTGCATCGAGGAGTCAGGATGGGCGTCGCGTTACCTTCCATCCCTCTTGTGCATCAATATCATTGGTTACTAGTGATGACTCTGAGGACGACTTTGTGAAACCGCCAGAAGCAAAAAAGCCCAAAAGGGGCGTAATTCACAACGATGACTCTGATGATGACTTTGTTGTAAAGCCTAAGGCAAATTTAAAAAATAAGAAAGTAGGGAAACCTAATAGTAGTAAAACAAAGTCATCATCGGTGGCATCGGGGAGTGGTAGGGGCAGGGGTAGGGGTCGATGTGGTGCAAACCCCAACACAAAGTCGTCGTCGGCGGCATCAGGGCGTGGTCAAAGAAGGGTTAATCCACCAACACCGGACTTTTCCGACGCTCCTAGACATATTATACAAAATATTATTGATTTACATACAAATTTACCTGAGCCGATAACCCCTATTCTCGAGGATCCTCCTAGGCCTGTGATAAAGACTGTAGGCAGAGGCATAGGAGGAAAGGGTAGACTGATGAGCCTTAACCAAGCTGTTCTTATGCGGTGCCGCCACGTCCATCCTCAGGTGGCAACGCCGCGCTAGAAGGAACTGGCACTTCTAGCGCGGCGGTGTCATCACCGCTCCGAACACCA
The DNA here is from genome assembly GCA_963583905.1 of Stenurella melanura. NCBI lineage: Eukaryota > Metazoa > Arthropoda > Insecta > Coleoptera > Cerambycidae > Stenurella > Stenurella melanura. The sequence continues at coordinate 75,852,902 of OY757315.1, forward strand.
AGTCGGAATTCTACAGATTCCGACATGACGTTCGAGGCGGTACCACAGCTCGAACCTGCGGAGGAAATCGTAGCGCTGGAAAACATTGCAATTGAAAATTTATTTGTCCCGTCACCAGTTGCACCGATTCAGAATCCTTCAGATTCTGATTCGGATTGCGATTTTCTTTCGCAGGAAGCGGACCGAGATTTGTTTCGAAGTGCCTTTAAAAAACTCAAAGATTTAAGGGTACAAAAGAAACAAAAGTATGATAATGATGTAGCGGCGTGCGCTAATGATAATTTGTTAGAGCTGCAGGCTGAGGCACAGGAAGCCAACGTCGAACAGCGGCTTCAGCAAGCAGAAAATTTGAACCTAGAAATTGAGAGGTTACAATCTCAAATTAACCAATTAACCATCGAAAGGGAACAAATTATCGTTAGCGCAAATGCGGAGAGGATTGAGGCCCGCCATATAATGGAGGGCGTCAATACTCGCCGCAACGCCGCGGCTAAGTCCCGTCGAGAGCTGGAAGGTCTTGACAATATATTAAAAGTTCTTGGCCAGAACATATAAATAAAGGCAAAGAGGTTATTAGGCAATTGTATATATATTAATTATTATGTTTATATTTTAGTAGTTTTGTTAGTTTATTTATTAGATAATAGTATAAAATTTTGTATGGTTTTAAGTATAATTAGTGTAAGTTCTTATGTTTAATTGTAAATATTATTAGTTTGTAATTGTAAAATATATTATTGAAAAAAATATAAAAAAAAGTTAAAATATTGGGTAAAAAAATATATAAAAAAAATTATGAAAAAAAAAATTATTGGTTAAAAAAATATATAAAAAAAATTAATAAAAGAGAAAAATCAAAGATCTAAAAAAAAATATAAAAAACCCAAAAAAAAATATTATTTAGTTATAAGTATCACTAATATGTATTCCTGTAAAAATAATTAAAACTGTTAATAAATTAATAAATAAAATTGATATTATCTTGTCATTTTGTCACCGTAGTCACCTCCCCCTCTTCCCTTACAACCTCTTCCCTTACAACCTAGGTTAGGTTAGGTTAGGTTAGGTTAGGTTAGGTTAGGTTAGGTTAGGTTAGGTTAGGTTAAACATGCATAAAGAGATTTATTGAGCGAAGCGCGGAGCGCTTCGCGAAATCGTTTACCCAAACTGTTTGCGGGCGTAGCCCGCAAACAGTCTGGGTACCTCAACACGATTTCGCGAAGCGCTTCGCGCTTCGCTCAATACCCGACCCAAGACACGCGCGCGCGGAATTCCGGGCCTCTCCTGCGACGAAAATCGCGCATGCGCAGTTTCTCGTAAGGCTCCAAAAAGTCACGCCTAAGCGCTTTGTCCTAAGATGTGTTTAATAATTTAGACCCCTTGTGGATAGCTTTTACACTAAATATTTTTGGTTTTAACTGTGGAGAATTCATAAAATATTTTCTGTTTTAATGGGCGATTTTTTAGTAAAATAAGTAAATGCCTATTATGATATGTACAGTATTTGCATACAATTTATCTAAATTCAGTATCTCTTTCTATATGTTTCTGCATCGGATGCAAATGTAGTCCGCATCCGAGCAGGTTAGGAGGTAACCATTTGTAGTGACATCAGCAGGTCCTCGTGGTTCCTTCGTAACCCATGATAAATATGAGGACTGACCACTCGTCAGTTACAGGATCTTGATACCACACTCGTTCAGGCCATATCAATGGTATGACATTCGGTAAGGTCAAATCACTGGTGGGGAAGATGGTTGGATCTTAAATAGTATTCATATTAAAGCAAATGAAGATAAGTATACTAGTTTCTTATTATATAAGTAGATTTTTACCCCTCACTTTATTTAACACTTAAAATAGAAAGTAAAAAATAAAAATTTTCACATTTAGATATATTTATTTACAAAAAAAAAAATATTTATTTACAAAAAGAACATTTATTTACAAAAAATAATCTAAGAACTAATAATCTATACATTTACAATATATACATTTATAACATAAATTCACCCTGCTCTTCGGGAGAATCTTCATCATCCTCGTAGTCCGAGTCGCTAGCACTTATCGACTCTGTCTCCAATGACCAAGCTGATGGAGACGAGGGTCTGCTTGGCGGCTCCACCTCCATTGATGATGAAGGACTGTTTGACGGGCCTGCATCCATTGGTGGTAATGGCTCCCACCAATCACTACTGTCTGGACCTTCTTCATCCTCCAAATCTTCCAGATAGCGCATTTGTACCACCCAATTACTGCTATCTGGACCTTGCCCATTATATGAGAGCCCCAACATTACGTCGTATTCCCAAAACGGTGTTGTGAACTCTGTGGAGTCGCTGGACGTTACTTCGTTATCTTGGGAAGCCATTTGTTTTCACCAGCTTTGCAGTTTAACTGAGGACCAAGAGACGAGGAGTTTCTTATATTAACGTACCCCCACTCCAACATACCCTACATTAACAAGAGTGGGGTAGTAAGTTTCTTAAAGACGATTTTTAAATTATCAAAGTCATCACCAATATAATAGCACATGAGTTTAAAGACTGTATGACGATTTACCCTCACTTTAATTTACACTTAAAATAGAAAGTAAAAAAAAAAGCAATATTTTTATAAAATATATTTATTTACAGAATAAAAAACAACAAAAAAACAAATTAACCTAAGAACTAACCTAAGAACTAACCAAATACTTTAACTAAACTATTTACATATAAACATATTTACAGTCACAATTTATGGATTTTGATTATTACAAATATTGCAGATCTCCACTGGCCTAATTTGGTACAGCGGATCTCTGCAACATTTGCAATAACCCCTTTCGCCATCCGTCAGGCGTGTTGTGGCGTGGTAGTCGACGTGTCGATGTAAGGAGAGGTTGACGCGCTGTTGGTATGCTATATAACACCCATAGCAAATATGATATTCTGCACCATCCCTTGTTTCAATAGCCACAAACGTCTTGGTGGTGCAGAATAACTCATCCCTGGGGTTCCCTCTTAGAAGGTACTTCTCACAAACATCCTCATCATTGAATGCATCCGCAACGATGCCATCATCTGAGTCTGCATCCGTATCTTCATCATCATTTAATTGCCCTACGACAACATCCTCTTCGTCAACCTCTGGGCCATCTTCCCCCTCGACACCACCTTCTACAGCTGCCACATCTGCGTCGCCTTCATCGTCACTCCACAAATTGTTGACCAAGTCGAACTCCGCCAACCAGCTCAAAAATTGTAAATTGGCATATCCTGGTACACCAGCCATGAAATTTGGTACAGCTGCCATTGTATATACACGAACTTGCGTAAACGTAAACGTAGGGTAGGTTATAATGTTGAAAATCAACTGACTTGTATCGAGTCACCTCCTCGTTTATATCCTCTTTGTAGCCGGTCACGTCATATCATCTCTGACGTCAGCACCCTAAACATCTACTTAAATGTGAATGAACGAGAAGAGGAACTTAGTCAGTATTTTGCTTTCATACTATCTATATATTGTAAAGTGTTAAGTATTAAAATGCCTTTTCCAAAAGAGTGGGAATCCAAACCAACCGTTGCAGCATATCCATTTCGTACGGATGGCCAAATTGTGTGTCATAATTGTTACGTGTCCTGGCCGAAGATATATATAAATTCATGTACTGGATTGTGTGTAAATTGTGTAAAGGAGAATCCTGTGCCAATTAAGAGATGCCAAGAGGTTCGAGGAAGACGTTCAGGTGAGCGTCAATGCCGCAAGTGTCTCCAGCTGCTGACTCGCACAAATTTCGGAATAAACAGAGATGTTTGTCTTATGTGCAGCGTGGACTATCCATTAAGACAGCGGTGTATAGCTTGTGATAAGTATGGGGATGATTGCTGGAATAATATATGCAGCAAATGCAGAACAGACAAAATATTATGCGAACGTGTTGGTCATTTTTATGCAACTTTGACGAGTCACTACAGAAAATGCTGGTGTGTAAGTCAAGAAATCCAGTTCTTGAGGCTGGGGATTTAATTAGGATGTTCGTTCTTTATTGTATTTTTTTTGCTTTCTGTAAATATTGAGATTTAGAATATTCCACATATTTTTGTTCCAAATAAAACATATTTCAATTAATTGTTTTTTTTTTCCTTCTGTTAACTTACTGAAATATAAAATGTAAATAATGTTGCAGTGAAATAAAGCAATTCAATAATCAATCTTGGACGCTTAAATAAAACAATAATGTCAGATACATATTTTATTTCCTTATTACTGATACATAAGTAAATATATAAATTGATTATGTATATTTTACATGGTTTAAAGTTTTATAAATTATACAACATCCATTTTGTCAATCCAAGAGTTGTGTTCTTTGGAAAGTCCAAGCCATTTGACAAATATTTTGTTTTTCTTTTTTTTCAAAACCTTCTCCACTAGATATATATCAGGATATTTAGTTTTTTGTAACTCCATTTCATAAAAACATCCTTTAATTGGTTGTCCATACATATCTTCAAGCTGGTAAGTTGTTGGGTTAGTTATATTGATTTTGACAATTTTGAAAAGTTCAGTTGAAAAATTGACTGTAAAACCTTTTTCAAATACACCTTTGTATGCACTTATTCGAACTACATCACCAATGTGAAACTTCGGTTTTAAAGCAATCCTAATGTGATTATACGCATCCAAACGTGTGGTTGGTTTAACGTCAGCGGGTTTCATACCAATCGTGCGATGTATTTTATTGTTGTACATTTTTGTAATGTTGGATAGAATATCGAGCCATTTGTATTTACCCCTAGCTGAGAATTCTTTATATAACCAATTTTTTAATGTTCGTATCACTCTCTCAACAATTGCAGCCTTTTTCGTACTATATGTAGAGTAATGATTAATGGCATGCTTTTTCATTAAAGTAGAAAAGTTTTTGTTGTAAAATTCCGTACCCTGGTCGCTTTGAAGATTCTTAGGTGAGTAGTTCGATTTTTGCAAAATGCTCCTCATACCCTTCGTAATTTCTATACCAGTTTTATTTCTTAAGGGTCTTGTCCACACATATTTCGAATAGCAGTCGATCACTACGAGGATATATCGATAACCTTTATTAAGGTTCGCAAATGGCTGCATTTCAACCAAATCCATTTGCCATAAATCGCCATAGCCCTTGATAATTGTTCTTCTTCTACGAAAATTTTTTCGGGGTAACCTGTGCAGTTCCTGCACAACGGCCTTCTTTGTAGTACTAATTTCCATGTTAACTTATTGGATCCAATGGGTGTGCAGAGAATACACTAAGCTGTTACATGTTTGCCGATAGACTAATTTCTAATAAGTTAATTCTTCTAATTTATTAATTTTGTCAATTATTTTCTGAAGCTCTCTAGCTTGCTGAGAAATTGAATTTTCCACTGTTTTATGTTCCTTATCAATATTCGCTCGTATTTGTTCATTAATATACTTTTTCATCTCTGCAACAACCCGTACATTTCCTTTATCTATTTTTTTCGGAATTTCCTCATTTACATAAGTTTTTGCAGTAGCAACAGCTAACAAAACTTGACCATTAACGTACTTTTCCATTGCTGTAATAATTAAGTTAGTGGCCTCATCCATAGCCTTGCGGATCTCTGCAAAGAAGGTAGTAAGTCGCTCTTCAACATAGTTACGTGTTACACCATCCTGACTATCTACCGGTTCTCCAATGTTCTTTAAACGTTTATTCTGAATATCGAAGTGATTATCTGCAGTGAGCTTAAAGCCAAGACCTGGTGGACCGCGCACGACTAATGATTTATTAGCGCCGCCTCTTCTGCGTCCAAATTTATCAATTGTGTTGTGACCAGGTAGCATTTCTAATTACATCTGATCTGATTTAAGCATTTCACAGTATATTATACTTCCCCATTATAATTTTGTTAATAGATTATTTTTTCTTCTCTCATTTCCTCCAACAAACTAATTATTTCATTATTAACACCACTGTTACCTGCCATTTTTGAGCTATACAGCAGACGTAGACGATCTACCAACTCTTTCGGCTTATCCCAATAAACATAGTCGACACCTTCACTATTGTATATTTTCTGAAGTGGCATTTGGGGAAAGCCCAAACCAGTTCTGGATCTCGTCATTATTGTAGAAGATGTTAGTGGTTTTATAATATCACTGAATTTCCTCCATTTAGTTTTATTCAAACCCTTTTTGATATCATATTGTTTATATGCTGCTCTCGTCTTTTTTAATATTTCGCCATATATTTGATACTCCTCGTCAAAAAGAGATACTTCATCGCTGCGTAGCACTAATGGATACTTTAAAAATAGTACATCGTACAACTTAGGACTGCCAGAATACGTTCCTAGAGACTTATTACCATACCACAACGTAATATCCCCACTAGAAAACCGCACCTCGGCATTACCCATGTGTAGTTTGCCTGTATGGGGGTCTAGACGAACACCGTATACAGTGTCATATTTATAGTTGCCGGATTTTACATTTTCTAGATGTTGTTTGATTACGCCACATTTCTCTTCTACACTGCCAATGGACCTTTCTGAGCCTGGGGTACTCATTAACGACGATCTTGGTGGTGTTTCCATATAATATGCGTCAGCTGCACTATTCTCGCCATCTTCGCTACTGGTTTCTGGTGTCGCTTTAAACGTACTGGTACTAGCTTTCACATTATCTCGAGATTGTGTTGATTTTTGTGTCGGTGTTGGTGATGCCTGGTTATGTGATTTTACCAGTGAGGCAGATGATATTACTTTTAAAGGTTTTGTTATGGGTTCATACAACCTCTCGAGCGATAGCTGGGTCTCCACATTTCTACTCCTCAGTGAATTAAATTTTTTACGTACAGAATCAGTAGCCTCAACTAGCTGACGTTTCAGATTTATTTTCCCTAGCATGTGTCCATCTGTTTCACTATCACGTTTAATCATCATTTCCACTATATAAACTGACCGATGTAAACCCGGTGCTGTCTGGTGATCTATTGAAATGTTAATTACAGTACTTCATGGATATATGAAACTATCAAGTCCTTTCCTGTATCTTCCCTCATTCACTTCTCTATCCTTGTCAATTACCAGAAACCCATATTTATCTTTCCAACATTCTGCACACATTTCTTGAAATTGCTTAAAAGATACGTCTGGTGAGACGTGGTCCGAGAAAATGTGATGTAAATTCATATCGTCCTGTTTGAACATCGCTATAAAATTACTGTTATCCCTCACTAACTGTTTCGGCACGCGAGAATATGTTTGCGCCAGATAAAAACAGTCTACATTTCTGTGGCGGCCCATTGAGAAAAATGCGCGAATTACGTCTTGCTTTTCACATATAACATCATCGAATATAAAAATAGAATCGGGTTTGGCGTCAGATGGTTGCACTATTTCAGCATTATTACTAAAGGTGTAAAATCCTAATCCCTTAATTGGTGCTAATATGTTACGCAAGAACTCATACTTGGGTTGATTTAAAGACTTTGAATATAGGTATATATTTGCAAAACGTAATCCAACGGGGTTAGTAATCAGCGATATCATTAAATTCGTCTTTCCACAGTTACTCGGACCGATTAGAAGTCCACGAACAGTTGACGGAAGTAGTGGCCCATGACGCGATTCAATTTGTAATCCATATCCAACTTTTTCATCCAAATTATCTATAGAAAACTTCTGTCTCTGCTTTACAATACGCATTGTAGCAAGGTTGAAGACTATATAAATAGATGTACGCATTGCAACTGTTATTTAAATGTCGTCGGTCAAGCAGCGCACAAGTAAAAACCATCGTTTTTTAAAGGCCGGTAAGGGGTTAGTAAATTCCCTTATAAATAATCTTCCATTTGAACTTCATTTGCCAGGTGGTTACCAGTATTGTGGTCCAGGTACCAAATTACAAAAAAGACTAGCGCGAGGTGATCCAGGAATAAACAAACTCGATGCTGCATGCAAGAAGCACGATATTGCATACGATCAAAACACGAATGATTTAGTAGCTCGACATAGAGCAGACTATCAACTTGAACACGCTGCATGGAATCGAGTTAAATCCAAAGACGCAAATTTGAGGGAAAAGGCCGCTGCGTGGTTGGTTACAACTATAATGAAGGGAAAACAACGTCTTGGTATGGGATTTAAGTCAAAATCTGGTACGAAAAAAAGAAAAAATACAGTTAAAAAGAAGAGCAAAAGCAAGAATAACCTAAGAAAGATAGCTTTTGGTGCTGGAATAGTGCGCAAGGTACGTGATGATTTACGTAAAGCTGATGGCAAGCGATTTGCAGCTAAGAATACACGGAAAGTCATGCAAATAGCACTTCAAGCTGCACGACGACACATGAGATCGGCTGGAGGAAAACGCAATATCCGTACACCTCGCATAATACCAATTCCGAAAGTTGGTGGAATTCTACCTTTAATACCAATTTTTGCTGGATTATCGGCGTTAGGTAGTTTAGCCGGCTCTGCAGCTGGTATAGCCAAGGCTGTACATGATGTTAAAACCAGCAGAGAGGAACTGGCTGAAAAAAGCCGTCACAATAGACATATGGAAGCAATTGCTGTTGGGAAAAGTGGCAAGGGACTATATTTGAAACCATATCGTAAGGGATTGGGCCTCTATCTAAAACCACAAAATTCAAAAAACTACTAGACACTCTACCTCGAAAACCTCTCACTAACATCGATCTTAAATATTATGCTGAGAAGATGAAGGTGCCCTATTTTCGGGGTATATTTATGCGCGACACTTTACCAAATTCCGGACCACATCGCAATGAATCCGCCATCATAAATTTGGATACTATAGATGGCCCGGGAACACACTGGGTGGCATATAAAAAACGTGGTAGTTTGGTCACATATTTCGATAGTTTTGGCAATTTACCCCCACCAAGAGAATTAATTCTGTACTTGCGCAATGGTTCAACGTTTACGGATAAAATCTACTACAATTATGAGCGTCAACAAAATTTCAACACAGTGTGGTGTGGTCATTTGTGCTTAAAGTTTCTTTCTTCGAAAGTTAAATAAAACTCCCCAAATGGCATCTGTGACTCCATCGATGGATCGAGAGGCAATTAAACGGATGGGCCACTCATTGATTGCTTTCTCTAGACTACGCAGCTTGTTGAAGATGAGTAAAGAGCAACTTTCAGATATGCCTAAAGAAGTAATGATTGCATGCGCCCCTTATGAAATTGCGTTAGTGTGGGAGAAATTACCCAAACATCTTCAGGATGACATTGATATTTTAAAATACCAGTACTGTCAAGAACATTATTCTCTTGAAGACGAAAATAATGTTGATGTTAACGATGGTCCGTCCCCTCGAAAAATATTTTGCTGCTACTGTAAAGTGGACGGAGTGAACGTGGCGTCAAATAATGATATAAATCTATCTCCATCACCGCCCAAGAAAAGAAAATTAATACACAACTACTGCTGCAAATCGCAATAAAGGCATGCACAATCTCCAAAAACATCAGTCATGTCACGCACTTTCACTTTATCAAGCCGCTCAAGCGTGCTCAGTGCAGAGTTTTATCCCCCGATTGAACTAGATATGGGCTGTCGATACGGTCTGGGATTAACCGGATTTTATTCATACAATTCTATATTTAATATAGACGAGACAAACAATGGTTTTTGCTATAGGACTTCACCGAAAGTAGTTCTCACATTTATCCACATACCGTACGGAGTCTATGAAATTGATGAAATATATAATGCAATACTGAAAGCTATGCCAACGAACAAAAATGAAGAAAAAGAAAAATTATTTCAACTGCGAGCAAACAACAACACAATGAAATGTGAGATAAGATCAAAATATGGAATTGACTTTACACAAGCAAACTCTATTGGTAGTCTGTTGGGATTTGAACCGACATATTTAGCACCAAACAAGACTCACGAGTCGACACTCCCTATCGATATAATGAAAGTAAGAATGATACGTGTAGATTGCAACATTATTTCCGAAGCGTATCTGAATGCCATTAAATCCCATACAATGTTCGAATTTGACATAGATGTTGAACCTGGTTACAAACTTACCAGGGAGCCGGCCAACATCATATATTTGCCTGTTACACCGGAAGGGCGTCAGTTTATCGACAACATTACTCTGCACATATTGGATGACAATGGAGATTTAATTAATTTTCGAGGTGAGAAGATTATTGTGAAGCTAGAATTAAAACAGTTTTAATATTGTAATAAGTACAATGGGTTTCCGATATAATCAACAACGGCTAGCACATCACCAATACAATGTAATCAGTCCTAAAAAGAAGAATGAGAGTGGAAATCGATTCATTCAACGTGTGCATCTTAAACGGTCAAGACATAAATTATCAGCTAAGGACCGCGCATTTCTTCTATCCATTGGTTTAAAACTGAGACAAAATTAAATAATCATGGTGGCTATTACATCTAGTGAAAAACTTGAGGTGTTCGGCGAGCCAGTATTTGATCAGTCACTTGTAAGTTTGCATGAACATACATATAAACCGTATGGCTCACCATACTACAGAAACTCTGATGAAATACGCATTCCTGTCAATTTTCAAGACCTCATACTGGATATTGCAGACAGTTACATTTATATAGAAGGAAACTTTACTCCTAACGACGCTACCAAGAGCTGTTATTTATCTAATAATGCACTAGCTTTTCTGTTCGAGGAAATCAGATATGAAATGGGTGGTGAGCAAGTGGTTGTCGTTAGGAAACCTGGTATCACTACCACAATGAAGACTATGGTATCATATGGACAAACACATTTGCGATCACTACTAACTGCAGGTTGGGGTCTCAACGAACAGAAGCAAGATATTTTAGATAATGTCAGTCATGTTTTCAGTGGTAAGCTACCTCTTAAATTCCTCATGGGATTTGCAGAAGATTACATCAAAGGAATTTTGAATGCAAAGCAGGAATTAATTTTGATTATAGCACGATCCTTCAAAGACTCTTACATTGGTGAGGTTGATGCACAGTTAGAAATTACCAAAATTGAATGGAAGATAAAACATATTGTGCCTGAAGATAAACAGAAACTTAAATTATTAAACAGAATTAATAAGAGTAGTAATAACGCTAGAGTTAAGATGGCTTACCGTATGTGGGATCTCTATGAATTACCTACTTTGCGTGATACTGCTTCTGACATATGGGCTGTTAAAACTACCAGCAGTCTTGAGAGACCTCGATACATTATTATCGGATTTCAAAATAATGGCAATTCCAATGATAGAACCAAGGACTCCACAAAGTTTATACATGCAGATATTAATAATATTCGACTCTATCTAAACTCTGAAGTATTTCCATATGAGCGTTGGAATTTAGATTTTGATAAGAAATTGGACTCTGCAGCTTACTATGCCTATGAGAACTTCCAGCGCAGTTATTATGATAAAGATATGAGTGAACCTATGATGGATCTTGCAGAATTCAGAAAATCTCCATTATTTGTCATAGATTGCTCCCACCAACCGGATGCAATGAAATCATCCACAGTCGACATAAAAATAGAATTTGAAACTCGAAAGACAAAGTTCCCCGAACAAACCCGAGTGTATGCACTTATTCTACATGATACTTATTTAAGCTACAGTGCATTGGATGGTTCAGTTCAAAGCGGTTTTCTTGCTGCAAAGTAAAAAATATTTATTATGGCGCAATCAAGTTATACAGCTCCTATGCTGATAGTTGACTTACAAGGTTTTCAATGTAAAAACAGTGAATTTATAGTAAAAGAATTGGCTGCTGTATGCTGTAATACTGAACAACAAGCACATTACTTTTTCAAACCACCGCATGCATTCTCATCACTTGCGCATGACAAGAAGGTACAATACCAATGGTTGGAGAAAAATTACCATGGTTTAAAATGGAGCCACGGATACATTCAACTGACAGAATTACCATTGATACTTCAGCGACTTTGCCAGAATGCAGTTAATAATTATCAATGTCAATCACTATTAGAGGATGTCGTAATTGTATGCAAAGGCAGAATGAAGAGGAATTTTCTACTTCAACATCTAAGAAGGAATAAGATTATAGACTTAGATGACTATTTGCCCCTTCTACCCAGCCTTAAATTATTGAACACACCAAAATGTCTAGAACATTTTCAGCATAATAATATCAGTCATTGTGCTCTTGCAAACGCTCATTTTCTTAATAGAAGTATTATAGATTTAAATATAAAATTACAATGAGACTGTTTAAGCGTAAGGTATATTTTTCTAGATATGTAATAAGAATAGGTATATTCTTTTTAGATATGTAATAGAAATAGGTAATAAAATAAATGTAATCTTTTAACTTGGTTTTTTATTTATTTAACATCATGATATAATCCTAATAAAATAAATATCAATAAGATATTATACTATGTATTACACAATTATTTATTTGCAACAATGTAACTTAAAATAAATATTATTTATCTTCATCATCAAGCTGATATTTTTCAATAATCCCCACTGGTAGGTACTTCACTATCTCATACAGGAAACGTTTTAATTTCCTTCTAACCATATGCTCACAGAACTCATCCAAACTTAAAAAGCCTCGACAATATCTGTCACATAAATTTGCTCCAGTTTCATATGCATTACATTCTTCTTCAACACGTTGAGCTTCGTCAGCATCTGAGAAGACATTTATATCATAGACTATTGAATGCTGCGAATCTCTCCTTAAGTCCCATAGTTCACAGGACAACCTTTCGATGGCTGATTTAATGTCTTCTGCCTTCACCCATCGTTGAGCTGAATATTGCATCCACATATTTTGTTGGTAATGGTTAAACTGAAAGCAAACACATTTGTTAAAAAATGCATATAAGAACTCTAAATTATTCACTTACTTAAGTAAGTTGTAAGCGCAGTTTAAAACTGATGGAGTTATATTGTGAAAATCAAGTTATTACCATTAACCAAAATAATAACGCCCCTGTATTTTCAAACGAGATAGCAATATTACGTTTTATAGTACTCCTACCATTCTTTCTAACTGTATTTTATTATCTAGTAGAAAATTAAAACTAAATTAAAAAAACTAATACAATTATTGTTTCTAAATTAATCGCCAAAACGTATCATTGGACTGGATTTTGCACCGACATACGTTGGAGGGCGCTGACCTAAATATGTCAATGTGTATTTACCACCAGATGAATTAATCTGATTGATTACATCCTCACTTATATTTTCTACAACTCGTTTGGGTAAAAATGATTTAAAAGTTGTTATTGTACTTTCCTCAAACAAATTTACGATGATTGATTTTCCAAACCGCGTATTGACCACTGACATTTTCTTTATGACATAGGCTTTGTCTTTAATTAATGATGAAATAGGCTTTTGCTCCAAAACCTCAGTACTTTCACTAATCATTGCATTAAGTGCTAATAAATCTAATTCCGAAATTTCCATAGTTAAAATGGGATGTGTACAGTGAAAGAATCGCAAAAAGTAATATAAAAATATTGCTCACTTGAAATAATTGAGGTGGTTGCACTACACTCACTTGCTAACTCTTGAGTATCAGAGATAGATTTGCGTTTTGTGATACTGTCACAGGTCCTTTATAGTGATAGATCAACCCCACCACAATAATTTTCCCCACCACATTATTTACATCCCTAAATATCTACACGTCAGTTAATAACCACTAATTACCTCCCACCCCAGTAATTACCCCCACCACACTAATAACCCCCACCACGCGAATTGCCCCCACCACACTAATTACCCCGCCACGCGAATTACCCCCACCACACTAATTACCCCCCCACTCGAATTACCCCCCACCACACTAATTGCCCCCCACCACGCGGATTACCCCCACCACACTAATTACCCCCCACCTATGACGTCACGAAAAGTGGTGGGGGGAGGCCCAGCTCCGGTATAAACACTCTACTAATAATACAATCCAAGAAGGGCAAGGAACATTTACGCCGTTTTTGCAATTGAAAATAAATTGCGAAAACGGCGCAAATGCTCCTTGCCCTTCTCGGAAATCACCTACTGACTTTCAACGAACGATCTTGACCTACCTCAAAAGATGCTGTGATAACTGTAGAGTAGGTACATATATACCTACACATTTTGTACACATCTGACCGAAAAAGTAAAATAAAAATTATGGAGATAATTAACAAAACAAGGAAGCTCTAAAAAGAAATCGCCAAATCTAAATAGATTCTGCGCCACTTTAGCGCGCATGGACTTTTAAAGTCAGCCAATGAAACGATCAATGAAATCTGCGCAAATACTGTCATATCCAAAGAGTTTAACGAATAGAGGAGACAAGCTCCATAAGCGTAATGTATAAGCAGCGGGAGGCTGTAGGCTTCTCATCCCTCTCACATGGTTCGTTCTCCCTTTGTCGCATAGTACATGAGGGGTGGTGACGATTGACGACAATTGACGTTATTTGTTGGAAATCAAAGAGCGCCAGGTAAGACTGTGTTGCTTTGTAAAACAGTGGAGAGAGTGGGTACGAGGTGTGCCGGGTGTGCGACAAGGACGAAGAGCCTACCGTCTCCAAGGCAACTAAACCGCGACTCCCGGCAAATCGCCAGCTTGTCTTCTCTATGTATTAAACTCTTTGGTCATATCTGTACGACTGTAAAGAATGCGTCCGGAACCAATAGGATCATAACCACTTTTTTTTCCATTATGCTCGATTCTCGATTTGATGGATTTAGATTGTTACTCGTGTTACAAAAAATAGTCGGAATAATGTTTCAAAATTTCTATTTTGATGTCATTGCGCTCTCGTCTTGTTTTGATTAGCTATCGATTGAGTACCCTACTTAACTAGTTTTTTATCCCTTCTTGCGTAAATTTCTTAAAAAGCCACTTTACATTAATGAAATGCATGTGGCATGCAAATTTTTATTGCGAGCATGCATACATCGAGCTGTTTCGATCAGCTGATGGCAATATTTTTCATTGCATTGAATTGGCACGTGTTCTAATCACTGAACTATACATAATAAATGGAAGACCAATACAGATATATGCGCGTGAACAAAATACTTCAATCATGCGATTGAAGGTTCCCGGGATATGCGTCGCCGCAGTCGAAATCTAGTTTTAAAAGTATGTTGGAGCTTAAGTCAGAATGCTTGTGGGGGACGTTATGCGCCAACGCAATTTTTCTTTGATTTGTCTCCTATGGCGGGAGGTCTTAGATTAGTGCAGAATTTCAGAGCCGGCGTCAAGTAATCCTCTAGTGTGTTTATCGCTTGTTGAAATTTAAAATTCAATAATTGTGTTTTGAGCATGACAACTTTTATGTTCTTTAACAAAAATTAAGACATACGTTAATTATATATGAAATGTCAATCTATGCAAGCATATTTTTGATGATTTCTGAAAAAAAGACAAATTAAAAACACTTGCAATAAAAATAGAGCCGGCTCTGGCTTTCAACACACTGCGAATGCGCCCCTACCGGGGGTCGCCATACTTGCGCGAGATTCAATTTGACACACAAATAGGTATAGACATTAGCATTCCATTTATTTTATATGTATAGTTCAGTGGTTCTAATTTGATTGCATTTAGGGATGGTAACGATATGATGAATCGATATAAAATAAATATCGATATATTAATTCTAAAATATGAATATATGCATATATTCTTTTGTTGCACAATATATCGTGTTCAAATATCGAGGTCTTTCTAAATATACCGAAATGGTTTTACTTGCATATTACCCCCCGCCTTTCCATATTTCAGTTGAGATAAAAATTATATTGCGACGAATATCATTGCTTAGTTGTTTATGAAGATATACGATCATACTGAAAATAAAGACAAATCTGGTGACCTCATAAGTATCAAACACCTATAAAATATAAAATAGGCGTTCTATTGATCGCTATGTAGGAAGTTTAATTGCAATTTCTATATCAAATTTTGAATTTGCCGCTCAATAAGGACCCCAATAGTACCATTCAACTAATTTAAATTGCTTTTAAAAATTATGTTTCAATGTCTAAACGGTATTTAGAAACCATAAAATGTAAGACTAATTTCGATAGGAGCTTTTTTATATCTTAAAATTTTTGGATCGGTGAATATTTGCAAATATATATTCGTTTTAGATCTCATTCCAGGGTATAGTTGGTCGGTGGTGCTTACACTGAAAATTGATATTTTGATAAATGAATGTATATATTTGATATATTACGGAAAGGTAATATAAAAAACATTTTAAAACTGGTTGAGATCCCGTACAAATAGAACGCAAGTTATTCGCGCGTTATCAAAACAATGATTGAGAAGATTGAAACTGAAAGGTTGTGGGTAAATAGGGGTAAACAAGCAAAGCAAGTTGTAATATTTTTTTTGTTAATGTGAAAATTCATTACAAAGTCTGTTTGTGGCAGAATAACACCCGAGACCTCGTACTTGAATATTGCAAACGATACCCATATACGAATATAGTCAACCAGATATATTATGCGCTTACCTCAAACGAAAGTAGTCGATTGTTTACCTGGCTCACCATTAGAAGTCTCTTGTTATAACTTATAAGCTCTTGGTTCATTCTTAATATTGGCGGTAGCACAGCCGTAAGTTAAATGATATTTAATTTAATTGAATCATCACTTTATGGAGTTGTTCATTAAACTAACATTATTTATTATAAATAAATAATTAAATCACGCTTATCAATTAATAGAAAGTAGTAAAACAATAATTGTCGGTCAACGTTCATGAAATCGCTCGTTATATCACCTAGCTATTCCTTTGTCGGTCTTTTTTAATGATTTTCAAACTGACTTTGGATAAAAAGCGTAATAAGAGTCCAGAAACAAAGGATTTGGTGTGCAAACTAAAAGTCAATCTCTCAAACTTTTTATGACATCCACCACCCCACCACCACCATAATAAATGGTAGGGATAATTGGTGGTGGCAGACCCGGTATTTACTTCATAACTATCAGTAACCAAAAAATAATTCACTTATAAATCTTATCTTCATTGCTAGCTGTTTATGAAGATTCGGTCATACTGAAAATAAAAACAAATCTGGCGAACTCATAAGTAACAAACACCTATAAAATATAAAATAAGTGCTCTATTGTATTGTTATGTAAGAAGTTTAATTGCAATTTCTACGTCAAATTTTGAATTTACCGTTTAAAAAGGACCTCAATAGTACCATTCAACCAATTTAAATTACATTTCAAAATTGTTTCAATTGCTAAACGCTATTTAGAAACCATGAAATATTTATAAGATGAATATCGATATAGGAGCCTTCTTATATGTTAAGATTTTTGGATCGGTGTAAGTATATTTGCAAAATAAATTCTTCTTAGATCTCATTCCAGGATACAGTTGGTAAGGTAGTGCATATATAGCCTGATAATTGATATTTTGATAAATAAATGTATATATTTAGTATATTACGGAAAGGTTTATGTAAAAAACATTTTAAAGCTAGTCTAATCTCGTACAATCAGAACCCAGGTTATCAAAACAATGAAAAGGTTGAAACTGAAAGGTTGGGGGTAAATACGGGTAAATAAGTAAAGCAAGTTATGGTATTTGTATTGTCAATGCGAAGTTCAGTCTAAAGAATTGCTACCAGGTTAAGTCATTACAAAAGCCTGTTTGTGATAGAATAACCCCCGAGATCGCGTACTTGAATATTGCAAACGATACTCATATACGAATATAGTTAACCAGATATATTATGCGTTTACCTCAAACAAAAGTAGTCGATTCTTTATCTTTACCTGACTCACCATTACAGGTCCCTTAAACTACATTTTGAAAAAAAAATGTTGTATGAGTTTTGCATTTTTCCGGTGGACCTTAAACCCGAAAAAAACGTCGGATCGAAATGAAAGTCATATCTATCGATTCAAGAGCGAATTTAGAAAATTCCGTCCGTCAGTCAGTCGGTCTGTCTGTCACGCCCAGACCCCCTAATCCGTTTTCCGATTGCGAAACTTGGGTGGTTAATAGGAGGTCTTTAGAAAACCTTAACGCCGGACGCTCGGCTCCGTTTGGAAACCGGAAGTACCCGATATAGACGTTTCGAGTTTTTCGGGAAAAATTGAATAACTCGCTAACGGGTAGTCGGATCGAGATATTCCAAAAAAGAGATGGTGCCGCTGGCAAAGCTCTACAAATAAGTATACCAGAGACTATGTCGAATAACAAACGAAAATTGATTTTTTTTTGCAAAAAACTGGTTTTCTAGAAATCGGGCTAGGAAGCACGATAACTGTCCAGAATATTGATCGATTTCGATGAGACTTGGTGGGATCAAAGTTACACGGCCACAAATGAAGCCTATTGCGGGCGGTCCGAATCCGTTGGCCGCAAGTATGTTTTCCAGGGCCGAGTATGATTTTTCAAAGAAATTGATAACTCCCGAACCGAAGGTCCGATTTTGATTTTCAAAAATGAAAATTGTAGGGCTCGATTAGGTCTATTAGTTGACGTTTGTGGGAAATTTGAGAAAACAAAAGCGAATCTACAAATCCTGGAAAACTTGATTTTCTTGATAAATTCTACAAATTCCGAACATTTTCCTAATAAAAATCGAAAATTAACTATTCCGTCGATCAATCTCTATAACCAGTATAAGGCACAGACCTTTTTGGACAATAAATCTGAAATAGAGTTTTTTCGAAAACTTTAAAATAAACGAGTTATTTACGAAAATGCATTTAATAGAATTATTTAAAAACATATTAATTACGAAATGTCATTGAGAACAATAATCGAAATGTAGTTATTGCTATTATTACAAAGAAAACCTGATAACTTTTGGTCAAAAAAATATACAAAGTCATCATCCAACAGCAAAAGTTCAATACTAAATAATAGGTGCCAAATATGGAAGGGTTGCGCAAATACCTTTACAAATGTCCACCATGACTGAATTATTTCTTGGGATGACCACCCTGTACATTTTTCAGTAAAAGTATAATAGGTGCATATGCCAAATATTATTGCCATCTGGCACATTTTCAATCCCACATTCACGTAATGGGGTGGAAGTATTGTGGTGGTTAGAAAATTTCATTTTTTTAAATTTTTCGAAAATTTTCTTAAATAGGTTTAGAATGCCATGAAATGAGAAAATTTTAAATTTGAGCAAAAAAAAAAAATGTTTCCATCTATTCTAGTGTTAAATTTTATTACAAGATGGTAAAAAAATGTTGCAATTTTTTTCTTCGCAAATGGGTTTGGAATGTCATTAAACGTGGAAATTTTAAATTTGAGCAAAAAAAATGTTTTCGTCTAATCTATAGTACCTAGTGATAAATAGATTAAAAATGTTTTCAAAAATTTTTTAAAAACATTTTTAAATTTGTTTAAATAGTTTTAGAATGCCATGGAAACGTGGAAATTTTAAATCTGAACAAAGAAAAAAAAATTCCATCAATATTGGTGGTAAATTTTTTTCAAAAATGGTAAAAAAAAAATCCATTTTTTTAAAAATAGATTTAGAATGCTATGAAACGTGGAAACTTTAATTTTAAAGGAAGCAAAAATGTTTCCATCTATTTTAGTGGCAAAAAATTTTTCAAAAATGTTGGTAAAATTTTTTTTTTTTTTAAATTGGTTTAGAATGCCATGAAACGTGGAAATTTTAAATTTGAGCAAAAAAAACTTTTTGTCACTATTTATTCCGTTTAGACGGTCCACCCTGTATATTTTCCAGTGAAAGTTTAACCATTTCTTCGCTGACAGTAGGGTCAACTACCTACCAAATTTGACTGCTCTCCGTCAAGTAGTTTTTTAGTTAATGCACCAAGAGAGAGACAGACAGACAGACTGACGGAATTGAGAAACCTATATTTTCGTAATCTACGTGATCTGAAACGTCAGAATCCGAAAAAATCTGCGAGGGTGATTTTTTCTCGAATACAATACTTCCCTTCCGTATGCGAGGGAAGTAAAAATAGAAAAATAAACCATGTCAAAGCACTGAGTCATCTTACGACCCTCTGAAAATATACTGAATCATCCCAACAAATTGGACAAAAAGCATATCAAAATGTAGTTTTTTTCACTTGTTATAACTTAATAAGCTCTTGGTTCATTCTTAATATTGGCGGTAGCACAGCCGTAGGTTAAATGATATTCATTTATTTTAATTGAATCGTTTATGGAGTTGTTCATTAAACTAACATTATTTATTATAAATAAATAATGTATTATAAATAAGCAATTAAATCACGCCTACCAATTAATATAAAGTAGTAAAACAATATTTACAATAATTAAAAAGCGATTCTAAAAATTGTCGGTCGACGTTCATGACATCACTCGTTATATCACCTATTCCCTTGTCGGTCTTTTTTAATGATTTTCAAACTGACTTCCGATAAAAATTATAATACGAGTTAAGAAACATAGAATTTGGTGTGCAAACTAAAAGTCAATCTCTCAAACTTTTTATGACATATCTACCATCCTACCACCGCCATAATAAATGGTAGGGATAATTGGTGGTGGCAGACCCGGTATTTACTTCATAACTATTATTAAACAAAAGATAATTCATTTATAAATCTTATCTACATTGCTAGTTGTTTATGAAGATTCGGTCACATACTGAAAATAAAAACAAATCTGGCGACCTCATAAGTATCAAACACCTATAAAATATAAAATAGGTGCTCTATTGTATCGTTATGTAAGAAGTTTAATTGCAATTTCTATGTCAAATTTTGAATTTGCCACTTAAAAAGGACCTCAATAGTACCATTCAACCAATTTAAATTACATTTAAAAACCGCTGCCTAAGGAATCACTACTTCCACATCCAGAATTTTCATTTAAGTCACTTTAAAGGAACTAGATTTGCACTTTAGTACGTGGAAATTATTGGTCATAGAATTTTAATAATATTTGGGGCAGATGTTATTGAAAAGTTTGAGGCGTTGCGGTTTCCACTATATACGATAAAAATGACGGTTCTAGTTTACACTACTTCTTTTCCCCTATTCACAACCTGCCACCTCCCACCCCTTCAATGGAATCATCTCAATCTGATGTCATTACAATACATAATAATTGTCCTAACTTTCAAGTGAATATCTCAATTCTATGTTATCAATCCCATTAATAATGGAGCGGAGATGGCGGGGTTTGAAAAATATTAGAAAGAAATCTGAAACCTTGGTTTCTAGTATGTACACCAAATCCTAAATTTCTGTACTCTTACCAGCTTGATTTACTTATTTTCCCCTATATACCCCTATTTAACCCCCAACACTTCAACGGAATCTTCTCGAAACATAATCTAGTTCCAGATGTCGTTATAATATATACGTCTACCATATTTCAAGTTAATATCTCAATTTTATTTTATCAACCCCTTTAATAATGGAGTAAGGGTGGTGGGTTGAAAAATATTATAAATATTTTGATACCTTGGCTTCTAGTACATACACCGAAAACCGGTTGAAAAATATTATAAAAATATCTGAGGCCCTGTCTTGTAGTATATACATCAAATTTCAAGTTCCTGTACTGTTACCGGCTTGCTTTACCTATTTTCCTCTATTTAACCCCCAACCCTTCAACTGAATCATCTCAAAATATAATCTAGTTCCAGATGTCGTGTATCAAATTTCAAATAAATATCTTAATTTTATTTTATCAACCCCTTTAATAATGGAGTAGGTGTGGTCGGGGATTGAAAAATATTATTAAAAAATCTGAGGCTTTGTCTTCTAGTACATTCACCGAATTTCAAGTTACTGTACTCCTACCAACTTGCTTTGCTTATTTTCCCCTATTTACCCCTATTTAACCCCCAACCCTTCAACGGAAACATCTCAAAATATACTCTAGTTCCTGATGTCATTATAATACATACGTGTACCAAATTTCAAGTGAATATCTCAATTTTATTTTATCAACCCCTTCAATAATAGAGTAGGGGTGGTGAGGGGTTGAAAAATATTATTAAAAAATCTGAAGCCTTGGCTTCTAATACATACACCGAATTTCAAGTTTCTGTACTCTTACCAGCTTGCTTTGTTACAGGGCTCCCAGATAAAGGGGAATATATAAAAAAATTTAACTTTAGAGGCTGATATATCAGCAATACAGCAGGGTAGGGTGGTCACCCTGTGCCCTGAACAAAATTTTTATGTTTTACGTGCAGTCCCCTCTCTGCATTTAATTGGTGGCGAAAGAGGCTCACACGGCCGACTAGACAAGTACCTGGGGTGTGAGTTCGAACAAATTGGAGCTTTCAGATGTACGCTGGTGAAAACAAATACGCTTCTTACTATAACAGATTTAATAATATTTAGGTAATCTTACAGCCAAATACCACAGAGATAACATTACACACAATCGATATTACTTATGTGTGGCCCACACTTAACCTAACACAAAACATGATAACTTAAAACTAATAAAATCTTAACTACTAATAGGCAAAATATGACCCCCCAAGATATATTAGCTTAAACGATTACATTAAAATACTGAAATTTAACATGAAATGAACAAAATAATGTGAATTGAATAAGTGACGATAGGTTCAAGCGTGGTGTTCAAAACTATAAAATTTAATTGGTTATATGCAAAGTATGTACTGATAATTTATATTTAATGTGTACGTAAGAAAGCTGACGGGCTCTCTATACCTCACGTAGAAGGTGGAAGGTGATTAAGGTCCCTCGTTAGGTTATACAAAGACGCTTACCTCCAGCAGGTTTCAAAATGTAACCACTAGGCCTACCAGGGGAGCGTAGCTTCCAATGGAACCAGGGCGGAGAGTCTCACCGGTACACTCAGGATTCCAAATTCACAAAATATTCTGCCAACCAAGTTCCAGTAAACCAAATTCACATACAGATGTACAAATCCAACAGGTAAGATGTGGGGTCAAACATCCCAAGTCCAAGATAAGATGAAATCAAAAGAACAAAGGTACCAAAAAGAACAAAAAACCAAAGAGAACAAAAAATCCAAAAAGTCCAAAAAGAACAAAAAGCCCTTAGATGTTGAGTGGGCTTTCAGAATTCCTTTGCCATGTGCTTCCAGCAAGTCGATTTATCCGGAAAATTCCGTAGCAGTATTTCCCAACAGAAAATCATAAAAATATCAAAATAAAACACTGCTAATTTGTCACTATAGCACTAAATCCCATTAAAGGAGCAAATTAACAAAATGCTATCCACGTGCTCAGTGACACAACTTCTCTTCGAGTCGGCAAACGGAAAAAAGTCCCAAAAATGGCCCAGACGGAAACCTCTGTCAAAATCTGAGAATGACTAGAACTTTGTCCATGGGTACGTTCCGAATGAACACTATACAACATAACCCACAAATCTGATAAATCTCCCTTAATGACGTCTATATTCCACACATAATACAGTATTTCATAATTCCATTAACAAAACAATAGGTTTAATTGATAATAACGGTCTTGAAAGGTTATAATCGAGACGTTCGAAACTCGCTTCCTAATTAGGTACAGTTACAGTGCATTGCTAGCAATGCGTTGCCAGCAACTCGCTGCTAACATCACTGTGCGTAGCTCACATGGAGCACGAACGGTAGGCAACCAGTTATACTATATAACCATATTACGATATTCAAATTGTAAATGTGCAGATACGAAAATAGACTGTAACACCCCCCCAACTTAAAGAGGATTACCCCGTAATTCTCTCAGAAAAGAAAATTGGGGGCCTAAAGACTTAAACTAATCCTAAACTTCGCTGAGCTGAGCTAACCTTAAGGGACAGAAGACACCGAAAAAAAAATAAAAAATAAAAGAGATAAAACTTATATAATAACTACCTAAACAATATACCACCAGAAAGTTCGTTTTACCACTGGACAAAGTCATGGACATCACCAATTCCGAGAGTATTCATCAAGAATTCTCATATAGTCAAAAGGATATAACAAAGATGGAAGGTAATTCAACTCACACCCACTTTGCGCTGAATCAAGTTGCATGAAAAGCCTCGATAATGAGTGTTGCTATATAGCATACGAAAACTCTTGAAAACCCCACCCGGGAAAGGTAATGCTTCGCCCAGTGTAAAATGGAACGAGAAAAGAGAACAAGAGAAAGGAAAAGATAAAATGTTTTAGGGGAGGACCTCTAAGAATCAGTCCCCACAGACACTGTGGTGGAATGCCTGAGCAGCGTTATAGCGGTTGCCAGTGCTAAAATTGGAGTAGACATAAGAACATCTAAACCACGATACAGCTAGTTAATAAACTACTGCCTAAATAACAGATTCTAGACTGTTATTGGGTATTGGATATAGCTCCAAGGGGCTAAAACTAGACGTAAAAAAAAACCACGACTAGATGACAAAAAGAGACCATCGTCTGGGAATACTCCCGCTTCAGGTGCGGTGAACAGTGCCTCTCCCGGACGGTACGTTAAGGGCTGAGGTGAAAACGTGGAGGCAGACTTGTCACTATTAAGAACGTCAGGCGACCTAGGCCACTCCTGCCTAACAAGCCCCCTTACCTAGATGTCCGCTAGACCCTCCTTAACGCCCTGTCCTTTAAGACAGCCCGACAGAAACCTGCTCACCCCCATTCCGAGGCAAGTTCCCTGATGGCAAATAATATACCCTACGACTAGGACGACACGAAACTTACTAAACCTTAAACATACTGAAAGATACAACGGAGAGAAAAAAAACTAGTAATCCAAAGAACAATATTAGATAAACACAATGACTAGACGGTAACTATTACAACAATAGAAATCGATACTTATCCGAACAATATAGATAAGAGATAAAGAGAACATAGAAAAAAAATAGTAGATAGAAGGTAGAGATAGAAATTGGACAACACAAAGAAGAATGACGTTGTTATGTCATAGTTGTTGCTGTCTCCCAAGCGTGTGAAAGTCCACCCAAATTGTCCTCAGAACGTAAGAGACGAAACTGTACTTCGACATCGGACCCTAACAAACAAAAGAATCCCTATACGGTACGATAATAAATCGTTTGTCTAATACTCCACACGAAATACTTCGGTAGCCGACAGGTATCCTACTCTGAGACCATACGTGACGAGCTTCCACTACATGGCTGACATCCAATGCATGGCATGCAGACATCCTTGACGCTACACCCAGCAAAACGTGGCATGCAGACATTCCTGACACTACGCTACACCCAGCAAAACGTGGTATGCTGACATCCATGACGCTACACCCAGCAAAACGTGGCCCTCCCTACAACCCTTGGATAAGAAACTTTATCCAGCCAAAATACATAAAGAAAAAAAGTAATCGGATAAGTACGACATGAAGTGATAAAACCTACAGAAAACAAAATGCGGAAAATTGCCCTATAACCAACGGATACTGCTAAACATATCAGCCACAAGAAGTGCTATTTCTCGGCGTCGTCTCGGGGATCTAACTTCAAATCTTTTATGTGCCATTCGCCTTTCGAGTCACCGTTTGAATCCTTCAACTCATACCGGACCGACGACAGTTTCTTTGAAATCCGGAAGGGACCTATAAATTTAGGTGCCAGTTTGGCGGTAAAATAATTAGCTGCGTTAGAAAGAACGTAGTTTCGTAACCAGACGCAGTCACCTACGGCTAATTCTATCGGTCTCCTTCGCAAGTCATAGCGACGTTTAGCGCGATGATATGCAAGGTCCAAACGTTTACGGACATCTTTGAATAGCGGTTCAAAAGCTTCAGAGCGATTTAAATCTGACGGCTGATCGTCTCGAAGAGGATGGTTGTGTTGGTCTCCCCTCACGATATGCTCTCGGCCAAAATTTATGAAATATGGTGTGTGGCCTGTGGCCTCGTGCTTCTGGGTACGTAAAGCACACCCAACCTTTGGTAGTAGTTTGCACCATTGCCTCTGGTTGTCTTGTACATATGACCTTAACATTGTTTTCAACACACCGTGCATTCTCTCGACCGGATTGGCTTGAGGGTGGTACACAGGATTAAAAGAAATCCTACACTTGTAAGCCTCACACAGTTTCGCAAACTCTCTGCTCGTGAATTGAGGTCCATTATCACAAATTAGTACTTCCGGGACACCGAATAGCAGAAAAACGTTCTCCTCGATTTGCTTTTTGATGCTTGTCGCTGTAGCTTGGCGTAGAGGGAACAACAGGGCGAATTTTGAAAAATAATCTGAGACTGTGAGGATATGGGTATAACCCCCAGAAGACCGTGGTAGTGGTCCCACCAGATCACAACTTAGGACTTGAAATGGCCTAGTGATGGGCGGTCGTTGCCCCATAAGTCCAGCTGGTGCTTGTCTCATCGGTTTACAAGAAATACACACAGTACAGTTCCGCACATACCTAGCTACGTCAGCGCGCATCTGTGGCCAATAATACCTTGACTTTAGTCTCTCGTAAGTCTTATACACGCCTGCATGACCTGAAGTTTCTATGTCGTGATTCTCGCGAATGATCTCTACGCGTTTACTTTTTGGAACGACCACTTTCCATGCTTCGGCTGAACCTGCCAAATCTGGATAGGCTACAGGAATATGTTTAAGTAGCTGCGAATCGCGAACGCGCCATTGTCGGTAACGTAACGGGTGTTCCTGCACAGAACGTAACATTTTCGAATACCACCTATCTGAAGCGATATGCGGTTGCACCAAAGCAACTTTCACGTCCGATTCATCTTGAGGAACGGCACGGGATAACATGTCTGGTACCACATGCTCCTTGCCTTTACGGTGGACGAGATCGTAATCAAATTGCTGCAGGCGAACAGCCCAACGTGCTAAACGACCAGTAGGTTCTTTCAAATTATTCAACCAAAGCAAACTCGCGTGGTCCGTCACGACAGTGAACTTAGACATCTCGAGATATGGGCGCAGCTTCTCGACGGCCCATAAAACCCCTAAGCATTCCCGCTCCGTTACGGAATAATTTCGTTCGTTTCGACTGAGGGATCTACTCAAATAACAGATAACTCGCTCACCATCTGGGTGCTGCTGCGAGAGCACAGCCCCGATGGCATGTGATGATGCATCAGTTTGAACCTGAAATGGCAGCGTGAAGTCTGGACAGCTGAGAATGGGTGCAGTCACTAACGAATTCTTAATAGACTGAAACGAATGTTCACACTCATCGGTCCAGTTTCAACGGGTCTTTTTACGCAATAAATTTGTCATAGGCGCGATCACCTCAGAGAAATTTGGTATAAACCTGGAATACCAAGCGGCAGTCCCTATGATCTGTCGAACTTCCGTCACGTTACGAGGCGAAGGCAAATTGAGAATCGCGCTAACTTTGTCCGGATCCACATGTAACCCTTGACTATCCACGCGGTAGCCTAAGTATTTAAGCTCCCCCAGACAGAACTTGCATTTGTCTCGCGACAACGTCAACCCTGCCTTGAGAAGACGATCAAAGATTTCCTTCAAACTTTGCACGTGCGTTTCGAAATTCGGTGTGGCGACAATTATGTCGTCAAGATATACGAAGACATAACGTTCAAGCTCTGGGCCTAAAACTCTGTCAATCAAACGCATCCAAGTAGCCGGAGCGTTAGACAAACCGAATGGCATACACATGAATTGGAACAACCCACGACCGGGAACCGTAAATGCCGTATATTCTCTAGAATCTTCCGCGACTGGAACCTGATGATAAGCAGATTTGATATCTAGGGAGCTGAGATAGCGGGCGTTACCTAACTTGCTCAAAATTGCAGAAACATATGGAATAGGATAGGCATCCTTCTTGGTAACCTTATTTAGACGACGGTAATCAATACAAAGGCGAAACGTGTTATCTTTCTTGGGCACCAATAGTACAGGACTTTACCATGTCGATTGAGATCTCTCAATGATATCTTCCTCGAGCATGCGTTGTACTTCTTCGTCTATGTGCTTTTGCACCGCTGGCGATACCGGATAATACCGTTGTTTGATCGGCTCAGAGTCCGTTACAATTTTATGCTCTAGAAGAGTGGTACGTCCCAATTTAGTACCTACTCGGTCAAAATGAGCAGTTACCACTTCGTCGAGTTCCAACCTCTGCTCTTTCGTCAGTGTATCCTCTGCGCAAACCGAATGAATTTGTATAGACGGCGCATCACTAACGAATGTCCAGCAACTGTGCTTTAAGTTTGGTACGATACCCATCTCAACCCAGAAATCTATGCCAAGAATCAGAGTATGCGGTAGATCTGGTACAACTAATACCTCAATGACCTTGACCTTGTCTAACAATTGCATAGGCACCTGATAGCGACCTACAATTTTACATGGCTGATTATTTGCGACCGTAACTTGGCTAGTACTAGAGGTGTTCATCATCGGTAACCCTAATGTACGTAACAACGTCCAACCGGGTTGTCCGACCACTGTTTTAGAGGCTCCAGAATCGAGAAGACCCTTGACCTCACAACCTAAAATTTTGATGTCTAAGTATGGACGCTGATCGTTGTCCACATGACCCAGAATAAAATCCAGTACCGGCTTAGTTCGCGCAATAAAGTTTTGTTGTCGATTTTCTTGGACCGAAGCAAATCTGTCCGAGATCACATTTCGGTCTGTCTGTGTCCCGGATGGTCGTTTCCCGAACATTTCGGACAAGTAGGAATAGTGACATTCGCGTGACCACAACGATAGCAATATCGTTGACGTGGCTGGTTGCATTCGCGATGTGAATGTCCCGAACCACGACAATTCCAGCACAGGCCTGTAAGTCTCCGCGGTGGTGGTTCTGTAGACGCACTGACCGGACTTAACATCCCAGCAGAATCCCCTATAGTGTCGCTAGGACCAACTTCCATGGATGCGACCCTGTGGGAGAGTCTTGAATAATTGAAGGCCAACGTAGGCTCTAACATGGCTCGATAGTTAGTTGATGGAGGAGTAACCTGTTGGGTGTGAAGGTATGTTTCCTCGAGATTACGACACGACTCTAGTAAGTTATCGATGGTGAGTATCGGTCTGTCCGCACATTGTGAGGCTAAATGCATTTGTAAATACGGGAGAAGTCGTTCTCGAATAATCTGAACTCGTTGGCGCTCTTCAGGCTTTTGGGACAACCGGTTGAAATAATTCTCCATCGCGGCAATATATACCATGACGGGTTCCGGATTGCCTTGGGTTCGCTTTTTAAGCTCTTCCCAAATATCCCTCTCATGATGATAAGGCAAAAACGCAGATTTAAGTTTGACCACGAGATCATCCCAAGATCCTATTTTATCCTTAACAAACGACCGATACCAAATTAATGCATCCCCTGTAAAAAGTTCTGCAGCTGCGAAAAACAATTGCTCTTTCGAAGCCCCTCTAGATACACGAAGTTCCTCTACTCTTTCTAGAAAATTAAAAACACTACTCTTCCCATCAAACCTAACATTCCATTTACTGACTGCAGTCGGTTTACAAGAGTAAGACGGTTCATAACAATTACCCATATTCGAGAGTCGTGACACATTAACATCCTTAGTATTAGTATTAACCGTTAACGGTGAACTTGGAGAACTGGATATAATTTGTGGCATACTACTGAAAGTTACCCGGGGTCTATCTGTTTGCAACTCTATCAAAGCATTCGCAGCTCCCGCAAGCTCCTGCTGATTATCGTCAGTAGTTAAGACCAAAGAAGAAACCCTACGAGCTGAGTCATGTACAATTTCCGGAAGCAAAGGATTGTCCGTATCTAGTAACGAGAATTCTGGATTTGTCCTATTACCACTTGTGTCCCTAGTAGCACGTGTCATTAACTTTACTTTATCACGGTTTTGATTTTCAGATAAATTTATTAACCTTGATAGCCGACCATTAACATGTAGCAACCGTGTGTGAATGCGTGAGTGTTCATTGGCTTTGTTATTCATATCGAAATTTGTTATGTCGGTACCAAGTTGTTGTAGTTTTTTATTACAAATATCTAATTCAGATTCCGCGTCTAAGTCCAAATCTGGAGAATTTGTTGAGAATCCTAACCGTTCACACCGCATTAACCCTTTCAAAGTACTTCGCTTCTCCGCTACTGTACCTTCTGAAGATAACCCTCTTATTGCAAGCTCATAAGTTAACTCGTCTACCAACAACCGATTGATTTCCATAGTGAAAGTAAAAGATATTAAAAGTCCCAAAAAAAAAAATGCAAACCCGATATCCCGATAATTTATAGCGTTCTTCTACAATTAGCACGAATATAAAGCAGATAACCAATTAATATTAAGCAAAAGAAGTAATCAATATATGCAACAACAAATCAGTAATCAATAAACAGTATAGGGCAATAATAATCAAATAATCAACGATTAAATAAGGCACTAATAATCAGTAATAATAATAATCAAATCATCAATAATCAATATAAGGCAATAATAGTCAGTAATAATCAATATAATAATATACTGATCTCCCCCCCTCTAAGAGAGAGTGTACCTACACACGAATGAGAAAGAAAAAACACAAAATATCTAAACACTATACCCTAAAAAAAAAATCCCACCTAAAAAGCTAATAAGTATTTCAGTAAAAAAATATATAAAAAAAAAAGTGTGTAACAGAAATATTCTAAAGCAAGTACCTCAGCAAGTACAATTTAATTGTACTAGTACTTACTCGGTATGGCAATGATAAAAAAAACTACGTATGACGATAACGTACCTAATTTTCACAAGCCGATACAACACCAGAAAGCATCCCCAATTACCATCAAGAACGGTTGGGCGCCATTTGTTACAGGGCTCCCAGATAAAGGGGAATATATAAAAAAATTTAACTTTAGAGGCTGATATATCAGCAATACAGCAGGGTAGGGTGGTCACCCTGTGCCCTGAACAAAATTTTTATGTTTTACGTGCAGTCCCCTCTCTGCATTTAATTGGTGGCGAAAGAGGCTCACACGGCCGACTAGACAAGTACCTGGGGTGTGAGTTCGAACAAATTGGAGCTTTCAGATGTACGCTGGTGAAAACAAATACGCTTCTTACTATAACAGATTTAATAATATTTAGGTAATCTTACAGCCAAATACCACAGAGATAACATTACACACAATCGATATTACTTATGTGTGGCCCACACTTAACCTAACACAAAACATGATAACTTAAAACTAATAAAATCTTAACTACTAATAGGCAAAATATGACCCCCCAAGATATATTAGCTTAAACGATTACATTAAAATACTGAAATTTAACATGAAATGAACAAAATAATGTGAATTGAATAAGTGACGATAGGTTCAAGCGTGGTGTTCAAAACTATAAAATTTAATTGGTTATATGCAAAGTATGTACTGATAATTTATATTTAATGTGTACGTAAGAAAGCTGACGGGCTCTCTATACCTCACGTAGAAGGTGGAAGGTGATTAAGGTCCCTCGTTAGGTTATACAAAGACGCTTACCTCCAGCAGGTTTCAAAATGTAACCACTAGGCCTACCAGGGGAGCGTAGCTTCCAATGGAACCAGGGCGGAGAGTCTCACCGGTACACTCAGGATTCCAAATTCACAAAATATTCTGCCAACCAAGTTCCAGTAAACCAAATTCACATACAGATGTACAAATCCAACAGGTAAGATGTGGGGTCAAACATCCCAAGTCCAAGATAAGATGAAATCAAAAGAACAAAGGTACCAAAAAGAACAAAAAACCAAAGAGAACAAAAAATCCAAAAAGTCCAAAAAGAACAAAAAGCCCT
Source organism: Stenurella melanura (assembly GCA_963583905.1). Classification (NCBI taxonomy): domain Eukaryota; kingdom Metazoa; phylum Arthropoda; class Insecta; order Coleoptera; family Cerambycidae; genus Stenurella; species Stenurella melanura. The sequence continues at coordinate 75,884,593 of OY757315.1, forward strand.
TAGATGTTGAGTGGGCTTTCAGAATTCCTTTGCCATGTGCTTCCAGCAAGTCGATTTATCCGGAAAATTCCGTAGCAGTATTTCCCAACAGAAAATCATAAAAATATCAAAATAAAACACTGCTAATTTGTCACTATAGCACTAAATCCCATTAAAGGAGCAAATTAACAAAATGCTATCCACGTGCTCAGTGACACAACTTCTCTTCGAGCCGGCAAACGGAAAAAAGTCCCAAAAATGGCCCAGACGGAAACCTCTGTCAAAATCTGAGAATGACTAGAACTTTGTCCATGGGTACGTTCCGAATGAACACTATACAACATAACCCACAAATCTGATAAATCTCCCTTAATGACGTCTATATTCCACACATAATACAGTATTTCATAATTCCATTAACAAAACAATAGGTTTAATTGATAATAACGGTCTTGAAAGGTTATAATCGAGACGTTCGAAACTCGCTTCCTAATTAGGTACAGTTACAGTGCATTGCTAGCAATGCGTTGCCAGCAACTCGCTGCTAACATCACTGTGCGTAGCTCACATGGAGCACGAACGGTAGGCAACCAGTTATACTATATAACCATATTACGATATTCAAATTGTAAATGTGCAGATACGAAAATAGACTGTAACAGCTTTACTTATTTTTCCCTATTTACCCCTATTTAACCCCCAACCCTTCATCAGAATAACCCCAAAACATAATCTAGTTCCTGATGTCATTATTATATATAAATGTACCAAATTTCAAGTGAATATCTCAATTTTATTTTGTCAACCCCTTTAATAATGAATTGGAGGGGGTGGGGGGATGAAAAATATTATAAAAAATTTTGAGGCCTTGGCTTGTAGTAGATACATCGAATTTCAAGTTTCTGTACTCTTACCAGCTTGCTTTACACATTTCCCCCTATTTACCCTCCAACCTTTCACCGGATATCTTCAAAAAAAAATCCAGTTCCAGATCTCGTTATAATATATACGTGTACAAAATTTGAACTTGAACAGTTCCGGAGAAAACGTGCGGACAAAAAAAAGTTACAGACAGACAGACCGACAGACCGACAGAATTTTCTTTTGGCTCAAATTTAAAATCTCGACGTTTCATGACATTCTAAACCCATTTCAAGAAAAAAAAATTTGAAAATTTTTTTGCGATTACTATACTTACTTCCAATCCACTACGTGGATGTGGAAGTAAAATTATGTTTCAATGGCTAAACGCTATTTAGAAGCCATGAAATATTTATAAGATGAATATCTATAGGAGTCTTCTTATATGTTAAGATTTTTGGATCGGTGTAAGTATATTTGCAAAATAAATCCTTAGATCTCATTTCAGGATACAGTTGGTAAGGTAGTGCATAGCCTGAAAATTGATATTTTGATAAATGAATGTATATATTTAGTATATTACGGAAAGGTTTATGTAAAAAACATTTTAAAGCTGGTCAAGATCTCGTACAATCAAAACCCAGGTTATTCGCGCATTATCAAAATAATGAGAAGGTTGAAACTGAAAGGTTGGGGGTAAATACGGGTAAATAAGTAAAGCAAGTTATAGCATTTGTATTGTCAATGCGAAGTTCAGTCTAAAGAATTGCTACCAGGATAAGTCATTACAAGAGCCAGTTTGTGATAGAATAACACCCGAGACCGCGTACTTGAATATTGCAAACGATGCTTATATCCGAATATAGTTAACCAGATATATTATGCGCTTACCTCAACCAAAAGTAGTCGATTCTTTACCCGACTCACCATTACAGGTCCCTTGTTATAACTTATAAGCTCTTGGTTCATTCTTAATATTGGCGGTAGCACAGCCGTAGGTTAAATGATATTCATTTATTTTAATTGAATCATTTATGGAGTTGTTCATTAAACTAACATTATTTATTATAAATAAGTAATTAAATCACGCCTACCAATTAATATAAAGTAGTAAAACAATATTTACAATAATTAAAAAGTGATTCTAAAAATTGTCGGTCGACGTTCATGACATCGCTCGTTATATCACCTATTCCTTTGTCGGTCTTTTTTAATAATTTTCAAACTGACCTTCGATAAAAAGTATAATAAGAGTTAAGAAACATAGAATTTGGTGTGCAAACTAAAAGTGAAACTCTCAAACTATTTATGACATCTGTCATCCCACCACCGCAATAATAAATGGTAGGGATAATTGGTGGTGGCAGACCCGGTATTGACTTCATAACTATCAGTAACCAAAAAATAATTTATTTATAAATCTTATCTTCATTGCTAGTTGTTTACGAGGATTCGGTCATACTGAAAATAAAAACAAATCTGGCGACCTCATAAGTATCAAACAGCTATAAAATATAAAATAGGTGCTCAATTGTATCGTTATGTAACAAGTTTAATTCCAATTTCTATGTCAAACTTTGAATTTGCCGCTCAAAAAGGACCTCAATAGTACCATTCAACCAATTTAAATTACATTTAAAAATTATGTTTCATTAGCTAAACGCTATTTAGAAACCATGAAATATTTTTAAGATGAATATCGATAGGAGCCTTCTTATATAGTACCTATATTTGTAAAATAAATTCTTCTTAGATCTCATTCCAGGATACAGTTGGTAAGGTAGTGCATAGCCTGAAAATTGATATTTTGATAAAGGAATGTATATATTTACTATATTACGGAAAGGTTTATGTAAAAAACATTTTAAAGCTCATCAAAATCTCGTACAATCAGAACCCAAGTTAATCGCGCATTAACAAAACAATGAGAAGGTTGAAACTGAAAGGTTGGGGGTAAATACGGGTAAATAAGTAAAGCAAGTTATAGCATTTGTATTGTCAATGCGAAGTTCAGTCTAAAGAATTGCTACCAGGATAAATCATTACAAATCCTGTTTGTGATAGAATAACACCCGAGACCGTGTACTTGAATATTGCAAACGATACTCATATACGAATATAGTTAACCAGATATATTATGCACTTAGCTCAAACAGAAGTAGTCGATTCTTTACCTGACTCACCATTACAGGTTCCTTGTTACAACTTATAAGCTCTTGGTTCGTTCTTAATATTGGCGGTAGCACAGCCGTAGGTTACGTGATATTCATTTATTTTAATTGAATCATTTATGGAGTTGTTTATTAAACTAACATTATTTATTATAAATAAATTACGTATTATAAATAAGTAATGAAATCACGCCTACCAATTAATATAAAGTAGTAAAACAATATTTACATTAACTAAAAAGTGATTCTAAAAATTGTCGGTCGACGTTCATGACATCGCTTATTATATCACCTATTCCTTTGTCGGTCATTTTTAATGATTTTCAAACTGACTTTCGATAAAAAGCATAATAAGAGTAAATAAACATAGAATTTGGTGTGCAAACTAAAAGTGAATCTCTCAAACTTTTCATGACATCTACCACCCCACCAGCCCCATAATAAACGGTAGGGATAATTGGTGGTGGCAGACCCGGTATTTACTTCATAACTATCAGTAACCAAAAAATAATTTATTTATAAATCTTACCTTCATTGCTACTTGTTTATGAAGAATCGGTCATACTGAAAATAAAAACAAATCTGGCGACCTCATAAGTATCAAACACCTATAAAATATAAAATAGGTACTCAATTGTATCGTTATGTAACAAGTTTAATTGCAATTTCTATGTCAAACTTTGAATTTGCCACTCAAAAAGGACCTCAATAGTACCATTCAACCAATTTAAATTACATTTAAAAATTATGTTTCAATGGTTAAACGCTATTTAGAAACCATGAAATATTTATAAAATGAATATCGATTAGAGCCTTCTTATATGTTAAGATTTTTGGATCGGTATGTAAGTATATTTGCAAAATAAATTCTTCTTAGATCTCATTCCAGGATACAGTTGGTAAGGTAGTGCATAGCCTGAAAATTGATATTTTGATAAATGAATGTATATTTAATATATCACGGAAAGGTTTATGTAAAAAACATTTTAAAGCTGGTCAAGATCTCGTACAATCAGAACCCAGGTTATTCACGCATTATTAAATCAATGAGAAGGTTGAAACTAAAAGGTTGTGGGTAAATAGAGGTAAATAAGTAAAGCAAGTTATAGTATTTGTATTGTCAATGCGAAGTTCAGTCTAAAGAATTGTTACAAGGATAAGTCATTACAAAGCCTGTTTGTGATAGAATAACACCCGAGACCGCGTACTTGAATATTGCAAACGATACTCATATACGAATATAGTTAACCAGATATATTATGCTCTTAGCTCAAACAGAAGTAGTCGATTCTTTACCTGACTCACCATTACAGGTCCCTTGTTATAACTTATAAGCTCTTGGTTCATTCTTGCGGTAGCACAGCCGTAGGTTACATGATATTCATTTATTTTAATTAAATCATTTATGGAGTTGTTCATTAAACTAACATTATTTATTATAAATAAATTGTGTATTATAAATAAGTAATTAAATCGCGCCTACCAATTAATATAAAGTAGTAAAACAATATTTACAATAATTAAAAAGTGATTCTAAAAATTGTCGGTCGACGTTCATGACATCGCTTATTATATCACCTATTCCTTTGTCGGTCATTTTTAATGATTTTCAAACTGACTTTCGATAAAAACTATAATAAGAGTCCAGACACATAGAATTTGGTGTGCAAACTAAAAGTGAATCTCTCAAACTTTTTATGATATCTACCACCCCACCACCCCCATAATAAACGGTAGGGATAATTGGTGGTGACAGACCCGGTATTTACTTCATAACTATCAGTAACCAAAAAATAATTGATTTATAAATCTTATCTTCATTGCTAGTTGTTTAAGAAGATTCGGTCATACTGAAAATAAAAACAAATTTGGCGACCTCATAAGTATCAAACACTTATAAAATACAAAATAGGTGCTATATTGTATCGCTATGTAGGAAGTTTAATTGCAATTTCTATATCAAAATTTGAATTTGCCGCTCTAAATGGACCTCAATAGTACCAATCAACCGATTTAAATTGCATTTAAAAATTATGTTTCAATTTCTAAACGCTATTTAGAAACCATAAAATATAAGATTAATTTCGACTTCTTATATCTTAAGATTTTTGGATCAGGTAATTTGCAAAATAAATTCTTCTCATTTCAAAGTATATAGTTGGCATAGAGCAGTGCATAGACTGAAAATTAATATTTTCATAAATGAATGTAAGTATACATATTTGATATATTATGGGAAGGTTTATGTAAAAAACATTTTAAAGCAGGTTAAGATCCTCTATCATGTACAATTAGAATGCAGGTTATTCGCGCGTCATCAAAACAATGAGAAGATTGAAACTGAAAAAGTGGGTGTGAATAGAGGTAAATAAGTAAAGCAAGTTATAGTATTTCTATTGTCAATGTGAAAATTCAGCCTATGGCATTGCTACCAGGATAAGTCGTTACAAAACCTGTTTGTGATAGAATAACACCCGATACCGTGTACTTGAATATTGCAAAAGATACCCATATACGAATATAGTTAACCAGATATGTTATGCGCTTACCTCAAACGGAAGTAGTCGATTGTTTACCTGTTTCACCATTAAGAGTCCCTTGTTATAACTTATAAGCTCTTGGTTCATTCTTAATATTTGCTGTAGCACGGCCGTAGGTTAAATGATATTTATTTATTTTAAATGAATTATTTATGGACTTGTTCATTAAACTAACATTATTTATTATAAATAAATAATTAAATCATACCTATCAATTAATATAAAGTAGTAAAACAATATTTACAATAATTAAAAAGTAGTTCTAAAAATTGACGGTCGACGTTCATGACATCGCTCGTTATATCACCTATTATTGCTTTGTCGGTCTTTCTTAATGATTTTCAAACTGACTTTGGATAAAAAGTATAATCGGAGTCCAGAAACTTAGGATTTGGTGTACAAACTAAAAGTCAAGATCTTAAACTTTTTATGACATCTACCACCCCACCACCCCCACTCTATTATTAAAGAGGCCAACAAACTAAAATTAAGTCAATTTCTTAATTTGGCACAGGTGTGTATTACAACGATATCGGGAACAGGATTATATTTAGAGTTTATTCCGTTGAAGGTTTGGGGGTAAATAGGGCTAAATAAATAATGCAAGCTATTAAGAATCCAGAAACTTTGACTTGGTGTAAATACTAGAAGCAATTAAAGGTCTCAATTTTTTGGCAACCAGTCATAAATTTATATTTATTTTACTATAAGGGTGATCGAACTCTGAGCAACTTTTAAAATGTCCGTCTGTTCGTCCGTCTGTCTGTCTGTCTGTCTGTCAGTCCGTCCGTCCGTCACATTTCCCGTAAGCGCTATTTCTTATGAACGAATAGTTCGATTGTATTGAAATTTGGAAAGTAAACTAGTGTTTGCTAGAAGAAAAATCTTATTTCCCTTGAACAAAATCGATCAATAAATAAAAAAGTTATTTATTATTTAAAGGACCCCGCACTAATCTTATGGAAATTGGCTTTCGGCCAAATTTGCTCATATTGCAGGATTCTGTAGATTTTGGCATCCTGATCAAAAGTTCCCTTGGACACAAGGTCGGAAAATGGACAGTTATCCAGATATCAGGGTGCAATGGGGGTGCTCATTTCTTGTGGAAATTGACCCCCGCCCTGGTGAAATTTGCTGAAATCGATGTATGTTATTTCTCCCGAGCTCCTGATCAAAAGTTCTTATGGACACAAGGTCGAAAAATGAACAGTTTTCCAGATATTGGCTCGGCGGTGCATAGAGGGTGCTCATTTCTTATGGAAAGTATCCCCTGGTGAAATTCGCTGGAATCGATATATCTTATTCCTCTCGACCTCCTGATCGAAAGTTCTCATGAACTCAAGGTTGGGAAATATTCAGATATCGGGGGTTGCAAAGTCGACTTTTCACCCCCGATATTTGAAAAACTGTGCATTTTCGAACCTTGTGGTCATGAGAACTTTTGATCAGGAGATAGAGAGGAATAACATCGATTCCAGTGAATTTCTCCGGGTGCCACTTCCCATAAGAAATGAGCACCCCTTTTGCACCCCCCATACCTAGAAAACTGTCCATTTTTCGACCTTGAGCCCATGAAAACTTTTGATCACGATGTCAAGATCTGCAAAATCCTGCAATATGAGCAAATTTGGCCGAAAGCCAATTTTCATAAGATTAATGCGGGGTCCTTTAAAAAAAAATGTTTTTTATGTTTTGTAATTAAAAAAAAATCCTAAAACTAATATTATTTGGAAAAGAAACTGCGAAGAGTATCCTATAGAATGTGCAACAATTATATAAAAAGTGGAGAAAAGTCGACTTTGCAACCCGCGATATCTGGGAAACTGCATTTCCCAACCTTGAGCTCATGAGAACTTTTGATCAGGAGGTCGAGAGGAATAAGATATATCGATTCCAGCGAATTTCTCCGGGGGATACCTCCCATCAGAAATGAGCTCCCAGTATGCACCGTCGAGCCGATGTCCATTTTTCGACCATGTGTCCATAAGAACTTTTGATCAGGAGCTCGAGAGGAATAATATAAATCGATTTCGGCAAATTTCACCAGGGGTCACTTCCCACAAGAAATGAGCATCCCCTTTGCACCCCCGATATCTGGAAAACTGTCCATTTTCCGACCTTGTGCCCATTAGAACTTTTGATCATGATGCCAAAATCTACAGAATCCTGCAATATGAGCAAATTTGGCCGAAAGCCAATTTCCATAAGATTAGTGCGGGGTCCTTTAAATAATAAATAACTTTTTTATTTATTGATCGATCTTGTTCAAGAGAAATAAGATTTTTCCTGTAGCAAACACTAGTATACTTTCCAAATTTCAATGCAATCGAACTATTCGTTCATAAGAAATAGTGCTTACAAGAAATGTGTCGGACGGGCTGACAGACAGACGGACGTACAGACGGACATTTTGAAAGTTGCTCAGAGTTCGATCACCTTTATAATAAAATCAATATAAATCTATGACTGCATGCTAACTCCGCTATTATAAAAATTAGAAAGTGGGATAAGTAGGGAAAATTTTAAAGAAACTTTTGTGCACCAATTGATCTGAATTTTTAGTTTTTAAAATAATTGAGGGAAATCATAATTGTACATTATCTAAAATCATTTTAACTTACACATTGTAGAGGCACTTTTTAAAAATCTTTACAGTAGGAGTGGCTGCCAAAAAAGTGAGACCTTTGCTTCTAGTATTTACACCAAGTCAAAGTTTCTGGATTCTTAATAGCTTGACTTAATTTTAGTTTGTTGGCCTCTTTAATAATATAGTGGGGGTGGTGGGGTCGTAGATGTCATAAAACGTTTGAGAACTTGACTTTTAGTTTGTACACCAAATCCTAAGTTTCTGGACTCCTATTATACTTTTTATCCAAAGTCAGTTTGAAAATCATTAAGAAAGACCGACAAAGCAATAATAGGTGATATAACGAGCGATGTCATGAACGTCGACCGACAATTTTTAGAATCACTTTTTAATTATTGTAAATATTGTTTTACTACTTTATATTAATTGATAGACATGATTTAATTATTTATTTACAATAAATAATGTTAGTTTAATGAACAAGTCCATAAATGATTCAATTAAAATAAATATATATCATTTAACCTACGGCCGTGCTACCGCTAATATTCAGAATTAACCAAGTGCTTATAAGTTATAAGAAGGGACTCTTAATGGTGAACCAGGTAAACAATCGACTACTTCCGTTTGAGGTAAGCGCATAACATATCTGGTTAACTATATTCGTATATGGGTATCGTTTGCAATATTCAAGTACACGGTATCGGGTGTTATTCTATCACAAACAGGTTTTGTAACGACTTATCCTGGTAGCAATGCCTTAGACTGAATTTTCACATTGACAATGGAAATACTATAACTTGCTTTACTTATTTATCTCTATTTACCCCCAATCTTTCAGTTTCAACCTTCTCATTGTTTTGATAATGCGCGAATAACCTGGGTTCTGATTGTACGAGATCTTGACCAGCTTTAAAATGTTTTTTACATAAACCTTTCCGTAATATACTAAATATACATTCATTTATGAAAATATCAATTTTCAGGCTATGCACTACCTTACCAACTGTATCCTGGAATGAGATTTAAGAAGAATTTATTTTGCAAATATACTTACACCGATTCAAAAATCTTAACATATAAGAAGGCTCCTATCGATATTCATCTTATAAATATTTCATGGTTTCTAAATAGCGTTTAGCCATTGAAACATAATTTTTAAATGTAATTTAAATTGGTTGAATGGTACTATTGAGGTCCTTTTTGAGCGGCAAATTCAAAGTTTGACATAGAAATTGCAATTAAACTTGTTACATAACGATACAATTAAGTACCTATTTTATATTTTATATTTTATAGGTGTTTGATACTTATGAGGTCGCCAGATTTGTTTTTATTTTCAGTATGACCGAATCTTCATAAACAACTAGCAATGAAGATAAGATTTATAAATAAATTATTTTTTGGTTACTGATAGTTATGAAGTAAATACCGGGTCTGTCACCACCAATTATCCCTACCGTTTATTATGGGGGTGGTGGGGTGGTAGATATCATAAAAAGTTTGAGAGATTCACTTTTATATAGTTTGCACATCAAATTCTATGTTTCTGGACTCTTATTATAGTTTTTATCGAAAGTCAGTTTGAAAATCATTAAAAATAACCGACAAAGGAATAGGTGATATAATAAGCGATGTCATGAACGTCGACCGACAATTTTTAGAATCACTTTTTAATTATTGTAAATATTGTTTTACTAATTTAAATATACAGGAAAAATTATGCTTTTTAATGTTTCCAAAAGTTTTATTAAAACTCTACACGTGTTTCGGCTTATTAGGCCTTTATCAAGAGTACAAGATAATACTAAATTTAAAATGTGTTCCTTACTTATTTATACCTAATGGAAGGTATAAATTATTCAAAGCTTTTAATCTATTTATTACATGCAACTCGTTATATGATTCCTATCCTATGTAAATATACTACAAATAAGTTCTTAATGTTAAATTATTTTTTCTAGAATATTATGACCCATAAATAATGTTTGATCATTAGTTACATTTTTATGCTTTTTGACAGCTTTCATGATCTCAAATTGTTCTAGTAAATCTAACTTCTTTCCTTTATTTTCTGTATGGAGTAATTCAACTTCATTAAAATTAACAAAATGATTATTTTCTATGCAGTGTGTTGACATACCGGTGCTATGTATACCATTCGTTATTGATTTTTTGTGTTCAGCGAGACGATTTTTTAATTTACGACCAGTTTGACCGATATATATAGCATCGCAGTCATTACATTTTAATTGATATACACCTGTTTTTTCTAATAAATCTCTTTTGTCTTTATTATTAACTAACATTTTCCCTAGATTATTTTTATTAACAGAAATAGTTTTACATCCTAGTTTTTTCAGTTTATGACTAATTTTATCACTAATCTTAGGCCTATAATTAATACATTTATATATGTCAGTTCTTTGTGTAGTATCAGCATAAAATTCTTTAAGTAACTTTTTCTTTTGTTTATGTTTTATTAATTTATCTATGAGGTTTTCACTATAACCTCATAGATAAATTAATAAAACATAAACAAAAGAAAAAGTTACTTAAAGAATTTTATGCTGATACTCCACAAAGAACTGACATATATAAATGTATTAATTATAGGCCTAAGATTAGTGATAAAATTAATCATAAACTGAAAAAACTAGGATGTAAAACTATTTCTGTTAATAAAAATAATCTAGGGAAAATGTTAGTTAATAATAAAGACAAAAGAGATTTATTAGAAAAAACAGGTGTATATCAATTAAAATGTAATGACTGCGATGCTATATATATATCGGTCAAACTGGTCGTAAATTAAAAAATCGTCTCGCTGAACACAAAAAATCAATAACGAATGGTATACATAGCACCGGTATGTCAACACACTGCATAGAAAATAATCATTTTGTTAATTTTAATGAAGTTGAATTACTCCATACAGAAAATAAAGGAAAGAAGTTAGATTTACTAGAACAATTTGAGATCATGAAAGCTGTCAAAAAGCATAAAAATGTAACTAATGATCAAACATTATTTATGGGTCATAATATTCTAGAAAAAATAATTTAACATTAAGAACTTATTTGTAGTATATTTACATAGGATAGGAATCATATAACTAGTTGCATGTAATAAATAGATTAAAAGCTTTGAATAATTTATACCTTCCATTAGGTATAAATAAGTAAGGAACACATTTTAAATTTAGTATTATCTTGTACTCTTGATAAAGGCCTAATAAGCCGAAACACGTGTAGAGTTTTAATAAAACTTTTGGAAACATTAAAAAGCATAATTTTTCCTGTATATTTAAATTATTGAAGAATGTTTCACAAGGAACCAACCGTAGAATCAACCCAATGTATTGTTTTACTACTTTATATTAATTGGTAGGCGTGATTTAATTATTTATAATACATAATTTATTTATAGTAAATAATAGACTTATAACAAGGGACTTGTAATGGTGAGCCAGGTAAACAATCGACTACTTTCGTTTGAGGTAAGCGCATAATATATCTGGTTAACTATATTCGTATATGAGTATCGTTTGCAATATTCAAGTATACGCGGTCTCGGGTGTTATTTTATCACAAACAGGCTTTGCAATGACTTATCCTGGTATCAATGCTCTAGACTGAACTCTCACATTGACAATACACATACTATAACTTGCTGTACTTATTTACCCGTATTTACACCCAACCTTTCAGTTTCAATCTTTTCATTATTGTACATTCTATAGTACATACTCTCCGTATTTTATCTTAAATTAAAAAATAATGTTGATGTGTGTTAATGAAAGTCTCTAGAGCTTGGTCCGTACTCTTATCGCATTTATGAGAGATTTATTAATGTTAGGTTGATAAATATTAGGGTATATTGCCTAAGGTTTTGCAATGTAGCAATATTATGCAATATAACTATAGGAATTTAATAAAACTTAAATGTATATTAATACTACCGGTTTTAGAAATATGCCGATCGAATGCAATATATTCTTCGTTTTGTATTTGCGAAGAGTATAATAAGACGAGGATTTCAAATTACTATTAATTTTTGTTCTTGATTTTTCTTTGACTATTCTTTGAATGTTTCTTCTGTTATTTTTAAAATTCTATAAAAGATTTAACTATCAGCAATGAAACAAATAATTAATTGTTAATTGTGTATGAAAATTCGATCATACTGAACTTAAAAACAAAACTGGTGTCTTCAAAAGTATCAATGGGGCAAAAATACAATAAAATAGCCTCCAATTGTTTCGAAATATGCAAAGTTGGATTGCAATTTCTATGTAAAATTTTGAATTTTCCACTCAAAAATGACTTCATTAGTATCATTCAACCAAACTAAATTGCATTTGAAAATTATGTTTCAATGGCTAAACGCTATTTAAAATATGCAAGATTAATTTCGATAGGAACCTTTTTTATATTTTAAGATTTTCGGATAAGTGTATATTTGCAAAATAAATTCTTAGATCTCATTCCAGGATATAGTTGGTATATTAGTGCAGATTGAATATTGATATTTTGATAAATGAATGTATATATTTAATATATTATGTGTTTAGGTAAAAAATATTTTAAAGCTGGTTAAGGTGCCATACAATCAGAACACAGGTTATTCGCGCGATATCAAAGCAATGAAAAATTTGAATTGAAAGGTTGAGGGTAAATGGGGGTAAATAAGTAAAGCAAGTTAATAAGAGTCCAGAAACTTAGGATTTGGTGTACAAACTAAAAGTTAAGGTCTCAAACTTGTTATAGCATCTACCACCCCACTCTATTATCAAAGAAGCCAACGAACTAAAATTAAGTCAAATTCCTGAAATTTGGCACACGTGTACATTACAACGAGATCGGGAACAGGAATACATTTAGAGGTTATTCCGTTGAAGGATTGGGAATAAATAGGGCTAAATAAATAATGCGTACTAGTAAGAGTTCAGAAACTTTTGACTTGGTGAATATACCAGAAGCAAAGTTCTTAATTTCTTTGGCAGTCACTCCGACTGTAAAGATTTTTAAAAAGCGCCCCTACAATATGTAAGTTAAAATGACGTAACGATTTAAATTAAGGAGAGATTTTCGAAAATGCACGATTATGATTTTCCTCAATTATTTAAAAAAATAAAAATTCAGATTATATCTAAAAGCTTCGTTGATGCTAAAGTTTCCATACTTAACCCACTTTCAATTGTTTTATAATAGCGGAGTTAGCAACACGTCATAGATTTATATTTATTTTTATTAGAAAGAGTTTAAAAAAATATAGATATTATTATTAATAGTACATTACTTTCGGTTTTTCTGCAATATCTTCTTTAAAATATCAAATTAATATTTTAAACTTTAGTCATAGACCATCTGCACTAGTTTACATGGTATCAGTCCACCCCTCGGTCCACCCTCTTTTCTGTTTAAGGTGTGGTTTTAGGGGGGTCATTCTCAGTATTACATCGCAGAAATATCGGAAACAATTTTGGACCAACTTGTGAAAGACCACAAACTGACGTAATTTGGCTGCGATTGATCTAACTTCATCGACCTATATTCCGAAACACTATAACCTAAATAATTAGGTAAGAAGCACGTAAACAGAAATAAACCCCATCTAACTCTGTATTGGACTTAATTACATCGATTTGTATGCAGCGCAATAAAAGTTATCGATAAAACACCATAAGAAATAAACAAATACAAAATGACCCGATTTGATCCCAATATATATCGGTCTATATTCACCATAATTTTAACAAATGCCGATAAAACACCGTAGAAAGCTCTGAAACATAATTTTTCCAGATCTATGCCCCCTGATCTCAATTACATCGATCTAAATGCAGACGTACCAAGCCATCTGTTTTCATCATTCTACATAAATAGCCGTAGAAAGCACTGGAACATAAACCGACTCGATGAAACCACAATAGACTCAGTACTCATCAGTTATATCAATTTGTATGTAGACGTACTAAAAGTTATCAATAATCCACCATCATTATTATAAACTAATAGACAGATGGACACTTTTGATCACAATCGGTATATATATTTCTACCAGCTGGAAATCACTATATAATATAAAATAACGTCTATAGAACACTATAAAGAAAGCATTGGAAGACAAATTATCTCAATCTAACTTCTATGGACTTAGTCGACCGATGTGTAGACGTATGAAAAATTATCGGTGAAAATAAAAAAACAATGAACTATCCGTTTTGTTCTAATTTCATCATTTCTTTTCTCTTAAAGTATGTCAGATTTTGTTATTTAGCAATAGCGTCAACTACGTGCCAAATATCCTCTCGTATCTTCTTACTCCCTGTTTTTAATCGAAGTCGCTAAAAGCGTCTTATTAAATACCCCCCGCCCCTTTTTATAAACAGTCTAACTCCGTTAGATTCTGTCCCGCGCCTAATAATAAATGTATACAGTTTCAGCCTTCTATGTCTACGTGGGACTTCTAGAGGACGAGGTACACACGTAGAATACCTATTACATACATGGTGATTCCATGTGACTCATGTGAGAAATCCTATGCTAAATTTTAGAGCAATCCTACGGAATTTATTAGGTATAGGTATTTCATTGCATTAAAACCTGCAGGGATACGCCACTGATAGCGGCCTATATTTTTGACTAGGTCAGAAACACCCACGGAATTAAGTCAAGTTCAAGGTCATTTTTCATTCAACCCATAAGCAATTCAAAACGTATGTGCCGGCTGTGCCGCCGACGTGCGACGTACACGAACGTAGCCAGCTAACTAGATCTTCACCGAATAAATTCGCGGTCGGTGTGGGGGCATGACTGTCGAATATATTTCGGATGCAGTTGTTTTCTGGAATCAGGACACTACTGATTTTGAAAATCAGTTTTACCAGACGGTAACCTCTGGTCTGATATTGTTTAAAACAATTTTGTTTATAACAAAAGGAAATATTAATTTTTTTCAATCAAACACTTTTTAAAAATATTTTTGACCGATTTCCAATAAGAAATGTTCGATAACTTTTTTTTCGTAAAGTTGATATTTTCAAAGTTATTTATTTTAAAAATTGAAAAATCGCCAATTTCCCGTTTTTTGAGTTTAATAAAAAATGTTTTTTACAATAAACAGTTTTTTATAATATCTTTAGATCTTGCATATGAACTTGTGAAAAATGGAACTGACGATGCTTTTTTATTTTATGCCTCATAGTGATCAACTTTAATAAAAGCTGTTCCATTGATTTCAGCGTGCAGGTAATTGATTCCTGAAGTATTTTAAGTTAAAATATGTAGGGTGTTCCATGTGAAAAAACCGCTGCCTAATGAATCACTATACTTCCACATCGAGACTTTCCATCCAAGTCCCTTTAAAGGAAAGCATCTTGACTATATTTGCACTCTAGTATATGGAAGTAAATTGGTCATAGAATTTTAATACTTGCGGCCGGTCACGAAAAAATTTAAGGCGTTGATTTTTAGCATATACGCTCCAAAAATAAAGTTTCTGGATTCCTATTAGCTTGCTCTATTTATTTTTCCCAATTTACACCACCCCAACGTACCCTTCAACCGAATCATCTTAATTAGATATGTCATTAAAACACATACTTGTACCAAATTTCAGGTGAATATCTCAATTCTATTTTATCAATCCATTTAATAATAGAGTGTAGGTGGGGGGTTAAAAATATAAAGAAATCTGAGGCTTTGGTGTCTCCCAAATAGCACCAAACTTCCGGATGTCCGTTTTAGGTCTTCTCTTGGTCCGAACGTCCGACGACGTGAAACGAACGTTCATAAGACGTCTCTTTTCGGATGTTTTTAGGATACACTAAATTAACATTCTGTGGATGTCCATTTTAGGTCGCACATTGGCCTACCAAGATTAATTTTGTCACGAATGCAACAAATTAAAAATGTGGTTTCGTTAAAAGATACAGAACGAACGGAATAATAAAACTTGAAAACTGGTTAAAAAATCGTGTAGTATAACTAAATGCGGTGAAAAAACGCAGAAATGTCCTGAGAATTTATTTATACACAAAAGTTTTTGATATCACAATAACTATTTTCTTTCGTGCTTTCTGATTGTGTTCCCTTTGTTCAACATGGAAGAACATAGCTAATAAGAATAACATATACTTATGGTAGTAAATGATGTATCAGCGACATAATTTAACTCCAGACTAAATAAAATTTTTATAAATATGAGTACAATATTTAATTACACAAATATTTCGTCATTCTTAAATAATTTAATAATAACAATGTTCCTTGGGTAAAGTTTGATTAACACCTTGTCAAAGCTAATAAATAAACTGCTCTGCTTCCCTAAATAATTCAAATTTTTTTTCCATGTGTTGATTTTTCCTAGCTCATCATTAAACGTATCATTTAGTAACAGAGAGAAATTAACAACTTATTTTGCTGCAATATTTCTATATTTTCTATCTATTTCTCAACAAAGTGATAGGTAAATTTAATAAAACCTGTAAAAGCAAAAGAATGAAAATAAAAATTAGTATTCTTATTCCATGCCACTGAATGCAATATGTACAAATAAAAAAATACCATTGCAGCTTTAACAAAATGTGCAGCAATAGCCACAGAGTTGGTGAATGATTTGTTCAAAGTACTTTAAGCCAACTTAAATTTTATAAGAAAAGAAAAAAAACCTGAAAAACCGAAGTGCACCCCTAATTTCAAAAAATTAGAGATACACTTCGGACTGGGGTTGGTTAGCTAGATAGTCGATAGTTACCGTTTTCAGGTACGAAAAAACTATCTATAACATTTCAGCCAATATAAAGTATCTTGAACAAATCATTTACCAACTCTTAAGACTATAAAGGTCTGAATTGAAAAGCCTGTGTGGGTCCACTGAACGTCCTCATCTGGACCTATAATGACCCAAAATCAGAAGTTCTGAGGAAGTCCAAATTTGTAACACGGTATCTTCTCTGAACGTCCACCATACGTCTGACGACCTAAAATCGACATCCTTCGTCTGTCCTGAATGTCATCAACGGACATCTTCTGGACGTTTTGTGGATGTTTTGGTGCTATCTGGGCTAGTATATACACCAAATCTCAAGTTTCTGTACTCTTACCAGCTGGCTTTGCTGATTTTCCCCTATTTACCTCTATTTACCCCCCACCCCTTCAACGAAGTCTTCTCAAAATATAATGTACTTCCAGATGTCATTATAACCCTGATAACAACAAACGTCCCCAGGACGTACACTTAGGTCCTCGTTAGGTCTGAATGTCCCGGGTTTATATGGTACGTCCCAAAGACGTCCGTTTGCTATCGTCCCTAAAACGTTCCGAATAAACGATTTAAGGACATCCTGCTAGAGTCTAGTTCAGACAAACCTAAACAACACATTTGTGAAATAACCTATAGGAGTGATGTTTTTTTGAGCAGATGAGGACATGTTTAAAAAAAGAAATTAAAAACTCTAAAAATGAAATTAAAATTCTTAAAAAGTTTTACTAACAAAATTTCTTTTGATAACAAAATATTTTCATTTTTCATGGTCCATTAAAATTTTGTCAATTTTATTTTTCTGATTTCAGAAATCTTATATTAGTTTCAACTATTTTTTACATCTTGCGAAATCACATTAATTTATACTTTTTGACAGTACAGTGTAGTTATTATCCTAATATCCTCTATATTAGTGTGCTACTATAATTTAGTACGAAAATATCGCAATGATCGCAATGTTAAGTTCCAATAAAGCTCTTTTATTTTAAAATTCCTGCCAAACGTCGTGTTTTTTGAGATGGGGGAATTTCGGTTGGTTGCTGTCAAACTATGGAGAATTCAATTTGGGATCCCTATATTGCATTTTTATTTCGTCCGCTCACTAGTTACTTTTAACGGCTACAGAAGAAAGTGCCAAAAATAGGTAAGTCTATTTAATTGATTTATTAATACATAAGTATTTAGATCGATATTTTATTCTAGATAAATTTGGTGCTGCTTGTTTGCAGGTTATAACCTATATATAATAAATATACTACCACCCACCTTATTTGGCTCTGTTAAGATTCTATGGGAGAGCATCTGTGAACCTGGGTATGTAGTTTTTAGTTGTTTATCATGGGGCGAACTTATTAACTTAAAAGAAGATTGTTGGTTAAACATTATAAAAAATTGAGAAGAAGAAGTACCTACTCAGTGCGTTAAACGAAGTGTTAAATAAGGTTCGACATCTGATAAACAAGTGGAGGTGATGAAACTTGTAATAGGTAAGGTTTGATACATTGAGTAATAAAAGCATTTGCCAGAAAACATCAACAAACTTGTAAAGCATATTAGGGATTTCGGTAAATTAATATAAGGAAAAAACGAATAAAGTACTTTTTTGAGGAAAATTTACAATTTTGTAACTTATATGCCCCATTTTTTCTGAAATTACGCTGTACATACGTACAAAAACTTTTAAATACATCATCAATGTTCAATCTATTAAACCTGCTTCTAACCGTAAATCGTAATGCTTCTTAACCCATAGCCGTTTTCTTTACTTGAATTCTGTAATAATATTGGCAAAAAATATAACTTACCCACACAGCACATGACATCCCTAGAATATCCTCATTTGGTCCCGTATATCCCAATCGAGGACAACATTCCTCAGGATATTCTTAGGATATCCCAATAAAATATATACAACCTAAGAATATCCCAAATGGGGATATCCTAGACAAATCCTGGCAGGATGTCCTAGTAATATCCCGCAAAGATATTAAAAGCCTAACAAAATATCCACTTTAGGAATATCCTGGCAAGTTCTAGAGTCGTCCTATTATAGGTATTATTATTTAGGAGATTTCAACAAAAATAATGAAAAGTATATATATTATTATGAGGCTATTTATTTATAGTGTCTTTTATTGGTTTGTAAAATTTGCTTCTAAAAACTTTTTTGTTTGTTCTATTTGATAATCCCCTCCAGTACAAATAATTCATTAAAAATGTGTTAAAAATGTATATCTTATTTAAATAGCAGTTATTTATAATTTGGTTTTAACACATTTACTGTGTTTTGAATTAGCCGCCTTTTTGTGACAAGTCGAAAGTTCTAAGAAATCCGCCGGGCGCCGTTCATTTTAAAGTTCTTTCGACAAACAAGATTACGTTAAATATTTCATAAATATAATGCTGCTATGTTATATCTTTGTATTTATTACATTATCTAAAAACGGAAAATGTGATTGGTTATTGTCCGCAGATGTTATTGTCAGATACGTAATCCTTTATATTTTTCTGAGTGAATAGAATTTTTTTTAAATTCATTATAACTTTCCAGCATGCTATGATTTTTTAAAGTTGTACATATCATCCCTTATAACTTCTAACCACCCTAAACTCTATTGATTTTAATAATACCAAAAAAAGGCAAGAGATCAATTTTTATGTAATATTTCATTCTTTTACAATTTTTATTTGAAACATCTTTTACACATTTTGAGTACTTTTGAAAAAACACTTTGTTATATTTTTTTTCACCCGTTCTCGGGGTTGAAAAGAATTTCTTTCATTAATCGTGTTCAAATACTTCAAAGTAACATCAAAAATTCAAGTATTTACCTTTAAATTTTGATTTGTCGACCTATTTCATTGGACTATATAACCTCCATTAGTTTGGTAGATTTATTTTTAAAGTGATATAAGCCAATTGATAGATACAGATATGTGTATGGAGTTGTACATATATGTATCACATTTTTATTAGTCATTTTACCTCTGCCATTATATAAACTTGTATTCCTTTCTTCGCTTATTGGCTCAGTTTAAAAGCAATGATCCTATAAAATAATATGTAGTTTTTGCTGTCTAGAAATATCCAATAAACCCTAAAAAAACTGGGGATATCCTATATAAAGTCCGATCAATGTCCTCAGGTTGTTCATAGTAAAGCCCAGGTATAACCCATATAAGAGCTGATGATGTCCTGTACACACCTGTACTGATGTCCTGAGGACGTCATCAGCAAAGCCCGAACTGTCCCATTTGGATATCCTACAGACATCCTAAGGTGATAATGGGATCTTCCCAGGATATCCCATATGTCCTGAAAAGTTGTCCCCAGTATGTTCTGAGGATGTCCTTGTGCTATATGGGTAAACTTATAATAATGCTATTAACCTGGTAGCATTAGTCACAACATATATTTCTGCTTCGCTCGCTCTTTGGTATTATTTGTAGAATAGATAATTCATATAAAGAGATGTTCTTAAATTTTTTAAATGAACAAGGGACCCTTTCAAATGCAAATGTCGGTTAAACAAAAAAATGTTCACATTTAAACAGTGATTTTTTTTAAATAGGATACCAAGAAAATTATAACAATTTATTTTAAATATAAGCTTGCCATCAGGTGTCATATATTAGTCTTAATGTTTTTGCCAAAATTTCGTCTTTTATTTGCACAGGGGCTGCTGAAGTCGCTAACGCTTCAAAGTCTTGGAAGGACACCGAAATGGCTATTGCATCATGACTGAAGAGGGCAAAAGAAAGAACAGAGAGGGTGTCAAAAAAGAGAGCATATTAGAGAATAATACAAATTAATTATAAAAAGATGAAGTGTGCAAAACGTTAAGAGAAGGTGAGATATACATATCTTATGTTTTATTGCACACTTGGCTTTCTTATAATATAATATTCAATATGACTTAATGTATATATAACTATATTATACTGTACTAGGTATTATAATATATAACTTATTTTTCAATAGCACAATAGAAATAAAATGTTCGCATAAATTTGTAATTTGGTGTTGATAAATAGAAATACCAAGTACTTATTGAATAATTTTTCTAGCTGGTAATTATATACTGTCATTTTTTTTATCTTTTTGGCTTTTCTAACCACATTTATTCCCTTCAAAATAGAATCCCATCACTGGATTCTATTTCGAAAGAAATGCATGTGGTTAGAAAACCCAAAAAGAAACATAAATACCCTCTGCTGTGAATACACCTTAAAAGTGGTGGAGGGGGAGGTACCTATATGTTTTGTATAGTATGTACTAACAACATTTTCAGGACATCCTCTTTAGACCTAGATTCGTTCCACATAATTCCTGGGTTGGACGTCCTCGGGATACCCTGTTTTGTTGACACGAAACGTCCCTCAAACGTCCTCGGTACGTTTTAGGTCGGTAAAGTACGTTCTCGGTATGTTTTCATGTCCTGCGGGTACGTTCTTGGGACGTCTTTGGGACGGTCATGTGCTATTAGGGAATACATACGTGTACCAAATTTTAAGTGAATATTTCAATTTAATTTTGCGCGGTTGTCATCGACGGCTACACGTGACGTAGCACTTGCCACTTACCGATTCTTACGAAACAACCTGTCTATTAGTAATTTATTTGGTCAAATTCATTTAATGCGTACCCGACAAATCCCGAAAACCATTTCCGCTGAATGTCGTGTCGCTTTAATTTGGAGTTAAAACGATCTTCGTCTATTTTGTCTTCTCTGCCTGACTGTCTTATCTTGTTAATTCCTCTAATTTTTGCTCTTAATATATAGTTAATAGGTATAATAGGTATATATATATATATGGCAATATCCTTGTCTATTCCGTTTTGTGTTCATAGTTGTACTATCCACGTTAAAGACATTGCCTATTTCTGATTAACCCAGGGATTAACTTTAAACAAGAAAATAGGTTTGGGTTAAAAAAAAATGTATAAAAACAAGAGCATTTTATTTCATTTGTGTGATCAACAAGTGATCATGCAAAATATTTGTACGTTTACAGTAGACACCACTGAAATCTGCATAATAATGGTAGAGTTCAGTGGTAGCCACCCTCTAGTTACGTCTGATTGGTTAGTTATAGGTGGCGCATGTTCGTACAAAAGTACATTTTAAGTAAAATTGATATCACCTAATTCACGCTCGTCCAAGCTCCCATATAATTTGACTTGTTCTGCGCATTGACTCAACAAGAACCATAAGGAAATAAAATATATCACAGTATATTGTCAGAGAATCCTAATATTCTACTTATTTCAAATTTTTATATCATCCCTCAACATGGTATTGATGCAACCCGGGGTACAAGTAGCCGTGTTGGTGTGCGTAACTGCGGATCATTTTTTTGTTTGGTTTTTCTGTAGTGAGATATTTGTCAGGTTAAAAAAAAGTTTTTTTTAGTATATTATTAGTTTCAGATGTTTCTTGTTTAATTACGAAACAAAAAATAGATTATTTTTAAACTTAAAAAAATTATAACTTTTATATTTATTGATTGATTTTGTTCAAAAGCAATAGAGTTCTTCTGCTAGCTAACACTAATTTACTATCCAAATTTTAATAAAACCGAACCTTTCGTGCTTAAAGTTGTCGTGCTTACAAGAAACGTGATGGACGGACGGACAGACAGACGGATGGACAGGCGCACGGACCGACAGACTGACAGACGGACAAACATTTTGAAAGTTGTTCAGATTCGATCACCAACATAGTGATATGAATTTTTTTTCTCTGCGAGCGATATTACCTACCAGTTTTAGAAATGTGCCGATCGAATGGGGGGGGGGGGGCGAAGGGAGGAAAGTTTAGATAAGAAAACCTGATATAAAAATAAATTTATTTTAATGCATTTATTTTATTTTCACCCAATAAATAATTGTCGCCCCCCCTCCCTCAACAAAATGCTGGATCTGCTCCTGAATCGAATGCAATATAGATTCTTCGTTTTGCATTTGCGAAGAGTATAATAAGACACTCTCACACAAGGTGTCTGGCAACTGGCGTGTCTGCTGAAATACAATTAATAGGTTATAATATATATGTGGTGTATGTATTTTTCGTTAATATTGTTTAAATATTACTGGCGAGTTTTATCCACTGCATTAACAGAGCTCCTCGACCTCGAAAATTTGATTACAATAATTATATATCCCAGATTACGCCGCCACTGGTAAAAATATTTGCCGTAGGCTCCGCCCCAAGCAAAATTACTAATTTAGTAATTTACATGGGGACTTTCCGTTTTCCACTATAATTCTAATTTATCCGTGAATGTCAAAGCCACAGAGACGTCAAAGCTAACCACACATTTTAGTGCTTGGCGTCAGTTTGTATTTGTGTATAACATATGTACTTATTAACAAGTTAGAAAAAAAATCATTATAAATCTTACTTTGGGGTAGAACAATTTAGAAACTATTCAATTACGTTAACTAATGAAGGTAAGTCCAGTTGAACTATTATGCAAACAGTTTATTTATAATGACAAAAAATTAAATATCCATGTATTTGTGATAATGTATGATAAAATAAGTATACCGAATAGTATTCTAATTCTACAATTTTTTTATTACTAGGTGGTGATATAAACAAGGCAGTATAACCTTGGAAATGGAAAATAAACACACTCTCAATTCTAGCCCGATGGAGGAAACGTTATTAATTATGTTGGTAATTAGACGTAAAAATATACACATATGTATGAAAGAGATGCTGTGTCTAACCAACAAAAAAATAATAACTGAAAGCGCTTGTCAGAGAAATTCAATTCCTGTAGTGATATTCCCCGAAATGAAGTTGTACTGCGAAACAAGTGCCATAATGTGAAGAAACGCTGCAGACAAAAGTTTGATGGCGAAAAATGTTTCGTAGGGGGAAAAATATAATAACAGAAGTAGACAATTCAGTAAAAGAAATACTTGACAGCCAAATCATGGATAGAGAGAGTGAATTTGATGATAACGTTTTACCTATAGGTAAGCTTTTTATATGCAATGATTAAAAATAAAAATAGTATACCTATATTCAATATTGAATTTGATGTTTAAATATAATTTCTCTTTTCTAGTAAACACAACACTATGTGGCCATAATGCATCACAAAAAAGAAGAAAATAGTGAGGAATTGGGGTCAGAAATAGTTGTGCTAGGTATAGTTTTACTTCCCTCGCATACCGAAGGGAAGTATTGTATTCGAGAAAAAATCACCCTCCGAGATTTTTTCGGATTCTGACGTTTCAGAACACGTAGATTCCGAAAATATAGGTTTTTCAATTCCGTCAGTCTGTCTGTCTGTCTGTCGGTCTGTCTGTCTGTCTGTCTGTCTGTCTGTCTGTCTGTCTGTCTGTCTGTCTGTCTGTTGGTGTATTTACTAAAAAACTACTTGACGGAGAGCAGTCAAATTTGGTAGGTAGTTAACCCTACTGTCAGCGAAGAACTGGTAGAATTTTCACTGAAAAATATACAGGGTGGACCGTCTAAACGGAATAAATAGTGAAAAAAATTTTTTTTTGCTCAAATTTAAAATTTACACGTTTCATGACGCGCTAAACCTGTTTCAGGAAAAAAAATTTTTTGAAAATTTTTTTCAAACATTTTTGAAAAAATTTTTACCTAGATGAAAAAAATTTTTTTTTGCTCAAATTTAAAATTTCCACGTTTCATGACGCGCTAAACCTATTTCAGAAAAAAAAAAATTTTGAAAATTTTTTTCAAACATTTTTGAAAAAATTTTTACCAAGATGAAAAAAATTTGTTTTTGCTCAAATTTAAAATTTCTACGTTTCATGACACGCTTAACCTATTTCAGAAAAAAAAAATTTGAAAATTTTTTTCACCAATATTTTTGAAAAAATTTTTACTACTAAAATGAATTTTTTTTCTTTCTTCAAATTTAAAATTTTCACGTTTCATGGCATTCTAAGCCTGATTAAAAAAAAAAGTTTTTTGAAATTTTATCACTAAGATAGAATTTTTCTTTCTTTGTTCAGATTTTAACTATCCACGTTTCCATGACATTCTAAAACTATTCAAACAAATTTAAAAATGTTTTTGAAGAATTTTTTAAAAAATTTGAAAACATTTTTAATCCATTTATGTATCACTACTATAGAACAGACGAAAAAATTTTTTTTGCTCAAATTTCAAATTTCCACGTTTCATGATATTCCAAACCAATTTCGGAAAAAAAATTTGCAACATTTTGTTACCAGTTTGGAAAAAAAATTTACACCAGAATGCTCAAATTTAAATGACATTCTAAACCTAGGTATTTCAGAAAAAAAAATTTGAACATTTTTTTCACCAACATTTTTCAAAAAGTTTTTACCACTAAAATAGATCGAATTTTTTTTTATTTGCTCAAATTTAAAATTTTCACGTTTCATAGCATTCTAAACCTATTTTAAAAATACATCATTTTTAATTTTTAAACTTTTCTTAGCACTACTATAGAACAGAAGGAAACTTTCCTTTTTGCTCTAATTTAAAATTTCTACCTTTGACATTTTAAACCTATTTCAGGAGAAAAAAATTTGAAAATTATTTTACCATCTTTTGAAAAATTTTAAAAAAATGAAATTTTTTAACCACCACTATACTTCCACTCCATTACGTGAATGTTGGATTGAAAATGTGACAGATGGCAATAACATCTGGCATATGCACCTATTATACTTTTATTGAAAAATGTACAGGGTGGTCATCCCAAGAAATAATTCAGTCATGGTGGACATTTGTAAAGGTATTTGCGCAAGCCTGCCATATGTGGCACCTGCTATTTAGTATTGAACTTTTGCTGTTGGATGAGCAATCTGTATATTTTTTTGACCAAAACTTATCAAGTTTTCTTTGTAATAATAGCACTAACTCTACTCCGATTATTATTCCCAATGTCATTTCGTAATTATTATTTTTTTGAGAGACTGCCATGAACGAGGGAAGTTCTGTGTAAATACCTTTACCGATTTTTTTACTTCCCTCGCATACCGAAGGGAAGTATTGTATTCGAGAAAAAATCACCCTCCGAGATTTTTTCGGATTCTGACGTTTCAGAACACGTAGATTCCGAAAATATAGGTTTTTCAATTCCGTCAGTCTGTCTGTCTGTCTGTCTGTCTGTCTGTCGGTCTGTCTGTCTGTCTGTCTGTCTGTCTGTCTGTTGGTGTATTTACTAAAAAACTACTTGACGGAGAGCAGTCAAATTTGGTAGGTAGTTAACCCTACTGTCAGCGAAGAACTGGTAGAATTTTCACTGAAAAATATACAGGGTGGACCGTCTAAACGGAATAAATAGTGAAAAAAAATTTTTTTTGCTCAAATTTAAAATTTACACGTTTCATGACGCGCTAAACCTGTTTCAGCAAAAAAAATTTTTAGAAAATTTTTTTCAAACTTTTGAAAAAATTTTTACCTAGATGAAAAAAATTTTTTTTTGCTCAAATTTAAAATTTCCACGTTTCATGACGCGCTAAACCTATTTCAGGAAAAAAAATTTTTTGAAAATTTTTTTCAAACATTTTTGAAAAAATTTTTACCAAGTTGAAAAAAATTTTTTTTTGCTCAAATTTAAAATTTCCACGTTTCAAACACTTTTTCTGGCGTTATACGACGAAATACAGATTGTATTTCCACAAAAAATTATCTCCCTCCCCATAGACAATGATGAAAACATACAGTTTTTTACTTCCCTCGCATACCGAAGGGAAGTATTGTATTCGAGAAAAAATCACCCTCCGAGATTTTTTCGGATTCTGACGTTTCAGAACACGTAGATTCCGAAAATATAGGTTTTTCAATTCCGTCAGTCTGTCTGTCTGTCTGTCTGTCTGCCTGTCTGTCTGTCTGTCTGTCTGTCTGTCTGTCTGTCTGTCTGTCTGTCTGTCTGTCTGTTGGTGTATTTACTAAAAAACTACTTGATGGAGAGCAGTCAAATTTGGTAGGTAGTTAACCCTACTGTCAGCGAAGAACTGGTAGAATTTTCACTGAAAAATATACAGGGTGGACCGTCTAAACGGAATAAATAGTGAAAAAATTTTTTTTTTGCTCAAATTTAAAATTTACACGTTTCATGACGCGCTAAACCTGTTTCAGCAAAAAAAATTTTTAGAAAATTTTTTTCAAACTTTTGAAAAAATTTTTACCTAGATGAAAAAAATTTTTTTTTGCTCAAATTTAAAATTTCCACGTTTCATGACGCGCTAAACCTATTTCAGGAAAAAAAATTTTTTGAAAATTTTTTTCAAACATTTTTGAAAAAATTTTTACCAAGTTGAAAAAAATTTTTTTTTGCTCAAATTTAAAATTTCCACGTTTCAAACACTTTTTCTGGCGTTATACGACGAAATACAGATTGTATTTCCACAAAAAATTATCTCCCTCCCCATAGACAATGATGAAAACATACAGTTTTTTACTGCCCTCGCATACCGAAGGGAAGTATTGTATTCGAGAAAAAATCACCCTCCGAGATTTTTTCGGATTCTGACGTTTCAGAACACGTAGATTCCGAAAATATAGGTTTTTCAATTCCGTCAGTCTGTCTGTCTGTCTGTCGGTCTGTCTGTCTGTCTGTCTGTCTGTCTGTCTGTCTGTTGGTGTATTTACTAAAAAACTACTTGACGGAGAGCAGTCAAATTTGGTAGGTAGTTAACCCTACTGTCAGCGAAGAACTGGTAGAATTTTCACTGAAAAATATACAGGGTGGACCGTCTAAACGGAATAAATAGTGAAAAAAATTTTTTTTTGCTCAAATTTAAAATTTACACGTTTCATGACGCGCTAAACCTGTTTCAGGAAAAAAAATTTTTTGAAAATTTTTTTCAAACATTTTTGAAAAAATTTTTACCTAGATGAAAAAAATTTTTTTTTGCTCAAATTTAAAATTTCCACGTTTCATGACGCGCTAAACCTATTTCAGGAAAAAAAATTTTTAAAATTTTTTTCAAACATTTTTGAAAAAATTTTTACCAAGTTGAAAAAAATTTTTTTTTGCTCAAATTTAAAATTTCCACGTTTCATGACGCGCTAAACCTATTTCAGAAAAAAAAAAAATTTGAAAATTTTTTTCAAACATTTTTGAAAAAATTTTTACCAAGATGAAAAAAATTTGTTTTTGCTCAAATTTAAAATTTCTACGTTTCATGACACGCTTAACCTATTTCAGAAAAAAAAAATTTGAAAATTTTTTTCACCAATATTTTTGAAAAAATTTTTACTACTAAAATGAATTTTTTTTCTTTCTTCAAATTTAAAATTTTCACGTTTCATGGCATTCTAAGCCTGATTAAAAAAAAAAGTTTTTTGAAATTTTATCACTAAGATAGAATTTTTCTTTCTTTGTTCAGATTTTAACTATCCACGTTTACATGACATTCTAAAACTATTCAAACAAATTTAAAAATGTTTTTGAAGAATTTTTAAAAAAATTTGAAAACATTTTTAATCCATTTATGTATCACTACTATAGAACAGACGAAAAAATTTTTTTTTCTCAAATTTCAAATTTCCACGTTTCATGATATTCCAAATCAATTTCGGAAAAAAAAATTTGCAACATTTTGTTACCAGTTTGGAAAAAAAATTTACACCAGAATGCTCAAATTTAAATGACATTCTAAACCTAGGTATTTCAGAAAAAAAAATTTGAACATTTTTTTCACCAACATTTTTCAAAAAGTTTTTACCACTAAAATAGATCGAATTTTTTTTTATTTGCTCAAATTTAAAATTTTCACGTTTCATAGCATTCTAAACCTATTTTAAAAATACATCATTTTTAATTTTTAAACTTTTCTTAGCACTACTATAGAACAGAAGGAAACTTTCCTTTTTGCTCTAATTTAAAATTTCTACCTTTGACATTTTAAACCTATTTCAGGAGAAAAAATTTTGAAAATTATTTTACCATCTTTTGAAAAATTTAAAAAAAATGAAATTTTTTAACCACCACTATACTTCCACTCCATTACGTGAATGTTGGATTGAAAATGTGACAGATGGCAATAACATCTGGCATATGCACCTATTATACTTTTATTGAAAAATGTACAGGGTGGTCATCCCAAGAAATAATTCAGTCATGGTGGACATTTGTAAAGGTATTTGCGCAAGCCTGCCATATGTGGCACCTGCTATTTAGTATTGAACTTTTGCTGTTGGATGAGCAATCTGTATATTTTTTTGACCAAAACTTATCAAGTTTTCTTTGTAATAATAGCACTAACTCTACTCCGATTATTATTCTCAATGTCATTTCATAATTATTATTTTTTTGAGAGACTGCCATGAACGAGGGAAGTTCTGTGTAAATACCTTTACCGATTTTTTTAACTTGTGAAGGTCTTTTTGATTTCTTATGGTTTTCCTATTATTACAGCTGCTGGTACAGAAATGGTAGACACTGTAGCAGCTATTGATAGTTCTACGCTGGAGATAACCTATGAAAACTCACAATCACAAATGGAAGAAATTTCTAACACCGGTGAGTAATTCTTATGTATAATATAATGTTATTATTTCCTCATTTTCAGATAATTTTTGGTATACTGTGACAATATTGTTAAGCCGGCTTCAGAGCACACATAACATATGCCATATGCTATAAGAGTAAGACATGTGACTTAACTTTAAAAAGGTGCATTCATAGTGTAGAAAATGTAAGATGGATGCATCCGCAATACACTACAAATGTACATGACATACAGGGTTATTGACGGAAAGCGGGTATTAGACGTTTCTTGGGATCTGTTCAGTTTAGAACTTTGAAAATTGGTCTAAGGGGGTTTCTGGAAATGGCGGATCTAACGAAAATATTTTCATGCATGTATTACTTCCGCTTAGACCAGATGTACCACCTAGCTTTGTTATTTTAAATGGAACACCCTATATTTTATTTCATATTTGGATTTCTCATAAAATTTTAGCTTGGGTTTATGCACCATAATATACTCTTAAACCTACCAGTTTTTGAGCTAGTTAACCTTTTTGACGGTTCCTACCCTTCCGAAAAAAATTGATATCTTCTATCATGTGGCCGACTTAGAGACTTTCTTATCAAAGTCGTACATGTACCCTATAATCTAACTAAAAATTGTCTTATATTTTCACAATATCATACAGGGAATTTTATTTTTACAATCAAACATTGTTTTAGTTCAAAGGTCCAAAAGTCAATTTTTTTCAAATAGGATTTTCACATAATTTAATAAGAGTATTAATTTCTGCATCAATTGATATTAGCATTCCCTATACCTATCTCTTTGTTTTTTATTATGGACGAATTTTTGTAAAATGTACATGCAATATAACTCACCTCACTTGTTTCTTTTTTATCACAAACGAGAATACTCATGTAGATAATTGATAATTATTTGTTTATTATCAAGATAATATCAAAAACAAGAGATCATTTTATATTAGACTTGTAATAAATACTTTCGAATAAAATTTATAAAATTAATGAACATATTGAATATAAATATTTAATGCAACAACTGCCCTCCACTTTGGTGCTGACAAGCCAATCCTGGAATTTACGGCACTTACATTAGCTTAGTGAATTTATTTGCTAAAATGCAGCTCGTACTCTCTTCTTCAGAACTTTTTTGGTAGCAGCCGGGGTGGTATATACAATATTTTTATATTACCCCAAAGGTAAAAGTCTAAATGGATCAAATCAGGGGACCTTGCTGGCCATCTCCAAGATCCATGGTAGCAAAACCACCTAAGTTCGAACGATGCTACTAATCCGTCATACACTTCCGGTGTATTATGTGAACTGCAACCATCGATTTGATAATACATGGAATTATAAATATTTAGGGGCAAGTTATCAATAAAAGTAACAACTTCTGTTCCTAAAATTTCATCGTATTTTGTACTATTTAAATTCTTTACATATACTTGTTATGTACTAATAAGCAGAAAATGTTAAAATTAATTTGTCCTCGAAATTTGATTCTCGCACCACATGAGAATTTTATTTCGTCTGTTAGAAATTCCTTCTTTAGAAAATTTAGCTTGGTCAGTTCAAATAATCCTTTAAAAAAATCATGTTTCTCTTGAAGACGTACGATCACATGCTTACAGAAATCTGTTCTAAGTGAACAAATACTACGTTCCTGTACTATCGCTACCACTCAGCAACACTAACACAGTGTTTATATTGATAAAACAAAACATTCTGAAATTTTTCATTGCCTACTATGTGTGTAGCAGTATGTACATGTACATTATACACTGCTGATTGTATATCTACATTTTACAAAACTTCGTCAATAATAAAAAAAAAACGAGAGATAGGTGTAGGGAATGCTAATATCAGTTGATGCAGAATTCAACACTATTAAATTCTGTGAAAATATACAAGTGCTTCGATTTGAAATAACTGACTCTTGGACGTTTGAACTACAATGCTAAATTGTGAAAATAAAGTACCCTGTATGGTACTGTGACAATATAAGAAAAATTTTTGTTATATCATAGGGTACTCGAACGAATTTGAAAAGAAAGTCTCTAAATCGGCCACATGATAGAATATATCAATTTTTTTTCGAAAAAAAAAAATTAATTATCTAAAAAACTGGTAGGTTTCAGAGTATATTATGTGACATAAATTCAAGCTAAAATTTTATGAGGAATCCAAATATGAAATGAAATATGGGGTGTTCCATTTGAAATATCAAAGTTAGGTGCTACATCTGGTGTAAGTGGAAGTAGGTAACACATGCATGAAAATATTTTCGTTAGATACGCCATTTCCAGAAACCCTCTTAACCAATTTTCAAAGTTCTGAACCGAACAGATTCCAAGAAACGTCTAATACCCGCTTCCGTGAATCTCCCTGTATGTAGTTACATGTTATTGATTCATTTTATTTAACATTTTATCTATGAATTTAACCTTTGCATTACCTTTCCATACTTATTCTGATTGGTGAATTCAAAATTTATATTATTTATTTGTGTTATGGCATACCCTTATATCATACGGTTTATGTTATGTGTACTCTAGGAATCCATCCACTTGCAAATTTTTAAATATTTAACTCGATTCTATAATTTTTCTTAAAGATATGTTGCAACCTGGATCATCTACAAGTTGATGTGTGAAAAGACAGTTGGATTGGTCATCATATACTCGATTGCAGTCGAAACAACCACGAATTACAGCGCTAACTAATCCAAAGTCGATAAAAAAAATAAGTTATCAAATAGACTTTCTTCGTGGGCGAAGACAAAATCTACTACTTTGGGAAAAAACAGTGCATTGGAGCAGCATTAATTAAACATGACCCAAATAAGTGAAAGACATGAATAGGACATGCTTTTTGCCAAACAAAAGCATAATAGTTTTTAAAACGTAGTGACTAAATTGGAACGCTGATTTGTTGTGATTTTTGTTTTTACTTATATGTGTATTAATATCATCGCAACTGTTCCAAGTAGTGGCTAGGGGTTACACCACGAGCTTATAAGCATGGGTTAAGAGTCATTTTTACTGTTTATTACTGTAACCTTTATTATTTTTATTGGGCAAATTGGAATAAAATACTGTGTACATAATATTTTTTTATACTCATGTTGTACAAAATTTAATAAAATACTGATCACTTGTAATATTTAATCATGCAACATGTATTATTTTATTAAAATGTTGTTAAATACGGCTCTCTTATAATTTTTTACTAAATAAAATGAAGTTATTTACTGAACAGTTTATTGCTACTCGTTTTTATTTGAGTTGAACACATCCAATTATTGTTATTGCTTAATGTAATAGTTATATATTATTGTAATAAGTTTTGTTCCGCATATTTTATAAATTAAAAATAGATATTTTTATTTAATGAACTCTTGCAAATTTGAAAAATAATTATTTATTAAAGCTCCGCTTGTTATTTTGTTTTCATTTATGTTATCCTCTGCATTTTCGATGGGCAAATTAATATTGTTTATTTCATTCACAATAACGACCTCCACTTCACCGATGAGGGGTGGTGTTAGAAGTACTGAATTTTTACATGCAGTATTGTGGGATACAGCTAATTTGCGACTCATTGAATAAATGTTCAGTTGGTGTGGAAGGATTTGCTAATGAAGTTATTTGAAAACTACGATTAGCATAGGCACTGTCTCCTACGAGCACATTACCTCCCATTTCATTATTTTCAAATCTGGCTCGCACTCTACTCATATTAAAAATAGTGGAGTTATATGTTGAACCAGGCCAACGATAAACGATATTTCTTATATAAGTACAAAGAAGGATCACTAATACACTGCACGTTTATCGAAAAACTTCCTTTTCTGTTTCGATATACCTCAGCATTATCTCCACCTGGAGATTTTATTTTAATGCGAGTATAATCGACTGCATCGATATACTGGAAACTTAGCTTTCTTATAAAAGTCACAAACACTCAATGTCTTTCTCGTTCACCGGAAATTGTATATACTGATTTCTTAATAAGGCTATTGCTTTTGACACTTTGTTTATAACTCTGCTCGCTGTTGATTTATGTGCTCCAGAAAAAATCACTTCCTACCTACTATTAACATAGATCCAATTGTATAAATATCATAATGTGAGAAGCATATCCTCCGAAGAAAGAGCTTTGTTTCTGTAAATAAATGATTATACAGTTAAATAAGTTAATCTTATTCATATAGTCTTATTTACCTTTTTGTTAGTGAAGAAATGTTTATTTGGTTACAGATATCTTGTACAATATACTTATTCTGTTAGACGAAATCTGTCGTAAAATTCTTCTTCAGATCATTTGTTAAAGTGATTTACCCTGGGTCGGAATATTCGTGGATTTTTATGTAGTTCAGATTCCACCAAAAAAAGTCTTCATGATTTATAGGTCCCATTTTTTTTCAATTATTTTGACAAGGCAAACACGAATATGATTGTGTATTAAATTGTGAGGTTAGATTATTGAAACCGTCAGGGTTCAATTATTTTACTATGGAATCTGGCATAAACCATTGATTTTCCTTTATACAACAAGTTTATGATAGTAGACAGTGGTTGAAGTCTGATCAAGGCATTACCGCTCTTTATACAACTTTAGAACTAAATACAGAGTCGTGCAGATAGTAAATATTTCATCAGTTACTAGGTTTGTTCATTTGTGTTGATTTAAAGCAGCTTCAAGCAGTTATATAAAGATAGTGCTATCACAAGTAACGTGAGTGTGAGAGAGATAACGTGCTTCAAAGTTGCTATAAATCAACACAAATGAACAAACTGACTATCACAGATCACAGGTTACAATCGACGCGATCGGACATACTCGAGTATCGGACATCAGCTGATATAGGACCTCAATTGTCTCTTTGACGGGAGAACTTGATAATGTAGTGTGTGTGTGTTTGTAGCATATTTTCCAATGCAAAATTATTATTAATGGGCGGGTTTACGATGTGCAGTGTTAGTGATAGTTTCATTGTGTTTGTCTGTGTCTGAATCTGAAAATTTTTCGTAATATAATACTGGTATTAATTAGTGATAAGCAATATTGATGATTCAATATTTCAGTTGTATAATTCCTGCAATAATCGTTAAGATATTAAAGACAAGTGATTTGTTTGGTAGGTTAACTTTTTTGTTAAAATAATTTTGATGGGCATTCAATAAAATGTTTTATTTTAATTTTCAATTATCAATAATGATCGTAACCTAAATACTGATATAACACAATTTATTTACTGACCTACATTAATATAAAAATAATATGTATATATATGCAACCAACAATAATAGTGCAGAGATGTGATTTATATTAATTTAAAAATAACTTAATACCTATATGCAACCTACATTACACCGTGCTACTTGAGATTAGTTCAGACAAACACAATATGAAGCTCTCATAGATGTATACAATAGTTCATTGAAGTTTCCATAGATGTCTACATTCAAGAGCGCGACGATCGCCTCCCCTCAACTCGCTATCTAATGAAGTGGGGATAAAAATTGTCCTCAATAGTACCATTGCATGAAGCCAACCTTCGGGGTCCGACCCCAAAGGTAGTGAAATGACTCCAATCGTGGCATTAGACCTGAAAATCGGACCCCAATAGTCTCGCTTGACATATATATATATATATATATATATATATATATATATATATATATATATATATATATATATATATTGTTGTATCCACACTGTGGAACACTACCTAAGTATCGTGTTTGAAATCATAAATAAAATTCACAAATCTGTATGTATTTTAGGAAATAATCATAACAGTTTTACTTTAACGGATCATACAAAAGCAGGAATATCTGTGGTTTATTTAATTGATTCAAGTTCACTTATTCTCAGCGAGTAGGATGCAGAGAATAAAACTTGATATTGAATACAAACAAAATATTAAAATAAACATAAAATGAAGTTAATTTAGTTTAACAAGGTTATTCTAAATAGTATATAATAAAACATGAACCTATAGAGAATCACAATCTCATTTAAAATGATTTAGAATGAAATTGGAAAACAAAAAAGTAAATTTTATAAAATCTGACATGCGTGTCAAAACTTAGGGCTGAAAATCATGTTTTGTGTAGAAACACTGTAAATCTACACAAAATGAATATTGAATGAAAGACTATCATCAGTATTTGCATTGCAGGGTGATTATTTTAGAAATAGTAAGTCCATAGAATACAAAACACTGAATGACATTTTAAGTTTTCAGATATTTTTAAATATCATTGCAGAAAGGTGTTTTGTAAATGATATTTCACATCATGCAGAAAGAAAGGACTAATAGTATGATGTTAAATGTTTGTTGGCGTATCAATTTCTTGTTTTAGTTTATAATATCAGTATTCTGTCATTATGAAAAACTGCAGTACGTTTTAGTTACTAGCATTTTGTGTTTATCATTGCTATTCATCTAAATGTATGAATTAGTATTTATTTGAGATTGGAATTGTTAATTGTAGTTATAAGTAGATTTTAAAAAGTATATGTAAAATGTCAATATATTTCGAGTAATTACAAATATTCACTTAATCCTGAAAGGTAGAATAAGAAACTTATCAGGAAAATTAAAGAATTAAAAACAGTATTCAATTAAGATAAAGAACAAACAAAACTGAATAGTTTAAATTTTAAATTAAAATTAAATTTTGAAATATTAGATCAAAATAGAAAAAACAATTGAAATATTGGAAATTAACCCATTGAAACGACTAAAAATAACAAATCAGTTGATCACACACCGCTGAACAGCGAGCTGCGAAATATATTCATCCAAGAATAAATAATAAATTGAAAATAAAAGTGGTGAATAAGTTGAAGGTTAGGATATTACAATCCAGATATATTAATATCAAGAACAAATTGTAAAAGTTGATTAAATATAAGAAGTGAGTATACTTTGAAAGTATTACGAAGTAGATTATCCGGAAAGCAGATTTAGAAGAGGGAAGTATTTGTTAATCCAGTTAGCAAATTTATATGGTGAAGAAATTTCAAACGTCAAGCAAGTGATAGAAATACTTCAAGAAAATCTTGAAAATAAATTGGAGGTTAGAAACAAACGTCAATCCAGCAAAGAAGAAGAAGAAGAAGCCTTGAGAGGTTAAAAAGTCAGTCAAGTGACATAATATTTCAAGGATCATAATAACCAGTTAGAGGTTATAATATAACATTACTCGAGTCGAAAGAAAGACAAGGTAAAGCTTTACTATATCAGAAATCCATGGTACATATTTATTTTAAATAAGGCCATATTTATCATTTTAGTTAAGTTAGATTTTGTTATTTAAATTTGTTAATTACATTCCAAGTTCAAATTTGTTAATAAATTAATACTTTGTTCGTTCAATACTGAGTTTGATTTATTTAGATTGTTATCTTGATCGATGAGCATTTATTGAACCGACTTCGTTGGACCCTGAGTAAGAGTCATTCTATAGATTGTAGATGGTCATGCTAATGGTGTTCTATAGTCTATAATATTAACAGCTTTTAAGAAACTGTTTGGCGCTCAATAAAATCATTTCAATTTACTTTCAAAAAGTAATTTCGAACGTATAAAAAATAAAATAGATATTAGAATATAGAACAATATATATATATATTTATTGCTGTGTATCCACACTGTGGAACACTACCTAACTATATATATATATATATATATATATATATATATATATATATATATATATATATATTGTTCTATATTCTGATATCTATTTTATTTTTTTGTACGTTCGAAATTACTTTTTAAAAGTAAATTGAAATGATTTTATTGAGCGCCAAACAGTTTCTTAAAAGCTGTTAATATTATAGACTATAGAACACCATTAGCATGATCATCTACAATCTATAGAATGACTCTTACTCAAGGTCCAACGAAGTCGGTTCAATAAATGCTCATCGATCAAGATAACAATCTAAATAAATCAAACTCAGTATTGAACGAACAAAGTATTAATTTATTAACAGATTTGAACTTGGAATGTAATTAACAAATTTAAATAACAAAATCTAACTTAACTAAAATGATAAATATGGCCTTTATTTAAAATAAATATATACCATGGATTTCTGATATTGTAAAGCTTTACCTTGTCTTTCTTTCGACTCGAGTAATGTTATATTGTAACCTCTAACTGGTTATTATGATCCTTGAAATATAATGTCACTTGACTGACTTTTTAAACCTCTCAAGGCTTCTTCTTCTTTTCTGGATTGACGTTTGTTTATAACCTCCAATTTATTTTCAACTGATTTCCTTGAAATATTTCTATCACTTGATTGACGTTTGAAATTTCTTCACCATATAAATTTGTTAACTGGATTAACAAATACTTCTAAATCTGCTTTCCGGATAATCTACTTCTTAATACTTTTAAAGTTTACTCACTTTTATATTTAATATACTTTACAAATTTTTCTTGATATCAATATATCTGGATTGTAACCTTCAACTTATTCACCACTTTTCTTCTCTTTTCAATTTAATATTTATTCTTGGATGAATATATTTCGTAGCTCGCTGTTCAGCGGTGTGTGATCAACTCATTTGTTATTTTTAGTCGTTTCAATGGGTTAATTTCCAATATTTCAATTGTTTTTTCTATTTTGATCTAATATTTCAAAATTTAATTTTAATTTAAAATTTAAACTATTCAGTTTTGTTTGTTCTTTACCTTAATTGAATACTGTTTTTATTTCTTTAGTTTTCCTGATTTTCTTATTCTACTTTTCAGGATTAAGTGAATAATTTGTAATTACTCGAAATATATTGACATATTACATAC
Organism: Stenurella melanura; assembly: GCA_963583905.1. Taxonomy (NCBI): domain Eukaryota; kingdom Metazoa; phylum Arthropoda; class Insecta; order Coleoptera; family Cerambycidae; genus Stenurella; species Stenurella melanura. The sequence goes on from OY757315.1 coordinate 75,922,799, forward strand.
ACTTTCTTAAAATCTACTTATAACTACATTTAACAATTCCAATCCCAAATAAATACTAATTCATACATTTAGATGAATAGCAATGATAAACACAAAATGCTAGTAGTTAAAAACGTACTGCAGTTTTTTAAACTGACATAATACTGATATTATAAACTAAAACAAGAAATTGATACGCCAACAAACATTTAACATCATACTATTAGTCCTTTCTTTCTGCATGATGTGAAATATCATTTACAAAACACCTTTCTGCAATGATATTTGAAAATATCTGAAAACTTAAAATGTCATTCAGTGTTTTGTAATCTATGGACTTACTATTTCTAAAATAATCACGCTGCAATGCAACTACTGTTAATAGTCTTTCATCCAATATTCATTTTGTGTAGATTTACAGTGTTTCTACACAAAATATGATTTTCAGCCCTAAGTTTTGACATGCATGTCAGATTTTATAAAATTTACTTTTTTGTTTTCCAATTTCATTCTAAATCATTTTATATATGAGATTGTGATTCTCTATAAGTTCATGTTTTATCATATACTATTTAGAATAACCTTGTTAAACTAAAATAACTTCCTTCTATGTTTATTTTAATACTTTGTTCGCATTCAATATCAAGTTCCATTTTCTGCATCCTACTCGCTGAGAATAAGTGAACTTGAATCAATTAAATAAACCACAGATACTCCTGCTTCTGTATGATCCGTTAAAGTAAAACTGTCATGGTTATTTTCTAAAATACATACAATTTTGTGAATTTTATTTATGATTTCAAACACGATACTTAGGTAGTGTTCCACAGTGTGGATACAGCATAAAACCCCCTAAACTAATAGAATTTTGACATGTGAAAATTTTGTTAGTTTTAACATGATGTGACATTCACACTGTCAAAGTTTATTTACAATTTAAAAGTGATCTACTCAGGATCATTTGGATAACTTAAGAGTAATCTATCCTGGATCATATGGATAATTTATCCCCATGTGACAACTTCCCGGTAATGATTCTTCATTATTATATTTTAAAACGTTTTCGTTTTCATTTAAAATATTACCTACTTCAAATTGTTGCGCATAGCCCTTTGCTATTGTAGGTTCATAATCAATTGAATTTTTGTATTTTTGAGACAAATTTTTAAAAATTTTATCATATTTGGAGTAACGACTTATCAGAAAGGTTTCAGGCTTCTTATCATTATTTATTTGAACACATGTGGTTCCCACTATATGCTCACCGCAAAATTCATTATCATTATTGGACTCTATGCCATTTGATACATTAATTATTTCGGCATCATTGCCATTCAATTCATTAACTATTTCGGCACCTTTGCCATTCAATTCATTAACTATTTCGGCACCTTTGCCATTCAATTCATTAACACTACAGAAAGGTATTCTTTCACCTTCTACTTTTAGGATTCTTTCTCCTAATACAATATTTGCCTTTTTTCCTGATAAGATGTCGTCTCCCAATATAACATCATTTTCTATATAGTCGCCTATTTTTTTACAATTATTACCTACATTTAAAACAACTTTATCTAAAAATCCTGATTTCTATTATCATTTACTTGTGCTGTTTCTATTTTATTCATATTAGAGTGCGTGTTTTCATCTACTCTATTTCCCCTTTGAATATTGATATTAGCCACTTGTGCATATGACTCATTATTTTTAACATAACCCCCTCTCTCTCTGCAATCATTATCATAATGAGGTTTCTCAACACCCTGCTTTTCATTCCTATAATTGTCATATTGACCATAACCTCCTCGTTCCTTTCTATCATTGTCATATTGACGACCATAACCTTGCTTTTCCTTCCTATCATATTGACCATAACCTTGTCTTTCTCTTCTATCATTTTCATTCCTATGGGGCGTGTGCAAAATCTGACAGCTAACGAGAGTGGAGGGCATATAACCTCAATGTTCCAAATTAATTAACGTGAATTCGCTGTTTTCGTTTGCTTTTTTGACTTTCTTGTGCTATCAGCTATTGAAATAAACATTTTTAAGTTTAATTTTCATTATATATAGACAATTACGTGCTTTGTACAATAATATTTCCTTTGATTTGGCGAGAGGTGCATTGTTTACCTAAGTGTTTTTAGTTATTTTATTCGTATTTAAACAATGTATGGGATTGATCTTATTATTATATATGGAGCATATTTAGATTATTTAAGATTTGAATGCTGTTAATTATTCTGTTATCAGTTTACGACAAAAAGCCATCATATTCTATGGTATTTGGTTGTCGAAGTCTCTCCGAATGCCAATTTAAGCTTTTAAAGGTATGTGATTATTACTTAACATTAGAATTTAGTGTTTATTATATAATATATTTAATAAATACATAGTAGTAAATACCTTTTGTATGCACGAAAATAAAATTATTAATTATTTTAGATTGCCATCGATTTACACCAAAAGAAGAAACGTTTGTGCTCAATCAAAAGAGCAAAGCGAAAAGAGTCTTAAATAGATCCGATCTTACTGACTCAAAGATGAAATATGGTCATAGTTCCAGACATTAACTTAACGGATAATCTTTATGGATAATAATTTCATTTAAATTTTATACTCTATAATTTTTAGGAAAACCTGCTGAACTAAGTAAGGTAACTCATCTAGATTGTCTAACAAATAAATTTATGGGTTATGCAGCCTTAAAGCATTTAACCACTTTTCTCTTTGAACTCTTAATTGACCACAAACTTATCTTCATTGGTGTAAATCGATGGTAATCTGAAATAACTATAACTTTATTTTCGTGCATGCGGTAGGTATACTACTATGTATTTATTAAATATGTTACATAATAAGTATTAAATTCCAATGTTAAGTAATAATCACATACCTTTTAAAGCTTAAATTGGCATTCGGTGAGACTTTGACAACCAGATTCCATACAATATTATGGCTTTTTGTGGTAAACTGGTAACAGAATAATTAACAGCATTTTAATTTTTAATAATCCAAATGTGCTCTATATTTAACAATAAGATCAATCCCATACGTTGTTTAAATACGAAGAAAATAACTAAAAACACATAGGTAAACAATGCACATCTCGCCAAATCAAGGGAAATATTATTGTACAAAACACGTAATTGTCTATATATAATGAAAACTAAACTTAAAAATGTTTATTTCAATAGCTGATAGCACAAGAAAGTTAAAAAAGCAAATGAAAACAGCGAATTTCACGATAATTAATTTGGAACATTGAGGTTATATGCCCTCCACTCTCATTAGCTGTCAGATTTTGCACGCGCCCTATTCTGATCATAACCCCACTTGTTATAATATCTACTATTATTTTCCCTATTCTGACTAGATTTCCTATCAAAACTCTGATGATAATCATCTAATTCTCTTAAATAATCAATTAAATCATCTAACTTTGCAATTCTTTGCGTAATAATAACATTCTGGATATCCCCTGAAAAATGCCTAGCTAAATATCTGACCATTTCACTTTCTGTGAATTTTGGTTCTAGATGTTTAATATTGTATACTTTTCTAAGTACATAATTTTCCCTAGAAATACCTTTATTTTCTACATAGTTACCATTAAATAGGTCTTGTCTTATTTTCAACTGAGTGTAATCACTCCAATATTGTTTTAAGACTAGAACTTCAAATTCCTCTATAGTCTCAAACCTGTCCATTATAACTGAGTACCAGATTTCCGCTTCTCCTTTTAACATGTCTTGTATGTTTGCTTTTAGGTTTGCATTTACGTGTTGTGTTTCCATGTGTTGTTTCAAACGTGAAATGAAAATTTTAGGGTGTATGCGGTTATCTCCGTAAAAATAAAATGGTGTTTTGTTGCACGTGTAAGTATGTGTGGGTAATTGTGTCATTTGTGTATGTGTGGTATCCTTCAACAACTTCGTGTTCTGTTCTATCTTGCTATCCTGTTCTTTTATTTTGCTATCGTATTTATCCTCCTGTTTCTTCATTCTGCTATCTACTGCAGTCATTCCATCTTCAAACATAGTTACAACTTCCTCTCTTATTTCTTTTGCGGCCTCGTTTACCTTAATACCAATTTCTTCGTTGACTGACTCTCCCATTCGCTCCCATTTACTCTCCAAATTTTCAATCTTATTTCTTACTTCTTTATTGCTTTCTTCTATTTTTTTGTTAATGTTTTCTTCTAAAGTTTGATTATTATGTACCATCTGTGTATTTATGTTACCAATTTTTTCTTCTAGTCGTTGGTTATTTTGATTCATGTTTTCTTCAAGTCTCTGGTTATTTTGATTCATGTCTTCTTTTAAAGTTTGGTTATTTTGAACCATGTTTTCTTTTAAAGTTTGGTTATTCTTATCCATTTTTTCTCCAATACTATTATTCATTCCAGTGATCATTTCCATCAACTTCTGGAGCATGTTTGGATCAGGTTGTGTGTTTGTGTCACCAACTTGTGTTTGTGCAACTGTGGATGTACCCTGTGTAGTTTCCTCTGGATTCATGGTTGTTGTCTTACCTGACTTTAACCTCATATAAACTATATTTGTTTTTAATTTGACAATGCCTTGTTGTCAAAACTATCAAAATAAGTTATTTGTTCTATTATCTTTCAAATGTATGCTTGAAATGATAAACTACTCTCAAGCTGTATTTATTCAATCGCTTTCCTGATCGCTCCACGTTAACAAGCCATAAATGTTCTATATTCTGATATCTATTTTATTTTTTTGTACGTTCGAAATTACTTTTTAAAAGTAAATTGAAATGATTTTATTGAGCGCCAAACAGTTTCTTAAAAGCTGTTAATATTATAGACTATAGAACACCATTAGCATGATCATCTACAATCTATAGAATGACTCTTACTCAAGGTCCAACGAAGTCGGTTCAATAAATGCTCATCGATCAAGATAACAATCTAAATAAATCAAACTCAGTATTGAACGAACAAAGTATTAATTTATTAACAGATTTGAACTTGGAATGTAATTAACAAATTTAAATAACAAAATCTAACTTAACTAAAATGATAAATATGGCCTTTATTTAAAATAAATATATACCATGGATTTCTGATATTGTAAAGCTTTACCTTGTCTTTCTTTCGACTCGAGTAATGTTATATTGTAACCTCTAACTGGTTATTATGATCCTTGAAATATAATGTCACTTGACTGACTTTTTAAACCTCTCAAGGCTTCTTCTTCTTCTTCTTTTCTGGATTGACGTTTGTTTATAACCTCCAATTTATTTTCAACTGATTTCCTTGAAATATTTCTATCACTTGATTGACGTTTGAAATTTCTTCACCATATAAATTTGTTAACTGGATTAACAAATACTTCTAAATCTGCTTTCCGGATAATCTACTTCTTAATACTTTTAAAGTTTACTCACTTTTATATTTAATATACTTTACAAATTTTTCTTGATATCAATATATCTGGATTGTAACCTTCAACTTATTCACCACTTTTCTTCTCTTTTCAATTTAATATTTATTCTTGGATGAATATATTTCGCAGCTCGCTGTTCAGCGGTGTGTGATCAACTCATTTGTTATTTTTAGTCGTTTCAATGGGTTAATTTCCAATATTTCAATTGTTTTTTTCTATTTTGATCTAATATTTCAAAATTTAATTTTAATTTAAAATTTAAACTATTCAGTTTTGTTTGTTCTTTACCTTAATTGAATACTGTTTTTATTTCTTTAGTTTTCCTGATTTTCTTATTCTACTTTTCAGGATTAAGTGAATAATTTGTAATTACTCGAAATATATTGACATATTACATACACTTTCTTAAAATCTACTTATAACTACATTTAACAATTCCAATCCCAAATAAATACTAATTCATACATTTAGATGAATAGCAATGATAAACACAAAATGCTAGTAGTTAAAAACGTACTGCAGTTTTTTAAACTGACATAATACTGATATTATAAACTAAAACAAGAAATTGATACGCCAACAAACATTTAACATCATACTATTAGTCCTTTCTTTCTGCATGATGTGAAATATCATTTACAAAACACCTTTCTGCAATGATATTTGAAAATATCTGAAAACTTAAAATGTCATTCAGTGTTTTGTAATCTATGGACTTACTATTTCTAAAATAATCACGCTGCAATGCAACTACTGTTAATAGTCTTTCATCCAATATTCATTTTGTGTAGATTTACAGTGTTTCTACACAAAATATGATTTTCAGCCCTAAGTTTTGACATGCATGTCAGATTTTATAAAATTTACTTTTTTGTTTTCCAATTTCATTCTAAATCATTTTATATATGAGATTGTGATTCTCTATAAGTTCATGTTTTATCATATACTATTTAGAATAACCTTGTTAAACTAAAATAACTTCCTTCTATGTTTATTTTAATACTTTGTTCGCATTCAATATCAAGTTCCATTTTCTGCATCCTACTCGCTGAGAATAAGTGAACTTGAATCAATTAAATAAACCACAGATACTCCTGCTTCTGTATGATCCGTTAAAGTAAAACTGTTATGGTTATTTTCTAAAATACATACAATTTTGTGAATTTTATTTATGATTTCAAACACGATACTTAGGTAGTGTTCCACAGTGTGGATACAGCAATATATATATATATATATATATATATATATATATATATATATATATATATATATATATATATATATATATATATATATATATATATATGTCAAGCGAGACTATTGGGGTCCGATTTTCAGGTCTAATGCCACGATTGGAGTCATTTCACTACCTTTGGGGTCGGACCCCGAAGGTTGGCTTCATGCAATGGTACTATTGAGGACAATTTTTATCCCCACTTCATTACACTGTAAAAAATGGGAGTAAATTTACCCTTGTTGTGTGTAATAATTACACATATTTTTAAGGTAACTTTACCAGCAAAAAGAGTGTAAAATTCTGTTTACCCAATATTTAGGGTAAACCTCCTCGGTAAATCAATTTAGAGGCAGTGTTCCACAAAATCACTGTACATTTACTTTGTGTGTTAGGAAAATTCCCATATTTTTAGTGTACAGTAACCTCTATGTATGGAGTTTTACACAGTGGCTTTGTATATTTACCACTTACGGTGCATTATTTCCTTGTATTTATGTAATATTCCCTTGCAGTAATGTAATATTCCAGTTTTTGCTGAACACTGTAAGAAATGGAGTTAAATTTACCGTTGTTGCGTGTAATAATTACAAATAACTTTAATGTAACTTTACCAGCAAAAAGAGTGAAACATTTTGTTTACAAAATATTTTGGGTAAAGCTGCCTGGTAAATCAATTTAGAGGTAATGTTTCACAGAATCATTGTACATTTACCTTGTGTGTTAGTAAAATTCCTACATTTCTGGAGTACAGTATCATCTACGTATATGGAATTTTACACAGTGGCATTTTATATTTACCATCTATGATGCATCATTTCCTTGCATTATCTTATCCGCGAGGGGCATTATCAATACCTTACCTTTATTTTATGTACACAGTAAAACACCATCAATAGATTGTATTAGGTACACTTCAATACGCGATTAGTTAGCTTTTGGTGTGTTACCCGTATTTGGATCACGGTATAGTGCCAAATAGTCAAAATACACCCTAATTTTACAAATATCCCAGCACAATGTCATACCCTCAGTCATCAGTGTCAAACAAAGGTAAGTAATTAGCAGAGTATTAGTTTCACTTCACTTTATTGGCGACAATGAATTCACTGTGATATGTACCTATTAGAAAATCATAAATAACATCAGTGTTTGCATTAAAATTTTAATAAAAGCCTAAGTGAAAAAGTTTAAAGTTTGCATTTGAGAATGAAAATTATCTATCCGCTGTAGATCTTTTGAAAAGATTAAATACTACACAAGGATTAAAACAATTGACATACGTCACTCCGACTGGTAACTAATTGGCGGGAGTTCTAAATTTTTATTAAAAGTATTGCTTATTTCGTGTTATTTCTGGTTAGTTTTAATTCTCTATAGGTATACAGGTTTTTCCTTGGAACCCTCAAATAACATATTTTGCCATATTAATGTAAGGGATTTTCTACTTTTGTGTACACTGGACAAGTTCGATGTTTTATGGCAAATAAAAATGAATTGTACAAATGTTTTTCCTGAACGACATACCACAGAGTGGTTGAGAATCGTGTTTATCCCAAATTTTGTCCCCCTCATCAGTTGGTAGCCGATTTTTAAAAGTATTTTTTTAACATTGCTACAATGGGTCTACTTAACGCTCATTAAATTTTAAAACCGGGTCATTGTTTAATAATAATTTAATAAAATATCTCAACTTTAGTTACTTCACATACATTGTATAACATACTCATACAGTTGTATTAACAAATGTTCTAATATACTTATATATTTTTCCCTTAATGTGTTTAGTTATTATTTTGATATTAACATCTTTATTTCAGAAGAATATCTCAAGGATGCGATCAAGTGATAGTACCTTAATTGTAAATATCTTTGGAATTATAGCAATTAATGTAAAGTAATTTTTCAATGCATCTATAATTGTTTATGCTTAGCATTATGTCAATGGTTATTTATGCAACAAGTACCTATATAAAGTGACCCTTTTTATAAAATCTCGTGCAAAATACAAACTTTATATACAAATCGTATACATTATTGAAATAGGCATCTCATAAAACGTCGAAATTGTTTTTTCTAAAACCAGCATTACAAGTCTATAATTTATGTGTGGTATTGAGTCTCAAAAGTTGTTTATTTTTGAAAAACGTGCAAAAAAATCTTTCTAAATATTTGTTTTTGTTTTCCTTGGCACGGTCGGTGTGCAAGAAAAATAACTTTTGACGCTCAGAACTAATGAAAAAGACGGTCGTTTTGATGTAAATAGGTAAGTATTAGATTTTTTTTTTGTGAAGATTTAATATAATTTGAAATATTTTTGATGGGGTCCACAATGCGCCAATATTTTTAAATAGGAGGCAATTCTTTTGCCTTCAATTTTTGGGATCATTTGCAATTTTCACATAAGTATTTAAAATTCTGAGTAAAATTTTAATTACACAGGGTTTAATAAGTTAATCATTAGGAAAGCGACTTATTTCAAATAAGGAATGTTTAATTTTCACTATTTCAATTCCTTGAAACATATCCAATTTGTTAGAATAAAAACTTTATCCCTTTATTAAATTTACGTAAATGTGTGCCTGTACTTAATTAATTATAGGTAGGTATATTTATATATAATAAATAGACATGCTTACCTCTACGTAGCGACATTTGACATAGTTTTAACTGACATGTTTTCGGTTATTATTACATCTACATGTAATTCTGCTCTGTAATTTTTCCAGTAAATTTTACATTTTCGTTTGAATTTTACCGGTTTAATGCAAATTTCAACAGTGTTTTTACCGACATCATGTAAAATTAATTGGTATTTTTACAGGTCATTATTACCTCTAACATGTAAGTTAGCTCTATAATTTTACCCGAACTCCGTAATTTTCCTGGTAAATTTTACATTTCCGTTTGAATTTTACCGGTTTAATGTAAATTTCATGGGTATTTTTACCAAATATTGTGTAAGATTCCTCGGTACTATTACACGTCTGTGTGTAACTTTTCACTTGAAATTAACTCAGAAATTTAAATTTACCTTTGACATGTAACTTTACATATGAAAGTAATTTCACCCCAAAAATAGGAGGTAGAAAAGTTGCCTCCTATTTTTGGGGTAAATTTACACCAAAATTTTTTGCAGTGTAGATAGCGAGTTGAGGCGAGGCGATCGTCGCGCTCTTGAATGTAGACATCTATGGAAACTTCAATGAACTATTGTATACATCTATGAGAGCTTCATATTGTGTTTGTCTGAACTAATCTCAAGTAGCACGGTGTAATGTAGGTTGCATATAGGTATTAAGTTATTTTTAAATTAATATAAATCACATCTCTGCACTATTATTGTTGGTTGCATATATATACATATTATTATTTTTATATTAATGTAGGTCAGTAAATAAATTGTGTTATATCAGTATTTAGGTTACGATCATTATTGATAATTGAAAATTAAAATAAAACATTTTATTGAATGCCCATCAAAATTATTTTAACAAAAAAGTGAACCTACCAAACAAATCACTTGTCTTTAATATCTTAACGATTATTGCAGGAATTATACAACTGAAATATTGAATCATCAATATTGCTTATCACTAATTAATACCAGTATTATATTACGAAGAATTTTCAGATTCAGACACAGACAAACACAATGAAACTGTCACTAACACTGCACATCGTAAACCCGCCCATTAACAATAATTTTGCATTGGAAAATATGCTACAAACACACACACACTACATTATCAAGTTCTCCCGTCAAAGAGACAATTGAGGTCCTATATCAGCTGATGTCCGATACTCGAGTATGTCCGATCGCGTCGATTGTAACCTGTGATCTGTGATAGTCAGTTTGTTCATTTGTGTTGATTTATAGCAACTTTGAAGCACGTTATCTCTCTCACACTCACGTTACTTGTGATAGCACTATCTTTATTTAACTGCTTGAAGCTGCTTTAAATCAACACAAATGAACAAACCTAGTAACTGATGAAATATTTACGATCTGCACGACTCTGTATTTAGTTCTAAAGTTGTATAAAGAGCGGTAATGCCTTGATCAGACTTCAACCAGTCTACTATCATAAACTTGTTGTATAAAGGAAAATCAATGGTTTATGCCAGATTCCATAGTAAAATAATTGAACCCTGACGGTTTCAATAATCTAACCTCACAATTTAATACACAATCATATTCGTGTTTGCCTTGTCAAAATAATTGAAAAAAAGGGAGTTGCTACATGGACGCCGCGGCGGACATATATCATTTCTTAGCTGTCCGCCGCGCATGCGCATTCGCTTTTGCACGACTTATTGAACCGCCGCACAGAGAAATTGGAATGTTTTTATGCAATTTTCTGGAAAAGAAGGCGGGGGGACACCCCCCGCACCCCCCGTTTTTGTCTGCGACGCTAATGCTGCCTGCGGCGCTGATAATTTATTAACAATTATTTAGCAAAATAAAAATCAACCTAACTAACCAAACTACCATCACATGAGAGATAAATTATTATATGAAAAAAAAGAACATTTCTGTCGTCAAATCCAACCAGAAATTGTGAAAAAGGATATTAATCGTTACAAAATATTAAAAAAAAAAAAGTGCAGTGGGCAGTATTTGAACCCGGGACCTGTCGCTCCACAACGCGGCAACGTTACGCATAGGCCAGCGATCCACGTGGAAAACATCGCTATAGCACGGAATAAATAGTATCTAACCAAACCAATTGCCGCGGCGGACAGCTAAGAAATCTTACATGTCCGCCGCGGCGTCCTTGTAGACAGTCCCTGAAAAAAATGGGACCTATAAATCATGAAGACTTTTTTTGGTGGAATCTGAACTACATAAAAATCCACGAATATTCCGACCCAGGGTAAATCACTTTAACAAATGATCTGAAGAAGAATTTTACGACAGATTTCGTCTAACAGAATAAGTATATTGTACAAGATATCTGTAACCAAATAAACATTTCTTCACTAACAAAAAGGTAAATAAGACTATATGAATAAGATTAACTTATTTAACTGTATAATCATTTATTTACAGAAACAAAGCTCTTTCTTCGGAGGATATGCTTCTCACATTATGATATTTATACAATTGGATCTATGTTAATAGTAGGTAGGAAGTGATTTTTCTGGAGCACATAAATCAACAGCGAGCAGAGTTATAAACAAAGTGTCAAAAGCAATAGCCTTATTAAGAAATCAGTATATACAATTTCCGGTGAACGAGAAAGACATTGAGTGTTTGTGACTTTTATAAGAAAGCTAAGTTTCCAGTATATCGATGCAGTCGATTATACTCGCATTAAAATAAAATCTCCAGGTGGAGATAATGCTGAGGTATATCGAAACAGAAAAGGAAGTTTTTCGATAAACGTGCAGTGTATTAGTGATCCTTCTTTGTACTTATATAAGAAATATCGTTTATCGTTGGCCTGGTTCAACATATAACTCCACTATTTTTAATATGAGTAGAGTGCGAGCCAGATTTGAAAATAATGAAATGGGAGGTAATGTGCTCGTAGGAGACAGTGCCTATGCTAATCGTAGTTTTCAAATAACTTCATTAGCAAATCCTTCCACACCAACTGAACATTTATTCAACGAGTCGCAAATTAGCTGTATCCCACAATACTGCATGTAAAAATTCAGTACTTCCAACACCACCCCTCATCGGTGAAGTGGAGGTCGTTATTGTGAATGAAATAAACAATATTAATTTGCCCATCGAAAATGCAGAGGATAACATAAATGAAAACGAAACAACAAGAGGAGCTTTAATAAATAATTATTTTTCAAATTTGCAAGAGTTGATTAAATAAAAATATCTATTTTTAATTTATAAAATATGCGGAACAAAACTTATTACAATAATATATAACTATTACATTAAGCAATAACAATAATTGGATGTGTTCAACTCAAATAAAAACGAGTAGCAATAAACTGTTCAGTAAATAACTTCATTTTATTTAGTAAAAAATTATAAGAGAGCCGTATTTAACAACATTTTAATAAAATAATACATGTTGCATGATTAAATATTACAAGTGATCAGTATTTTATTAAATTTTGTACAACATGAGTATAAAAAAATATTATGTACACAGCATTTTATTCCAATTTGCCCAATAAAAATAATAATGGTTACAGTAATAAACAGTAAAAATGACTCTTAACCCATGCTTATAAGCTCGTGGTGTAACCCCTAGCCACTACTTGGAACAGTTGCGATGATATTAATACACATATAAGTAAAAACAAAAATCACAACAAATCAGCGTTCCAATTTAGTCACTACGTTTTAAAAACTATTATGCTTTTGTTTGGCAAAAAGCATGTCCTATTCATGTCTTTCACTCATTTGGGTCATGTTTAATTAATGCTGCTCCAATGCACTGTTTTTTCCCAAAGTAGTAGATTTTGTCTTCGCCCACGAAGAAAGTCTATTTGATAACTTATTTTTTTTATCGACTTTGGATTAGTTAGCGCTGTAATTCGTGGTTGTTTCGACTGCAATCGAGTATATGATGACCAATCCAACTGTCTTTTCACACATCAACTTGTAGATGATCCAGGTTGCAACATATCTTTAAGAAAAATTATAGAATCGAGTTAAATATTTAAAAATTTGCAAGTGGATGGATTCCTAGAGTACACATAACATAAACCGTATGATATAAGGGTATGCCATAACACAAATAAATAATATAAATTTTGAATTCACCAATCAGAATAAGTATGGAAAGGTAATGCAAAGGTTAAATTCATAGATAAAATGTTAAATAAAATGAATCAATAACATGTAACTACATACAGGGAGATTCACGGAAGCGGGTATTAGACGTTTCTTGGAATCTGTTCGGTTCAGAACTTTGAAAATTGGTTAAGAGGGTTTCTGGAAATGGCGTATCTAACGAAAATATTTTCATGCATGTGTTACCTACTTCCACTTACACCAGATGTAGCACCTAACTTTGATATTTCAAATGGAACACCCTATATTTCATTTCATATTTGGATTCCTCATAAAATTTTAGCTTGAATTTATGTCACATAATATACTCTGAAACCTACCAGTTTTTTAGATAATTAATTTTTTTTTTCGAAAAAAAATTGATATATTCTATCATGTGGCCGATTTAGAGACTTTCTTTTCAAATTCGTTCGAGTACCCTATGATATAACAAAAATTTTTCTTATATTGTCACAATACCATACAGGGTACTTTATTTTCACAATTTAGCATTGTAGTTCAAACGTCCAAGAGTCAGTTATTTCAAATCGAAGCACTTGTATATTTTCACAGAATTTAATAGTGTTGAATTCTGATCAACTGATATTAGCATTCCCTACACCTATCTCTCGTTTTTTTTTTATTATTGACGAAGTTTTGTAAAATGTAGATATACAATCAGCAGTGTATAATGTACATGTACATACTGCTACACACATAGTACTCAATGAAAAATTTCAGAATGTTTTGTTTTATCAATATAAACACTGTGTTAGTGTTGCTGAGTGGTAGCGATAGTACAGGAACGTAGTATTTGTTCACTTAGAACAGATTTCTGTAAGCATGTGATCGTACGTCTTCAAGAGAAACATGATTTTTTTAAAGGATTATTTGAACTGACCAAGCTAAATTTTCTAAAGAAGGAATTTCTAACAGACGAAATAAAATTCTCATGTGGTGCGAGAATCAAATTTCGAGGACAAATTAATTTTAACATTTTCTGCTTATTAGTAGATAACAAGTATATGTAAAGAATTTAAATAGTAATAAATACGATGAAATTTTAGGAACAGAAGTTGTTACTTTTATTGATAACTTGCCCCTAAATATTTATAATTCCATGTATTATCAAATCGATGGTTGCAGTTCACATAATACACCGGAAGTGTATGACGGATTAGTAGCATCGTTCGAACTTAGGTGGTTTTGCTACCATGGATCTTGGAGATGGCCAGCAAGGTCCCCTGATTTGATCCATTTAGACTTTTACCTTTGGGGTAATATAAAAATATTGTATATACCACCCCGGCTGCTACCAAAAAAGTTCTGAAGAAGAGAGTACGAGCTGCATTTTAGCAAATAAATTCACTAAGCTAATGTAAGTGCCGTAAATTCCAGGATTGGCTTGTCAGCACCAAAGTGGAGGGCAGTTGTTGCATTAAATATTTATATTCAATATGTTCATTAATTTTATAAATTTTATTCGAAAGTATTTATTACAAGTCTAATATAAAATGATCTCTTGTTTTTGATATTATCTTGATAATAAACAAATAATTATCAATTATCTACATGAGTATTCTCGTTTGTGATAAAAAAGAAACAAGTGAGGTGAGTTATATTGCATGTACATTTTACAAAAATTCGTCCATAATAAAAAACAAAGAGATAGGTATAGGGAATGCTAATATCAATTGATGCAGAAATTAATACTCTTATTAAATTATGTGAAAATCCTATTTGAAAAAAATTGACTTTTGGACCTTTGAACTAAAACAATGTTTGATTGTAAAAATAAAATTCTCTGTATGATATTGTGAAAATATAAGACAATTTTTAGTTAGATTATAGGGTACATGTACGACTTTGATAAGAAAGTCTCTAAGTCGGCCACATGATAGAAGATATCAATTTTTTTCGGAAGGGTAGGAACCGTCAAAAAGGTTAACTAGCTCAAAAACTGGTAGGTTTAAGAGTATATTATGGTGCATAAACCCAAGCTAAAATTTTATGAGAAATCCAAATATGAAATAAAATATAGGGTGTTCCATTTAAAATAACAAAGCTAGGTGGTACATCTGGTCTAAGCGGAAGTAATACATGCATGAAAATATTTTCGTTAGATCCGCCATTTCCAGAAACTCCCTTAGACCAATTTTCAAAGTTCTAAACTGAACAGATCCCAAGAAACGTCTAATACCCCCTTTCCGTCAATAACCCTGTATGTCATGTACATTTGTAGTGTATTGCGGATGCATCCATCTTACATTTTCTACACTATGAATGCACCTTTTTAAAGTTAAGTCACATGTCTTACTCTTATAGCATATGGCATATGTTATGTGTGCTCTGAAGCCGGCTTAACAATATTGTCACAGTATACCAAAAATTATCTGAAAATGAGGAAATAATAACATTATATTATACATAAGAATTACTCACCGGTGTTAGAAATTTCTTCCATTTGTGATTGTGAGTTTTCATAGGTTATCTCCAGCGTAGAACTATCAATAGCTGCTACAGTGTCTACCATTTCTGTACCAGCAGCTGTAATAATAGGAAAACCATAAGAAATCAAAAAGACCTTCACAAGTTAAAAAACTATACCTAGCACAACTATTTCTGACCCCAATTCCTCACTATTTTCTTCTTTTTTGTGATGCATTATGGCCACATAGTGTTGTGTTTACTAGAAAAGAGAAATTATATTTAAACATCAAATTCAATATTGAATATAGGTATACTATTTTTATTTTTAATCATTGCATATAAAAAGCTTACCTATAGGTAAAACGTTATCATCAAATTCACTCTCTCTATCCATGATTTGGCTGTCAAGTATTTCTTTTACTGAATTGTCTACTTCTGTTATTATATTTTTCCCCCTACGAAACATTTTTCGCCATCAAACTTTTGTCTGCAGCGTTTCTTCACATTATGGCACTTGTTTCGCAGTACAACTTCATTTCGGGGAATATCACTACAGGAATTGAATTGCTCTGACAAGCGCTTTCAGTTATTATTTTTTTGTTGGTTAGACACAGCATCTCTTTCATACATATGTGTATATTTTTATGTCTAATTACCAACATAATTAATAACGTTTCCTCCATCGGGCTAGAATTGAGAGTGTGTTTATTTTCCATTTCCAAGGTTATACTGCCTTGTTTATATCACCACCTAGTAATAAAAAAATTGTAGAATTAGAATACTATTCGGTATACTTATTTTATCATACATTATCACAAATACATGGATATTTAATTTTTTGTCATTATAAATAAACTGTTTGCATAATAGTTCAACTGGACTTACCTTCATTAGTTAACGTAATTGAATAGTTTCTAAATTGTTCTACCCCAAAGTAAGATTTATAATGATTTTTTTCTAACTTGTTAATAAGTACATATGTTATACACAAATACAAACTGACGCCAAGCACTAAAATGTGTGGTTAGCTTTGACGTCTCTGTGGCTTTGACATTCACGGATAAATTAGAATTATAGTGGAAAACGGAAAGTCCCCATGTAAATTACTAAATTAGTAATTTTGCTTGGGGCGGAGCCTACGGCAAATATTTTTACCAGTGGCGGCGTAATCTGGGATATATAATTATTGTAATCAAATTTTCGAGGTCGAGGAGCTCTGTTAATGCAGTGGATAAAACTCGCCAGTAATATTTAAACAATATTAACGAAAAATACATACACCACATATATATTATAACCTATTAATTGTATTTCAGCAGACACGCCAGTTGCCAGACACCTTGTGTGAGAGTGTCTTATTATACTCTTCGCAAATGCAAAACGAAGAATCTATATTGATTTCGATTCAGGAGCAGATCCAGCATTTTGTTGAGGGAGGGGGGGCGACAATTATTTATTGGGTGAAAATAAAATAAATGCATTAAAATAAATTTATTTTTATATCAGGTTTTCTTATCTAAACTTTCCTCCCTTCGCCCCCCCCCCCCATTCGATCGGCACATTTCTAAAACTGGTAGGTAATATCGCTCGCAGAGAAAAAAAATTCATATCACTATGTTGGTGATCGAATCTGAACAACTTTCAAAATGTTTGTCCGTCTGTCAGTCTGTCGGTCCGTGCGCCTGTCCATCCGTCTGTCTGTCCGTCCGTCCATCACGTTTCTTGTAAGCACGACAACTTTAAGCACGAAAGGTTCGGTTTTATTAAAATTTGGATAGTAAATTAGTGTTAGCTAGCAGAAGAACTCTATTGCTTTTGAACAAAATCAATCAATAAATATAAAAGTTATAATTTTTTTAAGTTTAAAAATAATCTATTTTTTGTTTCGTAATTAAACAAGAAACATCTGAAACTAATAATATACTAAAAAAAACTTTTTTTTAACCTGACAAATATCTCACTACAGAAAAACCAAACAAAAAAATGATCCGCAGTTACGCACACCAACACGGCTACTTGTACCCCGGGTTGCATCAATACCATGTTGAGGGATGATATAAAAATTTGAAATAAGTAGAATATTAGGATTCTCTGACAATATACTGTGATATATTTTATTTCCTTATGGTTCTTGTTGAGTCAATGCGCAGAACAAGTCAAATTATATGGGAGCTTGGACGAGCATACCTTTTGAACCGTGAATTAGGTGATATCAATTTTACTTAAAATGTACTTTTGTACGAACATGCGCCACCTATAACTAACCAATCAGACGAGTAGAGTGTTTATACCGGAGCTGGACCTCCCCCCACCACTTTCCGTGACGTCATAGGTGGGCGGGGCCTGTGGGTGGTAGGGTGGGGGGCAATTAGAGTGGTGGGGGGTAATTAGAGTGATGGGTGGTAATTAGAGTGGTGGGGGGTAATTAGAGTGGTGGGGGGTACTTAGAGTGGTGGGGGGTAATTAGAGTGGTGGGGGGTAATTAGAGTGGTGGGAGGTAATTAGAGTGGTGGCGGTAATTGGAGTGGTGGGGGTAATTGGAGTGGTGGGGTAATTAGAGTGGTGGGGGTAATTACAGTGGTGGGGGATAATTTGAGTGGTGGGGGTAATTAGAGTGGTGGGGGATAATTTGAGTGGTGGGGGGCAATTAATGTGGTAATTGCTGTGTTAACTGCAAAGGTAGTAGGGGATAATTAGGACGTTACATACACTGGTGGTGGAGGGGCAATGCATGGTGGGCGGTCATAAGAGTAATTGCATATGTGTAATTACGGTAGTGTAATTGCATAATTAGAGTACTTACTATAATTATTGTGGTGGTGGGGGTAATAATGAGAGTACTTAGTGTAATTGCATAATTAGAGTACTTACTATAATTATTGTGGTGGAGGGGGGTAATAACGGTAATTGCATAACGAGCGTACTTACTGCAATTATTGCAGTGGAGGGGAGTAATAAGAGTAATTGCATAACGAAAGTACTTACTGTAATTATTATGATGGAGGGGGGTAATGAGAGTAATTGCGTAACTAGAGTACTTACTGCAATTATTGTAGTGGAGGGGATAATACCAGTAATTGCGTAACTAGAGTACTTACTGCAATTATTGCAGTGGAGGGGGGTAATAACAGTAATTGCGTAACTAGAGTACTTACTGCAATTATTGCAGTGGAGGGGAGTAATAAGAGTAATTGCATAACGAAAGTACTTACTGTAATTATTATGATGGAGGGGGGTAATGAGAGTAATTGCGTAACTAGAGTACTTACTGCAATTATTGTGGTGGAGGGGATAATACCAGTAATTGCGTAACTAGAGTACTTACTGCAATTATTGCAGTGGAGGGGGGTAATAACAGTAATTGCGTAACTAGAGTACTTACTGCAATTATTGCAGTGGAGGGGAGTAATAAGAGTAATTGCATAACGAAAGTACTTACTGTAATTATTATGATGGAGGGGGGTAATGAGAGTAATTGCGTAACTAGAGTACTTACTGCAATTATTGTGGTGGAGGGGATAATACCAGTAATTGCGTAACTAGAGTACTTACTGCAATTATTGCAGTGGAGGGGGGTAATAAAAGTAATTGCATAACGAGAGTACTTACTGTAATTATTGTGGTGGAGGGGGGTAATAAGAGCAATTGCATAACGAGAGTACTTACTGTAATTACTGTGGTGGAGGGGGTAATAAGTGTAATTGCATAACGAGAGTACTTACTGTAATTATTGTGGTGGAGGGGGGTAATAAGAGCAATTGCATAACGAGAGTACTTACTGTAATTATTGTGGTGGAGGGGGTAATAAGTGTAATTGCATAACGAGAGTACTTAGTGTAATTATTGTGGTGGGGGTGGATAATTGGCATGGTAGTGGGGGTAATTAGAGCGTTACATACACTGGTGGTGGGGGCATCGCATAGTGGGTGGTAATAAGAGTAATTGTATAAGTGTAATTACAGTGGTGGGAGGCAATTAATGTGGTGGGGGAAAGGAAAATTATTGTAGTGGGGAGGATCTATTACTATAAATGACCTGTGATAGTATGACAAAAGTCAAATCTATCTCTGATTACTCAATAGTTAACAAGTGAGTGTAGTGCAACCACCTCAATTATTTCAAGTGAGCAATAGTTTTATATTACTTTTTGCGGTTCTTTCACTGTACACATCCATTTTAACCATGGAAATTTCGGAACAAGATTTATTAGCACTTAATGCAATAATTAGTGAGAGTACTGAGGTTTTGGAGCAAAAGCCTATTACATCATTAATTAAGGACAAAGCCTATGTCATAAAGAAAATGTCAGTGGTCAATACGCGGTTTGGAAAATCAATCATCGTAAATTTGTTTGAGGAAAGTACAATAACAACATTCAAATCATTTTTACCCAAACGAGTTGTAGAAAATATAAGTGAAGATGTAATCAATAAGATTAATTCATCGGGTGGTAAATACACGTTGACATATTTAGGTCAGCGTCCTCCAGTATATGTGGGAGCGAAATCCAGTGCAATGATACGTTTAGGTTATTAATTTAAAAACAATAATTGTACTAGTTACTTTTTAGTTCATAGTTTTAATTTTCTACTAGATAATAAAATACAGTTAGAAAGAATGGTAGGAGTACTATAAAACGTAATATTGCTATCTCATTTGAAAATATGGGAACGTTATTATTTTGGTTAATTGATTTGCACAATACAACTCGATCAATTTTAAACAGCGCTTACACCCTACCTAAGTAAGTGAATAATTCAGAGTTTTTATATGCATGTCTAATATATCTGTTTGCCTTTAGTTTAACCGATCCCAACAAAATATGTGGATGCAATATTCAGCTCAACGATGGGTGAGGGCAGAAGACATTAAATCAGCCATTGAAAGCTTGTCTTGCGAACTATGGGACTTAAGGAAGGATGCACATCATTCATTAGTCTACGATATAAATATCTGCTGGGATTTTGAAGAAGTTCGACGTGTTGAAGAAGCTTGTAATACATATGAAACTGGAGCAAATTTATGTGACAAATATTCTCGAGGCATTTTAAGTTTAGATGAATTTTGTGAGTCTATGATTAGAATGAAATTAAAACGCTTCCTGTATGACCTAGTGAAGTACCTACCAGTGGGGCTTATTGAAAAATATCAACTTGATGATGAAGATAAATAATATTTATTTTAAGTTATACTATTTTAAATAAATAATTGTGTAATAAACAGTATAATATCTTATTGATATTTATTATTTTTACAATTATATGATGTTGAATAAATAAAAACCACATTAAAAGATTATATTATATTATTTTATTACCTATTTTTATTACATATCTAGAAAATTATACCTTACACTTAAACAGTCTCATTGTAATTTTATATTTAAATCTATAATACTTCTATTAAGAAAATGAGCGTTTGCAAGAGCACAATGGGTAATATTATTATACTGAAAATGTTCTAGACATTTTGGTATGTTCAATGATTTAAGGCTGGGCAGATGTGGCAAATAGTCATCTAAGTCTATAATCTTATTCCATCTTAGATGTTGCAGTAGGAAATACCTCTTCATTCTGCCTTTGCATACAATTACGACATCCTCTAATAGTAATTGATATTGATAATTATTAACTACATTCTGGCAAAGTCGCTGAAGGATCAGTGGTAATTCTGTCAGTTGAATGTATCCGTGGCTCCATTTTAAACCATGGTATTTTTTCTCCAACCATTGGTATTGCATCTTCCTGTCACGTGCAAGTGATGATAATGGATATGGTGGTTTGAAAAAGTAATGTGCCTGTTGTTCAGTATTACAGCACACAGCAGCCAATTCCTTCACTATGAACTCACTGTTTTTACATTGAAAACCTTGTAAGTCAACTATCAGCATAGGAACTGTATTTTTTGTTTGCTCCATAATAAATATTTTTTTTTACTTAGCAGCAAGAAAACCGTTTTGAACTGAACCATCCAATGCACTGTAGCTTAAATATGTATCGTGAAGTATAAGTGCATATACACGAGTTTGTTCGGGGAACTTCGTCTTTCGGGTTTCAAATTCTATCTTTATGTCGACGGTGGATGATTTCATTGCATCCGGTTGGTGGGAGCAATCTATGACAAATAATGGAGATTTTCTGAATTCTGCAAGATCCATCATAGGTTCACTCATATCTTTATCATAATAACTACGCTGGAAGTTCTCATAGGCATAGTAAGCTGCAGAGTCCAATTTCTTATCAAAATCTAAGTTCCAGCGCTCATAAGGAAATACTTCGGCATTTAGATATAATCGAATATTATTAATATCTGCATGTATAAAATTTGTCACATCTTTGCTTCTATCATTGGAGTGACTATTGTTTTGAAATCCAATAATTATGTATCTAGGTCTCTCAAGACTGTTAGTGGTTTTAACGGCCCAAACATCAGAAGCAGTATCGCGCAGAGTAGGTAGCTCATAGAGATCCCACATACGATAAGCCATCTTAACTTTAGCATTATTACTACTTTTATTAATTCTGTTTAGTAGTTTAAGCTTTTATCTATCCTCAGGCACAATATGTCTAATCTTCCATTCAATTTTGTTAATTTCTAAATCTGCATCAACTTCCCCAATGTAGGAATCTTTGAATGAGCGAGCTATTATTAAAATTAATTCCTGCTTGACATTTAAAACACCTTTGGTGTAGTCTTCTGCAAAACCCATAAGGTATTTAAGGGGTAGTCTACCACTAAACACATGACTAGTACTATCTAAAATATCTTGTTTCTGTTCGTTGAGGCCCCAACCCGTAGTTAATAGTGATCGCAGATGTGTCTGTCCATATGATACCATAGTCTTCATTGTGGTAGTGATGCCAGGCTTCCTAACTACAGCCACTTGCTCGCCACCCATTTCATACCTAATCTCTTCGAAGAGGAAAGCTAGAGCATTATTGGATAAATAACACCGCTTGGTAACATCGCTAGGTGTAAATTTCCCTTCTATATAGATGTAGCTTTCTGCAATGTCGAGTATAAGGTCATGAAAATTGATAGGGATTCGTATTTCATCAGAATTTCTATAATATGGTGACCCATATGGTTTATACGTATGCTCATGTAAACTGATAAGTGACTGATCAAACACAGGTTCGTCGAACACTTCAAGTTTTTCACTAGATGTAGTAGCTGTCATTATTATTTAATTTTCTCTCAGTTCTAATCCAATAGATTGAAGAAATGTGCGGTCCTTTACCGACAATCTATGTCTTAACTGTTTAAGAGATATACGCTGAATGAATGGGTTTCTACAATCACTCTTCTTTTTATCGTTAAACACTTTATATCGGCAGTGTGCTAATCGTTCCTGATTATATCGAAAACCCATTTTTTTTGCTCTTAATATTAAAATTGTTTCAATTCTAGCTTTACAATAATCTTTTCACCTCGAAAATTAATTAAATCTCCGTTGTCATCCAATATGCGTAGAGTAATGTTGGCGATAAACTGACGTCCTTCAGGTCTAACAGGTAAATATATTATGTTACCTGGCTCCCTGGTAAGTTTGTATCCAGGTTCAACATCAATATCAAACTCAAAGAGTGTGTGGGATTTAAGAGCGTTCAGATACGCTCCGGAAATAATGTTGCAATCTAGACGTATCATTCTTACTTTCATTATATCAATGGGGAGTGTTGACTCATGAGTCTTGTTTGGTTCTAAATATGTCGGCTGAAATCCCAACAGACTACCAATAGAGTTTGCTTGTGTAAAGTCAATTTCGTATTTTGATCTTATCTCGCATTTCATTGTGTTATTGTTTGCTCGCAGTCGAAATAATTTTTCTTTTTCTTCATTTTTGTTAGTTGGCATAGCTTTCAGTATTGCATTATATATTTCATCAATTTCATAGACTCCGTACGGTATGTGGAGAAATGTGGGAGCTGCTTTCGGTAAAGTCCTATAACAGAAACCATTGTTCGTCTCGTCTATATTAAATATAGAGTTGTATGAATAAAATCCGGTTAATCCCAGACCATATCGACTGCCTATATCTAGTTCAATCGGTGGATAAAACTCTGCACTGAGCACGCTTGAGCGGCTTGATAAAGTGAAAGTGTGTGACATTACTGACGTTTTTTGGAGATTGTTGCATGTCTTTATTGCGATTTGCAGCAATAGTCGTGGATTAATCTTCTTTTTTTGGGCGGTGATGGAGATATACTCACATCATTTTTTGACGCCACGTTCACCTCGTCCACTTTACAGTAGCAGCAAAATATTTTTCGAGGCGATGGACCATCGTTAACATCAATATTATTTTCGTCTTGATTAGAATAGTGTTCTTGACAGTACTGATATTTTAAAATATCAATGTCATCCTGAAGATGTTTGGGTAATTTATCCCACACTAATGCAATTTCATAAGGGACACATGCAATTATTACTTCTTTAGGCATATCTGAAAGTTGCTGTTTACTCATCTTCAGCAAGCTGCGTAGTCTAGAGAAAGCAATCAACGAGTGGCCCATCCGTTTAATTGCTTCTCGATCCATTGATGGGGTCACACATGCCATTTGAAGAGTTTTATTTAACTTTTGAAGAAAGAAACTTTAAGCACAAATGGCCACACCACACTGTGTTGAAATTTTGTTGGCGCTCATAATTATAGTAGATTTTATCCGTAAACCTTGAACCGTTGCGCAAGTACAGGACTAATTCTCTTGGTGGGGGCAAATCTCCAAAACTGTCGAAATATGTGACCAAACTACCTCGTTTTTTATATGCCACCCAATGCGTTCCCGGACCATCTATAGTATCCAAATTTATGATGGCGGATTCATTACGATGCGGTCCGGAATTTGGTAAAGTGTCGCGCATAAATATACCTCGAAAATGGGGCACCTTCATCTTCTCAACATAATATTTGAGATCGATGTTGGTGAGAGGTTTTCGAGGTAGGGTGTCTAGTAGTTTTTTGAACTTTGTGATTTTGGATAGAGACCCAGTCCTTTACGATATGGTTTCAAATAAAGCCCTTTACCACTTTTCCCTATAGCAATTGCCTCCATATGTCTATTATGGCGGCTTTTTTCTGCCAATTCTTCTCTGCTAGTTTTCACATCATTTACAGCTTTAGCTATACCCGCTGCAGATCCTGCCAAGCTACCTAACGCCGATAAACCCGCAAAAATAGGTATTAAAGGTAGAATTCCACCAACTTTCGGAATCGGTATTATGCGAGGCGTACGAATATTTCGTTTTCCACCAACTGATCTCATGTGTCGCCGTGCAGCTTGAAGCGCTATTTGCATAACTTTTCTAGTATCCTTAGCTGCAGATCGCTTACCACCAGTTTTACGCAGATCATCACGAACCTTGCGTACTATCCCAGCACCAAAGGCTACCTTTCTAACGTTCTTCCTGTTTTTATTCTTCTTTTTAATTATATTTTTTCTTTTTGTACTACGAGATTTTGTTGATCTACATCCCATTCCAAGACGCTGTTTTCCCTTCATTATAGTCGTAACCAACCACGCGGCAGCCTTTTCTTTTAAACTTGCTTCTTTGGATTTAACTCGATTCCACGCAGCTTGTTCAAGTTGATAGTCTGCTCTATGTCGAGCTGATAAATCGCCCGAGTTTTGGTCGTATGCAATATCGTGCTGCTTGCATGCAGCGTCGAGCTTGTTTATACCTGGATCGCCTCGCGCTAATCTTTTTTTTAATTTGGTGCCTGGACCACAATACTGGTAACCACCGGGTAAATGCAGTTCAAATGGAAGCTTATTTATTAGGGAATTTACTACCCCCTTACCGACCTTTAAAAAACGGCGGTTCTTACTTGTGCGCTGCTTGACTGACAACATTTAAATAACAATTGTAATGCATAGATCTATTTATATAGTCTTCAACCGTGGTACAATGCGTATTGTAAAGCAGAGACAGAAGTTTCCTATAGACAATTTAGACGAAAAAGTAGGATGTGGATTACAAATCGAATCGCGCCATGGGTCACTACTTCCGTCAACTGTTCGTGGACTTCTAATTGGTCCAAGTAATTGTGGCAAGACGAACTTAATGATATCTCTAATTACTCACCCCCTTGGATTACGTTTCGCAAATATATACCTATATTCAAAGTCTTTAAATCAACCCAAGTATGAGTACTTGCGCAACATATTAACACCAGTTAAGGGATTGGGGTTTTACACCTTTAATAATAATGCGGAAATAGTGCAACCATCTGAAGCCAAGCCTGATTCTATATTTATATTCGATGATGTTATATGTGAAAAGCAAGACATAATTCGCACCTTTTTCTCAATGGGTCGCCATAGAAATGTAGACTGTTTTTATTTGGCACAAACATATTCTCGCATACCTAAGCAACTTGTTAGGGACAACGCTAATTTTATAGCGATGTTCAGACAGGATGATATGAACTTACATCACATTTTCTCCGACCATGTCTCACCAGACATATCTTTTAAGCAATTTCAAGAAATGTGTGCAGAGTGTTGGAAAGACAAATATGGGTTTCTTGTAATTGATAAGGATAGAGAGGTGAATGAGGGTAGATACAGGAAAGGACTTGATAGTTTCATATATCCGTAAAGTATTAGAATTAAAGATTCAATCGGCCTGTAGACAGCATCGAGATTACATCGGTGAGGTTAGACACTGGAAATGAAGATTAAACACAATAGCAATATCGATGGAGACATGGCAAGGGAAGTAAATCTCAAACGACAACTAGTTGAAGCTACTGATTCTGTGCGTAAAAAATTTAATTCACTGAAGCGTAGAAATGTTGAGAGTCAATTAGCACTTGAAAAGGTTTATGAACCCATAACAAAACCTTTAAAAGTAATATCTGCCTCACAGGTAAAATCACATAACCAGGCGCCGCCAACACCGACACAAAAATCAACGCAATCTCAAGGCAGTGCAAAAGCTAGTACCAGTACGCTTAACGCGACATCTGAAGGTAGCAGTGAAGATGGGGAGAATAGTGCAACTGAAGCATATTATATGGAAACACCACCAAGATCGTCATTAATGAGTACCCCAGGTTCAGAAAGATCCGTTGGTAGTGCAGAAAAGAAATGTGACGTGATCAAACAACATTTAGATAATTTAAAGTCCGGTCACTATAAATATGACACTGTATACGGTGTACGTCTAGATCCCCATACAGGCAAACTACGAATGGGTAACGCCGAGGTGCGCTTTTCTAATGGGGACATTACATTGTGGTATGGTACTAAGGCATTGGGAACGTATCCTGGCAGTCCTAAGTTGTATGATGTAATATTTATGAAGTATCCGTCAATACTACGCAGTGATGAAGTATCTATTGGTGACGAAGAGTATCAAATATATGGTGAAATATTAAAAAAGACAAGAGCGGCATATAAGAATTATGATGCAAAAAATGGTTTGAATAAAACTAAATGGAGGAAATTCAGTGATATTATAAAACCACTAACATCTTCTACAATAGTGACGAGATCGAGAACCGGTTTGGGTTTTCCACAAATGCCACTTCAGAAAATATACAATAGTAGAGGTGTCGATTATGTTTATTGGAATAAGCCAAAAGAGCTGGTAGATCGTCTACGTCTGCTGTATAGCTCAAAAATGGCAGGTAACAGTGGTGTTAATAATGAAATAATTAGTTTGTTGGAGGAAATGAGAGAAGAAAAAATAATCTATTAACAAAATTATAATGGGGAAGTATAATATACTGTGAAATGCTTAAATCAGATCAGATGTAATTAGAAATGCTACCTGGTCACAACACAATTGATAAATTTGGACGCAGAAGAGGCGGCGCTAATAAATCATTAGTCGTGCGCGGTCCACCAGGTCTTGGCTTTAAGCTCACTGCAGATAATCACTTCGATATTCAGAATAAACGTTTAAAGAACATTGGAGAACCGGTGGATAGTCAGGATGGTGTAACACGTAACTATGTTGAAGAGCGACTTACTACCTTCTTTGCAGACATCCGCAAGGCTATGGATGAGGCCACTAACTTAATTATTACGGCAATGGAAAAGTACGTTAATGGTCAAGTTTTGTTAGCTGTTGCTACTGCAAAAACTTATGTAAATGAGGAAATTCCGAAAAAAATTGATAAAGGAAATGTACGGGTTGTTGCAGAGATGAAAAAGTATATTAATGAACAAATACGAGCGGATATTGATAAGGAACATAAAACAGTGGAAAATTCAATTTCTCAGCAAGCTAGAGAGCTTCAGAAAATAATTGACAAAATTAATAAATTAGAAGAATTAACTTATTAGAAATTAGTCTATCGGCAAACATGTAACAGCTTAGTGTATTCTCTGCACACCCATTGGATCCAATAAGTTAACATGGAAATTAGTGCTACAAAGAAGGCCGTTGTGCAGGAACTGCACAGGTTACCCCGAAAAAATTTTCGTAGAAGAAGAACAATTATCAAGGGCTATGGCGATTTATGGCAAATGGATTTGGCTGAAATGCAGCCATTTGCGAACCTTAATAAAGGTTATCGATATATCCTCGTAGTGATCGACTGCTATTCGAAATATGTGTGGACAAGACCCTTAAGAAATAAAACGGGTATAGAAATTACGAAGGGTATGAGGAGCATTTTGCAAAAATCGAACTACTCACCTAAGAATCTTCAAAGCGACCAGGGTACGGAATTTTACAATAAAAACTTTTCCACTTTAATGAAAAAGTATGCCATTAATCATTACTCTACATATAGTACAAAAAAAGCTGCAATTGTGGAGAGAGTGATACGAACATTAAAAAATTGGTTATATAAAGAATTCTCAGCCAGAGGTAAATACAAATGGCTCGATATTCTATCCAACATTACAAACAAGTACAACAATAAAACACATCGAACTATTGGCATGAAACCTGCTGATGTTAAGCCAACCACACGTTTGGATGCATATAATCACATTAGGATTGCTTTAAAACCCAAGTTTCATATTGGTGATGTAGTTCGAATAAGTGCATACAAAGGCATATTTGAAAAAGGTTTTACAGTTAATTATTCAACCGAACTTTTCAAAATTGTCAAAATAAACATAACTAACCCAACAACTTACCAGCTTGAAGATATGTATGGACAACCAATTAAAGGATGTTTTTATGAAATGGAGTTACAAAAAACTAAATATCCCGATATATATCTAGTAGAGAAAGTTTTAAGAAGAAAAGGAAACAAAATATTTGTCAAATGGCTTGGACTTTCCAAAGAACACAATTCTTGGATTGACAAATTGGATGTTGTATAATTTATTAAACTTTAAATAATGTAAAATATGCATAATCATGTTATTTACTTATGTATCAGTAATACAGAAATAAAAATATGTATACTACACTAATGTGCTTTATTTAAGTGTTTAATATTCATTATTGAAATATATTTTATTTGGAACAACAATAATACAATAACGATCAAACACCCTAATTAAATCCCTACCTCAAAAACTGAATTTCTTGATTACACACCCAGCATTTTCTATTGTGACCCGCTGAGGGAAGTGAGGGTAAATCCACTTACAGCCTCATGTACTCTTGTTTATCTTGTTGATGACTGATACTTTAAAAAATCGTCTGTAAGAAACTTACTACCCTACTCTTGTTAATGTAGGGTTTGTTGGAGTGGGGTGCGTTAATATAAGAAACTCCTCGTCTCTTGAACCTCAGTAAAACTGCAAAGCTTGTGAAAACAAATGGCTTCCCAAGACAATGCAGTTAGTTCCAGCGATTCCACAGAGTCAACAACACCTTTTTGGGAATACGATGTGATGTTGGGGCTATCATATAACCGACAGGGCCCAGATAGTAGCAATTGGGTGGTACAAACGCACTATCTAGAAGATCTGGAACACGAAGAGGGTCCAGATAGTAGCGATTGGTGGGGGACATTACCACCAATGGATGCAGAGCCGCCGAATAGCCCATCCATGGAAGTGGAGCCACCAAGCAGACCCTCTTCTCCATCAGCTTGGTCGCTGGAGACGGAGTTGATGAGTGCCAGTGACTCGGATTACGAGACTGATGAAGATTCTCCCGAAGAGGAAGAACTGGGCGAATTTGTGTTATAAATTATTTACTATATTAGAGTTGTAAGTAAATAAATATATAGATTAGTTCTTAGGTTATTTCTCTTGTACATAATTTATATAAATGTTTTTTTTATTTGCAAATAAATATATCTATTTATGAAAATGTTTATTTTTTTTTTACTTTCTATTTTAAGTGTAAAATAAAGTGGATGAGAAACTAGTATACTTCTCTTCATTTGAGTTTCTGCATTTAATATGTAACTCTGTAACAAGGAAAAATTTTGGGGAGGGGTGGTGAAGGGAGGGGTGAATGACTACAGTAACAAGAAAATACATATTTTAAAAATTAATTTATTGACAATTTTAATTATTTTACACACATTAATAATAAATGAATAGATAAAGTAATGATACTCACAACTAAATAGATTTTGTTGGGTTTTTTATTTTTCTATGGTCATTAATTTTTTTCTCTTTTATTATTTTTTTAATATTTAAAAAAAGACATTTTCACACACTGATATTGCTTACAATTAAACAGATATAAGAACTTACACTAATGATACTTATAACTAAACAGATTTCTTTTGACAAAATTATATATAATTTTTATAAAAGATGTACCACTATCTAATAAAAAAAAAAATAAACCTAATAATTACTACATGTACAATTTTTTTTTTTATAGAATTATAAAATATAACCTCTCTGCCTTTATTTATATGTTCTGGCCAAGAACTTTTAATTTATTGTCAAGACCTTCCAGCTCTCGACGGGACTTAGCCGCAGCGTTGCGGCGATTATTGACGCCCTCCATTATATGTTGGGCATCAATCCTCTCTGCATTTGCGCTAATGATAATTTGTTCCCTTTCTAAACTTAATCGTGTAATTTGAGATTGCAACCTCTCAATTTCCAAGTTTAAATTTTCAGCTTGCTGAAGCCGCTCTTCGACGTTGGCTTCCTGTGCCTTAGCCTGCTGTTGCAACAAATCATCATTAGCGCACGCCGCTACATCTTCATCGTACTTTTGTTTTTTTTGTGCCCTTAAATCTTTGAGATTTTTAAAGGCACTTCTAAACAAATGCCGGTCCGCCACCTGCGAAAGAAAATCACAATCCGAATCAGAATCTAAGGGATTCTGAATAGGTGGAACTGGTGAAAGGATATTTAATAATGCTCCAATTTGAATATCATCCAGTTCTGCGATTTCCTCCACAGGTTCGAGCTGTGGTACCACCCCGAACATTATGTCAGAATGTGTAGAATTCTGACTTGGTGCTCGGAGTGGTGATGGCACCGATGCGTTAGAAGTGCCAGCTTCTTCTAACGCGTCGTTGCCACCTGAGGATGGTTGTGGCGGCACCGCATTAGAACAGCTTGGTTGTTCTAAAGCGGCGTCGTCAAATCTACCGCCTAAAACCGGACTATTGGCCACGTCGCGATTTACCTCACCATTAAGGCTCATTAATCTACCCTTTCCTCCTACACCTCTGCCTACAGTTTTTATCACAGGCCTAGGAGGATCGTTGAGGATAGGGATTAACGGTTCGGGTACATTTGTATTTAAAGCAACCATATTGTATTGAATAATATTACGTGAAGCGTCGGAAAAGTCCGGTGTTAGTGGAGTAGCCACCTTTCTTTGACCACGCCCTGATGCCGATGACAACGACTTTGTGTTGGGGTTTGCACCACGTCGACCCCTGCCCCTACCACCCCCCGATGCCGTCGATGATGACTTTGTTTTACGGCTATTAGATTTCTCTACTTTATTATTTTTTGCATTAACTTTAGGCTTAACAACAAAGTCATTATCGGAGTCATCGTTATGAATAGCACCCCTTTTGGGCTTTTTGATTTCTGACGGTTTCACAAAGTCGTCCTCAGAGTCATCACTAGTAACCAACGATATAGATGCACAAGAGGGTTGGAAGGTAACGCGACGCCCATCCTGACTCCTCGATGCAGAAGCTGTCCTTTTAGATGCTTTCACTTTTGCATCTAAACGAATAAGCTCCTCGGCATCGAGGAAATCGTTTTCATGATCCTGTAAATCTGCGACTTCAATGCTATCAGAATGAATTCCTCTAGCATCGTCGTCGGAGATATGGATTACAGGATGAATGTCCGCGTCAGGTTGGTTTACAGCGTGCCTCTGTTGACTGCCATGAACTGACCAATGAATACCAGTGCTAGTACTAGCGCTAGAGGTTGCATTAGGTGTGGCTGTTGAAGATGATGCATTTGGAGCCGGGATTCTAATGTCGGAAATTATATTTATCCCCAATCCCGGCCTACCTGCTATACTATAAGTCGGGCCCATACTTCCAGCACCAGGTCCTAGGGGTGTCGGACCTGTGACGCTACCACTTGGTGTCGGTACATTATTTTTAGAAGCCCCGGCCACAATGAATTGTGCCGCCGGAGCCGCAGCATATATTACATTTGTCGACGTAGTTACCGAAGCACCTACTGTGGTAGCAGGGCCCGATACGAAGTTTGTTAAGAATGCCACACCCTGTAGCATCCTCTGAGCATTACTAGCCTCAGACTCATTGATCTTTTTACAGCTACCACCAGAAACAGTATTTCTCACCATTATGAGATAAATTATCGGAATTGAAACAAATAAATGTACTTACAATTTAAAATTTCAAGTGAAACTTGGCACAGAACACAACAACACAGATCACACAATTGAACCAGTCAATAGTTGAAGGCAAAGAGAACTTTGGAAGCGTGCAGAAAGTATAAATACACCACGCTCGCCCCTCCATTTTCACCACTCTTAGAGTAGGGGAAATTGTGTTTCCTGCTCATTGGTTGAAATGTATCACACCACCAAGCCAAGTGCCGCGTCATCGTAAGTCAAGCACCACGCTGGCTATAATTTACTTTCAAACAGGAATTCCGGTGTAAAGTATAATAACAACACATAATTATTTTTACGAATACTTTATTACAATAATAGTTACAGAAATTAAAACAGGGTTCCCATTTATTTTTAATTACATATAAGTACACACACATTATATAATTTCAATTACATGTTAAATGTGAAATTAACTTATGATGTTTTTTTACATACATAAAGGTAACAACTTATAACACTTTGGAACTGAACGTTAAATAAATACGATTTAATGTTAAATTACTTGCCTAACAAAACTTAGTTTACAATATCTCTATGAAAAAATACATATACAAACCTAATTTAAAATATTCTGGACCTTCACGTTAAACGAACGTTCGTCTTTTAATCACATTACTGGCTTAACTCCGCTATTGCCGCAAGTAATTCATCCATCTTGTTTATTTCAACAGAACTACTTTGGACATCATTAATAGCAGCCATTAACCACCGAACATTTTGTTCCTGCTCAGTTTGAAAAAATTGTATGTCAGAGTGACCCCACGGTAATGTCTTTGCTGTGTTGGGAATCACAAAGCGCTTATCATCACGATGAGACAAAGCCACTTTGTTCTTTACTTCGGTAAAGATATCATGCAATTGACTTTTAAATGTATTCATTGTTCTGAATATTAAGCCACCCTGTTCAACGATTTGTCTGTAGTCATCTATTGACAACTCTTTTTGAATAACGGATCTCTTCACACCTTTTGCTTTTTTTAGCTCATTATCCACTGATTGCACGCAATAAGCTTTTGCTCCAGTGCCATAAAAACTAATTATTGGATCCGCAGGGAACTCATCTTTAAAATTGCCTAAAATTGGCGGACCTTTAGGTACATTAAATGTATTACCATGCTGATAATTCGAAGTATCAAATTTGTCATGGTTATCTATCATAAAATCATAAAAATTTTCTGTTAAAATTTTAATAATCAGACTATCAGTATCAGTATACAATAATGAAGCCTTATCACCAAACTCTCTTTTAATTACATTATAAAAAAAACTGTACAGCACCGTTTTAGACAATTCCAAGACGCAGAAATCAACAAAAATTGGTTTGCTGTATTCTATCTTTTGTTTGCCCATATGGATTGCTACAAAATCTTCAGTGAATATCGAACATGTTTTAAAATTTGGACGAGCTATTAATGCATTTGCACCCATACTGCGTCTAATACTCTCCCAATGAGTAACCAACTTTATATCTGTTCTGTTTTCCACATTTTCCATCGTCTTGCCAAATGCCGCGTTATTCATTAATTTATATTGATCTTTTTCAAATTTATTTGTCGCTTTATTTCTCATCTCGGTGTTTAAGTCGATATATTTCTTTAACCACCTAGATTGATCAAATTTAAGAACTCTATGTATTTTCGTAACCACCAACCCGTTATTAATAGCCTGCTTTAAATTTACGTAGTGCACCACATAGTTTTTTTTATCATTCAAATTTGGTATTAACTTTGTTAATTTTAATTTTGATTCGGGGGGCACAATATTTTCAACTAAAAAGGGAAGGTCTGAGTGCAAATCGTGTAAGTGCTCTGGATAATGAATGTCCACTTCAAAGACGTACCCGTGGGGGTTGTTATCCGAGATATCCATAATTTCCAAATCACCGATTTCCCTCTCAGACAGCCACGTAAATCCACCCGTGGGCAACATCTGTGACATACTATGTCCGTATAAATTCGTGGCGTCTAGATATGCGATATATGATGATGGCTCATTGGGATCGTAATCAGGCAGAAACTTATTATTTGCTATGTGTTTTCTTTCTGAACACTGACTTACTCCACCCCTTATGCCCCTTTTAAAGAAATGAATCATATCGATATCCGTTAACAACTCTAACTCTATTCCGGTTAATTTTAACATTGCGTCCCATGATAGTCCCGGCGCTGTATAATACTGGGCAGGATCCAGTTTATACTTGTCTAAAGAAATTCTCCTAAAATTTTCAAACACATCGCATAGAAGAAGCACGTCTGATTTCAAATAAATATCTGAATAATCGCCAAGACTACGACACTCAAACAATCTCCAAACATCCCTAGCCCGCAAATAATCTGCATCTGATATGGGCTCTTTATTTAAATTATCATAGAAGTTCTCTTTAGATGGTAATTCAGTTCCGTTTAATTTCTCTAAACTATCCATAAAGCTATATGGAAATACCCCCTTCTGTCTCATTAATTTAAATTTATCATTATCACTATAAAAACTACGCGTTGTTCTCAACTGATCGTCATCTAAATTCGCGCCTAAATTTTGTAATGAAGCCGACAAAAATTTAAAACTATCGATAAATCGTAACTGTAAATATTTCTTCTTCGTAACCCCCTTCTTATCAACATAATCATACATATAAAGGTGTTTCGTAAAGGATATATATTTTTCTTTATTTTGTGCTATAACATCAACCTTATCCTTGTATTTGCACAACTCTTTGATGAATAGGTGTCTATCGTATCCGCTCATATTGTGAAATATAATAGGTATGAAATTGGGTAACTTGTAATTTAAGTTACAGACAGAATGTGCAGCACCGAATTTTACTTTACCCGTTAAGTGACAATGGTCCCGAACTTTAACATCCTCTCCCTCGAAAAGCCCCCCACATATACCGCACACGGTCGCATTCTGAAAGTCTTCGTTTTCTTGCGCTGTGAGTTCAACCATTGGGACTATATTTTTCATATGTGTATTATATATATTCCTTAAGTCCGCCTCTATATGCGCTACAAAAACTTGAGCTGCATCACATCCCCGATACAAATTAAACTTAGATAGAGAATTGTCAAAGGAGCACTTAATGTAATATGCGAAAGAGTAAGGCTCATGTTTAAAGGTCTTATTCGTGAAAGAGCGTTCGGGGTTTGGCTCACACGTATTGATTGGTTTCAAAATAGACTCAAAGTCAGCATATACTACGAATGGTACTCGCATTTGTTTCTCGATGTTTTCAAATTTTAATATGTTCTCAGCAATTTCTTTCCCAAATTTATTAATTCGATATTTCGTTGTGGGTGTTGTAGCGTAAATATGATTACAGTCATTTCGCTGGTGTTGAAGTAAGTGACGTTCATTATTAAAGTACAGTAAGCAACCGTCACAAAAGTGTTTCTTATGATCGCTACCGGAAACTTGGGTGGAAACTAACTTAGATAAATCCTTTATCCAACAATAGTGACTATTAGCACAGTCGTTGTTACAGCGGTGATTCTCATCCCCAACACATTCGTTCGAAATTAGCAATAAATTTACGTGAGTATACAATTTTCTGCCCGAGTAACGTAAAGGTCCAACAACTTCATACTTAATCCTATTATTTTCAAATGTCTCTTCTAAACCGTACACGTTAATAGAAATGTTATTCATTTCCTCAAATTTCGATATATCTCGTAATTTTATCGGAAAATTCATACCTGTTACATTTAATACTCTCGAATAATGTGGATATGATGTTGTGTACGATACCTGGCGATTTGCGGGATATAACGCTGACGTCACAGCCCAAGCAAAGCAACATTGATCTTGATTCTGTACATTCACCACCGCCTTCTTATTTTCGATGTATTTCGGTAATTTTATGTATGATGAACCACTCAAAGGACTGTACTTGTTAACATTAATTTCAACAAAAGCAATTCGTTGGAGAGCCCAACCTAAAAATAGATAATGATTAGTCATTATTTTTTTTTAATTTAATAAATATTAACATACCTGATTCACGCTCTTGAAACTCAGTACTTTGCATAACCATAGAACCCACAAAACCATCCAAAGCATCATTTAAATTCATGGATTCATCCAAAATGCTATTGGAGGTATTAAATGATTTCATTTCAGTTAGATCTTGAGCCGGTAAAATGTACTTGGCGAATGTTTCCATATTTACTTTCACTGTTTTATGGATTCTCAACACTTCTTCCAACAGATTTAGAATCTTTGGTCTGATTTCATTGAAAAACATTGTGTAATCTAGATAATTATTTTCACAATGCACTCGATATGTTATGATTCTGTTCTTAAAAGCCGTTTGGACAATAGCTACACCATCTACCATAGGGGCACATGAATTTGTCCTATGTTGCAGTGTTCTTCTATGTGATTTCATCTGAGCTGCTGTTAGAGTCACATTACAGCAATCACATGTTTGCATATTAGTAGAGGATGTTGAAGGAGTTGAATCGATTCTGGGCCGCTTGGCGAAAGGTCCATCATTACCACACGATTGTCTTTCATGACGACGTAAATTGTCGACACGCGTAAAACTTTTACCACAAGACGTACACGAATGCATAATAATATTTACTATAGGAGCCTAGCCTATTCAATGATCAAATGTTAACTCCTCTTTTGCCTTTATACGGATAGGGTTACCCCCACTCCCGTGAATAAGATTACAGCGTCACAGCATTATGTTCTACTTACCACACAAATTACCCCCTTCCACAACAATAATTACTCTCGTTATGCAATTGCTCTTATTACCCCCCTCCACCACAATAATTACAGTAAGTACTCTCGTTATGCAATTACTTTTATTACCCCCCCTCCACTGCAATAAGTGCAGTAAGTACTCTAGTTACGCAATTACTGGTATTATCCCCTCCACCACAATAATTGCAGTAAGTACTCTAGTTACGCAATTACTCTCATTACCCCCTCCATCATAATAATTACAGTAAGTACTTTCGTTATGCAATTACTCTTATTACTCCCCTCCACTGCAATAATTGCAGTAAGTACTCTAGTTACGCAATTACTGTTATTACCCCCCTCCACTGCAATAATTGCAGTAAGTACTCTAGTTACGCAATTACTGGTATTATCCCCTCCACCACAATAATTGCAGTAAGTACTCTAGTTACGCAATTACTCTCATTACCCCCTCCATCATAATAATTACAGTAAGTACTTTCGTTATGCAATTACTCTTATTACTCCCCTCCACTGCAATAATTGCAGTAAGTACTCTAGTTACGCAATTACTGTTATTACCCCCTCCACCACAACAATTACAGTAAGTACTCTCGTTATGCAATTACACTAAGTACTCTCGTTATGCAATTACTGTTATTACCCCCCTCCACCACAATAATTAGAGTAAGTGCTCTCGTTATGCAATTACTGTTATTACCCCCCTCCACTGCAATAATTACAGTAAGTACTCTAGTTACGCAATTACTCTCATTACCCCCCTCCACTGCAATAATTGCAGGAAGTACTCTCGTTATGCAATTACTCTTATTACCCCCCTCCACTGCAATAATTACAGTAAGTACGCTCGTTATGCAATTACCGTTATTACCCCCCTCCACCACAATAATTATACTAAGTACTCTAATTATGCAATTACACTAAGTACTCTCATTATTACCCCCACCACCACAATAATTATAGTAAGTACTCCAATTATGCAGTTACACTACCGTAATTACACATATGAAATTACTCTTATGACCGCCCACCATGCATTGCCCCTCCACCACCAGTGTATGTAACGTCCTAATTATCCCCTACTACCTTTGCAGTTAACACAGCAATTACCACATTAATTGCCCCCCACCACTCAAATTATCCCCCACCACTCTAATTACCCCCACCACTCAAATTATCCCCCACCACTGTAATTACCCCCACCACTCTAATTACCCCACCACTCCAATTACCCCCACCACTCCAATTACCCCCACCACTCTAATTACCCCCCACCACTCTAATTACCCCCACCACTCTAATTACCCCCACCACTCTAATTACCCCCACCACTCTAATTACCCCCCACCACTCTAATTACCCCCACCACTCTAATTGCCCCCCACCCTACCACCCACAGGCCCCGCCCACCTATGACGTCACGGAAAGTGGTGGGGGGAGGTCCAGCTCCGGTATAAACACTCTACTCAGACGTAACTAGAGGGTGGCTACCACTGAACTCTACCATTATTATGCAGATTTCAGTGGTGTCTACTGTAAACGTACAAATATTTTGCATGATCACTTGTTGATCACACAAATGAAATAAAATGCTCTTGTTTTTATACATTTTTTTTTAACCCAAACCTATTTTCTTGTTTAAAGTTAATCCCTGGGTTAATCAGAAATAGGCAATGTCTTTAACGTGGATAGTACAACTATGAACACAAAACGGAATAGACAAGGATATTGCCATATATATATATATATATATATATATATATATATATATATATATATACCTATTATACCTATTAACTATATATTAAGAGCAAAAATTAGAGGAATTAACAAGATAAGACAGTCAGGCAGAGAAGACAAAATAGACGAAGATCGTTTTAACTCCAAATTAAAGCGACACGACATTCAGCGGAAATGGTTTTCGGGATTTGTCGGGTACGCATTAAATGAATTTGACCAAATTAATTACTAATAGACAGGTTGTTTCGTAAGAATCGGTAAGTGGCAAGTGCTACGTCACGTGTAGCCGTCGATGACAACCGCGCAAAATTAAATTGAAATATTCACTTAAAATTTGGTACACGTATGTATTCCCTAATAGCACATGACCGTCCCAAAGACGTCCCAAGAACGTACCCGCAGGACATGAAAACATACCGAGAACGTACTTTCCGACCTAAAACGTACCGAGGACGTTTGAGGGACGTTTCGTGTCAACAAAACAGGGTATCCCGAGGACGTCCAACCCAGGACTTATGTGGAACGAATCTAGGTCTAAAGAGGATGTCCTGAAAATGTTGTTAGTACATACTATACCAAACATATAGGTACCTCCCCCTCCACCACTTTTAAGGTGTATTCACAGCAGAGGGTATTTATGTTTCTTTTTGGGTTTTCTAACCACATGCATTTCTTTCGAAATAGAATCCAGTGATGGGATTCTATTTTGAAGGGAATAAATGTGGTTAGAAAAGCCAAAAAGATAAAAAAATGACAGTATATAATTACCAGCTAGAAAAATTATTCAATAAGTACTTGGTATTTCTATTTATCAACACCAAATTACAAATTTATGCGAACATTTTATTTCTATTGTGCTATTGAAAAATAAGTTATATATTATAATACCTAGTACAGTATAATATAGTTATATATACATTAAGTCATATTGAATATTATATTATAAGAAAGCCAAGTGTGCAATAAAACATAAGATATGTATATCTCACCTTCTCTTAACGTTTTGCACACTTCGTCTTTTTATAATTAATTTGTATTATTCTCTAATATGCTCTCTTTTTTGACACCCTCTCTGTTCTTTCTTTTGCCCTCTTCAGTCATGATGCAATAGCCATTTCGGTGTCCTTCCAAGACTTTGAAGCGTTAGCGACTTCAGCAGCCCCTGTGCAAATAAAAGACGAAATTTTGGCAAAAACATTAAGACTAATATATGACACCTGATGGCAAGCTTATATTTAAAATAAATTGTTATAATTTTCTTGGTATCCTATTTTAAAAAAATCACTGTTTAAATGTGAACATTTTTTTGTTTAACCGACATTTGCATTTGAAAGGGTCCCTTGTTCATTTAAAAAATTTAAGAACACCTCTTTATATGAATTATCTATTCTACAAATAATACCAAAGAGCGAGCGAAGCAGAAATATATGTTGTGACTAATGCTACCAGGTTAATAGCATTATTATAAGTTTACCCATATAGCACAAGGACATCCTCAGAACATACTGGGGACAACTTTTCAGGACATATGGGATATCCTGGGAAGATCCCATTATCACCTTAGGATGTCTGTAGGATATCCAAATGGGACAGTTCGGGCTTTGCTGATGACGTCCTCAGGACATCAGTACAGGTGTGTACAGGACATCATCAGCTCTTATATGGGTTATACCTGGGCTTTACTATGAACAACCTGAGGACATTGATCGGACTTTATATAGGATATCCCCAGTTTTTTTAGGGTTTATTGGATATTTCTAAAGACAGCAAAAACTACATATTATTTTATAGGATCATTGCTTTTAAACTGAGCCAATAAGCGAAGAAAGGAATACAAGTTTATATAATGGCAGAGGTAAAATGACTAATAAAAATGTGATACATATATGTACAACTCCATACACATATCTGTATCTATCAATTGGCTTATATCACTTTAAAAATAAATCTACCAAACTAATGGAGGTTATATAGTCCAATGAAATAGGTCGACAAATCAAAATTTAAAGGTAAATACTTGAATTTTTGATGTTACTTTGAAGTATTTGAACACGATTAATGAAAGAAATTCTTTTCAACCCCGAGAACGGGTGAAAAAAAATATAACAAAGTGTTTTTTCAAAAGTACTCAAAATGTGTAAAAGATGTTAAAAAATGTTTCAAATAAAAATTGTAAAAGAATGAAATATTACATAAAAATTGATCTCTTGCCTTTTTTTGGTATTATTAAAATCAATAGAGTTTAGGGTGGTTAGAAGTTATAAGGGATGATATGTACAACTTTAAAAAATCATAGCATGCTGGAAAGTTATAATGAATTTAAAAAAAATTCTATTCACTCAGAAAAATATAAAGGATTACGTATCTGACAATAACATCTGCGGACAATAACCAATCACATTTTCCGTTTTTAGATAATGTAATAAATACAAAGATATAACATAGCAGCATTATATTTATGAAATATTTAACGTAATCTTGTTTGTCGAAAGAACTTTAAAATGAACGGCGCCCGGCGGATTTCTTAGAACTTTCGACTTGTCACAAAAAGGCGGCTAATTCAAAACACAGTAAATGTGTTAAAACCAAATTATAAATAACTGCTATTTAAATAAGATATACATTTTTAACACATTTTTAATGAATTATTTGTACTGGAGGGGATTATCAAATAGAACAAACAAAAAAGTTTTTAGAAGCAAATTTTACAAACCAATAAAAGACACTATAAATAAATAGCCTCATAATAATATATATACTTTTCATTATTTTTGTTGAAATCTCCTAAATAATAATACCTATAATAGGACGACTCTAGAACTTGCCAGGATATTCCTAAAGTGGATATTTTGTTAGGCTTTTAATATCTTTGCGGGATATTACTAGGACATCCTGCCAGGATTTGTCTAGGATATCCCCATTTGGTATATTCTTAGGTTGTATATATTTTATTGGGATATCCTAAGAATATCCTGAGGAATGTTGTCCTCGATTGGGATATACGGGACCAAATGAGGATATTCTAGGGATGTCATGTGCTGTGTGGGTAAGTTATATTTTTTGCCAATATTATTACAGAAGCAGGTTTAATAGATTGAATATTGATGATGTATTTAAAAGTTTTTGTACGTATGTACAGCGTAATTTCAGAAAAAATGGGGCATATAAGTTACAAAATTGTAAATTTTCCTCAAAAAAGTACTTTATTCGTTTTTTCCTTATATTAATTTACCGAAATCCCTAATATGCTTTACAAGTTTGTTGATGTTTTCTGGCAAATGCTTTTATTACTCAATGTATCAAACCTTACCTATTACAAGTTTCATCACCTCCACTTGTTTATCAGATGTCGAACCTTATTTAACACTTCGTTTAACGCACTGAGTAGGTACTTCTTCTTCTCAATTTTTTATAATGTTTAACCAACAATCTTCTTTTAAGTTAATAAGTTCGCCCCATGATAAACAACTAAAAACTACATACCCAGGTTCACAGATGCTCTCCCATAGAATCTTAACAGAGCCAAATAAGGTGGGTGGTAGTATATTTATTATATATAGGCTATAACCTGCAAACAAGCAGCACCAAATTTATCTAGAATAAAATATCGATCTAAATACTTATGTATTAATAAATCAATTAAATAGACTTACCTATTTTTG
This sequence comes from Stenurella melanura, assembly GCA_963583905.1. Lineage (NCBI taxonomy): Eukaryota > Metazoa > Arthropoda > Insecta > Coleoptera > Cerambycidae > Stenurella > Stenurella melanura. The sequence continues at coordinate 75,965,443 of OY757315.1, forward strand.
GCACTTTCTTCTGTAGCCGTTAAAAGTAACTAGTGAGCGGACGAAATAAAAATGCAATATAGGGATCCCAAATTGAATTCTCCATAGTTTGACAGCAACCAACCGAAATTCCCCCATCTCAAAAAACACGACGTTTGGCAGGAATTTTAAAATAAAAGAGCTTTATTGGAACTTAACATTGCGATCATTGCGATATTTTCGTACTAAATTATAGTAGCACACTAATATAGAGGATAGTAGGATAATAACTACACTGTACTGTCAAAAAGTATAAATTAATGTGATTTCGCAAGATGTAAAAAATAGTTGAAACTAATATAAGATTTCTGAAATCAGAAAAATAAAATTGACAAAATTTTAATGGACCATGAAAAATGAAAATATTTTGTTATCAAAAGAAATTTTGTTAGTAAAACTTTTTAAGAATTTTAATTTCATTTTTAGAGTTTTTAATTTCTTTTTTTAAACATGTTCTCATCTGCTCAAAAAAACATCACTCCTATAGGTTATTTCACAAATGTGTTGTTTAGGTTTGTCTGAACTAGACTCTAGCAGGATGTCCTTAAATCGTTTATTCGGAACGTTTTAGGGACGATAGCAAACGGACGTCTTTGGGACGTACCATATAAACCCGGGACATTCAGACCTAACGAGGACCTAAGTGTACGTCCTGGGGACGTTTGTTGTTATCAGGGTTATAATGACATCTGGAAGTACATTATATTTTGAGAAGACTTCGTTGAAGGGGTGGGGGGTAAATAGAGGTAAATAGGGGAAAATCAGCAAAGCCAGCTGGTAAGAGTACAGAAACTTGAGATTTGGTGTATATACTAGCCCAGATAGCACCAAAACATCCACAAAACGTCCAGAAGATGTCCGTTGATGACATTCAGGACAGACGAAGGATGTCCATTTTAGGTCGTCAGACGTATGGTGGACGTTTAGAGAAGATACCGTGTTACAAATTTGGACTTCCTCAGAACTTCTGATTTTGGGTCATTATAGGTCCAGATGAGGACGTTCAGTGGACCCACACAGGCTTTTCAATTCAGACCTTTATAGTCTTAAGAGTTGGTAAATGATTTGTTCAAGATACTTTATATTGGCTGAAATGTTATAGATAGTTTTTTCGTACCTGAAAACGGTAACTATCGACTATCTAGCTAACCAACCCCAGTCCGAAGTGTATCTCTAATTTTTTGAAATTAGGGGTGCACTTCGGTTTTTCAGGTTTTTTTTCTTTTCTTATAAAATTTCAGTTGGCTTAAAGTACTTTGAACAAATCATTCACCAACTCTAGCTGTGGCTATTGCTGCATATTTTGTTAAAGCTGCAATGGTATTTTTTTATTTGTACATATTGCATTCAGTGGCATGGAATAAGAATACTAATTTTTATTTTCATTCTTTTGCTTTTACAGGTTTTATTAAATTTACCTATCACTTTGTTGAGAAATAGATAGAAAATATAGAAATATTGCAGCAAAATAAGTTGTTAATTTCTCTCTGTTACTAAATGATACGTTTAATGATGAGCTAGGAAAAATCAACACATGGAAAAAAAATTTGAATTATTTAGGGAAGCAGAGCAGTTTATTTATTAGCTTTGACAAGGTGTTAATCAAACTTTACCCAAGGAACATTGTTATTATTAAATTATTTAAGAATGACGAAATATTTGTGTAATTAAATATTGTACTCATATTTATAAAAATTTTATTTAGTCTGGAGTTAAATTATGTCGCTGATACATCATTTACTACCATAAGTATATGTTATTCTTATTAGCTATGTTCTTCCATGTTGAACAAAGGGAACACAATCAGAAAGCACGAAAGAAAATAGTTATTGTGATATCAAAAACTTTTGTGTATAAATAAATTCTCAGGACATTTCTGCGTACTTTTTTTTCACCGCATTTAGTTATACTACACGATTTTTTAACCAGTTTTCAAGTTTTATTATTCCGTTCCTTCTGTATCTTTTAACGAAACCACATTTTTAATTTGTTGCATTCGTGACAAAATTAATCTTGGTAGGCCAATGTGCGACCTAAAATGGACATCCACAGAATGTTAATTTAGTGTATCCTAAAAACATCCGAAAAGAGACGTCTTATGAACGTTCGTTTCACGTCGTCGGACGTTCGGACCAAGAGAAGACCTAAAACGGACATCCGGAAGTTTGGTGCTATTTAGGAGACACCAAAGCCTCAGATTTCTTTATATTTTTAACCCCCCACCTACACTCTATTATTAAATGGATTGATAAAATAGAATTGAGATATTCACCTGAAATTTGGTACAAGTATGTGTTTTAATGACATATCTAATTAAGATGATTCGGTTGAAGGGTACGTTGGGGTGGTGTAAATTGGGAAAAATAAATAGAGCAAGCTAATAGGAATCCAGAAACTTTATTTTTGGAGCGTATATGCTAAAAATCAACGCCTTAAATTTTTTCGTGACCGGCCGCAAGTATTAAAATTCTATGACCAATTTACTTCCATATACTAGAGTGCAAATATAGTCAAGATGCTTTCCTTTAAAGGGACTTGGATGGAAAGTCTCGATGTGGAAGTATAGTGATTCATTAGGCAGCGGTTTTTTCACATGGAACACCCTACATATTTTAACTTAAAATACTTCAGGAATCAATTACCTGCACGCTGAAATCAATGGGACAGCTTTTATTAAAGTTGATCACTATGAGGCATAAAATAAAAAAGCATCGTCAGTTCCATTTTTCAGAAGTTCATATGCAAGATCTAAAGATATTATAAAAAACTGTTTATTGTAAAAAAACATTTTTTATTAAACTCAAAAAACGGGAAATTGGCGATTTTTCAATTTTTAAAAATAAATAACTTTGAAAATATCAACTTTACGAAAAAAAAGTTATCGAACATTTCTTATTGGAAATCGGTCAAAAATATTTTTAAAAAGTGTTTGATTGAAAAAAATTAATATTTCCTTTTGTTATAAACAAAATTGTTTTAAACAATATCAGACCAGAGGTTACCGTCTGGTAAAACTGATTTTCAAAATCGGTAGTGTCCTGATTCCAGAAAACAACTGCATCCGAAATATATTCGACAGTCATGCCCCCACACCGACCGCGAATTTATTCGGTGAAGATCTAGTTAGCTGGCTACGTTCGTGTACGTCGCACGTCGGCGGCACAGCCGGCACATACGTTTTCAATTGCTTATGGGTTGAATGAAAAATGACCTTGAACTTGACTTAATTCCGTGGGTGTTTCTGACCTAGTCAAAAATATAGGCCGCTATCAGTGGCGTATCCCTGCAGGTTTTAATGCAATGAAATACCTATACCTAATAAATTCCGCAGGATTGCTGTAAAATTTAGCATAGGATTTCTCACATGAGTCACATGGAATCACCATGTATGTAATAGGTATTCTACGTGTGTACCTCGTCCTCTAGAAGTCCCACGTAGACATAGAAGGCTGAAACTGTATACATTTATTATTAGGCGCGGGACAGAATCTAACGGAGTTAGACTGTTTATAAAAAGGGGCGGGGGGTATTTAATAATACGCTTTTAGCGACTTCGATTAAAAACAGGGAGTAAGAAGATACGAGAGGATATTTGGCACGTAGTTGACGCTATTGCTAAATAACAAAATCTGACATACTTTAAGAGAAAAGAAATGATGAAATTAGAACAAAACGGATAGTTCATTGTTTTTTTATTTTCACCGATAATTTTTCATACGTCTACACATCGGTCGACTAAGTCCATAGAAGTTAGATTGAGATAATTTGTCTTCCAATGCTTTCTTTATAGTGTTCTATAGACGTTATTTTATATTATATAGTGATTTCCAGCTGGTAGAAATATATATACCGATTGTGATCAAAAGTGTCCATCTGTCTATTAGTTTATAATAATGATGGTGGATTATTGATAACTTTTAGTACGTCTACATACAAATTGATATAACTGATGAGTACTGAGTCTATTGTGGTTTCATCGAGTCGGTTTATGTTCCAGTGCTTTCTACGGCTATTTATGTAGAATGATGAAAACAGATGGCTTGGTACGTCTGCATTTAGATCGATGTAATTGAGATCAGGGGGCATAGATCTGGAAAAATTGTGTTTCAGAGCTTTCTACGGTGTTTTATCGGCATTTGTTAAAATTATGGTGAATATAGACCGATATATATTGGGATCAAATCGGGTCATTTTGTATTTGTTTATTTCTTATGGTGTTTTATCGATAACTTTTATTGCGCTGCATACAAATCGATGTAATTAAGTCCAATACAGGGTTAGATGGGGTTTATTTCTGTTTACGTGCTTCTTACCTAATTATTTAGGTTATAGTGTTTCGGAATATAGATCGATGAAGTTAGATCAATCGCAGCCAAATTACGTCAGTTTGTGGTCTTTCACAAGTTGGTCCAAAATTGTTTCCGATATTTCTGCGATGTAATACTGACAATGACCCCCCTAAAACCACACCTTAAACAGAAAAGAGGGTGGACCGAGGGGTGGACTGATACCATGTAAACTAGTGCAGACGGTCTATGACTAAAGTTTAAAATATTAATTTGATATTTTAAAGAAGATATTGCAGAAAAACCGAAAGTAATGTACTATTAATAATAATATCTATATTTTTTTAAACTCTTTCTAATAAAAATAAATATAAATCTATGACGTGTTGCTAACTCCGCTATTATAAAACAATTGAAAGTGGGTTAAGTATGGAAACTTTAGCATCAACGAAGCTTTTAGATATAATCTGAATTTTTATTTTTTTTAAATAATTGAGGAAAATCATAATCGTGCATTTTCGAAAATCTCTCCTTAATTTAAATCGTTACGTCATTTTAACTTACATATTGTAGGGGCGCTTTTTAAAAATCTTTACAGTCGGAGTGACTGCCAAAGAAATTAAGAACTTTGCTTCTGGTATATTCACCAAGTCAAAAGTTTCTGAACTCTTACTAGTACGCATTATTTATTTAGCCCTATTTATTCCCAATCCTTCAACGGAATAACCTCTAAATGTATTCCTGTTCCTGATCTCGTTGTAATGTACACGTGTGCCAAATTTCAGGAATTTGACTTAATTTTAGTTCGTTGGCTTCTTTGATAATAGAGTGGGATGGTAGATGCTATAAAAAGTTTGAGACCTTAACTTTTAGTTTGTACACCAAATCCTAAGTTTCTGGACTCTTATTAACTTGCTTTACTTATTTACCCCCATTTACCCTCAACCTTTCAATTCAAATTTTTCATTGCTTTGATATCGCGCGAATAACCTGTGTTCTGATTGTATGGCACCTTAACCAGCTTTAAAATATTTTTTACCTAAACACATAATATATTAAATATATACATTCATTTATCAAAATATCAATATTCAATCTGCACTAATATACCAACTATATCCTGGAATGAGATCTAAGAATTTATTTTGCAAATATACACTTATCCGAAAATCTTAAAATATAAAAAAGGTTCCTATCGAAATTAATCTTGCATATTTTAAATAGCGTTTAGCCATTGAAACATAATTTTCAAATGCAATTTAGTTTGGTTGAATGATACTAATGAAGTCATTTTTGAGTGGAAAATTCAAAATTTTACATAGAAATTGCAATCCAACTTTGCATATTTCGAAACAATTGGAGGCTATTTTATTGTATTTTTGCCCCATTGATACTTTTGAAGACACCAGTTTTGTTTTTAAGTTCAGTATGATCGAATTTTCATACACAATTAACAATTAATTATTTGTTTCATTGCTGATAGTTAAATCTTTTATAGAATTTTAAAAATACAGAAGAAACATTCAAAGAATAGTCAAAGAAAAATCAAGAACAAAAATGAATAGTAATTTGAAATCCTCGTCTTATTATACTCTTCGCAAATACAAAACGAAGAATATATTGCATTCGATCGGCATATTTCTAAAACCGGTAGTATTAATATACATTTAAGTTTTATTAAATTCCTATATTTATATTGCATAATATTGCTACATTGCAAAACCGGCTAATTAGGCAATATATCCTAATATTTATCAACCTAACATTAATAAATCTCTCATAAATGCGATAAGAGTACGGACCAAGCTCTAGCGACTTTCATTAACACACATCAAACATTATTTTTTAATTTAAGATAAAATACGGAGAGTATGTACTATAGAATGTACAATAATGAAAAGATTGAAACTGAAAGGTTGGGTGTAAATACGGGTAAATAAGTACAGCAAGTTATAGTATGTGTATTGTCAATGTGAGAGTTCAGTCTAGAGCATTGATACCAGGATAAGTCATTGCAAAGCCTGTTTGTGATAAAATAACACCCGAGACCGCGTATACTTGAATATTGCAAACGATACTCATATACGAATATAGTTAACCAGATATATTATGCGCTTACCTCAAACGAAAGTAGTCGATTGTTTACCTGGCTCACCATTACAAGTCCCTTGTTATAAGTCTATTATTTACTATAAATAAATTATGTATTATAAATAATTAAATCACGCCTACCAATTAATATAAAGTAGTAAAACAATATTTACAATAATTAAAAAGTGATTCTAAAAATTGTCGGTCGACGTTCATGACATCGCTTATTATATCACCTATTCCTTTGTCGGTTATTTTTAATGATTTTCAAACTGACTTTCGATAAAAACTATAATAAGAGTCCAGAAACATAGAATTTGGTGTGCAAACTAAAAGTGAATCTCTCAAACTTTTTATGATATCTACCACCCCACCACCCCCATAATAAACGGTAGGGATAATTGGTGGTGACAGACCCGGTATTTACTTCATAACTATCAGTAACCAAAAAATAATTTATTTATAAATCTTATCTTCATTGCTAGTTGTTTATGAAGATTCGGTCATACTGAAAATAAAAACAAATCTGGCGACCTCATAAGTATCAAACACCTATAAAATATAAAATATAAAATAGGTACTTAATTGTATCGTTATGTAACAAGTTTAATTGCAATTTCTATGTCAAACTTTGAATTTGCCGCTCAAAAAGGACCTCAATAGTACCATTCAACCAATTTAAATTACATTTAAAAATTATGTTTCAATGGCTAAACGCTATTTAGAAACCATGAAATATTTATAAGATGAATATCGATAGGAGCCTTCTTATATGTTAAGATTTTTGAATCGGTGTAAGTATATTTGCAAAATAAATTCTTCTTAAATCTCATTCCAGGATACAGTTGGTAAGGTAGTGCATAGCCTGAAAATTGATATTTTCATAAATGAATCTATATTTAGTATATTACGGAAAGGTTTATGTAAAAAACATTTTAAAGCTGGTCAAGATCTCGTACAATCAGAACCCAGGTTATTCGCGCATTATCAAAACAATGAGAAGGTTGAAACTGAAAGATTGGGGGTAAATAGAGATAAATAAGTAAAGCAAGTTATAGTATTTCCATTGTCAATGTGAAAATTCAGTCTAAGGCATTGCTACCAGGATAAGTCGTTACAAAACCTGTTTGTGATAGAATAACACCCGATACCGTGTACTTGAATATTGCAAACGATACCCATATACGAATATAGTTAACCAGATATGTTATGCGCTTACCTCAAACGGAAGTAGTCGATTGTTTACCTGGTTCACCATTAAGAGTCCCTTCTTATAACTTATAAGCACTTGGTTAATTCTTAATATTAGCGGTAGCACGGCCGTAGGTTAAATGATATATATTTATTTTAATTGAATCATTTATGGACTTGTTCATTAAACTAACATTATTTATTGTAAATAAATAATTAAATCATGTCTATCAATTAATATAAAGTAGAAAAACAATATTTACAATAATTAAAAAGTGATTCTAAAAATTGTCGGTCGACGTTCATGACATCGCTCGTTATATCACCTATTATTGCTTTGTCGGTCTTTCTTAATGATTTTCAAACTGACTTTGGATAAAAAGTATAATAGGAGTCCAGAAACTTAGGATTTGGTGTACAAACTAAAAGTCAAGTTCTCAAACGTTTTATGACATCTACGACCCCACCACCCCCACTATATTATTAAAGAGGCCAACAAACTAAAATTAAGTCAATTTCTTGAAATTTTGCACAGGTGTGTGTATTACAACGATATCGGAAACAGGATTATATTTAGAGTTTATTCCGTTGAAGGTTTGGGGGTAAATAGGGCTAAATAAATAATGCAAGCTATTAAGAATCCAGAAACTTTGACTTGGTGTAAATACTAGAAGCAAAGGTCTCACTTTTTTGGCAGCCACTCCTACTGTAAAGATTTTTAAAAAGTGCCTCTACAATGTGTAAGTTAAAATGACTTAACGATTTAAATTAAGGAGTGATTTTAGATAATGTACAATTATGATTTCCCTCAATTATTTTAAAAACTAAAAATTCAGATCAATTGGTGCACAAAAGTTTCTTTAAAATTTTCCCTACTTATCCCACTTTCTAATTTTTATAATAGCGGAGTTAGCATGCAGTCATATATTTATATTGATTTTATTATAAAGGTGATCGAACTCTGAGCAACTTTCAAAATGTCCGTCTGTACGTCCGTCTGTCTGTCAGCCCGTCCGACACATTTCTTGTAAGCACTATTTCTTATGAACGAATAGTTCGATTGCATTGAAATTTGGAAAGTATACTAGTGTTTGCTACAGGAAAAATCTTATTTCTCTTGAACAAGATCGATCAATAAATAAAAAAGTTATTTATTATTTAAAGGACCCCGCACTAATCTTATGGAAATTGGCTTTCGGCCAAATTTGCTCATATTGCAGGATTCTGTAGATTTTGGCATCATGATCAAAAGTTCTAATGGGCACAAGGTCGGAAAATGGACAGTTTTCCAGATGTCGGGGGTGCAAAGGGGATGCTCATTTCTTGTGGGAAGTGACCCCTGGTGAAATTTGCCGAAATCGATTTATATTATTCCTCTCGAGCTCCTGATCAAAAGTTCTTATGGACACATGGTCGAAAAATGGACAGTTTTCCAGACATCGGCTCGACGGTGCATACTGGGAGCTCATTTCTGATGGGAGGTATCCCCCGGTGAAATTCGCTGGAATCGATATATCTTATTCCTCTCGACCTCCTGATCAAAAGTTCTCACGAGCTCAAGGTTGGGAAATGCAGTTTCCCAGATATCGCGGGTTGCAAAGTCGACTTTTCTCCACTTTTTATATGATTGTTGTTTTATATAATTGTTGCACATTTAGTTTTAGGATTTTTTTTTAATTACAAAACATAAAAAACATTTTTTTTTAAAGGACCCCGCATTAATCTTATGAAAATTGGCTTTCGGCCAAATTTCGTCATATTGCAGGATTTTGCAGATCTTGACATCGTGATCAAAAGTTTTCATGGGCTCAAGGTCGAAAAATGGACAGTTTTCTAGGTATGGGGGGTGCAAAAGGGGTGCTCATTTCTTATGGGAAGTGGCACCCGGAGAAATTCACTGGAATCGATGTTATTCCTCTCTATCTCCTGATCAAAAGTTCTCATGACCACAAGGTTCGAAAATGCACAGTTTTTCAAATATCGGGGGTGAAAAGTCGACTTTGCAACCCCCGATATCTGAATATTTCCCAACCTTGAGTTCATGAGAACTTTCGATCAGGAGGTCGAGAGGAATAAGATATATCGATTCCAGCGAATTTCACCGGGGGATACTTTCCATAAGAAATGAGCACCCTCTATGCACCGCCGAGCCAATATCTGGAAAACTGTTCATTTTTCGACCTTGTGTCCATAAGAACTTTTGATCAGGAGCTCGGGAGAAATAACATACATCGATTTCAGCAAATTTCACCAGGGCGGGGGTCAATTTCCACAAGAAATGAGCACCCCCATTGCACCCTGATATCTGGATAACTGTCCATTTTCCGACCTTGTGTCCAAGGGAACTTTTGATCAGGATGCCAATATGAGCAAATTTGGCCGAAAGCCAATTTCCATAAGATTAGTGCGGGGTCCTTTAAATAATAAATAACTTTTTTATTTATTGATCGATTTTGTTCAAGGGAAATAAGATTTTTCTTCTAGCAAACACTAGTTTACTTTCCAAATTTCAATACAATCGAACTATTCGTTCATAAGAAATAGCGCTTACGGGAAATGTGACGGACGGACGGACTGACAGACAGACAGACAGACAGACGGACGAACAGACGGACATTTTAAAAGTTGCTCAGAGTTCGATCACCCTTATAGTAAAATAAATATAAATTTATGACTGGTTGCCAAAAAATTGAGACCTTTAATTGCTTCTAGTATTTACACCAAGTCAAAGTTTCTGGATTCTTAATAGCTTGCATTATTTATTTAGCCCTATTTACCCCCAAACCTTCAACGGAATAAACTCTAAATATAATCCTGTTCCCGATATCGTTGTAATACACACCTGTGCCAAATTAAGAAATTGACTTAATTTTAGTTTGTTGGCCTCTTTAATAATAGAGTGGGGGTGGTGGGGTGGTAGATGTCATAAAAAGTTTAAGATCTTGACTTTTAGTTTGTACACCAAATCCTAAGTTTCTGGACTCCGATTATACTTTTTATCCAAAGTCAGTTTGAAAATCATTAAGAAAGACCGACAAAGCAATAATAGGTGATATAACGAGCGATGTCATGAACGTCGACCGACAATTTTTAGAATCACTTTTTAATTATTGTAAATATTGTTTTACTACTTTATATTAATTGGTAGGCGTGATTTAATTACTTATTTATAATAAATAATGTTAGTTTAATGAACAACTTCATAAATGATTCAATTAAAATAAATGAATATCATTTAACCTACGGCTGTGCTACCGCCAATATTAAGAATGAACCAAGAGCTTATAAGTTATAACAAGGGACCTGTAATGGTGAGTCGGGTAAAGAATCGACTACTTTTGGTTGAGGTAAGCGCATAATATATCTGGTTAACTATATTCGGATATAAGCATCGTTTGCAATATTCAAGTACGCGGTCTCGGGTGTTATTCTATCACAAACTGGCTCTTGTAATGACTTATCCTGGTAGCAATTCTTTAGACTGAACTTCGCATTGACAATACAAATGCTATAACTTGCTTTACTTATTTACCCGTATTTACAAAAGTTTCTTTAAAATTTTCCCTACTTATCCCACTTTCTAATTTTTATAATAGCGGAGTTAGCATGCAGTCATATATTTATATTGATTTTATTATAAAGGTGATCGAACTCTGAGCAACTTTCAAAATGTCCGTCTGTACGTCCGTCTGTCTGTCAGCCCGTCCGACACATTTCTTGTAAGCACTATTTCTTATGAACGAATAGTTCGATTGCATTGAAATTTGGAAAGTATACTAGTGTTTGCTACAGGAAAAATCTTATTTCTCTTGAACAAGATCGATCAATAAATAAAAAAGTTATTTATTATTTAAAGGACCCCGCACTAATCTTATGGAAATTGGCTTTCGGCCAAATTTGCTCATATTGCAGGATTCTGTAGATTTTGGCATCATGATCAAAAGTTCTAATGGGCACAAGGTCGGAAAATGGACAGTTTTCCAGATGTCGGGGGTGCAAAGGGGATGCTCATTTCTTGTGGGAAGTGACCCCTGGTGAAATTTGCCGAAATCGATTTATATTATTCCTCTCGAGCTCCTGATCAAAAGTTCTTATGGACACATGGTCGAAAAATGGACAGTTTTCCAGACATCGGCTCGACGGTGCATACTGGGAGCTCATTTCTGATGGGAGGTATCCCCCGGTGAAATTCGCTGGAATCGATATATCTTATTCCTCTCGACCTCCTGATCAAAAGTTCTCACGAGCTCAAGGTTGGGAAATGCAGTTTCCCAGATATCGCGGGTTGCAAAGTCGACTTTTCTCCACTTTTTATATGATTGTTGTTTTATATAATTGTTGCACATTTAGTTTTAGGATTTTTTTTTAATTACAAAACATAAAAAACATTTTTTTTTAAAGGACCCCGCATTAATCTTATGAAAATTGGCTTTCGGCCAAATTTCGTCATATTGCAGGATTTTGCAGATCTTGACATCGTGATCAAAAGTTTTCATGGGCTCAAGGTCGAAAAATGGACAGTTTTCTAGGTATGGGGGGTGCAAAAGGGGTGCTCATTTCTTATGGGAAGTGGCACCCGGAGAAATTCACTGGAATCGATGTTATTCCTCTCTATCTCCTGATCAAAAGTTCTCATGACCACAAGGTTCGAAAATGCACAGTTTTTCAAATATCGGGGGTGAAAAGTCGACTTTGCAACCCCCGATATCTGAATATTTCCCAACCTTGAGTTCATGAGAACTTTCGATCAGGAGGTCGAGAGGAATAAGATATATCGATTCCAGCGAATTTCACCGGGGGATACTTTCCATAAGAAATGAGCACCCTCTATGCACCGCCGAGCCAATATCTGGAAAACTGTTCATTTTTCGACCTTGTGTCCATAAGAACTTTTGATCAGGAGCTCGGGAGAAATAACATACATCGATTTCAGCAAATTTCACCAGGGCGGGGGTCAATTTCCACAAGAAATGAGCACCCCCATTGCACCCTGATATCTGGATAACTGTCCATTTTCCGACCTTGTGTCCAAGGGAACTTTTGATCAGGATGCCAATATGAGCAAATTTGGCCGAAAGCCAATTTCCATAAGATTAGTGCGGGGTCCTTTAAATAATAAATAACTTTTTTATTTATTGATCGATTTTGTTCAAGGGAAATAAGATTTTTCTTCTAGCAAACACTAGTTTACTTTCCAAATTTCAATACAATCGAACTATTCGTTCATAAGAAATAGCGCTTACGGGAAATGTGACGGACGGACGGACTGACAGACAGACAGACAGACAGACGGACGAACAGACGGACATTTTAAAAGTTGCTCAGAGTTCGATCACCCTTATAGTAAAATAAATATAAATTTATGACTGGTTGCCAAAAAATTGAGACCTTTAATTGCTTCTAGTATTTACACCAAGTCAAAGTTTCTGGATTCTTAATAGCTTGCATTATTTATTTAGCCCTATTTACCCCCAAACCTTCAACGGAATAAACTCTAAATATAATCCTGTTCCCGATATCGTTGTAATACACACCTGTGCCAAATTAAGAAATTGACTTAATTTTAGTTTGTTGGCCTCTTTAATAATAGAGTGGGGGTGGTGGGGTGGTAGATGTCATAAAAAGTTTAAGATCTTGACTTTTAGTTTGTACACCAAATCCTAAGTTTCTGGACTCCGATTATACTTTTTATCCAAAGTCAGTTTGAAAATCATTAAGAAAGACCGACAAAGCAATAATAGGTGATATAACGAGCGATGTCATGAACGTCGACCGACAATTTTTAGAATCACTTTTTAATTATTGTAAATATTGTTTTACTACTTTATATTAATTGGTAGGCGTGATTTAATTACTTATTTATAATAAATAATGTTAGTTTAATGAACAACTTCATAAATGATTCAATTAAAATAAATGAATATCATTTAACCTACGGCTGTGCTACCGCCAATATTAAGAATGAACCAAGAGCTTATAAGTTATAACAAGGGACCTGTAATGGTGAGTCGGGTAAAGAATCGACTACTTTTGGTTGAGGTAAGCGCATAATATATCTGGTTAACTATATTCGGATATAAGCATCGTTTGCAATATTCAAGTACGCGGTCTCGGGTGTTATTCTATCACAAACTGGCTCTTGTAATGACTTATCCTGGTAGCAATTCTTTAGACTGAACTTCGCATTGACAATACAAATGCTATAACTTGCTTTACTTATTTACCCGTATTTACCCCCAACCTTTCAGTTTCAACCTTCTCATTATTTTGATAATGCGCGAATAACCTGGGTTTTGATTGTACGAGATCTTGACCAGCTTTAAAATGTTTTTTACATAAACCTTTCCGTAATATACTAAATATATACATTCATTTATCAAAATATCAATTTTCAGGCTATGCACTACCTTACCAACTGTATCCTGGAATGAGAACTAAGGATTTATTTTGCAAATATACTTACACCGATCCAAAAATCTTAACATATAAGAAGACTCCTATAGATATTCATCTTATAAATATTTCATGGCTTCTAAATAGCGTTTAGCCATTGAAACATAATTTTACTTCCACATCCACGTAGTGGATTGGAAGTAAGTATAGTAATCGCAAAAAAATTTTCAAATTTTTTTTTTCTTGAAATGGGTTTAGAATGTCATGAAACGTCGAGATTTTAAATTTGAGCCAAAAGAAAATTCTGTCGGTCTGTCTGTCTGTAACTTTTTTTTGTCCGCACATTTTCTCCGGAACTGTTCAAGTTCAAATTTTGTACACGTATATATTATAACGAGATCTGGAACTGGATTTTTTTTTGAAGATATCCGGTGAAAGGTTGGGGGGTAAATAGGGGGAAATGTGTAAAGCAAGCTGGTAAGAGTACAGAAACTTGAAATTCGATGTATCTACTACAAGCCAAGGCCTCAAAATTTTTTATAATATTTTTCATCCCCCCACCCCCTCCAATTCATTATTAAAGGGGTTGACAAAATAAAATTGAGATATTCACTTGAAATTTGGTACATTTATATATAATAATTACATCAGGAACTAGATTATGTTTTGGGGTTATTCTGATGAAGGGTTGGGGGTTAAATAGGGGTAAATAGGGAAAAATATGTAAAGCAAGCTGGTAAGAGTACAGAAACTTGAAATTCGGTGTATGTATTAGAAGCCAAGGCTTCAGATTTTTTAATAATATTTTTCAACCCCTCACCACCCCTACTCCATTATTGAAGGGGTTGATAAAATAAAATTGAGATATTCACTTGAAATTTGGTACACGTATGTATTATAATGACATCAGGAACTAGATTATATTTTGAGATGTTTCCGTTGAAGGGTTGGGGGTTAAATAGGGGTAAATAGGGGAAAATAAGCAAAGCAAGTTGGTAGGAGTACAGTAACTTGAAATTCGGTGAATGTACTAGAAGACAAAGCCTCAGATTTTTTAATAATATTTTTCAATCCCCGACCACACCTACTCCATTATTAAAGGGGTTGATAAAATAAAATTGAGATATTTATTTGAAATTTGATACACGACATCTGGAACTAGATTATATTTTGAGATGATTCAGTTGGGGTTGGGGGTTAAATATATAGAGGAAAATAGGTAAAGCAAGCCGGTAACAGTACAGGAACTTGAAATTTGATGTATATACTACAAGACAGGGCCTCAGATATTTTTATAATATTTTTCAACCGGTTTTCGGTGTATGTACTAGAAGCCAAGGTATCAAAATATTTATAATATTTTTCAACCCACCACCCTTACTCCATTATTAAAGGGGTTGATAAAATAAAATTGAGATATTAACTTGAAATATGGTAGACGTATATATTATAACGACATCTGGAACTAGATTATGTTTCGAGAAGATTCCGTTGAAGTGTTGGGGGTTAAATAGGGGTATATAGGGGAAAATAAGTAAATCAAGCTGGTAAGAGTACAGAAATTTAGGATTTGGTGTACATACTAGAAACCAAGGTTTCAGATTTCTTTCTAATATTTTTCAAACCCCGCCATCTCCGCTCCATTATTAATGGGATTGATAACATAGAATTGAGATATTCACTTGAAAGTTAGGACAATTATTATGTATTGTAATGACATCAGATTGAGATGATTCCATTGAAGGGGTGGGAGGTGGCAGGTTGTGAATAGGGGAAAAGAAGTAGTGTAAACTAGAACCGTCATTTTTATCGTATATAGTGGAAACCGCAACGCCTCAAACTTTTCAATAACATCTGCCCCAAATATTATTAAAATTCTATGACCAATAATTTCCACGTACTAGAGTGCAAATCTAGTTCCTTTAAAGTGACTTAAATGAAAATTCTGGATGTGGAAGTAGTGATACCTTAGGCAGCGGTTTTTAAATGTAATTTAAATTGGTTGAATGGTACTATTGAGGTCCTTTTTAAGTGGCAAATTCAAAATTTGACATAGAAATTGCAATTAAACTTCTTACATAACGATACAATAGAGCACCTATTTTATATTTTATAGGTGTTTGATACTTATGAGGTCGCCAGATTTGTTTTTATTTTCAGTATGTGACCGAATCTTCATAAACAACTAGCAATGTAGATAAGATTTATAAATGAATTATCTTTTGTTTAATAATAGTTATGAAGTAAATACCGGGTCTGCCACCACCAATTATCCCTACCATTTATTATGGCGGTGGTAGGATGGTAGATATGTCATAAAAAGTTTGAGAGATTGACTTTTAGTTTGCACACCAAATTCTATGTTTCTTAACTCGTATTATAATTTTTATCGGAAGTCAGTTTGAAAATCATTAAAAAAGACCGACAAGGGAATAGGTGATATAACGAGTGATGTCATGAACGTCGACCGACAATTTTTAGAATCGCTTTTTAATTATTGTAAATATTGTTTTACTACTTTATATTAATTGGTAGGCGTGATTTAATTGCTTATTTATAATACATTATTTATTTATAATAAATAATGTTAGTTTAATGAACAACTCCATAAACGATTCAATTAAAATAAATGAATATCATTTAACCTACGGCTGTGCTACCGCCAATATTAAGAATGAACCAAGAGCTTATTAAGTTATAACAAGTGAAAAAAACTACATTTTGATATGCTTTTTGTCCAATTTGTTGGGATGATTCAGTATATTTTCAGAGGGTCGTAAGATGACTCAGTGCTTTGACATGGTTTATTTTTCTATTTTTACTTCCCTCGCATACGGAAGGGCAGTATTGTATTCGAGAAAAAATCACCCTCGCAGATTTTTTCGGATTCTGACGTTTCAGATCACGTAGATTACGAAAATATAGGTTTCTCAATTCCGTCAGTCTGTCTGTCTGTCTCTCTCTTGGTGCATTAACTAAAAAACTACTTGACGGAGAGCAGTCAAATTTGGTAGGTAGTTGACCCTACTGTCAGCGAAGAAATGGTTAAACTTTCACTGGAAAATATACAGGGTGGACCGTCTAAACGGAATAAATAGTGACAAAAAGTTTTTTTTGCTCAAATTTAAAATTTCCACGTTTCATGGCATTCTAAACCAATTTAAAAAAAAAAAAAATTTACCAACATTTTTGAAAAATTTTTTGCAACTAAAATAGATGAAAACATTTTTGCTTCCTTTAAAATTAAAGTTTCCACGTTTCATAGCATTCTAAATCTATTTAAAAAAAAATGAATTTTTTTATATAATAATATAATAATAATAATCTTTATTAACCATTTGTTATGATACAAATTATGTATATATGGCAAGTCAGAAATATAGATAAAATAACTAATACAACAGTAACAATGAAACAAATAAATAACAAATGAATGAAACCAACATATTATCAGAGAACACATTGACGATAATTTTACATACATCAGAAATATAAACATACCTATATATACACATATATACATACATACATATACATATATATACATATATACACATATATACATAAATACATATACCCACACAGACACATACATAAATACACATATAAGTACACAGCAGATAATCAACTCTCAAGAGATAGGTTAAAACAAAACAATTGATCAGAAGAGAAATAGTACATACAATTGTGTAATATGTCTAACAAATAAATAAATACAACTATATAGTATTTTACGTAATGTCGTCGCTTAGGAATTCATCTATTGTGTAGTATCCTTTTTGTATAAGGATTTTTTTAATGGTAATTTTGAATTTGCCTATGCTCATGTTTTGGATATTATTTGGCAATCTGTTATATAATACAATAGAGTTATATTGAGGTGACTCTTTGAAAGTCGATGTCCTATGTAAGGGAATTGTTAGAATATTATTATTTCGGGTATTATATAAATGATGCTCAGACAGAGTCACAAAAGCGTCAATATTATTTTTTACGTTTATTAGACATTTATAAATATAGATACATGGCATCGTCAGGATTTGTTTGTTTATAAATGTAGCTTTGCAGCTTTCTCTGTAGTTTAAGTTAAACAGGAATCTCAATATTCTCTTTTGTATAATAAAAACTCGTCTAGCATGGGATGATCGACCCCAGATACAAATATTTAGCGACATGTGTGAATATGCTAACGCATAGTAAACACTAGTGAGTCCCACTTCGTTTAACATATCTTTAAGTTGCAATAATGCAAAGTAAGCTTGATTAAGCTTTTTACATACGTGATTAATATGCTGTTCCCAAGATAAGTTGCTATTTATCAAGGTGCCAAGAAATTTCGAGTAATCACTTAAAATTATGCCAGGTAAAGTAACCATACGCCGTAAGTTAAAATTCAGAAATATTGTTTTATTCTCGTTCAGCATTAGTCTGTTTCGATCACACCAGGTACTCATCTCACTCAATACAATATGAATTTTATTGGATAGTTCTTCCGGGTTTGTAGCAGTTACGGTTATGGTGGTGTCATCCGCATACATAATGGTGAAGCCATTTTTGATAAAATTTGGAAGATCATTTACATAAATCAAAAACAACAATGGGCCCAATATAGATCCCTGTGGAACTCCCAAGAGAATATCAAAAATGTTCGATTGCACTTCATTGCAGTTTACACGCAGAGTTCTGTTTTGCATGAATGAAATCAGGCACTCTTGTAACTTACCTCTAATACCAACACTCAGTAACTTATCAGCTAATATATCTTTATCAACAGAGTCGAAAGCTTTTGAGAGGTCAAATAGAATTGTCACAATATACTTACCACTGTCCAATTCCTTATAAACAAAATCAAACAATTTAGATGACGCACTCTCAACTGATCTACTCTTTCTAAAACCATGTTGGGAATTTGATAATATATTATATTTTTCTAAAAATATTATTACCCTATTGCTGATGATGCGCTCGAAAATTTTTGATATTACACTTAGTAATGATATTTGACGGTAATTTTCCAGATCAAGCTCACAGCCTTTTTTTAATATCGGAATAACGGACGAGATTTTTAGTGCATCAGGGAAGTGGCCATTTGAAATAGATTTATTAATTAGGTGTAACAACGGGTCAATTATGTTTGATGATATACTTTTAATTATTTGTACAGTTAAACCGTCTAAGCCTGATGACTTTTTGTTTTTTAGTTCATTAATGGCTTCAGTCAATTCAGATTTGGTAACGTCATGAAAAAGCATAGAGTTTACGGTATTTTCAGATACTGTAGGAGGTAATGATAAATTATAACCAAAATGTCGTTTTGCATTCATTGGGGCTATGGTTACAAAGTGTGATGCAAAACAGTTTGCAATTCTATTACTATCAGATACTATCTCGTTGTCTATATTTAATTCAATGAGTTTCCTTAAACCTTTCGTTTTGCCAAGTCTTTGATTCACAATATCCCAAGTTATTCTCGATCTATTTTCGGCATTATTTATTTTGTTATTATAATAAATTTGTTTAGCATTTCTAATGTTTATTTTATGCCGCCTTTTCCTATCATTATATATTACAAGGCTGTTGTGATTTTGGGTACCTTTAAGGTTATTGTATAGGTTTTTAAGTGCTAGCCCTTCTTGAATTATTTCATTACTTATCCAACCATTGACATTTTTATTATTTCTTTTAGATTTTTTGTATTTGAGAGGGCATGATACATCGAAACACCATTGTATATCTCTTAAGAAAGTGTTAAAAGCTTCACTTGGCTCTAAAGTTGAGATATAATCCCAGTTTATGTTGGACAGCCTTACATTGAATTCATGAAGATTTTCTTCTGTAACAACTCTTATTAACTTGGATATCTTGCTATCATTATTGTTATTTGTTGCAGTTCTAATGCTAAAGGAGAATAAATGCGCAGAGTGATCTGCTAGTTGTGCGTTGTATACCTGTACCTTATAACTTGAGATCGGCATATTAGTCACTAAGTAATCTATGGCTGTGGAGCTCATGTGACCATTTACATTTTGAAATATGCGTGTTGGTTCCTTTGTGGTAATATCTAATTGAAATGATTCAAACATGTCACATAATAGTTTAGTTGATAGGCATTTGTCAAACAGGTTAATATTTAGATCACCACACAAAACAATGAAGTCATATTTCTTTTTCGTAACAAAATTTAAAGCTAATGTCAATTTATTAAAGAAAATATTGACATCTCCATTAGGAGGTCTGTACACACAGCATATTACAGCCTTAATATTTTGCTCCAAAATTACCACTATACCACACATTTCGATGTGGCATTCTTCGGCTAGTTCCTTAAATATACAAATTTCATTGAACACTAT
Source organism: Stenurella melanura (assembly GCA_963583905.1). Taxonomy (NCBI): domain Eukaryota; kingdom Metazoa; phylum Arthropoda; class Insecta; order Coleoptera; family Cerambycidae; genus Stenurella; species Stenurella melanura. Next base: position 75,985,775 of record OY757315.1, read on the forward strand.
GTTAGAGCTAGACCTAACGTATATTAGAGAGCCACCGTGAACATGATTACTACGTGAAAAATGTGAAGCAAGTTTAAAATTAGGTAATACAATATGGTCAATATTTGAGTTTGAAATCCAATGTTCAGATATACATAAAATGTCTAGATTCTTTTCAATAGTAAAGATCTCAATATTATTTATTTTATTAATTAAACTTTGCACATTCACATGCGCAATATTAATAGCATGTGATTTTAGATTATTTGTGACATTTGTGACAGCCGTGGGTATAAAAAATTATTTGTACTTAAGTTTAGTGGCGTATTATAAATCTGACAGCTGTCATAGGATTTTATATTACTTATCACTCTCACCGAATCATCAGCATCATCCAATGTTGAATTCTGAACACTATTATCAATACTAACGACATTACTGTACACAGGTGCTTCATTATCAGCATCATCTAAGTTTAACTCCAACTGACGTATTTCGTTGGCTTCTGTCGCGGGACTGTTGTTAGCGCAGGTAAAGTTTATTTCAGCAGAATTATGAATTTTTACAAACACTAGATTTTTATGAGGGAACTTCGCACTCTTAACTGTATTACTAATTTCACGGCTTAAGTCATTTTTGTTGAAACGTATGTAGGAGTCTTTATTTATATCTAATAGAGTGACATTTCCAGGGGTGCATTTGTTCAATTTTATTATGAATTCAGATAACTTACTATTGAATTTATGAATGTATGAATTCATATAATTGTTTCTTCTCAACGGAACAGTAGCAATTGAGATATTTGTATTTGCACACATCTTCAATTTCGTACATATATCTCGAAAGAGTGGATACTTGTTTCGTTTATTAAAGTTGTTGGAACCAGCTATGATAACGACATGGTCATATAAGGAATAATTTTTGGTCAGTAGATCAACATTTTCGATGACTTGTTGAAAAGTTGCACCCGGTTTAATAACTGATTCGATACGGAAATTTTGCATATTCACATTATTTGAGAGATTCGCATTTATGTTGCGACCAAAATCATCACTTAATATTAATAGTTTATTTAGTTTATTTGGCTCACCTGGTATAACTTTTTCAATATTTATTTGAACTTTTTGTGGAACCAAATTTTTATTGTTAGTCATCTTACCATTTTTATGTACATTCTTATCTTTGTTTTTTATTTCTCCAATATATTTTATGTTAATAGGTTTTTCTTGAATGTCTGTTAAAGTGGATATGTTTCTATACTGTTTTTCTAATGTTTGAGAACCTACTGATTTTGTAATTTTGTCAGATTTTACACTGATAACTATTTTCAGCTTGTCGATGTAAGCATTGAGCTCATTTATCATGTTTTCTTGTTTTTTTATTAAATCAGTTAATTCTTCCTCGCGAGTAGAAACTTCATTCAAAAATATTTCACTGTCCCTTTTTAATTTTCTGATGTGATTTTCCTTCATTTCGGTTTCTTCCGTGAGTTCACACACAGTTTTCTCTAAAATTTCAGCTCTTTCCTCATCCGGCGTTTTCGTTCTATAAAGTAATGTCTCATCACTTTCACAACAAATAATTTTATTGCCTTTAAGAAAACGAATACGACCTATGTTGGATTTATTTATACAACATTTGTGGATAACTTCAGAGCATTTTGTACATACATAATGTACAAACGGCTTAGTTTTGCAACACTTATATTTACTGTTCATATTTGAAAATTCACAATACAGCGAAAACACGTCTTGCCTTAGGCACTGCTTGACTACTGACTACTTTTTACCATTTTTGAAAAAAATTTACCACCAATATTGATGGAATTTTTTTTTCTTTGTTCAGATTTAAAATTTCCACGTTTCCATGGCATTCTAAAACTATTTAAACAAATTTAAAAATGTTTTTAAAAAATTTTTGAAAACATTTTTAATCTATTTATCACTAGGTACTATAGATTAGACGAAAAAATTTTTTTTGCTCAAATTTAAAATTTCCACGTTTAATGACATTCCAAACCCATTTGCGAAGAAAAAAATTGCAACATTTTTTTACCATCTTGTAATAAAATTTAACACTAGAATAGATGGAAAAATTTTTTTTTTTGCTCAAATTTAAAATTTTCTCGTTTCATGGCATTCTAAACCTATTTAAGAACATTTTCGAAAAATTAAAAAAAATGAAATTTTCTAACCACCACAATACTTCCACCCCATTACGTGAATGTGGGATTGAAAATGTGCCAGATGGCAATAATATTTGGCATATGCACCTATTATACTTTTACTGAAAAATGTACAGGGTGGTCATCCCAAGAAATAATTCAGTCATGGTGGACATTTGTAAAGGTATTTGCGCAACCCTTCCATATTTGGCACCTATTATTTAGTATTGAACTTTTGCTGTTGGATGATGACTTTGTATATTTTTTTGACCAAAAGTTATCAGGTTTTTTTTTAATAATAGCAATAACTACATTTCGATTATTGTTCTCAATGACATTTCGTAATTAATATGTTTTTAAATAATTCTATTAAATGCATTTTCGTAAATAACTCGTTTATTTTAAAGTTTTCGAAAAAACTCTTTTTCAGATTTATTGTCCAAAAAGGTCTGTGCCTTATAATGGTTATAGAGATTGATCGACGGAATAGTTAATTTTCGATTTTTATTAGGAAAATGTTCGGAATTTGTAGAATTTATCAAGAAAATCAAGTTTTCCAGGATTTGTAGATTCGCTTTTGTTTTCTCAAATTTCTCACAAACGTCAACTAATAGACCTAATCGAGCCCTACAATTGCCATTTTTGAAAATCAAAATCGGACCTTCGGTTCGGGAGTTATCAATTTCTTTGAAAAATCATACTCGGCCCTGGAAAACATACTTACGGACAACGGATTCGGACCGCCCGCAATAGGCTTCATTTGTGGCCGTGTAACTTTGATCCCACCAAGTCTCATCGAAATCGATCAATATTCTGGACAGTTATCGTGCTTCCTAGCCCGATTTCGAGAAAACCAGTTTTTTGCAAAAAAAAATCAATTTTCGTTTGTTATTCGACATAGTCTCTGGTATACTTATTTGTAGAGCTTTGCCAGCGGCACCATCTCTTTTTTGGAATATCTCGATCCGACTACCCGTTAGCGAGTTATTCAATTTTTCCCGAAAAACTCGAAACGTCTATATCGGGTACTTCCGGTTTCCAAACGGAGCCGAGCGTCCGGCGTTAAGGTTTTCTAAAGACCTCCTATTAACCACCCAAGTTTCGCAATCGGAAAACGGATTAGGGGGTCTGGGCGTGACAGACAGACCGACTGACTGACGGACGGAATTTTCTAAATTCGCTCTTGAATCGATAGATATGACTTTCATTTCGATCCGACGTTTTTTTCGGGTTTAAGGTCCACCGGAAAAATGCAAAACTCATACAACATTTTTTTTTTCAAAATGTAGTATAAGGGACCTGTAATGGTGAGTCAGGTATAGAATCGACTACTTTTGTTTGAGGTAAACGCATAATATATCTGGTTAACTATATTCGTATATGAGTATCGTTTGCAATATTCAAGTACGCGGTCTCGGGGGTTATTCTATCACAAACAGGCTTTTGTAATGACTTAACCTGGTAGCAATTCTTTAGACTGAACTTCGCATTGACAATACAAATACCATAACTTGCTTTACTTATTTACCCGTATTTACCCCCAACCTTTCAGTTTCAACCTTTTCATTGTTTTGATAACCTGGGTTCTGATTGTACGAGATTAGACTAGCTTTAAAATGTTTTTTACATAAACCTTTCCGTAATATACTAAATATATACATTTATTTATCAAAATATCAATTATCAGGCTATATATGCACTACCTTACCAACTGTATCCTGGAATGAGATCTAAGAAGAATTTATTTTGCAAATATACTTACACCGATCCAAAAATCTTAACATATAAGAAGGCTCCTATATCGATATTCATCTTATAAATATTTCATGGTTTCTAAATAGCGTTTAGCAATTGAAACAATTTTGAAATGTAATTTAAATTGGTTGAATGGTACTATTGAGGTCCTTTTTAAACGGTAAATTCAAAATTTGACGTAGAAATTGCAATTAAACTTCTTACATAACAATACAATAGAGCACTTATTTTATATTTTATAGGTGTTTGTTACTTATGAGTTCGCCAGATTTGTTTTTATTTTCAGTATGACCGAATCTTCATAAACAGCTAGCAATGAAGATAAGATTTATAAGTGAATTATTTTTTGGTTACTGATAGTTATGAAGTAAATACCGGGTCTGCCACCACCAATTATCCCTACCATTTATTATGGTGGTGGTGGGGTGGTGGATGTCATAAAAAGTTTGAGAGATTGACTTTTAGTTTGCACACCAAATCCTTTGTTTCTGGACTCTTATTATGCTTTTTATCCAAAGTCAGTTTGAAAATCATTAAAAAAGACCGACAAAGGAATAGCTAGGTGATATAACGAGCGATTTCATGAACGTTGACCGACAATTATTGTTTTACTACTTTCTATTAATTGATAAGCGTGATTTAATTATTTATTTATAATAAATAATGTTAGTTTAATGAACAACTCCATAAAGTGATGATTCAATTAAATTAAATATCATTTAACTTACGGCTGTGCTACCGCCAATATTAAGAATGAACCAAGAGCTTATAAGTTATAACAAGGGACTTCTAATGGTGAGCCAGGTAAACAATCGACTACTTTCGTTTGAGGTAAGCGCATAATATATCTGGTTGACTATATTCGTATATGGGTATCGTTTGCAATATTCAAGTACGAGGTCTCGGGTGTTATTCTGCCACAAACAGACTTTGTAATGAATTTTCACATTAACAAAAAAAATATTACAACTTGCTTTGCTTGTTTACCCCTATTTACCCACAACCTTTCAGTTTCAATCTTCTCAATCATTGTTTTGATAACGCGCGAATAACTTGCGTTCTATTTGTACGGGATCTCAACCAGTTTTAAAATGTTTTTTATATTACCTTTCCGTAATATATCAAATATATACATTCATTTATCAAAATATCAATTTTCAGTGTAAGCACCACCGACCAACTATACCCTGGAATGAGATCTAAAACGAATATATATTTGCAAATATTCACCGATCCAAAAATTTTAAGCTCCTATCGAAATTAGTCTTACATTTTATGGTTTCTAAATACCGTTTAGACATTGAAACATAATTTTTAAAAGCAATTTAAATTAGTTGAATGGTACTATTGGGGTCCTTATTGAGCGGCAAATTCAAAATTTGACATAGAAATTGCAATTAAACTTCCTACATAGCGATCAATAGAGCGCCTATTTTATATTTTATAGGTGTTTGATACTTATGAGGTCACCAGATTTGTCTTTATTTTCAGTATGATCGTATATCTTCATAAACAACTAAGCAATGATATTCGTCGCAATATGATTTTTATCTCAACTGAAATATGGAAAGGCGGGGGGTAATATGCAAGTAAAACCATTTCGGTATATTTAGAAAGACGTCGATATTTGAACACGATATATTGTGCAACAAAAGAATATATTCATATTTTAGAATTAATATATCGATATTTATTTTATATCGATTCATCATATCGTTACCATCCCTAAATGCAATCAAATTAGAACCACTGAACTATACATATAAATGGAATGCTAATGTCTATACCTATTTGTGTGTCAAATTGAATCTCGCGCAAGTATGGCGACCCCCGGTAGAGGCGCATTCGCAGTGTGTTGAAAGCCAGAGCCGGCTCTATTTTTATTGCAAGTGTTTTTAATTTGTCTTTTTTTCAGAAATCATCAAAAATATGCTTGCATAGATTGACATTTCATATATAATTAACGTATGTCTTAATTTTTATTAAAGAACATAAAAGTTGTCATGCTCAAAACACAATTATTGAATTTTAAATTTCAACAAGCGATAAACACACTAGAGGATTACTTGACGCCGGCTCTGAAATTCTGCACTAATCTAAGACCTCCCGCCATAGGAGACAAATCAAAGAAAAATTGCGTTGGCGCATAACGTCCCCCACAAGCATTCTGACTTAAGCTCCAACATACTTTTAAAACTAGATTTCGACTGCGGCGACGCATATCCCGGGAACCTTCAATCGCATGATTGAAGTATTTTGTTCACGCGCATATATCTGTATTGGTCTTCCATTTATTATGTATAGTTCAGTGATTAGAACACGTGCCAATTCAATGCAATGAAAAATATTGCCATCAGCTGATCGAAACAGCTCGATGTATGCATGCTCGCAATAAAAATTTGCATGCCACATGCATTTCATTAATGTAAAGTGGCTTTTTAAGAAATTTACGCAAGAAGGGATAAAAAACTAGTTAAGTAGGGTACTCAATCGATAGCTAATCAAAACAAGACGAGAGCGCAATGACATCAAAATAGAAATTTTGAAACATTATTCCGACTATTTTTTGTAACACGAGTAACAATCTAAATCCATCAAATCGAGAATCGAGCATAATAGAAAAAAAAGTGGTTATGATCCTATTGGTTCCGGGCGCATTCTTTACAGTCGTACAGATATGACCAAATAGTTTAATACATAGAGAAGACAAGCTGGCGATTTGCCGGGAGTCGCGGTTTAGTTGCCTTGGAGACGGTAGGCTCTTCGTCCTTGTCGCACACCCGGCACACCTCGTACCCTCTCTCTCCACTGTTTTACAAAGCAACACAGCCTTACCTGGCGCTCTTTGATTTCCAACAAATAACGTCAATTGTCGTCAATCGTCACCACCCCTCATGTACTATGCGACAAAGGGAGAACGAACCGTGTGAGAGGGATGAGAAGCCTACAGCCTCCCGCTGCTTATACATTACGCTTATGGAGCTTGTCTCCTCTATTCGTTAAACTCTTTGGATATGACAGTATTTGCGCAGATTTCATTGATCGTTTCATTGGCTGACTTTAAAAGTCCATGCGCGCTGAAGTGGCGCAGAATCTATTTAGATTTGGCGATTTCTTTTTAGAGCTTCCTTGTTTTGTTAATTATCTCCATAATTTTTATTTTACTTTTTCGGTCAGATGTGTACAAAATGTGTAGGTATATATGTACCTACTCTACAGTTATCACAGCATCTTTTGAGGTAGGTCAAGATCGTTCGTTGAAAGTCAGTAGGTGATTTCCGAGAAGGGCAAGGAGCATTTGCGCCGTTTTCGCAATTTATTTTCAATTGCAAAAACGGCGTAAATGTTCCTTGCCCTTCTTGGATTGTATTATTCGCTACTACCAAATATATTTTTGTATAATTTAGAAATATTAATAATAAATAAAGAAATCAACTGTATTATGTTACATGTAACTTATTATTATTTATTAAAAATTATAGTAGGTAGAAGTTACACGTGTCGCATTCGTTTGTAAATATAATAAAATATTTTACGTGTTCGCCAAGCCGTAGTCTTGAAGCAGCCAATAAAATACTCGCTAATACTGCCATATCCGTACGACTGTAAAGAATGCTTATATGCGTTCCGGACGCATATACGCATTCTTTACTATCCTACGGATATGGCAGTATTTGCGAGTTTTCATTGGCCGTTTCAAAGCTATACGGCGGCTTGACGCCTATGTAAAATGTTATAATTTAAAGACTAATTTGACTCGTGTAACTTCTACCTATAATAATAAGATTTTTAATAAATATAATAATAAGTTACATGTAACGTAACAAGGTTGATTTCTTTGTAATGTTTCTAAATTATAAGTACAAACATATATACCTATTTGGCGGAACGCTTTGTTTGCAAAATCAAAACAAGAATATTATATTCCTTATAAAAAATTATACCCCCCCCTCTTTCCTTGTCTGCGACGCTAATACTGCCTGCGGCGCTGATAATTTATTAACAATTAGATAGCAAAATAAAAATCAACCTAACTAACCTAACCATCACACGAAAGAGTGAAATCATTATAGGAAAAGGAAGGAAAACATTTCTGCCGTCAAATAAAACCTTTTGTGAAAAAATACATTACATTTCAAAATAAAAAAATAAAAAAATTGGCGTATGTACAGGAGTTGAACAGGGGACCTCTCGCACCCTAAGCCAAAGAATTTAACAAATAGAGGAGACAAGCTCCATAAGCGTAATGTATATATAAGCAGCGGGAGGCTGTAGGCTTCTCATCCTTCTCACACAGTTCCTTCTCTCTTTGTCGCACAGTATGTGAGGGGAGGTGACGATTGCAATGCAATGACATTATGACAGATGAGATGACAATAGGTGTATACCAACCTGGGACTTATGGGTGACTTAGTTTTTCTACAAACTTTTAACCATTGTCACAAAAAAATAATTAAGTAATATACAAATTAAACGTTATAAACAGAAGAAAAATTTGAGAAAACACGTGTAATTGTAAATAAAGCAGAACGCTATTCAAAACAAAGATTCAATGAAATCAAAGCGCGCCGGGTAAGGCTGTGTTGCTTTGTAAAACAGAGAGGAGAGAGAGGGTACGGTACGGAGAGGCTTGTCTTCTCTATTTATTAAACTCTGCCCTAAGCGCGAACGTTATGCATGAACCATCTAGTCAGAAGCAACCGCTATAGCACGGAATAAATAGATAGTTAACGCATGGACTTTTAGGACGGATTGTATCAACAAAGTTTAAACGAAAACCAGCCTGATCAAAGATCAAAATCAAAAGTTACGATTGTTGCCACATTCGTAACCATAGAATTTGATTTTGGATCAAGCTGACTCTGGTTTAAACTTGGTTGACACAACCTGCCCTATAAGTCCTTGAAACGGCCAATGAAATACTCGCAAATACTGCCATATCCGTAGGACAGTAAAGAATGCTTATATGCATTCCGGACGAAGGAAAATGGAGTACGAACTGCCCTACACACAGCCAATATTTCCGAGAATCCACAGATTACACATCAAGTGTAAAAAAATACACAAACTTATAAACCTAAATGGTCTGAATCCGAATGAAAAAAAATTGTATGTTGTTCTGTGCTTTGTCAATATCTAATGCTTGTAACTTCTTGTGTTTGTCGCCTTCTTGTGAGATCAGGAATTACCACTACGGCGCGCGGCGCTGGTATCACAAGCAAGTGGCAATATGGCCGGAACTGGCGCAAAATCTTACCACTTGTTTACAAAACATGGTGTTATGTATATAAATACATTTCATATGTGATATAGAAATAAATATGCATTATTCGAAGACAAGCAAAGTAAGTTTTTCGTAATCTGTGAGTTAGCATTATAATAATAATATAATTATTTTATTTGATAGGTTTTGTTATCTGGAAAGAAGAGAATGCAAAATAATTAAAATGTTTACACGTAACTAATGGTATAAAAAAAAAATAGAGGCACGGACAAAACATACTTTATTTGCCATAGAACAGGTACCTACTCATTCAAGATATGTACATGTAACACAAAATGTAAGACAAATTAAAACCCAAGGATCATCAAAATTACCATTTATCTGCCTATCTATAATGAAGGTGTTTGAAAAGGGAGAAATGTTTAAGACCGTTTTTTTTGTTAAGGTAGGTTTTTGTCATTGGCATAATGTTTGGGTGGTTCATCTTATCCTTTATTTTTTTAGGTATGGTAAACAGAACGATGGTAGTAGCTTATTGAATGGTAGTAGTTTAGCAGTCTATCGAGTTCTTTCACAGAAACAAGTTTCAGAGATGGTATTATAAAAAAGGCAGGCCCCGCATGGTTGGTTGTCACAGTGTTTGTCATACCTGTGCTCGGAAGCTGTAGTCCTCTATTTTGCATAGATGTAGTCTTGTTTTGCTTTACTCTCAGGAACCCAACTTGTGCCTTTTGCTCTATATGGGTGTGCTTAGGAGATACATCAAAAGAATAAATATGGAAATAGAAAATTGTAAGTACTTAATTATATACATCAATCATACCAAACGTATAGCATTCTAAGTTATAAAAGTGTGCAGCCGAGCTATGAAATGCCATCAACAAGTGAATCCCTTTCTTCTACACTATCGACATCCGGGCAATTACAATGACGTCTGTCATTAAACTGTGTACCTCCTTCCGTTTCATTTTAGTGCAGCTGTATGATGAAGATAGAGAAGTACAACACTGTCGAATGTTTGGCTTCCACTTTTGGAGAAACTGTCTTTCCACCACAGTTTCTTCAGTGACTGTTTTTCAATGAGCGAGCCTCTCCGAAAAATTGGACGCTGGCATGTTTGACTCGAAACGCTGCCAAAACCGTTAGTTACGAAAAAAATGGACGTAAATAATTTTATAGAAAATTAAATTTTCTATAAAAAAGTTAGTGGTAGCACACTGGACGAATGTAAATTTTGTATTCAACTTTCAAATCACTCTCACGTCTAAAGTATTGAAGATATATGTATGCTACCACTGACTTTTTTTATAGAAAATTAATTCTCCATAAAATTGTCTATGTCCATGTATTTCATAATTGTAACGGTATTAGGTGTTTTCACTATATGCAAATTAGCTTTTTCGATATTATTAAAATGAAGTACTTAATGTATTAAAGCATTTTCCTGTATTTAAAGACCAATCCGTCGTCTTAAATTAATATTTCAACAAATAATTAACATAACGTCATCGATTACATCCAACGGTAATATCGCATGTACGTAGTATATAAACATAGCATTTTTAAAAACTTTTAGTACGTTTTTACCTGTGATTTAATTCGAAATGGCTAATACAGGATTCGTAAGAGCTACTTTAGGAAATTTACCGGCAGTGGATGTGTTCATGATCGCAGAATTTATGAAGAAAGATGAACGTTTCAACATAGCAGAAGTGAGGGGCTCTAGAGCTACAACATAAGTACTAAATTTTTTTATTCTCTCTGTAGTCTATTGATTCCTATATTATGATTATTGTATATAGTTGCTCAATATATACATACAAGGTTGATATTATATAAACATAACCTATAAATATTGCTCATAAACTTGTAATGTAAACAGGGTTAGGTAGCTAGTTATTCACTATTTTAGACTAATACTCGCATAATAATTAAGTTTTAAACTTATATTACTTATTCAACTTACTTTGAAATGATCCGCACAACAGAAAAATACTGTTGTAGATGGATCACATCTAGCGGCTTTAATTCACTTTATCTTGCGTTGTTTTTGTTTTGGTACTGTCACGAAAACCTTTTCAGGTGCTTTCTTGGATGCATTTTTGCATCCTGGCACAAAACACCACTTACTTTCCATTATAAAATGTTAAGGACGTACCGTTTTCACGGTAAAATTTAAATTCAAATTTAAAAAGGCTTATTTTAAGGAATAAATCGATTGCTTGGGAAAATTTAATTTTTTTAACCATAATTAAGTATTATCTTTACAGTCAAAGAGATTTTAAAATTTGTGAAAACACCTCGGAAAACACTGAATTGGCAGAGTTTCGAGTCAAAAGTTCCGGTGTCCAATTTTACTTGTGGTTTTTGTTTGCATAGTAGCCGGTAATTTAGATAATAAACAAGCTAACCATTATACTCTTCGCCGATTTACTACACTTGTTATATAATTGTTGCACATTCTATAGGTTACTCTTCGCAGTTTTTTTTTGTAAATGATATTAGTTCAAACATTTTTTGTTTAATTACAAACCAAAAAATTTTTTTTTTTTTTCGTTTAAAAAATTAATGACTTTTTATTTATTGATTGATTTTGTTCAAAAACAATAGGGTTCTTCCTCTAGCTAACACTAACTTACTGTCCAAATTTCAATAGAATCTGACTTTTTGTTCTTGATTTATCGTGCTTACAAGAAACGTGACGGACGGACAGACAGACAGACGGACATTTTGAAAGTTGTTCAGAATTCGATCACCAACACAGCGATATGAAAATTTTTTCTCTACGAGCAATATTACCGGTTTTAGAAATGTGCCGATCGAATGCAATATACTCTTCGTTTTCTATTTACGAAGACTATAATAATAATGTACTATTCTGTTTACAGGCAAGTGTACATGCCTGTTGTTGAATAAGATTTAACTAACAAGAAATAATCAATAAGACATCAACCAATCCAATTTAATCAGCGAATTATCTCTACATTATTAGCTGCATCTTTGGTGTAAAAGCAAAATTCTAATAGCTATTTTCAAGTTCTCGTCCAGCAGATGAACATCATGTCTTTATTAGATCGAGCGCTTCTCTGTTTTACGACTTAGAATGCTATAAGTTTGGTATGATCTTTACATTACCTTAAGTCTATTTGGAAATAAAAAATGAGAGTTGTAAGAGGTCATTATGGATGCAAACACTATAAAATCATAGTCAGTCAGATTGCTTATTAGCATGTAATTTATTTCTATTATGTATTATATTGATGAGCCTGTACTGTTAGAGAAAGTTAGTCTGAAATACCCGTACTCCGACATTTCTACCTGCTTCGGTTCAATCTCTTGCGATCTGTCATTGTCTCTGCCACTGGACCTCTCTTAAAACCAGTTATGATGTGAATAAATGTGAAAGATTTTCTAGTTTACATTCTAAAATTTCAATGGAAAATTAAAATATGTATAATAATTTATTGTAAAATATGTATATATTCTTGTAAATATATTTTATTTTGTACTACCCAAATACCACAACATCTGTAAAAAACTGCGTCAATGTTACGGCAGCAAGTATTAGCAGTTATTTGATTATAGCAGCTACTTGCCACAATAGGTAACTGTTGTAGTATAATAGGTACGTTGTGACCACGCTGTAACAATCAAAGTGGTACACCATATTCTTGCTTTGAAAATGTTGCTATAGCTTTTTAGCTGCAACCATTTAGCTGGGGATAGAACTAGACTACAGAGACTGAGTGGTATATTTCTGGTATTTTAATGTAGTGAATGTAGATACGTCTGCCGATACTCGTATTACGATACGAAACAGTGTTCTCGCTCTGTCTTCTAACGGCTGTATATCAGCGCATGCGTAGAAGGTATATAACTTTAGGCGGCGGTTACATAGCAGATATACCATCCATCGGAGGGGATGTAAAGCAGTTGGTCCCTTGTCTATTAAATGTTAGGTAAATAAAAGATCCCTACTCTTCGATAGAGAAGAGGTTTGGCAAAATTTTCAGGTTGGGGGTAGCTCGTCTCCTGGCGTCAGTGATAGGCCTCAGTAGGGGAAATATTCCCACTTTAAATAAGCGAGAAAAAAAAAAGAAATTTCAAAATAATATGGCTTTAAATACCGAAATTAAATAATGTGTTGCTATGTAACGGCTTTAGTGTACAATTCTTTCTATTATAAACTATTTAGCTGTAAAATTACCTTTAATAGATTTAAGAAAACGAATGCATATACTTTATTAGATATGTACTTATAAAAATTTCAAGGCAATTTTAAAGACAAATTGTGAATAAAATTACATGCTGTTATAATTTTTTCTTTAAATATCTAAGTACCTGATATTTCGCACGTACAAAGCGCATTATAAATTTTCTGTTTATACAAAACTGTTAATCTCCTCAAAATTATAATTTTTTATTTCTTTCGCCAGGAAATGATTTCAAATTACTTATTTCTAAATGTTATGTCAACTAATGAATATTACAACACATTTTTATTTCAAAAACCAAAGTAAATGGCAATAAACATAATATTAAATATTATTCAAAATGGCTGCCCTTGCCCTTCTCAGCTCTCGATGTTTGCAAAATATTTGGGCCCTAAATACAGTGAGCCATTTATGTAAAAAAATGTAAATAACAACTGATATGTAATCATACAGCGTATCCAGCTATTTAGGTTTTGTTTGGCTGAAATTCATCTTCAAAGGCTATTTGACAGCCGAAGGCAGTTAAAGAGAAAGAGAAATGTTTAGAGGTTTTCCTTAAATCAAATGCCTCAGATATCTTAGAGCCCAGATGGCTGCTAATTCTAGTTCCATAATAGGGTGTGTGCACTATTTTTTTTTTAATCGAAAATTATAAAGTACTCATGGTATATAGTATAGCTGAAACAATTTTTCGGCAAAAAAAAAGTTTTTAAGTAATTTTAAAAGAAATTTAGTTTTGAATTAATATTCGCCACCAAAAAGGGCAAACCTATATCCTATACATATGTGACGTCACTCATCATATAGATGTAGCAGTATTGAGTTTACTACAGTGGTAAGCTATACAACTTATCATCTACAATCTGTCAAAAACACGTTCTACAACTTAAGTGAAGTTAGCAACGCGTTGCCAGCAACGCATTACAAACTTCACCCTTTTAATTTAACTTGGCAATGGAAATAAGTTTTGAGTTTGATGATGTCACTGAACTGAACTTGATTGAATAAAAACTTTTTATTTGGACTAATATTTTTTATTGGTAAAGTTAACAACATCATTTGATACGAAACATTTTCCTGTTGAGGAAGCTCTTTATCTCACATCACTTTTAATTTTACATGTCACATATTTACTACGAAAGAATGGTTTGGCCTGCACCCCCACACTTTTAGCTGTATAATTTGACCTATGTCTTGTTGATAAAATTGTTCTAATACATGTTCGTCTGCATCTAATCTGACCTGATCAGTGCTCGTACTGGGTTGATCAAAATTTACAACTGGTGATAAATATTCCTGTTCATTATATATCGTTTCCATATTTTTAGCCAGTACAATTTGAATATCATCTTGTTGATAAACATGTTTCATCACATGTTCGTTTAATCTGACCTGCTCAGTGCTTTTGGATTGATGACAATCTGTAACGGGTGATACATCTTCTAATATAATGGAATTCGTGTCCTGCATTAAAGCCTACTCAACTAACTGTTCTCTTTGTCGTTTTAAAGGGAGAGATCGTTCTGGTGCAGACGCGCATCTCTTTTTGTTTCTGGTTGGTAGGCAAATATGCGTGGAACTACATCCTCCTTCAAAATCATATATCTTCTCATAAGTTTGTATCGCATGTAATTTTTCATGTCTTCCTCAAGCTGAAAATAATAAAGAAGTATATTTATATCTAGTAATAATATATAACATAGGTGGGAGTTCATAGGGTTAAATACATATAACTAAGTAATTAGATTATTAGTTACAATTCAAAATACATATCATACCATTACAAGCATAATTCTAAGGGAAGTATATACCTAGTATGATCTATTTACAATACTAAGGGTAATGAGTCATTTAGCTATTGTCGATTAGTTTCTACCATAATAACAAATAAATTGTACTTACATTAAAATGATATTCACAACAACAAAATGTCCATTTCGATTTGGGAACATTGCGATTCGCTGCTTCAAATCATTTCATTCTTCGTGAATAATTGGTTTTAGGAACACTTATAAAGTTATTATTTGGGGCATTTATAGAAGTATTTCTGCATGTTGGCACAAAACACCACTTATTTGCTACTCCACTCATATTTCTGACTTATATTAATGACATTAATAATATCTGACATATTGCTTTTAACATTGGCTCAAAACTTATTTCCGTTGTCTCCCGTTGACGCCACGTGACGTCATCTTCTATATCAATATGTGTGTGTGAAGTAGCAACGCGTTGCCAGCAAAGCGTTGCCAACTTCACACATAAGATGTATGACGTCACATGGTGTTTTCGAAATCATTCAAATATTTGAATTTTAGGTCGATTTGTTTATTAAATATTTATTTTAATCTCATGATATGATTAATATGAATGCATTTAGGCTTTCATATTTATGTATTACTTGATATTAATGCATCATTTGAAGTGAATTGTTATATAGTGCGCACACCCTATTGTATCATTCCTCTTTGGTTTCGAGAGGCTTCTACTGATGTAGACAGAATGCGGCTGAGCGCCCTCCCAATCCTGTAATTATATCGTGCCAATACCTATAGTGCACATGTCCACTTGCGGCTCACACCCCTTATTTGAGTTAAAGTGCTGAAGAACTGGTCGATTTCTCTGTTAAGTCATTAAACATCATTTTATGTTCGAGAGCCCCCAAATAAAGCCAGTTTAATTTTTTATGGCGATATTATATAAAGGTGTGGCAAGTATAGAAAATATTTTGATGATTTCTATAACAATTACATAAACCAACGAAGTGTTGGACATCACATATTCTTTGTTTCCGGGAACTCTATTACCTTTAGCTTGTCCCTATCTGGGGCTATATCTACCTTGCTCACGACATGGCCTAATAATTTCACTTTGGGTTCTGCATAGATGCATTTGCTACACTTTGGTGTGAAATCTGCATCTCACAAACACTGAAAAACTTTTCCTAATTTTCCAGGTGTTCCTTCCATGTTCTCGAGAATACAACTATAATGTCAAGATATATCAGAACATCTGTCCACTTCCCGCAAACACTTTAGGATGAATTATTCTAGAGTGGACCAGGCAGCTGGAATTATATGCATCACAGTGGATTTTATAGATGCCGACTTGAGACAGGAATCTCCTTGGAATTAAAATTTCCCTTCCATGATTAATTCACAGTGGCATGGTACGTATAATTTTATCGAGCCTGGCATTATATAAGCTGACTCTTCCAATGATTGTACAGGATGCGGCAGAAAGGATAGGTAGTATTTATACACGAACGGAGTGGAGTAGAGAGTTGTTGAGAAAGTCTTTCAACTCGGAGAAATACGCCATTTGTTAGTCACAATGGTTATCTGGACGAGATAACATTGTGCGTTCTCAGTCGAGGAATATTTGAAATTGGATGAGTCTCTGGATGGGGATTTTTGAAATAATATAAATAAGGTCATTAAAAAAATGAGAATAACTTGACTATATTTTAAGTAAAAAAAATATATTACGAAAAATTAAAGCTTGCATGTTGCCATTAAACAACCGAAAAATGGAAATCATGAAAAAATTATCATTTAAAAAAAATTGTGTCATACAGGTGACATCATTTTCCTGCAATGAATTGCTCCAACCGTTCTGAAAGTTTCTCATTACTTTTTCCATCAAGTTAATGCCAATTCTCCGAATTTCTCTTGTAATGGAGTCTTTCAAGTCTTGTAGAGTTCTAAAATTCTGAACCTATCTGACGATTGTGTCAAGTTTTGGGACCGGACCATGACGACGAATATTGAAATGTTCGTTGCACAACAATCACAGACTTAGCTGATTTCAAATACTCCTCGACTGCGAACGCACGACGTTCTCTCGTCCAGATGACCATTGTGACTAACAAATGGCGTATCTCCCCGAGTTGAAAGACTTTATCAATAACACTCTACTCCGCTTCGTTCACGTGTACTACCCATCCATTCTGCCGCACCCTGCATTACATTTTGACTTACTAATTTTGTTTGATTTTTAGGGTAGAGATACAGTGTGCCTGTTTACTGCCACTATCAGTTGTGTTCACCGTTTACCTATGCCACTTCAGTGATCTTCTGACTTTGGGAAAACCTGCAGATGGATCTGATTCTAGGTTAGGACTGCCAAGTACCTTGATGCTTCTGAGTTGTGGTTTAAAGCTTATAAAAATCGGGTTCTTTTTTAACTGCAGCTTTAGAGCAGATTTGATCATTTGTTTTTCTTTGAACCTCTCATGTGACTATAATTTTATCAATCCTAAGAGCGTTTAAACCACAGTAACCCCATAAAATTTATAAATAAATAAACAAAAACTAAAATTAAATTTAACTGACTGCGGTAGGCAGCATGCAATTACCTCACAAATTTGTATCCGTTTGAGACATTATTAATTCCGTTCATTAGAGTACGACAGACAACGAAAGTCATGAGAAATTTCCTTATGGTGCAAACTTCACTAAATAACTAAATATGTATTTTACAATTGGCGCAAGTATTTGTATCAAGCGAATATTTTTTTATCAATTACTTAGCACTTATTAATGGAATAATACGATTTGACATCATCTTGGTTAATGCACGTAAACCTGCAGGCTATGTCACTGGGCATGACAAACAAGTACTAAGCTGATTTCTTCATCTAATTACTGCTTAGTAATTACAAAAATACTATCGGCATACTTCCTATTTAGTGGAAATCCAGAGACAGACAGACTCTTAAGACATGACTAGTAAATATCAAGTTGATTTTTTTAAATAATAGTTTATTTAATTTATAAATTTAAGTTGCACGATTAAGAAAAGTTCTCATAACTTTTTTTGTCTGCCTTGCTCTAAGGAACAGAACTAATCAAGTCTCTAGCTGATACTACGAGTGTCAGGTAATTACACGCTGGCTCCTATATTATAAATACCCGAAAGAAAGAAAAATTGTGCCCCTTTGTAACGAACAAAAATTGAAATAAACTGACAATTGTAAATTCTATTTTCATAAAACTGTGCTATTATTTTTATTGGCTGTATTATCCTATTTTATCGTTAAAATTTATTTTATAGGAAGAAATAGAATATTTATTTAAAACTAACAAATAACATAGAGGGTAACTTTATTTCAATTTTAACAAAATGCTACACATTATTACTCTGATTATGAACCTATTGCTAGGGAGATATGAAGAGGACATATCTCACTAGCAGTGAACCACCCTGTTCAAGAACTAAATGTGAAATCTCCAAAATCATCATAGAATTTCTTGACCTTAATTGGGAAATCATAATATAATTTGGAACTGTTCTAAATATTTAGGAAATGCAGCAATTATCTGTTTAATTTTGCATTAGTTATGTGTTAATGTTTAAATTTAAGTTTAGAATAAGAAAATCATTTTTATATAATTTAAATATAGTTGTAATTGTAAAGTAAAATTGAGTTTTTTCTATTTTTATTACAATTTATTGAAGTGAGAAGTAGTAAAACATTTATCTGCACTATTCCATGAACAAATTATCTAGTTCAATCACCAATATTCATAATGTGTAATAACTTTAATATCTCATTTGTGCGATACTCACCATATCAAAGAAATTCTCATTATTGCAGCTCTTAACCTATGACTAGTTTTAACTATTTGTTAGTTTTGTCACCCATTGGTTTCACAAGTTGTACTTATTGAATTTGATTGTTACTCTTAGTACATTACCATATATTTTACTTCTTAGTATCTACTTTTTAAATTAATTTATATGTAACTTATTGGAAGTAAATTGCTTTATTTTTATATTATTTTTAATACATTATGATTTTCCTACTCTTGACACCATTCTCACTAATATTTACATTAATGGGTTCTATTACCGCTTGCATAAATCCCATTAGCTCATTCTGGAATTAGTAGTGTATGTGCCTAGCGGTATTATAAGTTTAAAAACTCTTTAAAATCATTTTTGTTGGACATGAACAGCTACAGTGTTGACGAATTTTTTACAAAATGCGTGACTACTTTTCTATAGTTTTAGTTATAATATTTGTTTAATCGTTCACTGTTCACATGTTTTTCTCTTTTGTATGTATATGTTGTACAATGTTATTTGTGACATTTTCTTTGTATTTCTACAGACAATGTTTCTTAACTGTACTTGTACTTTTTCTGAAATTAATAAATATTATTATTATTATTATCATTATTATTGTTGGATGTAGATCAAATTCTCCTGAGTAGACCTCCACCTCCTCTGACATGGTTCATTTTTGACCCACCACTGTAGATTAGCACGACTTGTTAGTCCCTTATTGGAACGGGACGACAGAACTGTGTGAACACAACTCTGTCAATCTCACACGGGTGCCCGGACACAGACGTGTGGAGGCAACGAGGTGGGGGCCATATAAAGGCCCTGGATCTGCTGGTAAGAGACCGGGTCATCACTCAATCAGAAGGTGACCAGTGTCTCCCCATCTACAGGTTCACTATTCCATACTCAGTTGTGTTACCCAGTCCAGAAGATCATCTTCTAAGTCCTGGAGGTCTTGAATTGTACACCGATAGATCTAAGACTCAGGAGGGAACTGATGCTGGCAAACCAAGGGCTCGTATATCGGTGCCACTTGGAAAGTATCCCAGTATATTCCAAGCAGAAGTATATGCCATAGTGGCGTGTGCAAGCGAGAATCTCAGCAGAAATTTCGTCAACAAACATATTTACGTATGCAGCGACAGCCAAACAGCCTTGAGGGCTCTTGCGTCAGACAAGGTGACCTCAAGACTGGTCTTAAACTGTCGGAATATTTTGACATAACTGTGTGAACCCAACTGTGTCAATCTCATATGGGTGCCCGGACACAGAGGTGTGGAATGATAAAGAAGCAGACTGGCTGGCGGTAGAAGGAGAAACTTCTTTTCCTGCCCCCGAGCCAGCCTTCGGTCTGCCAAGTGGCTGCTTGGGCTCGATAGAGAAAAAAATGAGATTTATAGCAGGCTTCATAACAGGACACTATGTCCTCTGAATAAACATCTTCATACAATGGGGTTGAAAATCAACCCTATGTGTCAGATGTGTGGAGTGGAGGGTGAACCACCACTCATATTCTATGCAGTTGCACACCTCTAGGTGCGTCAAGATATAGGCATCTTTAAAGGCGATTTCTACAGCCAGAGGAACCACGGAATCAACCCTGAATGCTGCGGATCCTATAGATCTGCTCACGTTTGTAATATAATAGTCCCTTATTCCTGATATGCTCAATGTTACGTTATAGTTTTTGCTGAGATTATATAGAGGAGGGATACAATTGAGTATATTCTGTATTACAGCTGTAGATGTTGTTTTCGTTGTTTCTATAAAATAGAAAAGCCAGCCTCTAATTGAGAAGCTACTTTTTGCCAACAGGCAATGACTGCGTAGCAATGTATGGGTCTTATCACAGCAGTGTACACAGTGTACAGCCACAGAAAAATAATGAGTGAAAATCCCAGGATCTACCTACTGCTCTGTTAACACTGCCAGAAAACCACACATGCTGTGTTAATTTTTACTCTTCCATATGTCTTCTAAATTAAAGTGTGGGCAAGCATGGCCTTCTTGTACTTCACTTCACTCTGTAAATGGAGCTAATGAAATACCATTATCGGGGCGGTTAACTAAACACTTGGCTCAGATATTTATTATATTGTATGAAATATAGATATAATCTAATGTTTAATTAAGATACTTTTAATATAACAGTATGGTTCATGGACCTCCAATATGTATGCAAATGACTTGGGTTACTGACTAGAAAGCTCCTGACATTAGGCAAGTAGTCTATTACAGGCAATCTACCATTTTTTGGTAATGTTCGTATTGTAATTGCAAATTGTTTGTCACAGTTAATTACAATCTACTATAAAGAAAATGTTTTCAGTCATACCACTAATAATAACAATCACATAAAATAAAAGTACCATATTTCTTTGTAATTATTTCTATATAACTTCTATAGCTATAACTGTATTCTACCAAACACGGTGCTTAAATAACAACCATATCCACAAGAGCTAAAACTTAGCAAAGATGCAAACCCCCCTCTTATGTCTACTGAACGGTTCCAATGAGGTCTTGAGGACCTCAATAGTAATGATACATCGCAGAAAACTTCAAAGGCCCATAATTCAAAAACTATAAGAGATTTTTCAAAAAACTGTACAGCTATGGAAACGCCAAACATTTTTCTATCAGATGAGCTGAAAAAAAGT
Source organism: Stenurella melanura (assembly GCA_963583905.1). NCBI lineage: Eukaryota > Metazoa > Arthropoda > Insecta > Coleoptera > Cerambycidae > Stenurella > Stenurella melanura. The sequence goes on from OY757315.1 coordinate 76,007,342, forward strand.
ACCCTATATTTTCGCGGTAAAAAGTGGAGGGGATTTGGTGGGGATTGCGCCCCCAAAGGTATCGCTTGACATATATATATATATATATATATATATATATATATACATATATATATATATATATATATATATATATATATATATATATATATATATATATATATATATATATCCGTCTACCATTAGAGCGTCCATACATTATGAAATTGCATTTAATAGAGCGTCCGGGTGCATATGGCGTCCATATACAGACGCTCTATGCACATCCCATGTAAAACTTAGTCAGATGACTTCTGATACCCTCCCTCACCCTTTGGCAAAATTTCGCCGGACGCTATTTTGTAGACGAAATATACGTACATAAAACGATAACCGTATATGTCTGGTTTGAGGCTTTTAACACGAGGGAGCGCTGGGTCGATTCGCGATATACGTATATCGCGAATCGATGCGGCTTTTTCTTTCACTTCTTCACTTATGGAGCGTCCTCATAATTTGACAACCTTGTATCTGCAGATTTTGTCGTTTTATTATAAAATATGAGTTTTCGAGTATTTTAGCGAGGCGGAAAATGTCAGAAACACTTTGCAATCAGTAGAGCGCCAGCAGTTAGCTGCTGCTATCATTAGAGCGCCCACACATTGCGAAATTGCATTTATTAGAACGTCCACAGGGTGCATAGGACCTCCATTATGCTGCCGTGCTTATTATAATTGCCGTATCGCCACTAACCTTGTTATTGAGAAAGCGGCAGTTAAAATTTCAGAGGTACTAAATTCAAATCAAATCATTTTATTCGGTTTCGTTTATGAAGAGAAGTGTTGAAAATTTGCGAATCATCTAAGCTCAGAAAGCTTGTGTGTGTTTTGCACAATTTAAAAATATGTAATAGTAATAATAAAAAAATATATTACATAATAGTACATAAATAAAGATGAAAACGAAAGTGTTACTGATAAAAAATAAAAAAATTCAGTTCTTTATTAAACATACACAATTTCTAAATTAATTAATTAAATAAAAAAAAATAGCCATAATTATTGCATTAAACTTCGTTTGTAGTAACTGTGGAATTGAAAAATGTATCCTTAGGCAACAAACAATATGTTATGTATGTTAACAAAACTGAGCAAATAAAATTATTTAAAGCAAAATCGGACTTTTAAGAGGGCAACAGTTCCAAAAATTAATAAAATTATTGTAACTCTCGTTTCCCGGTTTTTAATATATTGATATCTGCCAAAATGATGAAAAGAGCATAGCCAAGATAGCATAAGTCAGGCTTGATGAAAATAAGGTTTTAAGAGGGTGGAACACTAAATAAACTAAAAATTACACAACTTTTCTCATAGAATTTGTAACCAAATTAGAATTTAACAGGATGATAGAAAAGAGCATTCTCGAGATATTGTATTTCGGATTTGCCCAAAATGCCATTCTAAGGGGGTGAGATACCCCAAAAATCAACTAAAAATAACAAAACTTTCATCATAGAGTTTGTAACCAAAATCATATTTAATAGGATGATAGAGCAGAGCATTCCCGAGATACCATATTTCGGATTTGCCCAAAATGCCATTTTAAGGGGGTGAGTCATCCCAAAAACTATACGTAAAAAAATGCAACTTTTGTCATAGAGTTTGTAACCAAAATCATATTTAATCAGATGATAGAGAATAGCATTTCCGAGATATCGTATTTCGGATTTGCCCCAAATGCCATTCTAAAGGGGTAAAATATCTCAAAAACTATTCCTAAAAAAATGCAACTTTTGCCATAGAGTTTGTAACCAAAATCATATTTAATAGGATGATAGAGAAGAGCATTTCCGAGATATCGTATTTCGGATTTGCCCAAAATGCCATTCTAAAGGGGTAAAATATCTCAAAAACTATTCCTAAAAAAATGCAACTTTTGCCATAGAGTTTGTAACCAAAATCATATTTAATAGGGTGATAGAGAAGAGCATTTCCAAGACACCATATTTCGGATTTGCCCAAAATGCCATTCTAAGGGGGTGAAATCCCAAAAACTAGTCCTAAAAAAATATAACTTTTGTCATAGAGTTTGTAACCAAAATCATATTTAATAGGATGACAGAGGAGAGCATTCCCGAGATATCGTATTTCGGATTTGCCCAAAATGCCGTTCTAAGGGGGTGAGATAAAAACTATACCTAAAAAATGCAACTTTTGTCATAGAGTTTGTAACCAAAATCATATTTAATAGAATGATAGAGAAGAGCATTTCCGAGATATCGTATTTCGGATTTGCCCAAAATGCCATTCTAAGGGGGTGAGATATCCCGAAAACTATACGTAAAAAATTCAACTTTTGTCATAGAGTTTGTAACCAAAATCATATTTAATATAATGATAGAGAAGAGCATTTCCGAGATATCACATTTCGGATTTGCCCAAAATGCCATTCTAAAGGGGTAAAATATCTCAAAAACTATTCCTAAAAAAATGCAACATTTACCATAGAGTTTGCAACCAAAATCATATTTAATAGGATGATAGAGAAGAGCATTCCCAAGATATTCTATTTTAGATTTGCCCAAAATGCTATTCTAAGGGGGCAAAATATTTCAAAAACTATTCCTAAAAAAATGCAACTTTTACCATAGAGTTTGTAACCAAAATCATATTTAATAGAATGATAGAGAAAAGCATTCCCGAGATACTGTATTTCAGATTTGCCCAAAATGCCATTCTAAAGGGGTAAAATATCCCAAAAACTAGTCCTAAAAAAATACAACTTTTGTCATAGAGATTGTAACCAAAATCATATTTAATAGGATGATAGAGAAGAGCATTTCCGATATATCGTATTTCGGATTTGCCCAAAATGCCATTCTAAAGGGGAAAAATATCTCAAAAACTATTCCTAAAAAAATGCAACTTTTACCATAGAGTTTGTAACCAAAATCATATTTAATACCATGATAGAGAAGAGCATTCCCGAGATATTGTATTTTAGATTTGCCCAAAATGCTATTCTAAGGGGGTAAAATATCTCAAAAACTATTCCTGCATTTTTTTTAGGAATAGTTTTTGAGATATTTTACCCCCTTAGAATGGCATTTTGGGCAAATCCGAAATACGATATCTCGGAAATGATCTTTTCTATCACCCTATTAAATATGATTTTGGTTACAAACTCTATGGCTAAAGTTGCATTTTTTTAGGAATAGTTTTTGAGATATTTTACCCCTTTAGAATGGCATTTTCGGCAAATCCGAAATACGATATCTCGGAAATGGTCTTCTCTATCATCCTATTAAATGTGATTTTGGTTACAAACTCTATGATAAAAGTAGCGTTTTTTTACGTATAGTTTTTGGGATATCTCACCCCCTTAAAATGGCATTTTGGGCAAATCCGAAATACAATATCTCGGGAATGCTCTTCTCTATCATCTTATTAAATATGATTTTGGTTACAAACTCTATGACAAAAGTTGCATTTTTTTACGTATAGTTTTTGGGATGTCTCACCCCCTTAGAATGACATTTTGGGCAAATCCGAAATACGATATCTCGGAAATGCTCTTCTCTATCACCCTATTAAATATGATTTTGGTTACAAACTCTATGGCAAAAGTTTCATTTTTTTAGGAATAGTTTTTGAGATATTTTACCCACTTAGAATTGCATTTTGGGCAAATCCGAAATACGATATCTCGGGAATGCTCTTCTCTATCATCCTATTAAATATGATTTTGGTTACAAACTCTATGGCAAAAGTTGCATTTTTTTAGGAATAGTTTTTGAGATATTTTACCCCTTTAGAATGGCATTTTGGGAAATTCCGAAATACAATATCTCGGAAATGCTCTTCTCTATCATCCTATTAAATATGATTTTGGTTACAAACTCTATGGCAAAAGTTGCATTTTTTAGGAATAGTCTTTGAGATATTTTACCACTTTAGAATGGCATTTTGGGCAAATCCGAAATACGATATCTCGGAAATGGTCTTCTCTATCATCCTATTAAATGTGATTTTGGTTACAAACTCTATGATAAAAGTAGCGTTTTTTTACGTATAGTTTTTGGGATATATCTCACCCCCTTAGAATGGCATTTTGGGCAAATCCGAAATAGGTACGATATCTCGGGAATGCTCTTCTCTATCATCTTATTAAATATGATTTTGGTTACAAACTCTATTACAAAAGTTGCATTTTTTTACGTATAGTTTTTGGGATGTCTCACCCCCTTAGAATGGCATTTTGGGCAAATCCGAAATATGGTATCTCGGAAATGTTCTTCTCTATCATCCTATTAAATATTATTTTGGTTACAAACTCTATGGCAAAAGTTGCATTTTTTTCTAGGAATAGTTTTTGAGATATATTATCCCCTTAGAATGGCATTTTGGGCAAATCCGAAATACGATATCTCGGAAATGCTCTTCTCTATCACCCTATTAAATATGATTTTGGTTACAAGCTCTATGGCAAAAGTTGCATTTTTTTAGGAATAGTTTTTGAGATAATTTACCCCTTTAGAATGGTATTTTGGGCAAATTCGAAATATGATATCTCGGAAATGGTCTTCTCTATCATCCTATTAAATGTGATTTTGGCTACAAACTCTATGATAAAAGTTGCGTTTTTTACGTACCTATAGTTTTTGGGATATCTCACCCCCTTAGAATGGCATTTTGGGCAAATCCGAAATACGATATCTCGGAAATGGTCTTCTCTATCATCTTATTAAATGTGATTTTGGTTACAAACTCTATGACAAAAGTTGCGTTTTTTACGTATAGTTTTTGGGATGTCTCACCCCCTTAGAATGGCATTTTGGGCAAATCCGAAATACGGTATCTCGGGAATGCTCTTCTATATCATCCTATTAAATATTATTTTGGTTACAAACTCTATGGCAAAAGTTGCAATTTTCTAGGAATAGTTTTTGAGATATTTTATCCCCTTAGAATGGCATTTTGGGCAAATCCGAAATACGATATCTCGAAAATGCTCTTCTCTATCACCCTATTAAATATGATTTTGGTTACAAACTCTATGGCAAAAGTTCCCCGGTCCACACCGCCGCGAACATTGTTAGTTAATAGTGTTTACTAACAGTGTTCGCAGTTATGTAGACCCTTTGTAACAACTGTCACATACGGAGTTGTTTATTGAAATAAAATTAATATTTCTTACCTGGAAGTTTTTTGCTTCTTATGCCAATCGATTAATTCTAAATATTTATTATTTCCCAAATGGGTTTTGTTGAAAACTCTACTAGAAACCCAGTAAATAAATTATCTTTATTTATATTTTTATTTGCAATCAAAAATTGTCTCATTTGACAATTAATAATTATAATTTCTCTTGTTCTTGTTGTCAAAGCAACACACACATTTTAAGATAAGAAACTAAATTGATACAAAACTAACATAATTCAACAGGTTTTAAATTTCCTGATGTTATCTAAGGACGCTTGGATGTAGTTACAGTAGCAGGAACATTATTGTATACGCTCTCTTCCACGCCTTCTCTTAACTGCTAAACCTGGCAACGCTGTCGGACGCTAAATTGATAGATTATTAAACAGATATATTAAAAACGGACGCTTTAAAGATTCTGCTGTGAAAATACCAGTATATTAGCGGACGCTGTATACGCGACGAAATGAATGGACGCTCATTTGAGGTTAAAGTGAAAGCAGCAATTCCTATATACTCTTTCGGACGCTCTATTCAAGTTTCGTGAAAGGACGCTCTAACGATATTGGGATGTATATATATATATATATATATATATATATATATATATATCCCGCCGTTAAACCGACGTCCATACATTTACAATTTACATTTAATCCGACGTCCGCCTGCTATCGGACGGCCGCTATATGGCCGTCGGATTACAACATCATGAAAACAATTTTCCCGCCGTCTATGATCAACAAGGAATGCGTAGCGCAACGTCTTGGACATCCGCTATATGTCTGTCGAATCACAACACCATGAAAACATTTTTCCCGCCATCTATGAGCGACGTAGAGTGCGAAACGCAAAAATTTGTCGGACGTCGTTTTACACCCAGATAAAAAAATTATATACATTTTTAGTTCGAAGATCCTACGATTGTAGCGCTGTCGGCGTTCTCGCGTATATCGCGTTGATATACGCAAACCTACTACTTGCATTTAATCCGACGGCCGCAAATCTGGCAACATTGCTGTCTGGAATTTACTGATGAAGCTATCATATATTGGCGGTTTATAATTCTGCCGGGCAAGTAAGATAGTAAATTGCACGTCACGACGCCACCACACACCCGCTTCCTTCTCTAACATATTATATTTATTATTAAATAATTACGTGGGGCTTACTATTATATTATTTATTTTTATTAATGTTTACATATGAAAACAAAACAAGAAAAGTTCTTAAAATTTTATATCCAATTTTAGTGGGTATCGTTTTTCAGAGATTATTAGGCTTGATCACAAAGTAGAGCAAATACATTTTTTTTTTAGAAGTATACTTAGTTTAATACTTATTTAAGAATTTAACCAGTAACGCAATAATCTGTAAAAGAGTAAGAATTCAGATTAAGGACAAAAAATTACCTACTAGATTATTTAAACAAAATAATAGAAATGGCGTATAGTATAGGAATCGTAAAAAAAACTTTTTTTTTTGTGAAATAGGCTTAAAATGTCAAAGAACGTCAAGATTTTAAATTTGAGCCAAACAAAATTTTCTGATTGTCTGTCTGTCGATCGCTTGGTCTGTCGGTCGGTAACTTTTGTCGTTTTCTCAGCAACCGTTTGAGATATTTACTTGAAATTTGGTACACATATGTATCATGACGCGATCTGAAACTAGATTATATTTTGCGATAATTCTGGTTAAGGGCTGGGGGTTAAATAGGGGTAAATAAGGAAAAATAAGTGAAGCAGGCTGGTAAGAGCACAGTAACTTGGAATTTCGTATATTTATTAGAAACTAAGACCTCAGATTTTTTATATTATCAACCCCTCTCCCACCACCCCCTCTCTATTATTAAAGGGTTTAATAAAATAAAATTGAAATATTCACTTGAAACTTGGTACACGTAACATCTGGAACTAGATTATATTTTGAGATGATTCTGTTGAAGGGTGAGGGGTTAAATAAGGGTAAATAGGGGAAAATAAGTGAAGCAAGCTGGTAAGAGCACAGGAACTCGGGATTTGTTGTATGTGCTAGAATCCAACCCCTCAGATTTTTTATAATATTTTTCAACCCTCCCATCACCCCCAATCCATTATTTAAGGGGTTCATAAAATAAAATTCAGATATTCACTTGAAATTTGGTACACGTATAAATTATAACAACATCTGGAACTAGATTATATTTTGAGATGATTCCGTTGAAGGGATGGGGATTAAATAAGGGTGAATGGGGGAAAATAAGTAAAGCAAGCTGGTAAAAGTACAGAAATTTGAAATTTTGTGTGTATACTAGGAACGAAGGCCTTAGGTTTTTATAATATTTTCCATCCCTCCACCACACCCACTCCCTTAATAAAAGGGTTGATAAAATAAAATTTAAATTTTCACTTGAAATTTGGTACATATAACAACATCTGAAACTAGATTATGTTTTCAGATTATTCTGTTGAAAGAGTGGGGGTAAGTAGAGGTAAAAAGGGAAAAATAAGTGAAGCAAGCTGGTAAGAGTACAGAAACTTGGAATTTAGGGATTATACTAGAAACTGCAAGGCCTTAGATTTCTATTATTTTTTAACCCTCCACGGCACAACCTCCACTCCTTTATTAAAGGGCTTAATAACATAAAATTGAGATACCTATTCACTTGAAATTTGGTACTCGTATGTATTGTAATGACATTTGATTGAGATGATTCCGTTGAAGGGGTCAAAGGTGAGAGGTTGTGAATAGGGGAAAATAAGTAGAACAAGCTACCCAGCAAACATGAAGTAGGCGGCCCATTGAAGATAAATTTACGACTGCCGATGAGTAAGTTTAGGGGCCTTTATTGTACAACTACATTGGCCCAGCTAGCCCGCGTCTCGCTGGCCACAAGGCGGCCACCAGATAGTGTACCGCTAATTGCAATGCCGGCCCCTTTGCGGTAAATGGTTGGCTAAACATCTTCTCTATTTTAAGGCGCATTGTAGGGCAATTAGTGTATTTCTATAAATGAATATCGGAATATCACCACTGGTTTTCTTATGGCGAAATTACTTCACAATTATGGGTACTTGTAGACATGCCATCAATAAGTTCTCATTTTTGGTTTTAGAGATATGGTTATAGAGATATAAAACAAGTTCAAAATACCTCGTAGTGTAAATGCACTAGTAACAAAGATTAGAGGTGTTTCCCTTAAAAAAAATCGCCTAGTATATTTTTCTTTTGGTGGAGTAAATCTAAGATAGCCCAGGGACGTCTTTAAGAAGTCTTAAAGATGTCTTCCGTAGACATTCACGATGTCTTAAAGACGTCCATGTACGCCTTACAGACGTCTGGAAGATGTCTTATTGAGGCGTTATGTTACAAATGACGACGTCTTACAGACGTCTTTATAAGTTCTGTTGTTGGTCTGAAACAGACCTGAAATAGATGAAATATGTACATTGGCATATTTTTTGTTTTAAAGGTTTTCCCTTATTTAAATTATGCAAGTTTAACACTACTACTATAATAAGTAATAACAAAATAGTTTTTATTAATGTACATTGCTCTACAAAACGTGTTGATTTTTTAAATTTATTATAATTTTTATGTTTAATGTCCTTAAATCAACTTTTTTAATAAAAAAAATGTATCTTAACCTTTTTTTAAATATTTTTTGAAATGTCACATTTAGATTGATAGAATTAGTAATCACAATAAATCAAAATTTCATTAAGCTTTACACCGTTGGTATGAGTGGATTGTTTAAGTTCAATTTTATGATTGTGTCATCAATTATGGTTCAGAAACAAATGTCGCACAAATTTGAAAAAATTAGTGAAATAGTAAACCAAGTGCTTATTATTGCTTATTCTAAAAATAATAATCAGTATAACATGTAACATATATATTAGATATTTGTAAACATCCATTCTGCATATTTTTTTTTATTTATTAGCTATTTTTTCTATCACTAGCTCTCTTCAACCATGTTTGGATGGCAATTTCTATTTCCGTCCTATTCTGCACTATGTTAGATTTTTCTGCAGCATTTAGAAAGAGTTATAAACAAGATATCACAAAAATGAATGTGTATACATAATCAAATACTTACATATTATGATTTTTGCCATATTTAATTTTGAAAAGGTTTTTCTGCCCTTCCGCCCTAACCTCTGTATTTTAAAGTTGTATGTACATTAGGGCCCACTAAGTAGAATACAATGACTGATTTTACAGTGGAATTTTGGGACCTCATGGTTACTCATTTCCAAATCTTAAAATTTCACATTAAAATTGTGTGATGTTAATCAACGTCTCAAATTTCCACTGAAAAGTAAAGTGGCTTTGGAGTGTGCATAATAAAAGGATTTAAACTACCACATAGCAGTCACAGCTTAGAGGTGTTTCAGAATCTCATGAGCCGCGAAATGCGCAAAAAGCAAAGTTTAATCTGAGTTATAGGTATGTTTTTGAAGACACTGGAGGCTGCCTTGCTGTATACATAAACAAGAGCTCGGGATAAATTGTAAACAATAAATATAATATTTTTAAGAAGTGTAACTGAGTCAACAGGACGGATTATGTCTCTGCGCATATGAAGGTCACAGCTCATGAGGTTTTAAAACACCTCTACTTATATGTCGCTCATAACATCCACTAGAATGTGAGAGGCAATGCAGTGGTTGTGGTAGCGTGTGTTTGGTGGGTTAGTAATAGCTAGAGGAAGAACCCTTTTTAAAAAAAAAAATCTATTGATGAATATAAAAGTTATGAAGCATTTTAAGAAAAAGAAATATTTATGAAGAGTGTTTAGCAACCTTTATAATAATATTCTACATATAAAAATACTGCATACTATAATGAAGAGCATTTCACCAATCAAGATGGCATCATCAGATGATTAAAATAACAATTATAGTATCGTATCGAAAAAATTAGAATTAGAATTCTCTAAAAATAAATGCATATATATGCTCTACCAAAAATGTATACGCAGTTTTTTGCAGCATTCCTCATGACATTGACGAAAAAGCATAAATAATAACTTCTTAACCCAAAATATATACAATCACAATAGGTAAGGTACTCTAAACAATTCCATTATTTACAACAGTGACTTGTGAATAGTAATATTTGCAGAGACCCCTTGTATTTAGTATTAACTAAATGCTTGGTTAATTCTTCTGAAAATATACTTACAGCCGCAAATAACAAGAAATCGACATAAAACGGCTATTAGCGAAAAGTTATTACTTAACACTAACTGGTATTAGTCTAAGGAACGTTTTTATAAGGAGCGTCACCATCAGGTAGGTACCCTTTAGATCCAGGATGGTCGCTATTTTCAAGAAATCAATTGCGGTAATTTTCAAAAAAATAAATTTGTCGTGAAACTATGAGGGTTAGCAAAAAAATGTAAGATAAAATTATTTTGACTAATGCTCACCAATCGCTATCAATGATTGCGCAGTTGAAAGAGCAGGTGATAAGTAGCAGTGACGGTGATCGCCGTCACATCTCTATTGTGTACTACCATATAGCGGTACTATTTACAACTATTATTATAACCAATTATTCAGGAAAGTGGCAGACTGATTCGCAAAAATAAAACAAATGAACAGTTCTTTTCTGATAGGCAGCCAGCACATGGTAAATGATATAATGCTGTTAGACATATCATACAGCAAAAGGTCATCATGCACTATCTAGCAGAAAGATGGTGTAATGCTTTTTTTTAAAGGCAATCATGTTCTTTTCTGATAGACGACCAGCCCATGATAAATGATACGATGCTGTTAGACCTATTATACAGCAAGGGGTTATCGTGTGCCACCTAACAGACATACTGTGTAATGTTCGTTGTTCTTATAGGCAGCCATGTTCTTTTCTGAGAGGTAACCAGCTCATGGGTAAATGATATGATGCTGTAAGTGTAAATGTTGGGACCATATAGAATGTGAATAAGCTCCCTCTTACTACAAAAATCATCCAAAAAAATAGCATTAAATATTGCTTTATTTCATAATTTTGCATTTTTTCTACCACTAGACTGTATACTATATTAGTATAAATTATTTTGTGTGTGTTCTCTCTATAAATATAATGCAAATAGGACTCACACGTCCAATAATAGTGTATAAGTATAACGAATAGTTTCCGGAGACATGAAATTCTATAAATGTCCATCTAATAAATATGGCAACGCAGCTGGCCGTAGGATTAAATGCAAATAACATAAATACGTATATGTGGATGTAGCATTAAATGCACAATGTATGGACCTCAAATAGCGGTTTTATGAAGAAAGACATAAAAATTTAAAATATCGTGTAAGGCATTCTGAACGCTGCAACCTTCCAATAAGAACGTGACGAATTGATATATGCAGAGAAAAATCGCATATACACGCGCCTTTAGGTGGACGGCAAATGACTGTTCTTTGTATGGTCGTCCGATTGATAGCGGGATTTAAATATATATATATATATATATATTGTTGTGTTTTTTTATTTTTGTATTTTTTTATTTTTCGTTTATCCCTTCTCTTAATTTCTATTCTACTTTAACTCACCTTTTCTTTTAGAATAAAATTTTTTGATAGACAGAAAAATTTATTTATGGGCGCCACTGTCTAGGGATAAACACACAATCACAACAGTTGAGCATGTTTTTAAAAGACTCTCCCAGTGCGAGTTCACTCACTAGCCAGTCGTTTTAAAGATCATGTGATTTAATTAATGAAATAATTAAAAATGAAATCAATATAACAAATTTATTGGACAAGGGTAAACTCTTTGTGAAAAATTGACATATATTCTTATTAAATAACTTATTCTATAGGCCTTTTCTTTTATTTGTAAATCGAAATTTTTTTATTTATTGTTAATGAAAAGAAAATTTTAAAAATAAAGTAATAAAACTCAAATGATGTTTATTTTGATTAAAGGTACCTGTTTCCTAGATGTTCTTTTCTTCGCTAGCAATTCCAAGTTCCACTAATAGATGGCGCTATTATCTGTGTTCCTCAGCTGTTCTTTCGTGGCTAATTTAACGTTTTGAAATTAACCTTTACAGTAATATTATAATTTGTGTTCTTCTTTCCCAAAATATTAAAATTTTAGTGCCTGTGGATGCTCTTCTCCTCTGGATACGTCTTTATTATCAGGTAAAACAACTACCAATATTAATTTCAATTTTCAATACTACTTTTGCTTTATTGTTTTTGGATATTTGTTATTATGATTAATTTCGTGAAACAAACTCTCATACAACTATGCTTTCTGTCTTAAATTGGAAATGAATGGAGATTTGACTTGCCTGATTTTCATTTGACGTTTTACTGTCACTTTTCTGGAATTTAATTTTGCATATTTCCTTTTTCTTTACTTTTAACTGGTTTTGAGTAGTTTTCTTCAATGTTTAATTAAATTTTTCGTTTTTAATGGACAAATTTCCCAAAAAGCGTCGTTTTCAAAAAATTATTTACTACTTTTTTTTTCTTATTTTGCTTGGTTACCCCAACTCAAAAGTATTTAATCTGACATTTTTATATCACTTGATTGAAATTTATTTAATTTTTATAAAATTTCAAATTTATATTTTCCTTATACTGCTTCTTATTTCTTTTTAAGCTATTAAATTGTTTTCCCCTTTTCTCACTGATCATTTATATGTGACTTTCATGCATATAGCTGACCTGTGAAATTTTGTTTCATGATATTTATAAATTATTTAAAATCTTTCTTATTTCCTAAATTACAATCAATTTTTGTTTCGTTTACCCTTTTAAACATTCTATCTTACTTATTTTAACTATACCTATACAATATAAAGTTATTTGTTTATATTTAATATAATTATGCATGATTTCCTTTCCAGGAATTTACATGTGACTTCTGGACCTTTGTAGCCCCTATTAATATGCTTTACTTCCTGAAAAGACATCATAAAACTCCCTAGAGATTCCAGTATCAAATGTGAAACAAAATATGTATAACAATACATCTTTAAACTTGAAAAAAACTTAGAAAGTACCTGGCTTTAACACAAACTTTACTTCAGCCAGTATTTCTCACATGAAAAACTAAATTAGGACATCAAATTCAGGGATGGCTCTTAATTAAGTTACTTTAGGTAAGTGTCTTTGTAATTACATTTAAATATTTTAAAAGCGATCACTGAAATTTGAGTAATGTTGAAAGGTTCATTTTTATTTTACTTTTTTCTTTGACTTTGTTTCAAACCTTTTAAACTTGCTACTCTTAATGTTTTGTTTTGTTATAAGGTTTGTTTTTCCTATTAAAATTTAATAATTTGTAAAGTTTTCACCATTTAATTACAAGTCTATGGCTTATTTTTAACAATTTTGTCTTTTTAGGTATGGAAACCCGCACTTTCCATTTTACAGAATTCTTTTCACCGTGAAGTGTTCCTGAGCAATTATTGTTTATGTGCCACCTCGAAACTTGCCAACGATGGATTTCCCACACTAATTTTAACTGTTGCACTTGCACAAAAGGAAGGTTACCTTTTCAAGATAGAGTAAGATTTACAAATTTTTATACATTTTAAATTTACAAATTTCTTAATAACTACTTATTTCTTTGTTATACCCAATTTCATTTTCTTTATTAGTACTTGAAATCACACCAGTTGATTCTTTTAAAATGCACAACTTTAACTTTTGGTTTTTATAGACTGTAAAGCTGTAAAATTGATTTACATTGACCCTTTTTATATCATGTCATTTACCCCCCCCAACTAATAAAATTTGAAATACTTTGAAAAATTTCTTAGTTTCCTAAGTTGACAGGATATTTGTACTAATATTGATAGTTTGCAAATTGATTTTCATCTGTTACGTATGGATAAATCATTTCAATATGAAATTTCCCCCGTAATTTGTCTTCTTTTGGATATTTCAATTCATATGTATTCTGATTGAGTATCTTGCTTATAACATATGGTCCTTCATATGGATATGCTAATTTCGCACAAATGTTTTCCTTTTTATTTGTTATTCTCATTTTCTTAACAACCACTTTGTCCCCTTCTTTAAATGTTATTTTCTTCTTTATACGTTTATTCTCGCTCCAGTGTAGAGTATCTAGTTTCATACGGTTTCAAAATTCTCGAAATGAAACAGATTGGTGTTTCTACATTTCCCTGATACTGAACTAACTCCGCGGCAATAATAAATTCAGACGCATCAGTCCTTAAAATGAATGGTAACGTAAAGTCAGGACTGTATAACAATAAGTTTTCATGAAAATTTTCCTTTAATTTGTTAAAAGCATTTTCTCTACGTTCAGTCCATTGCCATTTGATATCTTTTCTCAATAGTTCAATCAAAGGAACTTCGAGTTCTGATAATTTAGGTACGAATTTTTTGTAATAATTTAGAATTCCTAAAAATCCTCTTAGAGTTTTTAAATTTATTGGAGTAGGATATTCCTTTATTTCTTTTATTCTATCCTTACCAATGCTAATACCTGTTTGCGTTATCTTATATCCCAAATATTTAACCGATTTTTGATAAAATTCACACTTCTCAATATTTAATTTTAATCCTGCTTCATGTAAAACATTTAAAATTGTATCTAAGTGCTTATAATGTTTTTCTGTTGTTTCAGAAAAAATCAGAATGTCATCGATATAATGAAAACAGAAGTTCTCGTAACGATCAAGAATATTCTGCATTGCTCTAACTAAAGCTGAACTTGCACTCTGTAGACCAAATGGTACCACTTTAAATTGAAAAATATGCCCTTCCACACTGAAACCAGTATATTTTCGTGAGTCAGGATGAAGTGGAATAAGCCAGAAAGAATTTTTTAAGTCAAGTTTGGAAAATATCGTGTTTTTTCCTATCCTAGATAACATTGAATCAATTGTTTGTGGCGAATCAAATTGCGATTTAGTTATTGTATTTAAAGTGCGTGCATCTAAACAAAGTCTAATATCATTACCTTTTTTCTTTACTATAACCAATGGATTTATGTAGTTTGTTTTAGCTGACTCTATTATATCAGAATGTATCATATCTTGAATTTCATATTGTACTTGCTCTCTGTATTTAAAAGGAATAGGATAATTTTTACTTTTGAATGGTTTTGTTTCATCAACTTGTAATCTGTGAACATACCCTGTTGCTACCCTAGCTTCATAGTTTATAAGTGAATTGTACCTTTTTAATAGTTCATAAATAACTTCTGTATATTCAGATGGACATTTTATTTCAATATTTTCGTGCATTTTATAATTACTATTATTTATTACATATGTAGGATTCTTCTCCCTCATATTTACCGCATTATTTTTGACACAGGTACTCTCTGACCCTATTTCGTGTCCCGCATTGGCTCGTTTGCCTTTATTTATATTTATTACATTATTTATTATATTCTCACTTTTATTTAATATAGGTATTATTTTACCCTCAAGTTCTAGGAATCTTGTTCCCAAATTAATATTGGCACGTAATTGAGATAAAACATCTTCTCCTAATATCATATCAAAATTTAAATCTGGTACTATGTATAATTCACATTTATAAGATTGACCTTCTACGTTAAAACTCGTATTTAAAACTTTGTTACTTTCCGAAAACTTTCGACCATTCGCATTTAGTAATTTTACCTTTGATATTCTAATGAAATTTTGTACAAACTTATCTTTGTGTTTGTCAAATATATCCTCATTGAGCAGTGATACTTCCGAACCAGTATCCAGTAACGATGATAAATTTATACCTTGTATGTTTACCTTTATGATTGGTAACTTACCCTTTCTTGTTTGTTGCATTTTATCCTTATCGTTGTCCATTGTTATAAATTCGCGCATATGACTGTATTTTGTAGTTAAAATCTTCCTTTCTAAAAATCCTGCGGACGAGGATTAACTTGTGCTTGTGTTTCTATCCTGTTCATGTCCTGAAGTTGTTGAGTGCTTTTTCTTACATTTGTATTCGTGACTTGTGCATAGGTTCTTGTTTCCTGTGGTTTTTCTTCCTTTGATTGTTGTTGTTGTCTTGTTCGATAGTTTTGATTCCCATTATTTTCTTGGTTGTAGTTTCTGTAGTTGTTATTCCTGTTCGTATAGTTCCGATCTTGTCTTGGTTCATATCTTTTATTTGTATCTTCATATTGCTTACTTCCATAATTCCATTTCCGTTTATTATCATTTTCTCTGTACCTATTTTCATAATTTTGGTTACCATGGTTCGTATTTGCTTCAATTTCATACCTTCTGTTCCTGTCTTCATTTCTGTTTTCGTTTTGTAAGAATGGTCTTCTCCATCCAGTCCTGTGATCGTCAATGTCTCTGATGTAATTTATCAGCTGTTCCAATGTGATGATCCTTTGAGTGATGATAACACTGTTGATGTCATCCGGAAAATGTCTTCCTAGATAGCGTACCATTTCGGCTTCGGTGAACTTTGGTTCAAGGTATTTTATATTATATATTTTTCGTAATATATAATTCTCTCTTGACACTCCATTTGCTTCTATGTATTTCCCATTAAACAAATTGTGTCTCACCTTTTGTTGGTTGTACACTCCCCAATACTGTTTCATCAGCAGCTCTTCAAATTCATCCAACGTCTCGAAATTTTGTTCGATTACGTTGTACCATATCTCTGCCTCGTTTCTTAACATTGTCTGTATGACTTGTTTGATATTGGTACTTGGGTGCAATGATTCTATATGTTGTCGTAATCTCGTTGCAAAAATCTTCGGATGTGTCCTTGAATCACCATAAAAATAGAATGTGTTCTTGTTGCATGGATGGTTGTTCATGATCATCTGATTAGCATTCGCTCCCTGTCTTGCCTGCAATATCTTCGTATTCTTTTCGACCTTATCGACTATGCTCTCCTGTTCTTTTTTATAATTTTCAAACATTGTGTTTTGCCTACTTATTTGTCCATCAATTTCTTCTAAACCTCTTACAATGAGACCTTCAACATTCTGTTGTACTTCAAATTTCATTTCTTCTCCGACGACCTTAACTTTTTCTTTTATTTCTTCTACCATGTTTTCTGTGATTCTATTTAACTTTACTTCCACATTTGCTACTCTTCCCTTCATATCGTTCATGCATTCCTCTAATTTTCTGTTGGTTTGTTCTAGATTTTTGTTTATATCTTCCATCCTCTTGTTTATGCCTTCCTTGTTTTCTTCCATTTTCTTGTTTATGTCTTCCTTGTTTTCTTCCATTTTCTTGTTTATGTCTTCTTTGTTTTCTTCCATTTTCTTGTTTATGTCTTCTTTGTTTTCTTCCATTTTCTTGTTTATGTCTTCTTTGTTTTCTTCCATTTTGGTACCTAGTCCTGATATCATTTCCATCATTCGCTGTAACATACTTGCTTCCATTGTTAGTTGTGGTTGAGCATTATCAACCACCTGTGGCGTTTGTACGTTGTCCCCCATTATTGTTGGTTCAACCTGTCCTTCTATTTGTTGTCCCCGTGTTTCGGTTCCTGTTGCGGATGTCTGTGCTGTTTGTTTGTCTTCCGTGTTCATTTTCTTACCTGACCTTAATCTCATTTACTTACACCAATATTGCAAATATCAATTATATTATTATTCAATTCTAAAATATTACCAAAGCCTTTCAAACCTTATACCCTTGTTTTAATCTGATATTTTTATTAATACATTTCTCACAAAGCTGACTTTTTACTTTTGTCCTACGTTACGTAGCCAATAATTTACTCTGCCTCGCGTTGGGCGACAATGTGTTGTGTTTTTTTATTTTTGTATTTTTTTATTTTTCGTTTATCCCTTCTCTTAATTTCTATTCTACTTTAACTCACCTTTTCTTTTAGAATAAAATTTTTTGATAGACAGAAAAATTTATTTATGGGCGCCACTGTCTAGGGATAAACACACAATCACAACAGTTGAGCATGTTTTTAAAAGACTCTCCCAGTGCGAGTTCACTCACTAGCCAGTCGTTTTAAAGATCATGTGATTTAATTAATGAAATAATTAAAAATGAAATCAATATAACAAATTTATTGGACAAGGGTAAACTCTTTGTGAAAAATTGACATATATTCTTATTAAATAACTTATTCTATAGGCCTTTTCTTTTATTTGTAAATCGAAATTTTTTTATTTATTGTTAATGAAAAGAAAATTTTAAAAATAAAGTAATAAAACTCAAATGATGTTTATTTTGATTAAAGGTACCTGTTTCCTAGATGTTCTTTTCTTCGCTAGCAATTCCAAGTTCCACTAATAGATGGCGCTATTATCTGTGTTCCTCAGCTGTTCTTTCGTGGCTAATTTAACGTTTTGAAATTAACCTTTACAGTAATATTATAATTTGTGTTCTTCTTTCCCAAAATATTAAAATTTTAGTGCCTGTGGATGCTCTTCTCCTCTGGATACGTCTTTATTTATCAGGTAAAACAACTACCAATATTAATTTCAATTTTCAATACTACTTTTGCTTTATTGTTTTTGGATATTTGTTATTATGATTAATTTCGTGAAACAAACTCTCATACAACTATGCTTTCTGTCTTAAATTGGAAATGAATGGAGATTTGACTTGCCTGATTTTCATTTGACGTTTTACTGTCACTTTTCTGGAATTTAATTTTGCATATTTCCTTTTTCTTTACTTTTAACTGGTTTTGAGTAGTTTTCTTCAATGTTTAATTAAATTTTTCGTTTTTAATGGACAAATTTCCCAAAAAGCGTCGTTTTCAAAAAATTATTTACTACTTTTTTTTTCTTATTTTGCTTGGTTACCCCAACTCAAAAGTATTTAATCTGACATTTTTATATCACTTGATTGAAATTTATTTAATTTTTATAAAATTTCAAATTTATATTTTCCTTATACTGCTTCTTATTTCTTTTTAAGCTATTAAATTGTTTTCCCCTTTTCTCACTGATCATTTATATGTGACTTTCATGCATATAGCTGACCTGTGAAATTTTGTTTCATGATATTTATAAATTATTTAAAATCTTTCTTATTTCCTAAATTACAATCAATTTTTGTTTCGTTTACCCTTTTAAACATTCTATCTTACTTATTTTAACTATACCTATACAATATAAAGTTATTTGTTTATATTTAATATAATTATGCATGATTTCCTTTCCAGGAATTTACATGTGACTTCTGGACCTTTGTAGCCCCTATTAATATGCTTTACTTCCTGAAAAGACATCATAAAACTCCCTAGAGATTCCAGTATCAAATGTGAAACAAAATATGTATAACAATACATCTTTAAACTTGAAAAAAACTTAGAAAGTACCTGGCTTTAACACAAACTTTACTTCAGCCAGTATTTCTCACATGAAAAACTAAATTAGGACATCAAATTCAGGGATGGCTCTTAATTAAGTTACTTTAGGTAAGTGTCTTTGTAATTACATTTAAATATTTTAAAAGCGATCACTGAAATTTGAGTAATGTTGAAAGGTTCATTTTTATTTTACTTTTTTCTTTGACTTTGTTTCAAACCTTTTAAACTTGCTACTCTTAATGTTTTGTTTTGTTATAAGGTTTGTTTTTCCTATTAAAATTTAATAATTTGTAAAGTTTTCACCATTTAATTACAAGTCTATGGCTTATTTTTAACAATTTTGTCTTTTTAGGTATGGAAACCCGCACTTTCCATTTTACAGAATTCTTTTCACCGTGAAGTGTTCCTGAGCAATTATTGTTTATGTGCCACCTCGAAACTTGCCAACGATGGATTTCCCACACTAATTTTAACTGTTGCACTTGCACAAAAGGAAGGTTACCTTTTCAAGATAGAGTAAGATTTACAAATTTTTATACATTTTAAATTTACAAATTTCTTAATAACTACTTATTTCTTTGTTATACCCAATTTCATTTTCTTTATTAGTACTTGAAATCACACCAGTTGATTCTTTTAAAATGCACAACTTTAACTTTTGGTTTTTATAGACTGTAAAGCTGTAAAATTGATTTACATTGACCCTTTTTATATCATGTCAATATATATATATATATATATATATATATATATATATATATATATATATATATATATATATATATATATATATACCTATTACCTATTAACTATATACTAAGAGCAAAAATTAGAGGAATTAACAAGATAAGACAGTCAGGCAGAGAAGACAAAATAGACGAAGATCGTTGTTAACTCCAAATTAGAGCGACACGACATTCAGCGGAAATGGTTTTCGGGATTTGTCGGGTACGCATTAAATGAATTTGACCAAATAAATTACTAATAGACAGGTTGTTTCGTAAGGATCGGTAAGTGGCAAGTGCTACGTCACGTGTAGCCGTCGATGACATCCGCGCAAAATTAAATTGAAATATTCACTTAAAATTTGGTACACGTATGTATTCCCTAATAGCACATGACCGTCCCAAAGACGTCCCAAGAACGTACCCGCAGGACATGAAAACATACCGAGAACATACTTTACCGACCTAAAACGTACCGAAGACGTTTGAGGGACGTTTCGTGTCAGCAAAACAGGGTGTATCCCGAGGACGTCCAACCCAGGACTTATGTGGAACGATTCTAGGTCTAAATAAGAGGATGTCCTGAAAATGTTGTTAGTACATACTATGCAAAACATATAGGTACCTCCCCCTCCACCATTTTTAAGGTGTATTCACAGCAGAGGGTGTTTATGTTTCTTTTTGGGTTTTCTAACCACATGCATTTCTTTCGAAATAGAATCCAGTGATGGGATTCTATTTTGAAGGGAATAAATGTGGTTAGAAAAGCCAAAAAGATAAAAAAAATGACAGTATATAATTACCAGCTAGAAAAATTATTCAATATAACTACTTGGTATTTCTATTTATCAACACCAAATTACAAATTTATGCGAACATTTTGTTTCTATTGTTCTTGATATCCTATTTTAAAAAAATCACTGTTTAAATGTGTTTTTTGTTTAACCGACATTTGCATTTGAAAGGTTCCCTTGTTCATTTAAAAATTTTAAGAACACCTCTTTATATGAATTATCTATTCTACAAATAATACAAAAGAGCGAGAGAAGCAGAAATATATGTTGTGACTAATGCTATCAGGTTAATAGCATTATTATAAGTTTACCCATACAGGACAAGGACATCCTCAGAACATACTGGGGACAACTTTTCAGGACATATGGGATATCCTGGGAAGATCCCATTATCACTTTAGGATGTCTGTAGGATATCCAAATGGGACAGTTCGGGCTTTGCTGATGACGTCCTCAGGACATCGGTACAGGTGTGTACAGGACATCATCAGCTCTTATATGGGTTATGCCTGGGCTTTACTATGAACAACCTGAGGACATTGATTGGACTTTATATAGGATATCCCCAGTTTTTTTAGGGTTTATTGGATATTTCTAAAGACAGCAAAAACTACATATTATTTTATAGGATCAATGCTTTTAAACTGAGCCAATAAGCGAAGACAAAGGAATACAAGTTTATATAATGGCAGAGGTAAAATGACTAATAAAAATGTGATATATATATGTACAACTCCATACGCATATCTGTATCTATCAATTGGCTTATATCACTTTAAAAATAAATCTACCAAACTAATGGAGGTTATATAGTCCAATGAAATAGGTCGACAAATCAAAATTTAAAGGTAAATACTTGAATTTTTGATGTTACTTTGAAGTATTTGAACACGATTAATGAAAGAAATTTTTTTCAACCCCGAGAAGGGGTGAAAAAAAATATAACAAAGTGTTTTTTCAAAAGTACTCAAAATGTGTAAAAGATAGTAAAAAAAGTTTCAAATAAAAATTGTAAAATACTTATTACATAAAAATTGATCTCTTGCCTTTTTTTGGTATTATTAAAATCAATAGAGTTTAGGGTGGTTAGAAGTTATAAGCTATCATATGTACAACTTAAAAAAATCATAGCATGCTGAAAAGTTATAATGAATTTTAAAAAATTCACTCAGAAAAATATAAAGGATTACGTATCTGACAATAACATCTGCGGACAATAACCAATCACATTTTCCCTTTTTAGATAATGTATTAAATACAAAGATATAACATAGCAGCATTATATTTATGAAATATTTAACGTAATCTTGTTTGTCGAAAGAACTTTAAAATGAACGGCGCCCGGCGGATTTCTTAGAACTTTCGACTTGTCACAAAAAGGCGGCTAATTCAAAACACAGTAAATGTGTTAAAACCAAATTATAAATAACTGCTATTTAAGTAAGATATACATTTTTAACACATTTTTAATGAATTATTTGTACCGGAGGGGATTATCAAATAGAATAAACAAAAAAGTTTTTAGAAGCAAATTTTACAAACCAATAAAAGACACTATAAATAAATAGCCTCATAATAATATATATACTTTTCATTATTTTTGTTGTTGAAATCTCCTAAATAATAATACCTATAATAGGACGACTCTAGAACTTGCCCAGGATATTCCTACAGTGGATATTTTGTTAGGCTTTTAATGTCTTTGCAGGATATTACTAGGACATCCTGCCAGGATTTGTCTAGGATATCCCCATTTGGGGTATTCTTAGGTTGTATATATTTTATTGGGATATCCTAAGAATATCCTGAGGAATGTTGTCCTCGATTGGGATATACGGGACCAAATGAGGATATTCTAGGGATGTAATGTGCTGTGTGGGTAAGTTATATTTTTTGCCAATATTATTACAGAATTCAAGTAAAGAAAACGGCTATGGGTTAAGAAGCATTACGATTTACGGTTAGAAGCAGGTTTAATAGGTTGAATATTGATGATGTATTTAAAAGTTTTTGTACGTATGTACAGCGTAATTTCAGAAAAAAATATAACAAATGGGGCATATAAGTTACAAAATTGTAAATTTTCCTCAAAAAAGTACTTTATTAGTTTCTTCCTTATATTAATTTACCGAAATGCCTAATATACTTTACAAGTTTGTTGATGTTTTCTGGCAAATGTTTTTATTACTCAATGTATCAAACCTTACCTATTACAAGTTTCATCACCTCCACTTGTTTATCAGATGTCGAACCATATTTAACACTTCGTTTAACGCACTGAGTAGGTACTTCTTCTCAATTTTTTATAATGTTTAACCAACAATCTTCTTTTAAGTTAATAAGTTCGCCCCATGATAAACAACTAAAAACTACATACCCATAGGTTCACAGGTGATCTCCCATAGAATTTTAACAGAGCCAAATAAGGTGGGTGGTAGTATATTTATTATATATAGGCTATAACCTGCAAACAAGCAGCACCAAATTTATCTGGAATAAAATATCGATCTAAATACTTATGTATTAATAAATCAATTAAACAGAATTACCTATTTTTGGCACTTTCTTCTGTAGCCGTTAAAAGTGACTAGTGAGCGGACGAAATAAAAATGCAATATAGGGATCCCAAATTGAATTCTCCATAGTTTGACAGCAACCAACCGAAATTCCCCCATCTCAAAAAACACGACGTTTGGCAGGAATTTTAAAATAAAAGAGCTTTATTGGAACTTAACATATTTTTGTTATTCATTCCAGTATTTCCATTTATTCTCATTGCGATATTTTCGTACTAAATTATAGTAGCACACTAATATAGAGGATAGTAGGATACTACACTGTACTGTCAAAAAGTATAAATTAATGTGATTTCGCAAGATGTAAAAAATAGTTGAAACGAATATAAGATTTCTGAAATCAGAAAAATAAAATTGACAAAATTTTAATGGACCATGAAAATTGAAAATATTTTGTTATCAAAAGAAATTTTGTTAGTAAAACTTTTTAAGAATTTTAATTTCATTTTTATAGTTTTTAATTTCCTTTTTTAAACATGTCCTCACCTGCTCAAAAAAAACATCACTCCTATAGGTTATTTCACAAATGTGTTGTTTAGGTTTGTCTGAACTAGACCCTAGCAGGATGTCCTTAAATCGTTTATTCGGAACGTTTTAGGGACGATAGCAAACGGACGTCTTTGGGACGTACCATATAAACCCGGGACATTCAGACCTAACGAGGACCTAAGTGTACGTCCTGGGGACGTTTGTTGTTATCAGGGTTATAATGACATCTGGAAGTACATTATATTTTGAGAAGACTTCGTTGAAGGGGTGGGGGGTAAATAGAGATAAATAAGGGAAATCAGCAAAGCCAGCTGGTAAGAGTACAGAAACTTGAGATTTGGTGTATATACTAGACACCAAAGCCTCAGATTTCTTTATATTTTTAACCCCCCACCTACACTCTATTATTAAATGGGTTGATAAAATAGAATTGAGATATTCACCTGAAATTTGGTACAAGTATGTGTTTTAATGACATATCTAATTAAGATGATTCGGTTGAAGGGTTGGGGTGGTGTAAATTGGGAAAAATAAATAGAGCAAGCTAATATATAGGAATCCAGAAACTTTATTTTTGGAGTGTATATGCTAAAAATCAACGCCTTAAATTTTTTCGTGACCGGCCGCAAGTATTAAAATTCTATGACCAATTTACTTCCATATACTAGAGTGCAAATATAGTCAAGATGCTTTCCTTTAAAGGGACTTGGATGGAAAGTCTCGATGTGGAAGTAGTGATTCATTAGGCAGCGGTTTTTTCACATGGAACACCCTACATATTTTAACTTAAAATACTTCAGGAATCAATTACCTGCACGCTGAAATCAATGGGACAGCTTTTATTAAAGTTGATCATTATGAGGTATAAAATAAAAAAGCATCGTCAGTTCCATTTTTCAGAAGTTCATATGCAAGATCTAAAGATATAAAAAACTGTTTATTGTAAAAAACATTTTTTATTAAACTCAAAAAACGGGAAATTGGCGATTTTTCCATTTCTAAAAATGAATAACTTTGAAAATATCAACTTTACGAAAAAAAGTCATCGAACATTTCTTATTGGAAATCGGTCAAAAATATTTTTAAAAAGTGTTTGATTGAAAAAAATTAATATTTCCTTTTATTATAAACAAAATTGTTTTAAACAATATCAGACCAGAGGTTACACCGTCTGGTAAAACTGATTTTCAAAATCGGTAGTGTCCTGATTCCACAAAACAACTGCATCCGAAATATATTCGACAGTCATGCCCCCACACCGACCGCGATCTCCATAGATATTTTTATTACAAAACCTAAAAATTAGACCATGCAAACACATTGACAAAAAACTGCATTATTTATTCGGTGAAGATCTAGATAGCTGGCTACGTTCGTATACGTCGCACGTCGGCGGCACATACGTTTTAAATTGCTTATGGATTGAATGAAAAATGACCTTGAACTTGACTTAATTCCGTGGGTGTTTCTGACCTAGTCAAAAATATATGCCGCTATCAGTGGCGTATCCCTGCAGGTTTTAATGCAATGAAATACCTATACCTGATAAATTCCGTAGGATTGCTCTAAAATTTAGCATAGGATTTCTCACATGAGCCACATGGAATCACCATGTAATGTAAGTCCCACGTAGACATAGAAGGCTGAAACTGTATACATTTATTATTAGGCGCGAGTTAAGTCATATAGCAACCCAGATAAGACAAACAATAAAGCCATGTCAGCGGTTTCATCCCAGCTGCTTCCCTGTGACCAGCGATGAGATAACTCACTTCGCGTCGAGCTCTCATACAGTAAACATCATTTTATAACATTTTAATATTGTGAATTCAATTAAATAAACTTTTGTAACTTTTTTAAGTTTGTAATATTTTTTAAAAAGTTATTAAGTCGGCCACACGGCTTAATTGGCGCAGTCGGAAACGGATTAGTGCCCAAAAGCTTTCAAAAATTAAAACTTTTGTTCGTACCTACGATTAAGGCACTATTTCGAACAATTCGCTAAGTCCATCGAGGACCTGTACCAGTCAACCATCAATCCATTGAGGATAGTGAGCCATCAGTCTATCGAAGACAACTTAATAGTCCAAGACGAGAGAGAAAAAATCATCAATGAAGTCAACTTTAATCACAACTCTAATTTTGTAAGTAATATTGATCATTCCGCTTTTTCCTTTTTACCTTTCCTCTCCAAAATTTAATAAACATACACCCCTCATTGCTTTCGAATTTTCATTTTAGTACTGAAAATTCACCTTCTCAATTATTTTATTCCTATGATTTTAAAAGTATTACCTGGATCGAGTAGGGTAAGAAATTAAAATCCAACATAACTGCTTTTTACTAACCATCTAGAATAAGTTAAATAAAATTTAAAACCAAAAGCCCCGTAAGCAAAATATTCACAGTCTTCGCACTAGAGCACGGCCGTACTCTGTACGTCAACCCTCCCTCGGTCTGAAGTAACCGTGAATACAGAGCTTACAATAAAACGACGATTTAAAATAAAGTGAAATAAAAACTAACACTTATTTAATGAGTTTTATCGACGACCTCGTTAATCAACTTGCCAATTTTCCAACCGAGAGGCAGATAATTCTGACAACCCCTTTGCCAGAAGAAACCCCTATACCAGAAGGAAGCACTATGGCTTTACCACAAATCTCTGTTCGGGACTACTTGGAATTAATACCTGCTTTTGATGGAGAACCAACAAAATTGTCAAAATTTATTACCGCATGTGAAGAAGTTCTTCCACTTATGGCACCGAACAATGAAGCCTCGAGAATAACATTCACGATGTTACATATAAGAAACAAACTAGTTGGAAAAGCAGCACTACTCCTGGCGTCAAGAAATTTCTCGACATTTCCTGAACTAAAAACCTTACTAATAAACTTATTTGGCGATCAGCGAAATGAAGAATCTCTGTTGTCTGACTTGAACACATTAAGACAACAACCCAGAGAAACAGCTTTACAATTTGCAGACAGATGTATAGACATAAGATGCTTATTACTATCAAAATTAACATGCCAAACGGTAACACAGGAAATTCGAAAAATGAAGGTCGATTTATACAACAATTTTACAGTAAGGGCTTTCTTAACTGGAGTAAATCCACAGCTAAGCCACCTATTACGCTGTAGGAAACCTGAATCTATCGAAGATGCTATCCAGATTGTGACAGAGGAGGAAAATATGAACTATCACCGTTCAAAAATAAATCACACACCTCAAAATCACGAAACAAACAATCACAGAACGAATAATAACCATCAACTAAGAATAAATCCACCACAAACACGGCAAATACCGAATTTCTACCAGCAACAAACAAGGCATTTTCCACAATTTAACAATACATACAAACCTATAGGACAACAACAACACCAACCACAACAACAGCAACAGCACTACCAACAACAACAATATCCGAGATATGTTCAAAATCAAGCGAGACCATTTCAAAACCAACCAAATCACAATCAACCTAGAAGCCAACAAAACGTCTTTCTACCGAAAAATAAACCTTTGACAAACACACCTACACCTATGGAACTAGATTCTCAAAGGACACGCCTCACAAATCAAATGCCACCATATTCGAGATTTGCACCCCAACAAAACTGGAGGAACGAACAACTCCACATACAACAGTCAGAAGAGCTGGAACAATATACGACACCCGGAAATAACTACAACGAAAACCTTTCATATACGGAATATGATGAATTCAATTACGAAGAACCAGAATGTGAGACCAATGAACAAGAAAATGCAAATTTTCCGATAGGAGCCTCGGAAATTACAGACAAACGGAACTAATAGAAGTTCACACATCGACAAATAATCGATTACCATATATTAAAGTACCCGAAATAAATGCAAGATTTATGATCGACACTGGATCAACAAAATCATTCATAAACGAACAAATCGCTCAAAAACATTTTCAAAATTATATACAGGAGGACCCATTTTGTATTACAACACCACATAATACAACAACTCATCATTATAGTGCCGAAATTCCTATTTCAACTATATTTAACAGACCGGACTTAACCCATAAACATTACATTTTTAATTGCAACCCAAATTACGAAGGATTAATAGGGACAGATCTGTTGATGATGTCATCGGCGTCGGCGTCGCGAACAAGTTATGACTTGTCTAGCGCGCTGTGCTCATGTTTTAGTCTTCTGCCGAAACAGAAGTCATTTGAGCACAAAAAAAGTCTATATAAGAAAACACTTTTTCTCAGCGAGCAAGTAGTGATCGATCCTTCAAGTAGTAATGTTCCAGCCTTCAGCAACTAATAGTCTTCTGCCGAAACAGAAGTCATTTGAGCACAGAAGCCAACGCCAATGCTGATGAGGTTATCCCTTCCTCTTGTGTTGTAACCAGACAGTGTGTTTTAATTGAGTTTTATTGTGTTGAGTGTCAAGTGGCAATGCATACCCGGAGTGGCAAGGCAGTAGGCACTGGGGTCGAGAGCGACGTCTCCACGTCGGCCCCCCCTCACTGCACGACGCCCCTCACAGCATCTGACCACGAAGTGCTCCGCCAACACGACGCCCTGACAAGGGGTACGGGGGTCACGCCCGACGTCTCCACGACGGTGGCCCCACACTGCACAGCAAGCAACACCGCAACCCGGCTCGGCGAGGTAAGCATGTCCTCTGATTTCTCCACAGGCACAAGTGCTACGCATGGCGTCGCGACGACGGCGCCCCACTACTGTGCGTCGCCGGGCTCCGCGCCTAGGCATAGCGAGGCAGGACTCGCCACCAACATAGGACACGACACTGGGGTCACGCATGACGTCATCACGACGGTGCCCCCTCGCTGCATGGCACGCAGCGCAGCCACCTGGCATGGAACCCAGGCAACAAATATGGAATGGAGTAGCAACGATTCCCAGGCGATGCCCCCTTACTGCATGGAGCGCAACGCAGCATCGTGGCACGAAAACTCGGCGATGGAACAGGGATTAGATGGTGATGATGACATGGTGATGCCCCCTCGCTGTATGGTGGACCCAACAGCATCCCGGGCCAACGACGATTCCTCGACGCTGGGAGATCGCCGCTTCGCTGGATTCGCTTCCACACATGGGGAAGCCTCCCACTCAGGCTCAGGGCTGCCCAGCGGTCAGTACACCATCGCTGCCACACCCGACTAGCCCCAACTCTTCAGCGACGCCTCGCTGACACCTCGCCGCCAGCTGGCCACCCCTCACTGCATGGTACCACCAACAGCAACCAGCCCAAGTCCAAGCACGCCGCCCAACGCACAGTACTTCGTCACGCCTACCTCGTCGGCCGGCGCCTACCACGTCACCCCGCCGTACCAGACGGCAAGACCTAGTGCTACGCCCCAAAGACAAATAGTGCTCCAAAACCAAACGACTGGAACGATCCCAGTCCCCTCTGCCGCCATAACGGACCAACCCCAACCGAGCTTGGGACTACCCAGCTATGAACAATTAGCGCAACTCCTGGCTCTGACCACTTCAAACCTAGCCTCCATTACCCGGCAGCAAGAAAATTGCCGGCCACCCATTACTGCACGTAACGAATCACAGCCGTACGGCCAAGAAAAGGCTAACTTACGTGGACATGGCGACCAACAGCGTGAGGCCAGATCTTTCCGGAGGGAAGAGGATCCACGACGACCCGACTATACAGATTCTGGGGAAATGGACCCCCAGTGGCGCCCAACACAAAACCTAGCTGAAAGCATGACAAGACTAATGGAGGGAAGCGTTCAAGCCGCAATACACGCAATGCAAGGTCATCACAGGATGCCCACAAGAAGAATAAGAGCGCTGCCCACTTACTCAGGCCTGGAATGGGAGGATCCAGTCAACTTCCTGGATGAGCTCGAGGAGGCGATGCTCCATGAAGACATCCACGGCAGAGATAGAGTGAGAGTGGCCATTGAACAGCTCGAGGGTCAAGCCAGACGCACCCTGGAGATGTGGAAGTCCCACAACATAACATACGAATTCTTAAAGGAAAAGCTCCTGCGGCAGTTCAACGACACTGCCACCCTGGGGAAGCTACGCTCCAGGTTACACGGGGAGAGACAAAAAGACGACGAACCCGCCGCCGTTTTTATACAACGCAAAATTGGACTCTGGCTGAGGGTAGAACGGTATACGCCGGAAGAAGAGATGGTTATGGAGGTGCGCGAGCTCCTGCGACCGGAACTAAGATTCGCAACTAGAAATGTCCCAGTGGCCACGATGGAAAGCTTGAGCCGAGTGGCTGAAAACGCCGAGGGTGACTACAGGGAATTTCAGAGGCAACTCCGACCGCTGCCGAGGCCAGCCACCATCCCGCCTGCAAGTAATAATACAAACAGTCTACCAAAGTGCCGCAAGTGCCCGGGATTTCACTATCACCGAGACTGCCCCACCAACCAAACTCAGTCAGAGCCCCAGCAAGGCAATTCAAATTTCCGCGGACACGACTCCAACCAGCGAGCCAACCCCAATTTCCGTGGACACGACTCCAACCAACAGGGAAACCCTAACTTCCGCCAACAAAATGTCCAGACAGGGGGTAACAACTTCCGAGGGCATGGCACCAACTTAAACAACCCTAGCCAACAAGCAGGTCCAACCAATAACTCAGGCCCAGGACAGACATCCACGGCACCACAGCAGCAACGAAGTCAGTCAACCACACGGCAAGAACCCCGCAATGCACCGCCATCGGGAAACTCCCAATGGGTCGGGCAGAACTAGGGCGCCCGGCCCCACCGCTGGAAATTAACAGCCTAGACTTACCAACCAAGACAGAGGACGCAGTGCTGCAACTACAAGCCACAACCTTGGTGTCTCCACCACCGACCAAGAAGAATGAGATTGACGAAGCCACAGCCACGCAGGAGCAGGAAACGTATCAACCACGCCCGTTGACACCACGGCAACAAAGCAACAGAGCCGCCGCCTTTGCTTTCCTTTGCCCGGGCCGCCCGGACAGGCGGTCACCAGTCAACACCGTGACGCAGGATACTACCTCCCTCGGCTCAGATCGGTCGACCACGCTCATTCCTCAGCCTCAGCCAGGTGAACAGGAACCCAAGGAAGTGGCGAGTATGGACGCCTTCCCGGAACAGCAGGACGCTGGACCTTCCGGGAAGGATAAAAGGTCAGTATTGCCAACCACTGCCCCACTAATAGCCTCTGTATTCCTCGACAAGGTATTCCCGCCAACTCACACCAGAGATGTCAGCCCGAAGCCATCTCCCCCGAGGTCACCTCCACTCGGCCTGCCAGGCCCCGAGCCGCCTCCCAGGATTCAGTCCAGCCAGACCGACCTCATAAGACAACCTTTGCCATCCACAGATGACACCGAAGATGACGATACCGAAGATGACGATACCGGAGATGACGATACCGATGATGACGATACCGAAGATGACGATCCCGAAGATGACGATACCGAAGATGACGATACCGAAGATGACGATACCGAAGATGACGACGACGAGGATGACGATCCCGAGGATCCAGGTGGACCAGCCCCGCCAGACCCAGCAGCACCTGATGTCACAGGACACCAGCCCGCTGCCCCAGAGCCAGCAGCACCCGCTGCCCAACAGCCAACCACGCCTACTGTCACAGGACCAGTAGCGCCCGTTGTCCAAAAGCCAGTCACGCCTACTATCACAGGATCAGTAGTGCCCGCTGCCCAACAGCCAACCACGCCTACTGTCACAGGACCAGTAGCGCCCGTTGCCCAGAAGCCAGTCACGCCTACTATCACAGGATCAGTAGTGCCCGCTGCCCCGAAGCCAGATGCCGAAGCACAGGCCAACTTCCATGGACATGGCGACAATATACGTGGACATAGCACCACAGCCGCTGCTAAATCAAAATTTCCAGCCCGCCGACTGCCCCCAGTCGTGCCTGGCCCATCCACCTCAGCCAAGAGGAAACCAAAACGAGATGAGAAGCCTCCGGCGCTGTCAGCCGCACCGACGCTGCCAGCAGACCCTGGGCCTTCTACGTCAAGACAAGAGCAGCCGCTCTATACGATGCCAATACTGTTCCCGATGCCGTTCTGGGCGAAGGCCGTGACCACGCCTGGCCACGACCGACAGCAGCCATCCGCCAGCCAGATGCCTGTCCCAGTCCGGACGCGAGTGTTCGTCAACTCTAACGCCAGCCCGAGCTCAGCCGGCTCTGGCGCACCGCTCCAGGACCCCGCTACCTTAGCACGTAGCACAGCAGGACCTAGCAGCCCCCACGAGGCGCTCCAGTATCTCACTGCCTTAGCCCGCAGTACTGCAGGACGTTGCAGCCCCAATAAATCGCTCCAGTCTCCCGTTGCCTTAGCAAGCAACACAGCAGGACGTTGCAGCCTCACAGGTTCGCTCCAGAATCCCGCTGCCGTAGCACGCAGCACAGCAGGACTTAGCAGCCCCCAATTCACAACAGGATCAGGCAGCCCCGGGCGTCGCGGAGACGACGTCCAGAAAAACGAAACGTGCGATAATATACCATTGTAAATAATTCAACGCCACAGGGCGAAAACTTTGTTCAAACTAGAATACATTTATGATTTGTCACATAAAATACTTTAATTTTAAACATCTTGTTTTACCTAAAATATCTTAATGGACCTATTATTAGTTACTTATATAAAATATCTTACCACACTTAATCTTAGTCTATATATGTTAAAATATCTTAGTTGTTGAAATATCTTAACACTTACTCTTAGTTTATAGTTTTGAAAATATTGTATCCACTCACTCTTACATTATATAATTGAAATTATTGAACTGAAACATAACCTGTATGCCTTTATTAATGTTCAATAAAGTCACAAAAAAGGGGGGTGGTGTCATCGGCGTCGGCGTCGCGAACAAGTTATGACTTGTCTAGCGCGCTGTGCTCATGTTTTAGTCTTCTGCCGAAACAGAAGTCATTTGAGCACAAAAAAAGTCTATATAAGAAAACACTTTTTCTCAGCGAGCAAGTAGTGATCGATCCTTCAAGTAGTAATGTTCCAGCCTTCAGCAACTAATAGTCTTCTGCCGAAACAGAAGTCATTTGAGCACAGAAGCCAACGCCAATGCTGATGAGGTTATCCCTTCCTCTTGTGTTGTAACCAGACAGTGTGTTTTAATTGAGTTTTATTGTGTTGAGTGTCAAGTGGCAATGCATACCCGGAGTGGCAAGGCAGTAGGCACTGGGGTCGAGAGCGACGTCTCCACGTCGGCCCCCCCTCACTGCACGACGCCCCTCACAGCATCTGACCACGAAGTGCTCCGCCAACACGACGCCCTGACAAGGGGTACGGGGGTCACGCCCGACGTCTCCACGACGGTGGCCCCACACTGCACAGCAAGCAACACCGCAACCCGGCTCGGCGAGGTAAGCATGTCCTCTGATTTCTCCACAGGCACAAGTGCTACGCATGGCGTCGCGACGACGGCGCCCCACTACTGTGCGTCGCCGGGCTCCGCGCCTAGGCATAGCGAGGCAGGACTCGCCACCAACATAGGACACGACACTGGGGTCACGCATGACGTCATCACGACGGTGCCCCCTCGCTGCATGGCACGCAGCGCAGCCACCTGGCATGGAACCCAGGCAACAAATATGGAATGGAGTAGCAACGATTCCCAGGCGATGCCCCCTTACTGCATGGAGCGCAACGCAGCATCGTGGCACGAAAACTCGGCGATGGAACAGGGATTAGATGGTGATGATGACATGGTGATGCCCCCTCGCTGTATGGTGGACCCAACAGCATCCCGGGCCAACGACGATTCCTCGACGCTGGGAGATCGCCGCTTCGCTGGATTCGCTTCCACACATGGGGAAGCCTCCCACTCAGGCTCAGGGCTGCCCAGCGGTCAGTACACCATCGCTGCCACACCCGACTGGCCCCAACTCTTCAGCGACGCCTCGCTGACACCTCGCCGCCAGCTGGCCACCCCTCACTGCATGGTACCACCAACAGCAACCAGCCCAAGTCCAAGCACGCCGCCCAACGCACAGTACTTCGTCACGCCTACCTCGTCGGCCGGCGCCTACCACGTCACCCCGCCGTACCAGACGGCAAGACCTAGTGCTACGCCCCAAAGACAAATAGTGCTCCAAAACCAAACGACTGGAACGATCCCAGTCCCCTCTGCCGCCATAACGGACCAACCCCAACCGAGCTTGGGACTACCCAGCTATGAACAATTAGCGCAACTCCTGGCTCTGACCACTTCAAACCTAGCCTCCATTACCCGGCAGCAAGAAAATTGCCGGCCACCCATTACTGCACGTAACGAATCACAGCCGTACGGCCAAGAAAAGGCTAACTTACGTGGACAATGAATTTAGAAGCAAAAGTCGATTTCGAACAAGGGCTTTTGATCACCCCAAGTACAAAAATTCCCTTGTACATCTGTGGAAATTTAATAGTTTCTCAAAATACAAAATCTCAACAAAAGACAACGAACAATCGAGTTAAGGAAACTACTGAAACTATACCACCAAGATCCGAGTCGATTATTTCCATCCCTGTGCATACCACTCTACAACAAGGACTCTTAGAATATAAAAAATTTCAAAATAACCTGGAAATACCCGCATCGCTTGTCACAATAAAAAATAACCAAGCACTTACTACAGTAATTAATAACACAGAGGAAACACAAGTTTTGAAAATTATAAAACCACTAACTATTTCTGAAGTATTACCTCTTGAAGAACTACATCATACCGAAATGGATATCAACGAATTGGAAATGGACTATAACGACATAGACAAACTACAAAAGGAAAATTTAAAAAACCTGAGACTAAATCACCTAAATAAGGAAGAATACCTCGCTATTAGAAACTTATGTACTGAATATAGAGATATATTTTATAATGAAAAATTACCACTTACATTTAACAATCAGGTTAAACATCATATCAGACTAAAAGACGAAACGCCCATATTCACGAAATCCTACAGATACCCTCAAGTCCACAAGGAGGAAGTCCAGAAACAGATTTATTCCATGCTACAACAAAACATAATAAGGCCATCTACATCGCCTTGGTCGAGCCCCGTCTGGGTTGTGCCCAAGAAATTGGACAATTCAGGAAAGAGGAAATGGAGAGTCGTGATCGACTACAGGAAATTGAACGAACACACAGTAGACGATAAATATCCTTTGCCGAATATTACGGATATTTTGGACAAATTGGGTAGAGCACAATACTTCACCTTACTTGACCTCGCCTCTGGTTTTCACCAGGTACAAATGAACCCAGAAGACATCGAGAAAACGGCGTTTTCTACAGAACAAGGTCATTACGAGTACACCAGGATGCCTTTTGGATTAAAAGGAGCACCATCCACATTCCAGAGGGTGATGGACAATGTTTTAAGGGGTATACAAAACGAAATTTGCTCCGTTTATCTCGACGACATAATAATTTATTCTGCTAGTTTACAAGAACACATCGAACATCTAAGAAAAGTTTTTCAACGTTTGCGAGATACACAGTTTAAGGTACAACTAGACAAATGCGAATTTTTGAAGAACGAAGTAGCGTATTTGGGACACATCATAACACCAGAAGGAGTCATGCCAAATCCTGAAAAAATTAAAGCTGTGCAAAATTACCCACTGCCTAAGACAACCAAGGAAATAAAAGGATTTTTAGGACTCGTAGGCTACTACCGCCGATTTATTCCCAATATGGCACAAATAGTTAAACCAATGACATCAATGCTAAAAAAGAATACCAAATTAGTTCACTCGCAAGAATTCATTCAAGCTTTCGAAACGTGTAAGAAACTTTTAACTGAGGCACCAATTTTGCAATATCCTGATTTTACGAAACCTTTTATTGTAACCACGGATGCGTCGAACGAAGCCATAGCCAGTATACTTTCGCAAGGCACCATAGGTCAAGATCACCCCATTGCATACGCCTCAAGGACGTTAAACGACGCCGAACGTAAATATTCAACTACAGAAAGGGAACTACTCGCAATTGTATGGTCCGTAACGAAAATTTTCAGGCCCTATCTTTACGGTCACAAGTTTACAATATACACAGACCACCGTCCTTTAAAATGGCTATTTAATTTAAAGGAACCAGCCAATATGAAGTTAACCAGGTGGAAATTAAAGTTAGAAGAGTTCGATTATCGGGTCGAATATAAAAAAGGAAAATCAAACACAAACGCCGACGCATTATCTAGGATCCAAATTCATCCCCTAGACTCACAATCTCTAATAGTCAATGCCGACACAGAATTAGATGCTTTATTAGGCGAACTAGAAAGCGCAACAGAAGAACCACGAAGCTTAAATACACCTACACCACACCAGGTACAACAAAATCTAAACCCAGCTGACAGACCTATAACACCGATTTCTACGGCACATTTGATAAATGACGAAGATCCTACGATTAGCATACCTATATTGGATGAACCCATAAATACGAAAAGAAACCAAATTCACATCAAAACTGTTCTCCTAAATCCGAGAAAACCGAAAGTTACGAAACGAGGACAGAAAACGATCCTCGAAGCCGAAGTACAAATTGAAACCATAATGGAAGACCCATTTAAATTGCTCCGAGACTTTACGACAACAGATCGACAATATCATGTGTTTACCGACAAAGAAGACACATATAAAAATCTATGTGAAACATACACTAGCAAATTCACAGATAACGGACCCACATTGATTAGATGTACCAAAAAGTTAATCGATGTGTTAGAGCAAGAAGAACAGCTACAAGTAATACAAAACTATCACGAAGGAAAAACCAATCACCGCGGGACAAGAGAAACCGTCGCTCATCTTAAAGTAAAATACTATTGGCCAAACCTTCAGCGCGACGTGGAGGAATTTATAAGAAACTGCGAAATTTGTAAAAGAAGCAAATACGAGAGAATACCCGAAATTATGCCTATGATGCTGACTGACACCCCAACAAAACCCTTCCAAATTTTACACATGGACGTATTTACTATGGAACAAAAATTATTTTTAACAATTATCGATGCCTTTAGCAAACTCGCTCAGGCATTTGAAATCCCCGCGAAAACAGCAGTTCACATATCAGAAAAACTAATCACCTATTTCACGTTCTACGGAACACCTGAAAAAATCGTAAGCGACAATGGTAAAGAATTCAACAATAGCGTAGTGAAAGAACTCTTAAAACTACATAAAATCGATATTCACTTTACAACTGTCAGAAATCCGCAGAGCAACGGTATTATGGAAAGATTCCATTCAACAATACTCGAACATGTACGAATATTGAAAAACATTAATAATGACCCTATAACAGATCAGATGAAATATGCCCTATTAGCTTATAATAGTTCGATACATTCCGCTACAGGTTTTACACCATTTGAACTTATTATAGGACACACCGACAGCAGAAACCCTTTCGAAATTTATTACAATCAAGACATTTTCAGCAACTACTTAAATGATCACAAAACGAAAATGAAAAGAATATACGAAACCATCAACCAAAAAATAATACAAACTAAACAAACCGTCCACCAACGGAGAAACGAAGACGTTGATGACCCACAAACCACTTTTA
Source organism: Stenurella melanura (assembly GCA_963583905.1). NCBI lineage: Eukaryota > Metazoa > Arthropoda > Insecta > Coleoptera > Cerambycidae > Stenurella > Stenurella melanura. The sequence continues at coordinate 76,044,948 of OY757315.1, forward strand.
AGAAAGGACAAACTGTATATGTTAAAAGTAGGAAAGCGACCAGACATAAAACTAAAAATCGATATGAGGGACCCTTCACTATCACTAAGATAAATAGCGATAATACTTGCGAAATTTCTAATACACGAAATAAATCTGTAAAAAGAGTACATTTAAGAAACTTAAGAAGACCTCTTGTTCCAGATGCACCCCCGTCATCCACGGAGGAGAGCGAGTCAGAAGATTAAACAATAACCCAGGACTACTACCCCTACCTCTAGGGAAATGTAGAAACATCATCGACAAATGGACATTAGTACGATCTATCGATTTGCAACCAATCATGGACGAATATAGCAGATTAAAGTCGAATATTGACGATCTAGAGAAGGCATTAATATTAGATGAAAGAGAAAAAATGGAAGTTAAGAATTTCGCAATAATTACAGAATTCTTATTTGCCGAAATTAATCGGAAATTCAACCAACTAACGCCGCAATCTCGATCTAAACGAGGACTAATCAATGGATTAGGATCAATCTGGAAATCAATCACTGGTAACTTAGATAATGAAGACGGCGAAAGAATAGAACGACACCTAGAACACCTAGACAAAAATCAACTCACTTTAAAACAAGTAATGGAATCCCAAATAACACTAACCACCAAGGCAATAGACAAATTTGAGTCATCTATAAATAACCTGACCACGAACCAACTCGTGCTACGTTCAAGAATTCTACAAATCGAACAAGCACTGAAAGACCAAAAGGTCGAACTATATCACAGAATTCAATTTAATAATGTCTATACCCAAGTAAATATAATGGCACAAAGTATCCTACAAATATTAGAGACACTCGAGGAAGCTGTCACATTTGCAAAAATTAATGTTATGCATCCTTCAATTATTGAACCGGAAGATCTACTAGACAGCCTCTTACAAATAAGTAATTATGTTAACTTACCTTTTCCTGCTGTTAAGGACCAAATCTTAAATTTCGAAGCCCTAATCAAAATTAAAGCCTACTGGAAGAAAACGAAGCTCAATTTTATCTTAGAAGTGCCAATAACCGACACCATTCAATATAATCTTTATCACTTATACTCATGTCCTGTATTAAATCAAAATAATACCTTCCAACTAATCATCCCCAATAAAAAATACCTTATTTTATCCGATCAATATTACAGCTCATCGAACGAACTTTGTAAACTTATAGATAACCACTTTTATTGTAATAACTTAGATTTGATAAATTTAGAGACTAATCAACCATGTGAAGTACAACTGCTACTAGCAAAAAGGCCATATTCTAATTGCCACATCAAACTAATACAATTAACAAGTCAAAAAGTGCAAACATTAGAATTTAATCAACTACTAGTAATAAATCCATCAGACAAATCAATTAATTTCAATTGCAAAGATTTGTCGGAAACAAAATTATTAACAGCCGGAACCTATATTGTAACCAATCAAAAAGGTTGTATAATTCAAATTTCAAATCAAAAATTTGCACATGTACAGACAGATATACCAAACCAAAGAGATATTTATATTCCCGAATTAGATTATAAAGTAAATGTTACATATAATTACGAAATAAAAAATATTAGTTTGTCACAAACAAATCTAGACGACTTGCATATTATAAAATACAAATTGGAACAAAACAAGCAAAATTTAAATTCAATAACAAGTTCTACTTCTCATTGGTATCAACCCAGTGTTTGGACAATATTACTATATGTTACCATAATATGTTTTAGTGTTTATATCTTTCAAAAATTACGAAAACGATTTCAAGAAACCAGGACCAACCCTAAAGAAGAATCGCCTCGAACTTCAGCTTAACCCTAAAGTTCTGTCTAAGGGTGGAGGAGTTAAGTCATATAGCAACCCAGATAAGACAAACAATAAAGCCATGTCAGCGGTTTCATCCCAGCTGCTTCCCTGTGACCAGCGATGAGATAACTCACTTCGCGTCGAGCTCTCATACAGTAAACATCATTTTATAACATTTTAATATTGTGAATTCAATTAAATAAACTTTTGTAACTTTTTTAAGTTTGTAATATTTTTTAAAAAGTTATTAAGTCGGCCACACGGCTTAATTCGCGGGACAGAATCTAACGGAGTTAGACTGTTTATAAAAAGGGGCGGGGGGTATTTAATAATACGCTTTTAGCGACTTCGGTTAAAAACAGGGAGTAAGAAGATACGAGAGGATATTTGGCACGTAGTTGACGCTATTGCTAAATAACAAAATCTGACATACTTTAAGAGAAAAGAAATGATGAAATTAGAACAAAACGGATAGTTCATTGTTTTTTGATTTTCACCGATAATTTTTCATACGTCTACACATCGGTCGACTAAGTCCATAGAAGTTAGATTGAGATAATTTGTCTTCCAATGCTTTCTTTATAGTGTTCTATAGACGTTATTTTATATTATATGGTGATTTCCAGCTGGTAGAAATATATACCGATTGTGATCAAAAGTGTCCATCTGTCTATTAGTTTATAATAATGATGGCGTATTATTGATAACTTTTAGTACGTCTACATACAAATTGATATAACTGATGAGTACTGAGTCTATTGTGGTTTCATCGAGTCGGTTTATGTTCCAGTGCTTTCTATGGCTATTTATGTAAAATGATGAAAACAGATGGCTTGGTACGTCTGCATTTAAATCGATGTAATTGAGATCAGGGGGCATAGATCTGGAAAAATTGTGTTTCAGAGCTTTCTACGATGCTTTATCGGCATTTGTTAAAATTATGGTGAATATAGACCGATATATTGGGATCAAATCGGGTCATTTTGTATTTGTATATTTCTTATGGTGTTTTATCGATAACTTTTATTACGCTGCATACAAATCGATGTAATTAAGTCCAATACAGGGTTAGATGGGGTTTATTTGTGTTTACGTGCTTCTTACCTAATTATTTAGGTTATAGTGTTTCGGAATATAGGTCCATGAAGTTAGATCAATCGCAGCCAAATTACGTCAGTTTGTGGTCTTTCACAAGTTGGTCCAAAATTGCCTCCGATAACTCGTTACGTCATTTTAACTTACATATTGTAGGGGCGCTTTTTAAAAATCTTTACAGTCGGAGTGACTGCCAAAGAAATTAAGAACTTTGCTTCTGGTATATTCACCAAGTCAAAAGTTTCTGAACTCTTACTAGTACGCATTATTTATTAATTTATTTAGCCCTATTTATTCCCAATCCTTCAACGGAATAACCTCTAAGTATATTCCTGTTCCCGATCTCGTTGTAATATACACGTGTGCCAAATTTCAGGAAATTGACTTAATTTTAATTCGTTGGCCTCTTTGATATTAGAGTGGGGTGGTAGATGCTATAAAAAGTTTGAGACCTTAACTTTTAGTTTGTACACCAAATCCTAAGTTTCTGGACTCTTATTAACTTGCTTTACTTATTTACCCCCATTACCCTCAACCTTTCAGTTCAAATTTTTCATTGCTTTGATATCGCGCGAATAACCTGTGTTCTGATTGTATGGCACCTTAACCAGCTTTAAAATATTTTTTATCTAAACCCATAATATATTAAATATATACATTCATTTATCAAAATATCAATATTCAATCTATGCACTAATATACCAACTATATCCTGGAATGAGATCTAAGAATTTATTTTGCAAATATACACTTATCCGAAAATCTTAAAATATAAAAAAGGTTCCTATCGAAATTAATCTTGCATATTTTAAATAGCGTTTAGCCATTGAAACATAATTTTCAAATGCAATTTAGTTTGGTTGAATGGTACTAATGAAGTCGTTTTTGAGTGGAAAATTCAAAATTTTACATAGAAATTGCAATCCAACTTTGCATATTTCGAAACAATTGGAGGCTATTGTATTGTATTTTTGCCCCATTGTTACTTTTGACGACACCAGTTTTGTTTTTAAGTTCAGTATGATCGAATTTTCATACACAATTAACAATTAATTATTTGTTTCATTGCTGATAGTTAAAGTAACATCTTTTATAGAATTTTAAAAATAACAGAAGAAACATTCAAAGAATAGTCAAAGAAAAATCAAGAACAAAAATGAAGAGTAATTTGAAATCCTCGTCTTATTATACTCTTCGCAAATACAAAACGAAGAATATATTGCATTCGATCGGCATATTTCTAAAACCGGTAGTATTAATATACATTTAAGTTTTATTAAATTCCTATATTTATATTACATAATATTGCTACATTGCAAAACCGGCTAATTAGGCAATATACCCTAATATTTATCAACCTAACATTAATAAATCTCTCATAAATGCGATAAGAGTACGGACCAAGCTCTAGCGACTTTCATTAACACACATCAAATATTATTCTTTAATTTAAGATAAAATACGGAGAGTACGTACTGTAGAATGTACAATAATGAAAAGGTTGAAACTGAAAGGTTGGGTGTAAATACGGGTAAATAAGTACAGCAAGTTATAGTATGTCTATTGTCAATGTGAGAGTTCAGTTTAAAGCATTGCTACCAGGATAAGTCATTACAAAGTCTGTTTGTGATAAAATAACACACGAGACCGCGTACTTGAATATTGCAAACGATACTCATATACGAATATAGTTAACCAGATATATTATGCGCTTACCTCAAACGAAAGTAGTCGATTATTTACCTGGCTCACCATTACAAGTCCCTTGTTATAAGTTTATTATTTACTATAAATAAATTATGTATTATAAATAAGTAATTAAATCACGCCTACTAATTAATATAAAGCAGTAAAACAATATTTACAATAATTAAAAGGTGATTCTAAAAATTGTCGGTCGACGTTCATGACATCGCTTATTATATCACCTATTCCTTTGTCGGTTATTTTTAATGATTTTCAAACTGACTTTCGATAAAAACTATAATAAGAGTCCAGAAACATAGAATTTGGTGTGCAAACTAAAAGTGAATCTCTCAAACTTTTTATGATATCTACCACCCCACCACCCCCATAATAAACGGTAGGGATAATTGGTGGTGACAGACCCGGTATTTACTTCATAACTATCAGTAACCAAAAAATAATTTATTTATAAATCTTATCTTCATTGCTAGTTGTTTATGAAGATTCGGTCATACTGAAAATAAAAACAAATCTGGCGACCTCATAAGTATCAAACACCTATAAAATAGAAAATAGGTACTTAATTGTATCGTTATGTAACAAGTTTAATTGCAATTTCTATGTCAAACTTTGAATTTGCCGCTCAAAAAGGACCTCAATAGTACCATTCAACCAATTTAAATTACATTTAAAAATTATGTTTCAATGACTAAACGCTATTTAGAAACCATGAAATATTTATAAGATGAATATCGATAGGAGCCTTCTTATATGTTAAGATTTTTGAATCGGTGTAAGTATATTTGCAAAATAAATTCTTCTTAAATCTCATTCCAGGATACAGTTGGTAAGGTAGTGCATAGCCTGAAAATTGATATTTTCATAAATGAATGTATATTTAGTATATTACGGAAAGGTTTATGTAAAAAACATTTTACAGCTGGTCAAGATCTCATACAATCAGAACCCAGGTTATTCGCGCATTATCAAAACAATGAGAAGGTTGAAACTGAAAGATTGGGGGTAAATAGAGATAAATAAGTAAAGCAAGTTATAGTATTTCCATTGTCAATGTGAAAATTCAGTCTAAGGCATTGCTACCAGGATAGGTCGTTATAAAACCTGTTTGTGATAGAATAACACCCGATACCGTGTACTTGAATATTGCAAACGATATCCATATACGAATATAGTTAACCAGATATGTTATGCGCTTACCTCAAACGGATGTAGTTGATTGTTTACCTGGTTCACCATTAAGAGTCCCTTCTTATAACTTATAAGCACTTGGTTAATTCTTAATATTAGCGGAAATTTGGAAAGTATACTAATGTTTGCTACAGGAAAAATCTTATTTCTCTTGAACAAGATCGATCAATAAATAAAAAAGTTATTTATTATTTAAAGGACCCCGCACTAATCTTATGGAAATTGGCTTTCGGCCAAATTTGCTCATATTGCAGGATTCTGTAGATTTTGGCATCCTGATCAAAAGTTCTAATGGGCACAAGGTCGGAAAATGGACAGTTTTCCAGATATCGGGGGTGCAAGGGGGATGCTCATTTCTTGTGGGAAGTGACCCCTGGTGAAATTTGCCGAAATCGATTTATGTTATTCCTCTCGAGCTCCTGATCAAAAGTTCTTATGGACACATGGTCGAAAAATGGACAGTTTTCCAGACATCGGCTCGACGGTGCATAGAGGGTGCTCATTTCTGATGGGAAGTATCCCCCGGTGAAATTCGCTGGAATCGATATATCTTATTCCTCTCGACCTCCTGATCAAAAGTTCTCATGAGCTCAAGGTTGGGAAATGCAGTTTCCCAGATATCGCGGGTTGCAAAGTCGGCTTTTCACACCCCCCCCCCCCCAACTGAAAAACTGGGCATTTTCGGACCTTGTGCTCATGAGAAAGTTTGATCAGGAGATAGAGAGGAATAACATATATCAATTCCAGTGAATTTAACCAGGGGCCACTTCTCATAAGAAATGAGCACCCCCTTTGCTCCCCCGATACTTAGAGAACTGTCCATTTCTCGACCCTGAGCCCATGAGAACTTTTGATCAGGATGCCATGATCTACAACATTCTGCAATATGAGCAAATTTGGCCGAAACCAATTTCCATATGATTAGTGCGGGGTCCTTTAAAAAAAAGTTTTTTATGTTTTGTAATTTAAAAAAATTGTCTAAAACTAATATTATTGGGAAAAGAAACTGCGAAGAGTATCCTATAGAATGTGCAACAATTATATAAAAAGTGCAGTAAATCGACGAAGAGTATAATGGTTAGCTTGTTTTAATAATAGTTTTACTAGATACTAAACAAGCTAACCATTATATATTCTCCGTCGATTTACTCCACTTTTTATATAATTGTTGCACATTCTATAGGATACTCTTCGCAGTTTCTTTTCCCAATAATATTAGTTTTAGACAATTTTTTTAAATTACAAAACATAAAAAACATTTTTTTTAAAGGACCCCGCATTAATCTTATGAAAATTGGCTTTCGGCCAAATTTGCTCATATTGCAGGATTTTGCAGATCTTGACATCATGATCAAAAGTTTTCATGGGCTCAAGGTCGAAAAATGGACAGTTTTCTAGGTATGGGGGGTGCAAAAGGGGTGCTCATTTCTTATGGGAAGTGGCACCCGGAGAAATTAACTGGAATCGATGTTATTCCTCTCTATCTCCTGATCAAAAGTTCTCATGACCACAAGGTCCGAAAATGCACAGTTTTTCAAATATCGGGGGTGAAAAGTCGACTTTGCAACCGCCGATATCTGAATATTTCCCAACCTTGAGTTCATGAGAACTTTCGATCAGGAGGTCGAGAGGAATAAGATATATCGATTCCAGCGAATTTCACCGGGGGATACTTTCCATAAGAAATGAGCACCCTCTATGCACCGCCGAGCCAATATCTGGAAAACTGTTCATTTTTCGACCTTGTGTCCATAAGATCTTTTGATCGGGAGCTTGGGAGAAATAACATACATCGATTTCAGCAAATTTCACCGGGGCGGGGGTCAATTCCCACAAGAAATGAGCACCCCCATTGCACCCTGATATCTGGATAACTATCCATTCTCCGACCTTGTGTCCAAGGGAACTTTTGATCAGGATGCCAAAATCTACAGAATCCTGCAATATGAGCAAATTTGGCCGAAAGCCAATTTCCATAAGATTAGTGCGGGGTACTTTAAATAATAAATCTTTTTTATTTATTGATCGATTTTGTTCAAGGGAAATAAGATTTTTCTTCTAGCAAACACTAGTTTACTTTCCAAATTTCAATGCAATCGAACTATTCGTTCATAAGAAATAGCGCTTACAGGAAATGTGACGGACGGACTAACAGACAGACAGACAGACGGACGAACAGACGGACATTTTAAAAGTTGCTCAGAGTTCGATCACCCTTATAGTAAAATAAATATAAACTTATGACTGGTTGCCAAAAAATTGAGACCTTTAATTGCTTCTAGTATTTACACCAAGTCAAAGTTTCTGGATTCTTAATAGCTTGCATTATTTATTTAGCCCTATTTACCCCCAAACCTTCAACGGAATAAACTCTAAATATAATCCTGTTCCCGATATCGTTGTAATACACACCTGTGCCAAATTAAGAAATTGACTTAATTTTAGTTTGTTGGCCTCTTTAATAATAGAGTGGGGGTGGTGGGGTGGTAGATGTCATAAAAAGTTTAAGATCTTGACTTTTAGTTTGTACACCAAATCCTAAGTTTCTGGACTCCGATTATACTTTTTATCCAAAGTCAGTTTGAAAATCATTAAGAAAGACCGACAAAGCAATAATAGGTGATATAACGAGCGATGTCATGAACGTCGACCGTCAATTTTTAGAACTACTTTTTAATTATTGTAAATATTGTTTTACTACTTTATATTAATTGATAGGTATGATTTAATTATTTATTTATAATAAATAATGTTAGTTTAATGAACAAGTCCATAAATAATTCATTTAAAATAAATAAATATCATTTAACCTACGGCCGTGCTACCGCAAATATTAAGAATGAACCAAGAGCTTATAAGTTATAACAAGGGACCTGTAATGGTGAGTCGGGTAAAGAATCGACTACTTTTGGTTGAGGTAAGCGCATAATATATCTGGTTAACTATATTCGGATATAAGCATAGTTTGCAATATTCAAGTACGCGGTCTCGGGTGTTATTCTATCACAAACTGGCTTTTGTAATGACTTATCCTGGTAGCAATTCTTTAGACTGAACTTCGCATTGACAATACAAATGCTATAACTTGCTTTACTTATTTACCCGTATTTACCCCCAACCTTTCAGTTTCAACCTTCTCATTATTTTGATAATGCGCGAATAACCTGGGTTTTGATTGTACGAGATCTTGACCAATTTTAAAATGTTTTTTACATAAACCTTTCCGTAATATACTAAATATATACATTCATTTATCAAAATATCAATTTTCAGGCTATGCACTACCTTACCAACTGTATCCTGGAATGAGATCTAAGGATTTATTTTGCAAATATACTTACACCGATCCAAAAATCTTAACATATAAGAAGACTCCTATAGATATTCATCTTATAAATATTTCATGGCTTCTAAATAGCGTTTAGCCATTGAAACATAATTTTACTTCCACATCCACGTAGTGGATTGGAAGTAAGTATAGTAATCGCAAAAAAATTTTCAAATTTTTTTTTTCTTGAAATGGGTTTAGAATGTCATGAAACGTCGAGATTTTAAATTTGAGCCAAAAGAAAATTCTGTCTGTCTGTCGGTCTGTCTGTCTGTAACTTTTTTTTGTCCGCACGTTTTCTCCGGAACTGTTCAAGTTCAAATTTTGTACACGTATATATTATAACGAGATCTGGAACTGGATTTTTTTTTTAAGATATCCGGTGAAAGGTTGGGGGGTAAATAGGGGGAAATGTGTAAAGCAAGCTGGTAAGAGTACAGAAACTTGAAATTCGATGTATCTACTACAAGCCAAGGCCTCAAAATTTTTTATAATAATTTTCATCCCCCCACCCCCTCCAATTCATTATTAAAGGGGTTGACAAAATAAAATTGAGATATTCACTTGAAATTTGGTACATTTATATATAATAATGACATCAGGAACTAGATTATGTTTTGGGGTTATTCTGATGAAGGGTTGGGGGTTAAATAGAGGTAAATAGGGAAAAATAAGTAAAGCAAGCTGGTAAGAGTACAGAAACTTGAAATTCGGTGTATGTATTAGAAGCCAAGGCTTCAGATTTTTTAATAATATTTTTCAACCCCTCACCACCCCTACTCCATTATTGAAGGGGTTGATAAAATAAAATTGAGATATTCACTTGAAATTTGGTACACGTATGTATTATAATGACATCAGGAACTAGATTATATTTTGAGATGTTTCCGTTGAAGGGTTGGGGGTTAAATAGGGGTAAATAGCGGAAAATAAGCAAAGCAAGTTGGTAGGAGTACAGTAACTTGAAATTCGGTGAATGTACTAGAAGACAAAGCCTCAGATTTTTTAATAATATTTTTCAATCCCCGACCACACCTACTCCATTATTAAAGGGGTTGATAAAATAAAATTGAGATATTTGTTTGAAATTTGATACACGACATCTGGAACTAGATTATATTTTGAGATGATTCAGTTGAAGGGTTGGGGGTTAAATAGAGGAAAATAGGTAAAGCAAGCCGGTAACAGTACAGGAACTTGAAATTTGATGTATATACTACAAGACAGGGCCTCAGATATTTTTATAATATTTTTCAACCCACCACCCTTACTCCATTATTAAAGGGGTTGATAAAATAAAATTGAGATATTAACTTGAAATATGGTAGACGTATATATTATAACGACATCTGGAACTAGATTATGTTTCGAGATGATTCCGTTGAAGTGTTGGGGGTTAAATAGGGGTATATAGGGGAAAATAAGTAAATCAAGCTGGTAAGAGTACAGAAATTTAGGATTTGGTGTACATACTAGAAACCAAGGTTTCAGATTTCTTTCTAATATTTTTCAAACCCCGCCATCTCCGCTCCATTATTAATGGGATTGATAACATAGAATTGAGATATTCACTTGAAAGTTAGGACAATTATTATGTATTGTAATGACATCAGATTGAGATGATTCCATTGAAGGGGTGGGAGGTGGCAGGTTGTGAATAGGGGAAAAGAAGTAGTGTAAACTAGAACCGTCATTTTTATCGTATATAGTGGAAACCGCAACGCCTCAAACTTTTCAATAACATCTGCCCCAAATATTATTAAAATTCTATGACCAATAATTTCCACGTACTAGAGTGCAAATCTAGTTCCTTTAAAGTGACTTAAATGAAAATTCTGGATGTGGAAGTAGTGATACCTTAGGCAGCGGTTTTTAAATGTAATTTAAATTGGTTGAATGGTACTATTGAGGTCCTTTTTAAGTGGCAAATTCAAAATTTGACATAGAAATTGCAATTAAACTTCTTACATAACGATACAATAGAGCACCTATTTTATATTTTATAGGTGTTTGATACTTATGAGGTCGCCAGATTTGTTTTTATTTTCAGTATGTGACCGAATCTTCATAAACAACTAGCAATGTAGATAAGATTTATAAATGAATTATCTTTTGTTTAATAATAGTTATGAAGTAAATACCGGGTCTGCCACCACCAATTATCCCTACCATTTATTATGGCGGTGGTAGGATGGTAGATATGTCATAAAAAGTTTGAGAGATTGACTTTTAGTTTGCACACCAAATTCTATGTTTCTTAACTCGTATTATAATTTTTATCGGAAGTCAGTTTGAAAATCATTAAAAAAGACCGACAAGGGAATAGGTGATATAACGAGTGATGTCATGAACGTCGACCGACAATTTTTAGAATCGCTTTTTAATTATTGTAAATATTGTTTTACTACTTTATATTAATTGGTAGGCGTGATTTAATTGCTTATTTCTAATGCATTATTTATTTATAATAAATAATGTTAGTTTAATGAACAACTCCATAAACGATTCAATTAAAATAAATGAATATCATTTAACCTACGGCTGTGCTACCGCCAATATTAAGAATGAACCAAGAGCTTATTAAGTTATAACAAGTGAAAAAAAACTACATTTTAATATGCTTTTTGTCCAATTTGTTGGGATGATTCAGTATATTTTCAGCAGAGGGCCGTAAGATGACTCAGTGCTTTGACATGGTTTATTTTTCTATTTTTACTTCTCTCGCATACGGAAGGGAAGTATTGTATTCGAGAAAAAATCACCCTCGCAGATTTTTTCGCATTCTGACGTTTCAGATCACGTAGATTACGAAAATATAGGTTTCTCAATTCCGTCAGTCTGTCTGTCTGTCTGTCTCTCTCTTGGTGCATTAACTAAAAAACTACTTGACGGAGAGCAGTCAAATTTGGTAGGTAGTTGACCCTACTGTCAGCGAAGAAATGGTTAAACTTTCACTGGAAAATATACAGGGTGGACCGTCTAAACGGAATAAATAGTGACAAAAAGTTTTTTTTGCTCAAATTTAAAATTTCCACGTTTCATGGCATTCTAAACCAATTTAAAAAAAAAAGAAAATTTACCAACATTTTTGAAAAATTTTTTGCCACTAAAATAGATGAAAACATTTTTGCTTCCTTTAAAATTAAAGTTTCCACATTTCATAGCATTCTAAATCTATTTTTTAAAAAATGGATTTTTTTTTACCATTTTTGAAAAAAATTTACCACCAATATTGATGGAATTTTTTTTTCTTTGTTCAGATTTAAAATTTCCACGTTTCCATGGCATTCTAAAACTATTTAAACAAATTTAAAAATGTTTTTAAAAAATTTTTGAAAACATTTTTAATCTACCTATTTATCACTAGGTACTATAGATTAGACGAAAAAATTTTTTTTGCTCAAATTTAAAATTTCCACGTTTAATGACATTCCAAACCCATTTGGGAAGAAAAAAATTGCAACATTTTTTTACCATCTTGTAATAAAATTTAACACTAGAATAGATGGAAACATTTTTTTTTGCTCAAATTTAAAATTTTCTCGTTTCATGGCATTCTAAACCTATTTAAGAACATTTTCGAAAAATTTAAAAAAATGAAATTTTCTAACCACCACAATACTTCCACCCCATTACGTGAATGTGGAATTGAAAATGTGCCAGATGACAATAATATTTGGCATATGCACCTATTATACTTTTACTGAAAAATGTACAGGGTGGTCATCCCAAGAAATAATTCAGTCATGGTGGACATTTGTAAAGGTATTTGCGCAACCCTTCCATATTTGGCACCTATTATTTAGTATTGAACTTTTGCTGTTGGATGATGACTTTGTATATTTTTTTGACCAAAAGTTATCAGGTTTTCTTTGTAATAATAGCAATAACTACATTTCGATTATTGTTCTCAATGACATTTCGTAATTAATATGTTTTTAAATAATTCTATTAAATGCATTTTCGTAAAAACTCGTTTATTTTAAAGTTTTCGAAAAAACTCTATTTCAGATTTATTGTCCAAAAAGGTCTGTGCCTTATACTGGTTATAGAGATTGATCGACGGAATAGTTAATTTTCGATTTTTATTAGGAAAATGTTCGGAATTTGTAGAATTTATCAAGAAAATCAAGTTTTCCAGGATTTGTAGATTCGCTTTTGTTTTCTCAAATTTCTCACAAACGTCAACTAATAGAGCTAATCGAGCCCTACAATTGCCATTTTTGAAAATCAAAATCGGACCTTCGGTTCGGGAGTTATCAATTTCTTTGAAAAATCATACTCGGCCCTGGAAAACATACTTGCGGCCAACGGATTCGGACCGGCCGCAATAGGCTTCATTTGTGGCCGTGTAACTTTGATCCCACCAAGTCTCATCGAAATCGATCAATATTCTGGACAGTTATCGTGCTTCCTAGCCCGATTTCGAGAAAACCAGTTTTTTTCAAAAAAAAAATCAATTTTCGTTTGTTATTCGACATAGTCTCTGGTATACTTATTTGTAGAGCTTTGCCAGCGGCACCATCTCTTTTTTGGAATATCTCGATCCGACTACCCGTTAGCGAATTATTCAATTTTTCCCGAAAAACTCGAAACGTCTATATCGGGTACTTCCGGTTTCCAAACGGAGCCGAGCGTCCGGCGTTAAGGTTTTCTAACGACCTCCTATTAACCACCCAAGTTTCGCAATCGGAAAACGGATTAGGGGGTCTGGGCGTGACAGACAGACCGACTGACTGACGGACGGAATTTTCTAAATTCGCTCTTGAATCGATAGATATGACTTTCATTTCGATCCGACGTTTTTTTCGGGTTTAAGGTCCACCGGAAAAATGCAAAACTCATACAACATTTTTTTTTTTCAAAATGTAGTATAAGGGACCTGTAATGGTGAGTCAGGTAAAGAATCGACTACTTTTGTTTGAGGTAAACGCATAATATATCTGGTTAACTATATTCGTATATGAGTATCGTTTGCAATATTCAAGTACGCGGTCTCGGGGGTTATTCTATCACAAACAGGCTTTTGTAATGACTTAACCTGGTAGCAATTCTTTAGACTGAACTTCGCATTGACAATACAAATACCATAACTTGCTTTACTTATTTACCCGTATTTACCCCCAACCTTTCAGTTTCAACCTTTTCATTGTTTTGATAACCTGGGTTCTGATTGTACGAGATTAGACTAGCTTTAAAATGTTTTTTACATAAACCTTTCCGTAATATACTAAATATATACATTTATTTATCAAAATATCAATTATCAGGCTATATATGCACTACCTTACCAACTGTATCCTGGAATGAGATCTAAGAAGAATTTATTTTGCAAATATACTTACACCGATCCAAAAATCTTAACATATAAGAAGGCTCCTATATCGATATTCATCTTATAAATATTTCATGGTTTCTAAATAGCGTTTAGCAATTGAAACAATTTTTAAATGTAATTTAAATTGGTTGAATGGTACTATTGAGGTCCTTTTTAAACGGTAAATTCAAAATTTGACGTAGAAATTGCAATTAAACTTCTTACATAACAATACAATAGAGCACTTATTTTATATTTTATAGGTGTTTGTTACTTATGAGTTCGCCAGATTTGTTTTTATTTTCAGTATGACCGAATCTTCATAAACAACTAGCAATGAAGATAAGATTTATAAGTGAATTATTTTTTGGTTACTGATAGTTATGAAGTAAATACCGGGTCTGCCACCACCAATTATCCCTACCATTTATTATGGTGGTGGTGGGGTGGTGGATGTCATAAAAAGTTTGAGAGATTGACTTTTAGTTTGCACACCAAATCCTTTGTTTCTGGACTCTTATTATGCTTTTTATCCAAAGTCAGTTTGAAAATCATTAAAAAAGACCGACAAAGGAATAGCTAGGTGATATAACGAGCGATGTCATGAACGTTGACCGACAATTATTGGTTTACTACTTTCTATTAATTGATCAGCGTGATTTAATTATTTATTTATAATAAATAATGTTAGTTTAATGAACAACTCCATAAAGTGATGATTCAATTAAATTAAATATCATTTAACTTACGGCTGTGCTACCGCCAATATTAAGAATGAACCAAGAGCTTATAAGTTATAACAAGGGACTTCTAATGGTGAGCCAGGTAAACAATCGACTACTTTCGTTTGATGTAAGCGCATAATATATCTGGTTGACTATATTCGTATATGGGTATCGTTTGCAATATTCAAGTACGAGGTCTCGGGTGTTATTCTGCCACAAACAGACTTTGTAATGAATTTTCACATTAACAAAAAAAATATTACAACTTGCTTTGCTTGTTTACCCCTATTTACCCACAACCTTTCAGTTTCAATCTTCTCATCATTGTTTTGATAACGCGCGAATAACTTGCGTTCTATTTGTACGGGATCTCAACCAGTTTTAAAATGTTTTTTATATTAACCTTTCCGTAATATATCAAATATATACATTCATTTATCAAAATATCAATTTTCAGTGTAGGCACCACCGACCAACTATACCCTGGAATGAGATATAAAACGAATATATATTTGCAAATATTCACCGATCCAAAAATTTTAAGATACAAAAAAGCTCCTATCGAAATTAGTCTTACATTTTATGGTTTCTAAATACCGTTTAGACATTGAAACATAATTTTTAAAAGCAATTTAAATTAGTTGAATGGTACTATTGGGGTCCTTATTGAGCGGCAAATTCAAAATTTGACATAGAAATTGCAATTAAACTTCCTACATAGCGATCAATAGAGCGCCTATATATTTTATATTTTATAGGTGTTTGATACTTATGAGGTCACCAGATTTGTCTTTATTTTCAGTATGATCGTATATCTTCATAAATAACTAAGCAATGATATTCGTCGCAATATAATTTTTATCTCAACTGAAATATGGAAGGGCGGGGGGTAATATGCAAGTAAAACCATTTCGGTATATTTATAGAAAGACGTCGATATTTGAACACGATATATTGTGCAACAAAAGAATATATGCATATATTCATATTTTAGAATTAATATATCCATATTTATTTTATATCGATTCATCATATCGTTGCCATCCCTAAATGCAATCAAATTAGAACACGTGCCAATTCAATGCAATGAAAAATATTGCCATCAGCTGATCGAAACAGCTCGATGTATGCATGCTCGCAATAAAAATTTGCATGCCACATGCATTATTTCATTAATGTAAAGTGGCTTTTTAAGAAATTTACGCAAGAAGGGATAAAAAACTAGTTAAGTAGGGTACTCAATCGATAGCTAATCAAAACAAGACGAGACCGCAATGACATCAAAATAGAAATTTTGAAACATTATTCCGACTATTTTTTGTAACACGAGTAACAATCTAAATCCATCAAATCGAGAATCGAGCATAATAGAAAAAAAAGTGGTTATGATCCTATTGATTCCGGACGCATTCTTTACAGTCGTACAGATATGACCAAAGAGTTTAATACATAGAGAAGACAAGCTGGCGATTTGCCGGGAGTCGCGGTTTAGTTGCCTTGGAGACGGTAGGCTCTTCGTCCTTGTCGCACACCCGGCACACCTCGTACCCTCTCTCTCCACTGTTTTACAAAGCAACACAGCCTTACCTGGCGCTCTTTGATTTCCAACAAATAACGTCAATTGTCGTCAATCGTCACCACCCCTCATGTACTATGCGACAAAGGGAGAACGAACCGTGTGAGAGGGATGAGAAGCCTACAGCCTCCCGCTGCTTATACATTACGCTTATGGAGCTTGTCTCCTCTATTCGTTAAACTCTTTGGATATGACAGTATTTGCGCAGATTTCATTGATCGTTTCATTGGCTGACTTTAAAAGTCCATGCGCGCTGAAGTGGCGCAGAATCTATTTAGATTTGGCGATTTCTTTTTAGAGCTTCCTTGTTTTGTTAATTATCTCCATAATTTTTATTTTACTTTTTCGGTCAGATGTGTACAAAATGTGTAGGTATATATGTACCTACTCTACAGTTATCACAGCATCTTTTGAGGTAGGTCAAGATCGTTCGTTGAAAGTCAGTAGGTGATTTCCGAGAAGGGCAAGGAGCATTTGCGCCGTTTTCGCAATTTATTTTCAATTGCAAAAACGCCGTAAATGTTCCTTGCCCTTCTTGGATTGTATTATTCGCTACTACCAAATATATTTTTGTACAATTTAGAAATATTAATAATAAATAAAGAAATCAACTGTATTATGTTACATGTATAACTTATTATTATCTATTAAAAATTATAGTAGGTAGAAGTTACACGTGTCGCATTCGTTTGTAAATATAATAAAATATTTTACGTGTTCGCCAAGCCGTAGTCTTGAAGCAGCCAATAAAATACTCGCTAATACTGCCATATCCGTACGACTGTAAAGAATGCTTATATGCGTTCCGGACGCATATACGCATTCTTTACTATCCTACGGATATGGCAGTATTTGCGAGTTTTCATTGGCCGTTTCAAAGCTATACGGCGGCTTGACGCCTATGTAAAATGTTATAATTTAAAGACTAATTTGACTCGTGTAACTTCTACCTATAATAATAAGATTTTTATTAAATATAATAATAAGTTACATGTAACGTAACAAGGTTGATTTCTTTGTAATGTTTCTAAATTATACAAACATATATACCTATTTGGCGGAACGTTTTGTTTGCAAAATCAAAACAAGAATATTATATTCCTTATAAAAAATTATACCCCCCCCCCTCTTTCCTTGTCTGCGACGCTAATACTGCCTGCGGCGCTGATAATTTATTAACAATTAGATAGCAAAATAAAAATCAACCTAACTAACCTAACCATCACACGAAAGAGTGAAATCATTATAGGAAAAGGAAGGAAAACATTTCTGCCGTCAAATAAAACCTTTTGTGAAAAAATACATTACATTTCAAAATTAAAAAAAAAAAATTTTGGCGTATGTACAGGAGTTGAACAGGGGACCTCTCGCACCCTAAGCCAAAGAATTTAACAAATAGAGGAGACAAGCTCCATAAGCGTAATGTAGATATAAGCAGCGGGAGGCTGTAGGCTTCTCATCCTTCTCACACAGTTCCTTCTCTCTTTGTCGCACAGTATGTGAGGGGAGGTGACGATTGCAATGGAATGACATTATGACAGATGAGATGACAATAGGTGTATACCAACCTGGGACTTATGGGTGACTTAGTTTTTCTACAAACTTTTAACCATTGTCACAAAAAAATAATTAATTAATATACAAATTAAACGTTATAAACAGAAGAAAAATTTGAGAAAACACGTGTAATTGTAAATAAAGCAGAACGCTATTCAAAACAAAGATTCAATGAAATCAAAGCGCGCCGGGTAAGGCTGTGTTGCTTTGTAAAACAGAGTGGAGAGAGAGGGTACGGTACCGAGATGCTTGTCTTCTCTATTTATTAAACTCTGCCTTAAGCGCGAACGTTATGCATGAACCATCTAGTCAGAAGCAACCGCTATAGCACGGAATAAATAGATAGTTAACGCATGGACTTTTAGGACGGATTGTATCAACAAAGTTTAAACGAAAACCAGCCTGATCAAAGATCAAAATCAAAAGTTACGATTGTTGCCACATTCGTAACCATAGAATTTGATTTTGGATCAAGCTGACTCTGGTTTAAACTTGGTTGATACAACCTGCCCTATAAGTCCTTGAAACGGCCAATGAAATACTCGCAAATACTGCCATATCCGTAGGACAGTAAAGAATGCTTATATGCATTCCGGACGAAGGGAAATGGAGTACGAACTGCCCTACACACAGCCAATATTTCCGAGAATCCACAGATTACACATCAAGTGTAAAAAAATACACAAACTTATAAACCTAAATGGTCTGAATCCGAATGAAAAAAAATTGTATGTTGTTCTGTGCTTTGTCAATATCTAATGCTTGTAAGTTCTTGTGTTTGTCGCCTTCTTGTGAGATCAGGAATTACCACTACGGCGCGCGGCGCTGGCGCTGGTATCACAAGCAAGTGGCAATATGGCCGGAACTGGCGCAAAATCTTACCACTTGTTTACAAAACATGGTGTTATGTATATAAATACATTTCATATGTGATATAGAAATAAATATGCATTATTCGAAGACAAGCAAAGTAAGTTTTTCGTAATCTGTGAGTTAGCATAATAATAATAATATAATTATTTTATTTGATAGGTTTTGTTATCTGGAAAGAAGAGAATGCAAAATAATTAAAATGTTTAAACGTAACTAATGGCATAAAAAAAAATAGAGGCACGGACAAAACATACTTTATTTGCCATAGAACAGGTACCTACTCATTCAAGATATGCACATGTAACACAAAATGTAAGACAAATTAAAACCCAAGGATCATCAAAATTACCATTTATCTGCCTATCTATAATGAAGGTGTTTGAAAAGGGAGAAATGTTTAAGACCGTTTTTTTTGTTAAGGTAGGTTTTTGTCATTGGCATAATGTTTGGGTGGTTCATCTTATCCTTTATTTTTTTAGGTATGGTAAACAGAACGATGGTAGTAGCTTATTGAATGGTAGTAGTTTAGCAGTCTATAGAGTTCTTTCACAGAAACAAGTTTCAGAGATGGTATTATAAAAAAGGCAGGCCCCGCATGGTTGGTTGTCACAGTGTTTGTCATACCTGTGCTCGGAAGCTGTAGTCCTCTATTTTGCATAGATGTAGTCTTGTTTTGCTTTACTCTCAGGAACCCAACTTGTGCCTTTTGCTCTATATGGGTGTGCTTAGGAGATACATCAAAAGAATAAATATGGAAATAGAAAATTGTAAGTACTTAATTATATACATCAATCATACCAAACTTATAGCATTCTAAGTTATAAAAGTGTGCAGCCGAGCTATGAAATGCCATCAACAAGTGAATCCCTTTCTTCTACACTATCGACATGCGGGCAATTACAATGACGTCTGTCATTAAACTGTGTACCTCCTTCCGTTTCATTTTAGTGCAGCTGTATGATGAAGATAGAGAAGTACAACACTGTCGAATGTTTGGCTTCCACTTTTGGAGAAACTGTCTTTCCACCACAGTTTCTTCAGTGACTGTTTTTCAATGAGCGAGCCTCTCCGAAAAATTGGACGCCGGCATGTTTGACTCGAAACGCTGCCAAAACCGTTAGTTACGAAAAAAATGGACGTAAATAATTTTATAGAAAATTAAATTTTCTATAAAAAAGTTAGTGGTAGCACACTGGACGAATGTAAATTTTGTATTCAACTTTCAAATCACTCTCACGTCTAAAGTATTGAAGATATATGTATGCTACCACTGACTTTTTTTATAGAAAATTAATTCTCCATAAAATTGTCTATGTCCATTTATTTCATAATTGTAACGGTATTAGGTGTTTTCACTATATGCAAATTAGCTTTTTCGATATTATTAAAATGAAGTACTTAATGTATTAAAGCATTTTCCTGTATTTAAAGACCAATCCGTCGTCTTAAATTAATATTTCAACAAATAATTAACATAAAATTTGAATATTTGAACAGTTACGCGAAACATGCCATTATTGGTGGTGACATTGGTGACGTCATCGATTACATCCAACGGTAATATCGCATGTAGGTAGTATATAAACACAGCATTTTTAAAAACTTTTAGTACGTTTTTACCTGTGATTTAATTCGAAATGGGTAATACAGGATTCGTAAGAGCTACTTTAGGAAATTTACCGGCAGTGGATGTGTTCATGATCGCAGAATTTATGAAGAAAGATGAACGTTTCAACATAGCAGAAGTGAGGGGCTCTAAAGCTACAACATAAGTACTAAAATTTTTTATTCTCTCTGTAGTCTATTGATTCCTATATTATGATTATTGTATATAGTTGCTCAATATATACATACAAGGTTGATATTATATAAACATAACCTATAAATATTGCTCATAAACTTGTAATGTAAACAGGGTTAGGTAGCTAGTTATTCACTATTTTAGACTAATACTCGCATAATAATTAAGTTTTAAACTTATATTACTTATTCAACTTACTTTGAAATGATCCGCACAACAGAAAAATACTGTTGTAGATGGATCACATCTAGCGGCTTTAATTCACTTTATCTTGCGTTGTTTTTGTTTTGGTACTGTCACGAAAACCTTTTCAGGTGCTTTCTTGGATGCATTTTTGCATCCTGGCACAAAACACCACTTACTTTCCATTATAAAATGTTAAGGACGTACCGTTTTCACGGTAAAATTTAAATTCAAATTTAAAAAGGCTTATTTTAAGGAATAAATCGATTGCTTGGGAAAATTTAATTTTTTTAACCATAATTAAGTATTATCTTTACAGTCAAAGAGATTTTAAAATTTGTGAAAACACCTCGGAAAACACTGAATTGGCAGAGTTTCGAGTCAAAAGTTCCGGTGTCCAATTTTACTTGTGGTTTTTGTTTGCATAGTAGCCGGTAATTTAGATAATAAACAAGTGAAAAAAACTACATTTTGATATGCTTTTTATTCAATTTGTTGGGATGATTCACATTTTCAGCAGAGGGTCGCAAGATGACTCAGTGCCTTGACATGTTTTATTTTCCTTTTTTTTTGCATTGACTAAAGTAAAAGCTAACTACATTTTGAAACACTGAAAGGGTATCGGTTCTATTTTTATTTAGTAAATGAAAATAAGGAAATGAATGATGATATTTTAAATACAACATTATCACTTATCAATTTGTAATATTTTTTTAAATAATTCTATGGAATGCATTTTCGTAAATAACTCGTTTATTTTAAGTTTTTCGAAAAAACTCTATCTTAGATTTTTTGTCCAAAAAGGTCCATGCCTTATACTGGTTATAGAGGTCGATCGACAGAATAGTTAATTTTCGATTTTTATTAGGAAACTGTTTGGAATTTGTAGAATTTATCAAAAAAATAAAGTTTTCCAGGATTTGTAGATTCGCTTTTGTTTTCTCAAATTTCTCACAAATGTCAACTAATAGACCTAATCGAGCCCTACAATTGCCATTTTTGAAAGTCAAAATCGGACCTTGGGTTCGGGAGTTATTAATTTCTTTGAAAAATCATACTCGGCCCTGGAAAACATACTTGCGGTCAACGGATTCGGGCCGCCAGCAATAGGCTTGATTTGTGGCCGGGAACCTTTGATCCCACCAAGTCTCATCGAAATCGATCAATATTCTGGACAGTTATCGTGCTTCCTAGCCCGATTTCGAGAAAACCAGTTTTTTGCAGAAAAAATCAATTTTCATTTGTTTTTCGACATAGCCTCTGGTATACTTATTTGTAGAGCTTTACCAGCGGCACCTTTTTTGAAACGTCTCGATCCGACTACCCGTTATCGAGTTATTAAATTTCTCCCGAAAAACTCGAAACGTCTATATCGGGTACTTCCGGTTTCCGAACGGAGCCGAGCTTCCGGCGGTAAGGTTTTCTAAAGATCTCCTATTAACCACGCAAGTTTCATTGCAATCCGAAAACGGATTAAGGGGGCTGGGCGTGACAGACAGACAGACAGACGGACGGACGGACGGACGGACGGACGGACGGACGGACGGACGGACGGACGGACAGACCGACCGACCGACCGACCGACCGACCGACGGAATTTTCTAAATTCGCTCTCGAATCGATAGATATGACTTTCACATCGATCTGACGGTTTTTTCGGGTTTCGATGGTCCACCGGAAAAATGCTAAACGTATACTACATTTTTTTTCAAAATGTAGTAACAAGCTAACCATTATACTCTTCGCCGATTTACTACACTTGTTACTACATTTTGAAAAAAAATGTAGTATACGTTTAGCATTTTTCCGGTGCACCGTCGAAACCCGAAAAAAACGTCGGATCGATGTGAAAGTCATATCTATCGATTCGAGAGCGAATTTAGAAAATTCCGTCCGTCGGTCAGTCGGTCTGTCGGTCTGTCTGTCTGTCTGTCTGTCTGTCTGTCTGTCACGCCCAGCCCCCCTAATCCGTTTTCGGATTGCGATGAAACTTGAGTGGTTAATAGGAGGTCTTTAGAAAAGCTTAACGCCGGAAGCTCGGCTCCGTTCGGAAACCGGAAGTACCCGATATAGACGTTTCGAGTTTTTCGGGAAAAATTGAATAACTCGATAACGGGTAGTCGGATCGAGACATTTAAAAAAAGTAATGGTGCCGCTGGTAAAGCTCTACAAATAAGTATACCAGAGGCTATGTCGAAAAACAAATGAAAATTGATTTTTTTTGCAAAAAACTGGTTTTTTCGAAATCGGGCTAGGAAGCACGATAACTGTCCAGAATATTGATCGATTTCGATGAGACTTGGTGGGATCAAAGGTACCCGGCCACAAATCAAGCCTATTGCTGGCGGCCCGAATCCGTTGACCGCAAGTATGTTTTCCAGGGCCGAGTATGATTTTTCAAAGAAATTAATAACTCCCGAACCGAAGGTGCGATTTTGATTTTCAAAAATGGCAATTGTAGAGCTCGATTAGATCTATTAGCTGATGTTTGTGAGAAATTTGACAAAACAAAAGCGAATCTACAAATCCTGGAAAACTTGATTTTTTTGATAAATTCTACAAATTCCGAACAGTTTCCTAATAAAAATCGAAAATTAACTATTCCGTCGATCTATCTCTATAACCAGTATAAGGCATGGACCTTTTTGGACAAAAAATCTAATATAGAGTTTTTTCGAAAAACTTATAATAAACGAGTTATTTACGAAAGTGCATTTCATAGAATTATTTAAAAAAATATTACAAATTGATAAGTGATAATGTTATATTTAAAATATCATCATTCATTTAGTTATTTTCATTTACTAAATAAAAATAGAACCGATGCCCTCTCCGTGTTTCAAAATGTAGTTAGCTTTTACTTTAGTCAATGCAAAAAGAAAAAAAAAAAAGAAAATTAAATCATGTCAAAGCACTGGGTCATCTTGCGACCCTCTGCTGAAAATGTGAATCATCCCCACAAATTGAATAAAAAGCATATCAAAATGTAGTTTTTTTCACTTGTTATTTAATCTACCTCTGGTTTAGTATGTCTTATATTTTTTATATTAAAATTATATCTTGTATTTGATTAGCTTGATGTATATCTTTTTCGGTCAGTTTTAAATGAAAATTCTCATATTTCCATACATTTCGGTTTAATAACCATCGTCAGAGGAAAGAAATTATTTTGATTTAATAAAAAAAAAAATTCATTTTTATAACATTTTATGTCTATTTCTGTTAGATGTTTTAACGCAACTCTACTCAACAGAAATAGACATAAAATGTTATAATAATATATTTTTTGTTTTTTATTAAATCACAATAATTGTTTTCCTGACGATGGGTATTAAACCGAAACGTAAAGAAATATGATAATTTTAATTTAAAACTGACCCAAGATATACATCAAGCTAATTTGATATCAACGGTCAAGAAAATACAAATATTTATATATCTTGTATTTGATAAATCCAATACTGTAACGGTCTTATAAAAATAAACAGGTTATTAAAGTTATTATATTTTATTAGACATCTTGCAAGAAAAATACTATTTATTTGATACCATTAAATATAAAAAAAAACATCTAATACTTCACAACATAAACAAATGGTATTAAAAAGGTGATTTGAACATATTCCTATTTTTTTTATTTGCATTATTGTATGTATTACAAACAAATATCTTTATTTTGACCCAATCCAGATGACTTAAAATCTCTTGTTCCTCCCTTAAAAGCTTGTTATATAATTGTTGCACATTCTATAGGTTACTCTTCGCCGTTTTTTTTTTGTAAATGATATTAGTTCAAACATTTTTTGTTTAATTACAAACCAAAAAAATTTTTTTTTTTTTCGTTTAAAAAATTAATGACTTTTTATTTATTGATTGATTTTGTTCAAAAACAATAGGGTTCTTCCTCTAGCTAACACTAACTTACTGTCCAAATTTCAATAGAATCTGACTTTTTGTTCCTAATTTATCGTGCTTACAAGAAACATGACGGACGGACAGACAGACAGACGGACATTTTGAAAGTTGTTCAGAATTCGATCACCAACACAGCGATATGAAAATTTTTTCTCTACGAGCAATATTACCGGTTTTAGAAATGTGCCGATCGAATGCAATATACTCTTCGTTTTCTATTTACGAAGACTATAATAATAATGTACTATTCTGTTTACAGGCAAGTGTACATGCCTGTTGTTGAATAAGATTTAACTAACAAGAAATAATCAATAAGACATCAACCAATCCAATTTAATCAGCGAATTATCTACATTATTAGCTGCATCTTTGGGGTAAAAGCAAAATTCTAATAGCTATTTTCAAGTTCTCGTCCAGCAGATGAACATCATGTCTTTATTAGATCGAGCGCTTCTCTGTTTTACGACTTAGAATGCTATAAGTTTGGTATGATCTTTACATTACCTTAAGTCTATTTGGAAATAAAAAATGAGAGTTGTAAGAGGTCATTATGGATGCAAACACTATAAAATCATAGTCAGTCAGATTGCTTATTAGCATGTAATTTATTTCTATTATGTATTATATTGATGAGCCTGTACTGTTAGAGAAAGTTAGTCTGAAATACCCGTATTCCGACATTTCTACCTGCTTCGGTTCAATCTCTTGCGATCTGTCATTGTCTCTGCCACTGGACCTCTCTTAAAACCAGTTATGATGTGAATAAATGTGAAAGATTTTCTAGTTTACATTCTAAAATTTCAATGGAAAATTAAAATATGTATAATAATTTATTCTAAAATATGTATATATTCTTGTAAATATATTTTATTTTGTACTACCCAAATACCACAACATCTGTAAAAAACTGCGTCAATGTTACGGCAGCAAGTATTAGCAGTTATTTGATTATAGCAGCTACTTGCCACAATAGGTAACTGTTGTAGTATAATAGGTACGTTGTGACCACGCTGTAACAATCAAAGTGGTACACCATATTCCTGCTTTGAAAATGTTGCTATAGCTTTTTAGCTGCAACCATTTAGCTGGGGATAGAACTAGACTACAGAGACTGAGTTGTATATTTCTGGTATTTTAATGTAGTGAATGTAGATACGTCTGCCGATACTCGTATTACGATACGAAACAGTGTTCTCGCTCTGTCTTCTAACGGCTGTATATCAGCGCATGCGTAGAAGGTATATAACTTTAGGCGGCGGTTACATAGCAGATATACCATCCATCGGAGGGGATGTAAAGCAGTTGGTCCCTTGTCTATTAAATGTTAGGCAAATAAAAGATCCCTACTCTTCGATAGAGAAGAGGTTTGGCAAAATTTTCAGGTTGGGGGTAGCTCGTCTCCTGGCGTCAGTGATAGGCCTCAGTAGGGGAAATATTCCCACTTTAAATAAGCGAGAAAAAAAAAAGAAATTTCAAAATAATATGGCTTTAAATACCGAAATTAAATAATGTGTTGCTATGTAACGGCTTTAGTGTACAATTCTTTCTATTATAAACTATTTAGCTGTAAAATTACCTTTAATAGATTTAAGAAAACGAATGCATATACTTTATTAGATATGTACTTATAAAAATTTCAAGGCAATTTTAAAGACAAATTGTGAATAAAATTACATGCTGTTATAATTTTTTCTTTAAATATCTAAGTACCTGATATTTCGCACGTACGAAGCGCATTATAAATTTTCTGTTTATACAAAACTGTTAATCTCCTCAAAATTATAATTTTTTATTTCTTTCGCCAGGAAATGATTTCAAATTACTTATTTCTAAATGTTATGTCAACTAATGAATATTACAACACATTTTTATTTCAAAAACCAAAGTAAATGGCAATAAACATAATATTAAATATTATTCAAAATGGCTGCCCTTGCCCTTCTCAGCTCTCGATGTTTGCAGAATATTTGGGCCCTAAATACAGTGAGCCATTTATGTAAAAAAATGTAAATAACAACTGATATGTAATCATACAGCGTATCCAGCTATTTAGGTTTTGTTTGGGTGAAATTCATCTTCAAAGGCTATTTGACAGCCGAAGGCAGTTAAAGAGGAAGAGAAATGTTTAGAGGTTTTCCTTAAATCAAATGCCTCGGATATCTTAGAGCCCAGATGGCTGCTAATTCTAGTTCCATAATAGGGTGTGTGCACTATTTTTTTTTTAATCGAAAATTATAAAGTACTCATGGTATATAGTATAGCTGAAACAATTTTTCGGCAAAAAAAAAGTTTTTAAGTAATTTTAAAAGAAATTTAGTTTTGAATTAAATATTCGCCACCAAAAAGGGCAAACCTATATCCTATACATATGTGACGTCACTCATCATATAGATGTAGCAGTATTGAGTTTACTACAGTGGTAAGCTATACAACTTATCATCTACAATCTGTCAAAAACACGTTCTACAACTTAAGTGAAGTTAGCAACGCGTTGCCAGCAACGCATTACAAACTTCACCCTTTTAATTTAACTTGGCAATGGAAATAAGTTTTGAGTTTGATGATGTCACTGAACTGAACTTGATTGAATAAAAACTTTTTATTTGGACTAATATTTTTTATTGGTGAAGTTAACAACATCATTTGATACGAAACATTTTCCTGTTGAAGAAGCTCTGTGTCTCACATCACTTTTAATTTTACATGTCACATATTTACTACGAAAGAATGGTTTGGCCTGCACCCCCACACTTTTAGCTGTATAATTTGACCTATGTCTTGTTGATAAAATTGTTCTAACACATGTTCGTCTGCATCTAATCTGACCTGATCAGTGCTCGTACTGGGTTGATCAAAATTTACAACTGGTGATAAATATTCCTGTTCATTATATATCGTTTCCATATTTTTAGCCAGCACAATTTGAATATCATCTTGTTGATAAACATGTTTCATCACATGTTCGTTTAATCTGACCTGCTCAGTGCTTTTGGATTGATGACAATCTGTAACGGGTGATACATCTTCTAATATAATGGAATTCGTGTCCTGCATTAAAGCCTACTCAACTAACTGTTCTCTTTGTCGTTTTAAAGGGAGAGATCGTTCTGGTGCAGACGCGCATCTCTTGTTTCTGGTTGGTAGGCAAATATGCGTGGAACTACATCCTCCTTCAAAATCATATATCTTCCCATAAGTTTGTATCGCATGTAATTTTTCATGTCTTCCTCAAGCTGAAAATAATAAAGAAGTATATTTATATCTAGTAATAATATATAACATAGGTGGGAGTTCATAGGGTTAAATACATATAACTAAGTAATTAGATTATTAGTTACAATTCAAAATACATATCATACCATTACAAGCATAATTCTAAGGGAAGTATATACCTAGTATGATCTATTTACAATATTAAGGGTAATGAGTCATTTAGCTATTGTCGATTAGTTTCTACCATAATAACAAATAAATTGTACTTACATTAAAATGATATTCACAACAACAAAATGTCCATTTCGATTTGGGAACATTGCGATTCTCTGCTTCAAATCATTTCATTCTTCGTGAATAATTGGTTTTAGGAACACTTATAAAGTTATTATTTGGGGCATTTATAGAAGTATTTCTGCATGTTGGCACAAAACACCACTTATTTGCTACTCCACTCATATTTCTGACTTATATTAATGACATTAATAATATCTGACATATTGCTTTTAACATTGGCTCAAAACTTATTTCCGTTGTCTCCCGTTGACGCCACGTGACGTCATCTTCTATATCAATATGTGTGTGTGAAGTAGCAACCCGTTGCCAGCAAAGCGTTGCCAACTTCACACATAAGATGTATGACGTCACATGGTGTTTTCGAAATCATTCAAATATTTGAATTTCTGGTCGATTTGTTTATTAAATATTTATTTTAATCTCATGATATGATTAATATGAATGCATTTAGGCTTTCATATTTATGTATTACTTGATATTAATGCATCATTTGAAGTGAATTGTTATATAGTGCACACACCCTATTGTATCATTCCTCTTTGGTTTCGAGAGGCTTCTACTGATGTAGACAGAATGCGGCTGAGCGCCCTCCCAATCCTGTAATTATATCGTGCCAATACCTATAGTGCACATGTCCACTTGCAGCTCACACCCCTTATTTGAGTTAAAGTGCTGAAGAACTGGTCAATTTCTCTGTTAAGTCATTAAACATCATTTATGTTCGAGAGCCCCCAAATAAAGCCAGTTTAATTTTTTATGGCGATATTATATAAAGGTGTGGCAAGTATAGAAAATATTTTGATGATTTCTATAACAATTACATAAACCAACGAAGTGTTGGACATCACATATTCTTTGTTTCCGGGAACTCTATTACCTTTAGCTTGTCCCTATCTGGGGCTATATCTACCTTGCTCACGACATGGCCTAATAATTTCACTTCGGGTTCTGCATAGATGCATTTGCTACACTTTGGTGTGAAATCTGCATCTCACAAACACTGAAAAACTTTTCCTAATTTTCCTGGTGTTCCTTCCATGTTCTCGAGAATACAACTATAATGTCAAGATATATCAGAACATCTGTCCACTTCCCGCAAACACTTTAGGATGAATTATTCTAGAGTGGACCAGGCAGCTGGAATTATATGCATCACAGTGGATTTTATAGATGCCGACTTGAGACAGGAATCTCCTTGGAATTAAAATTTCCCTTCCATGATTAATTCACAGTGGCATGGTACGTATAATTTTATCGAGCCTGGCATTATATAAGCTGACTCTTCCAATGATTGTACAGGATGCGGCAGAAAGGATAGATAGTATTTATACACGAACGGAGTGGAGTAGAGAGTTGTTGAGAAAGTCTTTCAACTCGGAGAAATACGCCATTTGTTAGTCACAATGGTTATCTGGACGAGATAACATTGTGCGTTCTCAGTCGAGGAATATTTGAAATTGGATGAGTCTCTGGATGGGGATTTTTGAAATAATATAAATAAGGTCATTAAAAAAATGAGAATAACTCGACTATATTTTAAGTAAAAAAAATATATTACGAAAAATTAAAGCTTGCATGTTGCCATTAAACAACCGAAAAATGGAAATCATGAAAAAATTATCATTTTAAAAAAATTGTGTCATACAGGTGACATCATTTTCCTGCAATGAATTGCTCCAACCGTTCTGAAAGTTTCTCATTACTTTTTCCATCAAGTTAATGCCAATTCTCCGAATTTCTCTTGTAATGGAGTCTTTCAAGTCTTGTAGAGTTCTAAAATTCTGAACCTATCTGACGATTGTGTCAAGTTTTGGGACCGGACCATGACGACGAATATTGAAATGTTCGTTGCACAACAATCACAGATTTAGCTGATTTCAAATACTCCTCGACTGCGAACGCACGACGTTCTCTCGTCCAGATGACCATTGTGACTAACAAATGGCGTATCTCCCCGAGTTGAAAGACTTTATCAATAACGCTCTACTCCGCTTCGTTCACGTGTACTACCCATCCATTCTGCCGCACCCTGCATTACATTTTGACTTACTAATTTTGTTTGATTTTTAGGGTAGAGATACAGTGTGCCTGTTTACTGCCACTATCAGTTGTGTTCACCGTTTACCTATGCCACTTCAGTGATCTTCTGACTTTGGGAAAACCTGCAGATGGATCTGATTCTAGGTTAGGACTGCCAAGTATCTTGATGCTTCTGAGTTGTGGTTTAAAGCTTATAAAAATCGGGTTCTTTTTTAACTGCAGCTTTAGAGCAGATTTGATCATTTGTTTTTCTTTGAACCTCTCATGTGACTATAATTTTATCAATCCTAAGAGCGTTTAAACCACAGTAACCCCCATAAAATTTATAAATAAATAAACAAAAACTAAAATTAAATTTAACTGACTGCGGTGGGCAGCATGCAATTACCTCACAAATTTGTATCCGTTTGAGACATTATTAATTCCGTTCATTAGAGTACGACAGACAACGAAAGTCATGAGAAATTTCCTTATGGTGCAAACTTCACTAAATAACTAAATATGTATTTTACAATTGGCGCAAGTATTTGTATCAAGCGAATATTTTTTTATCAATTACTTAGCACTTATTAATGGAATAATACGATTTGACATCATCCTGGTTAATGCACGTAAACCTGCAGGCTATGTCACTGGGCATGACAAACAAGTACTAAGCTGATTTCTTCATCTAATTACTGCTTAGTAATTACAAAAATACTATCGGCATACTTCCTATTTAGTGGAAATCCAGAGACAGACAGACTCTTAAGACATGACTAGTAAATATCAAGTTGATTTTTTTAAATAATAGTTTATTTAATTTATAAATTTAAGTTGCACGATTAAGAAAAGTTCTCATATAACTGTTTTTGTCTGCCTTGCTCTAAGGAACAGAACTAATCAAGTCTCTAACTGATACTACGAGTGTCAGGTAATTACACGCTGGCTCCTATATTATAAATACCCGAAAGAAAGAAAAATTGTGCCCCTTTGTAACGAACAAAAATTGAAATAAACTGATAATTGTAAATTCTATTTTCATAAAACTATGCTATTATTTTTATTGGCTGTATTATCCTATTTTATCGTTAAAATTTATTTTACAGGAAGAAATAGAATATTTATTTAAAAGTAACAAATAACATAGAGGGTAACTTTATTTCAATTTTAACAAAATGCTACACATTATTACTCTGATTATGAATCTATTGCTAGGGAGATATGAAGAGGACATATCTCACTAGCAGTGAACCACCCTGTTCAAGAACTAAATGTGAAATCTCCAAAATCATCATAGAATTTCTTGACCTTAATTGGGAAATCATAATATAATTTGGAACTGTTCTAAATATTTAGGAAATGCAGCAATTATCTGTTTAATTTTGCATTAGTTATGTGTTAATGTTTAAATTTAAGTTTAGAATAAGAAAATTATTTTTATATAATTTAAATATAGTTGTAATTGTAAAGTAAAATTGAGTTTTTTCTATTTTTATTACAATTTATTGAAGTGAGAAGTAGTAAAACATTTATCTGCACTATTCCATGAACAAATTATCTAGTTCAATCACCAATATTCATAATGTGTAATAACTTTAATATCTCATTTGTGCGATACTCACCATATCAAAGAAATTCTCATTATTGCAGCTCTTAACCTATGACTAGTTTTAACTATTTGTTAGTTTTGTCACCCATTGGTTTCACAAGTTGTACTTATTGAATTTGATTGTTACTCTTAGTACATTTACATATATTTTACTTCTTAGTATCTACTTTTTAAATTAATTTATATGTAACTTATTGGAAGTAAATTGCTTTATTTTTATATTATTTTTAATACATTATGATTTTCCTACTCTTGACACCATTCTCACTAATATTTACATTAATGGGTTCTATTACCGCTTGCATAAATCCCATTAGCTCATTCTGGAATTAGTAGTGTATGGGCCTAGCGGTATTAAAAGTTTAAAAACTCTTTAAAATCATTTTTGTTGGACATGAACAGCTACAGTGTTGACGAATTTTTTACAAAATGCGTGACTACTTTTCTATAGTTTTAGTTATAATATTTGTTTAATCGTTCACTGTTCACATGTTTTTCTCTTTTGTGTGTATATGTTGTACAATGTTATTTGTGACATTTTCTTTGTATTTCTACAGATAATGTTTCTTAACTGTACTTGTACTTTTTCTGAAATTAATAAATATTATTATTATTATTATCATTATTATTGTTGGATGTAGATCAAATTCTCCTGAGTAGACCTCCACCTCCTCTGACACGGTTCATTTTTGACTCACCACTGTAGATTAGCACGACTTGTTAGTCCCTTATTGGAACGGGACGACAGAACTGTGTGAACACAACTCTGTCAATCTCACACGGGTGCCCGGACACAGACGTGTGGAGGCAACGAGGTGGGGGCCATATAAAGGCCCTGGATCTGCTGGTAAGAGACCGGGTCATCACTCAATCAGAAGGTGACCAGTGTCTCCCCATCTACAGGTTCACTATTCCATACTCAGTTGTGTTACCCAGTCCAGAAGATCATCTTCTAAGTCCTGGAGGTCTTGAATTGTACACCGATAGATCTAAGACTCAGGAGGGAACTGATGCTGGCAAACCAAGGGCTCGTATATCGGTGCCACTTGGAAAGTATCCCAGTATATTCCAAGCAGAAGTATATGCCATAGTGGCGTGTGCAAGCGAGAATCTCAGCAGAAATTTCGTCAACAAACATATTTACATATGCAGCGACAGCCAAACAGCCTTGAGGGCTCTTGCGTCAGACAAGGTGACCTCAAGACTGGTCTTAAACTGTCGGAATATTTTGACATAACTGTGTGAACCCAACTGTGTCAATCTCATATGGGTGCCCGGACACAGAGGTGTGATAAAGAAGCAGACTGGCCGGCGGTAGAAGGAGATACAACTTCTTTTCCTGCCCCCGAGCCAGCCTTCGGTCTGCCAAGTGGCTGCTTGGGCTCGATGGAGAAAAAAATGAGATTTATAGCAGGCTTCATAACAGGACACTATGTCCTCTGAATAAACATCTTCACACAATGGGGTTGAAAATCAACCCTATGTGTCAGATGTGTGGAGTGGAGGGTGAACCACCACTCATATTCTATGCAGTTGCACACCTCTAGGTGCGTCAAGATATAGGCATCTTTAAAGGCGATTTCTACAGCCAGAGGAACCACAGGATCAACCCTGAATGCTGCGGATGCTATAGATCTGCTCACGTTTGTAATATAATAGTCCCTTATTCCTGATATGCTCAATGTTACGTTATAGTTTTTGCTGAGATTATATAGAGGAGGGATACAATTGAGTATATTCTGTATTACAGCTGTAGATGTTGTTTTCGTTGTTTCTATAAAATAGAAAAGCCAGCCTCTAATTGAGAAGCTACTTTTTGCCAACAGGCAATGACTGCGTAGCAATGTACGGGTCTTATCACAGCAGTGTACACAGTGTACAGCCACAGAAAAATAATGAGTGAAAATCCCAGGATCTACCTACTGCTCTGTTAACACTGCCAGAAAACCACACATGCTGTGTTAATTTTTACTCTTCCATATGTCTTCTAAATTAAAGTGTGGGCAAGCATGGCCTTCTTGTACTTCACTTCACTCTGTAAATGGAGCTAATGAAATACCATTATCGGGGCGGTTAACTAAACACTCTCATATGACCACGAAATATTCTATATTTGCCATGTAGCACAAACCTCCTTTGGCTCAGATATTTATTATATTGTATGAAATATAGATATAATCTAATGTTTAATTAAGATACTTTTAATATAACAGTATGGTTCATGGACCTCCAATATGTATGCAAATGACTTGGGTTACTGACTTGAAAGCTCCTGACATTAGGCAAGTAGTCTATTACAGGCAATCTACCATTTTTTAGTAATGTTCGTATTGTAATTGCAAATTGTTTGTCACAGTTAATTACAATCTACTATAAAGAAAATGTTTTCAGTCATACCACTAATAATAACAATCACATAAAATAAAAGTACCATATTTCTTTGTAATTATTTCTATATAACTTCTATAGCTATAACTGTATTCTACCAAACACGGTGCTTAAATAACAACCATATCCACAAGAGCTAAAACTTAGCAAAGATGCAAACCCCCCTCTTATGTCTACTGAACGGTCCCAATGAGGTCTTGAGGACCTCAATAGTAATGATACATCGCAAAAAACTTCAAAGGCCCATAATTCAAAAACTATAAGAGATTTTTCAAAAAACTGTACAGCTATGGAAACGCCAAACATTTTTCTATCAGATGAGCTGAAAAAAAAGTACCCTATATTATATTTTCGCGGTAAAAAGTGGAGGGGATTTGGTGGGGATTGCGCCCCCAAAGGTATCGCTTGACATATATATATATATATATATATACAGAGATTAAAATTAGACGACTGTCTAAGTTAACAACAAAAATTTTTTAATTTAACTTCAGTGACTGCATCCCTGAAGTTAAATTAAAAAATTTTTGATATATATATATATATATATATATATATATATATATATATATATATATATATATATATATATATATATATATATATATATATATATATATATATATCATTTCTGTGTATAAATTTAAACATGTAAATAGGTACATAGGGTATATACAATCAGAAGATGGCATATGTCAAAACATATTTATATTTACAGTAAAAAGCTGCCTTTGAGTAAAATAATTTTCAAGTGATTATAAATTAGGTCGATCGAATATTTTCATCTATTTACTTACTATATGAAAATATTTTTTCGTTCTTTTACAGAATTAACAATAGTTGTAACAATGACTTCAGAAAGGTTGAAGTCATTGAGTTGTAATTAGTTAGTAACTGTCAATAGTAATGCGATACCTAGGGCAAGTAGTAGTGGAATCAATAGAGGTTTTCATTTAGGAAAAATTCCGGGAAGCGGTTACTTTTGAGAAAACATCTCTGAACATGTCAGGAACAACATAAAAGTTACCAACAATAATCCTTGAGCGTCATTGGTTAAACAAATTAGCTGCAAAATATTTTTTGTCAAATATCTCTTAAAATATTTTTTTCTCAAAAAAAAAAACTAATTGCGCCATTCGAAAGTATGAAGTTCGAAGTTCTTCCTACGATCAAAAATTTGGGCTCCACATTCTTTTGCTTAGCGCACGACGCGGCGACACGCGTAGCGTGCGGACAGCCTCAGACGCGCTACACTAAATTTATTGTAACTTTTGAACTTAAGGTCAACAAAGCTCACATCAAAGAAAAAACATTATTGGATTATTATATTTTCAAACATTAAAATTAATGTAGGCATCTAGGAATAATATAGTACAAAAGCGTACAAGGGCCACAATAAATTTTATATTTTATTTCCTTAAATTCCGACTTCAAACTCGGAATTTTGTAAAATTCCGACTTCAAACTCGGAATTTTGTTAAATTCCGACTTTGAACTCGGAATTTTGTAAAATTCCGACTTTAAACTCGGAATATTGTTAAATTCCTACTTTGAACTCGGAATTTAACTAAATTCCGAGTTTAAAGTCGGAATATAACATAATTCTGAGTTCCAAGTCAGAATTTAAGAAATACCCATCTGTAACTATACACATGAGGCAATTTATGTTAGCAGTAGCGGGGAAATCAGAGCTTGGGGACAATTACTTCCACTGAGCGGATGTGGAAGTATTGCAAAATTTTCAATTTTTTTTTTAAATAGGTTTAGAATGCCATGTAAAGTCGAGATTTTAAGTTTGAGCGAAAACAAAATTTCTGTCAGTCTGTCTGGCGGTTGGTCTGTCTGTCTGTCTGTCTGTAACTGTTTTTGTCCGCCCGTTTTCTGCGGAGCGGTATAAGATATTGTCTTAAAATTTTATACACGTATATATCATATCGATATCTGGAACTGGATTGTTTTTTGAACATATCCGGTGGAGGGTTCGGGGGTAAATAGGGGTAAATAAGGGGAAATGAGTAAAGCAAGCTGGTGAGAGTATATGAACTTGAGATTTGGTGAATATAATAGCAGCCAGGGTCTTAGGTTTCTTTATCATATTTTTCAAATCCCCAACCACCTCTCCACTCCATTATTAAAGTGGTTGATAAAATAAAATTGAGATATTCACTTGAAACTTTGTATACGTAAGTATGTATTATATTAACATCTGACTGAGAGAAGATTCCGCTGAAGGGGTGGGTGTAAACTGGGAAAAATGAGTAGGCAAGATTCCAGAAACTTAAATTTTGGCGTATATGGTAAGGAACCAACGCCTCAGTTTTTTTTATGACATCATCTGCCCAAGTATTATTAAAATTCTATGGCCAATTATTTCCGCATACTAGAGTGCAATTATAGTCAAGATGTTTTCCTTGAAAGAGACTTAATTTTGGATGTGGAAGTAGTGATTCCTTAGGCAGGGGTTTTTTGTGCTGTCTCCCGATATTCGCACTAGGACTTTGCTTTTGTTTAATATGCTTGAAGTAGTAACACCACAAACATATACAGGTTACTTTGTTTGTATTGCAGCTTTGTTGTATAGTACTTATTTAAAATTTAAATATTTCAATGGGTTTTATTTATTTACTGTAAGAATGCACATTGCTCATTAATTTTTTATTTTACTTTAGTTGTATATTGTTTATAGTGTTCTACTTTTAAAATGAGTTTTGATTTTTATGATTCATAGTACACAGTAAATATAATATTCATATCCGTGTGTGCAAAAATATTTTCTATGATGATTATTAAATATGTTTGTTCGATTATATTTATATCTACCTTTGGTTAAATCAAATAATTAATCCGGTTTACTTGGTCAATGACCTAAATAAAAATCAACCACTACTGTTTAAATTTATTGATAAAATAAACTCTTACAACAGTTTGTAATTATTGAACGAACATAAAAAAAAAGAAAACTTATTTCTAAAAACATTTATGAAACATTGGTATGAGTTTAAAGTCGGAATATAACAAAATTCCGAGTTTGAAGTCAGAATTTAACAAAATTCCGAGTATAAAGTAGGAATTTAATAAAATACCGAGTTCGAAGTCGGAATTTAACAAAGTTCCGAGTTTGACGTCGGAATTTAACAAAATTCCGAGTTTGAAGTCGGAATATAACAAAATTCCAAGTTTGAAGTCGGAATATAACATAATTCCGAGTTTGAAGTCGGAATTTAAGAAACAAATATTTAATATTTATTGTGGCCCTTCTACGCTTTCGTAGAAACATAAGAGATTTCCGATTAAATCGTATTTCTAGGGCAAATGAGCCACGCGACGGTCCCCTTGAATCAGTAAAGATGCCACCAGCCCGCTTTCTATAACTGCAGCATTTATTATGTGCTTTAGAAATACGAGATCAACTTTAAAAGCTCTTCCATTTCTACAATTTAAGATAAAAACCTGGAACTTTCACACATTACTTTTAAAGCAATGTTTAAAAAGTGAAAAAAATCCCAAAAATATATTTAGCTTCTCGTAATTACTACGAAATAATCATATAATTTTCAACTTTTATATTAACTCCACCAAACTTTAATGTTGCAAAATTGCTACTTTACGAGCACCTTTAGTAAGTTTGCTTGCCCCCTTATTTTTAACACGTTTTGTTGTAAAGGAGTTTGATGCATATTTACATTCTTTGTGAATTACTGTTCTAATCAACAGATCTAAAATAAACATATTGTGACTTAAGCACTGATCATCCTTTAAAAAGTTGGGTAATTCTTGAGCAAGTTTTGCAATAATCTCTTTCTTTAGCAATTCAGATAACCCCTTTTCGACCAACATATTTTTAAAATTGTTTGCAATTACTTCCATACATATAAATGTAAACTGTTTCATCAATGAAGTGGGCGTCTTGAGGTTATATCGATTTTCAATTGAATAATTTTTATAAAATATTAAAGATTCATTCTCATTGTCTAAGTTTTCAAGCCCGCCCAAAGTTTTTTTTACACATTTCACAACCAAAGTTGTTTAAACATCGTCTGATTAAGTATTCCGCGAAGTATACAGCAGAACATTCCTCCAAAGTTACAGAACTTAATTTTTCAGATTCAATGATGGAAGATGATTTCTTCTCCTCTGCTATCTCTTTAAATTCCTCGACTTCTTCGGCATCTTCCTGATCATCATTATCGTCTTCTGCCTCCTCTTCTTGCTCATTTTCTGTTTCTCCTTCGTCAATTAATGGAGCGTCCTCGGAGTCGTCAGCATCCTCTTGTTCCATTATATTTGTATCCTCATCCGGTTCGCAATTGGAGTTTTCTGAGGTTGCATAAGATTGAGCACTGTTTTGGACTTAAATGTAGATTGGAACGTTCTTACAGTCGGGTTAACGTTGCAGCCGCCTCTTTGTCTAAATATTGAAAAGAGATTTTCAAGCGGGTCTTGGTTAAGCCTTCCAGTCAGTAGATAGTATAATATATCCTCTTTAGCTTTCTTTGTCTCAGGTGTTGTATTTTGGACGAGTTTCGCTTTTTTTTTCGCTTCCTTCTTCGTTTCCTTTTTGGCATCTTTCTGTAGCATTCGAATGGCCTTGATAGTCTGCCTCATTCCATTGAAACATGGAGGTCTTTTCTTTTCCTTCCCTGTTACATCCTTTTTGATGTGTTTCATAATTCTATATCCCTCTTGCAACGCATCCACAACTTCTTTATTTTTATGGCATAACGGCTTGTTCGCTGGCTTCTTGGAGTACAGGTGCCTGCTGCTAAGTGCATCAAATAACTTATCTATTGCTGCCACGAAGTCAGCCGTTGAGGCAGCAATCTTATTTGAATGCAACTGTTTTGTCTTTATCGCGGTTCGAATCGCTGCTGCCATGGTATTACTAAAAACTTGTGTCGCTAAATGCACACTCATTTTACTTCCCTCGCATACCGAAGGGAAGTATTGTATTCGAGAAAAAATCACCCTCCGAGATTTTTTCGGATTCTGACGTTTCAGAACACGTAGATTCCGAAAATATAGGTTTTTCAATTCCGTCAGTCTGTCTGTTTGTCTGTCTGTCTGTCTGTTGGTGTATTTACTAAAAAACTACTTGACGGAGAGCAGTCAAATTTGGTAGGTAGTTAACTCTACTGTCAGCGAAGAACTGGTAGAATTTTCATTGAAAAATATACAGGGTGGACCGTCTAAACGGAATAAATGGTGAAAAAAATTTTTTTTTGCTCAAATTTAAAATTTCCACGTTTCATGACGCGCTAAACCTGTTTCAGGAAAAAAAATGTTTTGAACATTTTTTTCAAACATTTTTGAAAAAATTTTTACCAAGATGAAAAAAATTTTTTTTGCTCAAATTTAAAATTTCCACGTTTCATGACGCGCTAAACCTATTTCAGGAAAAAAAAAATTTTTGAAAATTTTTTTCAAACATTTTTGAAAAAATTTTTACCAAGTTGAAAAAAATTTTTTTTTGCTCAAATTTAAAATTTCCACGTTTCATGACGCGCTAAACCTATTTCAGAAAAAAAAAAATTTGAAAATTTTTTTCAAACATTTTTGAAAAAATTTTTACCAAGATGAAAAAAAATTGTTTTTGCTCAAATTTAAAATTTCTACGTTTCATGACAGGCTTAACCTATTTCAGGAAAAAAAATGTTGAAAATTTTCTTCACCAATATTTTTGAAAAAATTTTTAGTAAAAAATGAATTTTTTTTTTCTTTCTTCAAATTTAAAATTTTCACGTTTCATGGCATTCTAAGCCTGATTAAAAAAAAAAGTTTTTTGAAATTTTATCACAAGATAGAATTTTTATCCACGTTTCCATGACATTCTAAAACTATTCAAACAAATTTAAAAATGTTTTTGAAGAATTTTTTTAAAAATTTGAAAACATTTTTAATCCATTTATGTATCACTACTATAGAACAGACGAAAAAATTTTTTTTGCTCAAATTTAAAATTTCCACGTTTCATGATATTCCAAACCAATTTCGGAAAAGAAATTTGCAACATTTTGTTACCAGTTTGGAAAAAAATTTAACACCAGAATGCTCAAATTTAAATGACATTCTAAACCTAGGTATTTCAGAAAAAAAATTTTGAAAATTTTTTCACCAACATTTTTCAAAAAGTTTTTACCACTAAAATAGATCGAATTTTTTTTTTATTTGCTCAAATTTAAAATTTTCACGTTTCATAGCATTCTAAACTTATTTTAAAAATACATCATTTTTAATTTTTAAACTTTTTTTAGCACTACTATAGAACAGAAGGAAACTTTCCTTTTTGCTCTAATTTAAAATTTCTACCTTTGACATTTTAAACCTATTTCAGAAGAAAAAAATTTGAAAATTATTTTACCATCTTTTGAAAAATTTTAAAAAAATTAATTTTTTTAACCACCACTATACTTCCACTCCATTACGTGAATGTTGGATTGAAAATGTGACAGATGGCAATAACATCTGGCATATGCACCTATTATACTTTTATTGAAAAATGTACAGGGTGGTCATCCCAAGAAATAATTCAGTCATGGTGGACATTTGTAAAGGTATTTGCGCAAGCCTGCCATATGTGGCACCTGCTATTTAGTATTAAACTTTTGCTGTTGGATGAGCAATCTGTATATTTTTTTGACCAAAACTTATCAAGTTTTCTTTGTAATAATAGCAATAACTCTACTCCGATTATTATTCTCAATGTCATTTCGTAATTATTATTGTTTTAGAGACTGCCATGAACGAGGGAAGTTCTGTGTAAATACCTTTACCGATTTTTTTCCCAGGAATTTGGATTAAGATGTTTGCTCGTCAATTTAATTAAAGTCCTAGCAGTCATACTCAGTTGGTCTAAATTATATACTTCCCGAATAATCTTCCACGATATTCTTTTGCCGCGGTACAAAAAATCAGATTTTATTAAATTATTTCTTATACTTTTTATTAAGTGAGGGGCGTCTATAATGGCGTAATATTTGCGTTTCTTCCAAAAAAAGTATGGCTTTTTATGCGATGTTTCAAATAATTTATACAATCTTTGGTTTGTGGTAGACTGGTCACAGACAATGGCGACTGGTTCCAACCCACTTTCGACCAGATGTTTCAAATTTGTCAGTACAATTTCTTTCAGCTTACTTGCATTGACTCCGCTTTCGGAAAAATAATAAGCTATTGGAATTTTCCAGTCTGAATATACACTTCTCGCCATTAAAATCAACGCCTGTTTGGAGGCAACTGCTTTTCTTCCATGCTCTCCCAAATCTTCAAACCCTTCAATTAAATCATCTTTACGGGAATATTCCAGACGTCGTTTGATTGCCATTTCGTCAAACAACAACACGCACTTTCTTTCTCGTACAGTCATTGTTTCAGACTTAATTTTCAATCTCCGGAACATTTTTTTGTTGATTCCTGGATTTGTATGGTATTTAGACAACCATAATTGAATAGACGATACCGATGGTAAGATGACTTTGTTCTTTCGCGAGAATTTATACATACTAGGTGATTTATAGTACATACCTAGAGCTACTTTTTTTTCGTCAATATCCCAGTGTGAACGACTCCTATGATAAAGTTGTATTTTTGTAAGTACCCTAGGAAATAAAGGAAGCGACCTTAAATTTCTTGCTACTGTAAGTCGTTGAACCATTAGCTTACTTTCATTTAATTCGTTTCGTATTCTTTTTAATTCATTTTTAGACTTTTCGATTCGTAATTTTAGGTGTTTTTTTCGAGGACTTTCATCAGCTGGTGTCAAGAAGTCTAATTTTCTTTTCGCCGTTTTTATAGGTGGCGACTCTTGTGGGAGATTTAACAAATCTTGTGCTATATCTGTATGTGGATACGCTAAAGGTGAAATACTATGGGCCATTTCCGCCTTATCTGGTGTTAGAATATGAACAATTTGCAGTTCTGAAAATTTGTTTGTCGGCGATGAAGTAGAAGGCATATACATTTTCGCTGAGGATTCTTTACTATATACATCGTCAGGAAATAACGCAGATATTTCAGATTGTGGTGCTGATGAAGTAGACGGCAAGTCAGGTAGAGATCTTTTTCGGCTATAAGTTCGTAGATGCCGTGGTCTTGTAACGCTATAATCCTCGGTTTTAAAAATGTTTTTATAATTAATAGGTACTGCAGATTTCGGTAGCCGTTTATCAATTTTGTCCTCTGCTGTGAAGTGATCCTGGCAAATGAATTTAGCTGCAAGTTCTTCCTTAAGGGGAGACAGTAATTTTGAATTTCCTAAAAATATAAGGTGCATGAGCGGTGATATATTTTTTAACTGTAGTTTTATACCAGAATGTAAAATCCATAAATGGCATCTACGATCGTCTTTAATGGGGAATTTGAATTTCCTTAAATTCGATTTTTTTCTTGACGAGTTTGTACATTTGTAATAAGAGCACGTGCCTCCTGACATCCTAAAATCATCATTTGTGAACATTGGTGCTGATTAGACATTTACTATGCTCTATTTCATTATACAATCATAATGACTATTGACTGTACTATTGTATTAATTAACTGACAGTACTATTTTAATAAGTTAATAAATTTAAATTAACAGTCTAAGACCTACTGACATGTTTCTTTTATTACTCGAAGTAGGCTTCAAATTTGCCAAAAGGTTGCCTAAGAGGTAATGAGTTGCCATCTCGAACGTTACTTGGCGATAGGCTGTAAGGGGTGTAAGAACACCCCAAAGTTGTACAATATTAATCAAAATGTTCATTATTGCAAGTTGGTTAAAATTTCGTATTTTGCTTGAATTAAGATAAAATAGGTTGCAAACTTTCCTCTCGGCCAGCCAGTGACCTCAAAGCGCGCCATATATTTCAAAAAGCGATTGCGATTTATATGGCACAATGACTTTGTTTTTTTTACGTTAGAAATGATTTTAAAGAAAAAAAAAAATTATTGACATCACACTTAATTTTGAAGATACACTCCATTCCGATGAAACAATTAATCCACGATTTTTTTTATACGCATTATATTAGCTTCACCTGTATGTATGTAAAGGAATCTAAGGAACCAAATTTGACCCACTTTCACATGTCCGATCGACTTGAAATTTTACATACATGCGTAGTTCCAATGACAATGCAAGATGGCGGCTTCAAGATGGCGGACAATCTTTGTCATTTAAGATCCAATTCGACTGAAAGTCGACATGTGGGGGTTTTTGGGGTCGCGAATTACAAATTTTTGGGCAAAATCCAGAAATTAAAATGACGGCGCTAAGATGGCGGGCAAATTTTATCTCTTAGGTTCCGATTCGACTCAAAGTCGATATTTGTGGGTCATGGGGTGTCGAGAATTACAAGTTTTTGGTGAAAATTCAGAATGACATTCAAAATGGCGGCGTCAATATGGCGAAGAAATTTTATGATTTATGGTCATGGCTTTCACTGAGGCCCTTAGTGGGTAGACGCAGAGAACAAAGTGGTTAATTATTTGAAAAGTAAAAATAGAAAAATAGTTAACGTTTAATAACACTAAAAAACACGCTTTAGTTATAATGAAGTGATTGACAAAAAAAAACTTTAATGTAAAAAAAGCTTGGTGTTAAATGCTTAAGGTAAGCTTCATTATTTGCTAAACAATAATACAGCCCATTTTCGAATTCTTCCCAG
The DNA here is from genome assembly GCA_963583905.1 of Stenurella melanura. Classification (NCBI taxonomy): domain Eukaryota; kingdom Metazoa; phylum Arthropoda; class Insecta; order Coleoptera; family Cerambycidae; genus Stenurella; species Stenurella melanura. The sequence continues at coordinate 76,089,214 of OY757315.1, forward strand.
ATTTTTCGAAATGTTTCCCGGGATATCTGTCTACATGTTCGAGTCGAGTTATTCTGTCATTGATGATCTCAAAGCTAGCAAAGCGTGATTTTTTTTAAAATCCCTTCCAAAATAGAAAAAAAACACAATGTCATTAAGCCATACAATACAAATCGCAATCTATTTTTGAAATACATGGCGCGCTTTGAGGTCACTATGCCGGCCAGTCGAGAGGAAAATTTGCAGCGTATTTATATAGGGTGTGCTGCCCCGAATTTACGTCTGGCAATTAAATTGCACGGCCGAAGGGTCTTTAGAATAATGTCAATTTTTAGACAGGAGCAAATAATAAAAATTTAAAGTAAAAAAATACATGGGGTGCTCTTACACCCCCTGATGCCTGAAGTATTTGTCTGACAATTGTTAAGGTTATTCTCAATTCAAGCAAGATAGGAAGTTTCAACGAACTTGCAATAATGAAAATTTCAACTACTATTGTACGACTTTGGGGTGTCTGCTGCCTGAAATTTTTGTCTGATAATTTTTATGGTTATTCATAAATAAAAACGTAAATGTTACAGATCATCGAATAAATCGTCTATTTTATTACGCTCATGCATTGAAAACTAGTAAAATTACAACATATACCATATCTATCAACAACAACAATAACAGCAGCAACAAAAATTACATATCAATACCGCACATAATAACAGAATAATAACAAACTATGAGCTGATCAATATGTATGAATAACAAAAATACAGATATGTAAAGAATAATGTTTACAAATAAGATTTCTAATTTAAACTCTGTTTACTATTTTTATGGGGTCACTTAAACAGCGAGGTCTTATAGGTATATGGACATTCCCACATAACAAAATGATATGCAATGTACATACACTGTATCTTCAATCTATGGATATGTATATCCTGTCCACGTAAGTTAGCCTTTTCCGTGGCGTACGGCTGTGATTCGTTACGTGCAGTAATGGGTGGCCGGCAATTTTCTTGCTGCCGGGTAATGGAGGCTAGGTTTGAAGTGGTCAGAGCCAGGAGTTGCGCTAATTGTTCATAGCTGGGTAGTCCCAAGCTCGGTTGGGGTTGGTCCGTTATGGCGGCAGAGGGGACTGAGATCGTTCCAGTCGTTTGGTTTTGGAGCACTATTTGTCTTTGGGGCGTAGCACTAGGTCTTGCCGTCTGGTACGGCGGGGTGACGTGGTAGGCGCCGGCCGACGAGGTAGGCGTGACGAAGTACTGTGCGTTGGGCGGCGTGCTTGGACTTGGGCTGGTTGCTGTTGGTGGTACCATGCAGTGAGGGGTGGCCAGCTGGCGGCGAGGTGTCAGCGAGGCGTCGCTGAAGAGTTGGGGCCAGTCGGGTGTGGCAGCAATGGTGTACTGACCGCTGGGCAGCCCTGAGCCAGAGTGGGAGGCTTCCCCATGTGTGGAAGCGAATCCAGCGAAGCGGCGATCTCCCAGCGTCGAGGAATCGTCGTTGGCCCGGGATGCTGTTGGGTCCACCATACAGCGAGGGGGCATCACCATATCATCATCACCGCCCAATCTCTGTTCCATCGCCGAGTTTCCATGCCACGATGCTGCGTTGCGCTCCATGCAGTAGGGGGGCATCGCCTGAGAATCGTTGCTACTCCATTCCATATTTGTTGCCTGGGCTTCGTGCCAGGTGGCTGCGCTGCGTGCCATGCAGCGAGGGGGCACCGTCGTGATGACGTCGTGCGTGACCCCAGTGTCGTGTCCTATGTTGGTGGCGAGTCCTGCCTCGCTATGCCTGGGTGCTGAGCCCGGCGACGCACAGTATTGGGGCGCCGTCGTCGCGACGCCATGCGTAGCACTTGTGCCTGTGGAGAAATCAGAGGACATGCTTACCTCGCCGAGCCGGGTTGCTGTGTTGCTTGCTGTGCAGTGTGGGGCCACCGTCGTGGAGACGTCGGGCGTGACCCCCGTACCCCTTGTCAGGGCGTCGTGTTGGCGGAGCACTTCGTGGTCAGATGCTGTGAGGGGCGTCGTGCAGTGAGGGGGGGCCGACGTGGAGACGTCGCTCTCGACCCCAGTGCCTACTGCCTTGCCACTCCGGGTATGCATTGCCACTTGACACTCAACACAATAAAACTCAATTAAAACACACTGTCTGGTTACAACACAAGAGGAAGGGATAACCTCATCAGCATTGGCGTTGGCGTCTGTGCTCAAATGACTTCTGTTTCGGCAGAAGACTATTAGTTGCTGAAGGCTGGAACATTACTACTTGAAGGATCGATCACTACTTGCTCGCTGAGAAAAAGTGTTCTCTTATATAGACTTTCTTGTGCTCAAATGACTTCTGCTTCGGCAGAAGACTATTCTTTGTGCTCAAATGACTTCTGTTTCGGCAGAAGACTAAAACATGAGCACAGCGCGCTAGACAAGTCATAACTTGTTCGCGACGCCGACGCCGATGACACCACCCCCCTTTTTTGTGACTTTATTGAACATTAATAAAGGCATACAGGTTATGTTTCAGTTCAATAATTTCAATTATATAATGTAAGAGTGAGTGGATACAATATTTTCAAAACTATAAACTAAGAGTAAGTGTTAAGATATTTCAACAACTAAGATATTTTAACATATATAGACTAAGATTAAGTGTGGTAAGATATTTTATATAAGTAACTAATAATAGGTCCATTAAGATATTTTAGGTAAAACAAGATATTTAAAATTAAAGTATTTTATGTGACAAATCATAAATGTATTCTAGTTTGAACAAAGTTTTCGCCCTGTGGCGTTGAATTATTTACAATGGTATATTATCGCACGTTTCGTTTTTCTGGACGTCGTCTCCGCGACGCCCGGGGCTGCCTGATCCTGTTGTGAATTGGGGGCTGCTAAGTCCTGCTGTGCTGCGTGCTACGGCAGCGGGATTCTGGAGCGAACCTATGAGGCTGCAACGTCCTGCTGTGTTGCTTGCTAAGGCAACGGGAGACTGGAGCGTTTTATTGGGGCTGCAACGTCCTGCAGTACTGCGGGCTAAGGCAGTGAGATACTGGAGCGCCTCGTGGGGCTGCTAGGTCCTGCTGTGCTACGTGCTAAGGTAGCGGGATCCTGGAGCGGTGCGCCAGAGCCGGCTGAGCTCGGGCTGGCGTTCGAGTTGACGAATACTCGTGTCCGGACTGGGACAGGCATCTGGCTGGCGGATGGCTGCTGTCGGTCGTGGCCAGGCGTGGTCACGGCCTTCGCCCAGAACGGCATCGGGAACAGTATGGGCGTCGTGTCGAGCGGCTGCTCTTGTCTTGACGTAGAAGGCCCAGGGTCTGCTGGCGGCGGCGGTGCGGCTGACAGCGCCGGGGACTTCTCATTCTTGTTTGTTTGTCTCCTCTTGGCTGAGGTGGATGGGCCAGGCACGACTGGGGGCAGTCGGCGGGCTGGAAATTTTGGTTTAGCGGCGGCTGTGGTGCTATGTCCACGTAGATAGTCGCCATGTCCACGGAAGTAGGTACCAGATCCACGGATGTAGACTTGTGCGTTGGCATCTGGCTTTGGGGCAGCGGGCACTACTGATCCTGTGATAGTAGGCGTGACTGGCTTCTGGGCAACGGGCGCTACTGGTCCTGTGACAGTAGGCGTGGTTGGCTGTTGGGCAGCGGGCACTACTGATCCTGTGATAGTAGGCGTGACTGGCTTCTGGGCAACGGGCGCTACTGGTCCTGTGACAGTAGGCGTGGTTGGCTGTTGGGCAGCGGGCACTACTGATCCTGTGATAGTAGGCGTGACTGGCTTCTGGGCAACGGGCGCTACTGGTCCTGTGACAGTAGGCGTGGTTGGCTGTTGGGCAGCGGGTGCTGCTGGCTCTGGGGCAGCGGGCGCTACTGGTCCTGTGACAGTAGGAGCTGCGAGCCTTGGTGGGGCTGGATGTCCTGGATCCTCGGGATCGTCATCCTCGTCGTTGCTGTCGTCATCGTCGGTATCAGCTGCGATGGCTCGTACGGCTGGAGGCACTGGAGGTCGCTTGTCGGGTTTCTGGCCTGGCATGGGCCTGATGTCATCAATGTGAATGGGCACTGGGATCTCGTTCCTGAGAATTTCGTACGTGTTATCACCCAGGGCTCGAATGATAACAAAAGGTCCCTCCCATGTGGGTCCAAAGCTGGTCCGGCGCTCCTTGAAGCCTCGGCACATCACTCGTTGCTGGGGTCGATACTCGATCGGGGCTGTCCTTGGCTCTGGGAAAAGATTCCTCTGGTAGACTTGCTGTCGTTGCGCCGCTTTCTCATGTCTGCTCCTAGCTGCTCGTCGAGGTTCTGGTAGCGGGCGGCGTTGCTCTGGGTGTTGCCAGTCTCCGGGGCGAGGTAACTCGGTCCCAAGCAGCAGCTCGCTGGGTGAGTAGCCGGTGGCAGCATTTTTTCTGTTGTGCAAGGAAAAGATGATCTGCGGCAGCACGACGTCCCATCGGTTTTGTCGTTTTCCCATCAGCTTTTCTCGTAGGGCCTTCTTTATCTCTTGGTTACGCCTCTCCACAGGATTGGCTCTCTGGTGGTAGATCGGCGATGTAAAATGTCTGATTTTATTCCGCTTGCAGAAGTTGAGGATCTTCTTGGCGGTGAAGGTGGGTGCCTTGTCGGTGATGAGTTCATCGGGATATCCCCATCGGAGGCAGACTCGTTCCAAGGCCCCTAAGATGTGGTTGGCATCAGCTTGGGGTGCAGCTTCGGCCTCGATCCACTTGGAACAGAGATCTGTTATCACGATGATAACTCGGTTATGGGTTGGTGTCTCTTCGTAGGGTCCCATGACGTCTAACGAGAGTACTTGCCAGGGTTTGGTGGGTGGTCTCGGGCGGAGTGGAGCGGCAGCTTGAAGGGGTCCTCGCTTGGTTGCAGCACATACCATGCATAGTCGCACATGCGTCGTGACGTTCTTGCGGAGTTGGGGCCAGTAGTAACGGTTGTTCACTGCCCGGTACGTCTCGTCGCGGCCTGGATGACCTGCATGTGGGGCGTCGTGGTAGTGGTGCAGAATGCGGGGCCTCAAGGCTTCGGGCACAACGAGGGCGGTCCTCTCTTCAGTGACATGCCATAAGCGTCCATCTTCTACCCTGAATTGTTCTTTCAGTCGTCTTTCCCAGGGGTCTAAGCCTCGTTCCTGATCCTGGATGTCCCCCCAATGTCCGATGGAACCAGAAATAGCGTAGTCCGCGAGTTGGGCGGCCTTGATCTCATCGAACAGAGTGGTTAGCTCCTCAGGTTCGGCTTCCATCATCAGAAGTTCCTCCGTGGTCGGGGTATCGATGATGGCCCTTGGCGTGGTTGGTTGTTTGGTTGTGGATTCCTCGTCAGGAGGTAGCAAGCGGGAGTCATCGCCGGTATCAGCTGGCATGGCTTCTTGGGGATGACGCGACAGGAAGTCGGGCAGCTGGTTCAATCGTCCTGGACAGTGTTCTACGGTGAAGGTGTACTCTTGCAGCTGCAAGGCCCACCGGGTGAGCTTGGCCCTCTCGTCCTTGAACTGATGTAACCAGTGCAATGCTCGGCTGTCCGTGACAAGTGTAAAGTGCTGGTCCTCCAGCCAGTGGCGGTATCGACGACAGGCCCATACTACGGCGAGTGTCTCCTGTTCATTGATGTGGTAGCGTTTCTCAGGTCCCGTGAACTTTGCACTGGAGCAGGAAATGATCCGTTTCTCCCCCTCTGGCGTTTTTTGATACAAGGCCGCACCCATGCCATGGTTGCTTGCATCGGTTTGGAGGTAGAAAGGCAGTCCTGGCTCCGGTCTGCAAAGGGCTAGAGGCTGTGATAGCTTCTCCTTGATCAGTGCGAACGCTGTCTCCGCTTCTGTGTTCCACTGGAACCTCTCCTTTCCTGTTAGGTTTGTCAGCGGGGCTGTCAGCTCGGCAAACTCGGGTACAAACTCTCGTAACCAGTTGGCGGTGCCTAGGAATCCCTGGAGTTCCTTCTTGGTGCGAGGAGTGGGAAAGTCTCTTATTTGGATGACGTGTTTCTCCTGGGGTTGATTTTGAGTAGTAGTTATCCTGTAGCCCAGGTAGTCCAGCTCGGAGGCTCCAAATCGGCACTTCGGGAGTCCACAGTGCAATCCATGTATCCTCAGACGCTCTAATACCAGAGCCAAGTGACGAAGGTGGTCTTGATGATCTTCAGAGTATACTATTATGTCGTCTAGATATACTTTCACGAAGACGTCTATGAAGTCGGCCAGCACTTCTGTCATTAACTTCTGGAACGTTGAGGGGGCGTTGCGTAGCCCGAATGGCATCACAAGGAACTCGAATGTCGCTCCGTCTGGGGTACTGAAAGCTGTCAGGGGTACACTATTCTCGTGCATCGGGACCTGCCAGTATCCACTCTTTAAGTCCAAACTAGTGAAAACCTTCGCTGCACCTAGCTCTCGGATCGTTTCCCTTATCGGCGGCAACTGAGACACTTCTTCCAACGTCTGGGTGTTCAGCTGGCGGTAATCGACACAAAAGCGGGAAGTCCCATCCTTTTTGTTCACAATGACGATCGGTGAGCAGTAACGGCTGTTACTGCGTCGAATTACCCCAGCTGCCAGCATCTTCTTCACTTCCTCAGTGATTATTGCCTTTTTGTTCGCCGAGTACTGGTAACGTCGTATTTTAAATGGTTTGTCGTCTTTCAGACGGATTTCATGGGTAGTGAGTTGTGTAGTAGGCTGTTTGAGCGTCTCTTGAAATACATCAGAAAATTTAGTGATGACTTCCTCATACGCACGGCTGTGCGTCTCTGGTAGCTGCTCCGGGTTGGCTGTTACGGTGCGGGCCGAGTCCTCGGTCCTAACCTCCATGTCCCAGAACAGGGTGTGCCGTTCTGACACCCCTGCGTGTATGCAGTGCCGCGGAAAATCGATCACCACTTCCTGTTTCGCTAGGAAGTCTCTTCCTAGGATGATATCCTTGGTCATATCCTCCAAAATATGCATTTCGACCGAAACTGTCCAGTTTCCGATCTGCAGGGGCACTTCCACGCTGCCTTGGGTGTGCTTGATCTCCTTGGCGGCAGCCAAGAGCACGGGCATCGTCGGATGATTAGTCCTCGGAAGGTCCTCTACGTAGTTGCTGTGGATGAAGGAATGAGTCGCCCCGCTGTCCAGCAGGGCCAGTAAACGGCATCCATTGGCCTCGACCCACAAGTGGGATGATGGGCCGGGACCGGCCGTCAGTCCTATCGACGCACTTAATTCTGGAGCCGGGCACCCTGGCTTGGGCCGGCTCGCTGCTCGTTTCCCGCCTGGGGCTGACTGTTAGCTTGCTGCCGGGGGGCTGCCTGACTTCGTTGCTGCGGTGGTGCCGTGGATGTCTGTCCAGGGCCTAAGTTATTGGTTGGACCTGCTTGTTGGCTAGGGTTGTTGGAATTGGTGCCATGCCCTCGGAAGTTGTTACCCCCTGTCTGGACATTTTGTTGGCGGAAGTTAGGGTTTCCCTGTTGGTTGGAGTCGTGTCCACGAAAATTGGGATTGGCTCGCTGGTTGGAGTCGTGTCCGCGGAAATTGGAGTTGCCTTGCTGGGGCTCTGACTGAGTTTGGTTGGTGGGGCAGTCTCGGTGATAGTGAAATCCCGGGCACTTGCGGCACTTTGGTAGACTATTGGTGGTATTACTCGCAGGCGGGATGGTGGCTGGCCTTGGCAGCGGTCGGAGTTGCCTCTGAAATTCCCTGTAGTCACCCTCGGCGTTTTCAGCCACTCGGCTCAAGCTTTCCATCGTGGCCACTGGGACATTTCTAGTTGCGAATCTTAGTTCCGGTCGCAGGAGCTCGCGCACCTCCATAACCATCTCTTCTTCCGGCGTATACCGTTCTACCCTCAGCCAGAGTCCAATTTTGCGTTGTATAAAAACGGCGGCGGGTTCGTCGTCTTTCTGTCTCTCACCGTGTAACCTGGAGCGTAGCTTCCCCAGGGTGGCAGTGTCGTTGAACTGCCGCAAGAGCTTTTCCTTTAAGAACTCGTATGTGATGTTGTGGGACTTCCACATCTCCAGGGTGCGTCTGGCTTGACCCTCGAGCTGTTCTATAGCCACTCTCACTTTATCTCTGCCGTGGATGTCTTCATGGAGCATCGCCTCCTCGAGCTCATCCAGGAAGTTGACTGGATCCTCCCATTCCAGGCCTGAGTAAGTGGGCAGCGCTCTCATTCTTCTTGTGGGCATCCTGTGATGACCTTGCATTGCGTGTATTGCGGCTTGAACGCTTCCCTCCATTAGTCTTGTCATGCTCTCTGCTAGGTTTTGTGTTGGGCGCCACTGGGGGTCCATTTCCCCAGGATTTATGTATTCGGGTCGTCGTGGATCCTCTTCCCTCCGGAAAGATCTGGCCACACGCTGTTGGTCGCCATGTCCACGTATGTTAGCCTTTTCCGTGGCGTACGGCTGTGATTCGTTACGTGCAGTAATGGGTGGCCGGCAATTTTCTTGCTGCCGGGTAATGGAGGCTAGGTTTGAAGTGGTCAGAGCCAGGAGTTGCGCTAATTGTTCATAGCTGGGTAGTCCCAAGCTCGGTTGGGGTTGGTCCGTTATGGCGGCAGAGGGGACTGAGATCGTTCCAGTCGTTTGGTTTTGGAGCACTATTTGTCTTTGGGGCGTAGCACTAGGTCTTGCCGTCTGGTACGGCGGGGTGACGTGGTAGGCGCCGGCCGACGAGGTAGGCGTGACGAAGTACTGTGCGTTGGGCGGCGTGCTTGGACTTGGGCTGGTTGCTGTTGGTGGTACCATGCAGTGAGGGGTGGCCAGCTGGCGGCGAGGTGTCAGCGAGGCGTCGCTGAAGAGTTGGGGCCAGTCGGGTGTGGCAGCAATGGTGTACTGACCGCTGGGCAGCCCTGAGCCAGAGTGGGAGGCTTCCCCATGTGTGGAAGCGAATCCAGCGAAGCGGCGATCTCCCAGCGTCGAGGAATCGTCGTTGGCCCGGGATGCTGTTGGGTCCACCATACAGCGAGGGGGCATCACCATATCATCATCACCGCCCAATCTCTGTTCCATCGCCGAGTTTCCATGCCACGATGCTGCGTTGCGCTCCATGCAGTAGGGGGGCATCGCCTGAGAATCGTTGCTACTCCATTCCATATTTGTTGCCTGGGCTTCGTGCCAGGTGGCTGCGCTGCGTGCCATGCAGCGAGGGGGCACCGTCGTGATGACGTCGTGCGTGACCCCAGTGTCGTGTCCTATGTTGGTGGCGAGTCCTGCCTCGCTATGCCTGGGTGCTGAGCCCGGCGACGCACAGTATTGGGGCGCCGTCGTCGCGACGCCATGCGTAGCACTTGTGCCTGTGGAGAAATCAGAGGACATGCTTACCTCGCCGAGCCGGGTTGCTGTGTTGCTTGCTGTGCAGTGTGGGGCCACCGTCGTGGAGACGTCGGGCGTGACCCCCGTACCCCTTGTCAGGGCGTCGTGTTGGCGGAGCACTTCGTGGTCAGATGCTGTGAGGGGCGTCGTGCAGTGAGGGGGGGCCGACGTGGAGACGTCGCTCTCGACCCCAGTGCCTACTGCCTTGCCACTCCGGGTATGCATTGCCACTTGACACTCAACACAATAAAACTCAATTAAAACACACTGTCTGGTTACAACACAAGAGGAAGGGATAACCTCATCAGCATTGGCGTTGGCGTCTGTGCTCAAATGACTTCTGTTTCGGCAGAAGACTATTAGTTGCTGAAGGCTGGAACATTACTACTTGAAGGATCGATCACTACTTGCTCGCTGAGAAAAAGTGTTCTCTTATATAGACTTTCTTGTGCTCAAATGACTTCTGCTTCGGCAGAAGACTATTCTTTGTGCTCAAATGACTTCTGTTTCGGCAGAAGACTAAAACATGAGCACAGCGCGCTAGACAAGTCATAACTTGTTCGCGACGCCGACGCCGATGACAATCCACAAGATGGAGAAAGTATATCTAATGTACATCTAATGGATGTGGAATTAACATTCCCAGCAGATACGTTTGTCGCCGACTTCCATATCTATTTTATATCCAGTGAATGTGCATAAACATATGCAATGTACATTCACTGGATATGAAACACACATCATATACACAATCGTATATTTTATGAATATACATTACATATCTCTGAAGTAGTTTCCACGGACATCTAAACGCTTATTGAATACTGCATCCGACGCGTGTTGCCCCAGTCATGTTGGCATCATCGGCAGATGATTAAAACGAACAGTTTTAATCATCCCGATGATACCAACACGATTGGAGCAGCACGCATCGAATGAAAGTGTTCAAGTGTTTTGATGTTCGTGGGAACTACTTCAGAGGTATCCAATAGTATCCATATAAGAGGTAATAAAACACAGATAGCTTAATAAGAAACATATATTATATAACTATTTTAAACATACACAAACTTTACAAAATAACCTAATATTATACAATATTTAAAATTTTCAATATTGACGTATACTTCTTTACCTTCCGGTAGTTTAACAAATTGTAAACATATGTATAATATCTACTATAGTTACTCATGCCCTACATATATGTTTAAAACATTCTCAACCATCAATAAGTTATATAATATATGAACGTATGTAATTTTTATTCACTATATTTATAAAATACATACCCAATATGACATAACAGCAAATTTTTAGGCCTCTGTCACTTTCCGCCATCTTAACTAAACACACACCTGCCACAATCAGTTAAATATGAAACTTGCAAATTTTCTAACCCTAAACGAGTATGTATTTACAAATCTAAAGAATTGCATTATAATAAATATACTCTTACATCATGAGAGCTTCATGCAAATGTAACAGCATAATATAGCAATGAGCAAATATAAAATCCAGATAATGAGAAAGAGTTAACTTCCATCACACATAAACACTATGCATACAACACTACAGGGCTTAATCGCTTAATGGCTGCTGGCGCCGGCTGTTGCGAACTACAATTCGTAAACAAATGATGCCTGGTGCGCTGACGTAGTATGCCATAAATTAGTAGCGCATGCGCATCAGATAATGAGATAAAATTCGTATACGCGTATAATTTAATTATACCTTAATGGACATGTTATGTATAAATCATTATGTATATACCTCCAGCAATATACACTGTATATGACGCTGATGGATATCATTAGCTGAATATACATTTCATATCATATGTATATTTAACAATACATATTCAAATTCCAACACCTAATGCATATGCTATGGATGTACATATCCATGAGATGTTATGTGGGTTATATATAATGACAGGGCTTAAATTCGGAGGATTGTTGAATGCTGCAACGAAATTAGAAATAACTCGATTTATGTGCTATTCGAATAACATAATATCGAAATTTGAAAAACAACAAAAACAACAAAATATCAAGTCCGGACCTGGATATATATTTTTTGTCATCTATCTATTATTTATTTAGGATCAATAGCGTGTATTACATGAGCCAAATATGAACAATTATTCCATTCCATTACAAAGTATAATGAGCAAAAGAAATTTTGGCAAAAATACATAAAACGGGTGTCCGGCCAGCTTTTCTATGGGTGATTCAGATTACCCTCGGTGTCATCTGTTTCCCATTAAACCATGTCCATTTTCTCGTGAAACACCCTGTATACCTTAATTCAAGCAAAAACGAAGCTTCAACCAACTTGCAATAATAAAAATTTCGACAAGGTATATTGTACGACTTTGGGGTGTTCTTACACCCCTTGCTGTCTATCTCCATGCCGAAACGTTCGAGATGTCAACTCATTACCCCTATGGCAATCTTTTGGCAAAGTTTTAGCCTACTTCGAGTAATGACGCGAAATATTTACTACCTCTCCAGCTATAAATAACCCTTAAGCCTATTCAGAGTAAAAAACTTTGTAAAAAAAACTCACCGGGATCGGTATAAATGAATTAATTCACTTACCTTAGCAATTTAACGCATGAAAACGTCTCGCACAAATGTATATAGGTATCTATACCACATATACAGCTGGAAATTACGAAGCCCGTCGTGGTCCTATCCTAATTGCGCAATCGAATTGTAAACAAAACAGTAAGAACTATAAACCCTCGGAAGAGAAATATCAGAAAACATGTGTGATTGTCAATAAAGCAGAACGCTATTGAAATCAAAATTGAAATCAAATTGAAATAAAGAACGCGCAAGGTTAGAAGGCTATGTTGCAGTGTTGCCGATGATATTAGCTGTAATTATCCGCCGACTGACATGAAAATATCCGAACATGTTCAAGAATATCCGATTCGGTGGTGCCGCAGCCTCTGCGTAGATTTTCGTTCAAGATGTTTATTGGAAAATTTTGAAGAGCGGGGGGAGATTTCTAATTTTGGAAAGCAGGGGGGCGATATCTCTGATGCACATTTTTTCCCATCTCTCGAAATTCTTTACCTTTTTTAAGAGCGGGGGGGGGGGTGAATTTTCGACGATTAGTCACTTTTACACGAAACAAATCTTCATTTCCACATTCAATATTAAAATAGCCCGAAAAAGTCCGAATTTGTATAACTGGATTAAAATTATCCGTTTTTTAACAGGGTGAGAAAATTATCCTCCACCTTCCTAAATTATCCGCAAATCGGGTAATTATCCGCCAATCGGCAACACTACTGTGTTGCTTTGTAACTTTGTAAAACAAAGTGGAGAGGGTACGAGGTGTGCGACAAGGACGAAGACACTCGCTCTTATGGCAAATCGACGGCTTGTGTCCTCTAGTTATAGAAATGTTTGGTTGCACCCAGTGTTGCCGATTGGCTGAGACAGTGGTGGAGGATTTTCGCGTTTTAGTAGAGAAGAAATATGCACTTGTGATTGTTCTTAGTATTAAAGTATTTACTTACTTGAGTTATATAATTATATTTTTCCACGACCGAGAGTAGAAATCGATTTCTATGGCATCCAAATTGTGACAGAAGTAAAACATTTACTCCCTAATGAAATTGTTGTCTTATTTCGTCCCTGGGGAGGAAATGCTTTACTTCTGTCACAATTTTGATGCCATAGAAATCGATTTCTACTCCCGGTCGTGGAAAACTATTGTAATTTCGCTGCGATTTATTATAATTCTTTATTTATGAAATAAATGTTTCTACTCCCGATCGTGGAAAAAATAGTATATCCCTTTCATCACGGCTGACCGATATACCTGCCATTCGTATATTTGGCTCACAGACGGCTGACTGATATATATGACACGATGTTAACCATACTGTACGGACTGCCGACCGTTTTATGGGACACGAAATAAAAATTTACTTACTGTACAGACGACTGACGCATATATCGTGACCAGGTTTTCATGTCTTACAGGCGGGCGTCTGATATATCTGACACTGGCGATTATATACGACACTCGCCGAACCAGCATGTCGAAGTTTCACTTGTGGCTTCATTTTAATCTACCACGCCCAGTATCGTTAAAGATGGCTTCGGAAGCACGTGCGGGTCCCTCAAAAAGGCTGAGAGTGTGTGAAACTGATAGTTATTGCGGTCTAAGTAAACAGGAAGTGTTACATATTTATAGTATTGTCGAAGATGAAAATTTTTATGTAGATGACAGCGATGAAGATGAGCCATTTATTGATAGTGGAAGTGATTATTTGCCGAGCGAAGAAACTAGCGATCCGGAGAGCGAAGAAAGTGGGGTAGATGAAACTATAGACGAGAGGCCAGAAACGTCTGGAGAATTAAGTGACAATCACGATGTCGGTGAAAATGAAAAAGATCATAGCGATATCACCAAAACATGGACAAAAGACGACTTTGTGGGTAAAATACATTCCTTTGATGACAACAACAGTGGAGTGAAAAATGATGACCTGAAGGAATGTTCGCCCGAAATTGATTATTTTTTTGATCTTTTTACGGAAAATATTGCTCAGTATATAATTTTAGAAACTAATCGGTATGCTGCGCAGCAGAATGAAAAAAAATGGAAGGAGCTGGATGTACATGAGTTTTACACTTTTATTGGTTTAACTATGCTTATGACAAGAAATAAGAAACTCAGCATGAAGGAATATTGGTCCGTCGATCCTTTGCTACATTCTCCAGTTTTTGGGAAACATATGTCGAGAGACAGATATCTTCAAATTCTTAGAAATCTGCATTTTTCAAATAACCAAGAAGCACAAAATAATCGCCTCTACAAGGTTAAAAGTGTTCTTGAGCAAATCAAGGAGAGATTTAGGTCACAGTTCTATCCATTTCAAAACCTTGTAATAGACGAAAGCATGATACTTTTTAAAGGTCGCTTAGCCTTTAAACAATATATTAAAACCAAACGGCACCGCTTTGGTATAAAACTGTATGTGTTGTGTGATTGTGAAACTGGTATTGTGTTGGACTTCGTAGTATACACTGGCAAGGACACCAATATTCCAGAAGGCAATGTAAAGGGTTTGGGAGCAACGGGAAATGTTGTGGTAGGACTTATGGAGCCTTATTTGAACAAGGGACACACGCTGTTTACTGACAATTTTTACAGCAGTCCCATACTGTCAACTTTTCTCTGGGAACAAAAAACTAATTCTTGCGGCACTGTGAAGTCAAATAGGCGACATATGCCAAGCCTTAAAAATAAACTAAAAAGAGGTGAAATTGACTGGAGAAGCACTGACAAGCTTCTAGTTGTGAAGTGGAAAGACCGCCGGGACGTCATCATGATAACCACATTACATGAGAACAAATTCATTACCCTTGATAAAATCGATAGGGTAACAAACGAAAAAGTCAAAAAACCATTGTGTATTGTTGAATACAATGAACAAATGGGAGCTGTAGATCGTACCGACATGATGATGAGTAGCATTAACTGCATGCGTAAAACCATAAAATGGTATAGGAAATTGTTTTTTCACACCCTTGATATCTGCTTACTTAATTCCCATGCGATATTCTGTACAAGACATCCCATAAAGATCCCTCTTGCAAAATTTCAACTCAATCTCATTCGGCAAATCTTTGAAAGGTTTGTTTTTGCTGTCCGTATTTTATTCAGTTACTCACTAATCGTGTTCTTTCAATTTACTTTTAGATTCAGTAATGCTAAAAATCCCAGAGTTATGCCTATGGAGACGTTATCTGATTCATCTAGGTTGAAGGAGAGGCACTTTCCATGCTTAGTTCCAGAAACTGAAAAGTCTAAAGTAGCTTCTAGAAGATGCATTGTATGTTCCCATACCGAGGAAGGCCAAAAGAAAAGAAGAGTGTCAAGATATATGTGCGATTTGTGTAATGTGGGATTGTGCGTCGTCCCATGTTTCCGAATTTACCATACTAAAGCTAAATTTTAAATAGTATTGATATGTCTATAACCAATGTTTTTGAGAGTATGTTTTCAGTTTAATATATTTTCAAAGTATATTTGCCTTTATTTTATTCATATAGGGTGCACTCCTAGCTCAACCAGCGATTTTCTTCTAAAAATTAAATAAAAAAAATTGCGGCCGATATATATGTCGCCCGACCACCTGGAACGCAAAAAACTCCCGTCTACCCAGTACAACAACTCCAATCAGAGCAGTGCTGAAAGGGATATACACCTCGGGAGAGACCGCCATTTTTCCCTCGATGTATTTGTTGCCCTCGGGCCTCAAATTACACCTCAGGAAAAACTAGTGTATAATGTATGATTTTCTCAACTTTGCGAATTATTTAAACAATGTGGCACTAAATAAAAACTGTTGCCAAAGCATGATATTCAATATTCTTGGCCTCTTTTACATGAGTCAATTTTTATACGTGAAGTATCTTTCATTTTTCGTTTTGGGGTACATTTACTCTCTACACTCTATTACACTATAGCTACAATGCTACAAATGTTGATGCCTGCCAAATATGTGTGATTTTTTTATTTTATTTATACCTACCTATTTTTTTTATATATAAAATATATTTTCTTTTCTTCCTGGTATTTTCTTGAATAAAAAAAACTTTTATTCATACCTATTAAATAAATTTCATATACCTACCTACCTATTCTTTTTGCATCAAGACAAAACAATAAAAAAGCTCTTCTTCGTAAAATAATTTCTAAGACTAATTAAACATAATGTTTTTAGTCGATTATAGTATTATAAAAAATATATACACACGTAACTATTTTCCATGCTATTTTTAAAAGTAAAAAACGCCGATAATTTGTTACAAAATCAGATAATTTTCTGCGAGTAGGTGGATATTATCATGCCGAATCATTGGCAACGTTGGTTGCACTGCAGTCTTAGTTGCTAGGTCGTCTAGCTCCCTCCACACCCCACGGGCCCGCCCGCCCAACCTTTCATTTCATTCATGAATTAATTTACCCGACTTGCAAACCAAGGAGGGATAGATTTAATCGATCCCTCCTTGCTTGCAAACCCCAGCTTAAACTTCGACTCGAAAAGTCACACGACATCTATGAATTTAAGACCGGAACTAACAGTACAAATTCTTTGGTTAAGTATCTATTTCTATTTAATCAATGCCACTATACTTCCACTCCACTACGTGGATATGGAACTGAAAATATGACAGATGACAATAATATTTGACATATAGTTAACACTCTTGACAAGGAAGACACCTGTTATAACAGGATGGTCATCCTAAAAAATAATTGAACCATGTTCGAAATTTGTAAAGATATTTACGCAAGCTTTCCATATTTGGCACCTTTTATTTAACATTGAATTTTTGCTATCGGATGAATACTCTATATTTTTTTGACCAAAAGTTACCAAGTTTTCTTTGTAATAATACCTTCCGATTATTATTCTCATATGTGGTTTCGCAATTAATAATTTTTTAGAGTGGCCGCTCGGTATAAATAAAGAGGGAAGTTCTGTGTAAATACCTTTACCGATTTTTTTATACGGAATTTAAATATTTTATCTTTAAAACTCTGTAAAACTGAAGAGTATAAAAATTAATTTTATCACTGTAGATCTCCGAAATGATGCATTTCTAATCCTATATAATGGAATCTTTTTGTTTATATTTCGCCAAAGAATTAAAAATATTTCTTCAATCGAATAATATTTACAAATATATAATGCATTGTTCTGGGTTATGGGTACTAAATTATTTAGAAACATTTCAGCTGGTAGGAACTTATGGGATTTTCGATAATAAATCCATTTGTGCAATAAATGTCGGCTTGTAAGGACTTCATGGGTTTCCCAAAATATTACGTTTACTACATAAAATTATATAATTTACATTTATTTGACAGAATCCTACCCGAAAAATATTTAATATTTATTGTATTTCCATAATATTGACGTAATTTTTATAAAGCCTATCTATATAGTGTATTACATCTTTTTGGTGAAATACTTGAAAAGAAACCGGAGATCTGTTTCGATAAAAATGTATATAAAACATACTTGCGCTTCATAATAAAATGTAATTTAAAACTCGAAAAACGTCCTAAATGTCAGAAAACCAACAAATAGGCTCTGTTCTAGACATCTTTAATGCAACTTACTGTAGTATTTTTTATATAAATTTGATCTATTCGTAATGCTTAACACTTTTTATTTTCACGAGCATAATAAACAAAAAAAGAATGCGTTATCTACCCACCTCCTTTCTGTTAAATTTTGTCTTTTTAAATATGTTCTCAATACCAATACATTGAAAACTATATTGTCTGAAAACTATCTGTAGCACATAAGGTGCTATAAACAGTCTATAAATGTGGTATATTCCTAGCATATATTTAATATACTCATAAACATCACGCATAATAAGAATTATTAAGTCTTTGGAAGTTAATAATCTTGTCGAAATAATTTAGCGAAACCGGAAAATGTTAAAATGTTTAACAAATTTCGCATCCACCTTAAAAAACGCATATTTTTAAAATTCTTTCAGTCTTTATGTATTACTTTTTGTCAGTCTACTACCTACTTATTTTTAATAAGAAAAAGTAGCTTGAATGTTATACAAACCTGTTTTACACGTCTATTGCCTTAATATTTGAGATCGAAATCTTCATTAGTGAATCAAACGTTAGAGTATTTTTTGCATCAAAATGAGGAACCTGAAGGAACCATCAGGAACCTTGAAAAGAGATGCATGTGGGGAAAAATATACCTACTCTAAGCAACTTTTGTAATATGAACAATTTACGAGAAGACACTGATTTTACAGATATTTACATTTCATATAATTTTTTTAAGTAAGAAAAATGCCATAACATTTTTAAAATAAGTTTTAGATAGGTGCATTATTATTTGTTGAGGCACCCTATATATTTTCATGAAAAATTTGAGAAAATATTATTTTTAGCAGTTGATCAAATAAAGTTAATAAAACAGTTATGCACAAAATTTTAAATCAGTTTATTTAAAAAATGTTATGGCGAGTCTTATTAAGAAAATTTTAATATTTAAGTTGAAATATCTCTAAAACCGGTGATTTTTCGAAAATTGTTCAGATTATGCCATGCATGTGTATGCCTTAATTTGTAGAGAGATCGTTATTATTAAAAACTGAAGTTACTTACATATTCTGGTCATAGCTATGTACATAATTCAAATATCTCTTTTAGTTATCAATAAAATAGCAGCAGGAGTTTTAAGGGAGACACCCTATATATTTACATAAAACTTCTTCTGTATTTCCGTAGATAAGTAACGTATTATGCAACTTATAGCAGTGGCGGCTCGTCAGGGGAGGCAGGGGAGGCTGAGCCTCCCCTTGGAAGAACCACCATATCTTCAAAAGAAATATCTTAAGAAATTTCTATTAGGTATATCTCAATTTTCAATATTTTTTATTGTTTATTATTCATTAATTAATTTTCAGTTTATATATAACATTTTTGCATTTCCTTTCCACAAACATACCTATAACGTTACAGTCCGGATAGTCTTTGTATGCATATTTCCCGGTCGGCCGGTCTTTTACTGAATGAACACTGCGGTTCGCTGGAGGCTAATACGAAATAGCTTCCAACTTTACAGCATTTACTTATAACATGAATGACCTTGAATTTCTTTGCGCTGTGTGAAATAGCAACACTTGGAATAGCCAAGTATGAGGCTAGCCTCCAGATCTCAGTTCTTTATAGCGCATGTGCACAGGTCATTCAAGAGTCAGGTGATTCACAAAGAAAACGAACTGACGTCTGACAGTTGCGTTTAGCCGGTAAGAACAACTTGACGTATAAATACATAAAACATTTGATAGGCGGGCTAGAAATAAGTGCTCTAGGTGAAAATATTCCCAACAACATGTCTTGTTGTCCAGACGTGGTGGATTATTTGTTATTAAATGGATTTACTACTCTTATTTATGACGAAAAGGTAAGAATTAAAAGAAATGCCAGGCCTACACCAGCAATGCTTTCGTTAGTTTTTAAAAGTGGTAAACAAAACAGAGGGTTTTGTGATAACAATGATAAAAAAGTCGAGTGGTTAACGGCATCAACAGTTAGAAACAAATTATATTGTTGGAGATGTTTATTATTTACTAATGATCAATCCTCGATTTGACGCAGGGCCGGGTTTAATAATTTGCAAAATTTGTCGCGAGGTTTAGAAAGCCACGAAAAATCCCAGGAGCACATTTCATCTTGCATTAAATTCGAAATGTTTGGTAAACAAAATATTGTAAATTTCTTGGATTCTGCACATAAGAGAGAAATAGAAAATGTTAACGAAAAGGTCCGTGAGAATAGGGAAATATTAAAGAGGTTAATAGATGCCGTTATATAGTTATCTTCACAAGAAAATTCTTTCCGAGGACGTGATGAAAACCGAGAATCGTGCAATAAAGGAAATTTCAAAGAGCTGGTAGATTTTTTAAAAACTTATGACCCAAAATTAGAGAACTTTTTGAATAACGTCACTATTTTTTGAGACAATTCCGGTAAGCTTCTGTAGAATGATCATTTTCAGCACTTAAACGCATAAAAACATTTTTACTAGAAACAAAATGAGTCAAGACCGCCTTTCAAATGTATCGCTTATTTCAACAGAAAAACGTTTTTTGTCAGAATTGAGGAAACGCGATTCATTTTATGATGAAATAATCAACCATTTTGCTAGTTCCAAAAATCGCAGGTTACCACTCATTTATAAAAATATTCAGGCTTTAAAGCAGAGATTAATATAGGTAGTTGTTATTTTAGAAAAAATATTTATTTGTGTTATTTATTTTTTAGGAAATATTTTTTATAATTCTCCATAATATAGAGTTCCGCGGTTATATTTTTTTTATAAAACTTCTTTCTCAAAACTATTTTAATTTCTATTAAAACTTATAATTTTACACGCCTGGCAGTGATAATGAATACAATTTTTTGTTTGTAGAAAAACACTTTAATTTTTTTACCAAAACTATTTTTATTTTTATTAAAAGTTATATAATTTAATTACAAATGGGATAGTAGGACTCCTTTGGATACCGATACTCGAGTCGTAGGAACGAGAATTTCATGAGAATGATTTTTTCATCTCATCATATTTTCTATTTCCTTTTCATTCTATTCTTTTATTAGTTCTATTCTCTCAAGTCGTGAATCGGTATCCTGGCGAACAATCCACGGCAAAAAAATGTAACGCGCCGTTGTAATACCTCAGGGGTGGTGGGGAAATGTACAAATTGTAGTCATATTGCACATCAGTTGTCTTTCAGAATATCAAGCCTCCTCTGCAGACAATATCACGAGCCGCCACTGACTTATAGTAAAAGTTAATGATTTCAATTCACTTGTACACAGTGGCAGTATCTGAACGAATAATATGTAAGAAATAGAAATACAAATTTCAAAAGTGAACATTCGCTAAACATTGTCTCGTAAGTCTTAATTTTTTTAGTTATGGAGCACCGCTTTTAAAAAATTGAAAAAACTCGGGAATGCTCTTCTCTATCATTCTATTAAATATAATTTTGGTTACAAACTCTATGGTAAAAGTTGCATTTTTTTAGTAATAGTTTTTGAAATATTTTACCCCCTTAGAATAGCATTTTGGGCAAATCTAAAATACAATATCTCGGGAATGCTCTTCTCTATCATCCTATTAAATATGATTTTGGTTGCAAACCCTATGGTAAAAGTTGCATTTTTTTAGGAATAGTTTTTGAGATATTTTACCCCTTTAGAATGGCATTTTGGGCAAATTCGAAATATGATATCTCGGAAATGCTCTTCTCTATCATTATATTAAATATGATTTTGGTTACAAACTCTATGACAAAAGTTGAATTTTTTACGTATAGTTTTTGGGATATCTCACCCCCTTAGAACGGCATTTTGGGCAAATCCGAAATATGATATATCGGAAATGCTATTCTCTATCATCTTATTAAATATGATTTTGGTTACAAACTCTATGATGAAAGTTTTGTTATCTTTAGTTGATTTTTGGGGTGTCTCACCCCCTTAGAATGGCATTTTGGGCAAATCCGAAATACAATATCTCGAGAATGCTCTTTTCTATCATCCTGTTAAATTCTAATTTGGTTACAAACTCTATGAGAAAAGTTGTGTAATTTTTAGTTTATTTTCGGAGTGTTCCACCCCTCTTAAAATCCCTGTTCCACCCTCTTAAAACCTTATTTTCATCAAGCCTGACTTATGCTATCTTGGATATGCTCTTTTCTATCATTTTGGCAGATATCAATATATTAAAAACCGAGAAACGAGAGTTACAATAATTTTATTAATTTACTTAAAAGTCCGATTTTGCTTTAAATGATTTTATTTGCTCAGTTTTTGTTAACATACTATGTTGTTTGTTGCCTAAGGATACATTTTTCAATTCCACAGTTACTACAAACGAAGTTTAATGCAATAATTATGGCTATTTTAATTTGATGTACACTACGTAGCTGGTCGACTGTAAAAATTCGTTTTTCGTTTCTGATTCTGATTCTGTCTTCCATGACATTCGAATTAATGGACGAAATTGCGTCTAAAATTTTTGACTAACAAAATTCGATGCATCTGTTGCACCAGATGCGTACAAATGTGCACTTACCTTAAATGTGCTGTATTTATTCTATATAAAATAACGTTAATAATAATTAATATTCGTTCGTTCCGTCTTTCCGATGCATTTGTCCGATACGAACAAATGCACGCTTACCTTTAAGGTGCATTTTTATTAATTTTTTTTGAGGTAATCAGCGATAGAACAGGAATTTAAAATGGAGATGAGTTACAACAAAATAATTCCTAAGCAAAAGGGCGCAAGAAATAAATTTAAATGACAAAATAGACACCGAAAAAATGTAGAGGTAAGGTATTATTTAAGTTTTAGCAAAATTAAAATTTACTTTATTTTTCTAGCTACCCCCCTCACTTTGTTTTGTCTTCTGGACAGGCACGAAACATACGTCTTTGCAATAAAGGAAAGATGATACAAGTTATTCAATTTTCATTTAAAATTTTTCTTTTAAGATGTGCAATTATTTTGATATTTTATTGAATTAATTAATTCTTTAGAAATTGTGTATGTTTAGAAAGAACTGAAAATTTTTATTTTTTATAAGAAACACTTTCGTTTTCATCTTTATTTATGTACTATTATGTAATATATTTTTTTATTATTACTATTACATATTTTTAAATTGTGCAAAACACACAAGCCTTCTGCGCTTAGATGATTCGCAAATTTTCAACACTTCTCTTCATAAACGAAACCGAATAAAATGATTTGATTTGAATTTAGTACCTCTGAAATTTTAACTGCCATTTTCTCAATAACAAGGTTAGTGGCGATACGGCAATCATAATAAGCACGGCAGCATAATGGAGGTCCTATGCACCCTGTGGACGTTCTAATAAAAGCAATTTCGCAATGTGTGGGCGCTCTAATGATAGCAGCAGCTGACTGCTGGTGCTCTACTGATTGCAAAGTGTTTCCGCCTCGCTAAAATACTCGAAAACTCATATTTTATAATAAAATAACAAAATCTGCAGATACAAGGTTGTCAAATTATGAGGACGCTCCATAAGTGAAGAAGTCAAAGAAAAAGCCGCGTCGATTCGCGATATACGTATATCGCGAATCGACCCGGCGCTCCCTCGTGTTAAAAGCCTCAAACCAGACATATACGGTTATCGTTTTATGTACCTATATTTCGTCTACAAAATAGCGTCCGGCGAAATTATATATATATATATATATATATATATATATATATATATATATATATATATATATATATATATATATATATATATGAAGTGTTGGTGTTCTTCCGGGTGTTTTCCCGTGTAGTTGGTAGGCTCCTGTGGGAGCCACGCTTGTCTGAACGACGTTTCGGCGGAATCTCATCTGCCATCCTCAGGTTCTAGCTGGAAGCTGCCTATTGCTGCTGCTGCTGCTGCCGCCGCTACTGCTGCTGCTGCCGGTGCTACTGCTGCTCCTCGTTGCTCGAATTGAACTGACTGAGCAACGAGGAGCAGCAGTAGCACCGGCAGCAGCAGCAGCAGCAGTAGCGGCGGCAGCAGCAGCAGCAGCAATAGGCAGCTTCCAGCTAGAACCTGAGGATGGCAGATGAGATTCCGCCGAAACGTCGTTCAGACAAGCGTGGCTTGGTTGTGTCCGTTGAGAACTAATTTCAATTGCATCTAGATTTTGCTTATCAGGTTTCTTTTGTGTTATCTTTTTTCGTTTATTGGGGTTGGTTGTCGATTTGGGGGTGGTTTTATTTGTGTTATGTTGAGTGGACGATTGCTTTGTTGTTTGAGCTTAACTAGATGTGTTTGATGTATAGACTTGAACGTCAGCTTCGATTGTGGGTAGATTATTGGTATTAGTGGAGGGTTTGGGGGTGGAATGTGTAGAGATTACTGAATAATCTGAATTATAATCGTAATCATCTGGGATTTCACCACATTCATTCTCGGGGGTAGAAATCTTTCTTTTGTTTTGTTGTGAAGTAGGGGTTGGATTTGGGGTTAATTGCATCGATGAGGTCGCGGAGCGCTCAGAGCAGACGCTTTGTCCGTCCGAGTCGTCCGTTTGCCTCATCTGTTCATAATTTGGTATTAAGGTTGTACATATAGGCGATGATGTATATGCTATTTCATTAAATGTGGTTGTGGTGTAAGTAGTAGTGGTGGTTGTTGATGTTAATGTTAAATTGAGGTAAGAGGGGTAGATTGGGGGACTATTACTACTGGTAGCTGTGATTGACGGTGTGTTTGGGGCGGAATTATTGAAAGAACAAGTTGATTTTACAGATGATCTGTTTGAATTGTTAGAGTTATTTAGTTTAGTACTATTAGTTTGAGGGGGTGCGGATTTTGTAAGTGTTTTATCCAATGGGTTAGTAATTGTTTTGTTTAGCCCAGGTGTATCTGAAGTGTTTACCTGATGTGTTTTTGGTGTGCGTGTATCAGTGTCAGATGAATCGCTTGTGTGTGCTGTTGTTTGATTCAAGTTTCCGTCCGAGTTAGCGGGTGATTGTGTGTTTGGTATATCCTTGTGCCGTTCTTTTTTCCGTCGGCCCATGTTTGATTATGGATGAAATATACACGAAAACTGTGAAAATGTCGCCTCTCGCGGGTCACTGAGTTTAAGAGAGACAACTAATACTAAAAATTGAATATATTACTTAGAAAATTACTCGTAGCAAACCAACTCTTCGCAGAAATGATATGATATGATCAATTTCGGGTCCAACCAGATGCCCAGGTATTTAAGCCCGCTGCCCGGTTGGATTTCGATCTGCCCAACCCTGATGGTGATAGGCTGGACAGTTCTTTTCCCCGTGATTACTACTGCTTCGGTCTTCTCCGGGGCAAGCTTTAGTTCGACACCTCGGAGCCAATTCTCAATTCTCTTAATGGCGGTATTCGCCTTCTCCTCCATTAGCACCGTCCATTTTTTTCGTATACTGTTAGGGCCAGGTCATCCGCGTAACCGGTCAGGGTGACCCCCCCCCCCTTGGTAAGGGGATCCGCAGGACGTCATCGAACATGATGTTCCACAGCGTTGGCCCGATTACCGAACCCTGCGGAACACCACAGGAGACTTCTCTCCATTCCGGGGCGTTGCCTGCCTCCATTCCTAACGATCTGTTCCGAAAGTAGCTTTGGAGGATCCTTATGATGTAAGGTGCTACTCGCAGTCTCCCGAGCTTCCCTTTGATAGCCCCCCACCCCGCGGTGTTAAATGCGTTTTTAATGTCAAGGGTGACTATCAGCCACATCCCCTTTGCCTACATGGCTTCTCTTGCCTTGCGCACGATCCGATCCACGGCATCTACCATCGACATGCCTTTGCGGAACCCAAACTGGTGGCTAGATATGCCGTCTCTCTGTTCAATTTCTTGCTCCAGGAACTAGATTATAATTTAAGCTTATTCTGTTGAAGGGTTGGGAGTAAAGTGGAGTAGATAAATAAAGCAAGCAAGAGTTAAAAAATTTGGTGTATTCAGGCCATTGAGGGTGTTTGGTAAGACGATGCAGACCTGGAACAGGGTGGTATAGGGGTCATTTGGCGTTTATATGGACCAAACGCACGTATATGAATCATGCTACTGATTTTTTTTATATTTCCGATTTTACACTTTTCTTTCAAATCTTTCACTTCATATATGTAAGCATTACACACTAAATTAAACTTTTGATGTTCTGAATTTTTTTTTCCCGAAATACGTAAACCTACAATAAAAAAGTATTGTCACTTATAAAAAAATAAAACAAAATTTATGAGAAAAAAATTGTAATGAGAATTTAAAGTTTTCTAGATATTACAATTACTTCTAGAACTTCTCTATTTTATCCTCTTTCAATGGCCTTATCATACATACCATCACGTTTCACCAGTCACTAAGAAAAGATGCAACCCTATCAATCGACAATAATTTTTCATTTAACCAAAAATTAAATATTTGCGTTATTTCAACAAAAACAAAGCTATCGTTTCAAAAACTTTATTTAAAACAAAAATTAATATTTTCGAACTAATTTATTATTGGTATTCAAAATGAGACCAATTATTTCTAATGCATTTCCTGGCCCGTCTCCTAATTTCAACAATAGATGTCTTTAATCTTATTTCTTGTCGTAGTTGTAGAGCAGCTATCTCTATGTGCGCTACTGGTTGAAGACGGCATCGTATTTCCTCATTGTATACAAGTTCTTTCATCCTACCCCAGTGGGATTAGGGCGGTTGAGCGTGGGAACTTTTTAACCTTAACCTTGAGGGACACTTCCGTTTTTACCTACTGCTGCTGCTACTGCTGCTCCTCGTTGCTCGAACTGAACTGAGGAGCAGCGAGGAGCAGCAGTAGCAGCAGCAGCAGCAGGCAGCTTTCAGCTAGAACCTGAAGATGGCAGATGAGATTCCGCCGAAACGTCGTTCAGACAACCACGGTTCCAACAGGAGCCTACCAACTACACGGGAAAACACCCGGAAGAACACCAACACTTCATTTAACACCCGTGAAAACCTAAGAAACAACATAATATATATATATATATATATATATATATACAGAGATTAAAATTAGACGACTGTCTAAGTTAAAAACAAAAATTTTTGTTTTTTTTGTTATATATATATATATATATATATATATATAATATATGTTGTTTCTTAGGTTTTCACGGGTATTATATGAAGTGTTGACGTGCTTCCGGGTGTTTTCCCGTGTAGTTGGTAGGCTCCTGTTGGAACCGTGGTTGTCTGAACGACGTTTCGGCGGAATCTCATCTGCCATCTTCAGGTTCTAGCTGAAAGCTGCCTGCTGCTGCTGCTGCTACTGCTGCTCCTCGCTGCTCCTCAGTTCAGTTCGAGCAACCAGGAGCAGCAGTAGCAGCAGCAGCAGCAGCAGCAGCAGTAGGTAAAAACGGAAGTGTCCCTCAAGGTTAAGGTTAAAAAGTTCCCACGCTCAACCGCCCTAATCCCACTGGGGTAGGATGAAAGAACTTGTATACAATGAGGAAATACGATGCCGTCTTCAACCAGTAGCGCACATAGAGATAGCTGCTCTACAACTACGACAAGAAATAAGATTAAAGACATCTATTGTTGAAATTAGGAGACGGGCCAGGAAATGCATTAGAAATAATTGGTCTCATTTTGAATACCAATAATAAATTAGTTCGAAAATATTAATTTTTGTTTTAAATAAAGTTTTTGAAACGATAGCTTTGTTTTTGTTGAAATAACGCAAATATTTAATTTTTGGTTAAATGAAAAATTATTGTCGATTGATAGGGTTGCATCTTTTCTTAGTGACTGGTGAAACGTGATTGTATATATGATAAGGCCATTGAAAGAGGATAAAATAGAGAAGTTCTAGAAGTAATTGTAATATCTAGAAAACTTTAAATTCTCATTACAATTTTTTTCTCATAAATTTTGTTTTATTTTTTTATAAGTGACAATACTTTTTTATTGTAGGTTTACGTATTTCGGAAAAAAAAAATTCAGAACATCAAAAGTTTAATTTAGTGTGTAATGCTTACATATATGAAGTGAAAGATTTGAAAAAAGTGTAAAATCGGAAATATAAAAAAAATCAGTAGCATGATTCATATACGTGCGTTTGGTCCATATAAACGCCAAATGACCCCTATACCACCCTGTTCCAGGTCTGCATCGTCTTACCAAACACCCTCAATGGCCTGAATACACCAAATTCCAAATTTTTTAACTCTTGCTTGCTTTATTTATCTACTCCACTTTACTCCCAACCCTTCAACAGAATAAGCTTAAATTATAATCTAGTTCCTGGAGCAATAAATTGAACAGAGAGACGGCATATCTAGCCACCAGTTTGGGTTCCGCAAAGGCATGTCGATGGTAGATGCCGTGGATCGGATCGTGCGCAAGGCAAGAGAAGCCATGTAGGCAAAGGGGATGTGGCTGATAGTCACCCTTGACATTAAAAACGCATTTAACACCGCGGGGTGGGGGGCTATCAAAGGGAAGCTCGGGAGACTGCGAGTAGCACCTTACATCATAAGGATCCTCCAAAGCTACTTTCGGAACAGATCGTTAGGAATGGAGGCAGGCAACGCCCCGGAATGGAGAGAAGTCTCCTGTGGTGTTCCGCAGGGTTCGGTAATCGGGCCAACGCTGTGGAACATCATGTTCGATGACGTCCTGCGGATCCCCTTACCAAGGGGGGGGGGGTCACCCTGACCGGTTACGCGGATGACCTGGCCCTAACAGTATACGAAAAAAATGGACGGTGCTAATGGAGGAGAAGGCGAATACCGCCATTAAGAGAATTGAGAATTGGCTCCGAGGTGTCGAACTAAACCTTGCCCCGGAGAAGACCGAAGCAGTAGTAATCACGGGGAAAAGAACTGTCCAGCCTATCACCATCAGGGTTGGGCAGATCGAAATCCAACCGGGCAGCGGGCTTAAATACCTGGGCATCTGGTTGGACCCGAAATTGATCATATCATATCATTTCTGCGAAGAGTTGGTTTGCTACGAGTAATTTTCTAAGTAATATATTCAATTTTTAGTATTAGTTGTCTCTCTTAAACTCAGTGACCCGCGAGAGGCGACATTTTCACAGTTTTCGTGTATATTTCATCCATAATCAAACATGGGCCGACGGAAAAAAGAACGGCACAAGGATATACCAAACACACAATCACCCGCTAACTCGGACGGAAACTTGAATCAAACAACAGCACACACAAGCGATTCATCTGACACTGATATACACACACCAAAAACACATCAGGTAAACACTTCAGATACACCTGGGCTAAACAAAACAATTACTAACCCATTGGATAAAACACTTACAAAATCCGCACCCCCTCAAACTAATAGTACTAAACTAAATAACTTTAACAATTCAAACAGATCATCTGTAAAATCAACTTGTTCTTTCAATAATTCCGCCCCAAACACACCGTCAATCACAGCTACCAGTAGTAATAGTCCCCCAATCTACCCCTCTTACCTCAATTTAACATTAACATCAACAACCACCACTCCTACTTACACCACAACCACATTTAATGAAATAGCATATACATCATCGCCTATATGTACAACCTTAATACCAAATTATGAACAGATGAGGCAAACGGACGACTCGGACGGACAAAGCGTCTGCTCTGAGCGCTCCGCGACCTCATCGATGCAATTAACCCCAAATCCAACCCCTACTTCACAACAAAACAAAAGAAAGATTTCTACCCCCGAGAATGAATGTGGTGAAATCCCAGATGATTACGATTATAATTCAGATTATTCAGTAATCTCTACACATTCCACCCCCAAACCCTCCACTAATACCAATAATCTACCCACAATCGAAGCTGACGTTCAAGTCTATACATCAAACACATCTAGTTAAGCTCAAACAACAAAGCAATCGTCCACTCAACATAACACAAATAAAACCACCCCCAAATCGACAACCAACCCCAATAAACGAAAAAAGATAACACAAAAGAAACCTGATAAGCAAAATCTAGATGCAATTGAAATTAGTTCTCAACGGACACAACCACCCACTTTGTCTACCCAACCACTTCCAACCCCAATGGACCAACAAATATCGTCCACGCCTAAATCGCCCCAAAGTCTAAATGTAACTAATACATCACAACCCCCACCAAAACGCAAACCTCCACCAATTCACATTTTTACATCCAACCACAGAGACACCGTTTCGGCAATAAAAACTCTTATTCAACCCCCTCCAAGTTTTAAATTCAATAATACATCCTTAATTTGTTACCCGACAGAACCACGAGATCATTTCCAAATAACCACATTACTCTCAAATAATAATATAGAATACTTCACTCATGACATTGATTCTTTAAAACCAGTTAAAATTGTCATCAAGTATATACCCATAGATACCACTACACAAGAAATAGAAAACGAACTAAACCTGATAGGACTCCCATTTATTCGCATTGCTCGTATAATGTTGCCCAAGGATGGCAAGAAAACACCATCAAATTTACTTTTATTAACCATACCTAAGCAAGCCCTAGAAGGGTATCAAAAACTTACAAATCTATGTTATTATCGCATTAAAGTGTCTATGTACAACCGGTTTAATGTACCGCAATGTCATAAATGTCAGCACTTCGGACACTCTTCCGAAGTGTGCTATCGTTTCCCTAGGTGCCTCAGATGTGGCACTACTCATAACGGAGAATCATGCATTGCAGAGGCATGCAAATGTGCCAACTGTGGCGGCGACCACCCAGCAAACTACAAAGACTGCCCCGCCTACGTAGCCGCTAAAATCAGATATGCACCCAAACCGTCTACCCAAAATAACAATACACAGCTACCAACTGCAGCACAAATCACTAATAATAGACAACCTAGGTCACAACCACCGCCACCCTTGACAGCCATCAATTTACCTCCACTATCCCAAGACACAGCTGACGCTTTATCTACACAAAATATCAGGGCCTGGCAGCAATTTCGAGCCAGAGACAAACAAAACACACAACACACAAATGACGCACCCAATGACGAACATACGGAAGACAACCCGCTGAGAGAAATATTCAATTATATTAAAAATTTTAACATTAAGAAAATATGGGAAGAACTTAAAGCACTAATAGTCAAACTTAAAAGCACATCAGACCCACTAGAAAGAAGGATTTTTATTATACTCGAATTTCTAACGTCATTATTTTAAATGGCTAGCATAAATAAAAATAAGACAAATCATTTTAACTTACTTCAATTCAACGCCAATGCAAATGGCGTTATAAGGCAAAAGACCGAACTCGAGTCTATTACATACACACAATATAGACATCTGTTGTCTTTGTGAGACTAACTTAAAGTCAAACAAAACATTTAATATACAGGGGTATCACATATATCGCGCAGATAGGATAGGCAAACCCAAGGGAGGGACAGCTATCTTAATAAAAAGAAATCTACAACATACACAAATACTTTTACCATCACTAAAATCTTTAGAAGCGTGTGCAATCAACATAACTTTAAATAATAAAAATACAACGATAGTATCTGCTTATAGAAGTGCATCTATACCTCTCGATGTCTGAGACCTCGACAAACTAACGACAATAAACACTAACTATATATTACTCCGGGGATTTGAACGCTAAACATCCAAGCTGGAATATTGTCTCAACCAGTCCAATACTTCGGGCATAGTACTGCATAAATACATTAACAATTCCCCTGACACAAATATCATCTCTACAACGATAGTATCTGCTTATAGAAGTGCATCTATACCTCTCGATGTCTGAGACCTCGACAATAAACACTAACTATATATTACTCGGGGATTTGAACGCTAAACATCCAAGTTGGAATATTGTCTCAACCAGTCCAATACTTCGGGCATAGTACTGCATAAATACATTAACAATTCCCCTGACACAAATATCATCTCTGCGCTAGAACCCACCAGGCCATACCCCGCCCGCACAATAATAGACATAATAATAACAAAAAATCTAAATTTACCATACGATACCCAAGTTATACAAGAACTTAACCGTGACCATTATCCTGTTAAAACCGTCCTAACCTTAAATCATAAAACACCCATAATAGACAGGAAACCACAAGAAACAGATTTCAACTGGAACTTATTTGCACAGACAATTTCCACAAATATTATATACAACCCAGAGTGCCATAACACAAATGATATAGATTCACTCATAGACATACTAACTGAGCTCATCACAAATGCCTTAACTTTAAGCCAGAAAAGATTCCCTTCCTCCTCCTATCGCCTAAGCCTACCCAGACAACTAGTTAATAAAATTAAAAACAAAAATAAACTTAAGAAAAGATACAATCTCACACACTGCCCAATACTTAAAAGCAACATAAACAAGCTTAAGAAGGAGATTGATGCAGAAATAAAAATATACAGACAAACTACATCAAGCAACTAGCTGTCTCCCATCCAGAAGATCCCCATTTTGTCCCTCGCCTGTTCAATAGAAAACCCAACAAACTACCACCCCTTGAAACTCCGCAGGGGGTAGTTCAAACTGACGCGGAAAAAGCTGATGCTTTTGCTCGCCACTTATCAACAGTATTTCAACCCAACACCATATCAAATACCACAAAAACCCTAGTAAATCCACTCATCGACAGACTCACTAAACTCAAACTCTTGCCCGAAAACGACCCCCAACACTGTTCACCATCTGAAATCAGATCAGCCATTATGAAAGTCAACTCAAGAAAGTCACCAGGCCTTGACAATATACCCAACTTTGTACTTAAATATCTACCCCCGAAAACATATCTTTATCTTACAAAAATATTTAACGCATGTCTCCAATTTACATATTATCCTAAAAAATGGCGCATCGCAAACATTATCAATATCCCTAAACCGAACAAACCTCCTAAAGTAATTTCAAATTACAGACCTATTACCATTCTTTCATCCCTTGCCAAAGTATTAGATACTCTACTCTTACAAAAAATCCAACACCAACTTAACCAGGCTGAAACTGAAAACCAGTTCCAGTTTGGTTTTCGCCAAAGTCATTTAACAACGCAGCAACTATTCCGCGTCAGCGAAATTACAACAACCAATAACAACCGAGGTCAACTCACGGGGTTTGTCGCCCTTGACCTCGAGCGGGCATTTGACAAAGTCTGGCACACTGGACTGCCATATAAACTCCTCATCTCGGGAATTTCCACTCGTATTGTGAAAACAATACAGTCGTATCTATCCGACAGAACATTCCGAGTAGCAGTCAATCAGGCGTGCTCTCCTATCACCCCTATCTTTTCTGGTGTACCACAGGGCTCTGCACAAGGGCCTGCGCTCTTTACAATATACATTCATGATCTTCCACCCCCTGTTGACTACAGAATCACGCTGACGATACTGCCATACTAGCTACATCTAAAAACTACTTCAACAACAAACAGACATCACAACAGAATTTTATTATAATTGGGGCCTTCATGTAAATACTGACAAAACACAAATCACATGCCTCACTAAAAAATTTATAACAACAGTAAATAAAATCAATATCAATCACAAAGACATCGAATGGAGCAAAACAATACATTATCTCGGAGTGTACATAGACCGCAGAATGCATTTTACTGGACATGTTGATCATATATGCAGGAGTTTCAATATTAGACTTAGAAAACTTTATGCAATACTAAAAAATTCCCCCCCACATATATCAACCCTCATCTACAAATCGTATATGCGTCCTATCATAACATACGCCTCACCATCATGGAAAGCAGGGGGGCTTTCAATGACACAAAAAAACAGACTACAAATTCTTCAAAACAAAGCCCTTAGAATTGGTGGTAACTTCTACCCTGGCACTCACACCAGAGTAATACACAACGTCACCGGCACACCTACACTTGAAAATTTTGTATTTCACCGTCAAATCCCCAATTTCACTATCGCACTGAAACAATCTGAAAACCCCACACTTAAAGATCCGTTGATTCCCAAATTTCTCAACCCCCCCCTGCAATCACCTAACACCCTCCTACTAATTTGTACTTTGAAAAAATAATACAAAAGTAAAAACAAAAAAATACAAAAAAACAAAAAAAATATAACACAAAAAATAAAATATATACCAAACAAAAAATAATCATCATATCAAAACTAATCAAAATCACATAATACACAGACAACAATAAAAATATCTCAAAGGAAAACTATTAAAACATACACAATAAAACACAAATGACAAAAGAGCCATCAGTCATCTAACCCCTACTAACTCCTACTGTAAAAAAGAGGCCATAAAATGAGAACACATGTACACAACACTATCCCTATTTACTAACCAAAACCCATGTCACCACCCAGGTGTATATTTTCAACCTCACACAACAAATTTCAAAACTTTATAGCCACACACATCATCAATCCAGAAATAGTCAGCTCCGATGAGGGCAAGTCTAGTAATCAAGACACTTTAACCTACGGCAAGCGCCAAAGAGGCGGAAGCCGCGTGCATCCCACACAAGGGGCACATACTGAAGTCGACCCGAAATTGCCGTTTAGAACCCATATCCTAAAAACTGCGGAGAAAGCCGGGAAGGCGGCAACCGCCCTGGGCAGAGTAATGTGCAAGACGAAGGGGCCGAAGGCAAGCAAAAGAAGGGTATTATGCGGCGTAGTGCACTCCATCATGTTATACGCCGCGTCGGTATGGGGACGCGCCTCCGATGACAGGGCAAACGCCCTGAGAGGGCGGACAAGGATCCAACGTCAATGGCGTTAAGGATTAGCAGCGCATACTGCACCGACTCTTATGAAGCGGTGCTGGTAGTCGCGGGGACCCCCCCCACTTGACCTATTGGTCAAAGAAAGGGACGAAGTGCGTCAAGGGGAGGGAAAACGAGTCACCAGGAGAAGGCTGCTGGACAGATGGCAGGATAGGTGGGAGAACGCACACAAGGAGAGGTGGACGCACCGAATAATCCCCAACATAAAAAAATGGGTGGAGAGAAAGCACGGGGAGGTGGGATACCACCTCACACAGGCCTTGACAGGACACGGTTGCTTCGCGGACTACCTCCTTGGAATAGGGAAACTGAATTCCAGGGAGTGTGTGTACTGCGGAGAGATCGACGACGTGGAACACACGGTGTTCCGCTGTAACAGATGGGCAGAGGAGAGACGGGGCATAAACCAAACAGGGCCGGACTACATGCTACAGTCGGAAGACAGTTGGAATAGAGCTGAGAAAGCTATCCAGAGCATAATCGAAAAAAAGGGAGAGGATAAGAGGAATCTCGACTTATTCCCTCCACACAACTGAACGGAATAGCGGTAGGAAATGACAACAACCAAAACAGATGAGTATCCTGAAGCAAAGGGAGAGCGGCCCAGGATACGTCCTCACCAGCTGAAGAGGGGTGGTTTTAGTGGGTAGGCCGAGAGGAGAGTCCCACACTACCGAAACGGTGTCCATAAAGGATTTCCACCCCGCAAAAAAAATAATAATCTAGTTCCAGATCTCACTATAATACATGTACCAAATTTCTATTATTATTTTTATTTTATTTTGATCTCTTTAATAACGGAGTGGGTGTGGCAGATGACAAAAAATAAGACCTTGGCTTTTAGCATACATATAAAAATGTTACCAAAGGTACACTTGGCACGATAGGAAGTTTTGAGTCAGACCTTCAGTCTGGTGGCAAATGTATATATTTACAAAAATATGAGTGTGAGTGCTAAAAAATTTCACTTAATTTATAATGTCGCGGTAACTATACAATTCTCGAAATATGATGTAATGAACTCTTATCTTATTTTCAATTATAAAAAAATTTGTGCTAGAACCATTGTTATAGCTCAAAGGGTTGCCTATAGTTACAGTCAATTGAATATTTCACTCTCAAAGGGGTGCAGGGATGAAGGCCGCGTCCAAGAAGAAGAAAGGGGGTGTCGGTTGCGATGGGTTGCTTTCATCATTACAAGCCCCACGACCCTTGTATCTCGAACATAAGCTGGACCACTATTAATTTACTTCATCTCCTAATTCGGTTTTACTACTAAAAATGTACTATGTGTTCCACTAGGTGCTGTAGATTATTTACTATAAAACAATTTAAATTATCCATATTTCCGAAGACGCGTTTAACTAATTGAACAACACTTAAAAGATTTCAAACTTTGCAGAATCTATGATTGTTACTACACACACACGTCTTTAATCAAATCTCTGTTTAATAATTATTGATAACTTATATTATTAATTTTCAGAGCAAGGCACTGCACAGGTAGCGAGGAAGTGCGTTACAGGCTACGAGGGCCAAGACAGCTGAGCAGTTTTTAGAAAAGCATATAAAACCGTCAT
Organism: Stenurella melanura; assembly: GCA_963583905.1. Taxonomy (NCBI): domain Eukaryota; kingdom Metazoa; phylum Arthropoda; class Insecta; order Coleoptera; family Cerambycidae; genus Stenurella; species Stenurella melanura. Next base: position 76,124,966 of record OY757315.1, read on the forward strand.
GGCCACAGACTGTTGTCTTTGTCGATGGGACCTCTGCAATTCAGCCATAGTTAGTTCAGCAGAATTGATTACAGCAGCACCACTTACCATTCTTGTCTTGACTACAGCGATTTTCGTGCTGAGTCACCATGTTTCGAGAGATTGGTGAGACTAATGTTTCCCTTACTTCTTTAGGATAAAATTTTACAGTTTTTGCTTGTGGCGTTGCGAACCCTTTAAGCTTTTATTATATATTATTTTCTACCTTATTTTTTGTGTATTAATAAATATTATTGCAAAATGAATCATTTATTATCTTCCAGTTTTTATTTCTGATTATATTTTGAGATTAAGGTTGTGATTGTTGTGCCTTTGTTCGTATCGGACAGAAACTACCCATACAGCACAATCGGGATATGGGATGTCAAATTGAAGTACATGAATGTCCCAGTACGTAAAGTAGATAGAGAAACGGACGTCCATTTAGGTTGTCCTGTTAACGTACCTTTTGCATGAGTCCGTCAAACCCCTACGATTCTCTAGAATATGCCATCGACACAACCACAAGTAGTTACGGAGACACATGGCTGGTTGCCTACGTATGGGGCTGAAAAATTCCTCATCACATACTGGCGTCAACCAAAGCACAAAGTACGTTGCATTGAATTCAATAAAATAATTAGGTACCATAGTCAGAACTAAATGAAATTTTGCACCAGCATTCCAATGACCTTCATTTAGGATTACGTTCAAACCGCAATCCGATAACTCGCTAGGTATGGTGTATAGAGCAGCTGAAAGGGGCTAGGTGATAGGGTTAACATAAATTGGTCAAAACGGTGTTCCATTGGCGCGTGCTATTCTCTAAAGAAGCTTTGTTCAGGATAATCACCTGAAAGCGGCCCACGGAGCGGAATCCAATGAAATAATTAATTACGGGCAAGCCGTTTACAGCAAAGTCGCCAAATTTACATAGAACATACTACATACTACGCACTATCCAACGAGGGTAATTTCATCTCGATCTAAGCAAGGGTTATCGAGATATTAACAAAAACATCATTGTATATTATACATTTTAGCATCATATAAAAAGGGCCTACGTGACAAAAACGAATGCAAGCCAAATAACCGTTAGAAGCCTCTTGAAAACCAAACGCAATGGCATCGATACCTAGCTAATTTACTCAAGTTAGGTCACATTGTGTTTTGGGGTAGTGCCAGAAAGTAATTAAAATTCATATTGGGCGTGGCATTTTTATAAGCTCTTTTGAGCGTCATTTAGTAAATTATTACCATTGTAATGTATTTCTATATTATTTGATTGACCACAGCCGTACGTCTTGGGTTTGTCGAGAGGTATATGATTTTCTTTTATACTTAGAAGTTTTTCTTTGATTTTAAATAATATTCATAGGCTCAAAAAGCGCGAACCATTCTGGAATTAAATAAATAGCCGACTCTCGTGTGTAAAAAAACAAAGTGAATTTAGTGAAGTGCATAATCAATCCCTAGGATTAAATTCATCGCGGGAAACTGGTGAAAGTATCTGTTTAATAATCGACGGTCGCAGCTAAGTCGACGACATTAATAATTTTAGTATTTAGTTAACAATTTTCTCTTCCTTTACAAGCAAATTAATTAGTTATTCATTTTTATTCTGTGTACTTTTACTTAAAATCATAACTAATTGTCGGACCATATTAACTATCACACATTCTGAATTTTTGCGAAATCTTCACTTTATGCAGAACCTTGTCATTGGGGGGGATCAATGTAAGTCAGTGTAAGGGACGCAATTAGCGTCATCGTTTTAAAACATTATAACCCTTTATGTTCAAGATAGAGTTTAAGTTTTGGCCAAACATTGGAAGCTTATTCGCAATTTTCCTTCCCAACGGCAAACACGCTGTGTAAAGCAAATTATTGTCTAATATTAATAATCTGTTAGGAGTAGGAATCAAAATTACAGGTTAGAGTGAACCCTAACTTGTGCACCTGAATTGCAGGGAAGGTACGAATTGAAACCTTTCGGGTCCCCCTGTTTACGCCATAATAATTAATTTGTTTTTAGTGATTTTCATAGTATTTATTTTAACTAAATTCTTTACTGGATGTTCAATCATTAGCAAGCCGCTTTGCGTAATAGTTATTGCTACTTAACCAATTCACTTGGGTTAATGGTCAATTGTTTTTTTTATTTTCATTATAGTCATTTTAACTAAAATTCTATACTGGATGTTCAATCATTACCAGGTTGCTACGTAATGATTACGGCTACATAATTAATTCACCTAGTTTAGTGGTCATTTCGTTTTTTGTTTTTGTGATTTTCATAACATTCATTTTAGCCGAATCGCATACCGAGTGTTCCATGATTGTGGACCTATAGTCAACTACGTCCGCGATTTCATGTACCTAGTAGTCGGGATAATTACATTATCATTTTTTTTTCTAACGTGGATATAACAAATGGGCACACAGATTGGGTCAGTCACTCATACCTGGACATTGTGATCTACGAGGAGCGCACTATTATTTTATTTTTATTTTTTCTAAATTTTGCCTCTAATTTTATTTAGCGAATTCCGCTTGTTAGAAAGTGCCCACATTTGGGAAAGGAAATTATGTTCTCAGTTGTAAGTAATTTTAAGGCACATTGAAGGACAGGGTTTAAGTACCCCTCCTTTAGGAAACAGCTGATGTCGCTGTATGTTACATCGTAACCCTCATAGGGTACGTTTGGCAATTTTATTATTATTATTTTTTGGAACACATTAGCATTATTGTACGCATTTCGACTTGATCTCGTTATAAGCCAATTGCCCTCTCTGCTGGGTGTTGGACAATTATCCGACTTACAATTGCCTTGCTAGAGTCATCGTCTAAATCTGTTTGTTTTTGGACACACTGTCTTGTAACTGAATTCGTTCAGCTTTTATTTATTTTCTTTTAATATACTATTGCACGAACCCCGTCTTTTCTTTCTATACCCCTCAGTGGCGCATCAAGGGGGCTCCCTGTATTATTAATTTCATTTCTACCTAGTGGCTAGACGGGGGGAATAGTCCTCCATCGCTAGTACTCCCAGATCGGTAATTACAAAAGACTCATCCCTGAGATCCGACAAGGAGGTGTTCGGCATTACTAAGATCACTGGCGCCCATTATAAATTTGTGATCGGTTAATAAGTAGTGTAAGGGACGATTAGCCCTTACCTTCTTCTTCTTGGCCCTAGCACAGCCGACGTCGACAGTCCCAGGTTACTCTTTAAAAGGAGGTCAGATGGATATCCTTGTATTGGCTTTATTTTGACAATAACTGTGGTCTGACATCGGACTTAAAGAAGGACGTCCAATGAAAGGCCTTAAAGGCGCCATTACTATTTGTGACGACCATATCAAAATACACAAACAAACCTGACTTTCCATTTTACGGCTGGGATTGTTTGGTGCAAACTCAAAACAAAGCTTGGAATATTAGTTAATTTATCTACATCAAAGAATGGTGCAGTGACCATACGTGCTGTCTGTTTCAGTGGACTGTTCGGTAGTGTTAACTATAAAAAACTTACCCCTTACTTCGGCAGCTCTGCAGTTTTGGCTCTGCCTGTACTATTAGAAAAGGAGCAAGGGATAATGTAGGCAGGAATTAGGATGTTCTCTGATATTCGATGACGAGACGTATAACTAACGTATATCCAAAAAAACACACCACTGTAGGACAGTAACTCACTATATGATTCCACGCACTAAATATATGTAACTTAGAAGTATTATTCCAGTTGGTAAAGTAGTGTGATGCTTATTAAAATTAAATAAAGATAACTAATTATAAAAAATCGATCAGCTAAAGGTACGGCCACACCATCCCCCGCCCCCTTGAAAGCTCAAGATTTTGAAATTAAATTTATAGATAAAAAGCAACCATACTATAACTTAAATGCGATTACTCTAGTTAGTTCGCTTCACTGGTTCTTCTTATTGTCCCAAAATTAATTAAAATTAAACAAAAAAAAACAAAAATATAAACGTAAATACTCATATAGGAAACTATTAACAAAATTTGAAAAATATTTAAAACTACTGGTAGAAGCGGACACAAACGAACAACAGGCCGCCTGTAAGGACCACTTTTTGATTTAATCGAGGCCACCCTGACAGCACCGTCTTTACCGGGGTTAACTCACCTCTGTGAACCTGGCAGCTAAAGATAGCAGCCAAAATGACGGAAACGCCCGAAGGTACATAATGTGCAATAAAAATAAAAAAGGGGTAAATTTTTTTTAATTAGATCCTAATCTAAGAAATTAACATTTACTAGTGGAAAAAGGTTCAATAATTATTTACCATAAATATTGATCACACCCCACCCCGTTGATACATAAAAATCTTAAATTAAATGGATATAATTTTAATATCTCATGAAGAAAACAAGGTATCACTTTCAAAAGTCAGAAGATGATGTAACAATTAAACGCTGCACTAAAACAATTTATTTGGCAGCCGCCCAAAATCACCCCGAAGAAATACATAATCCTCAAATCGCATGAAGGAAACGAGTTATCACTTTGAAATTGACAGGAGAGATAGAAAATCGTATATTAAACCCTGTAGATTGTAGCATTTACATTGCCACCTTATGGGTTCATTAATATATAGATATTTAAAATCAATCTACTTAACTGTATACCGTAAACCGGGGTTACTTTGCACAATTTTCACGGTTTTCTGAAAACAACTTGGATGCATTTTCATGAAATACCTTGATATCAAACTATATGAAATTTTTATGTTTTTTGTGGGTGCTCCCCAATTTTTAACGCAAAAAGACAGCGGAAAATATATTTTTTAAAGCGTCAAAGAGTCGGCTAAGGTGCCCCTGCTTCGGGGAGACTTTGCCAATCGACTTTTTAGCTTGAAATCGCCTATTCCGTGCAAAGTAAATGTCACAAACAGGTTACTTTGCCCTACCACTAGACATTTCAAAAAATATCTTTTTGTTTTTTTGTAAAAAAAAAACTCATTGCTGAACGAAATTATGATTTTATTCTTGACTTGAATAATTCAGAACACGTATGAATAGAAAATCTATATCTGATAGAAAAACGAGACAAAAGAATAACTCCAAAACTAAAAAGCTTAACTCTTAAACTAATAATTTAAATCTGTGAACTAAGAGGTAACTTTGCCAATGGCTAAAGTATTGTATTTCTATAGCCTAGATTAACAACAATAATATTAATAAACTGTTATAAGGTTCATACATAAGCAGTACAAACAACAGTTCTCAAATCTAAATAGATTAGGGTACATACCCCTTAGCGGATCAGCATGTTTGAATAGGTAAAAATGCCAGTTATTATTTATGTTCTGAAAACGCTGAGAACATTTTTCCTACAAGTGCTAAACCTGCACTAACATTTACTTTACTTATACGTGAATATTGTTACATGCGCGGTTAATTCAGTTCTACCAACTTCCACGCAATGAATTTTTAATTCATGGCGGGCACGGTGTGGCAAAATTGCCCCAGCTGGCAAAATAACCCCTGTTTACGGTACAACCAAATTTGCAGATACATGTATTTAAAATTTCCCAAATTTGATAAATTAAAGCAAGTTTAGCAAATAGAACTTCAAATGATATTAGCCAGTTCTAATTACTCCGTCATAGAAGATAGACGTGTCCTAGTACTGCTGTGAATTATTAAAGATCTTTAATCTTATATTGTTTTAAATATTTTCCTAACGTCAATTAGTAACAATAAACTTAGTGGACAGTGTAGTGTAAAAATACGGATGGTTAGTAGTTTTCGGAATAAACTTGGGTAAGAATAACTTAACTACTTCATGGAGACCATTTCTAAAATGGCATCTTCCGCTTTTTTATAGCAAATTTCATACCCCGTTGCTGACCAGGAGCGTTTGTTATAAAGAAGGGAGAATATTCTCATCAAACACCGGAAAATGTATTCCGTAAGTAAATAACTAAAACAAATATAACAAATTTAGCGCTTGTCACTTATTAGAAATTCAAACATATTTTATTTCATTTTAGGGTGTTTTTATGGCTCAGAAATTTTCGTTTTTTATTTCAATGGTTCTTCTTATTAAGAAGATACTTAATTTAAAGTAGAGTAGGATGCCCTCAGCATAGTTTTAAAAATAAATTCTTGGGAGACACATAGGACGAAGTATACATGATTTTCTAAAGCCACTTTGGAAAAAGTCCTGGATAGGTTCAGCAGAGTACAAGGAACTCCTTGGCTTGCTGCTGAAAACTTCTAGAACTTCAACGACCGTGGAGGAGTGGATTTTCGTATAATCACACCCCTTCGTTGGACAGGAAACCCTCTTCTTATGAAGAAACCCTCACCTAAGTGTCACTACATAACTTGTTAAAATATTCTTATTCTAAATTTGTTTACACCACCTTTATTCCTTTTATTATTAATAAGTGATCTGAGCAGAGAGTGCAATGGTAAATAATCTGAATTTTATTAATAATTTTCATATTTGAAGTATATACATGTATATACTCTTTTAAATCTAAAATAATATTGCTCGTTAAATTTATCATGCATTATGGAGAATTTAACTACATAATTATATAAAGGTAAATGTTCGGATTTTGTGATCTCAAATTTTTTGTAGGGGTTTATTTTCTATTATATATATATATATATATATATATATATATATATATATATATATATATATATATATATATATATATATATATATATATATATATATATATACATATATATATATATATATGTGCATTTGTATCTTGTCCGCCTCCTTATATATTTCGGGCGCCCGCACCTCCACTAGAACTAATAGTGATAGAATAGTTCTGTTTATATATATATAATCGCCATATTTCACTTACCAAGGGCACGTCGAGAGGGGAAAGGATTTCTGTCATTTTTTACATACACTTTTTTGTTCATACGATTGGTATGTTTACACCTCGTTACATAAATAGTACCTCTCTGACTCAATGTATATAAAACTGTTATACATAACGGTAGAGTTTGCCTCCTTACAGGTTGCCAGATTTCTATAGTAAACAAATGCTCTAGCGCTTGCGCAGTAGAACTGTGCGCTCATGTGCATTTGATATTATGATTATTTAATATTGTCTAAATTGTACTTTACCAGGCACGTTCGTGTTTTACCCGGTATTAAGTGATTATCTGTTTTAACATGAGCCGTTCACGGTAAGTATCTATTGTAGAATAATGTATGTAATTCAAAATTCTTAAGAACTTAAGGGAATTAAAGTAAAAGATCCTAATGCTATGACATCAAATCGCTTAAGAAAACAAATTGCAACTCTAATGCAGATATTGAATTTAAATCCAGAAGACTATTCTCACTTCTCCAAATTTATGGGCCATACCGAAAAAACTCATAAAGAGTTTTATGAGATTACGCAAGATATGTATCAGACCGCAAAAATTGGCAAATTGTTAAATATATTTGACAATGGAAAAGGGCACGAGTTTAAAAATCAAGATTTAAAAACAATAAATATTGATCCTAACACTGAATTGGTTGAATTTGATGACTCCGAAACCGAAGAAAATACACCTAAATCAAACGCAAAGGGTGCACCTAAATTTAAAAAAAAGAACCAATCACAATCAAAAACAGAATCATCCATTGTAAATGATTATGAAGATAGCAATTATTCTTCATCTGTTAGTGAAAAGTCGGTAAAAAAGACCAGTAAGCGAGTACGGTGGACAGAAGATCAAAAGAAACTAGTAACTTCCCATTTCAAAGAGCACATTAAAGAGAAACGGGCTCCAAAACAGGAAGAGTGTAACAAGCTTTTAAGGGAGGAACAAGAGATTTTAAGTCATCTGGATTGGGTCAAAATAAAGATATTTGTTTGTAATACATACAATAATGCAAATAAAAAAAATAGGAATATGTTCAAATCACCTTTTTAATACCATTTGTTTATGTTGTGAAGTATTAGATGTTTTTTTTTATATTTAATGGTATCAAATAAATAGTATTTTTCTTGCAAGATGTCTAATAAAATATAATAACTTTAATAACCTGTTTATTTTTATAAGACCGTTACAGTATTGGATTTATCAAATACAAGATATATAAATATTTGTATTTTCTTGACCGTTGATATCAAATTAGCTTGATGTATATCTTGGGTCAGTTTTAAATTAAAATTATCATATTTCTTTACGTTTCGGTTTAATACCCATCGTCAGGAAAACAATTATTGTGATTTAATAAAAAACAAAAAATATATTATTATAACATTTTATGTCTATTTCTGTTGAGTAGAGTTGCGTTAAAACATCTAACAGAAATAGACATAAAATGTTATAAAAATGAATTTTTTTTTTTATTAAATCAAAATAATTTCTTTCCTCTGACGATGGTTATTAAACCGAAATGTATGGAAATATGAGAATTTTCATTTAAAACTGACCGAAAAAGATATACATCAAGCTAATCAAATACAAGATATAATTTTAATATAAAAAATATAAGACATACTAAACCAGAGGTAGATTAAATAACAAGTGAAAAAAACTACATTTTGATATGCTTTTTATTCAATTTGTGGGGATGATTCACATTTTCAGCAGAGGGTCGCAAGATGACCCAGTGCTTTGACATGATTTAATTTTCTTTTTTTTTTTTCTTTTTGCATTGACTAAAGTAAAAGCTAACTACATTTTGAAACACGGAGAGGGCATCGGTTCTATTTTTATTTAGTAAATGAAAATAACTAAATGAATGATGATATTTTAAATATAACATTATCACTTATCAATTTGTAATATTTTTTTAAATAATTCTATGAAATGCACTTTCGTAAATAACTCGTTTATTATAAGTTTTTCGAAAAAACTCTATATTAGATTTTTTGTCCAAAAAGGTCCATGCCTTATACTGGTTATAGAGATAGATCGACGGAATAGTTAATTTTCGATTTTTATTAGGAAACTGTTCGGAATTTGTAGAATTTATCAAAAAAATCAAGTTTTCCAGGATTTGTAGATTCGCTTTTGTTTTGTCAAATTTCTCACAAACATCAGCTAATAGATCTAATCGAGCTCTACAATTGCCATTTTTGAAAATCAAAATCGCACCTTCGGTTCGGGAGTTATTAATTTCTTTGAAAAATCATACTCGGCCCTGGAAAACATACTTGCGGTCAACGGATTCGGGCCGCCAGCAATAGGCTTGATTTGTGGCCGGGTACCTTTGATCCCACCAAGTCTCATCGAAATCGATCAATATTCTGGACAGTTATCGTGCTTCCTAGCCCGATTTCGAAAAAACCAGTTTTTTGCAAAAAAAATCAATTTTCATTTGTTTTTCGACATAGCCTCTGGTATACTTATTTGTAGAGCTTTACCAGCGGCACCATTACTTTTTTTAAATGTCTCGATCCGACTACCCGTTATCGAGTTATTCAATTTTTCCCGAAAAACTCGAAACGTCTATATCGGGTACTTCCGGTTTCCGAACGGAGCCGAGCTTCCGGCGTTAAGCTTTTCTAAAGACCTCCTATTAACCACTCAAGTTTCATCGCAATCCGAAAACGGATTAGGGGGGCTGGGCGTGACAGACAGACAGACAGACAGACAGACAGACAGACCGACAGACCGACTGACCGACGGACGGAATTTTCTAAATTCGCTCTCGAATCGATAGATATGACTTTCACATCGATCCGACGTTTTTTTCGGGTTTCGACGGTGCACCGGAAAAATGCTAAACGTATACTACATTTTTTTTCAAAATGTAGTAACAAGAGTATAAGATAAACAGATAAAAATTATAGCTATAAATGGTTAAAATTAATTATTATTTTAATAAACAAGTAGAATATATAACATGTATAGGACAAACAATCAAATACTATACCTATCAACAGTTACAGTAAATTATTATTTTATTTACCACATACTTAAACATAACTTTAATTGAAGAGAAATAAGTATGCCTCAGAAGAGTAAAGTGGAAAAAAATTTAATAGGAGATACTTTTTATTGGTATGTATGCCCTAAAAAGCAGAAAATAAAAGAAAATCTTCCAAAGAGATGATATAAAGAAGTAAAATATTGAAAACTTAGATCATTTTGGAGCAAAAATGTAAATATTTCCCTCTAACAAGAGAAACATTTTTGAAATGTTTAAAAAATTTTAAAAAGCATTCGAGACGACTCCAACAAACTATCATTAATTAGTAGCAAAATTTATGATTAACCAACAAATATATTCTAGAATTTTGGTCTCGAATGCTTTTTAAAACATTTTTATCTCTTCCTAGAGGGAAATATTTACATATTTGCTCCATAAAGTAGTCTAAGTTTTAAAAATATCTTAGGGTGGAAGATTACTATTATTTTTTTATTTTCCTTCCAATAAAAACCGGCTTCTAATATTTTTTTTTTACTATATGTTCTATTTAGTAGACAATGCAAAAAGCGAAAAATAAAAATAATAATTATAGGTGACCGCGGAAATCAGACTCGGCTCTTGCGTTGCCTCGTACGTAAAACAACTCGTACTGTAATATCTCACCTACCGGACTCTAACGTAAATTACTATTTTCTACTATCGTCAATATAAATAACTTTTGCAACCTTAGCGACACGCGCGATAACGAAAGTAAACATTCGAGTTATTTGGTTGCTAAGGCGTTGCTAGCTATGAATGTAGAACTTTCGCGGCCAGGATAGAAGAGTAAAAAAAAACAATTGAAAGTTAACCGCCAGAAATTAAAATGTCTAACATAATAGTCCGGGCAGGAGCTTCGCCCGTATTGGCGAAAATATTCCGGTAAGATTTTTTTGTGGATTCTTATATAAAAAGGGTCCCTTTAAAGGGTTCCGGATGTTTCCAGGCCCAATTGTGGTCCCAATTTGTTATAAACAATTTTTTTTAAACAATCTCCAAAATTTAACCTATATAATATATATAGCTAAAAGTTAAAGTTAAATAAACGGGAAAAACTTTTCGGGATGTTGTAGAGGGAGATCTAAAGATTAGCTATGCACGTTGGAAACATTGGATTTCGATGTTTTTCACCTAGTTTTCTGGGGTCAAAGTTGCCCTTTTTCGCTGTTTTCGGAACTTTCAATTGCGTATATCTCAAAAAATATTGATATTAGAGAAAAATCACAATACTTTTTTGTTTAGAATGTCCCAAAATACCTAAAAAATGTGTTTCCGAACTGAAAAATTTAAATTTGGAGTTTGTTTAAAAAAAATTGTTTATAACAAATTGGGACCACAATTGGGCCTGGAAACATCCGGAACCCTTTAAAGGGACCCTTTTTACATAAGAATCCATAAAAAAATCTTACCGGAATATTTTCGCCAATACGGGCGAAGCTCCTGCCCGGACTATAAACCTCGGTGACAGACAGTAATTGTCTCGTTGGCATGTATACAATTGTCAAAGCCTCCTACGCTATAATATTTATTAAAAATATCAAATAATATCATGAAATAATTAGTTTTAAATTATCGAATTCCATAATATCTTTCGGTAGTAGAAAAAATTTAATACATTACGCGATGCGAAAGCCCTTTTAGATATTAGGTATTTTTTGAAAGGCCTTGGCTTCACCTCGGCTATGAAAAAATCACCTCACACCTAAAACTAAACTTCCGAAGCTCGTAATTAAAATAACTATTTTTAATTTGCTCCAAGCTATAAAGGGGTACAAAAATATTTATTTCTGAACAAGTGCTATATGTATTTATCACATTTTTAAAGATGATCAATGTTATATCTGACAAAACATCTGACATGTAGGAAATTTGTTTAAAATAACAGAAGTTGAGATTAAACATAGTTCTCAGTAATTTTTTCTGCAAAATAAACGTTTTTTATTTCCCAAATTTAAAAAATATAAAAAAACATTCATCTCTAGAAAGTATTATTTCTGTATACAGTGTGTCCCCGGGTGAACCTACTTATACTTGTAATTTTCCTTATTTCACATTATAAGAGAAAAAGTCATTCTTCATAAAAAGTTTTGCTTATCGCGAAAAGTCATTAACCATACTCAGACTTTCAAAATAACATACAGGGTGGTTAGCAAATTAGGAAATGTGAATTTGTGCAAAGAGTAAAGTATTAGTGTTTTGAAAGGAATATAAAAATGTTACTGAAAGAAGTTGTTTCTAATGTTAATAGTAGTCCAGATATGTCGTACCTCAAAGTTGATATTTTTGCACAAAAATATCAACTTTGAGATACAACATGGTACAAATTTACGTTTCCTTATTTGCTAACCACCCTGTATGTTATCTTGAAAGTGTGAATATGGCTAATGACTTTTCACAATAAGCAAACCTTTTTATGAAGAATGAATTTTTCTCTTAAAATGCGAAATAAGGAAAATTCTAAGTAGAGTTAGGTCCATCCGGCGACACACTGTATAAAAGTCATTTATAGTCTTAGTAAGATAATTTTAGTTAGGATGTCTACAGATATATATAGGAATAGTATGCCTCTTTACTCGGTTGCCAAGTTTATGAGGTGAAATCGCTACTTTACTGTAAGGAAGCTTTTAATACCTATATATATCAAATGTATAAAACAGCAGCGCCACCTGGTAAACAATGTAGTGGACTATGGTGTATGTTTATATATGTTTATAGGTATTTCCTGCCTCCGAAAAAAGTGTCGTTAAATGCTTTTATCTCTCTATCTCTTCCTTTTTTGTCATAATCTGCCATGCGCACAAGTAAAGCTGATCATTATTGATAATAATGAGTCATGAATTTACTGATTATCAAGACATTCGCGATGAAAACAACACAAAACGTCTCCGACTCCGAAATCGGAGTCGAACTAGTAAAATTGGAGGCAAACACTTCCTAACAGTATAACATTCGGAGGCGTATAAGTACTAAATGCATGTATATATATATATATATATATATATATATATATATATATATATATATATATTGTAAATAGAAAATATTTCTTGGGAATTAGGGTTCTTTTTATACTAAAATAAGGTACATCGGTTTAACGTTTCGGCTAGGGTCCCTTAGCCTTCATCAGAAAATTTGTTTATTAATTTCTATGAGTCGTACATTAGCATCTAAAATAAGGTTTAAGGTTAGTGATTTTTTTTGGTTACAATATTTTAATGTAAGCTTACCTAGACAGCATGACTTCTTTGCAAAATATTTTTCTGTGTTTCCTTCTTTTTTTGGACAGATTCATTTTAAACACAATAATAATATAATAATAAATGTTTATGAGGAATTTTTTTTATCTGATTGTTCTGCAGCGTGGCTTGGCGGAAAGTAATTTACTTCGCGGAATGGCCGCGATGACCAGACAGAAATCCAACTATACCGGTATTTCCTTGAGGAACGTACCTCTCGAATGTAGATGGCGGTAGTAACGTTATTGTTACTATTTATAAATTTTGCATTTTTATATAATAAGAATATTGGTATTGTTTTTTGTTTATTGTGTGAATTAAACCTCTGTTTTTGCGACGAAGAATCATATGCATTACACAAATTTTATGCTTATTTAAAAATAGCAATATACTTACAATGCGCCATAACATGCATAGGGGCTCCTTGTACAGAATTTATCTGTCAGGAGCCCCAAAACATGCTACAACACATTGTAGTATATCTTGCTAAGGTTATTTATTTCAGTTTTGTCGTTTACAGCTTTTTTATTTTTATGTATGTGTATCATTTCCATAATTTCTCTTTTTTTTTTGTTGGGTTCGGTGGTTAAAATTCGTGTATTGTCATAGTCAAATTCGTGTTTTTCTGATTTTTTGTGTTTATTGAGTGCCGTACTACAGTTTTTTGTATATTTGTGTGCATTTAACCTATTACCTAGATATTGGGAACTCTGTCCGATATATACCCTATCACAATCTTTACATGGTATTTGGTATACAGTGTGTGTTGTTTTAGTTTTTGGCACTTTAGCTTTTAATTTAGAAAAATTTGATTTAAGGAGATTATTACTTTTGTGACAAATGCTGATATTGAATTTTTTTAGAGCATTTTTTAATTGTTCTGAGAGTCCCTTTTGGTAGGGGATTGAAATGTATATTTTATCTTCTTTTTTTAGAATTTGGTTGTTGGCATTGTAAAATTTATCAATTCTATCTTTAAAGATATTATGGATGAGTGTTTTTGGGTAATTGTTGTTAATAAGGGCATTTTTTGCTTTTTTTATGGCATTTGGTCTAAACTTACTATCTGAGAGTTTTATTGCTCTATCTGCTAGGCCTATGACAACACTTTTTTTTTGGGATAATGGATGATTTGAATTGTAATTGAGGTATCTACCGGACCAAGTAGGTTTTGTGTACCATTCGGTTTGTATTGTGGTATTTTTTCTATGTAGCGTCAAATCCAGAAAATTAATGCTCATGTTGTTTTCAATCTCTATCGTGAATTGTAATTTAGGGTTAAATGTGTTAAAAAGGTTGAGAATAAAATCTGTTTTGTCACTAGAAATCAGTGCAATACAGTCGTCTACATATCTGTAAAATAATGGTATGCTAAAATTTACTTTTTTAAGGGTTTCTTCTTCGAGGTATTCCATTACCAGTTGTGCTACTACACTTGATATGGGTGATCCCATTGCGCAACCATCTATTTGTCTATAAAATGTATCGTTATATTGAAAAAAAGTAGATGTTAGTGTTTCTTCTATTGCAATTATGAATTCTTTTTTTGGTAGAATTGTGTGTGGGCTTATAAGATCCCATTTTTTTGTGATTACTTCTTTTACTAAAGTGATTGGTATGTTAGTGTATAATGATATAACATCTAATGATATGAGTATGTAGTTGTCTGGGATTTTTACATTTTTAATTAGGTTTTTAAATTGCCAGGAATCTTTAATGTAATATTTATTTTTACCTATTACTTTTGTTAGGGTGTCTTTTAAGAAATTTGACAAATTATTGAAAGGTGCAGCTATACAGGACACAATAGGTCGTAAAGGGATATTTTGCTTATGCAGTTTTGGTAGTCCGTAAATTTTTGGGGGTTGTGCGTTATGTACTTTCAATTTATTAGCCAGTTTTTTGGGAATTATATTGTTTTCTTCCCATCTTTTTATGAGGTTATTGTTTTTGGTTTGGTATATGTTAGTGGGATTATTTTTTAGTTCTCTGTATGTGTTTTGGTCGCTTAAAAGTTCAGCCATTTTTGAATCATATTCACTGCTCTTCATGATAATAGTTTTGTTTGATTTGTCTGGTCTTAAAATCTTTATGTTGCTATTGTTTTTAATGAATTGTTTTGTGTTTTTGATTTTTTTATTTAAAATTTTTTGGTTGTTGGAGAATGTACTGTTTTTTCGTTTGTTTTGAAAATTGGTTAAAATATTGCATATGGTTGATCTTACCTCATCTTTTTTGTTGTTTTCTAATACATCAATGTTTGATTCTATACTGCTAATAATTTCATGTACATGTGATTTATTTTGGTTCGTATCGATTGCAAAATTTGGGCCTAGTGTAAAATTTCTTGTACATCATCTGGAATGTCAATGTTAGTTAGATTCTCTACCCAGTCGCCCCGGGCACCCCACGAAGCATGTCCCCGCTTGCTGATCAAGTTATTAAGTTTTTTTAAATTTCTGTTTTTAGTTTTTATGAACAATCTTTCGAAATTACGTTTTTCAATTGTGAAAAATTCATTTGCTATGTTATTTGGCAAAAGGTTAATTAATTCTGATTTGATAGTGTTAATATCGATTTCTATAATGTTTACATTTTTGCAAGTATTTGAAATTAGTAGTTTTAAAGTTGATAATTGAAATTTTTTAATTTTTGCCGAGAAGTCATGTTGTAGGTTTACATTATTAAATTTTAAATGGGTTAAATTAAAATTTAGGAAGGTAGGAAGCACTTCTTCTTCTTTACACCTCAGTAGGAAAATTTTTCTGTTTTTGAGACTGGCTAGTTTCTTATTTAATTTTGTGAACAATCTAGTTTTTCGTGTAATTCTCTTACTACAATTCTGCTTTAAATACCTGTAGATTTGCATATTTTCACCCATGCTATATATTTTTAATGGAAAAGTTTTTTCTTGAACCTCTACTTGTTATATTGTAAATAGAAAATATTTCTTGGGAATTAGGGTTCTTTTTATACTAAAATAAGGTACATCGGTTTAACGTTTCGGCTAGGGTCCCTTAGCCTTCATCAGAAAATTTGTTTATTAATTTCTATGAGTCGTACATTAGCATCTAAAATAAGGTTTAAGGTTAGTGATTTTTTTTTGTTACAATATTTTAATGTAAGCTTACCTAGACAGCATGACTTCTTTGCAAAATATTTTTCTGTGTTTCCTTCTTTTTTTGGACAGATTCATTTTAAACACAATAATAATATAATAATAAATGTTTATGAGGAATTTTTTTTATCTGATTGTTCTGCAGCGTGGCTTGGCGGAAAGTAATTTACTTCGCGGAATGGCCGCGATGACCAGACAGAAATCCAACTATACCGGTATTTCCTTGAGGAACGTACCTCTCGAATGTAGATGGCGGTAGTAACGTTATTGTTACTATTTATAAATTTTGCATTTTTATATAATAAGAATATTGGTATTGTTTTTTGTTTATTGTGTGAATTAAACCTCTGTTTTTGCGACGAAGAATCATATGCATTACACAAATTTTATGCTTATTTAAAAATAGCAATATACTTACAATGCGCCATAACATGCATAGGGGCTCCTTGTACAGAATTTATCTGTCAGGAGCCCCAAAACATGCTACAACACATTGTAGTATATCTTGCTAAGGTTATTTATTTCAGTTTTGTCGTTTACAGCTTTTTTATTTTTATGTATGTGTATCATTTCCATAATTTCTCTTTTTTTTTTGTTGGGTTCGGTGGTTAAAATTCGTGTATTGTCATAGTCAAATTCGTGTTTTTCTGATTTTTTGTGTTTATTGAGTGCCGTACTACAGTTTTTTGTATATTTGTGTGCATTTAACCTATTACCTAGATATTGGGAACTCTGTCCGATATATACCCTATCACAATCTTTACATGGTATTTGGTATACAGTGTGTGTTGTTTTAGTTTTTGGCACTTTAGCTTTTAATTTAGAAAAATTTGATTTAAGGAGATTATTACTTTTGTGACAAATGCTGATATTGAATTTTTTCCTACCTTCCTAAATTTTAATTTAACCCATTTAAAATTTAATAATGTAAACCTACAACATGACTTCTCGGCAAAAATTAAAAAATTTCAATTATCAACTTTAAAACTACTAATTTCAGATACTTGCAAAAATGTAAACATTATAGAAATCGATATTAACACTATCAAATCAGAATTAATTAACCTTTTGCCAAATAACATAGCAAATGAATTTTTCACAATTGAAAAACGTAATTTCGAAAGATTGTTCATAAAAACTAAAAACAGAAATTTAAAAAAACTTAATAACTTGATCAGCAAGCTGGGACATGCTTCGTGGGGTGCCCGGGGCGACTGGGTAGAGAATCTAACTAACATTGACATTCCAGATGATGTACAAGAAATTTTATCACTAGGCCCAAATTTTGCAATCGATACGAACCAAAATAAATCACATGTACATGAAATTATTAGCAGTATAGAATCAAACATTGATGTATTAGAAAACAACAAAAAAGATGAGGTAAGATCAACCATATGCAATATTTTAACCAATTTTCAAAACAAACAAAAAAACAGTACATTATCCAACAACCAAAAAATTTTAAATAAAAAAATCAAAAACACAAAACAATTCATTAAAAACAATAGCAACATAAAGATTTTAAGACCAGACAAATCAAACAAAACTATTATCATGAAGAGCAGTGAATATGATTCAAAAATGGCTGAACTTTTAAGCGACCAAAACACATACAGAGAACTAAAAAATAATCCCACTAACATATACCAAACCAAAAACAATAACCTCATAAAAAGATGGGAAGAAAACAATATAATTCCCAAAAAACTGGCTAATAAATTGAAAGTGCATAACGCACAACCCCCAAAAATTTACGGACTACCAAAACTGCATAAGCAAAATATCCCTTTACGACCTATTGTGTCTTGTATAGCTGCACCTTTCAATAATTTGTCAAATTTCTTAAAAGACACCCTAACAAAAGTAATAGGTAAAAATAAATATTACATTAAAGATTCCTGGCAATTTAAAAACCTAATTAAAAATGTAAAAATCCCAGACAACTACATACTCATATCATTAGATGTTATATCATTATACACTAACATACCAATCACTTTAGTAAAAGAAGTAATCACAAAAAAATGGGATCTTATAAGCCCACACACAATTCTACCAAAAAAAGAATTCATAATTGCAATAGAAGAAACACTAACATCTACTTTTTTTCAATATAACGATACATTTTATAGACAAATAGATGGTTGTGCAATGGGATCACCCATATCAAGTGTAGTAGCACAACTGGTAATGGAATACCTCGAAGAAGAAACCCTTAAAAAAGTAAATTTTAGCATACCATTATTTTACAGATATGTAGACGACTGTATTGCACTGATTCCCAGTGACAAAACAGATTTTATTCTCAACCTTTTTAACACATTTAACCCTAAATTACAATTCACGATAGATTGAAAACAACATGAGCATTCATTTTCTGGATTTGACGCTACATAGAAAAAATACCACAATACAAACCGAATGGTACACAAAACCTACTTGGTCCGGTAGATACCTCAATTACAATTCAAATCATCCATTATCCCAAAAAAAAGTGTTGTCATAGGCCTAGCAGATAGAGCAATAAAACTCTCAGATAGTAAGTTTAGACCAAATGCCATAAAAAAAGCAAAAAAATGCCCTTATTAACAACAATTACCCAAAAACACTCATCCATAATATCTTTAAAGATAGAATTGATAAATTTTACAATGCCAACAACCAAATTCTAAAAAAAGAAGATAAAATATACATTTCAATCCCCTACCAAAAGGGACTCTCAGAACAATTAAAAAATGCTCTAAAAAAATTCAATATCAGCATTTGTCACAAAAGTAATAATCTCCTTAAATCAAATTTTTCTAAATTAAAAGCTAAAGTGCCAAAAACTAAAACAACACACACTGTATACCAAATACCATGTAAAGATTGTGATAGGGTATATATCGGACAGAGTTCCCAATATCTAGGTAATAGGTTAAATGCACACAAATATACAAAAAACTGTAGTACGGCACTCAATAAACACAAAAAATCAGAAAAACACGAATTTGACTATGACAATACACGAATTTTAACCACCGAACCCAACAAAAAAAAAAGAGAAATTATGGAAATGATACACATACATAAAAATAAAAAAGCTGTAAACGACAAAACTGAAATAAATAACCTTAGCAAGATATACTACAATGTGTTGCAGCATGTTTTGGGGCTCCTGACAGATAAATTCTGTACAAGGAGCCCCTATGCATGTTATGGCGCATTGTAAGTATATTGCTATTTTTAAATAAGCATAAAATTTGTGTAATGCATATGATTCTTCGTCGCAAAAACAGAGGTTTAATTCACACAATAAACAAAAAACAATACCAATATTCTTATTATATAAAAATGCAAAATTTATAAATAGTAACAATAACGTTACTACCGCCATCTACATTCGAGAGGTACGTTCCTCAAGGAAATACCGGTATAGTTGGATTTCTGTCTGGTCATCGCGGCCATTCCGCGAAGTAAATTACTTTCCGCCAAGCCACGCTGCAGAACAATCAGATAAAAAAAATTCCTCATAAACATTTATTATTATATTACTATTGTGTTTAAAATGAATCTGTCCAAAAAAAGAAGGCTGTCTAGGTAAGCTTACATTAAAATATTGTAACCAAAAAAAATCACTAACCTTAAACCTTATTTTAGATGCTAATGTACGACTCATAGAAATTAATAAACAAATTTTCTGATGAAGGCTAAGGGACCCTAGCCGAAACGTTAAACCGATGTACCTTATTTTAGTATAAAAAGAACCCTAATTCCCAAGAAATATTTTCTATTTACAATATAACAAGTAGAGGTTCAAGAAAAAACTTTTCCATTAAATATATATATATATATATATGAAGTGTTGGTGTTCTTCCGGGTGTTTTCCCGTGTAGTTGGTAGGCTCCTGTGGGAGCCACGCTTGTCTAAACGACGTTTCGGCGGAATCTCATCTGCCATCTTCAGGTTCTAGCTGAATGCTGCCTGCTGCTGCGGCTGCTGCTGCTGCTGTTGCTGCTGCTCCTGCTGCTGCTACTGCTGCTCCTCGTTGCTCGAACTGAACGTTCAGTTCGAGCAACGAGGAGCAGCAGTAGCAGCAGCAGGAGCAGCAGCAACAGCAGCAGCAGCAGCCGCAGCAGCAGGCAGCATTCAGCTAGAACCTGAAGATGGCAGATGAGATTCCGCCGAAACGTCGTTTAGACAAGCGTGGCTCCCACAGGAGCCTACCAACTACACGGGAAAACACCCGGAAGAACACCAACACTTCATTTAACACCCGTGAAAACCTAAGAAACAACATATATATATATATATATATATATATATATATATATATATATATATATATATATATATATATATATATATATATATATATATATATATATATATATATATATATTCAGTTCGAGCAACGAGGAGCAGCAGTAGCAGCAGCAGCAGCAGCAGCAGCAGCAGCAGGCAGCTTTCAGCTAGAACCTGAAGATGGCAGATGAGATTCCGCCGAAACGTCGTTCAGACAAGCGTGGCTCCCACAGGAGCCTACCAACTACACGGGAAAACACCCGGAAGAACACCAACACTTCATATATATATATATATATATATATATATATATATATATATATATATATATATATATATATATATATATATATATATATATATATATATATAGTAAATAGAAAATATTTCTTGGGAATTAGGGTTCTTTTTAGACTAAAATAAGGTACATCGGTTTAACGTTTCGGCTAGGGTCCCTTAGCCTTCATCAGAAAATTTGTTTATTAATATTTCTATATGAGTCGTACATTATATATTAATAAACAAATTTTCTGATGAAGGCTAAGGGACCCTAGCCGAAACGTTAAACCGATGTACCTTATTTTAGTCTAAAAAGAACCCTAATTCCCAAGAAATATTTTCTATTTACAATATAACAAGTAGAGGTTCAAGAAAAAACTTTTCCATCAAAAAAAAAATATATATATATATATATATATATATATAACACATACGTTCTTCCCTCAAAACTACATATATTTAATACCTAGTTCCCTCATATATAGCCAAGTTCCCTCCGATTCTGGAGGGCACAACGTTTTGCTATAGATTTCATTTTAAACGATAGTCCAACCTTCTTCCTAACAATTAAAGAAAAATTGTCTGGAGGGTCCTTTGTATATATTTTTCTTGAAAATGAATGATTTAGTTCGACGTACTACCGGCGGCGCTGCAATCGTGTTTGCAGATTAAAAATTTCGTTCTGTGTTCCCTCCACAATGTTATACAAGGTTACAATTTAAATCGTCGATTTAGCTCCCTCCTAAATTCGACAACATTGCATTTCTTACTTGACTCTGTGTTCTGTAAACACGATCCGGATATATTAGATGTCGGTCTCGACTGGTATGTTAAAAACACTAAGGGTTAAGTGAAAAGCGGGCGATAATGACTTCGAGAGGTCGAAGCGGGGCACCTCTCTAAAATTTTTATTTTTTGGCCGATTTAAATGATTTTTTTTATGATAGAGCTTCAATAATTTCACCGTGGTGCAAAATTTCAGACCGAAATTTAAAATTTCAAAGACTATTTCGATTTAGTTTTCAAGATCAAGAATCCAAAAAAAAGAGTTAACAATTTATCTCAAATCTGACTACGACAGTGGGTTTAGGATACCTTCAAATGGGTGTGACCGAAATTTAACAAAAAATATTGGTTCCTAACAGGAATATAGCATAATTAGAATTTATATTATGTTACCGAAATATTTCGAATATTCGTAATATAATTCACAATTCTTTAAATAATATTGTTTATAATGCTCTTTTAGATCATTATAGGTTGAATTTTAAAAATTTATAACCATCAAGTTATTCAATATTAACTACGTTTGTTTTCTTTAAACACGTTCCATAATAAGGATAATTATTTTTATTAGCAAGCTAGAGTTGGAGAATTATGTAAATAAATAAAGCCCTTTAAACCACAAATTGTCATACCTTAGAAGGAGGCGATATTGAAAAGAGAAAAATGAATTGTTATTATACTCTTCGCAAATACAAAACGAAGAGTATATTGCATTCGATCAGCACATTTCTAAAACCGGTAATATTGCTCGTAGAGAAAAAATTTCATATCGCTGTGTTGGTGAATGTTGTGAATTCTGAACAACATTCAAAATGTTCGTCCGTCTGTCTGTATGTCTTTCTGTCTGTCTGTCTGTCCGCCCCTCCGTCACATTTCTTGTAAGCACGATAACTTAAGAACGAAAAGTCCGAGTGTATTGAAATTTGGACAGTAAGTTAGTGTTAGCTAGAGGAAGAACCCTAGTGTTCTTGAACAAGATCGATAATAAATAAAAAAGTTATTAATTTTTGAAATTCAAAAAAATGTGTTTTGTTTTGTAATTAAACAAAAAATATTTGAGACTAATATCATTTACAAAAAGAACTGCGAAGAGTATCCTATAGAATGCACAATAATTATATAACAAGCGTAGTATATCGGCGAAGAATATAATGGTTAGCTTGTTTAATAAATAAACTGCAAATCTTTTATTAAGATCAGTTAACTTGTATGTTACAATTAAGAATTTCTCAATTTAACAACAATTTAAAAAATTCTTTTATTACATCAGTAACAAATTGTAATTCAAATTTTGCAACAATTTCAGAAATTACTATTTTTGTAATAAAGTAACATGAGAACATAAAAAAAATTAAAAAAATAGAACGAATTGACACAACAGTGCCATATGCTAATGTTAAGATTATCCGAAGTAAGAGCTCTTCTGCCCATTACTTTCACATGCTATTTCAATGAGTACTTGCAAATAAAATGTAATACAGAAATCCTACTGAAATAGCCCATTATTTCAACATACCGGAGTGCAAATATAGTATCTTTTCGTTTAAAAAACCTTGGTATGAAAAAATTTTCCCATTGGTTATTTTTCCATATTCATGTTCGGGACATGCCCCTGAATAAGGATCAAGAGTTTACCAGACGAAAATCTGTTTCCAATTTGTTCAAACAAATTTTTTTTAACAAATTGCAAAAATCGCCTATTTTGACACGAATGAATTTTTTCTAGATTTTTACGGTCATGAACAAAAAAATCT
Source organism: Stenurella melanura (assembly GCA_963583905.1). Lineage (NCBI taxonomy): Eukaryota > Metazoa > Arthropoda > Insecta > Coleoptera > Cerambycidae > Stenurella > Stenurella melanura. Next base: position 76,148,360 of record OY757315.1, read on the forward strand.
CGTATCAATTTTTCGTAAAGTTGACCGTTTCCGACTTATAAGCAATTTAATGTTTGAAAAAACGCAAAAACGACAATTTTCAAGGTTGAAACACAATATTAAAATATGCATTTTTCTTAATTCATCAAACTTATTATATAATATTTGAACATCCATTAATAAAATTCTGAAGAGTGCAGATTATTTCGTTCTAAAGCTTAAATTTTTAATTGTTAAATAAACGTTTTTAGCATTAACATTAACATTAAATTGTTTATAAGTCGCAAACGGTCAACTTAGCGAAAAACTGAGAAGATACCTTTTTTGATTAAAATGACCAAAAAAACCTAAATAAATTCAAATCCCAAATTTGTTTAAACTATTTTTTTTAAACAAATTGCAAAAATCGCTTTTTTTGACCCGAATGATTTTTTTTAGGTTATTCTGGTCATTTTAAACAGAAAAGGTCTCTAATTTTTTAGTAAAATTGAGCGTTTATGAGTTATAAACAACTAAATGTTGATGTTAATGCTAAATACGTCCATTTAACAATTAAAATTTTGAGCTTTACTGCTTTAGAATGAAATAATCTGTACTTACTCTTCAGAATTTTGTTAATGGGGAAGTTCAAAGATTATATAAGAAGTTTGGTGAATTCAAAAAATTCATAGTTTAATATTGTGTTTCAACCTTGAAAATTGATGTTTTTGTGTCTTTTTCGAACATTAAATTGTTTATAAGTCGGAATCGATCGACTTTACGAAAAAATGTCTAGTGACTTTTTTTTAAATGACCAAAAATCCTAGAAAAATTCATCCGTGTCAAAAAAAGCGATTTTTGCAATTTGCTTAAAAAAAATTTGTTGAAACAAATTGGAACCAGATTTTGGTTGGACAAACTGTCGATCCTTATTCAGGGGCATGTCCCGACGTGAATATGCAAACATGTCGAATGAGAAAAATGTTTCATACGAAGGCGAGCTGAGCTTTTCACCTTGCCTATTAGGCAGCGGTTCTTTTATAGTGCTCCATTGTTTTCCCCTACCGTTTTGACTTTTGAAGTGCACATCTTATGCGTTCTAGCCGATCAGTACTACTGACTTGCCTCATAATATAATGGAATTGCAAAACATTTACAATATGTCATTATTATGCTTATTACTTATGCGTAAATGCCGTAAATATTAATATTTATAACCGTAAAAAATAGAAAGAAAAAAGATTAATTTACTTGCAAACAAAAATTACTGTATTATAACTTACAACATTGATAAGACGGTGAACAACTATAAAACTGCAAAGTGAGTGCATTCGAAGAATGAGCTGTACATAGTATATAGAGGAGCGAATTCGAGACTCTATCGTGCCGTTTTTTTTTTCTGGCGTAAAACCAGGTCAAACATGGTAGGTTCTGTTAAGCATGTCACTGGGCATATGAAATCGTATTTCACGACATTTTTTCGTGGTTTGGACCTTTTTATATTAAAAAAAAAAGGAAAAATATTGTAATTTAAATAAAATGTGTTTTTTTTTGTTTCCACCGTCATATCTTCAAAACTAATGTTGCTATCGACGTAGTTTTTTTTTTCAATTAAAGTACACACAATAGCGCTTTTAACTGTACTAATGGTTTTTACACAGTTCGCATTTTCATTTCCTTAAAAATTAGGAAAACTAGATATTTGAATTTCACGTATTACAATATTCACCAATCGATAAACTTTTTTATTTTTGAAAACTTTTATACACATACAGTGAAGCAAATGTAGCCCAAACATTAGAAAAGTTTTTGATATAATTATTTTTTTCCCAATGTGTATCGTTTGGCAACAGCGATTTTTTTAAAAGCGCGCTAAACGTACACCTCGTATGGAAGGTAGGATAAGATGCGTCTAACTAATATACTATTCAAATGTATTGACCCCTCACCTTAACCGCGAATATCTCAAAAACGGAGGAACGGTAAAAATTGAAAAAATTATGTGTCTATTGTAAATCATTCACTGAAATTTGAATAATGTACATTGGACAGTTTTGAAGTGCTGCTAAGTTATATTGAAAAAGGTCCTACTTTTTAAGGAAATTTTGACAATACCAGTTTTAAATCCGTTATATATTTGAAAATATGCCTACTATATAAATAATATTTTAGATGCCGATAAGGCATGGTATTTTTTGTACGAGGAAATTTTTTCATAATTTTTTATTCTAAAATTTTGCAGTTATTCTAAAAAAACGTGATCATGTTTATTCGGTTATTTATCAAGGTATTTACAAAAATTTTGATAAAATAGTTAATTATATAAAATGTAAGCATTTTCAGAAAAAAGAATTGGTATATATAAAATATTAATTTAGTTATCAAGTGCAATATTGCACGCGTACGCGTTCTGTAATATTATCTATTGCACTTGATAACTAAATTAATATTTGATATATACCAATTCTTTTTTCTGAAAATCCTTACATTTTATATGATTAACTATTTTATTAAAAATATTTTAAATACCTTGATAAATAGCCGAATAAACATGAGGGCACATTTTTGACAATAACTGCCAACTTTTAGAATAAAAAATTATGAAAGAATTTCTTCGTACAAAAAATGCCGTGCTTTATCGGTATCTAAAATATTATTCATATAGTAGGCATATTTTTCAAGATATAATGAATTTAAAACTGGTATGGTCAAAATTTTCTTAAATTGTAGGGCATTTTTCAATATAACTTAGCAGAACCTCAAAACCGTCCAATGTACATTATTCAAACTTCAGTCAATAATTTACAATAGACACATAATGAACACACATTTTTTCAAATTATCTATGTTCCGCCATTTTTGAGATATTCGCGGTTAAAATGAGGAGTCAATACATTTGAATCGTATATTAGTAGTTTGCGGGATTTAGAGTATACGGATAAATACTTTTAAATAAATGCGATGCTGTAGAATATTCGCAATTTAGTTTTCTAAAATAATGGAGTGCATTATTTGTAAGAAAATTGCGCGGGATGATGACAAATCTGTGGTACCAAGACCTAGGATACAAGGTTTGTTGTCACTAATATCTAGTGCTGAAAAAAGACGACATTGCGGAAATATTGTGTCAGAAAAGATAATATTTTAAATGGCGAAATTTAATTAAAATATCATATAGACTGTCGTACAGGTAGACAAGTTTTCAAAACATGAACTTTTTTTGCAATCATACAGTCCCGCCGCGCCGCCCGATTTGCAACAGATGCTGCACAGTACTTAATCGGATACCAAATATTAGTTATAGATGATTTAAATTAACAGAAAAAGTAGTTTCACTGCATAAACGTCATTCAGAAATGACCAAAAATGTATTTAGCAAACAGGAAGATACAGGATGGTTTTGCATACAGTGTACGAAACTAAATTAGCAAACAAATATTGGTGAAGTCAGTTGATATAGATGTATTAATTTTACTTACTCCCCTTTTTTCGGCTTCTGACTTAAATGGAACTAATATTTAAAAAAAATTGCGTTTGATGTTCTTAAAGAATTTTGTTGTTTTTCAAAAATTATCGGAACTGCCATTGCCGTCTAAAGACGAAGCTTTAAAAATCTTTACAAAATTGATTCTAGTACTGTACAAAAACAAAAATAAACAAATTCAGATATTAAACGACCTAAGGATCAAATTAGCAACAACAGCAAACGGAGCTTCCTTCATCTGAAGGCACCTTTTACCACCCCTTCTTAAACATATACATTTAAATAATAGATTTCCTATCTAACACATTTAGTTAACTATTGCAGGTTTATGTATCAACTTAGAATATCGTACAGAAGCAATATACCAACTACACTTATAAATGCACATGGTTCAGGACGGAATTTAAGTGACGATGTTTGGACAATATTTTCATTAAGTATTTATTGTTCAGATAAAAATTGTGAAAATCGAAAATATAATTGTGTTAAAGAAGGCCTAAAATGTTGTAACGAGTGTAAATGTCGTACTTGAAATACTGTTATTTAAAGGTTTCGATGAATGTACAGACGAACTAGAATGCTTTTAACGCAGGGCCTACGTAACTAAATACTCATTTGTCAATAGAAAAATAGTTGCAAAAAAATAAAGTTGTGTTATTCCTGCGTCTTGGTTTAATTCAATCAAAAATGTGTAACAACCTACTTATTAGGTAGGTACTTACTTTATAACAATGATTTATATGTACCTGCTTTTAAATATTTTTTACCTTAAAACACCAAAAGGTAGGTTTATACCTTAGGTTCGTACCTATTTTGGAGCTGTTAAGCCCGATTAGTACACATGAACCCAACAACCGTAGTCCGCAGGCGGTAAGCAGTACAATAAGAGCCGGGCGCGCAAGAATATGTTTTAGCCCGTTTTAAAAAAATCGCTGACTACATACTATAACCTGCATTTCAAAAATTATGATTCTAAAAACTTTTTTCATATATTGGCTTCAATTTGTTCACAGCATGTATATACATATTTTCATAAATAAAACTTTTTCTGTATTGCTGAAAAATACATTCACGAAAATAACAACTTTATGTTTGCTATTATATTAACAATTAAAAAGAATATATTTTATAATAACATTGTACATAGTTAGAAGCGTTATTGTCCCTACTTCAATTAAAAAAAAAATCAGTTCCATAGCACAATTATTTTTAAATAAGATATAACGGTGGGGACGTTAAAAAACATGTTTCATGGAAAAATCATTTTTTTACAGTTTCTTCGAAATAAAAAACTTCCTGACCACCAGAAAATGTCGTGAAAAGTGGTTTCATGTACACGATCACCTAATTAAAGAATTGCACCAAGTCTGGTTTGGTTCTACGCCAGTTTTTTTTCTCGGAAACTAAGCGACTTTGCTTCCCAATTTTACTCGTCTAATACATGTAATAAATAATGTCTCCAGGTGCACTTTAATTTTTTTTATTTGTAAAAACAAATCAATAGCTTTAAATGTAATATTTTCAATTAAGTTACTTTCAATTGTGTTGATTATGTAAATTATCACTAATGTATGATACCCTAAGAGGTATCAATAAATTGTGGAATTTTTTACATTTTCAGAGTTTAAAATGCCTTCAGTTATTTTAGTTCCAGTTAAACGGACAGTAATGGGTTGTATTTATGAAACTATTTGTCTAATCTCTTTGAAATGAGCGATATATATTTCTTTTGGATTTTAAGTACAGTGCATTATTTCCAAACGCCTTTGTTAAATTGTTATTTCTGAAAGACAGTTTTATTACGGCTTATTGTGGACGCTCGTGGAGTAAGACCTCTATTGTAAAAACCCTTTCGAAATCTGTTAATTTTAACATACTCTGACCATATGTTTGGTTTTTAAATTCGTCAACGTTATTTTCTGCACAGATATTTTAAAGGATGTGTATTGTGTAATTGTGTATTGTTCAAAATAAGTAGACTTCATCGACTTACACTCCAGTTTACTTCCTCATTACGTCGTTCTATTTGAAAGGGTGAGGGTGGTTTATATTTATATTTGCTGAAGAAGACTGCAGTAGAAATTTATTATTTCATCTCAAGTATGTATAATATATTAATTTATAATGTTCTTTAATATTTTAACATAATGAATATTGGCAGGTGAAATGTGTTCGCGATCCAAAAGAATGATTGCCATGGTGCGAACTTCAGATACAGAAAGAAATCGTCTTCTAAGTATTCCTAAGTACGAAACCACATATGGAAGCACAAAGGAGGATCGGCACACTGCTGTTCAAGGTATGCATTTTAACATTTTTAGTTAAATTTTAAACGAAAATGTACTCATTAGTGAATTACTCCGTTATTGTTTTAAAAAATCCATAAGCGTTCTTACACAGAACTTCTATCGCTGGTTAGCTATTTGATATTTTATGAAAAAAGTGCCTTTGCTGAGAAAAAGTAGCTTAAAAATGATTTCGCGATTAGGATATTAAGATATTTTTCAATTTCAACAAGTAGTATCTTATTTTCATTTGAAGTCGCGTCATTTTCTTTTATTGGCTATATGTGATTCTGGTATAATTTAGGAAGCTCTTATTTCTCATAGAATTATCCGATAGAGACGAAAAAAAAATAATTAAAAGAAATTTTACTCGTTTTTCTCGAGAATTGTTAATTAAACATCTGCCGTTTTCAAAAACGTATATATCAAAATAATAAGCTAGTTGAACCATCTCGTTTCAGTGTCTTTAAGTATTTTGAGACACACTAGACGAAATGTTTTTTATTTGGGACTCCCATTTTTGGCAATATTTCCATATATATGTAATTAAATTAAAATTTGATTGTTACCAAGTACGCCGCGCCATACCTTAAACTGTCTGTCTCGCTCTCGCGTTAGTCTTTCGTATTTATTTTTCACTCGCGCGCTTCCTTAAGCGCCTGTTGGGCAGATGCTGCTTCACTTTGTTTCATTTGTCGTGAAATTTGAAAAGTACACGAATGATTAAATCGTTTGGTGTACTGATAGTTCTTGTACTTAGTACTTCAGGTGAAGATATATTTTAGTAAAATTAATTCGCGTTAAGCCACGAATTAGATCACCTTCCACTATAATAATAATAACATTTATTGAATAGAAATAAAAAGTACTAATACATATAGTAAGTAATCTTAAACAAATAATAATAGTTATAATGGTAAACAAGTTATATTTACATATGGCATAAATATAAATATGTTTAGTCTTACATTTAATTTTTTTCTTTGTTGGTTATTCATGATGTATATATATTTTTAAATCTGCAATGTAATTTAGAACTGTTTCTATGAAACAGTGTGGTTCATTTTCTTGTACCAAGTAATTCAGCTTTGGATCATTTATATCAATTATCCTCGTCGCTCCCTGAATAAAGCTGCTGCCACTTAGTTTCGGCAAAGTATCTTTATGTAAGTGGTGCTTTTTCGGCCAACTGAAATTTTGTACCTTTTAGTTCACGTAAACAAAAATAATAAAAATGATATTCAAAGTTTCGATATTACTGAATTCCTTAGCTTTACACAATATGAATCTCAAACTCTCATTTGGTACTTCAGTGGCTAAACCAATATGACATCAAATAATGATAACTTACAGTTCTCAGTCCATGTTCGCTACCTAGCAGCCTATAATTTTCACTACATTATTTCAGCTCAAGTTGAGATCATTTATTTTCTCATTAGATTATAAATTAATTTTCTTGGCGCAATTTTTTATGCACAGAAATTTTAAAATTTTAGCACAATACGAAAATCTCTTATTTTCGCCACATCAAAAGGTACAAAAACAAAAGAATAGCTCGATTTCAGATACTTTTATCGACTTTAATGTATCTCTCGAATTTTTGTTCTAAATCCAGTATTTTACGAAATGTGTAACAATATGATTTTTTTTCTAAAAAATTGTTAAAAACCTATTTCATTCAAGCGTTTGCCAGTATAAAAATAAGATAGAAAAAAATCCTTCAGATTCCTATAGTCTGCACTATTGTAGTTCAAGAAAATATTTAAAAAACATTCAAATAAAATTATTTAAATTTTTCCATTTTTTGCAAGTTTCGCTTATTTTCAAAGGGCTATTTCTAAAGCTGTAATTGAGTTATATTAATAACATATAGTACATTTTCCAAAGAACAACATTCATTAACACCTGAAATTATTAACTAACCAAAATTTGTGTTCGATTTCAACTAGTATGAACGATATACAATTAAAAAAAGTTTACCAGAATATGGTTGCAGCTTCGGTCTAAAAATCGTCAAAATAATGGGGAGATATGAAGTAAACGTAATTGTTCGTAAATATGTTTAACGGATCATTAAAAATAAAAATAATACTTGTAAATTTTTAATATTTATATACCGGGATCAACTACAATTCATATTTTTCTTTATTTTCCATAAGAATTTGAAATTAGTGTACAAGATATTTGGTATAAATATACATTCTTTGTCCTAACCGGATACAAAAATGAACTTCCGGTATAATCGGAAGTAATAAAAATGTTTAAAAATACCTTTCGGTTAAATACTGTACGTATTTGCAAAGTGTGATAAACTGAAATAAAAGATTTTTCACTGCTACAATTCATTTTTTCAACGTCATTTTTTATTCAATTTTTACTATTTACTTGAAGATCGTGGCATTTATGAAAAAAATGCTTAGCATCATTTTTTCGTAAAACTTTTTCATCTCTCATCTTATCTTAAACATAAAATCGATCGTTTTACACAGTATGTTCGCGGATGGGGTTACAATAGGTGATGGCTAAAATTTTTAACTTTTCAAGAAAGTTATTCTTTATAATAGTTTTTCTTGCCTAAGAAATAGTAATGTAGACAAAAATTCTATTTTTTATACGGAGTGATCAAGAGTTACAAAAACTTAAAATTCCGTAAGAGTAAACTGCTTCCATTTTTTTTTTACAAAATGTGAAATAAAAAAGTTGTTTCAAATTATATGGTCTGTTCAAATCCAAAATATCATTTGAATGTTGTCGATTTTTGTCAAATCTTTATTTATTAATTTTTTATTTCATTTTATTTTTACATATTATAATACTACATGCTGTAGAAATGTGGAATCATATTTCAGGAACATCCTGTATAATTTCTGTAATGTTATATTTGATTTTTAGGTGCGCTGTTACCTAGTTACGTCTAAATCATGACATATCTGCAGTAAAAATCAGTTTTAAAATATTAACTGTCGAGCAAAGATTTTTTTTAGTACAGTGTTATGGAGACGGTATTAGTTTATACAATGCGTATGTTTCGAGAATGGCGGTTCATAATTTCGTAAAATTAAAAAAAAACTGGTTCAGTGCTTAACGCAAAGAAAAAAAAAAAGTATGATCAAAATAGGCCGGTCGGACTTGTTGCTATCTTTGGCTGTTCAATTGTTACAAACAAATTAATGGTCCTAAATTATCAATTTGTTTTCTGTTCAACAAAAGGTCAAACGGATATTTTATTGTGGTCAAAATGTTGCAATTTGTTCATAGAATTTACTGCTTTTTTATGTCGATATATCGAGTATTTTGCAACTTTTTAAAGAAATGAGCTAATTTGTTTAATTAAGGAATTGCAACTTTTCATGGCATTTCTTGCACTCTCTACTCTCGACAATCGATAAATATTGATAAAAACTACCATTTATCTGTGGTCTTGGCCCTTTATATCTTTTTTTTATTCCCCGAAAACGTTTTAAAAAACGATGCTTAGTAAACAAATGAAACATCTCGGCTCAGGAACGTCGCGTCGTATCGAAATGCAATTATCTACTCCAGTCAACGAAGCCCAAAAAAGGCCAAATAGGGGAAATAATTCTTGTAATTGCCAATTTCTGTATAGTTGTCGGGAGGAGTATCCAGAACAACACACTAAAAGTTTTGGCCAGTGGATTGTTTGCATGGGGGTGGGGGGTTACTTTAGAGGTCCTCTTTTAACGTTTTTCTTGAATAACTTGAAAGCCACGCCTTCTAGCGAAAAAATGTCTATAAACAATATTTAACTACATGAAATTTTGTACAAATAAATTCCTATTAATTACTTCCCTCACATACCGAAGGGAGGTATTGTATTCGAGAAAAATCACCCTCCGAGATTTTTTCGGATTTTGACGTTTCAGAATACGTAGATTACGAAAATATAGGTTTTTCAATTCCGGCAGTCTGTCTGTCTGTCTGTCTTTTTGCTCAAATTTAAAATTTCCACGTTTCATGACACGCTAAACCTATTTCAGAAAAAATAATTTTGAAAATCACTAAGTACTTACTATAGAATAGATGAAATTATTTTTTTTGCTCAAATTTAAAATTTCCACGCTTCATGACATTCCAAACCTATTTAGGAAGAACAAAATTTGTAACATTTTTTTACCATTTTGGAAAAAAAATTACCGCTAGAATAAATGGATTTTTTTTTTTTGCTGAAATTTAAAATTTACACGTTTCACGACATTCTAAACCTAATTCAGAAGAAAAAAAAATTGAAATTTTTTAAACTATTTTTGAAAAATTTCAAAAAAATGATTTTTTTTCTTTTTAAATTTCCACGTTTCCATGGCATTCTAAACCTATTCAAACAAATTTTAAAAAATTGAAAAAATCTTTAATCTATTTCACTACCTTCTATAGAATAGATGAACATTTGTTTTGCTCAAATTTAGAATTTCCACGTTTCATGACATTCCAAACCTATTTCGGAAAAAAAATTTGAATAATTTTTTTACCATTTTGGAAAATAATTTTACCACTAGAATAGATAGTAAATTTTTTTTTGCTGAAATTTAAAATTTTCATGTTTCATGGCATTCTAAACCTGTTTCAGAGGAAAAAGATTTTGAAAATTTTTAACCAACATTTTTGAAAAATTAAAAAAAAAAATTAAATTTTTTAACCACCATTTTACTTCCACTCCACTACGTGAATGTGGAATTGAAAATATGTCAGATGGCAATAACATTTGACATATGCTATTATACTTTTATTGAAAAATATACAGGGTGGTCACCCCAAGAAATAATTCATGGTGGACATTTGTTAAGGTATTTGCGCAAGCCTTCCATATTTGGCACCTGTTATTTAGTATTGAACTTTTGCCGTTGGATGAGTACTCTGTATATTTTTTTGGTGAGAACTTACCAGGTCTTCTTTGTAATAATAGTGATAACTATATTCCGATTATTATTTTCAATGTCATTTCGTAAATTTATTATTAATTATTTAGAGTGACCCGCACACAAATAAAGAGGGAAGTTCTGTGTTAATTCCTTTACCGATTTTTTTTTCTGGGATCAATACTTTTTCTAAAGTTTTTTTCCATCATCTGTTCTATAGCAATGGTTAAAAAATGTACAAATGTTGTTTTTTTTAAACAGGTAAAACGTGAAAATTTTAAATTTGAGTGGACGTTTTTTTTTTTATTATCTATTCCCTTTAGACGGACCACCCTGTATATTTTCCAGAGAAAGTCTAACCATTTCTTCTAACCTTCTCTCGGTGGTAGTAGCGTCAGCTATCTACCAAATTTGATGGTACCCGTGAAGTAGCTTTTTATTTAATGCACCAACAGACAGATCGACAGGCAGATCGATAGACATACAGACAGACAGACTGACGACATTGAAAATCCTATAGTTTCGTAATCTACATGATCTGAAACATGAAAATCCGAAAAAATCTCGGAGGGTGATTCTTTCTTGGATAAAATACTTCCTTTCAGTATGCCAATTTTCCACCTTCTGTATCTCGTAAATTATTGATCCTAGAAAAAAAATAGCAACTTATTTGTTCGAATTTTCATTTACTTTAATATTGTATATAAATACTTGTTCGCTGGAGAGTGGCTTTCGAGTTATTCCGGGAAAACGTGAAAAGGGGACCTTAAACTACCCCCTACCCTCCCGCAGACCATCCACTGGTCAGGACTTTTAGTATGTTGGTCTAGGCACTCCCCCCAACAACTGTACAGAAATTGGCAACTACACGAATTATTTCCCCTATTTTTTCTTCGTTGATTTGACTAATCGGCAAATGTAAGAAAATAAGGGAAAATTTTGACCTCGATCTGTTAACTAGAAACGGAGATATAGACAAATTTGCGTTTAGGTCTGTCATTTATGTATTAATTAACTTTTTGAAAAAATTCATGTGACAACATCAAGTTAATTTATTGAACTAAGTAGCATTCAATTGTCAGCAAAATCCATTAGATTTTTCATACATTTTTTGCTTTTATAACAATTAATGTATGAACGAGTAACTTGCGCAGTAACGACTGTGTATATATAAAATATAATATATAAAATTCAAAGCGCGCTCAGTTTTAAACGCGTTGTGGTTTAAAGTGATTTTTTTACATTTAAGTGGAAGAGCAGGTGGTATGTCACCTGAACTTCGCCTATGTAACAAACACTGTTGTTTAATAAAGTCAGTTATTATTGTTATTATTATTTAAAGAGAGATTTTATTGACTATTCCTATAGAGAAAATTGCGCTAAACACGATGGTGATATTAAAACATTTATAAAACATAGGCTTCATTGTTAAATACGAAGGATTTTAGCGAAACTTCTCATTTTTTGATATTTGACTTTTTAACGAAAACGGTGCTTCGCACAGTGGGGCTGAGTAAAATTACTATTCAAAATTCTCCAGCCTTTCATTTTTGTCCAATCGCAATGTATATGTTTTATTAAATAATCGTCAGACTTCTGGCTACAAAACTTTCAAGGAAGATTTTTGAGAAAAATCGAAATTGAAATACGTCGTTATAGTTGATCAAAATTGGTCGAATAGGCAGGAAAATCAAAATTATTACATAATTTGATCAAATTATGGCTAATTTTTACTTTCCCCGCATACCGAAGGGAAGTACTGTATTCGAGAACAAATCACCCCCTGAGTTTTTTTTTGAAATTTGACGTTACAGATCACATACATTACGAAAATATAGGTTTTTCAATTCCGTCAGTCTGTCTGTCTGTGCATTGACTAAAAAACTACTTGACGGATAGCAGTCGAATTTGGTAGGTAGTTGACGTTACTGTCAGCCAAGAAATGGTTAAACTTTCACTGAAAAATATACAGGCTGGACCGTCTAAAGGGAATAAATAATAAAAAAAAAAAAATTTTTTCCTCAAATTTAAAATTTCCACGTTCCACGTATACACGCTAAACCTATTTCAGAAAAAAAATGTTTTCAAAGTTTTTTTCACCAACATTTTTGAAAAATTTTTTACCACTAAAATGGATGAAACATGTTTTTCTTTGTTTAAAATTTCCATGTTTCATGGCATTCTAAACCTATTTGAAAAAAAAAATTTTTAGAATTTTCTTTTACCAATATTTTTGAAAAAATTTGTACCACTTAAATAGATGGATTTATTTTTCTTTATTCAAATTTAAAATTTCCACATTTCATAGCGTTCTAAACCTATTTTAAAAAATCGGTAAAGGTATTTACACAGAACTTCCCTCGTTCATGGCAGTCTCTCAAAAAAATAATAATTACGAAATGACATTGAGAATAATAATCGGAGTAGAGTTAGTGCTATTATTACAAAGAAAACTTGATAAGTTTTGGTCAAAAAAATATACAGATTGCTCATCCAACAGCAAAAGTTCAATACTAAATAGCAGGTGCCACATATGGCAGGCTTGCGCAAATACCTTTACAAATGTCCACCATGACTGAATTATTTCTTGGGATGACCACCCTGTACATTTTTCAATAAAAGTATAATAGGTGCATATGCCAGATGTTATTGCCATCTGTCACATTTTCAATCCAACATTCACGTAATGGAGTGGAAGTATAGTGGTGGTTAAAAAATTTCATTTTTTTTAAATTTTTCAAAAGATGGTAAAATAATTTTCAAATTTTTTTCTCCTGAAATAGGTTTAAAATGTCAAAGGTAGAAATTTTAAATTAGAGCAAAAAGGAAAGTTTCCTTCTGTTCTATAGTAGTGCTAAGAAAAGTTTAAAAATTAAAAATGATGTATTTTTAAAATAGGTTTAGAATGCTATGAAACGTGAAAATTTTAAATTTGAGCAAATAAAAAAAAATTCGATCTATTTTAGTGGTAAAAACTTTTTGAAAAATGTTGGTGAAAAAAATGTTCAAATTTTTTTTTCTGAAATACCTAGGTTTAGAATGTCATTTAAATTTGAGCATTCTGGTGTAAATTTTTTTTCCAAACTGGTAACAAAATGTTGCAAATTTTTTTTTCCGAAATTGGTTTGGAATATCATGAAACGTGGAAATTTGAAATTTGAGCAAAAAAAATTTTTTCGTCTGTTCTATAGTAGTGATACATAAATGGATTAAAAATGTTTTCAAATTTTGTAAAAAATTCTTCAAAAACATTTTTAAATTTGTTTGAATAGTTTTAGAATGTCATGGAAACGTGGATAGTTAAAATCTGAACAAAGAAAGAAAAATTCTATCTTAGTGATAAAATTTCAAAAAACTTTTTTTTTTAATCAGGCTTAGAATGCCATGAAACGTGAAAATTTTAAATTTGAAGAAAGAAAAAAAATTCATTTTAGTAGTAAAAATTTTTTCAAAAATATTGGTGAAAAAAATTTTCAAATTTTTTTTTTCTGAAATAGGTTAAGCGTGTCATGAAACGTAGAAATTTTAAATTTGAGCAAAAACAAATTTTTTTCATCTTGGTAAAAATTTTTTCAAAAATGTTTGAAAAAAATTTTTTTTTTTCTGAAATAGGTTTAGCGCGTCATGAAACGTGGAAATTTTAAATTTGAGCAAAAAAAAATTTTTTTCAACTTGGTAAAAATTTTTTCAAAAATGTTTGAAAAAATTTTAAAAAATTTTTTTTTCCTGAAATAGGTTTAGCGCGTCATGAAACGTGGAAATTTTAAATTTGAGCAAAAAAAAATTTTTTTCATCTAGGTAAAAATTTTTTCAAAAATGTTTGAAAAAAATTTTCAAAAAATTTTTTTTCCTGAAACAGGTTTAGCGCGTCATGAAACGTGTAAATTTTAAATTTGAGCAAAAAAAAATTTTTTTCACTATTTATTCCGTTTAGACGGTCCACCCTGTATATTTTTCAGTGAAAATTCTACCAGTTCTTCGCTGACAGTAGGGTTAACTACCTACCAAATTTGACTGCTCTCCGTCAAGTAGTTTTTTAGTAAATACACCAACAGACAGACAGACAGACAGACAGACAGACAGACAGACAGACAGACCGACAGACAGACAGACAGACAGACTGACGGAATTGAAAAACCTATATTTTCGGAATCTACGTGTTCTGAAACGTCAGAATCCGAAAAAATCTCGGAGGGTGATTTTTTCTCGAATACAATACTTCCCTTCGGTATGCGAGGGAAGTAAAAAAATAAGAAGATTTTACCACTAAAATAGATGAAAATTTTTTTCTTTGTTCAAATTTAAAATTTTCACGTTTCCATGGCATTCTAAACCTATTCAAACAAATTTCAACATTTTCGAAAAAAAATTTAATCTATTTATCACTACTTACTATAGAATAGATGAAAACTTTTTTTTGGTCAAATTTAAAATTTCCACGTTCCATGACATTCCAAACATATTTTTACCTATTTTTTTACCATTTTGGAAAAAAATTTACCACTAGAATAGATGGAACAAATTTTTTTTGCTCAAATTTAAAATTTTCACGTTTCATGACATGTAGAGAATTTTGAATGATACATTTTTTTCAGCCCCACTGTGCGTCGGGAAAAAAAGTCGAGATATAAAAAATGAAGATTTTATCAATATGCGTATCAATTGGGTAATTTATGTACTCAACGTCATTTTTAAATTATATATCAGTAAATATAATGTATAAAATACTTACATGCGTGCACGAAGTTTGCTTGGTTAGCGAATTATTATTTGTACATATAGAAAATGGACTAACGATCGGTGCACATAAACGAAAGACGTTTGCTTAAACAATTTTGTTCCTATTAACCTGTTTCTTTTAGGTATGCCGAAAGAATTTGGCGCGAAGTACCAAAGTTTTTATATTTATTTTGTCTTTATTTTGTTAGTTACCAAGGTTTTAAATTATTTATAAGAGTAACGTGAACAGTATGAAAATAAGTGTACCGTTTTCTGACTCATGCGTTTCGATCTAATTTCTGGCAACATAATAAATTTTTAGTAAAATAAAATAATGCCAACGAAAAGCTTAGAGTTCAACCTATATTTTGCAATTTAATTTTTTTACGTTAACATTTCAATATTTTATAGCATTGTTTAGTTTACTTATAATTACTGGAAACATGAGAAATGTTCAATTATTTACTCGAAAATCGTGGCATCTATGAAAAAAATCGGTAAAGGTCTTTACACAGAACTTCCCTCGTTATTTGTGCATGGCGGTCACTCTAAAAAATTAATAATTACGAAATGACATTGAGAATAATAATCGGAATATAGTTATTGCTATTATTACAAAGAAAACTTGATAAGTTTTGGTCAAAAAAATATACAGATTGCTCATCCAACAGCAAAAGCTCAATACTAAATAACAGGTGCCACATATGGCAGGCTTGCGCAAATACCTTTACAAATGTCCACCATGACTGAATTATTTCTTGGGATGACCACCCTGTACATTTTTTAATAAAAGTATAATAGGTGTATATGTCAGATATTATTGCCATCCGTCACATCAATCCAACATTCGCGTAATGGAGTGGAAGTATAGTGGTGTTTAAAAAAATTCATTTTTATTTTAATTTTTCAAAAATGTAAAAAAAAAAAATTTAAAATTTTTTCTTCTGAAATAGGTTTAAAATGTCAAACGTAGAAATTTTAAATTTGAGCAAAAAGGAAAGTTTCCGTCTATTCTGTAATAGTGGTAAAAGAAGTTTAAGATTTAAATAGGTTTAGAATGTCATGAAACGTAAAACTTTTAAATTTGAGTAAAAAAAGTTTCCATCTATTCTAGTGTTAATTTTTTTTCCAAACTGGTAACAAAATGTTGCAAATTTTTTTTTTTTTTAATTGGTTTGGAATGTCATGAAACGTGGAAATTTTAAATTTGAGCAAACCAAATTTTTCGTCTATTCTATAGTAGTGATAAATAGATTAAAAATGTTTTCAAATTTTTTTAAAAAATTTTCATTAACATGTTTAAATTTGTTTGAATAGTTTTAGAATGCCATGGAAACGTGGATAGTTTAAATCTGAACAAAGAAAAAAAATTCTATCTTATTGGTAAAATTTTTTAAAAATAGTAAACAAAATTTCTTATTTTTCTTTTAAATAGATTTAGAACGCCATGAAACGTGGAAATTTTAAATTTGAAGAAATAAAAAAAAATCCATCTATTTTAGTGGTAAAAAAAATTTCAAAAATGTTAAAAAAAAAAATTCAATTTTTTTTTTCTGAATCAGGCTTAGAATGCCATGAAACGTGGAAATTTTAAATTTGAAGAAAAAAAAATTATCATTTTAGCAGAAAAAAATTTTTCAAAAATATTGGTAAAAAATTTTTTTTTTTTAAATAGTTTTAGAATGCCATGAAACGTAGACATTTTAAATTGGAGCAATAATAAATTTTTCATGGTAAAAAAATTTTCAAAAATTTTTTTTTCATAAATAGGTTTAGCGTGTCATGAAACGTGGAAATTTTAAATTTGAACAAAAAATTTTTTTTTTATCTTGGTAAAAATTTTTTCAAAAATGGTGAAAAAAATTTTCAAAAATTTTTTTTCCCGAAATAGGATTAGCGCGTCATGAAACGTGGAAATTTGGGCGAAAAAAAATTGTTTTCACTATTTATTCCGTTTAGACGGTCCACCCTGTATATTTTCTAGTGAAATATCTACCATTTCTGCGCTGATAGTAGCGTCAACTACCTGCCAAATTTGACTGCTCTCCGTCAAGTAGTTTTTTAGTAAATGCACCAACAGACAGACAGACAGACAGACAGACAGACTGACGGAATTGAAAAACCTATATTTTCGTAATCTCCGTGATCTGAAACGTCAGAATCCGAAAAAATCTCGGAGGGTGATTTTTTCTCGAATACAATACTTCCCCTTCGGTATGGGAGGGAAGTAAAAAATGCTTAGAACCTATTTTTCGAAAAACTTTCCCACATTTCATTCTGTCCTAAACATAAATTTGATATTTTTTATAAATATGAAAAATTCGGTATATATCGATATAATTAAAAAAATGATGTTGGGTACAAAAATGCCCCCTTTTTTTAGGGATTTTTAAAATCATATTCTGCACTGTTTGAACGAAAACACTCCTATAAAACACTTATTTGGGATTTAAAAAAGTTAGTGTAATCAAATGGTAGTTTTTATGAAATGGGTCTATGTCAAGGCAGGAATGCAAAGGAGGAAGCCTATTGAACTTGTGAATTACGATTCTTTAAATGTGTGTAGATACAGCTCCATAATGATTAATAATTTAAATTGCATTGGTAATAGACAACCAAATAGACATACGAGAGTCAATGTTGTTTCTTCTTCACAAACAAACGTAGCGTGTGCGTTAGATCCTACCGACGTTATTCATAAATTAACCATTAGAAAAGAGGTATGTAATTTTGTATCTATCCAAATCTGTTTCATACTATATTTGTTTCATCTTATTCTTTGCTGAAAGCGCGCTAAAATGTCCACCTTTTAAAGCGCTTTTTCTGGTCAAACTTTTTACTTTTTGTATTGACAAAATTAAATTATAATCACTTTTATAGCCTCGTTTTGCCTTTTGATCAGATCCTAAAAAAACTTGAAACAGCTTTTACCATCGTTGAAATGTTGGGTAGCTGTTTTAACATTTTTTGTCTTTGTTTTTTATAATAATATTTTTAGGTGTTTAATATGATGAGGGGTGACGAAATTTCATTTGTTGCTAAAAAAGATCTTTTAATAGTGCACTATGGAGAAACTTACCTAAAGTCACAAAAAAGAGAAAGAAAAGAATACTCCTGCAGCAATAAATTACGGGAGTTGGCCCGCTTGCTATTGGCGTACAGAAGTATTGTAAATGACAATCGTATTTCTTTTAAAGATCTTCTTCATCCGAAAAATTTCGACAATGTTGTATTAGCAACAAGACAATTATGCGGATACGATCCAAATAATATGACTTATAACACACCAAGCTTAGCCATGCACATAGGGACAACTTTAAAACTAATTTCTCAGGAATTAATTCACCTAATATTAAGAGGTAGTAAAGGGTTTCAATCTGAATCTAAGGAAATGGCTCACGAATGGCAAAGAAATGTAAAGAATTTTCAAAAGTTGGTTGAAGCTAGGTGGAATAAAGAAATTTCATCTTTAGCGAATAAAGATTTGAATGAAAAGCGTTGGAGGAAACCTCTTTTGGTACCCTTAATAATTAATGACGTAAAAATTTTTAAAGAAGGGGCACTTAATTATGCCAAGGAGTGTGAAAAACAATTTTCTGAAAAAAAAGATTCTGAGCAAACTTATAAACTTTTGGTGCAATGTACTCTTGCTCTATTAATTTTATTTAATAGGCGAAGAATTGGAGATGTTCAATACCTGAAAGTAGACGATTACATATCTGATAGAAAAACCGATTTTCAGGATTTTGAAGCTACTTTATCAGAAAGTGAAAAGGTTTTAACGAAACAGTACAAACGAGTTGTTAATGGAGGAAAAGGTTCTCGTGCTGTTGTCATTTTAGTTCCCCCAATATTACAAAATTTCTTGGAATTATTGTTATTAAATAGGGAAAAATACATTTCTTCTGAAAATAGGTATGTTTTTGCCTTACCAAATAGTACCCTGAAATGGGCACAAGGGGATGTTGCCATCAGAAATTTGACAAGAAAAATTCATTTAGATAATCCACAGGCAATTTCAAGCAATAAGCTGCGAAAACATATTGCTACAGCGATGCAAGTTCTAACTATGTCCAAAAACGATTGTAAGCAGTTTTCGAAATTTATGGGACACACTGAAAAGACCCATGAAGAGTTTTATGAGTAAGTAATACACGCCCTCATACACACACTAACTCGTCCATTCACACCCTTGCAAAAAACATGTGCCAATGGTTGGGCGCAGATTATTAAAAAAAAAACATGATTTTTTCATATGAACATAGGTCCGATTCTGCCTCGTTTCGCAGCTATAAGTTGTTAAAATTGAAATAGTCCAGTCCTGTATATCATAATCATTGGAAACATCTGGGAAAGTGTCTCAGTTACAAGTTTCTAATTGCCTAAATTTGATTTATATCTCCTAGTAGTTTTGTAGCTGCGAAACGAATTGGAATTGGATCGATATTCATATTAAAAAATACTCTTATTTTACTGTAAGTAGTCTGCCTCCAACTGTTGTCCCATATTTCTTAAACACCCTGTATTTTAGGTTACCTGTTGATGTTTTTCAAACAGCAAGAGTGGTTAAACTATTAATAATGATGGAAAAGGGAATTCCTATAGAGTTTAAAGGAAAAACTCTTTCTGAAATTGAACTAAATCCTGATGAATACGTTGAAGATGACAATGGGAAAGATGAGATACAAGTACGCGTAATTGAAAATAGGAGGTTAAATGGTAAATATTTTTTTTTCTTTAGCACCGTTAGTAAAAAGTTTCTAATTTTTAGATAAAACAGAAAATGACGATAATTTGCCTTTAAATAAAATAAGCCAAGAATCTTCCGATCATAATAACGTCCGTGTAAATAAAAAAGAAGTGAATATTAGAAAAGGTATTAAACAGTTCTTTTTTACAAATCTTTGGCAGGGTTGTATAATTTTTATTTTTAGATGAAATAGGAAGCGACGACGATGAGCATTTTAATAAAATAGCCCGAAAATCAGTTCATAATAATATATCTGTAAAGAAAACAGGAAAGAGTATTAAAAAAGGTACAGTACCGTTATAAAAGACAAATTTATAACTTACTTCAGGGGTGCTAAACACTTAAATTCCGAATTCCATGAAATAAATCCATACCTAAATTAATAAATATTGGCTTAAAAACTAACGGTAACTTTTTAAATAAATTCCAACTGCCATAATTATTTAGAACAAAAAAAAAAGTTAATTAGGTAATAATTTTTATTTTTTTTAATTTTTAGGTTGGACATCAGAAGAAGTAGAAATGGTTACAAATCATTTCAAATGTTTTCTTGACCAAAATACTTATCCTTCAAGTGATAATATCAAAGAGTTTATTAAAATCAATAAACTTCAACGAAGTGTTCCAGTTGTTAAATCAAAAATTCAACATTTACTTAGATTAAAGAATAAATAAATATGTTTATCTTATAAATTTCAACATTTATTTTTTTTATGTTTAGCATACTACCTAACTCTTTCGCAACAGCTAAACTTCCACAAATTCCTAATCTGTTTTCTCGTGGTGCAAAATTTTGAACCAGTTTGAAAAGGTTTTGAAATCGGACACTTTCATGTTAAAGTAATGACATGATGTCACATTAAACTTGGTTTAAAACGGTTTCAAACATAATTGCATTTTGTTTCAATATTATATCCATACGTTTCAGGCTACAGATTATCCATGATGATTGTATTCTCAAGTACAAAGGGTAGTTAAAAATTTACAGAAAAATAAAAAATAATATAAAAAAATTTAATAAGTAATCAAAAACAAAAATGTGAGATAAGGTACCTATTTGAAAATAAAAATCAGGTTTTGAAAAAGTAATTTTCTTGCGAATGCAAATGATGGATGATGTCAAATTTAAATCGTATCGAACCGGTTTTTCAAAGTATTGTACCCGCGAGAAAACACCTCTAGTTCAATTACAGCATTAAATAATCAGGCACGTTTATAGGCTATTGAATATGTTCAAAATTAGAAAGGAACAATTGCGTTATAGGGTTCTTATTATTTAATATGTTACTTTGACACCTACAAATGATAAAATCATAAGTGCTACTAAATTCCGGGGTGCGTTTTTGAGAGCCAACCGAAGAAGCCTATTTTTTAGTTTTTCAAAGTAGCTCAGAAACAATGCAAATATGTAAATTTTTACAGGAATATTTTTTTGTATAAAATTAAATTTCTAATTCAAGCAGGTTGTTGAAAAAATTATTTTCCTATTTTCAGTATTAAAAATAATTAAAAAACAAAGTTAAAAATTCACAAAAATTCACTTTTTCTTTTTTCCAGTAATTCGTCCATAACTTTTTTTACGGCATCCTAGATATGTATAAATGTTCAACGAAAAAAAAGGTTCCTGGAAATACAAAGAAATTGCTTTGTTTCTGCTCTGTACGACCAACGATGACGGAGATGTCGCCATTCAAAGTTGATCGCTGGTGTGGACAATTTAAAATTGCCTCCTATTTCAAAAAGAATAAAATAACAATAACCAAAAACTTTGGCGTGCTAACATAATATTCCAATAGTTATAAAGATTTCTATGATATAAAATGTTATCTGAGATTTTTCTTCAGTAACTGTTACTGGAGGAATTATACATCACAAAACCACAAAAATCAGTTCTGGGGGTGCCGCGCAACTCCTCCAAGAAACCACCCCTTCGGTGAAAGAAGCCTTATTTTATTGATAACTCGTTAACCCTTGAAGATATAAAATAAATTGCTCATTATAAAAAAGAAAGCTGGACTAATTTCCTGAAGAAAAGTCCTCTTGTAATTTTATTGCGTATGTCATGATTTTCGAGAAAATCTATATCGAAAAAAATTGCAACAATTGTATTTTTAATGGGTACGAATTTACGTTTATTTGAAATTTTTTGTGCGCGGCCTGTAGAAAAAGTTGAATTACTCGAAAACCAAACAAGGAAGAAAAATCAAAATGGGTTTCAATGGAGATATAAAATACTCTCCTGTGTTTCCATTTTTGATGGCTATTGACGTCTATTAGTATATAATAATAACAATATAATATAGTTACCTCTTGAATTTTTGCGCATTTAACTATTCAGAGGCCCAAAAAAAAATAACTGAAACTAAAAAAAAATCCAAAAAAGGCTGCATATTCAATTTTTTTATGATATTATTTTATGCAATGTTTTTGACTAGTAAATGATTAGAAATAATAGTTACATGATATATAAACTGAAAAAAAAATTTGGGTCTTTTTTTTGTTTTTTGGAAACAATAAATAATAATTGGCCAAAATTTGACTAACTTCAACATGCTGGTAGGTAAATTTGTAAATGTGCATATTTTTATTCCTAACTTTTTCTGCGTTTAAGTATTACCTTGAGCTAAAAGATAATGCATTTATAACTTATTTTAAAGTCAGTTATTTTTTATGGGCTTGTGAATAGTTAGATGTACAAAAAATCAAGAGATAACTATATTATATTGTTATTTTTATATACTAATAAATACCAATAGCCATCAAAAATGTCAACACAGAGAGTATTTTATATCGCCCTTAAAACTCATTTTGATTTTTCTTCCTAGCTTGTTTGGTTTTCGAGCAATTCCGTTTTTTCTATTGCCCCGCGCGCAAAAAATTTTAAATAAACGAAAATTCGCGCGCATTAAAAATACAAATTTTGAAATTTTTGTCAATATCGATTTTCTCGATGGCATATACAAGAAAATTACAAGAGGACTTTTTTTAAGCAATTAGTCAAGCTTTATTTTTTACGATGAGGAATTTTTTTGTATCTTCAATGGTTAACGAGTTATCAGTAAAATAAGGCTTTCTTCGCCGAAGGGGTGGTTTTTTGGGTTGGTTATGGGGCACTCCCAGAACTCATTTTTGTGGTTTTGTGACATTTAATCCGCCCACTAACAGTTAGTGAAGGAAAATATCAGATAACATTTTTGCGAACTTCTGTTGTATTTTTTATTTTATCGACTGGACTATAAAGATTCAATATAAGTTAGTATGGATATTTTATTTTCTTAAAAAACAGTAAACGATATATAATTTACAAGTATATATGTACATATGAAGTTTTGAATAAATATTTTAGATAAACGTTGTAGTAGATCAAAAGTTGCTTATTTTAAAATTGTTTTTAAATCTACAGGGCATTTCAAATAGTGATGGCAAGCTAATACTTGAACTTATTAAATGGAACACTCAATTCCGCCTATTTCTACAGTATGTTCTCCATCATGATTCGAATTTTAACATTTTTAAACTGTCATAATATTTTTTTCAAATGGGACGCCCTGTATAGTTTTACTTAAAATGTTTCAACAATCAATTACCTACATAGAATCAACTTTTTCGACAAAATCATGTAGATAAAAGTGGTCACTATGTATATAGTGTGTAGGCAATTAATTACTCTGACATTTTAAGTAAAGACATAAGGGAGTTCCATTTAAAAAAAATTAATTGTGATAATTTAAGACTAGAAATTTGAATCATCATGGAGAACACCCTGTTGAGTTAGGTTCGACTATGAGAAGCCTGGAAGTTACGACATGGAAGTAAAATGATGGCCTAATTTAGGAAAACACATTTTTTACATATTTTAATCTTGACTGCAAACGCAATTTTTATTAGAAAATTGTGGAATAAGGTGAGAACACCACAGTGTTACTCCAAAAATTATACATGTCTGGTTAGAGACAAGAGGCAAATATAAATATATGAAAATATGTTTGGTGTTCCATTAAAAAAAATCAAGAATTAGCTTGCCAGCGCTATGTGAAACACACTCTTTATTTCAAAGTAATTTAGAATATGCCACATTTAATGAATTTTTATCTGAAACATTTTGTTAAATTTCAAACGGTTGAGGAGATACTGACCGTCCACGCCACTAGTGACTCGCCCTGTATATATTATATATCAGTAGAAAGACAGGTAGGTACTCATCACATATATAAAAACAAAAGTACGGGATATTTACTTATCACAATACAATCATAAAACAAAAAAGAAACCGTTTAGCAATATTCAAGAATAGATTGCATAGAATGAACTTAGACCATACAACACTACACACATTATGATTGTTACAAGAATCATACTTTCAAAACATTATTGGAAAAAAGTCTTAGAATTAACATTGCGATCAAGAAATAGAAATGAATAATAAATATGGGAAATTATCAGAAGGTATTATTTAATATAAAAACTTAGAAATAATAATTGTGCATATCCACTTTTTAATAATATTAACCATTTATAGTAGTTATATATGTAAACTTGTTACTACTTATTTGGTGGATATGTTCATTAAAATATTTAAATAATAAAAATAAAAAATAGTCCTTACGACATTGTCGATTTCAAATAATTTTTAATGACTAAGTTTCGAGAATGATCTCTTTTCTGTTGCTACAGATATTGGAATTGTCAGTAAAATTCTTAAAGCAAATGTTAGATTTGGAAATTGTCACATGCTATACTTACTAAATTTTTATTTCACTATAGTTACAAAGGCATATTTATTTCCAATCAATGATAATTAAAATTTAACTAGGTATATAGAAAATGATACAAAATTGCTCTGACTGAATCATTTAAAAAACGAATGGCTCATTTATAGGCTATTGAATATGTTCAAAATTAAGGGGTAGAAAGGAACAATTGCGTTATAGGGTTTTTATTATTTAATATGTTACTTTGACACCTAAAAATGATAAAATCATAAGTGCTACTAAATTCCGGGGTGCGTTTTTGAGAGCCAACTGAAGAAGCCTATTTTTTAGTTTTTCAAAGTAGCTCAGAAACAATGCAAATATGTAAATTTTTACAGGAATAATTTTTTGTATAAAATTAAATTTCTAATTCAAGCAGGTTGTTGAAAAAATTATTTTCCTATTTTCAGTATTAAAAATAATTAAAAAACAAAGTTAAACATTCACGAAAATTCACTTTTTCTTTTTTCCAGTAATTCGTCCATAACTTTTTTTACAGCATCCTAGGTATGTATAAATGTTCAACGAAAAAAAAGGTTCCTAGAAATACAAAAAAATTGCTTTGTTTCTGCTCTGTACGACCAACGATGACGGAGATATCGCCATTCAAAGTTGATCAATTTTTGCCATATTTTACCGCATTTGCTCTCGTACATTTTTCTTTTAAGTTTCAGTAAATCATTTTATTTTTGTGGAATAAAACAACAATCTTAAGATAATTTAATGATAATACAAATGCTTCTTTAACGCTCTAAAATAAATATTACTTTTTTACGAAAAACTAATATTACAAACCATTAATATTTGTGGTTGAGCTTTATAATATTAAAATTACATTTTATTCACTAAGTATTTAAAATAAACTGATTTTTAAATAAATAAATATTGTAGGAAAACATTATGAACAATAAACGTATTTCAAAAAATAACATTTTATTCGTGAAGGTAAAGAAATATTATTAGTTTTAAGAAGTCGATTCTTCAATATTAATAAGTACTTTCGATGGCAATATCTACTTCGTTGTTGATATCTTTATCGACATCTTCTTGTGATATTTCTGGCACATTTACATTTTCGCAATAAATTCCAGCACATTCCTTGCGAAATATAGAGAATTTGACGACAAACTGTTTAAAAGGCTGCGGCTGTCATGGAAATTGTGGCTGCAGAAAGTTTGGCATCAAATGCTCCATATTTTGCAAGGAATGTGCAGGAATTATTTGCGAAAATGCAAATTTGCCAGACATGTCACAAGAAAATGTCTATAAAGATATCGACAACAAAATTGATATTGCCATCGAAATTATTAATATCGAAGAATCGACTTCTTAAAATTAATAATGTACAATTTTTTTTATCTACACGAATAAAAATATTATTCTTTGAAATGAGTTTATTGTTTATAATGTTTTCCTATAATTTTTACTTATTTAAAAATCAGTTTATTTTAAATAAGGAATAAAATTTAATTTTAATATTTTAAAGCTCAACCACAAACATTAATTGTTTGTAATATTACTTTTTCGTAATATTTATTTTAGCACGTTAAAGAAACATTTGTATTATTATTAAATTATCTTAAAATTATTGTTTTATTGTACAAAAATAAATTGATTTACTGAAAATTAGAAGAAAGAATGTATGAGAGCAAATGCGGTAAAATATGTCAAAAAATGGTCAACTTTGAATGGCGATATCTCCATCACCGTTGATCGTACAGAGCATAAAAAAAGGAATTTCTTGGTTTTTTCAAGAACTTAATCTTTGAACATTTATATATACCTAGGATGCCGCAAAAAAGTTATATACCAATTACTGGAAAAAAGAAGAAAACGTGAATGTTCGAAAATTTCTAACTTTGTTTTTTAATTATTTTTAAGACTAAAAACAGGAAAACAAATTCTTCGACAACGTATTTAGATGGGAAATGTAATGTTCTACAAAAAAGTATTCTTGTAAAAATCTACAATTTTACATTGTATTTGAATTATTTTGAAAAACTAAAAAATGGGCGCTATCAATACCGCACCCCGGAATTTAGTAGCACACCCGCTCTAGACGGCCTCGTAAACAATATAAGGAAATAGTAATAACAACACGTAGCGCCCTCCACAATCTGGCAATTGCGCTGGAGGGAAGCACAAGTTATTATTATATATAAAATATATAGGAACTAATAATATATAATATCTTTAAAATATATAGACATTTTTTTGTAAAAATCTTTACCCCTCTCTTGAGATACCTATAAAGACACCTCCCCCAAATATGTATATACAAGCATTTCGTTGTATATGTAATAGAAATACTGGAAGGCGGTCCGCCTGGTGTTTATGACGGAGGGAACAACAAGTGAACTATACATATATATATATATATATATATATATATATATATATATATATATATATATATATATATATATATATATATATATACAGTGTGTTTCACTTCTCGTGAAGACACCCCTGTATCTTCTTTATTTGTGGCCGAATTAATTTCAAAATTTTATGAGGTATACAACTCTGTAAGGCGACTTTAATCAACACATAAATGTCGTTTAGATATAAAACCTCGGCTTACTGCGATAAAAAGAAAATCGCAATTTTCGAGAAATCATAGTAGGCTTAGATATAGACGAAAATTTTGTTAATAAAAGTTGTCCAGAATCACTAGATATGCCACCCTATAAAATTTGGTGAAAATTGGAATACGTTGAAAAAAAATTTTTTTGTTTCACTTCTCGTGAAGACACCCCTGTATCTTCTTTATTTATAGCCGAATTAATTTCAAATTTTTATGAGGTATACAACTCTATAATGCCACTTTAATCAACACATAAATGTCGTTTAGATATAAAACCTCGGCTTACTGCGATAAAAAGAAAATCGAGATTTTCGAGAAATCATAGTAGGCTTAGATATAGACGAAAATTTTGTTAATAAAAGTTGTCCAGAATCACTAGATATGCCACCCTATAAAATTTGGTGAAAATTGGAATACGTTGAAAAAAATTTTTTTTGTTTCACTTCTCGTGAAGACACCCCTGTATCTTCTTTATTTATAGCCGAATTAATTTCAAATTTTTATGAGGTATACAACTCTATAATGCCACTTTAATCAACACATAAATGTCGTTTAGATATAAAACCTCGGCTTACTGCGATAAAAAGAAAATCGAGATTTTCGAGAAATCATAGTAGGCTTAGATATAGACGAAAATTTTGTTAATAATAGTTGTTCAGAATCACTAGATATGCCACCCTATAAAATTTGGTGAAAATTGGAATATGTTGAACAAAACATTTTTGTTTCACTTCTCGTGAAAACACGTATCTTTTTTATTTGTTACAGAATTTCAAGACTAATTTATTTTAAAAAAATTATCAGTTACACAGCGATATTGTCCAAACATATGGAGAGAACTTTTTCCAACAAATGAGTCGTGCACAATTATTATTAAAATTATTTATTAAATAAAAGGTAATGAAACAGTATTTACAGTGAATGACTAAAATGCCACTTATTATACTATTATATTCGGCCCCTTTCTACTAACCCACCCTCAAGTGTAATACACTTCTCAATCCGCTTTCTGTTATTTATTACAACTCTTCGCAGTTCTTGAGCCGTAACTTCTAAACACGCGTGCCTTATCCTCACACAAAGCTGCTCCACATTTTGAGGTCTGGTCTTATAAACTTTATTTTTAATATGACCCCAAAAATAAAAATCCATGGGAGTGAGATCAGGAGATCTGGGTGGCCAATGTATTAGAGGGCTATTTCGTCCTATCCATCTTTGGGGAAAATGTTCGTTCATCCATGCTCTTACTACTACGGAATTATGGATAGATGCTCCGTCGAGTTGGAAATACAATTGTTCCAAAGGAAAATCGACTATTGCATTCCACAGATCATTATTTAAAAATTGTAGCATATGTAACGCATTTATATTTTGAAAAAAGAAGAACGGCCCTATTATTGTTTCATTAAAAATTCCACACCACACATTTACCTTCTGGGAATATTGCCTTTTACAATTTATTATCCAATCAGGATTTTCTACTGCCCAGTATCTAGAATTTTGTGATGATACTACCCCGTTGGTGGAGAAAGTTGCTTCGTCCGTGAAAATTACTTTCTTCAAGAAGTCTCTATTATTTAAATAATTACCTTGGATCCATAAACAATATTCTAGTCTTCTCTCTTCATCACCTTCCTCCAAGGTATGTACAAATTTTGGTTTAAACGGTTGTAACTTATGGCGTTTTAAACATCTCCAAATTTTTGACGCCGACAAATTGAGGTCACGAGCCATATTTCTAAGGCTGGTAGTGGGATTGGCGTTAAACGCCGCTAATATAACGTCATCCTCTCCATGTCTTCGACTGAGATGTACTCTCGGTTTAAGCACATTACCAGTTGTATTGAACAAGTGACATATTCTTGCAACGGTACCATGGTGTATTGGTCGTCTTAGAGGATGTCTTAAATTAAATTCTTCTGCAGCTTCTCTTGAAGACCGTACATTTTCACCGACTATCTTTATTATTTCTACTTTTTCATCAGTGGTTAAAAGAATTCTAACCATTATGATTAAAAAAATTAAATAATTAAACTTACGAACTGAACAATAAATAACAATAATCACTTCTGTCATAAAAGTAAGAATGGAGAAATAAACAAAATAGTTATTGACAGTTAATTTCACGGCACTCTTAACATTTAAAACAAAAAATCAAAAAACCCCTAATGTTCCTAAAATTCTGAGTCGATAAGAAGGATATGATGGAAAGTTACTCCTCAAGAACATTGACAACGAAAAAAACAAAAAAAAAGGAACAGTGTTACAACTTGATATGTAATAAAAAGTGGCCCTTTTAGCGTTTTATTGAATCATGATTTTTGTTCACGACTTTCGTTTGTTGGAAAAAGTTCTCTCTGTGGGTTGGATAAAGTCATTTTATAGAGTTGTATAATTGATACATTTTTTAAAATAAATTAGTCTTAAAATTCGATCACAAATAAAAAAAAGATGGGGTGTCTTCACGAGATGAAAAAAAAATTTTTTTCCAAAGTTTTCCGATTTTCACCAAATTTTATAGGGGGGCATATCTAGTGATTCTGAACAACTATTATTAACAAAATTTTCGTCTATATCTAAGCCTACTATGATTTCTCGAAAATTGCGATTTTCTTTTTATCGCAGTAAGTCGAGGTTTTATATCTAAACGACATTCATGTGTTGATTAAAGTCGCCTTACAGAGTTGTATACCTCATAAAAATTTGAAATTAATTCGGCCACAAATAAAGAAGATACAGGGGTGTCTTCACGAGAAGTGAAACAAAAATTTTTTTTTCAAAGTATTCCGATTTTCACCAAATTTTATAGGGGGGCATATCTAGTGATTCTGAACAACTTTTATTAATAAAATTTTCATCTATATCTAAGCCTACTATGATTTCTCGAAAATCTCGATTTTCTTTTTATCGCAGTAAGCCGAGGTTTTATATCTAAACGACATTTATGTGTTGATTAAAGTCGCCTTACAGAGTTGTAAACCTCATAAAAATTTGAAATTAATTAGGCCACAAATAAAGAAGATACAGGGGTGTCTTCACGAGAAGTGAAACACACTGTATATATATATATATATATATATATATATATATATATATATATATATATATATATATATATATATATATATATATATATATATATATATATGTATATATTTATATTGATACTAGTTAAGTTGTCACCTCAGTCATATAGAAGAGGCGTCCCCATATCCGAGTCATTCCATTTATTTACCGCTATTAATTTGATCTATATATGCTGAGGGGAATCTCCAGAATCCAGATTTCAAGAGAGGGGAAATGATTTCTTATTTTTTGTTTGCTCATTTTTATAGGATACTGAAGATACATTCCCACATCCTAAATAGATATATGAGAAGATACTGATAGTTCGTTATTACATCTAACAACGTTGCCATATCTCTGGAAATAGGAACGTCCGGTCATTATCCACAGTGATACAATGTACATATATATCGTTGAATCAATATGCTCTATTGTAAATTTTAAGAAAGTAATGTTTTGACTATGACGTGTCCCCATGGGTTTAAGTTCATGATATTTTGTAAGAACAATACTTTTGTCTACGTACCAATGAATAAATGAATACGATAATAATGTGCACATTTTGAGAGTCAGTCTTTGGCAAGGATGTCACCGCTGATATTAATTAAATTATAGCAATAGGTAATACCTATTATTGCAAGCTTACAAGCTTACAATAATATTATCTATTGCGCTTGAAAACTAAATTAATATTTGATATATACCAATTCTTTTTTACCTCCCTCGCATACCGAAGGGGAGTATTGTATTGTTGGAGCATTAACTAAAAAAACTACTTGACGGAGAGTAGTGGTAGGTAGATGACGCTACTGTCAGCGAAGAAATGGTTAAAATTTCACTTCAAAATATACAGGGTGGACCGACTAAAGGGAGTAAATAATGAAACAAAATTGGTTTTGCTGAAATTTAAAATTTCCACGTTTCATGACACACTAAACCTATTTCAGAAAATAATATTTTGAAAATTTTTTTCACCAACACTTGAAAAAAATTTTACCACTAAAATGAAAATAATGTTTCTTTCAAATTTAAAATTTCCACGTTTCATGGCATTCTAAACCAAAGTCAAAAAAAAATTTTTTTTATTTTTTAAAAATTTATTTTAACATTTTTGAAAATTTTTTTACCACTAAAATAAACGGAAATTTGTTTTTCTATTTTTAGAAATTTAAAATTGGCTGTTGAAAAGTGGCTTTTGCTCGCCACTTATCAACAGTATTTCAACCCAACACCATACCAAATACCACAAAAACCCTAGTAAATCCACTCATCGACAGACTCACTAAACTCAAACTCTTGCCCGAAAACGACCCCCAACACTGTTCACCATCTGAAATCAGATCAGCCATTATGAAAGTCAACTCAAGAAAGTCACCAGGCCTTGACAATATACCCAACTTTGTACTTAAATGTCTACCCCCGAAAACATATCTTTATCTTACAAAAATATTTAACGCATGTCTCCAATTTACATATTATCCTAAAAAATGGCGCATCGCAAACATTATCAATATCCCTAAACCGAACAAACCTCCTAAAGTAATTTCAAATTACAGACCTATTCTCATTCTTTCATCCCTTGCCAAAGTATTAGATACTCTACTCTTACAAAAAATCCAACACCAACTTAACCAGGCTGAAACTGAAAACCAGTTCCAGTTTGGTTTTCGCCAAAGTCATTTAACAACGCAGCAACTATTCCGCGTCAGTGAAATTACAACAACCAATAACAACCGAGGTCAACTCACGGGGTTTGTCGCCCTTGACCTCGAGCGGGCATTTGACAAAGTCTGGCACCCTGGACTGCTATATAAACTCCTCATCTCGGGAATTTCCACTCGTATTGTGAAAACAATACAGTCATATCTATCCGACAGAACATTCCGAGTAGCAGTCAATCAGGCGTGCTCTCCTATCACCCCTATCTTTTCTGGTGTACCACAGGGCTCTGCACAAGGGCCTGCGCTCTTTACAATATACATTCATGATCTTCCACCCCCTGTTGACCACAGAATCACGCTGACGATACTGCCATACTAGCTACATCTAAAAACTACTTCAACAACAAACAGACATCACAACAGAATTTTATTATAATTGGGGCCTTCATGTAAATACTGACAAAACACAAATCACATGCCTCACTAAAAAATTTATAACAACAGTAAATAAAATCAATATCAATCACAAAGACATCGAATGGAGCAAAACAATACATTATCTCGGAGTGTACATAGACCGCAGAATGCATTTTACTGGACATGTTGATCATATATGCAAGAGTTTCAATATTAGACTTAGAAAACTTTATGCAATACTAAAAAAATTCCAACCCACATATATCAACCCTCATCTACAAATCGTATATGCGTCCTATCATAACATACGCCTCACCATCATGGAAAGCAGGGGGGCTTTCAATGACACAAAAAAACAGACTACAAATTCTTCAAAACAAAGCCCTTAGAATTGGTGGTAACTTCTACCCTGGCACTCACACCAGAGTAATATACAACATCACCGGCACACCTACACTTGAAAATTTTGTATTTCACCGTCAAATCCCCAATTTCACTATCGCACTGAAACAATCTGAAAACCCCACACCTAAAGATCCGTTGATTCCCAAATTTCTCAACCCCCCAAAACATCTGTCAATCAATTATTTTTACTCCCCTGCAATCACCTAACACCATCCTACTAATTTGTACTTTGAAAAAATAATACAAAAGTAAAAACAAAAAAATACAAAAAAACAAAAAAAATATAACACAAAAAATAAAATATATACCAAACAAAAAATAATCATCATATCAAAACTAATCAAAATCGCATAATACACAGACAACAATAAAAATATCTCAAAGGAAAACTATTAAAACATACACAATAAAACACAAATGACAAAAGAGCAATCAGTCATCTAACCCCTACTAACTCCTACTGTAAAAAAGAGGCCATAAAATGAGAACACATGTACACAACACTATCCCTATTTACTAACCAAAACCCATGTCACCACCCAGGTGTATATTTTCAACCTCACACAACAAATTTCAAAACTTTATAGCCACACACATCATCAACCCAGAAATAGTCAGCTCCGATGAGGGCAAGTCTAGTAATCAAGACACTTTAACCTACGGCAAGCGCCAAAGAGGCGAAAGCCGCGTGCATCCCACACAAGGGGCACATACTGAAGTCGACCCGAAATTGCCGTTTAGAACCCATATCCTAAAAACTGCGGAGAAAGCCGGGAAGGCGGCAACCGCCCTGGGCAGAGTAATGTGCAAGACGAAGGGACCGAAGGCAAGCAAAAGAAGGGTATTATGCGGCGTAGTGCACTCCATCATGTTATACGCCGCGTCGGTACGGGGACGCGCCTCCGATGACAGGCCCAACGCCCTGAGATGGCGGACAAGGATCCAACGTCAATGGCGTTAAGGATTAGCAGCGCATACTGCACCGACTCTTATGAAGCGGTGCTGGTAGTCGCAGGGACCCCCCCCCACTTGACCTATTGGTCAAAGAAAGGGACGAAGTGCGTCAAGGGGAGGGAAAACGAGTCAGCAGGAGAAGGCTGCTGGACAGATGGCAGGATAGGTGGAAGAACGCACACAAGGAGAGGTGGACGCACCGAATAATCCCCAACATAAAAAAATGGGTGGAGAGAAAATACGGGTAGGTGGGATACCACCTCACACAGGCCCTGACAGGACACGGTTGCTTCGCGGACTACCTCCTTGGAATAGGGAAACTGAATTCCAGGGAGTGTGTGTACTGCGGAGAGATCGACGACGTGGAACACACGGTGTTCCGCTGTAACAGATGGGCAGAGGAGAGACGGGGCATAAACCAAACAGGGCCGGACTACATGCTACAGTCGGAAGACAGTTGGAATAGAGCTGAGAAAGCTATCCAGAGCATAATCGAAAAAAAGGGAGAGGATGAGAGGAATCTCGACTTATTCCCTCCACACAACTGAACGGAATAGCGGTAGGAAATGACAACAACCAAAACAGATGAGTATCCTGAAGCAAAGCGAGAGCGGCCCCAGGATACGTCCTCACCAGCTGAAGAGGGGTGGTTTTAGTGGGTAGGCCGAGAGGAGAGTCCCACACTTCCGAAACGGTGTCCATAAAGGATTTCCACCCCGCAAAAAAAATAATAATCTAGTTCCAGATCTCACTATAATACATGTACCAAATTTCAAGTCAATATTTTTATTTTATTTTGATCTCTTTAATAACGGAGTGGATGTGGCAGATGACAAAAAATAAGACCTTGGCTTTTAGCATACATATAAAAATGTTACCAAAGGTACACTTGGCACGATAGGAAGTTTTGAGTCAGACCTTCAGTCTGGTGGCAAATGTATATATTTACAAAAATATGAGTGTGAGTGCTAAAAAATTTCACTTAATTTATAATGTCGCGGTAACTATACAGTTCTCGAAATATGATGTAATGAACTCTTATCTTATTTTCAATTATAAAAAAAATTGTGCTAGAACCATTGTTATAGCTCAAAGGGTTGCCTATAGTTACAGTCAATTGAATATTTCACTCTCAAAGGGGTGCAGGGATGAAGGCCGCGTCCAAGAAGAAGAAAGGGGGTGTCGGTTGCGATGGGTTGCTTTCATCATTACAAGCCCCACGACCCTTGTATCTCGAACATAAGCTGGACCACTATTAATTTACTTCATCTCCTAATTCGGTTTTACTACTAAAAATGTACTATGTGTTCCACTAGGTGCTGTAGATTATTTACTATAAAACAATTTAAATTATCCATATTTCCGAAGACGCGTTTAACTAATTGAACAACACTTAAAAGATTTCAAACTTTGCAGAATCTATGATTGTTACTACACACACACACGTCTTTAATCAAATCTCTGTTTAATAATTATTGATAACTTATATTATTAATTTTCAGAGCAAGGCACTGCACAGGTAGCGAGGAAGTGCGTTACAGGCTACGAGGGCCAAGACAGCTGAGCAGTTTTTAGAAAAGCATGTAAAACCGTCATGGCCACAGACTGTCGTCTTTGTCGATGGGACCTCTGCAATTCAGCCATAGTTAGTTCAGCAGAATTGATTACAGCAGCACCACTTACCATTCTTGTCTTGACTACAGAGATTTTCGTGCTATGAGTCACCATATTTCGAGAGATTGGTGAGACTAATGTTTCCCTTATTTCTTTAGGATAAAATTTTACAGCTTTTGCTTGTGGCGTTGCGAACCCTTTAAGCTTTTATTATATATTATTTTCTACCTTATTTTTTGTGTATTAATAAATATTATTGCAAAATGAATCATTTATTATCTCCCAGTTTTTATTTCTGATTGTATTTTGAGATTAAGGTTGTGATTGTTGTGCCTTTGTTCGTATCGGACAGAAACTACCCATACAGCACAATCGGGATATGGGATGTCAAATTGAAGTACATGAATGTCCCAGTACGTAAAGTAGATAGAGAAACGGACGTCCATTTAGGTTGTCCTGTTAACGTACCTTTTGCATGAGTCCGTCAAACCCCTACGATTCTCTAGAATATGCCATCGACACAACCACAAGTAGTTACGGAGACACATGGCTGGTTGCCTACGTATTGGGCTGAAAAATTCCTCATCACATACTGGCGTCAACCAAAGCACAAAGTACGTTGCATTGAATTCAATAAAATAATTACGTACCATAGTCAGAACTAAATGAAACCAGCATTCCAATGACCTTCATTTAGGATTACGTTCAAACCGCAATCCGATAACTCGCTAGGTATGGTATATAGAGCAGCTGAAAGGGGCTAGGTGATAGGGTTAACATAAATTGGTCAAAACGGTGTTCCATTGGCGCGTGCTATTCTCTAAAGAAGCTTTGTTCAGGATAATCACCTGAAAGCGGCCCACGGAGCGGAATCCAATGAAATAATTAATTACGGGCAAGCCGTTTACAGCAAAGTCGCCAAATTTCCATAGAACATACTACATACTACGCACTATCCAACGAGGGTAATTTCATCTCGATCTAAGCAAGGGTTATCGAGATATTAACAAAAACATCATTGTATATTATACATTTTAGCATCATATAAAAAGGGCCTACGTGACAAAAACGAATGCAAGCCAAATAACCGTTAGAAGCCTCTTGAAAACCAAACGCAATGGCATCGATACCTAGCTTATATATTCAACTTAAGCCAGATTTTAGAAGAGTTCGTTAATCTCTCAAGGGCAAAACACACATTTTTGCGAACCGTCGCCGCGCACGGGTTTTTCTGGTGAAAATTTCATTTAGGCCATTATTTCCAAATTTTAAAATAAACCAGAAAGTTCTTTAGTGCCGTTTTATTAAAATTAATTTACTCAAGTTAGGTCACATTGTGTTTTGGGGTAGTGCCAGAAAGTAATTAAAATTCATATTGGGCGTGGCATTTTTATAAGCTCTTTTGAGCGTCATTTAGTAAATTATTACCATTGTAATGTATTTCTATATTATTTGATTGACCACAGCCGTACGTCTTGGGTTTGTCGAGAGGTATATGATTTTCTTTTATACTTAGAAGTTTTTCTTTGATTTTAAATAATATTCATAGGCTCAAAAAGCGCGAACCATTCTGGAATTAAATAAATAGCCGACTCTCGTGTGTAAAAAAACAAAGTGAATTTAGTGAAGTGCATAATCAATCCCTAGGATTAAATTCATCGCGGGAAACTGGTGAAAGTATCTGTTTAATAATCGACGGTCGCAGCTAAGTCGACGACATTAATAATTTTAGTATT
Organism: Stenurella melanura; assembly: GCA_963583905.1. NCBI lineage: Eukaryota > Metazoa > Arthropoda > Insecta > Coleoptera > Cerambycidae > Stenurella > Stenurella melanura. The sequence continues at coordinate 76,185,621 of OY757315.1, forward strand.
TAGTTAACAATTTTCTCTTCCTTTACAAGCAAATTAATTAGTTATTCATTTTTATTCTGTGTACTTTTACTTAAAATCATAACTAATTGTCGGACCATATTAACTATCACACATTCTGAATTTTTGCGAAATCTTCACTTTATGCAGAACCTTGTCATTGGGGGGGATCAATGTAAGTCAGTGTAAGGGACGCAATTAGCGTCATCGTTTTAAAACATTATAACCCTTTATGTTCAAGATAGAGTTTAAGTTTTGGCCAAACATTGGAAGCTTATTCGCAATTTTCCTTCCCAACGGCAAACACGCTGTGTAAAGCAAATTATTGTCTAATATTAATAATCTGTTAGGAGTAGCAATCAAAATTACAGGTTAGAGTGAACCCTAACTTGTGCACCTGAATTGCAGGGAAGGTACGAATTGAAACCTTTCGGGTCCCCCTGTTTACGCCATAATAATTAATTTGTTTTTAGTGATTTTCATAGTATTTATTTTAACTAAATTCTTTACTGGATGTTCAATCATTAGCAAGCCGCTTTGCGTAATAGTTATTGCTACTTAACCAATTCACTTGGGTTAATGGTCAATTGTTTTTTTTTATTTTCATTATAGTCATTTTAACTAAAATTCTATACTGGATGTTCAATCATTACCAGGTTGCTACGTAATGATTACGGCTACATAATTAATTCACCTAGTTTAGTGGTCATTTCGTTTTTTGTTTTTGTGATTTTCATAACATTCATTTTAGCCGAATCGCATACCGAGTGTTCCATGATTGCGGACCTATAGTCAACTATGTCCGCGATTTCATGTACCTAGTAGTCGGGATAATTACATTATCATTTTTTTTTCTAACGTGGATATAACAAATGGGGACACAGATTGGGTCAGTCACTCATACCTGGACATTGTGATCTACGAGGAGCGCACTATTATTTTATTTTTATTTTTTCTAAATTTTGCCTCTAATTTTATTTAGCGAATTCCGCTTGTTAGAAAGTGCCCACATTTGGGAAAGGAAATTATGTTCTCAGTTGTAAGTAATTTTAAGGCACATTGAAGGACAGGGTTTAAGTACCCCTCCTTTAGGAAACAGCTGATGTCGCTGTATGTTACATCGTAACCCTCATAGGGTACGTTTGGCAATTTTATTATTATTTTTTTTTGGAACACATTAGCATTATTGTACGCATTTCGACTTGATCTCGTTATAAGCCAATTGCCCTCTCTGCTGGGTGTTGGACAATTATCCGACTTACAATTGCCTTGCTAGAGTCATCGTCTAAATCTGTTTGTTTTTGGACACACTGTCTTGTAACTGAATTCGTTCAGCTTTTATTTCTTTTCTTTTAATATACTATTGCACGAACCCCGTCTTTTCTTTCTATACCCCTCAGTGGCGCATCAAGGGGGCTCCCTGTATTATTAATTTCATTTCTACCTAGTGGCTAGACGGGGGGAATAGTCCTCCATCGCTAGTACTCCCAGATCGGTAATTACAAAAGACTCATCCCTGAGATCCGACAAGGAGGTGTTCGGCATTATTAAGATCACTGGCGCCCATTATAAATTTGTGATCGGTTAATAAGTAGTGTAAGGGACGATTAGCCCTTACCTTCTTCTTCTTGGCCCTAGCACAGCCGACGTCGACAGTCCCAGGTTACTCTTTAAAAGGAGGTCAGATGGATATCCTTGTATTGGCTTTATTTTGACAATAACTGTGGTCTGACATCGGACTTAAAGAAGGACGTCCAATGAAAGGCCTTAAATCTCCTTAAATTGTGACCCAACATCTTTCTTTAATATATTCAAATAAGGCGCCATTACTATTTGTGACGACCATATCAAAATACACAAACAAACCTGACTTTCCATTTTACGGCTGGGATTGTTTGGTGCAAACTCAAAACAAAGCTTGGAATATTAGTTAATTTATCTACATCAAAGAATGGTGCAGTGACCATACGTGCTGTCTGTTTCAGTGGACTGTTCGGTAGTGTTAACTATAAAAAACTTACCCCTTACTTCGGCAGCTCTGCAGTTTTGGCTCTGCCTGTACTATTAGAAAAGGAGCAAGGGATAATGTAGGCAGGAATTAGGATGTTCTCTGATATTCGATGACGAGACGCATAACTAACGTATATCCAAAAAAACACACCACTGTAGGACAGTAACTCACTATATGATTCCACGCACTAAATATATGTAACTTAGAAGTATTATTCCAGTTGGTAAAGTAGTGTGATGCTTATTAAAATTAAATAAAGATAACTAATTATAAAAAATCGATCAGCTAAAGGTACGGCCACACCATCCCCCGCCCCCTTGAAAGCTCAAGATTTTGAAATTAAATTTATAGATAAAAAGCAACCATACTATAACTTAAATGCGATTACTCTAGTTAGTTCGCTTCACTGGTTCTTCTTATTGTCCCAAAATTAATTAAAATTAAACAAAAAAAAACAAAAATATAAACGTAAATACTCATATAGGAAACTATTAACAAAATTTGAAAAATATTTAAAACTACTGGTAGAAGCGGACACAAACGAACAACAGGCCGCCTGTAAGGACCACTTTTTGATTTAATCGAGGCCACCCTGACAGCACCGTCTTTACCGGGGTTAACTCACCTCTGTGAACCTGGCAGCTAAAGATAGCAGCCAAAATGACGGAAACGCCCGAAGGTACATAATGTGCAATAAAAATAAAAAAGGGGTAAATTTTTTTTAATTAGATCCTAATCTAAGAAATTAACATTTACTAGTGGAAAAAGGTTCAATAATTATTTACCATAAATATTGATCACACCCCACCCCGTTGATACATAAAATTCTTAAATTAAATGGATATAATTTTAATATCTCATGAAGAAAACAAGGTATCACTTTCAAAAGTCAGAAGATGATGTAACAATTAAACGCTGCACTAAAACAATTTATTTGGCAGCCGCCCAAAATCACCCCGAAGAAATACATAATCCTCAAATCGCATGAAGGAAACGAGTTATCACTTTGAAATTGACAGGAGAGATAGAAAATCGTATATTAAACCCTGTAGATTGTAGCATTTACATTGCCACCTTATGGGTTCATTAATATATAGATATTTAAAATCAATCTACTTAACTGTATACAACCAAATTTGCAGATACATGTATTTAAAATTTCCCAAATTTGATAAATTAAAGCAAGTTTAGCAAATAGAACTTCAAATGATATTAGCCAGTTCTAATTACTCCGTCATAGAAGATAGACGTGTCCTAGTACTGCTGTGAATTATTAAAGATCTTTAATCTTATATTGTTTTAAATATTTTCCTAACGTCAATTAGTAACAATAAACTTAGTGGACAGTGTAGTGTAAAAATACGGATGGTTAATAGTTTTCGGAATAAACTTGGGTAAGAATAACTTAACTACTTCATGGAGACCATTTCTAAAATGGCATCTTCCGCTTTTTTATAGCAAATTTCATACCCCGTTGCTGACCAGGAGCGTTTGTTATAAAGAAGGGAGAATATTCTCATCAAACACCGGAAAATGTATTCCGTAAGTAAATAACTAAAACAAATATAACAAATTTAGCGCTTGTCACTTATTAGAAATTCAAACATATTTTATTTCATTTTAGGGTGTTTTTATGGCTCAGAAATTTTCGTTTTTTATTTCAATGGTTCTTCTTATTAAGAAGATACTTAATTTAAAGTAGAGTAGGATGCCCTCAGCATAGTTTTAAAAATAAATTCTTGGGAGACACATAGGACGAAGTATACATGATTTTCTAAAGCCACTTTGGGAAAAGTCCTGGATAGGTTCAGCAGAGTACAAGGAACTCCTTGGCTTGCTGCTGAAAACTTCTAGAACTTCAACGACCGTGGAGGAGTGGATTTTCGTATAATCACACCCCTTCGTTGGACAGGAAACCCTCTTCTTATGAAGAAACCCTCACCTAAGTGTCACTACATAACTTGTTAAAATATTCTTATTCTAAATTTGTTTACACCACCTTTATTCCTTTTATTATTAATAAGTGATCTGAGCAGAGAGTGCAATGGTAAATAATCTGAATTTTATTAATAATTTTCATATTTGAAGTATATACATGTATATACTCTTTTAAATCTAAAATAATATTGCTCGTTAAATTTATCATGCATTATGGAGAATTTAACTACATAATTATATAAAGGTAAATGTTCGGATTTTGTGATCTCAAATTTTTTGTAGGGGTTTATTTTCTATTATATATATCAGTACCGGAGAGGTAAATAGTCGTAACTCCACTTTTGGCGTAAGTCCGTAATTCAAAGTCCAGATACAAACTTTTATAATTTTACTACTGTGAATTGAAGTGCCTCCTTATGCATATTACACATATTAATGAACTACTGAGTTAACAATAATCAAAGTACATATAAAAATACTTGAACTTAAAAAACTTCTTCTTTTTAACAAATCTCAAAATTCATTATAATTGACTTACGACTATTTACCTCTCCGGTACTGATATATATAGAAAAAGTAAATTTTTCTTGAGGTTGCAGTCAGAAGTGTAAAGTTGTTATGGCCAAACACACAAAGAAAACTCTTCGTTACTTGTCAAGCTTTCGGAAATGTTTATTTCCTTTCTCAAGACATCTATAAAGTGTATTATTTTATAAATAAGTCATATATATAAAACAATTAATTACTTACTAACATGAGGATGTTTGTTGAGGTGAAGCACTGGTTTTATTATATATATATATATATATATATATATATATATATATATATATATATATATATATATATATATATATATATATATATATATATATATATATATATATATATATATATATATATATATATATATATATATATATATATATATATATATATATATATGTATATATTTATATTGATACTAGTTAAGTTGTCACCTCAGTCATATAGAAGAGGCGTCCCCATATCCGAGTCATTCCATTTATTTACCGCTATTAATTTGATCTATATATGCTGAGGGGAATCTCCAGAATCCAGATTTCAAGAGAGGGGAAATGATTTCTTATTTTTTGTTTGCTCATTTTTATAGGATACTGAAGATACATTCCCACATCCTAAATATATATATGAGAAGATACTGATAGTTCGTTGTTACATCTAACAACGTTGCCATATCTCTGGAAATAGGAACGTCCGGTCATTATCCACAGTGATACAATGTACATATATATCGTTGAATCAATATGCTCTATTGTAAATTTTAAGAAAGTAATGTTTTGACTATGACGTGTCCCCATGGGTTTAAGTTCATGATATTTTGTAAGAACAATACTTTTGTCTACGTACCAATGAATAAATGAATACGATAATAATGTGCACATTTTGAGGGTCACTCTTTGGCAAGGATTAATATTTGATATATACCAATTCTTTTTTACCTCCCTCGCATACCGAAGGGGAGTATTGTATTCGAGAAAAAATCAGCCTCCGAGACTTTTTCGGATTTTGACGTTTCAGAACACGTAGATTACGAAAATATAGGTTTTTCAATTCCGTCAGTCTGTCTGTCTGTCTGTTGGAGCATTAACTAAAAAAATTACTTGACGGAGAGTAGTGGTAGGTAGATGACGCTACTGTCAGCGAAGAAATGGTTAAAATTTCACTTCAAAATATACAGGGTGGACCGACTAAAGGGAGTAAATAATGAAACAAAATTGGTTTTGCTGAAATTTAAAATTTCCACGTTTCATGACACACTAAACCTATTTCAGAAAATAATATTTTGAAAATTTTTTTCACCAACACTTGAAAAAAATTTTACCACTAAAATGAAAATAATGTTTCTTTCAAATTTAAAATTTCCACGTTTCATGGCATTCTAAACCAAAGTCAAAAAAAAATTTTTTTTATTTTTTAAAAATTTATTTTAACATTTTTGAAAATTTTTTTACCACTAAAATAAACGGAAATTTGTTTTTCTATTTTTAGAAATTTAAAATTGGCTGTTGAAAAGTGGCTTTTGCTCGCCACTTATCAACAGTATTTCAACCCAACACCATACCAAATACCACAAAAACCCTAGTAAATCCACTCATCGACAGACTCACTAAACTCAAACTTTTGCCCGAAAACGACCCCCAACACTGTTCACCATCTGAAATCAGATCAGCCATTATGAAAGTCAACTCAAGAAAGTCACCAGGCCTTGACAATATACCCAACTTTGTACTTAAATGTCTACCCCCGAAAACATATCTTTATCTTACAAAAATATTTAACGCATGTCTCCAATTTACATATTATCCTAAAAAATGGCGCATCGCAAACATTATCAATATCCCTAAACCGAACAAACCTCCTAAAGTAATTTCAAATTACAGACCTATTCTCATTCTTTCATCCCTTGCCAAAGTATTAGATACTCTACTCTTACAAAAAATCCAACACCAACTTAACCAGGCTGAAACTGAAAACCAGTTCCAGTTTGGTTTTCGCCAAAGTCATTTAACAACGCAGCAACTATTCCGCGTCAGTGAAATTACAACAACCAATAACAACCGAGGTCAACTCACGGGGTTTGTCGCCCTTGACCTCGAGCGGGCATTTGACAAAGTCTGGCACCCTGGACTGCTATATAAACTCCTCATCTCGGGAATTTCCACTCGTATTGTGAAAACAATACAGTCATATCTATCCGACAGAACATTCCGAGTAGCAGTCAATCAGGCGTGCTCTCCTATCACCCCTATCTTTTCTGGTGTACCACAGGGCTCTGCACAAGGGCCTGCGCTCTTTACAATATACATTCATGATCTTCCACCCCCTGTTGACCACAGAATCACGCTGACGATACTGCCATACTAGCTACATCTAAAAACTACTTCAACAACAAACAGACATCACAACAGAATTTTATTATAATTGGGGCCTTCATGTAAATACTGACAAAACACAAATCACATGCCTCACTAAAAAATTTATAACAACAGTAAATAAAATCAATATCAATCACAAAGACATCGAATGGAGCAAAACAATACATTATCTCGGAGTGTACATAGACCGCAGAATGCATTTTACTGGACATGTTGATCATATATGCAAGAGTTTCAATATTAGACTTAGAAAACTTTATGCAATACTAAAAAAATTCCAACCCACATATATCAACCCTCATCTACAAATCGTATATGCGTCCTATCATAACATACGCCTCACCATCATGGAAAGCAGGGGGGCTTTCAATGACACAAAAAAACAGACTACAAATTCTTCAAAACAAAGCCCTTAGAATTGGTGGTAACTTCTACCCTGGCACTCACACCAGAGTAATATACAACATCACCGGCACACCTACACTTGAAAATTTTGTATTTCACCGTCAAATCCCCAATTTCACTATCGCACTGAAACAATCTGAAAACCCCACACCTAAAGATCCGTTGATTCCCAAATTTCTCAACCCCCCAAAACATCTGTCAATCAATTATTTTTACTCCCCTGCAATCACCTAACACCATCCTACTAATTTGTACTTTGAAAAAATAATACAAAAGTAAAAACAAAAAAATACAAAAAAACAAAAAAAATATAACACAAAAAATAAAATATATACCAAACAAAAAATAATCATCATATCAAAACTAATCAAAATCGCATAATACACAGACAACAATAAAAATATCTCAAAGGAAAACTATTAAAACATACATAATAAAACACAAATGACAAAAGAGCAATCAGTCATCTAACCCCTACTAACTCCTACTGTAAAAAAGAGGCCATAAAATGAGAACACATGTACACAACACTATCCCTATTTACTAACCAAAACCCATGTCACCACCCAGGTGTATATTTTCAACCTCACACAACAAATTTCAAAACTTTATAGCCACACACATCATCAACCCAGAAATAGTCAGCTCCGATGAGGGCAAGTCTAGTAATCAAGACACTTTAACCTACGGCAAGCGCCAAAGAGGCGAAAGCCGCGTGCATCCCGCACAAGGGGCACATACTGAAGTCGACCCGAAATTGCCGTTTAGAACCCATATCCTAAAAACTGCGGAGAAAGCCGGGAAGGCGGCAACCGCCCTGGGCAGAGTAATGTGCAAGACGAAGGGACCGAAGGCAAGCAAAAGAAGGGTATTATGCGGCGTAGTGCACTCCATCATGTTATACGCCGCGTCGGTACGGGGACGCGCCTCCGATGACAGGCCCAACGCCCTGAGATGGCGGACAAGGATCCAACGTCAATGGCGTTAAGGATTAGCAGCGCATACTGCACCGACTCTTATGAAGCGGTGCTGGTAGTCGCAGGGACCCCCCCCCACTTGACCTATTGGTCAAAGAAAGGGACGAAGTGCGTCAAGGGGAGGGAAAACGAGTCAGCAGGAGAAGGCTGCTGGACAGATGGCAGGATAGGTGGAAGAACGCACACAAGGAGAGGTGGACGCACCGAATAATCCCCAACATAAAAAAATGGGTGGAGAGAAAACACGGGTAGGTGGGATACCACCTCACACAGGCCCTGACAGGACACGGTTGCTTCGCGGACTACCTCCTTGGAATAGGGAAACTGAATTCCAGGGAGTGTGTGTACTGCGGAGAGATCGACGACGTGGAACACACGGTGTTCCGCTGTAACAGATGGGCAGAGGAGAGACGGGGCATAAACCAAACAGGGCCGGACTACATGCTACAGTCGGAAGACAGTTGGAATAGAGCTGAGAAAGCTATCCAGAGCATAATCGAAAAAAAGGGAGAGGATGAGAGGAATCTCGACTTATTCCCTCCACACAACTGAACGGAATAGCGGTAGGAAATGACAACAACCAAAACAGATGAGTATCCTGAAGCAAAGCGAGAGCGGCCCCAGGATACGTCCTCACCAGCTGAAGAGGGGTGGTTTTAGTGGGTAGGCCGAGAGGAGAGTCCCACACTTCCGAAACGGTGTCCATAAAGGATTTCCACCCCGCAAAAAAAATAATAATCTAGTTCCAGATCTCACTATAATACATGTACCAAATTTCAAGTCAATATTTTTATTTTATTTTGATCTCTTTAATAACGGAGTGGATGTGGCAGATGACAAAAAATAAGACCTTGGCTTTTAGCATACATATAAAAATGTTACCAAAGGTACACTTGGCACGATAGGAAGTTTTGAGTCAGACCTTCAGTCTGGTGGCAAATGTATATATTTACAAAAATATGAGTGTGAGTGCTAAAAAATTTCACTTAATTTATAATGTCGCGGTAACTATACAGTTCTCGAAATATGATGTAATGAACTCTTATCTTATTTTCAATTATAAAAAAAATTGTGCTAGAACCATTGTTATAGCTCAAAGGGTTGCCTATAGTTACAGTCAATTGAATATTTCACTCTCAAAGGGGTGCAGGGATGAAGGCCGCGTCCAAGAAGAAGAAAGGGGGTGTCGGTTGCGATGGGTTGCTTTCATCATTACAAGCCCCACGACCCTTGTATCTCGAACATAAGCTGGACCACTATTAATTTACTTCATCTCCTAATTCGGTTTTACTACTAAAAATGTACTATGTGTTCCACTAGGTGCTGTAGATTATTTACTATAAAACAATTTAAATTATCCATATTTCCGAAGACGCGTTTAACTAATTGAACAACACTTAAAAGATTTCAAACTTTGCAGAATCTATGATTGTTACTACACACACACACGTCTTTAATCAAATCTCTGTTTAATAATTATTGATAACTTATATTATTAATTTTCAGAGCAAGGCACTGCACAGGTAGCGAGGAAGTGCGTTACAGGCTACGAGGGCCAAGACAGCTGAGCAGTTTTTAGAAAAGCATGTAAAACCGTCATGGCCACAGACTGTCGTCTTTGTCGATGGGACCTCTGCAATTCAGCCATAGTTAGTTCAGCAGAATTGATTACAGCAGCACCACTTACCATTCTTGTCTTGACTACAGCGATTTTCGTGCTATGAGTCACCATATTTCGAGAGATTGGTGAGACTAATGTTTCCCTTATTTCTTTAGGATAAAATTTTACAGCTTTTGCTTGTGGCGTTGCGAACCCTTTAAGCTTTTATTATATATTATTTTCTACCTTATTTTTTGTGTATTAATAAATATTATTGCAAAATGAATCATTTATTATCTCCCAGTTTTTATTTCTGATTGTATTTTGAGATTAAGGTTGTGATTGTTGTGCCTTTGTTCGTATCGGACAGAAACTACCCATACAGCACAATCGGGATATGGGATGTCAAATTGAAGTACATGAATGTCCCAGTACGTAAAGTAGATAGAGAAACGGACGTCCATTTAGGTTGTCCTGTTAACGTACCTTTTGCATGAGTCCGTCAAACCCCTACGATTCTCTAGAATATGCCATCGACACAACCACAAGTAGTTACGGAGACACATGGCTGGTTGCCTACGTATTGGGCTGAAAAATTCCTCATCACATACTGGCGTCAACCAAAGCACAAAGTACGTTGCATTGAATTCAATAAAATAATTACGTACCATAGTCAGAACTAAATGAAACCAGCATTCCAATGACCTTCATTTAGGATTACGTTCAAACCGCAATCCGATAACTCGCTAGGTATGGTATATAGAGCAGCTGAAAGGGGCTAGGTGATAGGGTTAACATAAATTGGTCAAAACGGTGTTCCATTGGCGCGTGCTATTCTCTAAAGAAGCTTTGTTCAGGATAATCACCTGAAAGCGGCCCACGGAGCGGAATCCAATGAAATAATTAATTACGGGCAAGCCGTTTACAGCAAAGTCGCCAAATTTCCATAGAACATACTACATACTACGCACTATCCAACGAGGGTAATTTCATCTCGATCTAAGCAAGGGTTATCGAGATATTAACAAAAACATCATTGTATATTATACATTTTAGCATCATATAAAAAGGGCCTACGTGACAAAAACGAATGCAAGCCAAATAACCGTTAGAAGCCTCTTGAAAACCAAACGCAATGGCATCGATACCTAGCTTATATATTCAACTTAAGCCAGATTTTAGAAGAGTTCGTTAATCTCTCAAGGGCAAAACACACATTTTTGCGAACCGTCGCCGCGCACGGGTTTTTCTGGTGAAAATTTCATTTAGGCCATTATTTCCAAATTTTAAAATAAACCAGAAAGTTCTTTAGTGCCGTTTTATTAAAATTAATTTACTCAAGTTAGGTCACATTGTGTTTTGGGGTAGTGCCAGAAAGTAATTAAAATTCATATTGGGCGTGGCATTTTTATAAGCTCTTTTGAGCGTCATTTAGTAAATTATTACCATTGTAATGTATTTCTATATTATTTGATTGACCACAGCCGTACGTCTTGGGTTTGTCGAGAGGTATATGATTTTCTTTTATACTTAGAAGTTTTTCTTTGATTTTAAATAATATTCATAGGCTCAAAAAGCGCGAACCATTCTGGAATTAAATAAATAGCCGACTCTCGTGTGTAAAAAAACAAAGTGAATTTAGTGAAGTGCATAATCAATCCCTAGGATTAAATTCATCGCGGGAAACTGGTGAAAGTATCTGTTTAATAATCGACGGTCGCAGCTAAGTCGACGACATTAATAATTTTAGTATTTAGTTAACAATTTTCTCTTCCTTTACAAGCAAATTAATTAGTTATTCATTTTTATTCTGTGTACTTTTACTTAAAATCATAACTAATTGTCGGACCATATTAACTATCACACATTCTGAATTTTTGCGAAATCTTCACTTTATGCAGAACCTTGTCATTGGGGGGGATCAATGTAAGTCAGTGTAAGGGACGCAATTAGCGTCATCGTTTTAAAACATTATAACCCTTTATGTTCAAGATAGAGTTTAAGTTTTGGCCAAACATTGGAAGCTTATTCGCAATTTTCCTTCCCAACGGCAAACACGCTGTGTAAAGCAAATTATTGTCTAATATTAATAATCTGTTAGGAGTAGCAATCAAAATTACAGGTTAGAGTGAACCCTAACTTGTGCACCTGAATTGCAGGGAAGGTACGAATTGAAACCTTTCGGGTCCCCCTGTTTACGCCATAATAATTAATTTGTTTTTAGTGATTTTCATAGTATTTATTTTAACTAAATTCTTTACTGGATGTTCAATCATTAGCAAGCCGCTTTGCGTAATAGTTATTGCTACTTAACCAATTCACTTGGGTTAATGGTCAATTGTTTTTTTTTATTTTCATTATAGTCATTTTAACTAAAATTCTATACTGGATGTTCAATCATTACCAGGTTGCTACGTAATGATTACGGCTACATAATTAATTCACCTAGTTTAGTGGTCATTTCGTTTTTTGTTTTTGTGATTTTCATAACATTCATTTTAGCCGAATCGCATACCGAGTGTTCCATGATTGCGGACCTATAGTCAACTATGTCCGCGATTTCATGTACCTAGTAGTCGGGATAATTACATTATCATTTTTTTTTCTAACGTGGATATAACAAATGGGGACACAGATTGGGTCAGTCACTCATACCTGGACATTGTGATCTACGAGGAGCGCACTATTATTTTATTTTTATTTTTTCTAAATTTTGCCTCTAATTTTATTTAGCGAATTCCGCTTGTTAGAAAGTGCCCACATTTGGGAAAGGAAATTATGTTCTCAGTTGTAAGTAATTTTAAGGCACATTGAAGGACAGGGTTTAAGTACCCCTCCTTTAGGAAACAGCTGATGTCGCTGTATGTTACATCGTAACCCTCATAGGGTACGTTTGGCAATTTTATTATTATTTTTTTTTGGAACACATTAGCATTATTGTACGCATTTCGACTTGATCTCGTTATAAGCCAATTGCCCTCTCTGCTGGGTGTTGGACAATTATCCGACTTACAATTGCCTTGCTAGAGTCATCGTCTAAATCTGTTTGTTTTTGGACACACTGTCTTGTAACTGAATTCGTTCAGCTTTTATTTCTTTTCTTTTAATATACTATTGCACGAACCCCGTCTTTTCTTTCTATACCCCTCAGTGGCGCATCAAGGGGGCTCCCTGTATTATTAATTTCATTTCTACCTAGTGGCTAGACGGGGGGAATAGTCCTCCATCGCTAGTACTCCCAGATCGGTAATTACAAAAGACTCATCCCTGAGATCCGACAAGGAGGTGTTCGGCATTATTAAGATCACTGGCGCCCATTATAAATTTGTGATCGGTTAATAAGTAGTGTAAGGGACGATTAGCCCTTACCTTCTTCTTCTTGGCCCTAGCACAGCCGACGTCGACAGTCCCAGGTTACTCTTTAAAAGGAGGTCAGATGGATATCCTTGTATTGGCTTTATTTTGACAATAACTGTGGTCTGACATCGGACTTAAAGAAGGACGTCCAATGAAAGGCCTTAAATCTCCTTAAATTGTGACCCAACATCTTTCTTTAATATATTCAAATAAGGCGCCATTACTATTTGTGACGACCATATCAAAATACACAAACAAACCTGACTTTCCATTTTACGGCTGGGATTGTTTGGTGCAAACTCAAAACAAAGCTTGGAATATTAGTTAATTTATCTACATCAAAGAATGGTGCAGTGACCATACGTGCTGTCTGTTTCAGTGGACTGTTCGGTAGTGTTAACTATAAAAAACTTACCCCTTACTTCGGCAGCTCTGCAGTTTTGGCTCTGCCTGTACTATTAGAAAAGGAGCAAGGGATAATGTAGGCAGGAATTAGGATGTTCTCTGATATTCGATGACGAGACGCATAACTAACGTATATCCAAAAAAACACACCACTGTAGGACAGTAACTCACTATATGATTCCACGCACTAAATATATGTAACTTAGAAGTATTATTCCAGTTGGTAAAGTAGTGTGATGCTTATTAAAATTAAATAAAGATAACTAATTATAAAAAATCGATCAGCTAAAGGTACGGCCACACCATCCCCCGCCCCCTTGAAAGCTCAAGATTTTGAAATTAAATTTATAGATAAAAAGCAACCATACTATAACTTAAATGCGATTACTCTAGTTAGTTCGCTTCACTGGTTCTTCTTATTGTCCCAAAATTAATTAAAATTAAACAAAAAAAAACAAAAATATAAACGTAAATACTCATATAGGAAACTATTAACAAAATTTGAAAAATATTTAAAACTACTGGTAGAAGCGGACACAAACGAACAACAGGCCGCCTGTAAGGACCACTTTTTGATTTAATCGAGGCCACCCTGACAGCACCGTCTTTACCGGGGTTAACTCACCTCTGTGAACCTGGCAGCTAAAGATAGCAGCCAAAATGACGGAAACGCCCGAAGGTACATAATGTGCAATAAAAATAAAAAAGGGGTAAATTTTTTTTAATTAGATCCTAATCTAAGAAATTAACATTTACTAGTGGAAAAAGGTTCAATAATTATTTACCATAAATATTGATCACACCCCACCCCGTTGATACATAAAATTCTTAAATTAAATGGATATAATTTTAATATCTCATGAAGAAAACAAGGTATCACTTTCAAAAGTCAGAAGATGATGTAACAATTAAACGCTGCACTAAAACAATTTATTTGGCAGCCGCCCAAAATCACCCCGAAGAAATACATAATCCTCAAATCGCATGAAGGAAACGAGTTATCACTTTGAAATTGACAGGAGAGATAGAAAATCGTATATTAAACCCTGTAGATTGTAGCATTTACATTGCCACCTTATGGGTTCATTAATATATAGATATTTAAAATCAATCTACTTAACTGTATACAACCAAATTTGCAGATACATGTATTTAAAATTTCCCAAATTTGATAAATTAAAGCAAGTTTAGCAAATAGAACTTCAAATGATATTAGCCAGTTCTAATTACTCCGTCATAGAAGATAGACGTGTCCTAGTACTGCTGTGAATTATTAAAGATCTTTAATCTTATATTGTTTTAAATATTTTCCTAACGTCAATTAGTAACAATAAACTTAGTGGACAGTGTAGTGTAAAAATACGGATGGTTAATAGTTTTCGGAATAAACTTGGGTAAGAATAACTTAACTACTTCATGGAGACCATTTCTAAAATGGCATCTTCCGCTTTTTTATAGCAAATTTCATACCCCGTTGCTGACCAGGAGCGTTTGTTATAAAGAAGGGAGAATATTCTCATCAAACACCGGAAAATGTATTCCGTAAGTAAATAACTAAAACAAATATAACAAATTTAGCGCTTGCCACTTATTAGAAATTCAAACATATTTTATTTCATTTTAGGGTGTTTTTATGGCTCAGAAATTTTCGTTTTTTATTTCAATGGTTCTTCTTATTAAGAATATACTTAATTTAAAGTAGAGTAGGATGCCCTCAGCATAGTTTTAAAAATAAATTCTTGGGAGACACATAGGACGAAGTATACATGATTTTCTAAAGCCACTTTGGGAAAAGTCCTGGATAGGTTCAGCAGAGTACAAGGAACTCCTTGGCTTGCTGCTGAAAACTTCTAGAACTTCAACGACCGTGGAGGAGTGGATTTTCGTATAATCACACCCCTTCGTTGGACAGGAAACCCTCTTCTTATGAAGAAACCCTCACCTAAGTGTCACTACATAACTTGTTAAAATATTCTTATTCTAAATTTGTTTACACCACCTTTATTCCTTTTATTATTAATAAGTGATCTGAGCAGAGAGTGCAATGGTAAATAATCTGAATTTTATTAATACTTTTCATATTTGAAGTATATACATGTATATACTCTTTTAAATCTAAAATAATATTGCTCGTTAAATTTATCATGCATTATGGAGAATTTAACTACATAATTATATAAAGGTAAATGTTCGGATTTTGTGATCTCAAATTTTTTGTAGGGGTTTATTTTCTATTATATATATCAGTACCGGAGAGGTAAATAGTCGTAACTCCACTTTTGGCGTAAGTCCGTAATTCAAAGTCCAGATATAAACTTTTATAATTTTACTACTGTGAATTGAAGTGCCTCCTTATGCATATTACACATATTAATGAACTACTGAGTTAACAATAATCAAAGTACATATAAAAATACTTGAACTTAAAAAACTTCTTCTTTTTAACAAATCTCAAAATTCATTATAATTGACTTACGACTATTTACCTCTCCGGTACTGATATATATATATATATATATATATATATATATATATATATATATATATAGAAAAAGTAAATTTTTCTTGAGGTTGCAGTCAGAAGTGTAAAGTTGTTATGGCCAAACACACAAAGAAAACTCTTCGTTACTTGTCAAGCATTCGGAAATGTTTATTTCCTTTCTCAAGACATCTATAAAGTGTATTATTTTATAAATAAGTCATATATATAAAACAATTAATTACTTACTAACATGAGGATGTTTGTTGAGGTGAAGCACTGGTTTTATTATATATATATATTGTTCTATATTCTATATCTGTTTTATTTTTTATACGTTCGAAATTACTTTTTGAAAGTAAATTGAAATGATTTTATTGAGCGCCAAACAGTTTTTTAAAAGCTGTTAATATTATAGACTATAGAACACCATTAGCATGACCATCTACAATCTATAGAATGACTCTTACTCAGGGTCCAACGAAGTCGGTTCAATAAATGCTCATCGATCAAGATAACAATCTAAATAAATCAAACTCAGTATTGAACGAACAAAGTATTAATTTATTAACAAATTTGAACTTGGAATGTAATTAACAAATTTAAATAACAAAATCTAACTTAACTAAAATGATAAATATGGCCTTTATTTAAAATAAATATGTACCATGGATTTCTGATATTGTAAAGCTTTACCTTGTCTTTCTTTCGAGTCGAGTAATGTTAAATTATAACCTCTAACTGGTTATTATGATCCTTGAAATATAATGTCACTTGGCTGACTTTTTAAACCTCTCAAGGCTTCTTCTTCTTCTTTTCTGGATTGACGTTTGTTTATAACCTCCAATTTATTTTCAAGATTTCCTTGAAATATTTCTATCACTTGATTGACGTTTGAAATTTCTTCACCATATAAATTTGCTAACTGAATTAACAAATACTTCTAAATCTGCTTTCCGGATAATCTACTTCTTAATACTTTCAAAGTATACTCACTTCTTATATTTAATCAACTTTTACAATTTATTCTTGATATCAATATATCTGGATTGTAATATCCTAACCTTCAAATTATTCACCACTTTTCTTTTCTTTTCAATTTATTTATTTGTTCTTGGATGAATATTTTTCGCAGCTCGCTGTTCAGCGGTGTATGATCAACTGATTTGTTATTTTTAGTCGTTTCAATGGGTTAATTTCCAATATTTCAATTGTTTTTTTCTATTTTGATCTAATATTTCAAAATTTAATTTTAATTTAAAATACAAACTATTCAGTTTTGTCTGTTCTTTATATTAATTGAATACTATTTTTAATTCTTTAATTTTCCTGATAAGTTTCTTATTCTACTTTTCAGGATTAAGTGAATAATTGTATTACTCGAAATATATTGACATATTACATACACTTTCTTAAAATCTACTTATAACTACAATTAACAATTCCAATCTCAAATAAATACTAATTCATACATTTAGATGAATAGCAATGATAAACACAAAATGCTAGTAGTTAAAAACGTACTGCAGTTGTCCATACTGACAGAATACTTATATTATAAACTAAAACAAGAAATTGATACGCCACCAAACATTTAACATCATACTATTAGTCCTTTCTTTCTGCATGATGTGAAATATCATTTACAAAACACCTTTCTGCAATGATATTTGAAAATATCTTAAAACTTAAAATGTCATTCAGTGTTTTGTAATATATGGACTTACTATTTCTAAAATAATCACGCTGCAATGCAACTACTGTTAATAGTCTTCCATTCAATATTCATTTTGTGTAGATTTGCAGTGTTTCTACACAATTTATGATTTTCAGCCCTAAGTTTTGACATGCATGTCAGATTTTATAAAATTTACTTTTTTGTTTTCCAATTTCATTCTAAATCATTTTATATGAGATTGTGATTCTCTATAAGTTCATGTTTTATTATATACTATTTAGAATAACCTTGTTAAACTAAAATAACTTCATTTTATGTTTATTTAAATATTTTGTTCGTATTCAATATCAAGTTTCATTCTCTGCATCCTACTCGATGAGAATAAGTGAACTTGAATCAATTAAATAAACCACAGATACTCCTGCTTCTGTATGATCTGTTAAAGTAAAACTGTTATGATTAATTCCTAAAATACATACAAATTTGTGAATTTTATTTATGATTTCAAACACGATACTTGGGTAGTGTTCCACAGTGTGGATACAGCAATATATATATATATATATATATATATATATATATGTATATATTTATATTGATACTAGTTAAGTTGTCACCTCAGTCATATAGAGGCGTCCCCATATCCGAGTCATTCCATTTATTTACCGCTATTAATTTGATCTATATATGCTGAGGGGAATCTCCAGAATCCAGATTTCAAGAGAGGGGAAATGATTTCTTATTTTTTGTTTGCTCATTTTTATAGGATACTGAAGATACATTCCCACATCCTAAATATATATATGAGAAGATACTGATAGTTCGTTGTTACATCTAACAACGTTGCCATATCTCTGGAAATAGGAACGTCCGGTCATTATCCACAGTGATACAATGTACATATATATCGTTGAATCAATATGCTCTATTGTAAATTTTAAGAAAGTAATGTTTTGACTATGACGTGTCCCCATGGGTTTAAGTTCATGATATTTTGTAAGAACAATACTTTTGTCTACGTACCAATGAATAAATGAATACGATAATAATGTGCACATTTTGAGGGTCACTCTTTGGCAAGGATTAATATTTGATATATACCAATTCTTTTTTACCTCCCTCGCATACCGAAGGGGAGTATTGTATTCGAGAAAAAATCAGCCTCCGAGACTTTTTCGGATTTTGACGTTTCAGAACACGTAGATTACGAAAATATAGGTTTTTCAATTCCGTCAGTCTGTCTGTCTGTCTGTTGGAGCATTAACTAAAAAAATTACTTGACGGAGAGTAGTGGTAGGTAGATGACGCTACTGTCAGCGAAGAAATGGTTAAAATTTCACTTCAAAATATACAGGGTGGACCGACTAAAGGGAGTAAATAATGAAACAAAATTGGTTTTGCTGAAATTTAAAATTTCCACGTTTCATGACACACTAAACCTATTTCAGAAAATAATATTTTGAAAATTTTTTTCACCAACACTTGAAAAAAATTTTACCACTAAAATGAAAATAATGTTTCTTTCAAATTTAAAATTTCCACGTTTCATGGCATTCTAAACCAAAGTCAAAAAAAAATTTTTTTTATTTTTTAAAAATTTATTTTAACATTTTTGAAAATTTTTTTACCACTAAAATAAACGGAAATTTGTTTTTCTATTTTTAGAAATTTAAAATTGGCTGTTGAAAAGTGGCTTTTGCTCGCCACTTATCAACAGTATTTCAACCCAACACCATACCAAATACCACAAAAACCCTAGTAAATCCACTCATCGACAGACTCACTAAACTCAAACTCTTGCCCGAAAACGACCCCCAACACTGTTCACCATCTGAAATCAGATCAGCCATTATGAAAGTCAACTCAAGAAAGTCACCAGGCCTTGACAATATACCCAACTTTGTACTTAAATGTCTACCCCCGAAAACATATCTTTATCTTACAAAAATATTTAACGCATGTCTCCAATTTACATATTATCCTAAAAAATGGCGCATCGCAAACATTATCAATATCCCTAAACCGAACAAACCTCCTAAAGTAATTTCAAATTACAGACCTATTCTCATTCTTTCATCCCTTGCCAAAGTATTAGATACTCTACTCTTACAAAAAATCCAACACCAACTTAACCAGGCTGAAACTGAAAACCAGTTCCAGTTTGGTTTTCGCCAAAGTCATTTAACAACGCAGCAACTATTCCGCGTCAGTGAAATTACAACAACCAATAACAACCGAGGTCAACTCACGGGGTTTGTCGCCCTTGACCTCGAGCGGGCATTTGACAAAGTCTGGCACCCTGGACTGCTATATAAACTCCTCATCTCGGGAATTTCCACTCGTATTGTGAAAACAATACAGTCATATCTATCCGACAGAACATTCCGAGTAGCAGTCAATCAGGCGTGCTCTCCTATCACCCCTATCTTTTCTGGTGTACCACAGGGCTCTGCACAAGGGCCTGCGCTCTTTACAATATACATTCATGATCTTCCACCCCCTGTTGACCACAGAATCACGCTGACGATACTGCCATACTAGCTACATCTAAAAACTACTTCAACAACAAACAGACATCACAACAGAATTTTATTATAATTGGGGCCTTCATGTAAATACTGACAAAACACAAATCACATGCCTCACTAAAAAATTTATAACAACAGTAAATAAAATCAATATCAATCACAAAGACATCGAATGGAGCAAAACAATACATTATCTCGGAGTGTACATAGACCGCAGAATGCATTTTACTGGACATGTTGATCATATATGCAAGAGTTTCAATATTAGACTTAGAAAACTTTATGCAATACTAAAAAAATTCCAACCCACATATATCAACCCTCATCTACAAATCGTATATGCGTCCTATCATAACATACGCCTCACCATCATGGAAAGCAGGGGGGCTTTCAATGACACAAAAAAACAGACTACAAATTCTTCAAAACAAAGCCCTTAGAATTGGTGGTAACTTCTACCCTGGCACTCACACCAGAGTAATATACAACATCACCGGCACACCTACACTTGAAAATTTTGTATTTCACCGTCAAATCCCCAATTTCACTATCGCACTGAAACAATCTGAAAACCCCACACCTAAAGATCCGTTGATTCCCAAATTTCTCAACCCCCCAAAACATCTGTCAATCAATTATTTTTACTCCCCTGCAATCACCTAACACCATCCTACTAATTTGTACTTTGAAAAAATAATACAAAAGTAAAAACAAAAAAATACAAAAAAACAAAAAAAATATAACACAAAAAATAAAATATATACCAAACAAAAAATAATCATCATATCAAAACTAATCAAAATCGCATAATACACAGACAACAATAAAAATATCTCAAAGGAAAACTATTAAAACATACACAATAAAACACAAATGACAAAAGAGCAATCAGTCATCTAACCCCTACTAACTCCTACTGTAAAAAAGAGGCCATAAAATGAGAACACATGTACACAACACTATCCCTATTTACTAACCAAAACCCATGTCACCACCCAGGTGTATATTTTCAACCTCACACAACAAATTTCAAAACTTTATAGCCACACACATCATCAACCCAGAAATAGTCAGCTCCGATGAGGGCAAGTCTAGTAATCAAGACACTTTAACCTACGGCAAGCGCCAAAGAGGCGAAAGCCGCGTGCATCCCACACAAGGGGCACATACTGAAGTCGACCCGAAATTGCCGTTTAGAACCCATATCCTAAAAACTGCGGAGAAAGCCGGGAAGGCGGCAACCGCCCTGGGCAGAGTAATGTGCAAGACGAAGGGACCGAAGGCAAGCAAAAGAAGGGTATTATGCGGCGTAGTGCACTCCATCATGTTATACGCCGCGTCGGTACGGGGACGCGCCTCCGATGACAGGCCCAACGCCCTGAGATGGCGGACAAGGATCCAACGTCAATGGCGTTAAGGATTAGCAGCGCATACTGCACCGACTCTTATGAAGCGGTGCTGGTAGTCGCAGGGACCCCCCCCCACTTGACCTATTGGTCAAAGAAAGGGACGAAGTGCGTCAAGGGGAGGGAAAACGAGTCAGCAGGAGAAGGCTGCTGGACAGATGGCAGGATAGGTGGAAGAACGCACACAAGGAGAGGTGGACGCACCGAATAATCCCCAACATAAAAAAATGGGTGGAGAGAAAACACGGGTAGGTGGGATACCACCTCACACAGGCCCTGACAGGACACGGTTGCTTCGCGGACTACCTCCTTGGAATAGGGAAACTGAATTCCAGGGAGTGTGTGTACTGCGGAGAGATCGACGACGTGGAACACACGGTGTTCCGCTGTAACAGATGGGCAGAGGAGAGACGGGGCATAAACCAAACAGGGCCGGACTACATGCTACAGTCGGAAGACAGTTGGAATAGAGCTGAGAAAGCTATCCAGAGCATAATCGAAAAAAAGGGAGAGGATGAGAGGAATCTCGACTTATTCCCTCCACACAACTGAACGGAATAGCGGTAGGAAATGACAACAACCAAAACAGATGAGTATCCTGAAGCAAAGCGAGAGCGGCCCCAGGATACGTCCTCACCAGCTGAAGAGGGGTGGTTTTAGTGGGTAGGCCGAGAGGAGAGTCCCACACTTCCGAAACGGTGTCCATAAAGGATTTCCACCCCGCAAAAAAAATAATAATCTAGTTCCAGATCTCACTATAATACATGTACCAAATTTCAAGTCAATATTTTTATTTTATTTTGATCTCTTTAATAACGGAGTGGGTGTGGCAGATGACAAAAAATAAGACCTTGGCTTTTAGCATACATATAAAAATGTTACCAAAGGTACACTTGGCACGATAGGAAGTTTTGAGTCAGACCTTCAGTCTGGTGGCAAATGTATATATTTACAAAAATATGAGTGTGAGTGCTAAAAAATTTCACTTAATTTATAATGTCGCGGTAACTATACAGTTCTCGAAATATGATGTAATGAACTCTTATCTTATTTTCAATTATAAAAAAAATTGTGCTAGAACCATTGTTATAGCTCAAAGGGTTGCCTATAGTTACAGTCAATTGAATATTTCACTCTCAAAGGGGTGCAGGGATGAAGGCCGCGTCCAAGAAGAAGAAAGGGGGTGTCGGTTGCGATGGGTTGCTTTCATCATTACAAGCCCCACGACCCTTGTATCTCGAACATAAGCTGGACCACTATTAATTTACTTCATCTCCTAATTCGGTTTTACTACTAAAAATGTACTATGTGTTCCACTAGGTGCTGTAGATTATTTACTATAAAACAATTTAAATTATCCATATTTCCGAAGACGCGTTTAACTAATTGAACAACACTTAAAAGATTTCAAACTTTGCAGAATCTATGATTGTTACTACACACACACGTCTTTAATCAAATCTCTGTTTAATAATTATTGATAACTTATATTATTAATTTTCAGAGCAAGGCACTGCACAGGTAGCGAGGAAGTGCGTTACAGGCTACGAGGGCCAAGACAGCTGAGCAGTTTTTAGAAAAGCATGTAAAACCGTCATGGCCACAGACTGTCGTCTTTGTCGATGGGACCTCTGCAATTCAGCCATAGTTAGTTCAGCAGAATTGATTACAGCAGCACCACTTACCATTCTTGTCTTGACTACAGCGATTTTCGTGCTATGAGTCACCATATTTCGAGAGATTGGTGAGACTAATGTTTCCCTTATTTCTTTAGGATAAAATTTTACAGCTTTTGCTTGTGGCGTTGCGAACCCTTTAAGCTTTTATTATATATTATTTTCTACCTTATTTTTTGTGTATTAATAAATATTATTGCAAAATGAATCATTTATTATCTCCCAGTTTTTATTTCTGATTGTATTTTGAGATTAAGGTTGTGATTGTTGTGCCTTTGTTCGTATCGGACAGAAACTACCCATACAGCACAATCGGGATATGGGATGTCAAATTGAAGTACATGAATGTCCCAGTACGTAAAGTAGATAGAGAAACGGACGTCCATTTAGGTTGTCCTGTTAACGTACCTTTTGCATGAGTCCGTCAAACCCCTACGATTCTCTAGAATATGCCATCGACACAACCACAAGTAGTTACGGAGACACATGGCTGGTTGCCTACGTATTGGGCTGAAAAATTCCTCATCACATACTGGCGTCAACCAAAGCACAAAGTACGTTGCATTGAATTCAATAAAATAATTACGTACCATAGTCAGAACTAAATGAAACCAGCATTCCAATGACCTTCATTTAGGATTACGTTCAAACCGCAATCCGATAACTCGCTAGGTATGGTGTATAGAGCAGCTGAAAGGGGCTAGGTGATAGGGTTAACATAAATTGGTCAAAACGGTGTTCCATTGGCGCGTGCTATTCTCTAAAGAAGCTTTGTTCAGGATAATCACCTGAAAGCGGCCCACGGAGCGGAATCCAATGAAATAATTAATTACGGGCAAGCCGTTTACAGCAAAGTCGCCAAATTTCCATAGAACATACTACATACTACGCACTATCCAACGAGGGTAATTTCATCTCGATCTAAGCAAGGGTTATAGAGATATTAACAAAAACATCATTGTATATTATACATTTTAGCATCATATAAAAAGGGCCTACGTGACAAAAACGAATGCAAGCCAAATAACCGTTAGAAGCCTCTTGAAAACCAAACGCAATGGCATCGATACCTAGCTTATATATTCAACTTAAGCCAGATGTTAGAAGAGTTCGTTAATCTCTCAAGGGCAAAACACACATTTTTGCGAACCGTCGCCGCGCACGGGTTTTTCTGGTGAAAATTTCATTTAGGCCATTATTTCCAAATTTTAAAATAAATCAGAAAGTTCTTTAGTGCCGTTTTATTAAAATTAATTTACTCAAGATAGGTCACATTGTGTTTTGGGGTAGTGCCAGAAAGTAATTAAAATTCATATTGGGCGTGGCATTTTTATAAGCTCTTTTGAGCGTCATTTAGTAAATTATTACCATTGTAATGTATTTCTATATTATTTGATTGACCACAGCCGTACGTCTTGGGTTTGTCGAGAGGTATGTGATTTTCTTTTATACTTAGAAGTTTTTCTTTGATTTTAAATAATATTCATAGGCTCAAAAAGCGCGAACCATTCTGGAATTAAATAAATAGCCGACTCTCGTGTGTAAAAAAACAAAGTGAATTTAGTGAAGTGCATAATCAATCCCTAGGATTAAATTCATCGCGGGAAACTGGTGTATCTGTTTAATAATCGACGGTCGCAGCTAAGTCGACGACAATAATAATTTTAGTATTTAGTTAACAATTTTCTCTTCCTTTACAAGCAAATTAATTAGTTATTCATTTTTATTCTGTGTACTTTTACTTAAAATCATAACTAATTGTCGGACCATATTAACTATCACACATTCTGAATTTTTGCGAAATCTTCACTTTATGCAGAACCTTGTCATTGGGGGGGATCAATGTAAGTCAGTGTAAGGGACGCAATTAGCGTCATCGTTTTAAAACATTATAACCCTTTATGTTCAAGATAGAGTTTAAGTTTTGGCCGAACATTGGAAGCTTATTCGCAATTTTCCTTCCCAACGACAAACACGCTGTGTAAAGCAAATTATTGTCTTATATTAATAATCTGTTAGGAGTAGGAATCAAAATTACAGGTTAGAGTGAACCCTAACTTGTGCACCTGAATTGCAGGGAAGGTACGAATTGAAACCTTTCGGGTCCCCCTGTTTACGCCATAATAATTAATTTGTTTTTAGTGATTTACATAGTATTTATTTTAACTAAATTCTTTACTGGATGTTCAATCATTAGCAAGCCGCTTTGCGTAATAGTTATTGCTACTTAACCAATTCACTTGGGTTAATGGTCAATTGTTTTTTTATTTTCATTATAGTCATTTTAACTAAAATTCTATACTGGATGTTCAATCATTACCAGGTTGCTACGTAATGATTACGGCTACATAATTAATTCACCTAGTTTAGTGGTCATTTCGTTTTTTGTTTTTGTGATTTTCATAACATTCATTTTAGCCGAATCGCATACCGAGTGTTCCATGATTGCGGACCTATAGTCAACTACGTCCGCGATTTCATGTACCTAGTAGTCGGGATAATTACATTATCATTTTTTTTTCTAACGTGGATATAACAAATGGGGACACAGATTGGGTCAGTCACTCATACCTGGACATTGTGATCTACGAGGAGTGCACTATTATTTTATTTTTATTTTTTCTAAATCTTGCCTCTAATTTTATTTAGCGAATTCCGCTTGTTAGAAAGTACCCACATTTGGGAAAGGAAATTATGTTATCAGTTGTAAATAATTTTAAGGCACATTGAAGGACAGGGTTTAAGTACCCCTCCTTTAGGAAACAGCTGGTGTCGCTGTATGTTACATCGTAACCCTCATAGGGTACGTTTGGCAATTTTATTATTATTTTTTTTTTGGAACACATTAGCATTATTGTACGCATTTCGACTTGATCTCGTTATAAGCCAATTGCCCTCTCTGCTGGGTGTTGGACAATTATCCGACTTACAATTGCCTTGCTAGAGCCATCGTCTAAATCTGTTTGTTTTTGGACACACTGTCTTGTAACTGAATTCGTTCAACTTTTATTTCTTTTCTTTTAATATACTATTGCACGAACCCCGTCTTTTCTTTCTATACCCCTCAGTGGCGCATCAAGGGGGGTCCCTGTATTATTAATTTCATTTCTACCTAGTGGCTAGACGGGGGAATAGTCCTCCATCGCTAGTACTCCCAGATCGGTAATTACAAAAGACTCGTCCCTGAGATCCGACAAGGAGGTGTTCGGCATTATTAAGATCACTGGCGCCCATTATAAATTTGTGATCGGTTAATAAGTAGTGTAAGGGACGATTAGCCCTTACCTTCTTCTTGGCCCTAGCACAGCCGACGTCGACAGTCCCAGGTTACTCTTTAAAAGGAGGTCAGATGGATATCCTTGTATTGGCTTTATTTTGACAATAACTGTGGTCTGACATCGGACTTAAAGAAGGACGTCCAATGAAAGGCCTTAAATCTCCTTAAATTGTGACCCAACATCTTTCTTTAATATATTCAAATAAGGCGCCATTACTATTTGTGACGACCATATCAAAATACACAAACAAACCTGACTTTCCATTTTACGGCTGGGATTGTTTGATGCAAACTCAAAACAAAGCTTGGAATATTAGTTAATTTATCTACATCAAAGAATGGTGCAGTGACCATACGTGCTGTCTGTTTCAGTGGACTGTTCGGTAGTGTTAACCATAAAAAACTTACCCCTTACTTCGGCAGCTCTGCAATTTTGGCTCTGCCTGTACTATTAGAAAAAGAGCAAGGGATAATGTAGGCAGGAATTAGGATGTTCTCTGATATTCGATGACGAGACGTATAACTAACGTATATCCAAAAAACACACCACTGTAGGACAGTAACTCACTATATGATTCCACGCACTAAATATATGTAACTTAGAAGTATTATTCCAGTTGGTAAAGTAGTGTGATGCTTATTAAAATTAAATAAAGATAACTAATTATAAAAAATCGATCAGCTAAAGGTACGGCCACACCATCCCCCGCCCCCTTGAAAGCTCAAGATTTTGAAATTAAATTTATAGATAAAAAGCAACCATACTATAACTTAAATGCGATTACTCTAGTTAGTTCGCTTCACTGGTTCTTCTTATTGTCCCAAAATTAATTAAAATTAAACAAAAAAAAACAAAAATATAAACGTAAATACTCATATAGGAAACTATTAACAAAATTTGAAAAATATTTAAAACTACTGGTAGAAGCGGACACAAACGAACAACAGGCCGCCTGTAAGGACCACTTTTTGATTTAGTCGAGGCCACCCTGACAGCACCGTCTTTACCGGGGTTAACTCACCTCTGTGAACCTGGCAGCTAAAGATAGCAACCAAAATGACGGAAACGCCCGAAGGTACATAATGTGCAATAAAAATAGAAAAGGGGTAATTTTTTTTTAATTAGATCCTAATCTAAGAAATTAACATTTACTAGTGGAAAAAGGTTCAATAATTATTTATCATAAATATTGATCACACCCCACCCCGTTGATACATAAAATTCTTAAATTAAATGGATATAATTTTAATATCTCATGAAGAAAACAAGGTATCACTTTCAAAAGTCAGAAGATGATGTAACAATTAAACGCTGCACTAAAACAATTTATTTGGCAGCCGCCCAAAATCACCCCGAAGAAATACATAATCCTCAAATCGCATGAAGGAAACGAGTTATCACTTTGAAATTGACAGGAGAGATAGAAAATCGTATATTAAACCCTGTAGATTGTAGCATTTACATTGCCACCTTATGGGTTCATTAATATATAGATATTTAAAATCAATCTACTTAACCGTATACAACCAAATTTGCAGATACATGTATTTAAAATTTCCCAAATTTGATAAATTAAAGCAAGTTTAGCAAATAGAACTTCAAATGATATTAGCCAGTTCTAATTACTCCGTCATAGAAGATAGACGTGTCCTAGTACTGCTGTGAATTATTAAAGATCTTTAATCTTATATTGTTTTAAATATTTTCCTAACGTCAATTAGTAACAATAAACTTAGTGGACAGTGTAGTGTAAAAATACGGATGGTTAATAGTTTTCGGAATAAACTTGGGTAAGAATAACTTAACTACTTCATGGAGACCATTTCTAAAATGGCATCTTCCGCTTTTTTATAGCAAAT
Source organism: Stenurella melanura (assembly GCA_963583905.1). Classification (NCBI taxonomy): domain Eukaryota; kingdom Metazoa; phylum Arthropoda; class Insecta; order Coleoptera; family Cerambycidae; genus Stenurella; species Stenurella melanura. The sequence continues at coordinate 76,214,133 of OY757315.1, forward strand.
TTCATACCCCGTTGCTGACCAGGAGCGTTTGTTATAAAGAAGGGAGAATATTCTCATCAAACACCGGAAAATGTATTCCGTAAGTAAATAACTAAAACAAATATAACAAATTTAGCGCTTGTCACTTATTAGAAATTCAAACATATTTTATTTCATTTTAGGGTGTTTTTATGGCTCAGAAATTTTCGTTTTTTATTTCAATGGTTCTTCTTATTAAGAAGATACTTAATTTAAAGTAGAGTAGGATGCCCTCAGCATAGTTTTAAAAATAAATTCTTGGGAGACATATAGGACGAAGTATACATGATTTTCTAAAGCCACTTTGGGAAAAGTCCTGGATAGGTTCAGCAGAGTACAAGGAACTCCTTGGCATGCTGCTGAAAACTTCTAGAACTTCAACGACCGTGGAGGAGTGGATTTTCGTATAATCACACCGCTTCGTTGGACAGGAAACCCTCTTCTTATGAAGAAACCCTCACCTAAGTGTCACGGCCTGGCCACGGGGTATATTCCTACACCCTGGAGGGCCGTCAAGGTGGTTTTCATACCTAAAGCAGGACGTACGTCGTACGACACTGCCAACTCCTACAGAGCTATCAGCCTAACATCCTTCCTTCTCAAAACTTTAGAGAGGTTGGTTGAAAGGTACGTCAAAGACGGAGCACTGACCTCAGTACCTCTGCATCCGTCACAACATGATTACCAGGCCGGTAAGTCAGTGGAAACGGCCCTTCATCCGATCGTTTTGAGGATCGAGAAGGCGCTGCACCACAAAGAACTTGCGGCCGGAGCCTTCTTAGATATCGAAGGAGCCTTTGACCATACCTCCTTCGATTCAATCTGCGCCGCCGCTGCCTATCATGGCATCGAAGACACCATCATTAGATGGTTGAGGGCCATGTTGGCGGGAAGGCAAATAACAGCTGCCAATGAGGAAACGGCAGTTAAAATTTCAGTAAGGAGAGGCTGCCCACAAGGGGGCGTCCTATCTCCTCTGCTATGGAACCTCGTTCTCGATGGCCTATTACAGGAACTCGAGAACGAGGATCTTTTTGCGCAAGGTTACGCAGATGACCTTGCAATCATCATCTCGGGAAAATTCCCAAATACGGTCAGCGGACTCTTACAAAGGGCCTTGCAGATCGTACAAAGATGGTGCAATGACCAGGGCCTTAGAGTCAATCCCTCAAAGGCGCAAATGGTCATCTTTACTAGGAGACGCAGGCTAGACGGTTTCGTCGAACCCGTACTCTACAACACTACTCTAACGATCTCAAGGACAGTGAAGTATCTAGGGGTCATCCTGGACTCTAAGCTGACCTGGAGAGATCATATAGAGAGACAAGTACAAAGGGCCACTACAACCCTATGGGTATGTAGAAGAACCTTTGGCAAAACATGGGGGCTAAATCCCAGGGTGGCTATGTGGTACTATACTGTCATAGTTAGACCAATGATTACGTATGCCTCTGTTGTCTGGTGGCCTGCCACAACCAGGTCAACCATACGACAGAAGCTAACACAACTCCAAAGACTTGCCTGCTTAGGAGTCACAGGAGCAATACGCACGACCCCCACAGCAGCTCTGGAGGTCCTTCTGGACCTTGCGCCCCTTCACCTAGTGATTGTGGCCGAGGCTCGGAAAGCGGCTTACAGACTGGAATGCGGAGGTCAGTGGAAGAAAGGAGGAGAACAATCAGGTCACACAAGGGCCCTATCTGATGCGATAAGAGCCCACTCACTTCTGGAGGCCAGGAGTGACGACGTGATGCCTTCCTTCTCCTTCGCACAACCCTTCGAGGTAGTCTTCCCGAAAAGGGAAGACTGGAGACAACTCGAGGACATACTAAGGCCTGCAGATATTGTCTGGTTCACAGACGGATCGAGGCTAGAGGAAAGTACCGGAGCGGGTATATTTGGGGAAAGGCCCAGGGCTGAGCTTTCCTATGCCCTGGGCAAATTCGCCACGGTATTCCAGACCGAGATCTTCGCTATTTTGGTCTGCGCACAGGAGAACATCCGAAGGAAATACTCCAATAAACACATATATATATGTAGCGATAGCCAAGCTGCCCTCAAGGCCCTTGCATCGAATCGGACCAAGTCAAAACTGGTCCAAAACTGTAAACAGGCCCTCTGTGAACTTGGCTCATCAAACTGGGTCAGGCTCTCTGGGTGCCTGGACACAGCAACATTGAGGGTAACGAGCGGGCCGATGCTCTGGCCAGAAGGGGCTCTCGTGAACCTCTGCTCGGTCCGGAGCCGGCTCTCGGCTACCCTAGATCCCAAGCCAAGAGGTTGATAGATAACTGGACTCGCTCCCAGTTCATTGACCTCTGGGATTCCTATCCAGGACTCCGGCAAGCGAAGCTCCTAATCTCAGGACCCTTGCCGGAGAGAACAAAGCAATTTCTGCGTCTAAGCAGAAAGCAAATTAGAGCCGTAACAGGCCTCCTGACCGGACATGGCTCTTTTAGGAAACACCTACACACAATGGGGGTGGTTGACCACCCCGATTGCAGGTTCTGTGAGGACGAGGAGGAGACTTCCATCCACGTTCTCACTTCTTGCCCAGGACTGATGAACCTGAGGCACAAGCACTTCGGCGCTGGCTTTCCAGTGCTGGAGGAAATAAGGAGTTCTCCCGTGGGAAGGATTTCAGCCTTTGGGCTGGAATCCGGTCTGTACGGGGGAGCTCCTTAATTTGTTAGCGGTAGCACAATGGGCCACAAGGCCTGAGTGCGGCGACCTCCAGGCGCCCCGCTAAAAGAAGAAGAAGAGAAGAAGAAGTGTCACTACATAACTTGTTAAAATATTCTTATTCTAAATTTGTTTACACCACCTTTATTTCTTTTATTATTAATAAGTGATCTGAGCAGAGAGTGCAATGGTAAATAATCTAAATTTTATTAATAATTTTCATATTTGAAGTATATACATGTATATACTCTTTTAAATCTAAAATAATATTGCTCGTTAAATTTATCATGCATTATGGAGAATTTAACTACATAATTATATAAAGGTAAATGTTCGGATTTTGTGATCTCAAATTCTTTTGTAGGGGTTTATTTTCTATTATATATATATATATATATATATATATATATATATATATATATATATATATATATATATGTATATATATATATATATATATATATATATATATATATATACAGTGTGGCTACAATTTCGTGGACACAAGCCTGTATCTATGTTATTACTTGACGGATCGATTTCTAATTTGGGCAGGCCACATATACCATGGTAGTGCATATTTAGAACCTAATAGACTACATTTTAATCATAGGCGTGCGTTGCAGGAAATAAATAAAGGGGCAAATTTTTTCGATTTTTTATTAGCGAATCGGATAGAAAAAAAGCGATGTCATATTCTTATTTATCACCCTCGAAAACATACCTAAAACAAGTTTCATCCAAATCCTATACAGGGTTGCTCAGAAAATAAAGAAATATGTTTTCTCCCGTATGTAATTTCATGTTAACATTGTGTCCCATTTACTTCTTCTTTATGGCATGCGTACTACAGAAAAAAATAACACACAGAAAAATCACATAAATGTATTAACAGAAAAACAATTGACATTAAGAATACATTTGTGGTAATGATAAATTGTTGAAGAAATTATATGAAATAAAGGAATTTTTATTCTTTTCATTTGTCATCAAAACTTAATTAATTAATTATTATACTAACGAATTCTTCTAACTTCAACATAACCGCCATCCAATGTGATGCATGCTTCTATCCTTTTTCTAACATGACGAATCACTTTTATCAGTTCGTGCCTTGTGATACTTTGACATGCCTCTGTAATTCGTTGCCGCAATTCTTCCACAGTACGAGGCCGATTAACGTATACTTTATTTTTTATGTTACCCCAAAAATAGAAATCCATCGGGGTGAGATCCGGGAATCTTGGAGGAAACTCATGTAATGGGCTACGGGGACCAATCCACTTCATAGGAAAATTGGTGTCAAACCAATTTCTAACCATACGAGAACTATGTGCTGGGGCACCATCTAACAAAAAGTAAAGGTTTTTTGTCACGTTTAACGGTAAATTATCAAGAAAATCCATAATTTCTGTTTCTAGAAAATTCAGAAAATTTTGAGCAGTCAAATTCTGAATAAAAAAAGGTCCAATAATTTGTTGATTTAGAATAGCACACCAAACATTCACTTTGAATAAGTATTGATTTTTACTGTTAATTATCCAATGTGGGTTTTCTGACGCCCAGTATCTCGTATTTTGGGTGGATCTTACACCATTTGATGTAAAAGTAGATTCGTCACAATAGATTATATTTTTCAAAAAATCTCTGTTGTTCAAAAATTCACCCTGCATCCAAAGTGCATAATCCAATCTTCTATCAATATCCCCTTCTTGGAGTGTGTGTAATATTTTAGGCTTAAATGGCTTTATGTTATTTTTTTTAGACATCTTCTTATTATTTCTTTGTTTAGATTTAAGTTCAAAGAAGCTTGTCTTATACTTAATTTTGGATTATTACCGAATGCTTGCAAAATTCTGTTTTCATTAAAATTATTCCGATTATAATTTGTTGGTCTTAATATTGTAACGTTTCCAGTTTGATTAAAAATTCGATTAATCTTAGCTATTGTACTAAAACTTACTGGAGGCCGGTTAGGATGTCGGCCATTAAAAGTTCTTGCTGCTTCTCTTGCTGTTATATTTTCTCCTACAATTCTAATAATCTCAACTTTTTCAGCAACTGATAAACGATTTTCTGGCATTGTATTAGAAATCACAATTATTTGTAGTCTAAATTCAACACTAAAATGTAAACTACTTAGCTTATGTCATAATATGACATTTCGACAAATAAAGCCGTTCCATGGCACCATTGGATTTTGCATTATAATTGCAAGCAGTAAAGATTGATAAATTATTGTTTTATTATTTTTAGAATTCCCTTTTAATTTGCTCTTACATTGTGTACTAAGTAAATTACTTGCTAAAAAATCTCATGACAATTCTTATGATTAGAGTAAAAAAGCAGCGAGAGTTCTTAATCACCGATATGCTTAACCGTCCTTCTAGTTAGTTTTAACAGATTATCTAAAAAGGGAATAACGAAATAAAATTGAAATATTTCTTTATTTTCTGAGCAACCCTGTATAGGATTTGGATGAAACTTGTTTTAGGTATGTTTTCGAGGGTGATAAATAAGAATATGACATCGCTTTTTTTCTATCCGATTCGCTAATAAAAAATCGTAAAAATTTGCCCCTTTATTTATTTCCTGCAACGCACGCCTATGATTAAAATGTAGTCTATTAGGTTCTAAATATGCACTACCATGGTATATGTGGCCTGCCCAAATTAGAAATCGATCCGTCAAGTAATAACATAGATACAGGCTTGTGTCCACGAAATTGTAGCCACACTGTATATATATATATATATATATATATATATATATATATATATATATATATTGTTCTATTTTCTGATATCTATTTTATTTTTTATACGTTCGAAATTACTTTTTGAAAGTAAATTGAAATGATTTTATTGAGCGCCAAACAGTTTCTTAAAAGCTGTTAATATTATAGACTATAGAACACCATTAGCATGACCATCTACAATCTATAGAATGACTCTTACTCAAGGTCCAACGAAGTCGGTTCAATAAATGCTCTTCGATCAAGATAACAATCTAAATAAATCAAACTCAGTATTGAACGAACAAAGTATTAATTTATTAACAAATTTGAACTTGGAATGTAATTAACAAATTTAAATAACAAAATCTAACTTAACTAAAATGATAAATATGGCCTTTATTTAAAATAAATATGTACCATGGATTTCTGATATTGTAAAGCTTTACCTTGTCTTTCTTTCGACTCGAGTAATGTTATATTATAACCTCTGACTGGTTATTATGATCCTTGAAATATTATGTCACTTGACTGACTTTTTAAACTCTCAAGGCCTCTTCTTCTTCTTCTTTACTGGATTGACGTTTGTTTCTAACCTCCAATTTATTTTCAAGATTTCCTTGAAGTATTTCTATCACTTGCTTGACGTTTGAAATTTCTTCACCATATAAATTTGCTAACTGGATTAACAAATACTTCCCTCTTCTAAATCTGCTTTCCGGATAATCTACTTCGTAATACTTTCAAAGTATACTCACTTCTTATATTTAATCAACTTTTACAATTTATTCTTGATATCAATATATCTGGATTGTAATTTTCTAACCTTTAAATTATTCACCACTTTTCTTCTCTTTTCAATTTATTCATTATTCGAGGATGAATATTTCTCGCAGCTCGCTGTTCAGCGGTGTCTGATCAACTGATTTGTTATTTTTAGTCGTTTCAATGGGTTAATTTCCAATATTTCAATTGTTTTTTTCTATTTTGATCTAATATTTCAAAATTTAATTTTAATTTAAAATTTAAACTATTCAGTTTTGTTTGTTCTTTACCTTAATTGAATACTGTTTTTAATTCTTTAATTTTCCTGATAAGTTTCTTATTCTACTTTTCAGGATTAAGTGAATAATTGTAATTACTCGAAATATATTGACATATTACATACACTTTCTTAAAATCTACTCATAACTACAATTAACAATTCCAATCTCAAATAAATACTAATTCATACATTTAGATGAATAGCAATGATAAACACAAAATGCTAGTAGTTAAAAACGTACTGCAGTTTTTCATACTGACAGAATACTGATACAATAAACTAAAACAAGAATTGATACGCCAACAAACATTTAACATCATACTATTAGTCCTTTCTTTCTGCATGATGTGAAATATCATTTACAAAACACCTTTCTGCAATGATATTTGAAAATATCTGAAAACTTAAAATGTCATTCAGTGTTTTGTATTCTACGGACTTACTATTTCTAAATTAATTACGCTGCACTGCAACTACTGTTAATAGTCTTTCATTCAATATTCATTTTGTGTAGATTTACAGTGTTTCTACACAATTTATGATTTTCAGCCCTAAGTTTTGACATGCATGTCAGATTTTATAAAATTTACTTTTTTGTTTTCCAATTTCATTCTAAATCATTTTATATGAGATTGTGATTCTCTATAAGTTCATGTTTTATTATATACTATTTAGAATAACCTTGTTAAACTAAAATAACTTCATTTTATGTTTATTTAAATACTTTGTTCTAATTCAATATCAAGTTTCATTCTCTGCATCCTACTCGCTGAGAATAAGTGAACTTGAATCAATTAAATAAACCACAGATATTCCTGCTTCTGTATGATCCGTTAAAGTAAAACTGTTATGATTATTTTCTAAAATACATACAAATTTGTGAATTTTATTTATGATTTCAAACACGATACTTGGGTAGTGTTCCACAGTGTGGATACACAGCAATATATATATATATATATATATATATATATATATATATATATATATATATATATATATATATATATATATATATATATGTTCGGATAGGTTTCCGCGGTTGTCTGTATGAAAAATACTAGGTTCACGGGTTGAACCGCGTCTGAGATTATTGGAGTCTCGACGTTTCGGCTCCCACTTTGGAGCCATTTTCAAGAGAAAGGGGGGGGAAGAAGAATCGATAATGTATGGGATGTGGGAGGTCTAGTCTAGGAAGTGTAAGGAATGGTTCGAGTCCGGGGCCTCAATCTGCCTACTCCCCAGGTCGAACCGTGGTTCGTCTCTAAGATCTCAATCTCAGTTCTTAGAGAGAACCGACGAGTTGTGGGTTGGGGTGAGGTATTTATAGTAGGGTTGGTGGGTGTGGCGAGCACTGGTGCAGAACGGTTGCGCATGGTGGGATCAGCAGTATCTCAATATACAATAACGCCCATAAACAACACTATCGGAGTGTATTACCACCGAGATACTGACATTGTAATTTCCCACAAGAAATGGACATTACTAGTGCACAAAAATATATCAACACTCAAGACAGCTATTGACAGAAACGACAAAATTTTAGACAAAATCTTCATCACACTTGACCCGGCATATCTAGACATGGTAACCTTCACAAGTGAAGTTAAAACACATCTTAGCTTATTAACACAAATTTCTAAAACCATAAAGAGGAAATTCGACGAAATATTGTTCGATACGAAACGTTACAAACGCGGACTTTTGAACGGTATAGGTTCAATATTTAAATCAATCACCGGCAATCTAGATGCTGAAGACGGCGAATACTACCTTAATTGTATTAACAAATTAAATAACGATGAACACCAATTGGAGAACTTACTCAAAAATCAAATATCAGTTACAACTTCGGTCATAAAGAATTTCAATCTAACTGTTCGACAATTACAAATTGACGAAGAGACGTTCAATAACGACATAAAGGAAATCGAAAAACAGATTTTAAAAATCGAAGGTGAAATGCGAATAGCTTATACAAAATTAAAATTCCTAAGTATTTGCGAGCAACTCATGGCAAGCTATTTATTTATCGAGGACAATTTAAATGATATTTTAAATTCCATTACTTTTGTGAGACTTACACAATACTTAGATATTATTGAATTGAAAGCTTTTCGGGTAAATTCAGAATTAATATTTGTATTAGACATACCACTAATAGACCCTCAAACATATTCTGTTTTTAAACTATATCCCATTCCTATTCTGGATAATAGAACTGGTCTATTTCACATTTTATCAACTTCTCAAAAATATATCGCGAGATGATGATTCTTTGATGTTTATACCCATCGCAGACCTCGAAAGATGCAAACCAATCTATCCTAATACCAAGCTATGCTCAAATTTATTTGCATATCCAATTGACAACAATGCCATATGCGAAGCCCGTCTCTTCAAGAACCTCGACACACTACCCGAAAACTGCCAGACGTCACTCATCATCAGTCAAGGTTACAGCGTACAAGAACTAGGAGAAAATAAGTGGTTAGTGATAAACGCGGAACCTTTACATGTGACCATTAACTGTCCCAAAATAAGTTCGACCGACAAAATCTCCAAAAACTCAATCATTAGACTCCAATCAAATTGCTACGCTTTTATAGGTATTACAAAAATCCAAGCTAGCACAAGTGACTTTATCAGTGTAAAAGACAATAATCACCCAATTCAAGTCCCGTTTGAGTGTTGTGGCCAAATTCCCGAAAACATTCGAGTGCCCAATCTAAAACCTTTGAAGTTGAACAATTTAAACACCGAAGACCTCGAGATTGCTAAACACAAACTCGACCAATATTCAAAAGACTTAGACGACCTAATTAATGAACCTTTTGTCACCAAACATGTCTCTTGGTTCACTTACTTCATAATTGTTTTAATCTTTGGACTATTATTTGTGTAACTATTCTATAAATATAGAATACACCGAAGAAATTCAACCACCGATGTCTCTACATCGCCCCCAGCTCCTCCGAGACCTAGTAAAATCTCCAAGACATTTACTAGTTTACTTCCTCAACGAAGAAGACCTCCACTAAGAAGAGAAGACGAAGAATCCGAAGACATAGAGCTTAGTTAAAACAGTTTTGTGCCTTTCTAACTTTTGTGCTGAAACTCTTCAGTGAAAATTTATTCAATTTTATTTTAATATTTTGATGCTTTTTAATACATGCACTGTATTGCATTTTTACGCTTACTATTTTATATTCTATATTTTTACATTTTATACTTTTACAATTTTACATTTTTGCACCTTTTACATTTTTGTCACATTTTACTGTACTTTGTATTTCATACTTTTTCATTTAATTTCAATTTCAAAAGTTGCTGTATAATCACCAACTTTTTCTATAAGGGGGAAGTTGTTATATAAAATATTACCAAATAACATAATATTTAGAGTCATATGAAAGTAGCCTTATCAGGCGTATCATATTACATATGGCAGCTGCTCCTTTTGCTAAGTCAACATCACCTGATTCACAGGCTCGTTCACAATATTCCTTTGTTCTAAGACTCTTCAAGTCAGCACTTTTAAACTTATAAATATATGTAAAAGAACGTTTGCTCCTCAGTTATAAACTCATTTTCATTCTTTTCACTTCTTCATGTCTGGATAGTACGTACTATCCATTTAAATAAATAAATCTTTTTAAAAAGTTCTTTGTGTTGTGTGTGATGTAACATATATATATATATATATATATATATATATATATATAATATATATAGGTCGATAAAATGAGCGGAGTTTTATCAAAAACTCCGCTCATTTTATCGACCTCCTGCAACAATATCCTATTTCGCAGAATGATATACTAGTCAGTTTCGACATTGTATCATTATTCACGAATATCCCACTCTCTGAAGCCCTAAACACTCTCAAAACCAAACACGACATTTCTCCCAGTACCCTATCCCTCCTAGAACATTGCTTGTCAAACACCTATTTTCTCTTCCAAAATAAATTTTATAAACAAATAAGTGGAGCCCCTATGGGATCACCTCTATCCCCCGTCATAGCCAATATCTTCATGGACCACTTCGAAACTCAAGCCCTCAGTACTTCTGACCTGAAACCTACGTGCTGGTTAAGATACGTTGATGACACCTTCGTCATCTGGCCGCACGGTAGGGATTCCCTAAATACATTCTTATCCCATTTAAACAACATCCATCCCAAGATACAGTTCACCATGGAAGTAGAGAATAAATCATCTCTGCCTTTCCTAGATGTCCTTATCACCAAAAATAACACAAACCAATTTTCTTATTCTGTTTACCGAAAACCAACCCACACAAACCGTTACTTAAATGCAAACTCCCATCACCATCCCTCACAAATAAATTCGGTCGTCAACACCCTCATAACAAGATCCCTCAGACTAACTGACAGCCACAACAGACACACTGAATTGCACACATTAGAATACGCACTCCTACAAAACGGCTACGACAGAAACCATATAAGACGGACCATAAATAAAGCACAGAACCCATCCCAAACACAACATCCGGACACATCCCTACCTGAACAACACAAAGCCTTCCTACCTTACATCAAAGGTGTCACAGACCGAATCTCCAAAGTCCTAAAAGCAAACAACATAAAAACAATATTCACAACACAACAGACTATTTCCAACCTTATCAAGTCACCAAAAGACCAAGTCCCTAATGACTCCCATGGCGTTTACGAAATACCTTGCTCCGACTGTCCCCAAACTTACATTGGACAAACAAACAGACGCATTAACAACAGGGTATACGAACATCGCTTAGCGGTCAGAAAAACTGATCCTACCTCATCCTTAGCCCAACACCGTCTCCAGACTGGACATAACATAGACTTTGACAACACAAAAACAATAGCACCTATATATTCCCTAAAAACACGAACGATCCGCGAAGCAATTGAAATCGAGAAGCGTCCTAATTGTTTAAACAAAAGGGACGACAGTCTTCGACTTCCAACTGCTTGGAAATCACTAATAACTCCACTAACTATACAACCCTTACCAAGACCACACAGCGACCCTCCCACCATGCGCAACCGTTCTGCACCAGTGCTCGCCACACCCACCAACCCTACTATAAATACCTCACCCCAACCCACAACTCGTCGGTTCTCTCTAAGAACTGAGATTGAGATCTTAGAGACGAACCACGGTTCGACCTGGGGAGTAGGCAGATTGAGGCCCCGGACTCGAACCATTCCTTACACTTCCTAGACTAGACCTCCCACATCCCATACATTATCGATTCTTCTTCCCCCCCTTTCTCTTGAAAATGGCTCCAAAGTGGGAGCCGAAACGTCGAGACTCCAATAATTTCAGACGCGGTTCAACCCGTGAACCTAGTATTTTTCATACAGACAACCGCGGAAACCTATCCGAACATTTCATTCGCCTCTACGGGGAGGAAATTTATTCTCTGACTAAGACCTATAGTAAACTTCTTATCCGCAAATCCAAACTCCTTTGTGATCTTACCTTCCTAAAAGCCTGTCGTGATCATCAGGTCATTCCAAAATCTTTACAACTTAAACATCACACTAAATCCCGCTCCATTTCCAGAATTCTAGATAAGGCAAACTCTGCTCTACTTAGAAATTCCATACATAACACAAGACATAACCTCAACACCACCAACACATTGATATACAAAACCTACTCCCAGATCCACACTTCTTTCATTCATCCAATACTTTGGGACACTTTTGACCGACTCTCTAACGATACAGCACAGCACATAGCAGAACAAAAGACTACCACACAAAAACAAACACTCTCACAGCTCATCACTAAACAGAAACCACACTCCACCCCTCCAATAGATCCCAATAATGTAGTCCGTAACTTTTCCGACTTTCCCATCAGTGATCCAGCTCTTCAAGCTTTAGCTAAAGGTTTCAACTTTGCTATTTCCCCTAACTCCATCCCAACTGAGGCTATTATTTCCCAAGTCGAAAACTCTATATCCCACCTTCCAGACAACCAAGCTGAAGACACCAGACAAGACATTTCCAGAATACTTCGAACAGCTAAACCTCCCAAATCCAACCTACCCTTACGAGAAAGACGAGCCCTAAAAGACTTATATAACAATGACGAACTGACTATCTTACCAGCAGACAAAGGTAACACCACTGTCATCCTCAATACATCTGACTACCTACGAAAAATGAACGACCTAGTAACAAGTACTGATTACAGACCAATTCAACACGACCCTACTACCTATCTGGAAAAGAAAACCAAGACAATCATCAACAACTCTGACCTCCATCCAGATATCGGTAAATCCCTAATTCCACGAGAAAAGTCTTCTCGAATTCCTAGAATTTACGGGCTTCCTAAAATTCATAAACCAAACATTCCTTTAAGACCCATTGTCAGTGCCTTTCGTTCCCCAACCCACAAACTAGCTGGACACTTAGCCAGCGCCCTTCAACCTATCGCCGAAAGGGCGTCATCCTATGTCAAAAACTCCGCTCATTTTATCGACCTCCTGCAACAATATCCTATTTCGCAGAATGATATACTAGTCAGTTTCGACATTGTATCATTATTCACGAATATCCCACTCTCTGAAGCCCTAAACACTCTCAAAACCAAACACGACATTTCTCCCAGTACCCTATCCCTCCTAGAACATTGCTTGTCAAACACCTATTTTCTCTTCCAAAATAAATTTTATAAACAAATAAGTGGAGCCCCTATGGGATCACCTCTATCCCCCGTCATAGCCAATATCTTCATGGACCACTTCGAAACTCAAGCCCTCAGTACTTCTGACCTGAAACCTACGTGCTGGTTAAGATACGTTGATGACACCTTCGTCATCTGGCCGCACGGTAGGGATTCCCTAAATACATTCTTATCCCATTTAAACAACATCCATCCCAAGATACAGTTCACCATGGAAGTAGAGAATAATTCATCTCTGCCTTTCCTAGATGTCCTTATCACCAAAAATAACACAAACCAATTTTCTTATTCTGTTTACCGAAAACCAACCCACACAAACCGTTACTTAAATGCAAACTCCCATCACCATCCCTCACAAATAAATTCGGTCGTCAACACCCTCATAACAAGATCCCTCAGACTAACTGACAGCCACAACAGACACACTGAATTGCACACATTAGAATACGCACTCCTACAAAACGGCTACGACAGAAACCATATAAGACGGACCATAAATAAAGCACAGAACCCATCCCAAACACAACATCCGGACACATCCCTACCTGAACAACACAAAGCCTTCCTACCTTACATCAAAGGTGTCACAGACCGAATCTCCAAAGTCCTAAAAGCAAACAACATAAAAACAATATTCACAACACAACAGACTATTTTCAACCTTATCAAGTCCCCAAAAGACCAAGTCCCTAATGACTCCCATGGCGTTTACGAAATACCTTGCTCCGACTGTCCCAAAACTTACATTGGACAAACAAACAGACGCATTAACAACAGGGTATACGAACATCGCTTAGCGGTCAGAAAAACTGATCCTACCTCATCCTTAGCCCAACACCGTCTCCAGACTGGACATAACATAGACTTTGACAACACAAAAACAATAGCACCTATATATTCCCTAAAAACACGAACGATCCGCGAAGCAATTGAAATCGAGAAGCGTCCTAATTGTTTAAACAAAAGGGACGACAGTCTTCGACTTCCAGCTGCTTGGAAATCACTAATAACTCCACTAACTATACAACCCTTACCAAGACCACACAGCGACCCTCCCACCATGCGCAACCGTTCTGCACCAGTGCTCGCCACACCCACCAACCCTACTATAAATACCTCACCCCAACCCACAACTCGTCGGTTCTCTCTAAGAACTGAGATTGAGATCTTAGAGACGAACCACGGTTCGACCTGGGGAGTAGGCAGATTGAGGCCCCGGACTCGAACCATTCCTTACACTTCCTAGACTAGACCTCCCACATCCCATACATTATCGATTCTTCTTCCCCCCCCTTTCTCTTGAAAATGGCTCCAAAGTGGGAGCCGAAACGTCGAGACTCCAATAATTTCAGACGCGGTTCAACCCGTGAACCTAGTATTTTTCATACAGACAACCGCGGAAACCTATCCGAACATTTCATTCGCCTCTACGGGGAGGAAATTTATTCTCTGACTAAGACCTATAGTAAACTTCTTATCCGCAAATCCAAACTCCTTTGTGATCTTACCTTCCTAAAAGCCTGTCGTGATCATCAGGTCATTCCAAAATCTTTACAACTTAAACATCACACTAAATCCCGCTCCATTTCCAGAATTCTAGATAAGGCAAACTCTGCTCTACTTAGAAATTCCATACATAACACAAGACATAACCTCAACACCACCAACACATTGATATACAAAACCTACTCCCAGATCCACACTTCTTTCATTCATCCAATACTTTGGGACACTTTTGACCGACTCTCTAACGATACAGCACAGCACATAGCAGAACAAAAGACTACCACACAAAAACAAAAACTCTCACAGCTCATCACTAAACAGAAACCACACTCCACCCCTCCAATAGATCCCAATAATGTAGTCCGTAACTTTTCCGACTTTCCCATCAGTGATCCAGCTCTTCAAGCTTTAGCTAAAGGTTTCAACTTTGCTATTTCCCCTAACTCCATCCCAACTGAGGCTATTATTTCCCAAGTCGAAAACTCTATATCCCACCTTCCAGACAACCAAGCTGAAGACACCAGACAAGACATTTCCAGAATACTTCGAACAGCTAAACCTCCCAAATCCAACCTACCCTTACGAGAAAGACGAGCCCTAAAAGACTTATATAACAATGACGAACTGACTATCTTACCAGCAGACAAAGGTAACGCCACTGTCATCCTCAATACATCTGACTACCTACGAAAAATGAACGACCTAGTAACAAGTACTGATTGGGATGGGTTCTGTGCTTTATTTATGGTCCGTCTTATATGGTTTCTGTCGTAGCCGTTTTGTAGGAGTGCGTATTCTAATGTGTGCAATTCAGTGTGTCTGTTGTGGCTGTCAGTTAGTCTGAGGGATCTTGTTATGAGGGTGTTGACGACCGAATTTATTTGTGAGGGATGGTGATGGGAGTTTGCATTTAAGTAACGGTTTGTGTGGGTTGGTTTTCGGTAAACAGAATAAGAAAATTGGTTTGTGTTATTTTTGGTGATAAGGACATCTAGGAAAGGCAGAGATGAATTATTCTCTACTTCCATGGTGAACTGTATCTTGGGATGGATGTTGTTTAAATGGGATAAGAATGTATTTAGGGAATCCCTACCGTGCGGCCAGATGACGAAGGTGTCATCAACGTATCTTAACCAGCACGTAGGTTTCAGGTCAGAAGTACTGAGGGCTTGAGTTTCGAAGTGGTCCATGAAGATATTGGCTATGACGGGGGATAGAGGTGATCCCATAGGGGCTCCACTTATTTGTTTATAAAATTTATTTTGGAAGAGAAAATAGGTGTTTGACAAGCAATGTTCTAGGAGGGATAGGGTACTGGGAGAAATGTCGTGTTTGGTTTTGAGAGTGTTTAGGGCTTCAGAGAGTGGGATATTCGTGAATAATGATACAATGTCGAAACTGACTAGTATATCATTCTGCGAAATAGGATATTGTTGCAGGAGGTCGATAAAATGAGCGGAGTTTTTGACATAGGATGACGCCCTTTCGGCGATATGTTGAAGGGCGCTGGCTAAGTGTCCAGCTAGTTTGTGGGTTGGGGAACGAAAGGCACTGACAATGGGTCTTAAAGGAATGTTTGGTTTATGAATTTTAGGAAGCCCGTAAATTCTAGGAATTCGAGAAGACTTTTCTCGTGGAATTAGGGATTTACCGATATCTGGATGGAGGTCAGAGTTGTTGATGATTGTCTTGGTTTTCTTTTCCAGATAGGTAGTAGGGTCGTGTTGAGTTGGTCTGTAATCAGTACTTGTTACTAGGTCGTTCATTTTTCGTAGGTAGTCAGATGTATTGAGGATGACAGTGGCGTTACCTTTGTCTGCTGGTAAGATAGTCAGTTTGTCATTGTTATATAAGTCTTTTAGGGCTCGTCTTTCTCGTAAGGGTAGGTTGGATTTGGGAGGTTTAGCTGTTCGAAGTATTCTGGAAATGTCTTGTCTGGTGTCTTCAGCTTGGTTGTCTGGAAGGTGGGATATAGAGTTTTCGACTTGGGAAATAATAGCCTCAGTTGGGATGGAGTTAGGGGAAATAGCAAAGTTGAAACCTTTAGCTAAAGCTTGAAGAGCTGGATCACTGATGGGAAAGTCGGAAAAGTTACGGACTACATTATTGGGATCTATTGGAGGGGTGGAGTGTGGTTTCTGTTTAGTGATGAGCTGTGAGAGTTTTTGTTTTTGTGTGGTAGTCTTTTGTTCTGCTATGTGCTGTGCTGTATCGTTAGAGAGTCGGTCAAAAGTGTCCCAAAGTATTGGATGAATGAAAGAAGTGTGGATCTGGGAGTAGGTTTTGTATATCAATGTGTTGGTGGTGTTGAGGTTATGTCTTGTGTTATGTATGGAATTTCTAAGTAGAGCAGAGTTTGCCTTATCTAGAATTCTGGAAATGGAGCGGGATTTAGTGTGATGTTTAAGTTGTAAAGATTTTGGAATGACCTGATGATCACGACAGGCTTTTAGGAAGGTAAGATCACAAAGGAGTTTGGATTTGCGGATAAGAAGTTTACTATAGGTCTTAGTCAGAGAATAAATTTCCTCCCCGTAGAGGCGAATGAAATGTTCGGATAGGTTTCCGCGGTTGTCTGTATGAAAAATACTAGGTTCACGGGTTGAACCGCGTCTGAAATTATTGGAGTCTCGACGTTTCGGCTCCCACTTTGGAGCCATTTTCAAGAGAAAGGGGGGCGAAGAAGAATCGATAATGTATGGGATGTGGGAGGTCTAGTCTAGGAAGTGTAAGGAATGGTTCGAGTCCGGGGCCTCAATCTGCCTACTCCCCAGGTCGAACCGTGGTTCGTCTCTAAGATCTCAATCTCAGTTCTTAGAGAGAACCGACGAGTTGTGGGTTGGGGTGAGGTATTTATAGTAGGGTTGGTGGGTGTGGCGAGCACTGGTGCAGAACGGTTGCGCATGGTGGGAGGGTCGCTGTGTGGTCTTGGTAAGGGTTGTATAGTTAGTGGAGTTATTAGTGATTTCCAAGCAGTTGGAAGTCGAAGACTGTCGTCCCTTTTGTTTAAACAATTAGGACGCTTCTCGATTTCAATTGCTTCGCGGATCGTTCGTGTTTTTAGGGAATATATAGGTGCTATTGTTTTTGTGTTGTCAAAGTCTATGTTATGTCCAGTCTGGAGACGGTGTTGGGCTAAGGATGAGGTAGGATCAGTTTTTCTGACCGCTAAGCGATGTTCGTATACCCTGTTGTTAATGCGTCTGTTTGTTTGTCCAATGTAAGTTTGGGGACAGTCGGAGCAAGGTATTTCGTAAACGCCATGGGAGTCATTAGGGACTTGGTCTTTTGGGGACTTGATAAGGTTGAAAATAGTCTGTTGTGTTGTGAATATTGATTTTATGTTGTTTGCTTTTAGGACTTTGGAGATTCGGTCTGTGACACCTTTGATGTAAGGTAGGAAGGCTTTGTGTTGTTCAGGTAGGGATGTGTCCGGATGTTGTGTTTGGGATGGGTTCTGTGCTTTATTTATGGTCCGTCTTATATGGTTTCTGTCGTAGCCGTTTTGTAGGAGTGCGTATTCTAATGTGTGCAATTCAATGTGTCTGTTGTGGCTGTCAGTTAGTCTGAGGGATCTTGTTATGAGGGTGTTGACGACCGAATTTATTTGTGAGGGATGGTGATGGGAGTTTGCATTTAAGTAACGGTTTGTGTGGGTTGGTTTTCGGTAAACAGAATAAGAAAATTGGTTTGTGTTATTTTTGGTGATAAGGACATCTAGGAAAGGCAGAGATGAATTATTCTCTACTTCCATGGTGAACTGTATCTTGGGATGGATGTTGTTTAAATGGGATAAGAATGTATTTAGGGAATCCCTACCGTGCGGCCAGATGACGAAGGTGTCATCAACGTATCTTAACCAGCACGTAGGTTTCAGGTCAGAAGTACTGAGGGCTTGAGTTTCGAAGTGGTCCATGAAGATATTGGCTATGACGGGGGATAGAGGTGATCCCATAGGGGCTCCACTTATTTGTTTATAAAATTTATTTTGGAAGAGAAAATAGGTGTTTGACAAGCAATGTTCTAGGAGGGATAGGGTACTGGGAGAAATGTCGTGTTTGGTTTTGAGAGTGTTTAGGGCTTCAGAGAGTGGGATATTCGTGAATAATGATACAATGTCGAAACTGACTAGTATATCATTCTGCGAAATAGGATATTGTTGCAGGAGGTCGATAAAATGAGCGGAGTTTTTGATAAAACTCCGCTCATTTTATCGACCTATATATATTATATATATATATATATATATATATATGTTACATCACACACAACACAAAGAACTTTTTAAAAAGATTTATTTATTTAAATGGATAGTACGTACTATCCAGACATGAAGAAGTGAAAAGAATGAAAATGAGTTTATAACTGAGGAGCAAACGTTCTTTTACATATATTTATAAGTTTAAAAGTGCTGACTTGAAGAGTCTTAGAACAAAGGAATATTGTGAACGAGCCTGTGAATCAGGTGATGTTGACTTAGCAAAAGGAGCAGCTGCCATATGTAATATGATACGCCTGATAAGGCTACTTTCATATGACTCTAAATATTATGTTATTTGGTAATATTTTATATAACAACTTCCCCCTTATAGAAAAAGTTGGTGATTATACAGCAACTTTTGAAATTGAAATTAAATGAAAAAGTATGAAATACAAAGTACAGTAAAATGTGACAAAAATGTAAAAGGTGCAAAAATGTAAAATTGTAAAAGTATAAAATGTAAAAATATAGAATATAAAACAGTAAGCGTAAAAATGCAATACAGTGCATGTATTAAAAAGCATCAAAATATTAAAATAAAATTGAATAAATTTTCACTGAAGAGTTTCAGCACAAAAGTTAGAAAGGCACAAAACTGTTTTAACTAAGCTCTATGTCTTCGGATTCTTCGTCTTCTCTTCTTAGTGGAGGTCTTCTTCGTTGAGGAAGTAAACTAGTAAATGTCTTGGAGATTTTACTAGGTCTCGGAGGAGCTGGGGGCGATGTAGAGACATCGGTGGTTGAATTTCTTCGGTGTATTCTATATTTATAGAATAGTTACACAAATAATAGTCCAAAGATTAAAACAATTATGAAGTAAGTGAACCAAGAGACATGTTTGGTGACAAAAGGTTCATTAATTAGGTCGTCTAAGTCTTTTGAATATTGGTCGAGTTTGTGTTTAGCAATCTCGAGGTCTTCGGTGTTTAAATTGTTCAACTTCAAAGGTTTTAGATTGGGCACTCGAATGTTTTCGGGAATTTGGCCACAACACTCAAACGGGACTTGAATTGGGTGATTATTGTCTTTTACACTGATAAAGTCACTTGTGCTAGCTTGGATTTTTGTAATACCTATAAAAGCGTAGCAATTTGATTGGAGTCTAATGATTGAGTTTTTGGAGATTTTGTCGGTCGAACTTATTTTGGGACAGTTAATGGTCACATGTAAAGGTTCCGCGTTTATCACTAACCACTTATTTTCTCCTAGTTCTTGTACGCTGTAACCTTGACTGATGATGAGTGACGTCTGGCAGTTTTCGGGTAGTGTGTCGAGGTTCTTGAAGAGACGGGCTTCGCATATGGCATTGTTGTCAATTGGATATGCAAATAAATTTGAGCATAGCTTGGTATTAGGATAGATTGGTTTGCATCTTTCGAGGTCTGCGATGGGTATAAACATCAAAGAATCATCATCTCTCGCGATATATTTTTGAGAAGTTGATAAAATGTGAAATAGACCAGTTCTATTATCCAGAATAGGAATGGGATATAGTTTAAAAACAGAATATGTTTGAGGGTCTATTAGTGGTATGTCTAATACAAATATTAATTCTGAATTTACCCGAAAAGCTTTCAATTCAATAATATCTAAGTATTGTGTAAGTCTCACAAAAGTAATGGAATTTAAAATATCATTTAAATTGTCCTCGATAAATAAATAGCTTGCCATGAGTTGCTCGCAAATACTTAGGAATTTTAATTTTGTATAAGCTATTCGCATTTCACCTTCGATTTTTAAAATCTGTTTTTCGATTTCCTTTATGTCGTTATTGAACGTCTCTTCGTCAATTTGTAATTGTCGAACAGTTAGATTGAAATTCTTTATGACCGAAGTTGTAACTGATATTTGATTTTTGAGTAAGTTCTCCAATTGGTGTTCATCGTTATTTAATTTGTTAATACAATTAAGGTAGTATTCGCCGTCTTCAGCATCTAGATTGCCGGTGATTGATTTAAATATTGAACCTATACCGTTCAAAAGTCCGCGTTTGTAACGTTTCGTATCGAACAATATTTCGTCGAATTTCCTCTTTATGGTTTTAGAAATTTGTGTTAATAAGCTAAGATGTGTTTTAACTTCACTTGTGAAGGTTACCATGTCTAGATATGCCGGGTCAAGTGTGATGAAGATTTTGTCTAAAATTTTGTCGTTTCTGTCAATAGCTGTCTTGAGTGTTGATATATTTTTGTGCACTAGTAATGTCCATTTCTTGTGGGAAATTACAATGTCAGTATCTCGGTGGTAATACACTCCGATAGTGTTGTTTATGGGCGTTATTGTATATTGAGATACTGCTGATCCGAACAGCAAGAGAAACCTGAAAATAAAGTTTTAATTTTCAAAATATGGTTTCATCCTGTCAAAGTTAACTTTAGTAGTTTGGTCTGTTTCGGGATTAGATAAAAGAGCTGAATTTTGAAAGATTTCTATAATTTTGAATGGGCCATTAAATTTGTTTTGTAGTTTATCTTTGATCTGGGATTCTTTTACGTAGACTTTGTCTCCAATTTGGTAATCGGGTCGATTTCTGGGGACATGTTTATCGAAACGAATTTTGGCTTTTGCTTTTTGATCTAGCGTACGACTACGTGCTATTTTATAGTAGTGCGAGATTCTGTTAAGGTCTCTAACATACTTAGTTATCAACTCTTTTTGATTGTATAGGGTTTCGGGTGGTCTACAAGAAGTGTGTCCGAATACTAGTTCGTATGGACTAAAACCATGGGTTTTATTGACAGAGTTATTATAGCATATTACTGCGTAGGGTAAAATAGTCAGTGGATGTTCGTCAGGGTTTTCGGCTTTATGGACTCTAATCATTTCAGCTAGGGTGGCATGAAATCGTTCTATCGATCCGTTAGATTGAGGGTGTCCTACACTTGAACATGTTAGTTTTATGTCGTATAAAGTGCAGAGATCTTTTAGTAGTCTGTTGTCAAATTCGCCACCGTAGTCGCAATGGACTCTCAAAGGGGTGCCATAGTGTTGGAAATATAGTAACAGGGTGTTTACTACGGATTTTGCAGATTTGTCTTGTATTGCGTATGACTGGGTAAATTTAGTCAACTCGTCGCGAATGGTCCGTAATTTCGAGTTGGGGTCTGAAATATATCGATATTGATTCGTTCGAATGGCGTTCTTGGCGTTTCCGTAATTACCAAAGGACTAGTCGTTTTTTCGATATACTTTATTCTTTTGACAAATTTCACAAGATTTGATAAAGTTTTCGACATCTTTAGATAATCCTTGCCAATTATTTTTATTTTTAATTCTCCGGATCGTTTCGTTTATTCCACGGTGAAGATTATTTTTACCGCAGTGATGTTGGTCTAAAATGATCGGGATTTGATCTTCGTCAGGGGTCTGAACGATATTTTGGCATATTACAATTTTTAGGTCTTTTTCTGCGAAAATGAATGATAACATTTCAAGTATTGGGAGGTCTAAGTTATTTTCAACGTAATATGTTTTGGAAAGGTCTAAAATGTTTTGTCTTTTATACAGTACCATGAACAAATGTTCTACTGTGGATTTAACATCGAATGGCAAAGGAACTATAAAATACTTCCTATTTCGGACTGATTTACTCGAGACGATATTAATGGTGTTTTTGTAAAATTCAGGGTGTTCTTCGAAAATGTCTTCGATTATTTTATGATGTAGATCTTGCAAGTTATCTTGCTGGAAGAAGGTTATGATATTTTTATGTTCTCTATCCAAAAGTTGTTTGTTGGAAGTTTTAATTTTTGAATAGTCTATCAAGGATTTCGTTTTATACAAATTAACAAAAATATCGAATTCTTGAGCGACTTGCTCGTTAGTTATTTGGGCATTTTCGTTTGGGATTTCGTCATCGTCTGGTTCGTCATATTCTGATTCGTCAGTTTCATTCGCGGCTAGAATTTTTGAGTGGAGTTTAGAACATTCCGAAAAATGGTTGATTTTAATTCGGGATAGCGCGTCCGCGTTTTTATTGATCTTGCCGGGTTTGTATACGATTTCGTAGTCGTATTCCTCTAATTTTAATCGCCAACGTGCGAGTCTACTTCCTGGGTCCTTTATTGAAAATAACCAGGTAAGTGGTCGATGGTCTGTTACCAACTTGAATTTTCTGCCGAATAGGTATGGCCTAAAATGCTTTACTGACCATACTATGGCTAAAAGCTCGCGTTCGATCGTGGAATATTTGGTTTCCGCAGCGCATAAAGTTCTAGATGCGTATGCGATAGGTAAGTCTTTGCCTATGTCGCCTTGTGAAAGGACAGAACCAATGGCGAATGCACTTGCATCGGTGGTTAAAATGAATTCATCGTTAAAATTAGGGTAAATGAGAATCGGTGTTGTCGTTAAAGTTTGTTTTAAATTTTGAAAAGAATTTGAACAATCATTGTCGAAGTTAAAAGGTATGTCCTTTTGTAGTAGCTTCGTTAATGGTTTGGTTATTTTAGAGAAATTGGGGATAAATCGCCTATAATATCCGGCTAAGCCTAAAAATGACTTAATTTCTTTGGGATTTTTAGGTTGGGGAAAATTTAAAATTGCATCGACTTTGGTGGGATTCGGTTTTACACCGTCTTTAGTGATGAGATGGCCTAAATAAGCGACTTCTTTGCGGAGGAACTCGCATTTGTCGGGTTGAATTTTGAGGTTTGCCTTTTGTAAGCGTTTGAAAACTTCTGTTAGGCGTGAAATATGGTCATGGATAGTAGGGGAGTAGACAATAATGTCGTCCATATAGACAAGACATCGTTCATTTTGAATACCTAACAAGATATTGTCCATTACTCTTTGGAAAGTTGATGGGGCATTTTTGAGTCCGAATGGCATTCTTACAAATTCGAAATGACCATTCTCAACTGTGAAAGCAGTTTTTTGGATATCTTTCGGGTCTATTTGTATCTGGTGAAATCCAGATGCAAGGTCTAGCGTTGTGAAATATTGGCATTTGCCTAGTTGATCAAGAAGGTCAGAGATGTTGGGAAGAGGATATTTATCGTCGATGGTAACTTCGTTAAGTTTCCGATAGTCAACTACGACTCGCCACTTCTGTTTGCCAGAGGCATCCAGTTTCTTGGGGACTACCCAAACAGGGGATGACCAGGGTGAAATCGAGGGTTGAATAATACCTTGATCTAACATTTTAGAAATTTGAGTTTTGACTTCTTCTTTATGGACTTGGGGGTAACGATAAGATTTTGTAAATATAAGTCGGGAATCAGTCGTATCAATCGGGTGTTTAATTTCATTCGTAAATGTCAAGTTGTCGCCTTCTAAATAGAAAATGTCTTGAAAATCTAAACAAAGCTGCGTTACTAATTCGGCCTCTTCTTCATTTAGGTGATCTAAACGTAATTGATTTTGGATTTCAAATGATCTGTCTGTCGGTATTTGGTTGTCAGAATTGTCAGTGTTGAAAATAAAAATCGATTTAAATTTTTGAATCGGTTCTAGATCTAAATTGGAAAATTCGATTGATTTTGGGATGGTATTTGCATTAATTATTGTCGTGAGAAATTCTCCGTTTTCGTCTACCTTAACGAGAGCATTGGGTAAGCGAACTTTCTCTTTTTCCTGGGCTAACAGTATAGCCTCAGTATTCCGCAAATTACATTTCAATTTAAATATCTTTTCCATACGCGGTTCTATAGAAATTTTGTTCTGATTTTTGTTTTCACGAGGGACCTTTGAAATGGGAATTTGAGAATTGCAAATATTTTTTGGTGGTGGTTCTGGTAAATCCTGATTTACCTCAAAAAGTGGGACAGCTTTAAAATTGGTTATCAATTGATTGTTGTTCATATCAATAACACATTTATAGTGTTTAAAAAAGTCGGCTCCTAATAGTCCATCGAATTCGATGTCTAAATCGCAAATGTATACCTTATGCGGGTCATTAGCTGTAAAAGGTATAAGAACAGATTCGGTTATCGGAATTTTTTGTTCTGTTATGCCTTGTATGGCAACGTTCTCAGGAGATCTGCGTTTGTAATTTTCGGCAAGTTTCGGTTTAAATATTGATATACCTGCGCCGGTATCGAGTAACATTTTGTATGTCCGTGTTATGTCTTTGATGTAGTATAAATTTCTTGAATTTACAGTTAATGATGGATAAGAAATTACATTATAATTTGTTCTGGAAAATTCAGGGACGGATTGAAATTGTCCTCTAGATTCATAGTTTGTAGTTGGCTGGACACTTGGTCGATTTGGAAATCCGGTTTCTGCGTTAGAGTATCTGTAGGATACTCCGGGCCTTGGCAAAAATCCGGTTGATTAATAGAATAATTCATGTGACGATTCGACGGAAAATCGGAATAATTTTCATATCGATTTGATGGGTGATCATTATGATTTTGGGAATTATCGGCGAAGTATTCTTGTGATACATAATTGTCATTAAAATTGGAATCAATTGGAAAATTTTCAAATTGTTGATAATCTTGTTCACAATTAGAATCATAATTTTCGCAATTTTGCGCATCATAATTGTCAAAATTAACATGGTGCGTTTTCTGTGGATTTTGACGGTTGAAATTTGAGGGTTGTTGATTAGGAGGTCTTTGTTGGTAGTTTGGGTTAGGTCTTATTACAGAAGGCCTATTTTGTTGGGGAGAATTATTTTGTGAAAAATTTTGTTGTGGGGCAAAGTTGCCTGGACTATAATGATTTGACGAACTTTGGAAATTAGGTCTCGAAAATTGTTGGAAATTGGGCCTAGAAAATTGTGTTGGAGTTCCACTAAAATAATTTTGTCTATAATTAGGATTTTGTTGTGAAAATTGTTGTTTTGCACGACACTCGTAAAAGTTGTGTCCACTTCTTTTGCAATAGTTGCAAAATTGCTGGGAATTTGGACGTCTTTGCTGAGATTGTGCAGGGTTTTTGTTGACTGGTTTATTTGAGAATTTTTGTTGCTCAAAGTATGATAATTGAAGTTCTCGTTTGACTCTACTAATTGCGTCTAACATATTACCTGGATTGCCAGCGCGAATTATTTGGCCTAGTTTAGATTCTAGTCCTGTGAGTAGGGTATTAAGTGTCATAGTTTCGATTAGACGTGATTGGGCGGTTTTCTCCTCTAATGTTAATGTTTGTTTCTGCACAGCGGCGTGCATTTTGGCATTATGTGTTTGTAATCGAGAAATAAATGTTAATGCACTTTCATTCTGTAATTGATGTATTCGTTGCAAATCTTGAATAAGTGCTGTTAAATCGCGTGAGTCGCCAAAGTGCGCCTCGAGCAAGCTTTTTATCTCTGCCCAAGTAGCAGGATTTCGCGAATTTATTAGCTCTGATGCTTTCCCGCGAAGCTTATTTTTAATATGCAAGGTTACAAGAATTCTTTGGTCATCTACTGCCATTCCTTGTGCATAAACACATGCAGAAATAAATGTGTGTAAAAATATAGGGTTCCCATCGAACTCAGGTATTATTGAAAAGATTTCACTTAACTTGTAGGGTTCAATGGTTATTGTTTCGTTTGCTGTAACGTTCTGGCTTTCATTTCCATCGACTTGATTGTCAGTCATTTTTACTAGGTTTTAATTATTTAATTTGAAAGAAAATGAAATTTTAATTAATTAAAATTATTATGAGGTAAAAATCAGAATGATACGGCACTGGTGTGGCAAACGTTTCACAATTTATGATATACTGATTAGCTTGGAATGTGTTTGAATGCAAAATAAATGTAAAGGTAAAGGTCGTGTAACAGCCTTCTTGAAATTAATATTAAAATTGAAATTTGATCTGTTGAAATGTATAAAATTTCTTGATAAGTTTAATGAGAGAATAGGGAAAATCGCGATATAACTAATAACTGGTTGGTAGCACTGTCAGAATATTGAGATTCTGACGTCAGTCCGTCAAAAGTCAAAGCTAGAAATTCAAAACAGTAAACAGTTAAGGAAATAATTAAAATAAGTTGAAAATAGTATGTAAAACTTAACACTAGGCTAATGCAAAATGGTAGGTGGAGTCTCTTTGCTTTTACTGCTAATCCTTTGCTTCCTAAACCGTTCTTTTAATAATTATTAATGATCTCATCCCTTATTTATTTTTCTAGACTTCCCTTATGAATCTTATTAGCTCTTCTTGCAGCACTTATACAGAATAATGCGGCCCGTGACCATTACAAGGTTACACTCAATTTAGAACCCTTGCATGCAACTTATTATTCGGACTTTTATCTCAATGAAAAAGAAACAACGGTGAACTGGAATCGTACACCAGATCTGGTTCTAGGCCTTCCATGCGTAACTACCTTTTCCAAAACATACAGACAGACAGGTAACCTTATGCTACTTACTATACCTATAAACAACAAACTAAGGATTATTTTAGGGTCATTACATACTAGGAAGAAAAATCACGGGGGCATTAAAGAATAATACTCGGTATTTATTTATGTACCCACGTATCACTTGGTATATCTATGGAAATAGAGTAATACATATGATTCCAAAAAATACTATTTGCGTAACGAGAGAAATACACTGTTACACTGGGAAGCGGGTTGTGTAGTGTAACCTTGATAGTGAGGAGCTGCAACCTTTTGTTTCTTAATATTGGAAATGACCTGAAGAACCTCCAATTGGAATTGAAGCCATTCATTACTATCAAAATTCTCTGTATGCTGGAGCAGACTGTGATAGAAGGACATTTGGGAGTTTGGTTTTTCAGGTTCTGTTTTTTCCAATGCCCTTAAAATCCTCAAATCTACTTCGTCCATTTTCTTATGTTTCCTTCGTGGTTGAGTATTGGAAATAGCTTTTTCCTTTGTTCCAGTTGTTAGGCTTACTTCATGTTCTGTGTTCTCAGGAGGTTGTTGCGAAGTGTCATCGGTTTCATCCTTGTCCTCTCCTTCCATAACGAAACTCTCTGTAGTCTCTGTCTTTCCGTATATTTTTTTTAAGAACTGAAGTTCGTCGTTAAATATGTACTTTCTTTGTTTGCTAGCTTGTGAGCCACTAGTTTTGTTTTCTTTTGCCTTCTTTTCAGCCTTGGCGAAGGCATCACGTAGATGTTTCCATCGTTTCATCACTTCCTTACCTAAAAAAAGAAACAACATTAAGTACCGTCTACATCGAATACGAAAAAAATAAAATAATAATTTTTCCCTATTTAGAGATTAAATATTTTTTTTCGTTTTTTAGATATCTAGCAAGTGGATGTACTTTCACCGATCTTATTCCTTCAGAGTAGGAATCTCGACAGCAAGAGTGATAGTTAGAGATGTTTGTCAAGCACTGTGGAAAGTTATGCAAAGTGAGTGCATACCTCCCATTACAAAAGAAATGTGGGAATCAGTACCAAATGGATTTGAACATGCAGCAAACTTTCCCCATTGCATAGGGGCAGTAGATGGGAAACACATCCGCATCGTGTGTCCAATAGAAAGTGGATCTATGTATTTCAATTATAAAGACTACCATTCAATTGTGCTAATGGGCATTGCAGATAGTAAGTACCGTTTTGTTTTTGTGCATATTGGTAGCTATGGAAAAGACTGTGACTCGTCGGTTTTTAAACAGACTCAGCTGTGGAAATCAATAGAAAGTAGGTCAAAAAATCTACCTGATGAGAAGTGTTTACCAGGCACAGAAAGTCCGAAAGTGCCATATTTTTTTGTCGGTGATGCAGCATTTGGGCTACATAAACATTTGCTAAGGCCTTATGCTGGGACACATTTAACAGTCGAAAAGAGAATCTTCAACTATCGATTATGCCGAGCAAGAAGGTATATAGAATGCGCCTTCGGTATCCTCAGCAACAAATGGAGAATATTCCATCGACCCTTAAATGTCCTACCACAATTTGCTAATGATATCGTTAAGGCCTGCATTATTCTTCATAATTATGTTAGGGATAGAGATGGATACATGATTGAGGATACAACGTCAATTATAGGGCTGGAAGATATTCAAGGAGAGAATACTACAAGAGGGGGCCTCAAAGCAAACAATGTGAGAAATATTTTATGTAAATATTTTGTTTCAAGTGTAGGAAGGGTTTCCTGGCAGATGTCCAAGATATAAGGACATTTTGATCGCCATGACATCGACAACGGATAACTGTCAAATTGGTCGCTTTCTCATTTATTTAATACAAATATTCCAAGAGAAAACTGTTTTTTCTCATAATTTTTATTTTAATGTAAAATACTGTTGTAATACTAGACGTAAGTTACAAGCATAATAAAACTTCTTAAAAAATTTGACATTGTTACTAATTTTCCAATAATGTTTATATATTTACAAATAAAATATTTGTTAATAATAGCCCACCCTGGTTGTCACAATAACAAAAAACCAAATAAATAATTAAATTCATTAACGTCTGCAATGTGAGTAAAAATCCTGTGCCACTACAGAGTGGCACTTCTAGAATCTCAAAATCGAATTTCCTCTAATACGTAGATGTGAAAAAATATAATACTTACCAAAATCATTTCTTTCTTTTTCTTCCAACACATCAAAGTCGCTACGAATTCCCAGGCAAACTTCACGCCAAGCGTTTCTGGTAGCATCTCTGTCCTTGAATATATCAAGGGTTTTATCCCACAAAACAGGCCTTTCCTCAATTAATGAAATTAAAATTTCGTTATCTATCTCTAAAACACTCATTTTTTAAAACAGAACAATAAAATTAATAACTGATGTGCTCTCAAGAAGGTTTAACCACCGAATGACGACGTTTAATTCGCACTGAAAATAGCTTAAAGCGGTAAAAACACAGCTGTGTGTGTAAACGTACATTTGGTCGCGTGCGCCACTACTTGGATGGTGACGGTAAAACTACCGTCGGCTCCAGTGGCAGACGGCAGTCAGCGGTTGCACAGCTACCGCCAACGGCAAATTGACTGCGCGTTTATTTCTCCGCTTCGTGTGTAAGCTCTAATTCACTTCAGTGCGCTACTGTTGGAAAGGCGGCGACGGTCAATTCTCCGCCACGGTAAAATCCGCCGTGTGTGCAACCGGCGTACCGACTAGTACCGAGCACCGGCCATACCGCCATTCAAAGACGCCAACGTTTTTATGTAAAATAATAACATCGAGAACTATATACATACATATTTGTATTTGAGTATTTGTATCGAGGAGGCACGTCGGCAGCTTCCATCTGCAATTTGATTATAATTATTGACAAAATCTGATAAATTATAGTGCAGTGAGTTGTTGTTATTAAAACTTACAATACTTTTTAATTATGAGTGACGCGACGGTCGCAAAAGGTTGAGTGGAGCTCAATACAATAAGCTTGCGGAAGATAAGCGGAAAAGACAACAAAGTGTTTTAGGCAAAACTACTAAATTTGATTATTTTCTGACTAAACCAACAATATCGGCGGTGGTGGAGGAGGAAACTTCGAAGTCTGCAGAATTACAAAAAGAAAATATTGCGGGAACCAGTGCTACTATTTCGGAATCAAACTTGAAAAATTACCATCAAGAAGAAAATGAAGATTATCCGTCGGCTCTAAAAGATGCGCTACTGTCGGTGTCACAATCGCAACCTATATCGGAGCAATCACAAACAGTTGGTGTGGATGGCGATCCAGCTAAATGGAAAATAAATGATGCAACCATTGATTATTTATTGTCAATTGAAATTAATCAGAACCAAGATGAAGATTTCTCTGCGACAAAAACAGTTATAAGCGACAGGTTA
The DNA here is from genome assembly GCA_963583905.1 of Stenurella melanura. NCBI lineage: Eukaryota > Metazoa > Arthropoda > Insecta > Coleoptera > Cerambycidae > Stenurella > Stenurella melanura. Next base: position 76,244,764 of record OY757315.1, read on the forward strand.
CGTTTTCTTAGTAAGGCTGTATTTACGCGAAAACTTTTAAATGGAGAAGAGCAACCACAAAAATATCTTATATATTCTCCATCGAAACAGAGCTTATTTTGCATTCCATGTCGACTTTTCGATGGAACTTCAAAAATTGCTACTGAAGGAGTCAGTGATTGGAGTAATATAAATAAGATAGCAAATCACCATGAAAATTCTCGAGAGCACGTCAAATGTCAAATCGCTCTATTAAACTGTAGAAATAGTTCCAACAGAATAGATTCATCTCTGTGTCAACAAATAGAAAATTAAATGGAATATTGGAAACATGTTTTGCAAAGAATAGTCGCTGTAATTAAAAAGTTGGCATCTAGAGGCCTACCTTTTAGAGTAAGAGAGGAAAAGTTTGGTAGCTTGAAAAATGGAAATTCTATGATGTGTTTAGAACTTATAGCAGATTTTGACCCATTTTTAGCGAAACATATGTCACAGTATGGAAACCCTGGGAGGGGAAAAACATCATATCTATCGTCAACAATTTGCGTAGAAATCATAGAATTAATGGCTACAACAGTTGTAAATAACATTCTGAGCGATATTGAAAAGTCAAAATATTATTCTATTATAGTTGATTCAACGCCGGATATTTTCCATACCGATCAGCTGTAACCAATGCAATAAAAGGGGTAATTATATAAAAAATTACTTGCCATAAAATAACACGATATGTGTAGAAATTTAAGACATTCGTTCCCAGACTATAAAAGTTGAACAAGGCGGCTTAATGTAATATTAGAGGATTGAAAAACAAGATTGTAAAAAGTTTATAATTTCTAACAACAGTTTCATGCTAGATACAAAAGAACTTTTCTTCCACATTATAAAGTATATTGTAGCAGATTTCCTAAATTTGAAATAGTTTATTACCGTTAAGGGCCTTCTATGAACTCATAAAGCTCGGCCTGAGAAAATCCGTTACAATCAACGTCATCGATAAATTGCTTTTTATTAGAAATGTAACAAACACGCGGGAAATTAAACGAGAAGTATATTTAAATTCACCAGGACGCGAATCAAACCATAAATGGGATAAATGATGCCAAAATTCCCCGAATTGTACACTAGATAGGAACGACGAGATGTTTCCCTTTATTTTATGAATATGATGAAAAAGAATTTAAATACAAAAAGGGTTTTTTCATCTCGTCGGAATAATTTAGCTAGCTTAGACATAGAATGGTTTACGTTGTTAAATAATGTTTTAGATTTAGGGTAATATCATTTTGGCCATATTTAATATAGAGGGCGCCATTTGCCAGACGGGTACTAGTTCGGTACCTCATTTTTGCCAGTAGAGGACGCCAAATTAGAAGGCGATTAAGTAATAGATAGGGGCGGTTCGCATTCTATTGGTTAGGATAACCCCAAAGTACCACGCCCTATTTCGCCCAAAAAAACTGACGAAAAGAAGCGGTCAATTTTAGAAAAACACTTTTGGTTCGGCTTTCGAGTATGGTAAACGTGTCCTATTTTCTACGTAGTGGTAACAGGGACGTATCTAAGGGGGGGCCAGAGGGGGCCATGGCCCCCTCTGACAATTACCTTGCCCCCGTGTGGCCCCCCCTGTCGATATCACCATTTGTCCAACTAGTTGACGACTACACACGGGATATTTTATAATATCTAAAGTGTATTCACCGAGCTTTGAGAGTTGTCACGCGCTGTTCACGTGAGCTTAGTTCACCAGAGCCATTCATGTGTAAAATTATTAAAGATACAAGAAGTTCCCTGATCGATTTTAGAACAATTGAATATTAATGAAAATTTAGAATAATGTTCTTCTAAACTTGATAATACACTACCATAAACTTCAAAGGGATTCACTAAACTGTTTATGAGTTATAATAATTAAAAATTTCGAGCAATTGTAAATACACTCTTACACAAATTATATACAACTGAAGTCGAGAAAACCGTTGAAAAATGCAACCAATGAGGTTGCAACACGTCGCGATCACGAGGAAATCACGCATGTTTGTTACTTTCAGCCTTGCGTGAATATACTTTAATTCTGTTCTTTAGTCGATCTTTCTCGAATTGACTCGAATTGAATTCGAATCATAAATTTGAACTAATGATTTCACATTTCACGACGCTGCGACATCGGCACTTTTTATTTACTTTATTGGGATCGGCAAGCGCCGTACTTATAATAAAAACACAACATATAGTAATCACGACTGCAATTTGCAAACCACAAGAAACAAATGACTTTTTGTAGGATTGTAGCTATCATCACAGTGAGGCTTACTGCTTACGGAAAGTTAAAGAATGAGATTCCCTATTCCTGCTATTTAACCCAAAGAGGTATATAACTAGAAGAGACAAGCTATATAAGCCTGACGTATAATCGGCAAACGGCACGGATGTTCTCATCCTTCTCACACATTTCATGTAAAATAGAGGGAGAGGGTACGAGTTGTGCGACAAGGATGAATACACCCGCGTTGTGCTGCCAATGAGCGGCTTATCTCCTCTAGTTATAGACCTCGTTGATTTAACCTGTAACCACCGTCCACCTTATTTTCTAATGTTTAGTAGTTTAGTGCTTCTGTAATATTCACGAGCTACGTTCTACGTTTACGTTTTGGACTAGACTGATGGTAACAGTTATAGTGATTTGATTATTTATTCTAATTATTAATAGTAAATAGTCAGTGTCATTTTGAGATTAGTGTTTATAGTTAGTTGGTTTTGAAAATTGAATTGAATTGCTTTAGTCTGAAGTCTGGTCTGGTTTAATTTTACCAGGTTGGCATATTACGAGTAATTACAATGAGTTTCAAATGTTTCAATACAAAACGAAGTTTATTAGACTATTTTAGCAAAGAAGACAAGAAGGCCGATGACGATGATCAAGGTAAAAATTCAAAAAAAGCTAAAATTACTGCGTCTACTTCTCCCAGTACCAGTATCGGCAGTATCTCCGAAACACTTGATATTCAGGTGGACAGTGACAGTGAAAAAATCAGTGAATGCGACTTAGTTGAAGCATATTTTGACGAGGATGAGTTAAATAAAGTGCACTATGACGGGGACAGTGAAAGCGACCGGGACGAGTTTAACGACGATCAGTATGACATATGTGAAGCGCTAGGGCTACAGCCCGATCATTCGCTTTCGCTGACGAATGAATCAGCTCCGCCTGCGTCTGCGACTGCTAAAAGTGGACCAACAGACATAGCCCAAAGTGTGGTAGACAATCCAGTACAGCCTATTAGGGAAGTTTACCCTAAAACAAAATTTGGTCACGGATCTAGTACAAGCTGGCGTAGTTTCAGGTCGGCATGGTATGGGAAATATAAATGGCTAGAATATAGTGTACTAGAAGATGCCGCATATTGCTTTGCATGTCGATTCTTCACTGTACGGGAAAATCAATCTTCGCAAGGCGTTTTCCTTTCAATCGGTTTTCGTAATTGGAAGCAGGCTGAAACCGCAGGTTAGTAATTTTAATATTGTTCTTTAAACTTATTTATTTTTAATTTTTTTGAGCGTAGATAAAGGCCTGAGAAAACATTCCAACACTGATGCCCATAAAAAATGCGAAGAAAAATGGGCCTTCTTTGCAGCTCAAAAAGAAAATAAAAATCAGGCAGTAAGTACCAAAATAAATGAAGCACATGCTAAATTTGTACAGGAAAATAGAGAATATCTAAAAATCATTATAAAAACGCTAATATTTACGGCTGTACAAGGAATTGCACAGAGAGGAGACGACGAATCTGTGTCTAGCCAAAATAAAGGCAATTTTCGCGAGCTCTTAAATTTCATATCAGAATATAACGAACTTGTCCGAAAAAAATTAGATGGTCCAAGAAATGCCCTTTACACTGCACCTATAATTCAAAACGAATTATTTTCAATTAGTGCACGTTTAATTTTAGAAACAATTAGCGAGGAAATTAAATCTGCAAAATACTTTGCACTAATGTTAGATGAAACTAAAGATGTTTCTAAATTAGAACAGTTGTCTGTCGTTGTAAGATACTACTTTAATGGTACCATTTATGAAAGATTTTTAGGTTTTATATGTGCAGAAAAATTGGACGCTCGATCTCTGTTTTCATATGTTGAAAAAATATTGGCCAGTTGTGATATAGATATGAACAATTGTGTTTGCCAAACCTATGATGGCGCTTCTGTTATGAGCGGGGCTTTAAATGGTGTCCAGGCTTTATTTAAGGAAAGGGTGCCTCAAGCAATTTACGTGCATTGCTTTAACCACAAACTTAATTTAGTAGTAGTGGATGTTTGCAAAAATATTAAAGAGTCTGACAAATTTTTTGGGATTGTTGAAAAATTATATGTTTACTTTTCTGGTTCCAATGTTCATAGTAAGTTTTTAGAAATCCAAAGAGACATTTACAAATCTTCCAAGGCCAAGAAGCCGCTGGAACTTAAAAAAATTTGTTTCACACGATGGGCAAGTCAAGTATTCGCATGTTTAGCTATTGGAAAGACATTAGAAGCTATCTTAGTGACCCTCAATTTTTTTAAACTAGAAGGTGGTGCACGAAGTTGTGAAGCCACAGGCCTTTTAAATCAAATAAACTTTAACTTTATTTTTCAACTGGTTCTATTTACCAACATTTTAAAACTTTTAAAATGTGCAAGTGACTACCTTCAAGACATAGATTGTGATATGATAAATGCACTTGTACTTATTTCTACTACTACCGAAATTTTTAAGAAAATGCGTAACTCTCCCAACCAAGCAGAACATGAGTCTGACCCTGATGACTCATGGACTAATCGATCTCAGTCAGAGTCCTCTAATAAGCTTCTTCAACATCAACACTTTAACCCTAAATACAAATTTAGTAAAAAATCGAAATCAAAATATAATTTGGAAGATGATAATGGAGATTTATATTTTAACAACATCTATGAAAAAAGCTGTACCATTGCTACTTCAAACGAAATTCCATTAGAAATAATTACGTCAAAAAGACCATCAAAAATGCCAAAAAAATATCAATCGTTTTATATAACAGAAGAGCATCACTTTTTGGAAAACAAAAGTAGTAGTAATTTTGATTCTGATGCAATTAGTGATCACCTGCGGATTAATATTTATTTACCCGTAATAGATAGAATTCTGTTAGAATTAAATAAAAGGTTTGGAGAAAACTCCAATATCTTAAAGGGCGTTTCATGTTTAAACCCCAAACAAAATTGCTTCTTAGACCTTGATGTAATGCAAGACTTTGCTCTTCATTACAAAACTGATTTTGAGTCATTAAGACCAGAAATTAAACTCTTGCCAAAAACGATTCAAAATTACCAAAATGAAAACCAAATTAAAATAGATAATGTTTTTCAACTTTTAGAGTTTTTACAGATATATAGAGCTGCTTTTAATGAAATTTTGAAATTAGTAAAAATTGCCGTTACAATCCCCGTTTCAAGCGCATCCTGTGAACGCACATTTTCCTGCCTCAGAATGCTAAAGACATATTTAAGAAATAGAATGGGAAACGAAAAGTTATCTAGTATTGCGGTTATATCAATAGAAAAGTGCATTGCTAAAAAGATTGATATTAATAAAGTTATAGATATATTTGCTCATAATAAAAGGAGAATGAGTTTTAAATAATAGTCCCTCGGTTTTATCACGTATTCCTATGTTTTTTGGTGCGTAGAATCGATTTTTCGAGAGAGTTATGGCGTTATAAACAATTAAATTATTTATAACAAATTACTCGACCACATTTGGGTTTGGCACCCTCCAAAAATCGATTCTACGCACCAAAAAACAGAGGAATACGTGATAAAACCGAGGGGAATATGAAATGGCTACGGGACCCCCCCCTAGCGCCCGGACTATAAAGTATGGTCACGTAATATCATAATTCTTTTTATTAATGACGAAAACATTTTTATTTATTTTATAACTTTTTCGTAGTCTGTATCTTTTTTGTATTTTTTTTATATTCAAATTTTTAAAAGTAATATGTACTTACATGTTTTAATAACAAAAATAAACATTTTATTATAAAAGCCAGTTTTTTATTTTTCCATTTAAAATTTCATTACTTCCAAATACCATACCAATTGGAAAACCTTTGTAATAATTTGCGATTGCCCTCTAGCATGACTCATAAAACATGATTTACTTTATTTCATCTGAGGCCCCCCTCTAAAAATATATGGCCCCAAATTGGCCCCCTCTAATATTGCATCCTAAATACGTGCCTGAGTGGTAATCTTTTTTGTGTCACCGGGTTTATGTATGTATTTAAGTTTTTGGTACTAACTATTAATTTATCGTCATTAGAGTTCAAATTAAACATCACCTCATTCGAATTGTTGCTGGCAACTGGCGTTTTCTGAACGATTTTACAAATTATAGTCTTCAAAATTAATTTAGAGTCATGCTCGTTAATATTATTGTATTTTTGGCCCTTCCGGCAATCAGTTTGTGTTTCCTGATAAACGGTTTTTCCATTAACGAAGTCGTTTTTTTCACTTGAGAATAGGACTATGGTCCAATTGGCCTATTTTCTTATTTGTTTAACTTTAAGTGTATTTTCTTTTGTTCTAATTTAAGTGTTAATTATTGTTATATTTTTCAAACCGATTATTTTCGTGTTTCTTTTGTGTATAAATAGATTAAGTAGGGTTATATTTCCGTGTTTTATTTAATTAATAAAATAGTGGAAACTAGAGTCATCGAAGTTAGATTATCGGGGTGAACCAGCAGGCGTGACAAAGAAAATTGGGGTAAGTTTGAACTATATCTTTTTAAGTGTACACACATATCTCTATGAAAGGGCTATGTATAGACGAGCTTCATGCATTGAGATATAGACGTGGCCCCATGAGCAGAGGGACTGTGAGTATAACCTTAGAGAAAGACCCGCTGGGGATGAATGAGTATTTCTTGGTAGCCGCATATAATATAAAATTGATCTCATTTGAAAGGGGTACATTAATTTTCACAGATATAATCAATTAACATAATAACCCCCAAAGTAGAGTAAACAGAGTAAGTGGGATTATTACAAGTGGCGCAGTCTAAAAGGATTTTGTTAAGAATATCAATTGCACGTTTCAATTAGAGTTAAATTATTGAATCAGGGCATTTTTTAGAATTTTTCAAAATTCATATCAAATAGGAACCTACCCCAAAAGTAAAATAGTACAGTTTTTTGTTGTTGGTTTGTTTTAAATATTCTGGAAAATTAATATTTTGTTTTGCAAAAGTAATAAGTAAATAGCAATTAAAACAATTGTACCTTTGTCTGATTTATTGAGAACCTGCCTTCTCTCTAAGAAATATTTATTGTAGGTTATCGGAAGGGCAGTTCATATTAAGTTTGCATACCAAGGAATATTTGAAATCAAACGAGGGTTATTGACACTGTTACCACCTACCGAGAAAGTGTATTTCACAATAGACAATTCATGGAGTTATATAGTTATAGTTATGATAAGTTGTTGGTTCGAGGTGTATGACTATCGTATTAAAACAGGTAATAAGAAAATGATTAATTAGGTAGCGTATTGGTTTAGGATTTATAGCAATAAAAGATTAAAGTGCCACGTGTTAATTACCTATTAAGATAAGAGGTTATTATTCAGCCCGTCCAGAAAGGTCTGTATTGTTAGTCACGTACCAGATAGAAAAATTGAATAACTATAGCAAAGAGTAATTAAATAAAATCGGTAGATAATTGAAAGAATTCGGACAGCAGGATGTAGGCTCCGTTTAATAGTAAAATGAGTTTGGGTACCTAGTCCAGGTAATCAACCCTAAAGGACCATGTTATGCAATCTAGAACTTGTAAATACCTTGTAAATAGGTAAAAGTTGGAGTAAAACCGTTATAAAATTAGAATTGCAAGTTGGAAAGTTATTGATTGGATTTTTTTTAAGTTTGATAATATAATTAATGATCGATTAGAAGATGAATATAAAAGCCGAAGAAAAAAATGTATTATGTTGTTAACATACCACTAAGAGATACGTTAATTTTGTCAGGAATAACTATGTTCGTTGAAATTACGAGAATATTGACTGGTAAATTTGTATTTTTGGAAATCATGTTTCAAGGAAAAGTAAAACACCTAAAATTTCTGTCATTTACGTATCATATTTCATAAATCTCTTCAAGATATGAAGTTAGGGTAACTTATTTCAATTAGTTTGTTGGTGTCTCATTTCAAGGTAGTAGCAATTACATATTTTTGTAAAATTTAGAGCAAGTAATAACTAATTAATAGAATAAAATACTAAAATGCTATCCAGAAAACAAACTAGAGTATTTAATTGTGAGATAATTTACCGCCGAAAATTGTAAAAGTACATTTTGGACAAGTTACTTAGTTCAATTTTTTTTTTTCTTCCGGAATGACGAAAGTAATACATTTGTAATAAAGGCTATGTACGGTATGTTCGAAGATAATAATGCAAGTTCTAGGCTGTATAGCACGATTGGTTAGACACAATTTTTGTTTTGTTCTGTATAAAATATATAGAAAGTGAAAAGCATAAGATTTTAATCGATTGGATTAATATGAATAACAATAAAAGTTGCCGAAAATCGACATAGTATGGAAGCAATAGGACATTTAAAGTTAGTTTCAGACATTACACAGGGTTAAGTAGAAAGGTTTGCCGAGGGTACTAGAGTCTCCCAATTTTGCGATAGAACTTAATGTTTTCAGGTTGATTAGAGCGCACGCACATAACGTTGATTCTGATAAGCTAAGAGCAGGAAAACTAGCCGTGGCTTTTATTTAGATGATAGAGAAATGTAGAATAGACAGAAAAGTGGAAACGAACTATCTATCTGTTCTAAAGTGGCTATAATTCGTTGAAATGATGTAGCAAGATGATTTTCAATTTTTTTTTTAACGTGTACAACTTTTTCTCTGGTCCCACGTTCAAGACAAGATATAGTTCTTAAATAGTTAATTGGCCTGTTTTTCAAGTGTGCAGTTGGTTACATAACGGATCAATGACTTATCGATAAATAATGAGGATATGGTTTTTTTTTCCATAGAACTTTGATTAAAGGATTCCTTCATCATTTTTGTTGTTGTGCTGTACCATGCCCAAAATGTGTCATGTAAAGTTTTATTTTGTATTTGGGTAATAGAATTTGTTAAGTTAGCATAGATAGTAAAGTCTGTTTTCACGTTTAAAGTAGGATGACGGTTTTAGTATCGGAGATTATCCTAAATTAAATTGCATCAACGATTTGAATTTTACGAGTTAAAATTTCTTAAGATTAACAATTTCATTGAAGTTAATTATTGTGTATACAGTTAGTTTTCGATAGAACCCAGCTGCACCGAAAACCAGATTAGCCATGGCGATTTCTTTTGTTTTTTCTTCCCTCTAACTTTGATAGAATGACCACAGAGAAGAATATCACTCCGCTATCTTTGTTAATGAAAAATTAAGTTTACAGGAGCGTACGAAAGACAATAATTGTTTTATTTTTGAGAAATTAGTCCTGAGAAGGGTAGATATAGATTTGGCACGGGTGATTTTGTTTTGGAATTGATCAAAGTGACTTAAAGTCGAATATTCGCGTACGTTGGGTTTATTTTTTTTTACTGCCCAACGGCTAAGGAATAGGAATTAACTAGTAAGGCACTCCACGCAATCTTACGAGAGCGAAATTAGAAGTTTAGTAGAAATTATCAAAATTCTGTTTAATAAGCAGTATTTTTTTTTGCGTGGGTTTTGTTTGTTGCTTTGTAAAAAGCGGGTCACTAGATACTTCATGTTAGCTATCCCAAAGATATATTGTTATAGTATCAGGGATCGTGGCCACATAACACCTATGAGCGGTTTAGTTTAGTTCGCGGAAAATAAGAGAGGGGGAGAACATTGCCTGTTCAAGGAAAATAGTTTACCCAGAACCAACAATTGATCTCGTAATATTGGTAGAGAAACGAAATTTTCTATCTTAAGTCAACGGTATGCCCCAGGTTAACAAGTTCTAAAGAAATATGCCTGGAATGGCGGAAGATGCGCACTTCCGGTATTCAGGATAGGCAATTACGAGGACGTGTAGAGGGAACTGTATAGGCATACACATGTGTATATAAGTATGTAGGCAGGGGTGTATGTAAGCAAGTATGTACGTGTAGCATGTAGGTAGGTGTATATGGTAGTACGTGGGCCCATATAGGTATGTAAGTACATGAGTGCAGGTATACAGGTAATCAGGTGTGAATAGGGGAAAAGTACGTATGTGGGTATACACATAGGTGTATGAATATATGGTTATCTTGTCGGTTTAGTTTAAGGAAGCAATAAATAAAAACGTTCGTAGAGAACTTATATTTTCAAGAGATAGATGCCGCCGAAGTTTATAGTTGTTGGAAAAAGAGAAGGGAGCATGCTGCGCATTGTAGATAGGAGACAGAAAAGGAACACGAGATGTCGGTTCGGACAGGAGAGACAATTTATTTGGCAATTGTCTTAATTAGCATATTGTCGTATCAATGTAAGCTTTGTGAACTCACCACAGAGATGGAATCCGACAAAGACGAACCTGGTAAACTGGTATATGATGAAAAAATCAACTGTAACGACTATTTATTAGTTGAATTTTTAACAAAAAAAAGAAGTCTACTTATATCGGCAGAGTAGAGCAAATGTGTAGTAATGAGGAATATGTAGTTAAATTTCTACGAAAATACAAAAATGGTTTTCATTTTCCTGATTTAGAAGATGTTTCCACTATTTCCAGAGAAAATGTGGTTTCAAAACTACCCAAACCTACTAATGCAGCAGGAACTTCCAGAATGTCTGTTATTTTGAAGTTTAGTGTCCATTTTTTCGGATATAATATTCAATAAAAATATATATTAGATTTTAAGAACCAAATTATTATATTTTACTTTATAATAAAACTTGTAACTTACTTGTTCTTTTAATTTTGATGCCTCGTTCGAACCTGCCCCATGCCTGTCCGAATCTACCTCACCATGGGGCAGATCCGGACAAATGTACAGTTTCAGGAAAAAGTGAATACTAAACAAACTATTACATGTTTTGCCATTAAATCCTTGTGAAAATATTATAAACATATCTAACTAAACGGTAAGCTTTTGTTTACTTCTTAATATTTATTGCACTCTGAATTACAAGTATTTTTAAAAATGTGTCCGAACCTGCCCCACCTTCCCCTAATCACAATAAACATCTTTATATTAGATAATTTGTATAGGCGTTTAATTGTATTTACAACGAAGTTTAAAATATTAAAAAAGACGGTGTGACGTTATTAAATGCCTTTAATTTTTTGTTGCAGGCACACGTCTGTTCAACTTCTACAATATCCGAAATGTGAGCACAATAGAAGTAAAACATACCGCTGCTCTATGTTAAAAATGAGCGATATTCGAGAGTTTCATCGTAATTTCTACCCAACCCATCATAAAATCAAACCAAATATCTACATTTTAAAATTCATCATAATCGATAAAACAAAAATGGACAGAGCAGTAAAAAAACTTTCATCTGGAAAGAGTGTGGCTACCAGGTACTTTGTTAAAACCAAAGGTACCAATGATTTCAAAGTTCAAGTGTGTCAAAAAGCGTTCCTGGATATACTATATGTTTCTACGGACAGAGTCCAAAGATTTACACATATTTTTTTAAATACTGGAATGTTACCTCGAGAGAAACGTGGAGGCGCTAAATCGAAACCAATTTATATTAAAAGGATGTATGGGATGTGTGATATTGTATCTGTGTGAGTGTATATGGTTAGGTATATGTATAAATATAAGCATTATAAATAAATAAATAATTATTATTAGGAGTTCAGATCATGTTAATACTATGCAAAATGTAAATTGTAATGGAATTATTCCGTAAATAAATAAATAAATAAAAATAAATGAAAAACACTGTCAAAAAATTCATTGAAAAACTCAAATGTTCTGAAGTTCATTATTGCAGGGGAAAAACTGCTCGCCAGTATGTACTGTATAATCTCTCTTTCAGAAAGCTGATGAATATGTACAACAGAGAAGTCTCTGAGTTGTTGAAAGTTAAGAAGACTTTCTTTAGGAACATTCTTTGCTCGGAGTATAACATTGGGTTCGGAGTGCCCGCTACTGATGTATGCTCACGCTGCAGTGAATTATCAGAAAAAATAAAGCGAGAAAAGGACAGTGACGAACGAACGAAACCTCTGATTCAAAAAAGGGTGCACAAACTGAAAAGCAAGACTTTGTCCAATAAGTTGCGTGAAGAAGATCCAGAAATGGCTACATTCTCATTTGACTGCCAGAAAAATTTAGTTAACCCTAAAGGGCAGGATCAAATTGCCTATTAGACCCGCCAACTGTATACTTACAACTTCATAATAGTACAGGGTACATTGCATGCAAAACTGTCTAGAGAAAACATCTTCATTTATACCTGGATGGAACATGAGTACTACAAGGGATCAAATGAGATAACATCTGCAGTTTTTCATCTTTTATCATCAATTGACTTGTCTGTCTATAATAAAATAAGACAGTGCGGATGGATGAGGAGGGCAGAACCGCAACTCAATAATGATTGGTATGTGTATATATTTTTTGGACAAGGTTGCACCTGCCAATCTCAAATTAATTGAGTTAGTATTTCCTACGAGGGGACACTCAATTCTACCCTCTGATCGTGTATTTGAAGCAATAGAAAAAAAACTTCGGAAAATGTCAGTAATAACCAATCCAGAACGTATTGTATTGTTCTGATTTGTTCAGAGAACATGGCACTGTAACGAAATTGCAATATTCCTGAACGAAAAACTGGAAAGGCATGACCAAAGCGTATCTAAAAAGCGTCCAATCATGGTACTTCAAGTTCTCTTCAGCAAAGAGATTCTTCATTGAGAAGAAAAGTGGAGAGTATAATATTGTCACTGTTAGGGGTGAACAAAATTACATGGTGGACATGGGTGAATCTAGATCTCTGTTTAAACGAAGAAAGTGATCTAGTCAGATGAAAGGTTTACAGGTGGAAAAAGGGATAACAATAAATCCCAAGAAACTGACTGATGTTAAGCTTTTAGTTGCCCACTTTGGCCAAAATTGATTTCATGATGAAGAACTAACTTTTTCAACACTTCATCCAAGAGCAAGAAGGAAATCCTGCTGTGAATGATAATAATGAGGAGTCTGGTGAGCAGTTCTGTGAGGGGACAAGAAGAATTTGAAACCTTAAAAATGTAATATATTTTTTAATAAACTTCAGTGTTCATATTCTTTTTATTGTTACAATAAAGATTTGTCTTTCCAAAAGTGGCTGTAGGTATTGTTTTAGTATCATTCCGAAATTCGACTTCGAAATAAATTCGGAGACAATTCCACCGCCTCATTTTCCTTTTACTGTAAGAAATATTATTGACGAAGATGGTGATGTATTGCAGTTCTTCGAAACAGGTTTTACCACAGATATAACTAGGTATGCTGAAAATTATTTACGTCAAAAGCCACAGAACCATTCAGCTCATATTTGGCAAGTGTTTACTTCGGATGGAATAAGAGTATTTTTGGCTTTAGTAATTATGCAAAGTGTAATAAAGAGACCTGATATGTAACAATATTGTCAAAAAAATCCTATGTTGTCGACGCCATTTTTTCCACAAACTATGTCTTGTAGACGATTCCATCAAATAAAACAATTTCTGCACTTTACAAATAATGAGGTTTATAACCCTGAAAGTCACCCTAACCCAAAACTAAATAAGATTTGGCCTGTGTACGAGAAACTTGTCAACAACTTCCGCAATTTTTGTCTGCCAGAAAAAAAACATACAACTAATGAAAGTCTTCTTCTGTACAAGGGACGTTTGGGACGGATTCAGTATATTGAAACATTCTTTATAGGATTTTGCAAACAGCAGAAAAAATAACTATCTATAACTAAAAGAAAAACTTCGTGTAGAAATATTAATGAAATCTTTGCATTAATTAATTAATGCAAAGATTTCATTAATATTTCTACACGAAGTTTTTCTTTTAGTTATAGATAGTTATTTTTTCTGCTGTTTGCAAAATCCTATAAAGAATGTTTCAATACAATTATAAGCAAACAAATAATAATTCATTTTTTAAACATTAAGGATTCAGTATATTCCCCTAAAAAGAGCTCGTTTTGGAATAAAAACATATTTACTTTGTGAGTCAAAAAGCGGATATATATATATATATGGAACTTTTTTATTTATACTGGACACAGTACTCTACTAGATCCAGATTTTAGTAATCTTCTTATTTCGATGCAAGTAATTATGACTCTAAAAAAGCCACTTCTTCGAAAAGGATATTGTTTGACAATCGATAATTATTATAACTCTCCACAGTTAGCCGATTTACTTATTTCTCATAAAACTGATGTTTACAGAATAATGAAAGTTACAAGAAAAGAAGTACTAAAACAAAAACTGAACAAAGGGGAGATAATAGGATACCAAAGAAGAAAAGTTTCTGTGATCAAATGGAAGGATAAAAAAGATGTCTGTTTACTCTTAACTCTTCATACTTTGAAGATGGTTGATGTCCGAAAGCTGGATAAAATAATATCAAAGCCGCAAGTTGTTGTAGACTATAATGATACAATGGCAGGAGTAGATCGTGTCGATCAACACTTAGTGGACTATTCGCTTCCAAGAAAAAGGGGAAAAAAATACTACAAAAAAACTGTTTTTTCATCTTTTAGATTTAGCATTATGGAATTAATCTGTTCTTTATAAAAAAAAAACAGGCGGAACCAAAGAGGCCTTGAAATATAGGTTAGAAACAATTTGACTTACGATAGAAAAATATCACCATACTGATTTTTCCGCAAAACCTGGCCCTTTTTTTCTTAACATATTCACTCGCATTTCTATACTCACTCTACTAGCTATTAATTATAGGCTTTATATTTTGTTATGTTACAAACCACATAGATATTAGGATAGATACTTAGTATAATAAAATAAGATACTTACTACAGCAATTCCTTTTGTTACTATTGTTATATTAATGAAACATACTCTTACGAGAATGTAAATACTGCTTGACACAATACGAGGTCTCCTCAGGTGTCGTTTTTTTTCATTGTAAACTAGGTTAAGACTCTTTGTTTTGTTAATCTTGTTGCAGTAATAAATAAATAAAAAAATAAATAAATAAATAAAAATAAGGCTAACTGAACGGCACTTCCCGGAATACATACCAGCAACTGAAAAGAAGACAAACCCTACCCGCCAATGTGTAACGTGTAGTAGTATTTGTGATGCTCGTGGTAAGAAAATTAGAAGCGAAAGCAGATACTATTGCCCAAACTGTACCGTACCTCTTTGTGTAGTTCCCTGTTTCAGAATTTACCACACTAAACACAGTGTAATATAACCAGTTGTTACTAATAACATGTAGTAAACTTCATACTGTTTTTTGTAGGGGGTGAAGGAACATTGGTTTGTTTACCTTTTATTTTTTTGCAAAAATAAATGATTCTATTCAAATTTAAGTTTATATTATTATTTTATATACCTTATAGAACAATAAACAGCAAAAAAAAATAATATGCTTTTTTGTAGACAAATTTTGGAATAAAACCTGAGTGTTAAGCGGTTAATCCACATTTATATCTGTAATTATTGAAAATTGGGCGGAAATATTTATATATTTCAAAAAATGAAACTTTCTCCATACAGAGCAACAGCAAGACCCTGCGAATCAATACTTTTAGTAGTATATATGAATAAGAATATTATCGGTTTTTGCATTTTCTACAAAATCAGCTGACATGGATAAGGTGAGTTTTGGAATGGACCTTCTCAACTATTATACCATCTCTAGGAGTAATGACATATCTAGTAGCCAAACGAGGCATTCATTCTCTCGGGATTATCAGGAGAGACAATTTCCAGTTGTCCATTACCTTTAGACAAAATTATAAGCATTTGCCATTTGAAATTATAAACTTGGGGTGGCTGGTGTTGAGGGGATGAATTTTGGATCACACATTTTCTTGTTAGAATGTGTCCCCCTTGACATTCAAGAAAATTCCGTTTACTGCAAAAAAAATCTTTAATGGTTCTCGAGTTATTAAGGGTGGCTCGTTTTCAAAAAATCACCCGATATACAGAGGCCACTATTCATTGTGCACTCAGGCGTGTGTGGGCGCATTACGCCGGCTACACTAGATGAAATAAATTATTATATTTATCTGGCGAAATGAAGGAATACTGTAAACAAAACGGTGAAACATGGCATCTTCCTGTACCTTATACCCCGCAACAAAAGGATTGACGGAGCGAATGAACTGGACCTTGACTGAAAATGCTTCTGAGGCGAGGTTGTTTTAACAGCTACGTATTTGATAAATAGGTCACCAACAAAAGCAGTCTTCACTTCACAATACGAGATATTTACAATTTATACAGTAGAGTTATACACTGGACAATGTGTCTAGTCCGATATTATCAACAAATGATAGAGGCCAGTCATTATCATTAGACCCTTAATATACAAACTTTCTTGCTAGAAAATGTACTCAGATTATATATAGCTATATGCCGAAGGAAGCTGCTGTATCTCTGTGTTGCATCAGTTTGTAATCTAGTAAATAAAGTTGTTTTTAAGAACTAAGCTCTGCTGATCAATCGTATAACTGGTGCTGAGACCAGGATAGCGCAACAAGAAGAAATTGAGGCAACAAACAAGTGCTGGTGAATTTCAATTCTTTATGTGCTATTACTGGCTTACATTCCTTCAGTGAGCACCTTTGAAGAATCCCCGTCCAACGAAGTGCAGACCTTCGTTGGACGACTTCTTCAGTGAGTGCGAGAAAATAAGAACATCACCACGACACAGAAGACTCAGGGTTTGGCAATGCTATTTCCTATCATCTGCCCGTAAGTAGATCACCTTATCATATTTAATTTAAATATGAGCATCGTGACTATTGATATTACCTATCAAAAGTGAAAATTTAAATGTCAAAAGACAAATTTTCACAGTATAAAATACGTAAATAATTAAAAACGATTGACGAAAGTATTCGATCAACTTCAACTCGTACTTCAAATCTAGAACTATTAAACGGCATAATTTTGGAAAATTCTACCGAAATCACATTAGAAAGTAACATTGAAAATATGGCTACAATCTCTACTAGTGATATCTCACAATCACTAAAAACCCAACATTTGACCATGATGACAATTTACTACTATTACTAAAGTAGAAAAACATATTTGTATGCTAAATAAATTCGCTTTAACACTATTCCAACAAATCTTAATTAACGAGAAAATACTAGAAAAAATTAAAACTTTAACTGCATCTAATATCTATTCAGAGGACACAAATGACTGGCCACAGTAAAATCCCGTTAATAAAAATTATGTGGACCAGAGAAATCAAAATTAATTAACATCAGATTAAGGCAAATTATACAAAATTCGAATGTGTCCATTACTCATTTTTACCAAAGAAACTTTTGAAGCTACAAATGCACTAACACAATATTATTAAATTCACATTAAAGACGAAAATACTAGAACATAAAACTCAGGAAGCAAAAATACAAGCTTTAGAACAATTTGAGGCAGGTATTCGAGAACTCTATCGTTCAATGCGATCACATTCATCAGCAGTTATCTCGAAAATGCCCTATTAAAATGTCAACCATAAACAAACCTTTATTAGACAGCTTTATTTTTCTAGCAATCTAGAATCGGTGCAGGTACGCGTATGCATATTAACAATGCCCCGCGTATTAATCAACCTCAACATTTCCGTACCATAGCCCAACTTCCACGATTAAATTATAATGCAAATCGATCACAGCAATTTAATAATCCTTTCAATGCCTCGAAGTCAGCATTTAGTGACATTAACAAACCAATCCCGCAAAGAAATACTTTCCCGGCGAATAGGCAAGTATTTGGACCTCTCCAGATTACTCAAATTTTAAAACCAAATCCGCAAAACTTCTATAAATCTACACCAATTTCAATTTAATCCAGCTTAAAACGACCATCAAAATTTTTTTAACCCTTCTCGAAGCCAACATTCATTTCGCGAGAATTACATAAAGTAGAAACAGATAATTACTGAAACCCAATTGTTCAGATACCCCAGAATACAAAAATCAAAATTTTCAAACGCTAGCCTTAAACCCATCATTTACTTTAATAATATAAATTGTGGCACGAAACTTCCATTTTACTATTTACCCGACAAATATCCAAAGGTTCTAATTGATACTGATTATATTATCAACCCCAACAAAGTTAAAAATTTTAAACGGTATTCTTTTCAAGAACAATTTCGGATAACAGGTTTACATAAGACCATCCATTCTGATCAGAATTTAAATTTGAAATTACTGGAAGAACTAGGAATAATAATATAAAAATACACATAACACACTGGCATAAACGATTTGATGTATTAATAGGCTCAAAAGACCTAAATAAATTAAATACAAGTATTAATTACAGAGACAGGACTCAAGTTTACGACACTTTAATTACATGTCTATCTTGAGTATAATGACATGCAATTAAATTTCAATTCTATAATCACTAATGAGATACTCGTGCCCACAAGCAGAGAGCATGGTGAAATTTACATACCAGAAACAAAACTTGAAAATGGAATTATTATTCCCGAGTACTTCGCAAATACTCAAAATGCCTTTGCAAAAATTCCATTAGAAAATTCAAAAGAACTCGAAATATACTTCAAGAAAAGAATTCAAGTTTTATCAGTAAATTAGTTTGGAACAAATAATACCTGTTAACGAAACTCAAAAATTAAAATTTGCAGAAATTATTAGAAGAAATCATGTAAACGAAGAAAAACAAAAAAGTATTAATCTGTTATAAATTCCGAGATTGATTTTACGATGAAAATTGCAATTTAACTTTTACTAATCAAGTCGAACACAACATACGAACCATAGATAACGAACCATATCAGACTGGAAATCTAAATCTTTTAGTAGACGATTGTTACAATACTCTCGCTATATGAGTTACGAATTCTCGGTATGCAACGTAAGACCCACCCTTGGTATGAACCAAGGGTGGTGTTCTCTGACAGTTGTGTTGTATACAAATAGCTTAGACTTGAATATTTCTATTTTGTATTTGTTGATTTGCCGATGACACCTCTGCTGTCATTTCTGCCAAAACTATTGATGCCCTCAGCAGAAATGCCACGAAATGTGTGGAAGAAATATCTAATTGGTGTAATAGGAATGGACTGGTACTAAACCAACAAAAAACTGATCTCCTATTCTTCACACCACTTGGTGTAAAAACAGACTTAAGCATACTAGTCAAATCCACTGGCAATTCTATTTGCCAAAATGATTGTGTAAAGTTTTTAGGCATCCACATGGAAAAAAATCTTTCTTGGCAAAAACATACGGAATGTATAATAAAAAATTTAGCTAGTAAAAATTTCGCAATTTTACAAATTAGAGATTCAGTTAACATAAACACACTGAAAACATATTATTATGGTTGTATAAATTCGGTACTTTCTTATGGACTACTCTGCTGGGGTAATTGTTCAGGAATGCAAAAAGTCTTTACAATGCAGAAGAGAATTATTCGATGTATGTTTAAGCTTGATTACACCACATCATGTAGACCTTATTTTAGGCAGCATGGTATACTCACCATTTTCAGTATGTATATTTTACAGTCGGTGTACTTTGTCAGGAAAAATATAAATAAATTGCCAAAATGTAATGAAGTCAACAAGTATACCACTCGAAGTGCAAATAATCTTTATGTCCCAGCACATAGATTAACACAAGTAAATAAAGGACCCTTTATCACATCAGTTAAATTATACAATTGCTTGCCTCAGAAATTTAAAGATATAAATAGCTTAGATTCTTTTAAATGCTCTGTTAGACAATTCCTTATAAACCAATGTTTTTACTCACAAAATGAATTTTACAACTTCTGTGATAATGTTTAGAATTGAACAGTGGATTGTTATGTGTATATTTTAGTTATGTGTATATTTTAATTGTTATGTGTATATTTTAATTGTTATGTGTATATTTTAATTGTTATAAGAGTTTATTTGACATATATTATATTATATATCTGACTTGACTATGTAAATATTCTTACATTTATGTATAATGTATAACCACTAGGTATTATTATTCAGACATAAATAGTAGGTATCCACCTACTATTATACATCCTTACTTAAATTTAATAATAGACACCATCTGACTTGTCCAATACTTGTACTAAGCAGGTCTAAAGGAAATAAAGTTATATTATTATTATTATTATTATTATTATTAAGTTAACTCTCAGTTAATGAAAATATATTTTGAATTCGACTCTTTTTTGATACACTAGTTTTAAGATTGATGACCTGCACGCGATTCTATGGCGTGCATCGGATAGCTGTTTACCACAGATCGACTCCGATCACTTCAAGTTTGTGCAGGAATCCGATTAATCATAAAGTCTATTAATTGTCTTAATAGTCTAAGAAGTAATTCTCAAGTGATACTTTACAAGATCTGATTAGAAGTGCGCCACTAAACCAGTTCTTGCAGATAATAGCGAGAAAGAGAACGATTTTTCTTCTGATGACTATCCTCGATCCGGATTATACGGATTCAATAGAAGAAAAAATGCTAATAGAGGAGGAAAACGATGTTAGTGATGATCAGGAATCGGATTCCGAAGATACGCATCCAGAAATTGAAATCTTCAAATTATGTAAAGGAACATCTCCAAAAACATTTGTAGAATACGAGTTTCGTGAAAATAGTGGTCCAACGTATAACTTTTCAACAGCTTCATCTTACGAAATCTTTGAAGAAACTTTTGGCCTGGATAATTTGGAATTTATAGTAGGATAATCGAATCTATATGCTCAACAAAATGGAAGATCGTTGGAGTTGACTTTGGATGAACTGAAGGCTTTTTTAGGTGTACTCGTAATAATGGGTTTTCACACTTTACCAAGCCCAAAACAATACTGGTCTACTGATAAAAACTTTCACGTTTCTAGGGTTGCTAATATTATGACCCAAAAGAGATTTCTTCAAATTCTGTGAAACATTCATTTGAATGATAATAACAAAATGCCCAAAAGAGAAGAACGTGGTTTTGATAAACTTTATAAACTCAGACCACTCATTGAGACTAAACAAAAAATTTAAGCGTTTACACCTTCCCTGTAAGCATATGTCCGTGGACGAGAGTATGGTTGGTTTCAAGGGTAGATGTTCAATGAAGCAATATATGCCCATGAAACCAACCAAACGTGGTTTTAAAATTTGGGTTTTAGCTTGTTCCTCTCTGGGTTATATGCTTTCATTTCAAATTTATCAAGGTAAAGAGGAAAACACTGAGAGTACCTACTTTAGGTGAAAGAGTTGTTTTACAACTTTCTCAGCCTTTCTGGGGAAAAGGTTACCGTAAAACTCTACAACTTTGAACGGCTACCTAACTTTGAACAAAATCCTGATTTTGTTAATATAATTTTTTTGATAGAATTCTGTACCTATTTTAATAATTTCGGTACACGCCACTGAAGATCTGTATCTTAGGTATAAGTTGGCACCATTGCTGTTGAGATCACACAACGCAACTTCGGGCCAGTTCGTAAATGTCAACACGTGGTTAAACCGTGTTTTTCATGTAACAGAAAACTTTTATTTGTATTTGTGTGTATTTTATCTAAATTTACATAACAACCACCCTTATCGGTAAGTAATTTAATGCTTATTAATATATAATATGCAGTTGGAGTTAATTTTAAACAGTTTTTTTGTTATCATTTTCTTTCCGTCACTATGCGATTATCAGCTTAGGTACCTACAACTTTGAACGTGTTCAAAGATGGGACCGCGTTCAAAGTAGTGGCTAATTTATTATATTTCTTTTAAAATATCAACTTCATTTTCTTCCAGATATGAATTCCAGACGTAAATATAACTCAAACTACAAAAGATACTCAGAAGAGATGCTAAATAAGGCCCTTCAAGATATCCGAACTCGTAAACTATCATTACGACAGGCTTCAAAGAAATATAAAATATGCCTAGGGACTCTCAGTAACAAATTAAATAGAAAACACATGTCGCAAGTAGGACACCCTAACTCGTTTACATCTGTGGAAGAAAAGGCATTTGTACAACATATTCTAAAAGTAGCGGAATGGGGGTTTCCCTTTGATATTACAGACATAAGAATCATGGCCAAAAATTACTTGTCTGGTAGAGGCCGTGTTATTAAAGAATTTAAAAATAATTTGCCTAGCTCAAAATGGGTTAAAGGTTTTATAAAAAGACATCATATTTTACGCGAAAGAAAATGTCAAAATATAAAAAAATCACGTGCCTCTGTGTCCTCCACTGTGATTGAAGAATACTTTAAAAATCTAAAAGAAACTGTAGAAGGGGTACCGCCAAGTAACTTCTATAATTATGACGAAACTAACCTTTCCGATGATCCCGGAACCAAAAAATGTGTGTTTAAGAGAGGTGTGAAATATCCAGAACGAGTAAGGGATAATACGAAGACCGCAATATCTATCATGTTTTGCGGATCGGCATCTGGAAAAATGATGCCAGCATATGTGGTATATAAAAGTGAAAATATCTGGTCAACTTGGACTGAGGGAGGACCTCCATTGACAAGGTATAATAGAACAAAGTCATGTTGGTTCGATAGTGTTACCTTTACGGATTGGTTTGAGAGAGTATTTGTTGCTAATGTGAAAAATTTACCTGGCCCGAAAGTAATTTTGGGTGATAATTTATCAAGCCATTTTAACGAAAAGGTATTGCAATTATGCGAGGACAATGACATAAGATTTGTCTGCTTGCCTGCAAATACCACACATATAATACAGCCACTGGATGTGGCTTATTATGGACCATTAAAACGAGCCTGGAGAAAAATTCTGGATAATTATAAGATTCAGTGCAATAAAAAATCTCAAACTCTATCAAAAGATCAATTTCCACGATTACTGACAAAATTATATGCTTCAATATATCCAAATGAAGAAGAACAATCCAAAAATATTGTTTCAGGATTTGTAAAAACTGGTCTATACCCCTTTAACCCAAAGAAGGTTTTAGAAAGGCTTCCTGACTATAACAAAATGAATGAAGATGACCAAAATGTAAATCAGGTTCAAACAGGAGTATCGGACGCAGTTGAAAAACTTTTAAAGGAAATGAGAGGAGTTGATACATTGGTCAAAAAAGGAAGAAAGAAAAAAATTCAAGTACCAGCAGGGAAGAGTATAAGCATAGAAGATTTACAATACCAAACACCAGATGAAGATAACTCGAGGCAGCCAGAAAAAAGAAGAAAGAACAGCAGGAAAGAAGTTGCAGAAGATAATGTGGAAGCTTCAGATGATGAAGATAATTTTCCTCCACTAAATGAAGAACAATCTGATGCAAGTGAAGATATAGATGAGGATAATGACTTTGAAAATATCTCTGACCATGATTTGGTAGAAGATAGTCAAAATGATGACCTACCAATCAATCCACAAATTGAGAAATATTATGTTATCGAGTTTCGTATAAAACAACACGTACGTCATTATATTGGTAAAGTAGTGGATGTGATAGATAATGATAACGTATTTGTTAAATTTTTAAGAATGTCTAAAAAAACGGCAAATAAATTCACTTGGCCTACAATTGAGGACGAAGGCATCATACGCGTTAATGAACTTATAAAACCTTTAACAGATCCGATTTTGGACAGACGTGATGTCTTTGTCTTTAAGTCCAATGAAATAAAGTCATTTCTCACCTCTCTGAGTTAGCTGTGGATGCTTACCTAAAAATAGTTAAAATTTCGTAAAGGAATAATATTTAAGTAAAACCAATTTATTTCCTTTATTTTGGGAATGCTAGATAATTTTTATTTTCCTTCTTTATTTACAATTATTAGAAAATAAGTTTAACTCTCCACCAGAATGTAGATGTTCAGGATACTATTTATTTTGATGCATTATTTATACGGTTTATTGTTCCTGTGTTTTGTGTATTTTAACCTATAAAAGTTGTTTATTGTTTATAAATATTTATAACCACTCTATTTGTTTATTTTAATATTTTAATGTATTTGTTCGTTTTTCAATAAAAAATATCTTAGTTATTATGAATTAAAGGTAAAAAACCTAAAACCCATATATTTTATGCTTTTTGTCAAAAAGGAAACGGATTTTATTCGATTTCTTTATTCAGGACGTTTATATATATTATAAAGGTGTTCAATCTTGTAATTAAGCATATACAACTTTAAAAAATAATACAAACAAGGGGTCGTTCAAAGTTGGGAAAATATGTCCCCAACTTTGAACACCCATATTTTATTTTTTTTTTATTATGAAAAAAATGCTGAACCTAAAATCACTATGCTGAATTGCAAGTCCCAGATGTGACGCATGATATAGTATTTTTGGTTTTGCTCTTAAAAAATGTACGAAGGAAATACCGGACATTAAGTCAAAAAAGTGTTCAAAGTTGTAGGGTTTTACGGTATTGCTTATATTTTGATAACTTTTTTCCAACTTTCAACCTACTGCGTACCCTGTTGCAAAAAAACACTTCTGCTTGTGAAACTTTCCGTACAAAACGGAAACATTACCATAAATCTCTTCTAAAAGATGACAAAGAAATGAAAATTACTGGTGACTACGATTTTGCCCAAGCTAATGATTATTCAGTGATAAAATGGAGGGATAGAGTAAAAAAATGTGTAATCGTTTTATTACTTCCATGCATAATCCAAGTCAAACCACAACTGTAAAAAGAACGAATAAAGTTGGTGTTCGTGAAGAAGCAGTCTGGGATCGACCAGTTATGATCAAATGATCACAATGTTTTGAACACCATGTAAAACAGTAAGGTGGTCTAAAAGCGTATCGTATCTGTCGGTTAACTGCATATAATATGCGTTCTATCTCTATCAGAAACATTGCAAAAACGATTCTCGATCTCAATTAAGAGATACACTAAAATTATTCTTAATTTTAGCATGATTTAATTGTATTCTTGTTCTTAAAGGAAGTAATGATACTGAACAATAATGTAACCTCAACGTTTCTCAATGCTGCGATGCTCTGATTGTAGCAGACGACGTTCATTTGTTGACGAAATACCCTGTATATTAAAACATAAAAAACAATTGTAAATCAATTCTCAAACTCCTATACTACACATTGCGGAATAGGGCCAGAAGCATGTTTGAGAATAATACATGAAATTTGTTCGCCAAATAATCAGTCATGTTAAAGAAAATATGCCTAATTGTAAACATTACAGAACCACTTTCTGTTACTTGTTAGACCTTAGTTGCTTTCTAGAATAGTCACTTATATTAACTTATCTAATCATACAAAGTTTAGCATCAGAGGGCAGATATAAAACTCAACTAAGGTGATAAAATCATACAACCAAGACTAAAAACACATTCTCCTTATTGTCTTCTTAGCATATGTTCTCTTGAATGAGCAGAAAGTATGGTTCACTCTTTTGACTACAGCAAGACTAGAAATCTTGTATTGTCTTTAAATTGCACTTTTGACTTGTCAAACTTTCAATAGTTGACTTCGTAGCTTAGTTAGTTAGGACAAAATACGAAATTGACAAATTTCGTTTAGCAGATGTCTTGTTATTCTAGAGACAGATTTTCAACGCAACTAACTAGCATCTGTAGTATATCATAAATATTTGATATTATACTATTAATCACTTTTCTTCATTTTGAGTCATGATCAAGTGTCACACGCATATCACAAAATATTACTTCAGTTGACAGATATCTGTCGTTAGTATTTTATTATCGTGCATAAAAACGGTCATACTCTTCATTGCATCTAGACGAAGAGCCAATCCTGGTTTTGATGTCATGCCTGATGACCTCGAAGTCAAATCTCCTCTCAATTATTTTCATGAGCATAAACATGTGTGCTTGATTTTAGAAACGTAAAAGCTGTTCTGCTATCCACGCCTTTCGAAAATGGACAGAGACTTATCTACTATGGTGACATCAGCTTCATCTGAAAGGATGTTTTCAAATATATCTCAGCATGAGAAAATTTCTGAACTGTCTAATTGATGACTTCACCACAAGTCTACATTGATTTTTTCTTGACTTCAAGACAATATCAAATAGTCTCGATTTAGTGAAACACCACTGTGGGGATGCTGCTTTATATTTATGTTTAATAGGACTCATTGGATTTTCTTTTAAAGAAATTGAAAAATATCATCTTGGAATACAGATCAATAATTTACCATTAGAAATTTCTGCTTGAACACAAAGCGGTGTGGAAATAATATCTGAACGGTCACAAAATAAAGCTATAAATAATAGTGTACTACAATTATAAACTCAAATATATTCGCTCTGCGGATGTTTAGAATACTTATCATTATTGACATCGGTGTACAGACAGCAAATATCGTCCTGACTCTCTACTTTGTATTCCAATTTAATAACAGGAAGATCACTTGTGATCCCTGTCATCCCAAACAAGACATGTTTCAACTGGATCTCAATGTAGCTCCTAAGGTAGACCAAGCAAGACACTGATTATTACCAACCTATCACGTCCCATCCATCAGTCATCGCATCGCCAACTTAAAACCAGATTATAAATAACATTATACATTTAACATCTTCAGGCTCATAATATTCTCATAATATCGAATGACACTGCTCAAAACTAGATTATAACATTATACATTTAACATCCTCAAGTACATAATATTCTCATAATATCAAGTTACACAAGATATAGTAAAAAGCTGTGACAGGAAATCTAAAATTTATATTGACGTTTCAAGATCACAAGCTATTATTCAATGTAATAAATGCATGTGTGAAATGATGTCGTTCCACTGAGAAATAAAAATTTTACATGGAACCAGTATTTCATTATATAAATATTTCTTGATCTTATACAAAGATGCAAAACAATCCAAAGTATTGTTAATTGAATTCGAAGGATCAATAATAAACCCTAATTCAGCATTTTGGATCTGAAAAAAGTGGTCAAGACATCTAGTATCGAGGACATCCTTAAGAAAAGCTGGTAAGGACCAAGGCTCCTACCAGAAATAAGAACAGATGTATCGGGTATTGCTGCATGGAAAAATTCTTCCCGCTGCTATAGAAAAAAATTGTTCCAGGAGAATTAGATATGCCTACAAAAAATGCCACAGAAGTATATGTCCAGAATACAAGGAGTCATTTCATTAATAAACATGACCCGCTGGAAACGTGTAAGCACTCTTTTTCAGAAAAACTTGAAAACCTGAAGTTCTAAAGACAAAATACTAACGGTTTTGTTACTTTTAACTGTAGAAAATGTTTTTATATTTCTCTGAGGTAAATGTTTTTTTGAAAATTATTTGTTGCTGAAGAAGTTAAACAATTAATATGTCATAAGCGCTCTAGAATGTTACTTGTCACTAAAATCTCAAGTGTGTGCTATTACATACAGCTGCCTGCTTCTTAGAACGATGATGGTAATCTGGAAGAGAGTTCACTGAAAAGGTAAAAAATAATAAAACATTACACTTATAAATTTTTTATTTAACATCTCTTTTGAAGTTGCTGAAAATCTAAAAAGAGGGAATTTGATAGAAAAAAATGTAAGCATTATTATTAGGAATAACTTTATATTTATGTATACAACCCAGCTTATATACTTTTAGATGTGAGACAGGTTATAGAGGTCAGTTCATCTACTTGCGCTGACGGTTTCTATCATTAAGATGTTTTATCTACTCGTATTAGAATTATTAGAATATATATATTATGGTCCGATAATATTACAGGGAGTTGGGCCATTCTCTTTAACAGAATCGGCGAGAGCCAGAACAATAAATGGTTTCAAATATATTAAGAGAAAATTAAATTAAGTAGCAGGCTGAATTAAAGTTTGTTTACTTTAGCACTTCATTTTATAACCAAAGAAAAGGAAGACTTGTTATTTTTTTTAAATTATATTAGAGCTAGTATTTTTATTTCCTTGTTTTGTATTTATAATAAAACTGTTTAATGCATGTAAATAAAGCATTTTATTTAATTTGATGTCTATTACCTATCCCCTAGATTATCCCTATCACCAAAATAAATAATATAAAGAGTCGAAACATTTTCTTTATAGGATTTTGCAAACAGTGGAAAGAAAAGCTATCTATGAAAACTAAAGGAAAAACTATATATAAAAATATTAATGAAATCTTTGCATTCTTTCGATAACCTGACTTCTGGTTATGCTAACAAGTAAAAATTCTGAATTGCCATTCTCATTTTAACACTAGCATCCAACCTAGTCCCCTACGGCTAAGCAGGCTAAACTAGTATCTACATGATCCCCTACGATATGTAAATTCAGTTAAAAATGAGAACAAAGGCCTGAAATTAATTTATTTACGTACCTTGTCTTTAAAAATTTTTTCATTCTAATGAATTACATTTTCATAAAATCTCATTCAGTTTCTTGGAAATGCTTAGCCTTTGAAAACAAAGCAAAACTAAGACATTATCCATGAATGGTATAAAATAATTATAATTGACATTGACTGATAAAAAACAACAGATCTTCACCTATCTATTAGCTAACTAGTATTGGAGCCTATATACTCTATGCATGTTTAAAAGTGAATTATTTATTATTTGTTTGCTTATACTAATGAAACATTTTCTTTATAGGATTTTGCAAACAGTGGAAAGAAAAGCTATCTATGAGAACTAAAGGAAAAACTATATATAAAAATATTAATGAAATCTTTGCATTCTTTCGATAACCTGACTTCTGGTTATGCTAACAAGTAAAAATTCTGAATTGCCATTCTCATTTTAACACTAGCATCCAACCTAGTCCCCTACAGCTAATAATAATAATAATAATAATAATACTTTATTATCCAAAAGACCAATTACAACGGTATAGGATTAGTCACACGATTAGACACCACCACGCGCTAGTGCCCCCTGATTATGACATAATTAAGAGCTTAAAATAATAGAAACTATAACACTAAAAAATATTCTAAAAACAAAGACAACTTACATATATAAAATTAGATTGTCACAAATAACTTTTATATTTAATATGAATATGCGTCGAATTTTCAATTAAAATAAAATAAAATAAATACGTAGATCAACAAGTACAAAATTCACATGTCTAAATATTCTTCAACTGAGTAGAAACAGTTATTAATTAAAAATGTTTTAACATCTTTCTTGAAAGTTCTGGCATTGCTAATATTTTTAAATTGTTGAGGTAGCTTGTTATATAAGATTATTCCCATATACCTCGGATTTTCCTCATACTTTGATAAGCTATGTATAGGGATTAACAAATTGTGACCTTCTCTTGTACTATAATTATGATTATAATTACTTGGCAAAAATGAATTAAAATTATTTTGTACGTAAACGAGTACTTCTAAAATATAGATACAGGGCAAGGTTAATAATTGTAGATCTTTAAATATCTTTTTACACGATTCAAATGTTGATGTTCCTAAAATATAACGAATTGCTCTTTTTTGTAATCTGAATAATCTTTCAGATTTGTAAGTTGAACCCCAGAAAATAATACCATATGATATTCTTGATAGAAAGTGTGCATAGCCATAGTGCCACCTGTATCGACAACATGTTTTCAAACTTAACTGTAAATAATACCAAAGTCCACGAGTCTTTCATATCTGACCACACATTTCAAATATGCTCATTTCAACTATCTCCACCTAAAGTTAGAAGCTCAAACCATACTCTTAGAAGAAACTACAATACTACAAATATTGAAAGATTTCAACATTTAATATCCGCCGAGAACTGGAATGAAATGTATACAGCCTCCACATTTCCGCAGAAGTTTGCTGCATTTTACTGCACTTTTCTATTTCATTATAACTGTACTTTTCCTATTATGAAGTCTTCTAACAAATTCAAGACTAAAAAGTGGTTTACACCTGCTATTAAATCAATGCATGACCAGCTATGTGAAATGAACAGCATCAGAAAACGATTAAATAACCCAGCCTATACTGAAAGGTATATGCAATTTAAGTTAATGTACAAAAATTGCGTCGAGCAGCACAAAAAACAATGTAACGACCAGCGTCTAATAAATTCCAACAACATAATGAGAGAGAGCTGGAAGATTATCAATGAGTCCAAATCAATAAATAAGAAACAGTCATCCATAGACATATGCGACAGCCAGGGTATTCTGATATCAACTGCCACGGAGAAGAGTAACTATATCAACGACCATTTCATAAATGTTACGTCAAACCAACCTAAACCTAACTATAACCTCAACATTGATAAGGCACACACCAGTTTCTTTCTCACACCGACGACACCACAAGAAATAAGCGAAATAATTGGAAAAACTACTCTTAAACCGGCCGCTGGTATCGATGACATCAACGGAAAAGTGATGAAATTAGTAAAAGACTCTATCAATGTGCCATTGGCGTACTTAGTGAATGGATCGTTTTCAACTGGTGTATTTCCCAACTTAAAAGAATCCAAATGTATACCTGTATATAAAAACAAAGGTCCCACAACAGATATTATGAATTACAGAGCTATATGCATGCCAAGTCAAATTGCCAAAATCTTTGAGGCGTCATACTCTCTAAGACTAACCAATTATTTAGAGAACTTTAATTTAATATCAAATGTCCAAAATGGCTTTCGTAAAAGTAAATCCACCAATACTGCTATCTTAGACTGCATAGATTTTATATACAATGCATTAAACAAAAAGAGTCATGCCTTGGGTCTTTTTTATGATTTATGTCGTGCGTTTGATACAATAGATCACAATCTATTACTCATGAAATTAGAAGGCATTGGGGTACGAGGAACACCATACAGCTGGGCCGCCTCATATTTACAAAATCGAACTCAAACCACTGTCGTTGATGGTGCTAGATCCAAAACAAAAAATGTTAATCTGGGAGTGCCTCAAGGCTCTATTTTGGGACCTCTGTTTTTTATCATTTTTATCAATGATATACCTAATACATGTGTGACTTCAAATCAACTACTTCTTTACGCAGAGGACACCAATATGCTAATATCTCACAATTATATTGAACAGATTGTCATCAACAGCAACAAAGCATCACAGGAAATGAGTCATTATTGTAGTGAGAATGGTCTAAACTTAAATTTAAATAAAACATGTCACATGCGGTTCTTGCCAAAAAACGCGGTGACAAACTACAGTCTGTACCTGAAGATATTAAATAAGTCCATCCAGAGTACAACAACCACTAAATTCTTAGGTGTCACTTTAGATCAAAAACTTACATGGGAAATGCATATAAATATGGTTTGTTCAAAATTAAGTACTATCTGCTACATAATAAGAAATCTGAGAGATTCTGTCGATATAAACACACTGAAAACTCTCTACTATGGATTGGCTCAATCTCAACTGCAATATGGGGTCATTTTCTGGGGGAACTCCTCATACTTTAAAAGAGCATTTCAATATCAAAAAAAGGTTATAAGAACCATGTGTAAAACTCAACCCTTAACTAGCTGTAAACCGTTATTTAAAGATTTGCAAATACTTACCCTACCAAGCTTGTATATTTACCGATTAATAATGTTCATCAAAGAAAACGAATCTCAATTCCTCAGAAACAGCGACATTCATGCGCATCATACGAGAAACGAGGGAAATCTGTATCAGCCATATTCTCGCCTTGCATTAGGAGAAAATTCTCCAAGACACATCGGCATTAAATGTTTCAATAAAATTAATCGGTGTATCAATACCGGCAGCATCATGTCATTTAAGAATAAAGTATTCAAATTTTTATGAGATAAGGCATTTTATGATATTGATGAGTTCCTAAACTGTTGAATTCGTTTCACCTATATCTAATTTATCAATTTTATATTATAGTGTCTCTGTGTGAAGACTAATTCGAAAATAATAGTATTTATTATATGTATACTTGTAGCTGTGTCTAAATAGTGGAGTGCAATTGTTGTATGGTG
This sequence comes from Stenurella melanura, assembly GCA_963583905.1. NCBI lineage: Eukaryota > Metazoa > Arthropoda > Insecta > Coleoptera > Cerambycidae > Stenurella > Stenurella melanura. The sequence continues at coordinate 76,276,844 of OY757315.1, forward strand.
GTGGGATGTGTGGTGAACCATTCGGGAGGGAGGGGTGTGTGTTTCGCCTGGAGAAGGGCGAGATATGCATTTCTCTTTCTTCGGTGTCTTGCTGCACATCGCGCCATCGTACGATCAATTTCACTATACCTGTCACCTTATTATAACTTAAATCCTTAAATTTTTACAATGTTCTTTTTATTGTGTATTATATTTGTACCCTATTTCACATTATTGTTCTTTTTTTGACTAGTCAGATAAGTTATATGTTTGTATAGCTTTGTGGATGAATAAATCTTATCTTATCTTAAATCTTATCATAATAGTAGGTTAACAGTGTTTGTCTACTGGCTAATTTTGATAATCTGTACAATGCATAACAGGTGGAAGAGATTTTCTTAGCAACAGACATTATGTGCATATCCCAATTTAGGGCATTATCAATATGTATTCCTAAAAATTTTGTAGAATGTGTTTGTTGTATAGATTTACCCTCTAATTTGATTAGATAACTATTAATATATGTGGAATTTCTAGGAGAAAATATAATAAATACTGTTTTAGAAATGTTCAAGAACAATCTGTTTATTTTAAAATATTCAGCATATCTTACTATGTTGTCTTGTAAAGAAGCTAAAGCATTCTGCATAGTTTTTCTGCAACACAAATAGGAATTATCGTCAGCAAACATGATTAAATACTCATCAAAGAAACTCGGTAAGTCATTAATATAAAATAAAAACAATAAAGGCCCTAAAACGGACCCTTGTGGTACGCCAAATTCTATTTTTAGTTTACTCGATTGAGTACCATTAACTTCTACTAATTGAAATCTATTTGTAAGGTATGATGTCAACCAGTCTTTTGCTTTGCCTCTAAGGCCATATTTTTCTAGTTTCATGATAAGGATCGAATGATTTATTAGGTCGAAAGCTTTGCTCAGATCCATAAAGAGTCCAGAACATTCATTATTTTGATTTAAATTTTCATAAAGTTTCTCTAAAAATGCTAGTATTGCAGTCTGAGTAGAATATTTTTTACGAAAACCATGTTGAGCATTTGACAATATTTTATTTTTTTCTGAAAAAATTACAATTCTGTTAAAAACTACACGTTCTACTATTTTGGAAATAGTCGACAAAAGTGCCACCGGTCTATAATTCTCAGGCAAAGTATTATCTCCTTTTTTGTGTAGAGGAAGAACTTTAGCTATTTTTAAGATAGATGGAAATGTTCCTTCAGTTAGAGATAGATTTATTAAATATGTAAGTGGAGCCACTAAAAATTTGACTGATTTTTTAATTAAATTAGCACTTAAATTGTCCACTCCTGATGAGTTACTATTTTTTAATGCCATGATATTAAAAATTTCATTTTCTGTCACAGGTTCTAAAAAAATTGAGGGGTATACTGATATAGAATTTAGGTTTAATTCAGGAGTGACACCAAGTTCGTCATTTAACTTGGAGGGTAGATCTGTAAAATATTTGTTAAACTGTTCTGCAATGATAGATGATTCAGTTATTGTTTTATTATCAATTTTTATTTCACTTATATCATTTATTTTTCTGTCACATGTATTTTTATTTATTATTGACAATATTGCTTTTGTCTTATTACTGGCTTTACTATAAAAGGAATCGTTATACATTTTCTTTGCATCAATAATAACCTTTTTATAAATTTTTTTATACTTATTGTAATAACTTATGTCATTTGGGCTATTTGTTGATGATTTAATTTGATACAAGAACTTCAACCTTTCTAATGATTTCTTAATGCCTGGTGTTACCCAAGCATTTTTTGCATGTTTAATATTTATTTTTTTATAGGGAAAACTTGAATTATAGTGATATGTCAAAATATTTATAAAATTATTAAAACCCTCATCGACCGTCACTGCATTAAAAACATCATCCCAGTGTTCATTCTGTAACTGATGATAATAAGTTTTATAATTTGCCTCACTATAGGTTCTTGCATAACACTCATTTTTCTCAACAGATTCTTTTGTTATATATTTGCACTCTAATATTTGAGAGGTGTGATCCGACAAACCATCATTTAAAACTTTACAAGTAACTTTAGGAGTAATTCTGACATTTGTACAAATGTAATCAATACAGCTTTTGTTTCTCACAGATATTCTTGTCGGTTCATTTATTACCATGTCTAAATTGTATGTTTGGAGTAAATCGCACAACTCATTTTTGTTAGTAGAATTAGAAAGGTAGTCAATATTTAGATCACCACAAATTATCATGTCACATTTTTTTACAGTTCTGTGTAAAACCCTATCTAAAGTAGTTATAAATTCATTCATATTTCCTTGTGGTGGTCTATATATTGCCAAAAGTTTTAAAACATATTGAGAAAATTTTATTTCAACACCGGTAATTTCTACTGACTTTTCAATAGAAGATTCAGTTACGTGTATGAGTTCTCTTACTTTAAATTGTTTATTATTCCTGCAGAAAATTACTACACCTCCATTTTTATGCACATCTCTACAAAAAACAGCAATTCTTTTATATCCATCTATTTTAACAGTTTCTACTTCTGTAGGTTTTAGCCAATGCTCGGTTAAACATACAATGTCAATGTCATGTAAAGCTAAGTAAATTTCCAATTCTTCAATTTTGTTCTTTATACATTGAATATTTAAATGCAGAATTTTTATTTTTAGGTTACAAAGATTATTCGATGAAGAGAAAAGATTATGGTTGTTATTCTTACTATTACATGCCTGTAGTTGCTATTCGGAAAACTGTTTGATTTTTTGCCTCTCCAATGCTACTTTTTTTAGATACACGGGACATGAGTTATCAAAGACATAGTGATGTACATTTAAATCCAGTTTAAATTTGGTATTTACTTCTAAACAATTTGGGCACTTCATTTCATCATTTTCACAATTTTCGCTTTTATGGTTACTGTCGCAACATTTTAAACACCTTTCTTCAGTTTCACATTTTTCGGCATGATGATTAAAGCCTCCGCATCTGAAGCACCTAAACACACTAATATATTCAAAGACTCTGCATCTTGACCAGTTTATATACACGAATTTTTCATCCAAAATCATTTTTTGCTTGACTGGATCACACTCCACAATCGCCATATAATTTTTCTTCATTTTTTAAAACACCTTAATTTCCATATGTAAAGAATCATGTTGTAAATTTAAGTTTTGCTTTTTTATATAATTTAGTAAATCTTCATTTTCATACTCTCCCTCTATGTCGACAATTTTTATACACGGATTTCTTAATTCCGGAGCTGAAATCTGATAATTTTTTGTTAACTTCTTTTCCGCTGCTTTTTTCAGTTTTTCTTGTTCTTCTTTATTTTTGCACTTTATCACTACTCCCCCATCTTTTATATCTTTGATCTGAGTTATACCTACTTCAAGAGCTGCTGGTTTGAGACTTTTTTGAATGACTTCTTTGGTTTTTTTCGATTCTTGCTTATTTTTAGGTTTTACAATAACAACTTCCCCAGCTGCAACCTTGGCAAAACTTCTATTGTTTGAAACAAATTTTTCGGATTCTTTCAGAGAGCAATTATCATTCATATTTCGAAATTCCGACAACTGTTCAGCAATATCTAGTTTAAACTTATTAAATTGAGTAGTAATGTTGACAATATGTTCAAATTGTGCTGAGCAGTTATCACAAAACCATTTTAGTCCTTTGCAGTTTTCTATTAAAGAAATATCTTTGATCGTTATGCCTGAACATTTACAATGATACTTATTTCCACAGGTTCCACTACATATTATTACGCTTTCGTTAGCGTTCATTAAAAGCTTACATTTGCCACATTTTGCCTCTATATCAGGCATATTTAAATGTATTCATTGATTTCAAATTAAATTTGGTACGCCACTGAATGTTCCACTTAGTAAAAAGTGTTTGAGTTTTTATTAGCCACAGTTAATTTATCAGTTGTGTCCCTGTTTTTCTATCACAGCACTACCTTTGATTATTATTAATTATTCATATGTCATTTAAAAAAAAGGGTAAACAGTCCACAAATACTTATCACAATGCACTAATACTTAAGTTGTACATAAACTAATTTAAAATAATTTAATCTCTACTAGCATTTACTTGTAAAATTGTAGAGCACCACTAATTACTAATGTCGCGTCGCATACAATACTCAATGAATCAATATAAAAATAATTCAAATTCGAAGGACCAGAGCTGCTCTTCTTTTGAAATAAATACAAAATACCAAGCAGGCTAAGTAGGCTAAACTAGTATCTACATGATACCCTACGATATGTAAATTCAGTTAAAAATGAGAACAAAGGCCTGAAATTAATTTATTTAAATTTTTAAAATTTTTAAAGACAAGGTACGTAAATAAATTAATTTCAGGCCTTTGTTCTCATTTTTAACTGAATTTACATATCGTAGGGGATCATGTAGATACTAGTTTAGCCTGCTTAGCCGTAGGGGACTAGGTTGGATGCTAGTGTTAAAATGAGAATGGCAATTCAGAATTTTTACTTGTTAGCATAACCAGAAGTCAGGTTATCGAAAGAATGCAAAGATTTCATTAATATTTTTATATATAGTTTTTCCTTTAGTTCTCATAGATAGCTTTTCTTTCCACTGTTTGCAAAATCCTATAAAGAAAATGTTTCATTACTATAAGCAAACAAATAATAAATAATTCACTTTTAAATATAAAGAGTCCTTCACTCGCCCCGTTTTCACGATCGGCTCGTAACACATATTAAAAACGAATACACTTAGCGACTCAAAACAAAAAACAATCAAAAGCTTTTTATTCCTAGGGTTGCCGCGTAGTAGTTTTTCGAAATTAATTGGCCACTGCATTTTATTATTTCGGTTTTTCGAATGCTGCAGACGTTCGGGATATACCATAGAATTTTGAGTATTTTTTATCAAATCGATAATATTTTGATATCATTGCAAAGCTAATATATAGGCACACTTCCCTCGTGTAACAGATTTTTTAATAAACCCTATTTTAAACATTGGAAAAAAATTGAAAACATGCGATTTTATTGCATATTTTACTAATTCCCAATAATTACAAATTATGTTCGAAAAACTGTTGGAAAAAATTTACACTAGGAAACAAGGTTTTTGTTTTGGGTCGCTAGGTTTATTCATTTTTACTTCCACATCCACGTAGTGGATTGGAAGTATAGTAATCGCAAAAAAAATTTCAAAAATTTTTATTCGTGAAATAGGTTCAGAATGTCATGAAACGTCGAGATTTTAAATTTGAGCGAAAAAAAATTTTCTGTCTGTCGGTCTGTCGGTCTGTCTGTCTGTCTGTCTGTCTGTCTGTCTGTAACTTTTTTTTGTCCGCACGTTTTCTCCGGAACGGTTTAAGATATTGACTTGAAATTTTGTACACGTATATATTGTAACGATGTCTGGAACTGGATTGTTTTTTGAAGATATCCTGTGAAGGGTTGGGGGTTAAATAGGGGTAAATATGGGAAAATAAGTAAAGCAAGCTTGTAAGAGTACAGAAACTTGAAATTCGGTGTATGTACTAGAAGTTAAGGACTCATATTTTTTTATAATATTTTTCAACCCCCCACCACCCCTACCCCATTAATGGGGTTGATAAAATAAAGTTGAGATGAGATATTCATTTGAAATTTCATACACGTATGTATTATAACGACGTCTGGAATTAGATTATATTTTAAGATGATTCCGTTGAAGGGTTGGGGGTTAATTTGGGGTAAATAAGGGAATATAAGTAAAAGAAGTTGGTAAGCGTACAGAAACATGAAATTCGGTGTATGTACTGGAAGCCAAAGCGTCAGATTTTTTTATAATATTTTTCAACCCCCACCACCCCACTCCAATATGAAAAGGGTTGATAAAATAAAATTGAGATATTCATTTGAAATTTGGTACACGTATGTATTATAACGACACCTGGAACTAGATTATAATTTGAGATGATTCCGTTGAAGGGTTGGGGGTTAAATAGGGGTAAATAAGGGAAAATAAGTAAAGCAAGCTGGTAAGACTACAGAAACTTGAAATTCGGTGTATGTACTAGAAGCCAAAGCGTCAGATTTTTTTATAATTTTATTCAACCCCCACCACCCCTACTCCAATATGAAAAGGGTTGATAAATTAAAATTGAGATATTCATTTGAAATTTGGTACACGTATGTATTATAACGACATCTGGAACTAGATTATATTTTGAGATGATTCCGTTGAAGGGTTGGGGTTAAATAGGGGTAAATAGGGGGAAATAAGTAAAGCAAGCTGGTAAGACTACAGAAACTTGAAATTCGGTGTATGTACTAGAAGCCAAGGTCTCAGATTATTTATAATATTTTTCAACCCCCACCACCCCTATTTCATTATTAAAAGAGTTGATAAAATAAAATTGAGAAATTGAAATTGAAATTGAATTGAAATTTGGTACACATATGAATTAAGACGACATCTGGAACTAGATTGTGTTTTGTGATGATTCCATTGAAGGGTTTAGGGGTTATTTAGGGGTAAATAGGGAGAAATAAGTAAAACAAGCTGGTATGAGTACAGAAACTTGAGATTCGGTGTATGTACTAGAAGCCAAGGCCTCAAATTTTTTAATAATATATTTCAGCCCCCCACCACCCCTACTCCAATATGAAAAGAGTTGATAAATTAAAATTGAGATATTCATTTGAAATTTAGTACGCATATGTATTATAACGACATCTGGAACTATATTATATTTTGAGATGATTCCGTTGAAGGGTTGGGGGTTAAATAGGGGTAAATAGGGGAAAATAAGTAAAGCACGCTGGTAAGACTACAGAAACTTGAAGTTCGGTGTATGTACTAGAAGCCAAGGTCTCAGAATATTTATAATATTTTTCAACCCCCACCACCCCTACTTCATTATTAAAAGGGTTGATAAAATAAATTTGAGATATTCATTTGAAATTTGGTACACGTATGAATTATAACATCTGGAACTAGATTATATTTTGAGATGATTCCATTGAAGGGTTGGGGGTTAAATAGGGGTATATAGGGGAAAATAAGTAAAGCAAGCTGGTAAAAGTACAGAAATTTGGAATTTGGTGTATATACTAGTAGCGAAGGTCTCAGGTTTTTTATTAGTATTTTCCATCTCCCCACCACCCCCACTCCCTTATTAAAAGAGTTTATAAAATTAAATTTAAATTTTCACTTAAAATTTGGTACATTTATGTATTATAGCTATATCTGAAACTAGATTATATTTTGACATGATTGCGTTGAAGGAGTGGGAGTAAGTAGAGGTAAATAGGGAAAAATAAGTAAAGCAAGCTGGTAAGAGTACTGCAACTTGAAATTAGGTGTATGTCCTAGATGCCAAGGCCTCAGATTTTTTGATACTATTTTTCAACACTTCCACTTGAAATATTCACTTGTAATTTGGTAGACGTATGTATTATAACGACATCTGAAACTAGATTATATTTTGGGATGATTCCGTAGAAGGGTTGGGGTTAATAGGAGTAGGGAAAAATAAGTAAATCAAGGTGGTAAGAGTACAGAAATTTGGGATTCGGTGTACATACTAGAAACTAAGGCCTCAGATTTCTTTCTTATATTTTTCAAACTCCGCCACCTCCGCTTCATTATTAATGGGATTGATAATATCCAATTGAGATATTCACTTGAAAGTTAGTACACGTATGTATTGTAGTGACATCCGATTGAGATGACTCCATTGAAGGGGTGGGAGGTGGTAGATTGCGAATAGTGGAAAATAAGTAGGGTAAACTAGAAACTTCATTTTTAACGAATATGGTTGAAACCAACCCCTCAAACTTTTCTATGACATCTGCCCCAAATATTATTAAAATTCTATGACCAATAATTTTCACATACTAGAGTGCAAATAGAGTCAAGATATTTCCTTTAAAGTGACTTGGATGAAGAATCTGGATGTGGAAGTAGTGATTCCTTAGGCAGCGGTTTTTAAATAAACGTTATGAGCCAAGCGCGAAAACTAGCACTAAATAAGGCCAGTTATGGACTCGTTTTAATTTGGTCCTAATAGTAATAACAATAATAATAACTACCTAGTAATAATAATAATAATTAAAACATTATTATTATTATTATATAGATAGTTCCAAGGGTAATTCAAAAGAAAGCTCGAAAGAAAATTGAGGGAAATTTGGTAGAAGTATCTGGAAGTTTGGTGGATGTACGTGGAAGTTTGGTGGAAGTACGTGGAAGTTTGGTGGAAGTTTATTTAAAAGTGGAAGTATGTGCACACGATCTTTGCCAGCGGTTTACCCCTCGTTATAAGCTATTATATAAGACCGGTCACAGATTTAATTTCCAAACCCCCAACAGGGTGACGTTTTACCCTGATGTGCTCTCTACTATATTAGATATCTTTGTGAAAAAATTGAAAGTTCATTTCATGTGTGGTTGTGTTAATTGCGTGTCGTCCCTCTGGAGTCATGTATTACTTTTTTAATTGCTTTTGTGAAAAATGTCTCACATACTGCAAGGTAGGCATTTGAAAACATAACCTCATCTGTTTGATCCATGTTTGCTAGAGTTGCAACAAAGTTTGCATATGTAGAAGAATGTCATCCCCCTGGTTCATTCCCCTGGAGTTTTCCAGGGTAATGATTACAACCAGGGGCATGATATAATATGCATTCGTTAATTCCTCACAAGGTCTTATTTTATTTGCTAAAATGAGGAGACCAAAATCAACGAAAAACTTAACTAGGAAGGAGACATTGAGAAAATAGAGAGAAGCTGAGCGAAAAGATACGAAAAAACAAGATCCAGTTAAAATGACAGAGCAACAGTCAAAAGAAAGATTAAAATATTTAAAAAAGACCAAAGAAAAAAGTTAAGCTGAAGCTGATATGATTTAAGAGAACTTAGAAATAAAAGGAATGGCGCAAGAACTCGGCCAATTATAGAAGAAAATTGAAGGAATGAGAAATGCTTATCTTCTTAACAATAGTCCGCCGTTTACTCCAATCTCAGAGAGCAATGAAGACGAATGTGAAGAAGAGAGTGAAAATAAAGAGGTCCTTCAACACAAAATTCAAATTCTTGCTCTAATTCAAGAAGCAACATAAGGCAATCTGGCTTTCATTCTTCACTGTTAGCGTCCTCTGAAAATCCATGCCATACCTCCTTAATTACTAATACGCCTTCGCCGAGACCGTCACTAACAGAGTTTAGAAATTGAGCTGGTCATTTGAGAATACGACGTGACAAGCAAACTATACAAAGAAAATCAAAGATTAAAAGAACAGCTACGTGAATCTCAATTATGTTTGAACAAACTCAGAGTACAAAAATTAAGGGAAAAACAAAAAAGAATCTAATCCAGTCTCCTTCACCTAATATAGAAGTAAAAAAGTTAGTGGCTGGAAGTAGAAAATAAAGTTGTCAAAAGACTTTTGTTTGCTGAAAGTTTGGAAACTCAAATAGCCAGAAATTTTAGCAGCTTCAAAACTGATAAGCAGTAACAGATTTTTACCAAAGTAGTTGGAGGTGATGTAGAAATACTTAAAAAAATACAAACAGGCACCTGTGAGAAATAGTGTACCAATACATATTCGAAACGACGTCATAACTTTGTTGGAACAGGACATTAATAGTCGTCTTTGTGCTGGCAAGAAAGATTTTATATCGTAGAATAAAGTGAAGAGGCAAATTAGAATTCTCTCAGATACTATGACAAATTTACATAAACGGTACTGTAGCACCCAAGAATACAAAATAAGCTATTCGTTGTTTTGTCGCCTTTGCCCTTTTCACATTATACGACCAAAAATTTCTATGAGAGAAACCTGCTGTTGCATATTACACGCTAATACCGATCTTTTAAGGGAGACACTTTATCTAAAACAAATTTTTACTTACAAATCTCTAACTGAAATCATAGAAGACCTTTGTTGTGACACACAGGGCGTAATCTGTTTATACAGAAAGTGTAAAAATTGTTACGAAAATAACGTCATTTATAACGAGTTCAATTACGATCATGGAATTAAATATTCTAAGTGGATGGATAAGGAGGAAACTTATAATAAGTCTGGGAAGAACAAAGTGGCCAGAAAGACTGTGAAAGAAGAAATAATATCTGCTGTTATCCCTCAAAAAACCGCCATCTTTGTTGGCAAGGTATCAAAGGATGTCTCAGTAAACGACATGCAGGATTATCTACAGGCTAATTTCAATAATGAAACGTTTGTTATTAAAGAATTACGTGCCAGATCTGGAGAATATAATAGTTTTCGCATAGACGCCAAGAAGAGCCTTGAGGATCAGCTGCTAAATCCAGACCTATGGCCAGAAGACCTAATCATCCAAAAATTTGTATTTTTTCGACGCAGGCCCTACTAACGCAAATAATGTTCGTCCTATCAATTTATCGAGTCGTAAAAATAAAAAAACTCAACATTACAAACAAGTGATAAACATCTTCCATTTAAATATACAGTGCCTACGCAATAAAACTTTAGAGCTTGAAGCCTATCTAAATGATTCAGTCTCCTATCACTTTCTCTGTTTAAATGAACACTGGCTGAATGAGGAAGAAATTAATTCTATAAATGTGGAGGGCTACACACCAGTATCTTCCTTCTGTAGATTGCAGAGAATACACGGAGGTGTAAGTATTTTTGCCCAAAACCACCTTAAATGTTCACCGTTAACCTTTGATATTAATAGTTTGTCCTGTGAAATTCATTGTGAGATGGCTGGCTTACTGTTTGATGATTACCAAATTGTCACGGTATACAGATCACCCCTAGGAAACATTAACATTTTCGCAGAAAAGTTAACCCTACTTCTTGATAAACTTGCACTCACAGAAAAGAGAATCTTACTAACAGGTGATTTTAACATTAAGTTCAACACTCGGGACCCACAGGCACAGCAAATTAGTATAATTTTTCACTCTTACGGATTGAGACAAACTGTCTTTACGAATACAAGACAAAATTCTTGCCTTGACAATGTTTTCACAAATTGTGAATTAAATACAATACTGGTTGAAACTTGTGATCCAAATCTTTCCGATCATCTCGGTATTTCTATACAGATTAGACAAAAAAAAAACAACATAGGTAGTAAAACTAGAATTAATTATAGGCCGATTACCGATCATGGACTTTTGCAGTTTTATAACTTAATTGAACACACAAACTTTGATTTTATAAATGAGGCTAATTTACAAACTGAAAATAAATGCGAACTGTTTTTGGATTGCATAAGAAACGCTAGTGAAATCTCCTTTCCATTAAAATCAAAACTTGTTGATCTCTCTTGTAACAAGTCTAAGCTGAACTGGTTTAATGATGACCTTAGAGCTATGAGAGATTATCTGAACTTTCTTAGAAGATCGCACTTAAGCGATCCTAATTTTATTACAAAAGAATATCTTAACTCGTATAAAGCACACTATCGTACTGAACTCAGTAAAGCTAAAAAACATGCTCATGACAACTATATAAAAAACTCCTCCAATTCTCAAGCAGCCTTTTGGGACCTCATAAAAAGTAATAAAAAACATCATCATAGTGAGTCTCTGACAGCAAACGAGTTCAACATTTATTTTACTGATATTGCAGATAGCATTATTAGCGAACTCCCAGAAACAAATCAAAATCACCTGAAATATTTTAAAAAGACAAATAATGCTTCAAATTTCAAATTTAGGGAAATTACCTACAACGAAGTTCGTGACATAATCGATAACCTTAAAAACAGCAAAAGTCGGGACGCTTATGATATCAATGTAAAACTTATCAAAAGTATTAAAAACTTAATTATAATCCCCTTGACAAACTTGATAAACATGTGCATTAAAGATAAAGTATTTCCCAACGTTTTAAAACTTGCAAAGGTAATTCCCATTTATAAGATGGGTTCATATGACGATGTTAACAACTATAGGCCAATTTCATTAGTACCAATATTAGCAAAAATTTTTGAAACAGCATTAAAAAATCAAATTAATGAATATTTCGAACATAACAACCTATTTCACTGCTGTCAGTATGGTTTCAGGAATAAGCGATCCACAACTCTCGCAATTAATAATGTTGTTCAAGTTGTCCTTGATACATTTGAAAACAAGAAATATACAACTGCTAGTTTTTTTGACTTATCTAAGGCCTTTGATTGTGTCTCACATGAAATTCTTACAGACAAATTATTAGGTTATAATTTTCATCCTGACAGTGTGGCACTTATTAATTCTTACTTATCTAATAGATTTCAATATGTTAACTATAACCTATGCACTTCCGAAAAACGTAGGGTTACTCATGGTGTTCCTCAAGGTTCTGTGTTGGGTCCCATACTATTTACGATATTCATCAATGACCTTGCCAATTCTGATGATAATACGAACTTTATACTGTTTGCAGATGATACTACTGCACTAAACACTAACCTCACACCTGATGATCTAAAACAGACGGTCACAAACACGGAAGAACATATTTGCGAATGGTTTTTAACCAATAGATTAAAACTGAACGATGACAAGACACAATCATTAACATTTACATTGCGAAACAGGGATCAAGAAGAACAAACTGATGCATCCGTGAAATTTCTAGGTGTGTACTTAGATTCACTATTAACCTGGGAAGAACATATTACAAAACTGTCTACCAAACTTTCCAAAAATATCTATTTCCTTCGCAACCTTGTCAACACAGTATCCCCGAACTACCTACTGACCGCTTATTATGGTTCTTTTCATGCCAATATGTTGTATGGAATTTTAAACTGGGGACACTCAGCGCATGCTTCCAATATTTTTGGCTTACAACGTAGATGCATTCGCATACTATCTCATCTTAGATACAGAGATGATTGCAAAGGCCAATTCATTAATCTCAAGATATTAACTATGCCTTGTGCTTATATCCTCGAGTGTTTACTTTATCTTAAACAAAATGAACATCAATATGTAACGCACAGCCAAATCCATGAATATACCACAAGGAATAGCGATAAAATTAATGTCAATTTTCTTCGTCTTACGAGATCTAGAAATGGAACAGGTTATTATTCTGCCAAATTTTATAATGCTCTTCCTCATTCAGTAAAAAACTTGAACTTCTTGCAATTTAAAAATAAAATGAAAGGTTATCTAAAAACTAAGGCCTTCTATAGGTTTGAAGAATTTATTGAGAATGATTTCTCAGATTTAATTTAACAGGCACTGTATATTCACGACCTCATATTATTACCCTTACTTAATTTCTTAATTGGTTTATATAATTTTATACGACTTTTAATCTTGTGTGTCACTCTTGTGTGTCTTATGTAATTTTGTGACTTATCCATTTTTAATATGTTTTACATCTACTATATTGTCCAATATTTTGACGTGTGTAAGCATTGTATTATGTATTTTGACACCAATAAATTATTATTATTATTATTATTATAATATCAAAAATAGGGGACGTAGTTCGTTCACTCGAAGACATTCCAAAAATTTTTAAAACATGTACATGCCATAATTCACCAGTATAATAAAATAGATATATTAAAGAAGATGACTACAAAAGAAGTCTTAATACATGCAGAATTTAGTGAAAATTATGCTTGCAAATTTGTGAAAGAAGTACAAGGGGTGCATTTTGGGGGATCGGGCCAAAGCGTAACTTCGCACACTGTGTCGTATATTTCAAAAATAATAATGATGATGCCATCATTCCTAAATACTTTGCTACTTTATCAAAGAGCTTGCTGCATACTGCTCCAGCTATTTGGGCACATTTGATATCCATTTTTAATTTTATTAAAGAGACATGCGTTAATGTAGATACTATTCATTTTCTGAGTGACAGTCCCTCAGGCCAATACCGAAACAAAAGCATATTTGACTACCCCATGAATCATCTTTTATTTACATTTATTTCCTACTGTTAAAGCAAGTACGTGAGACTATTCTGAAGCCGGCCATGGTAAAGGAGCGCCGGATGGTGTAGGAGGTTTGCTTAAGAGAACAGCAGATCGCTTAGTGGCAGAGGGAAATGACATTCCAAATTTTGGACAAATGTTCAACTTGTTACAAGAAACCTGTACAGGAGTGGAAATATTAAAAGTCACCGAGGAGGACATTCAGAAAATGACAGCTCTGCAAGAAGAGAAAATATTACCTGCTTTTAGAGGTACCATGAATGTACATTAAGTTGGATAGGAAGCAAGAGAGCGAAAGTTAGTTTTTAGAAGCTATAGTTGCTTCACATGTAGACCAGAGGAAGAATGTTTGCATTATCATATTGGTTCAATGGATGCAGAAGAAAGGAACAACGATTTAAAAATTACCGAAGGGGAACAAACAATGCAACCTTTAATACCACTAACTGATACAAGAGACATCAAACATGGCACTTATGGGTCATTCTCAGTGCAACAGAATAAACCATGTCACAACTTATCTTAAATTTATTAATCTCCGCAGACCATGATTTTTTTTCGTTAACTCGTAGTATACATTAAAAGTAAGCCTTTCATAATAAAACAATCAAAAAATAATATGAAGATTTTTTTACTATCCTGTCCACAGACCGTGACAAATCACGTCCGTGGCAAGTCACAGGTGTAATGTGTGATACTTGGGAACAATTGCTTTGAGAAATATTTTATAAATCAACATAATATCTTTGCAATTAATTTAGGTAAAACCAATAATAGATAGATAGATAGATAGATATTAATGATATACAAAACGGTGTGAATTTACTAAAACCAATATCCATTTTCCCCATTATATGTGTTGTCACTGGTTAATGCGTCATGTCCGTGGACAAACCGAATAAACCGCGTAAAATTGCCTAACACTAACGGAATGCGCCAGCATTTGCTAGTGGTAACACAGGGAACTATAACGATTTGCCGCCATAAAAATATCTGTTTATTGTGCAAGTGCATCGCCTGAATTTTATGAAAAGATAACAGTTTTTGATTTCGTCAAGAAAGTTGCATCACATCTGTGGGCCTACTAAAAGGCAAAACAAAAAATATTTAAATGTTTATCAAAAATGTTTTAAAATAATAGCTTGAATATTACTTCATTTACCAAACTGAATTTCCCTAACCTTAAAAATGCATGTGTTATAACAAATAAAAGAGAGTTTCATCACGTCCGTGGACATCACATCCATGGACAACTGGAATCCACGGACATGATGAACTGGTCACAGACGTGACTATGAATAAGAAATTTATAATAAATCAGTTGTGTTTGCTTCTGTGTTATACTTTTTTTAAATTATTTATCATTTTATTTTTAAATAAAAATTTTTTAGGTTGGATTTCAAATTTTATAATGGGTAAAGCAAGAAAGACTGATAAGGAAATAGAAAGACGAAGAGAAATGAAGAAATTGAGCATGAGACGTGCAAGAGAAAAACTGAAAAATGAACCTGAGAAATATGAAGAAGCTAGGCGAAAAGATAGACAACGAAAGAAAAACAGTAGGGCTTCAATAGGAGACCTTAGTGACAGAGAACAAAGAAAAGTTAGAAAAATGTGGAGGGAGCGTTCAAGACGGTATAGAGATAATAAAAAAAGGAGGGAAAGTGCAATAGACAACGAAAATAATTTTCTACAATCCATAACTCCACCAGACAGTCCATTGGTCGTTGAGCGGCCACTGGAAGAGCAGAATGAGTCACGGAACAGCAGTGCTCGGGAACGTGGAAAAAAAATAGCTAGAAAAAACAGGGACAAAATGAGGAAAATAATAAATGACCAAAAGGAAATAATAAATGCCCTAAAAAAAACTATAGCTATTAATAAATATAAGAAACGGAGTAGTCGATTAGAACAGAAAGCCAGACAAGTAAATGATAGTCCAAAGACAAAAGTAAATAAGATGTTAGGGAAACAAAAAGTTTCTGTGGATGTTAAAAGAAGATTGCTATTTGCAGAAGTTTTAGGAAAGCAAGTGAAACAGAACTATTCTCGGGAAAAAAATATCAAAAGAAAAAGATGTTTTCTGTCACTGCTTTCCGGTGAGATGATACGAAAATATAAATACATGAGTTATATCGGCTCTCTGACATCTTCTAAATCTTTAAATCATAAAACAAAATATAAAGCTCTGAGCACTGAACAAAGAATATTAACAGCACAGAAACATGTAAAGGAGTTTTTGGAAAAGGACGAAAGTAGTAGACTGACAGCTGGAAAAAAAGAAACAATAACAAGATACAAGAAAAAACGACAAAGAAGGCTACTTAATGACACTTTACTAAATTTGCACAAGAAGTTTATTTCTGCCTATCCACAACATAAAAAAATGAGCTATGCTACATTTTGTAAACTTCGGCCCTTTTGGGTGCTAAAACCCAACAACAAAGATAGGGACACGTGTTTATGTAAACAACATGCTAATATCGACTTCATTGTGAACAGTTTGAAAATCAACAAAATTATAAATGAGTCTGCGATTAATGAAATTATAAAGAGTGCTGTGGAGACAGCCCTCAAGAAAAATGTTTAGAGCGATCATGCTCCCAATGCAAGAATAGAAATGTCGAATTAAATGTCTTCAATAAAAGGGAAAATATATGTTTTCAAATTTGGGTAACAAAAAATGAGGAAATTAATGTAAAGGGAAAAATTAAACTATGCAAAAAAACTATTAAAGAAACTCGAGTTTGTACAAAAGCAGAACTTGTTAAGCTTCTAAAATCATCATTAACTAAATTCATGCAACATGTGTGTAACATAAATCATCAATATGGAATTTTGGACAAAATTAAGAAGAATTTGTTAGCAACTGAAGTTCTGGTGCATATGGACTTTTCTGAAAACTATGTGTGTAAATATGCAGCAGAAGTTCAGTCCTCACACTTTGGGGCTTCGAAAAAACAAATAAGTTTACACACTTCTGTGTTTTATTACAGATCAAGTGAAGATGTCTTCACCAAACCAGTTTCATTTGGAACTTCATCAAATTCCTTGATGCATAACCCAGCGGCAATATGTGCACATCTGATACCAGTCATAAATGAAATAAAAAATCTTATCCCCAAATTAGAAACGGTACATTTTGTTAGCGATGGCCCTACGACACAGTATCGTAATAAAACAATGATTTACCTAGCTGCCACATATCTTACGAAAACTTTAGGTGTAGAAAAAATGTTTTGGCACTTCAGTGAGGCTGGACATGGGAAAGGAGCTCCAGATGGTGTGGGGGGTTGCTTAAAACGAAGCGCTGATGCACTAGTTGCTCAAAGTAAGGATTTGCCCAACTTGGAAACTTTGGTAAATGAACTCAAAGAAGTTTGTAAAGGCATTCACGTAATGTCAATTACTGATGAAGCAATTCTTGAAATCACCAAGTGTATCCCAGCTGATCTTCCAGTTTTTAAAGGAACCCTTAAAGCTCATCAAATTCTTTGGCGTCGTGACGAAGCTACCTCGTTGTTTGTTAGCCGACTAAGTTGTCTCAGCTGTCTCAGGTCCTGTAAACATTATGGAATTGGGACAATAAAACTGGAAATCAGTAATGACTGTTTGAATAATTCTGCTGTAACAATCAAGTCAAAACTCAACTATTCCGTTGTTTACTCTGATAGCGATAGCGATAATGAAATATCGAAATTGTTTAAATGTAAAATAAACGACTACGTTGTAGTGAGGTTCCTTGGGAAAAAAGTAATCAAGTACTATGTTGGACTTATAATTTCAAGATCTCTTGGGGAATATACAGTTAAATTCATGAAGAAATCTGGTGATAACAAATTTATATTTCCAGAGAGGGAAGACGTATCATTTCTAGACCCGCCTGATATTTGCAGAATCTTGGGTCAACCTGAAGTGAACAACAGGCACCAATATATTTTTTCAGAGTTAGATGAACTCGAATTTAACATTCATTAGATTCATTAGATTTTAATTATACTCTAAGAATGAGTTTTCAATGTTGATGTTTAAGTTATTTTTTTGTTCACTTTTTTTATATGATAATAAAAGTTTTATGCATAGAAATATTGTATTTTTAGAACCCGTCACGTCCATGGTCATATACAGTCACTTCCGTGGACACGTAATTCTCCATTTTTCAGTTTTTAATCAAAATATTCAAGATCCATCTTGACCACTATGGAGGAATCATTCAATATTGTTTGTTTGACATATACATTATTCAATACATACAAAATTTAATTTAATTTTTTTTTTTAATTTTCCTTCTAAAATCTTCCGTTTTCATGAGAATGACCCTTATGTGTTAGTCTCTTTCGTAGGTGGCAGCAGAAGGAAGAAGTACAATTAAGTAAAGATTATGAATCTAAAACTTGCACGAGATGATGGAAAGACTTTTAAGATGGTCGCGGCAGATATTTCCTACATTAATTTAGAATAAATATTGGGGATACTGCCAAATCCAGGCATCACATTGAAAGGTGATCGGGTATTTTATTCATTTCTATTACCAATTGGTGTTTTTGAAAGAATGTGAACTATGAAAACTATGTTGTGTTTATATGTTACTTTAGTGCATTGCAATATTATTAATAATAAAATATTACGCTCTAGGAAAAATTTGATTTCACTTTTGATATGTAAGTCGTCATTACCCTGGCAATGGTGTTATTTCTCTGTATATAAATAATCAAAAAATAAAATAAACAATACTTTCAATAAACAGTGAGTTGTTATAATGGTATACTAGGATACCAGTCATAAGGAATGATATAAAGCCAATGATCAAATAATTAAATATTTTTTATCAATTTTTTCAATTACTGAATTTGACGTTTAGCAAATATTTACCCATTAATAAAACAATTGCCGTTTTGTCAATTAGTTTCTGAAAGTAAACAATCTTTTTTTTATGACGAATATAATTTTTCCCCGCAAGTATGATATTTACTACACTGCTAAACATATTTTCTTTACTTGCCAAACTATTTTATTCCAATACCATATTGCGCTGCGCAAATTTTTTACACATAATCTGAAGTTACATAAAATGCCTCGAAATTCAATATGCACTGAGACAACAGGCCCAAACACAGAAACATAGGCCCAATGTCTTCATAGCCTACAGCAGTACAAGTTTTTTGAAAATTCACCGCTTACCCTGAATAATTTTTAGACGATGTGTTACTGGGAACAGTATAAAAGTAAACTACCTCTAACTGACGCAGAGATAGCTGCATACTTTGACATCTCGGATGATCAGGCAGAAAATTCCGATATTGGGGGTGATTCTGACGCTGAAGATGATTTCCGAGAAAATATTGGAACCTCAAAATCTTCTACCAGGGGTAGTCTCATATCCTCCGATATTGAGAGGCATACTACTTCCTGTGTAACAACCCCAGTGGGAGAGGCATTTTTGGAAAATCGACATTCAGATACTTCCATCATGCCCAAGTCCATTAGTCAAACACCTTCAAGTTCCACAAATGCCAAATATCTCTTCCCCCAGATCTAATCAATAACAGTACTTTGGAAGATGAAAGTAACGAAAATGGTCACGAAAGTGATCAAACAGAAGAAGATTGGGACACCATATTTGAAACGTGGACAAAAACAACTCCACAACCCACTAAATTTACAAATTTCCATTTTGATGAAATTATAGGACCAAAAGTTCAGGTAATGGATATTATGTGCTACCACGTCATTTTCTAATCTTTCAGTTTCAGATTGATTCGGAAGACCCTCTCGATTTCTTCAATATCTTTTTTACTGAAAACTTTTTTGATCTCATCACGGAACAATTCAATTTATATGGTACCCAACACGGAAAAACTTACAGCTTGGTAGAGAAGAACTAAGCACCTTTATAGGTACACTGGTACTCATGGGTATAAACCGATTGTCACAGTTACGGTTGTATTGGTCGATAGACCCAAATTTCCACAATAAGAGGATTACCGGTATCTTCCCCGTAAAAAGATTTTTGAAAATACTAAGATACCTCCACATCAATGACAACAACCAAATGCCACAATATGGCTCTTCTAATTACAACAAATTATATAAAATTAGTCCCATGGTAAACTATTTCAACAGGGTATTTTTCGAATTCTTTACCTCGGGCCGCAATGTATCTGTTGACAAAATATGGTGGCTCTCAAGGGACGAACAACCCTAAAGCAATACCTACCGATGAAGCCTATAAAACGAGGCTTCAAAATATGGAGCTTAGCATGTTCTGAAACAGGATATCCGATTGCGTTTGAGGTTTACAAAGAAAAATAGAGGATAAAACCAATAAAAAATTGAATTTGGGGTCGCGGGTTGTTCTGTAGTTATCTACCGGTCTAGCGAAGAGAGGATTTTGCATCTACTTTGATAATTTTTTTAGCACGCTCCCCTTGATGATCAAGTTGTGGGATAACGGACTATTTGGCTGTGGCACCATAAGACAAGATTGCAAAAATTTTCGGTTTTTTTGCTCTAACGGCTAAAATAATGAAAATACAGAAAACAGTGTTCAACAAAATTTGTAGCTCGTCTCTTTCTCTACAAAATAGGTCTTTACCAATTGTTGTCTTACTTAAGCCGTTTAGGAGATAAGTCCAGTTTTCCACTTATAGTTTTGAGCCGCTCCAAAATACGCGAAAATAAAAGTTTGGTTGCCGATAAAACCATGACCATTGGACAAATAGATTTTGCCATGTGTGGTGAGATCTCCGTGTGTAAATGGAAAGATAGAGGTAAAAAGGCAGTGAAAGTAGTAAGTAACATGCCTAATGCGGGAGACCATGGGGAAGTCCTCTAAACAAATAGACTTGGAGAGCACCAAACCCTTGTCTGTTCCACGGCTACTGTGGATTATAATAAACACATGGGGGTGTGGATCGTTGTGATCAAAGAATGGAGACCTATATCGCATGGAAGAGCAGGAGATGGTGGATGAAACTTTTCTATCGGTTTATTGACGCGGGCGTGGTAAACTCTTCTTTCATATTTTAACAGACGTTGAAGATAAAAAATCCTCGTAACAAACCTATGAGTCATTTAAACTTTCAAAGTGTATTATTGGCCAACAAGTTTATTGGCAACTTTGGTGCAAAAAAAAAATGTGGGGACCCCTACAGCCAACAGGTCAATTCCAAGACAAGAGCGATCATCTACCCCAGAGAACCACAATGAGATGCTGTCAACAGTGTAGCAAATATGGGAAACTAAAAGGAGTTCTGTTAGCTGTAGGGAATATGACGTTCCTCTAGGCATTGAACGTTTTGCGCCATATCACCATATCTAGCAAGTACTTATTCTAAGTTCTCTAAAGAAATTAATTGAATCGGTCATTTGAGTAACAGCACATGTCAATATTTCGGCCATTTTGAGTTTATTGCAGCAATATACACTTTAAGGATAAACGCATTGTTCCCTACAGAAACATCACTTCTTCGATGATTTACACGCTTCTAAATATGTCGATGCGTTGAGAAGCAACACAAGTCGCTGAAGTATTCTTTCTAAATACAGTGTGCGAATGTCACTATTTCTCAACCAGAGCGTCCAGTAGTGAAAGCCAGTCTGATAGTGCTCTTAATGTTGGGATAAGAAGAAAAGGAAGCTATATAAATGTGAGATTAAAAAAGGAAGAGTACATTATTTATAAACGTGCCGTAGTTCACGCTAAAAGGCAAGGAGAAATCTGCGGGTAAGTTATTGAATATTTTAGGTTAATAACAAGGGTATTAAGGCAAGTACCGGTTTTTTCCATAGGTGTAAATTAAAATGATATGAGCGATGTGCCCAGGGTGACCGATAGGAAATTATTAACAAATTTAGACTCATGGCAACAAAAAATTAACAAGATGTGTATTTACAAGCTTTAATGGGATGTAACAATGTTAAAGATAAGAGGTCAAGAAATTTAGGGCGACCTATGCCGAAATCTTACCCTTTTAAATACTTTTTAACCTCTTCTGGGCGCATTACTGTTTGCGAAAGAGCTTTTATTAATATTCACGCAATCACACCAGCAAGAGTTAGACGTCTGACTCAACTTGTTGTTCATGGTAAACAACCTAACGACAAAAGAGGCAAGTGCATTTCTGGAAATGCCATTCCAGGGAATATAGTTCTCTAAATAGAAGATCATATTAGGAGCTTCCCCACCAAAATTTCGCATTATAGTAGCAAAGAAAAAATATTTTTGAATGAAAAACTTAAAATAAAAATTATGTACGAATTGTTTTAAAAAAAGTACTCGTGCACCAAAATAAAATACAAGTTTTACAAGAAAGATTTTCACTTCCATTTGGACGACCTAAGTAGACACCTGCAAATGTGAAGAATTTAATATTAAAATTAAAAGTCCTTCACTTAATGACAACAAATGAGTGGCTGTTGCAGAATTGATGGTACATAAAAGAAGGGCAAAGAAGTTTTACAGTAAACTAAAACTTTTAACTGAATTGTCCCGAAATCCTACTAATAATACCATCTTAATAACAATTGATTATGTGCAAAATCTCCAATTGCCTGTTATTCCAGTACAAGACACTTTTTACTTGAGGTAGTTGACTGTTAACGTGTTTACGATAAATTTAGTTGGAAAACAGCAAGCCAAGTTTTATGTTAACCATGAAGGTAATTTTTTTATAAAAGTTTATTTTATGATCCTCTGTTTTATATTCAATAAAGACCTTTAATAAAACTACATGCCTTTTAATTCAATTTCATAACTCATTTCAGAAACACCACTAAATTGACAAGTAAAATTTTTAAAATTTCCTGACATCTACCTGTTGGAAGCGGAACTACCAGACTCGGTAGATGTAATAAACAGATGCCTAGTTAGTTCTCTTAACCATTTGTAGACCGCCAAGAATGTGTTTATTATTGATCTAATTAATCGGAATTTTTTGTAAGAATTGTGCATTTTTTTCACCCTATATACTTCCTGTTGTGTAGCAATTCTAGTGAAAGTGATAGTCACTTATATTTTTTTTCTTACGGCCCATTTGTATGTAAAAGAAATCGTAACCTAAAAATTTCCAATGAGATTGATTTCTGCCAGTGGCGTATCGTTTTATTTTTCGATGTCATTTCAGGGGTTACTTGAAAAAATGGTCAGGAAGTACATTCGGCGGCCAGGGAGCCGAAAATATAAAGACTACAATGATGAAATGTTAGAAATTGCATTAGAACGATTTAGGAATGGTAATGGCAGTTTAAAAGATTTATCGGAGGAATATGGAATCCCATATATAACACTTTACAGAAAATCGAAAAATCTACATATGAAGAAACCTGGTGGGCAAATAGTTTTGTCAGCTGAAGAAGAAGCTGCTGTGGTTAAAGGTGTAGGCATTGCTTCAGACTGGGGTTTTCCGTTACAGTCGATCCATATTAGAGAATTAGTGCGCAATTATCTTGACAGGAAAGGTGTTAAAATTTCACAATTTATAAAAAACATGCCAGGGGAAGGATGGTTTGAAAAATTTCTGGAGCGGCACAAAGATGATTTAAGACAAAGAACATCTCAGGCAATTAAAATAAGTAGGGCCAAAATCAATCATGAAACTATTAACCAATACTTCGATCACTTAACAACGACATTGGAAAATGTACAACCAGAGGCCCTTGTGAATTACGACGAGACTAATTTTACGGACGACCCGGGCCGCATCAAAGTAGTGGTTAGAAAAACGTCCAAGAGGGCAGAAAATATAATGGATACGTCAAAGGCTGCTACGTCGGTAATGTTTGCTTGTTCAGCTTCAGGTGTAATGCTCCCTCCTTATGTTGTGTACAAGGCGGATCACCTGTGGTCGACTTGGACGGAAGGTGGCCCTGACAAAGCACGATATAATAGAAGCGCATCGGGCTGGTTCGACACAAACCTATTTGAGGAATGGTTTTCAACCACTGCCCTCCCATACTTTAAATCTTTGCCCCTTGGACCAAAGGTACTAATTGGAGACAACCTGGGCAGCCATATTTCTTTAAAAGTAATAGATGATTGTCAAAAAAATGATATTCGATTTGTGTTACTTCCGCCAAACAGTACACACCTGACTCAGCCGTTGGACGTGTGTTGTTTCCGCCCAATAAAAAATGCGTGGAAAAAATTCTGCGAAAATGGAAACTGTCTAATAAAGGTGTCGTGAGGAAGGAAATATTTCCTCGTTTATTGAAACAAGCAATTGATTCTATTGGTTGCCGCAATAGTAACAACATAAAGTCAGGTTTTAATGCAACTGGATTGGTTCCTTTGAATCGTGAGAAAATACTCCAAAAATTACCCAAGGAAAACTTACAAGATGACATAGAAAGTGAGATGGCCAATTCAATTAAAGATATTTTCCAGGAAGCAAGGTGTGGAAAAGCAGGTCCTTCCACATTGGGAAGAAAAAAGAAATTAAATATAAACCCAGGAAAAAGTGTTTCACGGGAAGAACTTGCAATGGTAATACCAGATCCACTCGAAACACCAAAAATTAAAAAACAGAGAAACACAAATAAGAGAATGATACATAAAGACAACTCGGAAGAACCAGAAACTAAGAAACCAAAAAAATCAAATAAGAGAATAATTTATGATGATGACTCAGAAGAAACTGATGGTAGTCACTTGGCAGACTTAAGTGTCGAAGACGAAATTATTGAGCCAGAGCAAAAAGACGAAGATATGGTCTCACATCAGGATATGCCCATAGAGTTGCCCATTATGTGTGGTAAAGTATAATGAGAGGATGGGGGCAGTTGATAGATCAGATATGATGATATCGAGTATCGAATGTGTACGAAAAACCATCAAGTGGTATAAGAAACTTTTCTTCCATATGTTAGACATATGCCTACTAAATTCCCATGCAATGTATTTAACAAGAAAAACCACTCCAATTCCTATAGCCAAATTTCAGCTCAATATCATTAGGCAAATATGTGAAAGGTTAGTTATTATTTCCACTTTGTAAATAATGCAATTGTACGTATAAGTATACATTTTTCGGATATAATATCAACAGAGTTACTACATATCAAGACATTCCTACAATACCGAGAGCCGATAGATTATCAGGAAGACATTTCATGGTACTTGTTCCCGAAACTGCTAATAACAAAAGAACTTCAAGAAGGTGTTATGTCTGTTCCCATACAACAAGAGGACAAAAAAAAAGAAGGGATACCAGGTACATGTGTCCGGATTGTAACATAGGCTTATGCATTTATCCCTGTTTTAAAACATACCATACTCTTGCTACATTCTAAAGATATATGTGTTTTATATAAATAATGTTTATTTTACCTATTCAGTAAATATTTTCTCAACATTTCAGTCTTTTATTGGCCTCTTGTACTGTTTTTAGACACTGCAACTTTCTAAAAAAGCAAACAAATAATTACTGATTTTTACACTAATATTTTCAAAGCTCCTGAAAAGGGACAGATTTTTGATTATAATGAAATTGTTAGAATTTTCAGATAATAATAATGTACCAATAGAAAAAGATTCTGTATTCCACTAAACTAAATTTATTAAAATCTCAGGGTACAATACTTCGATCTTCGGATAACTGTAGTGACGAAACTAGCCACAGTATTAAATGTGCCTCACATTTAATCGGCATCATGTAAACAACAACATATCAAAATTTCAGCCTGTGTAATTTTATTGTACCTAACATCTCTAAAAAAATGTTCGTGTAATTTATTCTAGCTCTAAATATTAACAAAATTTCACTTGAAAGTCAAAACACAACCTTTCTGCAGGCCTTAATTGACCTTAATAAGCCCACAAGCCATCTCTATTAATTAAAGAAACATCATTCTTTTGTTATTTTTGTGAGGTTCTATTTGTGTTTCAATTATTTAACTGAATATGTTTTAATCAATTTAGTTACTCAGTTAGGTATAACAAGGCCTAGAGACATACATAAAAGGTTAAGAAATAATTCTAGCTGGGATAACCTGCTGTGAAATAAAATTTCTTTCCAATAACATTAAAGTATCAATTTCTCATTTTTGTATCTTCCTACATCTGATTATGCCATAAAAATAGATCTACGATGAATTTATTTACGCCATATTTACCAGCAAATTTTTGAAACATGCACATCAGTCACCTTGAAACCACTCAGACATTCTACCCTTTCCAATCACTTAACTCCTTAAAGATTCCTGCAAGGATGCTTTGTGATATTTGTACATTGATGTCTTCAATATTTCATTATCCTTTTACTACTACTGATGTTTTCACTTCCTAACGTTTCCGTCCTTGGCTAATATTCTCATTTAAAAAAATATTATTGTCATCATGTGGTCCATCGTCACAGTCCGTTTATTGTATGTAGTATGTTCATATAGTGGAACCATCGACAATTATTTTTATCCATAAGATTCTGTGTTGTATCTGTGAGAACAACAGATTGAGGAGGAACTGGACACTAGTTCTTGAGTTTTTTTTAGCGATATATTGTTTTCATTAAATCTGCAACAAAACATATAAATTTTAAAAGAGGTAAACAATCGTATCTTCATTCAACAGTTAATACTAATTAAATAACTCAATATCAATTTGCTTAAGGATGTAAGCGAGCAATCAAAAATGCTAACGAGTTCATAAAATGTTGGTAAATTGTTCTTTGTCTTTACAAATTACCTCAATAAATTTCAAAACGATTCGCTAAACCATTTTTTATCTACGATTTTAATTTAACATGAACTCTTACCGGAGATGTGTTTCTAAATATAACAGCTCAAAAATCATTGAAAATAATATTAACACCTTTTCCAAATAAGTAATTTAAGATCTAAATAATGCCGCTTTTCTTAAGCGTACGTTAAGTGATCATAAAAACATGGTAATATGGTAAGGCAATGTCTCATGTAACATCTGTCTTACTCTGTCACCATCTTCTTGTAGGATGAGTCTTATCTCATATGTCTGTTTTGTTATGATTTTTCTTTGCCAGTGGAAATAGTTCGGCTGTTTTCAACACTTCTGCTAATTTTTCAGATAAAAAAGTACACAGCAAGATATATTTGACATTTTATGAACCTCGCATCCTAAGTTTGATCCTAACTATACTAAATAGAAATGGGTCGTTATTTATATGTAACGTCATCTTGTTACGGTAACGTACCGTCGTGCTACGAAATAATGAAATATTTGGTTATTCACAACGAGCGACATTACTCAGATTACGTTACATTATCCTCTGAAATACCTGAGTTCAACAATGCTATGAGATCTCTTCTACTCGCTTTCCATTCGGCAGAGCTAGTCGAATTGTGCCATTTCTATCTTTCCAAAATAACGCTATTCTGTCGCAATACAATGACTTTTATTTACAAAATATGAGTTAGTGCCAAAACATTTATCAGATTATTGTACCTTCGTGAGGAACATTTATGAACATGGCACAAAAGATCAAGAGAAAATTTATACTTTCCAACAGCACATGCAAGATATAGCCAGGTTAACATATTCCACAATGGACTTAAACAGTATAATGAACTACCAATTTCTGTAAAAAACTGAAAACCTCATATTATTCAAAAATGCTTGTTACAGATGTTTTATCAAATGTACTATTTAATATTTAAATGTATACACATGATTAATTTCAAATTTCATTGATATATAATGAATTTCAATGATATACAATATGTAATGTAAAAAATGTATATAATCTAGCTTATGATATTAATAATAGTTATTTATTAGTCTAGTGAGTTATGTTATATGTAAGTCACGCAAGAAAGGGAGAGTGGGCTAATTTTCTTAAATGACATATATTACTCACGTGTCTAATACAACATTTTATTCAATACTTTCATATAAATGTTTTTTCAGTGACAAACAATAAAATTATTAAAATGCCATGTCATTGACTTTTTGTCAGTTATAAATGTCAATGTCAACAGTGTTTCTCCAAAAATATAAAATCCAAGTAGCTTATTGCTAAGTAGATTCTGAATGTGCCGAGAAAGCTGTGGTCGTTATCCATTTTGTTTGTAACCAGGGGTTTGTTTAATAAACATTGTGTAATTAGCATTAAAATGGAAAATTGTGAATCATATAATATGTAAATTCCGACCGATATTTTGTAAGAAGACAAAGAAGTCAATTTAATTCCAGAAAAGTTTAAAGTAACCTATTTTAAAGAATACCTACGATTTGAAAATTGGATGAAAAGAAGAGGAGTTAGTGCTATGAACGAAGAAGTGCTTCTCGGTTACTTTCTACATTTGAGTAAAAAAAATTGCACCTTCTTCGATGTGGACTAAATATTCTATGATAAAATCGACTTTAAAAGAATACAGGAACTTTGATATAACAAGATATGGAAAACTGTAGCATACTCAAAAAGCCGATCAAGAAATTTCAAACTCAAAAAGGCCAAAATTTTGGAAAGCGCACTTATCGAACAATATTTGATGGATGCCCCTGACAATGAGCATCTTAGGTCAAAGGTAGGTATTTATTATGATGTTCTTGCTTCAATGTATTTAATTGTTTGGATGTTTTAGGTTGCATTGATATTCGGAGTTTGTGGTGCTTGCAGTTGCAGTGACCTACTTAAGTGTCGAAGATATAAAAGATAAAGAACAATATCCATATATATCCATACCAGATACCAAGACGAATAAATCAAGAAGTTTCACAGTTTTAAATGAAGGATTTTCGGTAAACCCACTTGATTTGATTAGGAAATATGTGTCTTTAAGATTGCAAAATGATTTCTCGGAAATTTTCAAAGGGGAAAGTGCACTGTCCAATTACATTGGATTAAATAAGCTCTCAAAAATGCCCAGAATTGTAGCTGATTATTTGCAATTGCCAGATGCGGATTTGTATACGGCCATAACATGCGTCATTCCTCGACAACTCTTTTGG
The DNA here is from genome assembly GCA_963583905.1 of Stenurella melanura. Lineage (NCBI taxonomy): Eukaryota > Metazoa > Arthropoda > Insecta > Coleoptera > Cerambycidae > Stenurella > Stenurella melanura. The sequence continues at coordinate 76,305,671 of OY757315.1, forward strand.
CCAATGCTGGAGGTGACATTACCACCCTTAAACGTCACGGTGGGTGGAAATCATCCACCGTGGCGGAGGGTTATTTGGAAGATTCAGTCTCAAACAAGAGTGTTATTGCTAAAAAGATACAGGGAGAGCAACGCAACGAGTCAGGCAATACAGACGTCGTTACTGGTATAGAGAAAAATTGTGTACAGGGGAGTAGTCTTTGTGAAAAATGATGACAATAAATTTTGACATAAATATAAATAAGTGTTAGTGCATGCATTCTTTGCTTTGTTAATTGTCCGTATAATAAAGACAATAAATAAATTGCTTGGACTTTTATATTAAAATTACTCTTTAAAGACTCGATCACTTTACCTCACTAGTGATCTAAAGTATCCTTTAGCTCACTACTTTATCTCACTAGTAACTCATGGACCACTTTATACCTTTAAAATCTCATAAATAATTATACATGTTGGATAAAGTATTATTATTTTCAAATGGGGCCCATACTTGAGCAAATTCAAAGAAACTTTGAACGCCAATTTTACCCTTTTCAAGATATTATGATTGACAAAAGTCTACTATTTTTCAAAGGTAGGCTTCTATTTAAACAATACATAAAAACTATAAAAAGAGAGTGAAAAATCGGTAAATCCGGAGGGATTTGGTATATCCGGTGCTGTAGTAGTAAAATTTTTGACGCCTACCCGAGTAAAGTGCATTCGATTCTTCTACAGCGATAATTACTACACAAGTCCCGCATTATCAACTTATCGATACAAACATCAAACCAATTCTGAATTTAGGAGCAACAAACATATTTTGGCCCTAAAATTAAAGGACCACCAAGAAGTATTTATGCTTTCAACCATGCATGAAAATGGTAACCTCCTAAGAAAGTCTGAATCACTGGTGAGAATTAAAGAAGCCTCTTTGAATACTTAGTAGATTATAATAATAAAATGGGAGCCGTTCATAAAACAGACATGATGATCACTTGATTGCACACGTAAAACTATAAAATGGTATAAGAAAATCAAAGCTTAGTAAAAAAACACTCAGATCATACCTTTCAAGTATGTAGATTTGAGATGCCAACACCCACAACTTGTGAAAGTAAAACCATTTTTAGATGTCATTTTTTCTAGTGTTATTTCATAACATTCCATGAAAATTGGTCAGATATGTACATGTCCTGCGATTTAGATAGCGAATTTAATGCAATTTATTTCACTTTTAAATTTCATTTCAATGCCTTTCCACATAAAACATTAAAAATAAAAAACCTTGATTTACAAGGGAAATTACGCAATTACATTAAACTCTATGTGAGATTTCAAAAATATGTAAAACTACCAACAATAATACCATAAAAATCAGATATAAACAATTAAAATCAATATATAGAGATAAAGCAGAAAATTATAATACAATAGATTAAAAAACACCACAAATGTTATGAAGGATAGCTGGAAGATTCTAAATGAAATGAGAGGTATGACGAATAAAAATAATAGCAGACAGTTAAACATCAATAATGAACAGATATCAGACATGAAGAAAATAAGCAATTTGTTTAACGAATCATTTGTGAGTTTTTCAAATGTTAAACCACTAATGGATAGTATAAATCTACCACCTCTATCCAATATTAGCTTGTATTTATTTCCTACTACAACGGATGAAATAGAAAAAGCCATTATTAAAACAACTTCTAAACAGCAGCTGGTGTTGACGAAATCTAAGGTGAAGCTTTGAAAGTATTCCACTTTCTTACATAATTAATTAATGGTTCTGTGAGGGAAAGTACCAACAAGCACTAAAAATTTCAAAATCAATTTCAAATATTCAAGAAACGATCTAGAAATAAGACAAGTAATTACCGAAACATTTGTTTGCAAAGTCAGCTAGCAAGAGTTATTGACATTAGTTTTAATATAAGATTAAATAGATTTTTAGAAGCACGTTGGGGAGAGGGGGGATATTTGATCAGGAGGGATACTTGATCACATAGGTATTACTAAAAATTTACTTGCAATATGTCCCAGTTTCTAATTTTTACAGATACTTTTGCCATTTGGCAACAGTGTAACTTGCAGGTTGGCTCTCTGGAATATACCGGGAACACATTATTAAGCGAGTATTTATTTTGCAACCTAAAACTAAATATATTCTGCCTTCTTTAGTTCTTAATTCATGTGCACTGAGGGATACTTGATCAGTGTCTGAAGTGGGATACTTGATCAAGTGATCAAGTCTCCCTTTAATTATGAAGTTTTGGGAAATGTAATGTAATTTGGGGTGGTTAATTAATGGTTGTTTTTACAGATGCCACGATATTACAAAACAAAAGAAGGCTCAAAACCCAGAGAGAAAATAGATCCGGAAAAAATGAAATATGATGTTGCCGAGGCACTGAAAGGAGAAAGTGGTATATTAACTGTGGCGAAAAAGTACAACGTAGATAGAATGACACTAAAACGTTATATGAAAAAATATGAAGTTAATCCAGATACTGAAATGACATCGAATTACAAAAAAAAGTTGGTGTTCACTAAAGAACGAGAAGCAGAACTGGCAGAATATCTTAAAATATGTGCTAAAATGAATAACGGTTTAACATATAGAAAAGTTCGTGAGTTAGCTTATAAGTTGGCAGTAAAAAATAATCTTAAAAGACCACCATCATGCGAAACAAATAAGATTGCCGGAATTGATTGGCTTAAAGGATACATGAAGCGAAATACATCACTTTCACTGAGGACCCCTGAAGCAACAAGCCTGAGCAGGGCTACAAGCTTTAATAAAAATAATGTAAATGACTTTTTCACGAATTTGAAAATGATTTTAGACAGAGAAAAAATATTTGAACAAGACATATGGAATATAGACGAAACCGGTTACACAACTGTTCAAAAACCAAAAAAGGTTATTGCACCAAAGGGCCAAAAGCAAGTTGGGCAAATAACCTCTGCAGAACACGGCCAATTAGTTACTATTTGCTGTGCAATTAGTGGTTCTGGAAGAAGCATTCCACCGTTTATGGTTTTTCCTAGGAAAAATTTTAAACCAATGATGCTCACGGGAGCTCCACATGATTCAGCTGGAGCAGCTAACCTATCAGGCTGGATGACGGTTGACACCTTCTTCCTATATATGCAACATTTTTTTGCTCATGTCCAATGTTCACAAGATAGGAAGGTTCTGGTTATAATGGACAACCATGAAAGCCATATCTCAATTAAAACATTAGACTTTTGCAAAAGCAATGGTATAATTTTACTAACTTTACCGCCTCACTGCAGCCATAGACTGCAGCCTTTAGATGTGGCAGTTTATTCCTCATTTAAAAATGCTTGTGATGTTGCTGCAAATGAGTGGATGAGGGAGCACCCAGGCAGGACCATCACGATTTATGATGTTTCTCAAATTATTGGCAAAGCTTTTCTCGTTGCTATGACTGCTTCAAATATTATAAGCGGCTTTAGAAATACCGGAATACATCCATTTAATCGATCAATTTTTAAAGAGGAAGATTTTTTACCATCCTTTGTAACCAATCGACAGGAAGAACCAGTTCAGTGTGAACTTAATGCAGAGATTGACAATACTTATCCAAGGTCAGCTTTAAACACGTCAACGACAAGTGAAAACAACCCAGGACAGGTTGAGGACCAGGAATCTGTGGAAGCAGTAGCTAAGCCGAGTACATCAATGTCGGTAAGTTTTATTGTTAGTCCTGAGCAAGTGCTACCTTTCCCAAAAGCAGGGCCAAAAATACAATCAAAGAAAGGTAGAAGGAAACTTAAATCAGCAGTTCTAACAGATACACCCATTAAAACAAACATTGAAATTGAATTAAGACTTAGAGAAGAGAAAAAAAGGAAGAAAGAAGAAAATGCAAAGAAAAGAGCCATTACACAGCTGACCAAAATCGAGAATAAGAAAGAAAAAGTAAAAAAAAAAGTTTTTAGATCTTCGTCATCATCTTCCGATGTGAGTGAAGAAGCTTCGTATGCTGAAACAGATTATTCAGAAAATGAAGATATAGAAGAAGAATTTGAACAGCTACTACCTGTAAATAAAAATACTTTAAAGAAAGGTAAATTTGCAATTGTACAATTTAAGGGAGGCAAAAGACTCACTTCTGTCTTTAAATACCTGTGCTTAATCGATAATATTGATGATGAAGATGGGGAATGTCGGGTGGTTTCATTAAAATGTTTAAACGCGAGCAAAAAAATATTCTCATTGGTGGACACGGATGTCAGTGACATTACGTTCGAGCAAATAATGGGAATAACACCTGAGCCCAGCATTTCCCTCAGAGGAGAAAGAATGTATTATACGTTTATGAAGCCTTTGGACATTTTTGAAATGGCATAATGAAGACATTTTTGTTCAGTATAAATGATATTAATTTTTTTTAAGTTTTGTTCTCCATAATAAAGTTTATTATCCATTAATTTAAGAGTTATTTGCAACAGAAACCTACAGTGATCAAGTCTCCCCTTATATGATCAAGTCTCCCTATGCGTCTGATCAAGTCTCCCCTCTACGTAGGGATACTTGTTCATAATCTTATTAAGAGAAAATATTTATTTAAACAATTAAACATTACTTTTAATTTCCAGGTATTTGTAAGTATATTGATATTCCTTTAGAAAATATCGTGCAAATAATTAAATAAAGTAAAAATATATGTGTAAGATTGTAAAGCCAAAAAACCGAAAGTGTGATCAACTATCCCCCCTTTCCCCTAATCTATTATCAAATTGTCAAAATGGTTTTAGGCTTAATAAATCTACATCACTGTGCACACGTGTGTGTGTGTATGATTGTTTAAATGACAAACACTACCCAGTTGCCTTATATTTCGATTTAACTAGAGCATCTGATACTGTTGACAACAATTGCTTCTGGACAAATTGTATCGCATTGGTATGTGTGGCAATGCGTATAACTAGGCTGCATCATATTTGCAGAACAGAACGCAAATTGGGGTCTTAGACAAATTTAAATCTATTTCACGAGAAATCACAGTAGGAGTACCTCAAGGCTCAATTTTTGGGTCCTTTACTCTTTATTATTTTTGAAAATGATATATTTTATTCGTGTAATTACATACAATTTGTTAAATTCAGTGATGAAAGCAAATATATAAGTTAAGCCTGTTTATTAAGATAAATCATAAATAAATCGAACAAGTAAACTCATTCAAATTTCTAGGAATTATAATAGTTCAAAAGCTAACATGGGAAAAGCATATTAACGATATATCATCTAAATTAACCCCTTCTCGACGGGAGCCGCAAAAACGCGCAGGTTTCTGATTGACATATCTGCGGGAGACGCATATTTTCGAACGCCGTGAATAGCACTTAAAATCGGGAGGCGCACGATTGTGGTCTGATATGTGTTTTAAGCATTTTAACGAGTTGTAGCTTTTTAGTTGCAAAGAAGCTGTGGTCCGCAAAACAGTTGTACACCCGCAGTTTATTCTTGAGGGTCTCAGACAATATATTGTGTGCAAACAGCTGCAAATTTGTCTTAAAATAAATTATATTTTTTTCAAAATGAGAAGAAAAAAATAAACACTTAACAGATAACGAGCTTGAAAGAATCTGGGAAGAATCAGATAATGATTATGTACACGAACTATTGGATTTTGACCCAGAAAGTGATTCAGAGAGTGATTATGAACAAGATAACCACAATATTGATAGTGACATCAGTGTTGTCTCTGAAGAAGCAACAAGTGAAAATTACACAGATAAAGAAAACAATCTAAATTTGAAAGACAATCCAATACCTTGGAGTTCCAAGAAGTCCAGTGTCAAGCTGGTAAATATTTGTTCAAATTAACTTGAAAATTATGCCAAATATTGATTTACTTTTGCATTAGTTTGGGCCTGTTTTATGTTAATGTTGTACCTCACAAATGGGTGGAAATATTTTAAGAAATTGTATAAGTGGTAAATGGGTGAGCGAAGGGGGTTGGAGGGACTGAATCGAAAATATCGAATGATGTGTTGTTTTCAGTACTTTTGAGGATGAGGAATTAAATTTTGCGAATATTCAATAATAATTTTAATTCTCAGATGGAAAAGGGCTTGGATGTTATGTTTGAGGGAACATGTAGTGTTGAAATATTGGCATTAGTTCTTATCTTCTTCAGCATAAAAATTCTGTATATACCAAATAAATATTTTATGATTAGACAATATTGGATTCTATTTTCAGGAGAACCAAGAGAGAAAAAATCCAAGTTGTGCGATCCTGAAATAGATTGGGACCAAGATAGCATCTATATTCTAAAAATACACTTTTTTGATAGAAAAAATTCAGGTTGTTCAAATACTGAGAATTATATTGGAATATTGCAATATTTTAACTGTTCTTTTCAGAAAGTATTAACAAAAATTACAGAACAAACAAATTTATTCTATAAGCAAAATGCACCAGAACGCATGACGCATGATAAAAAATGGACTGATGTGACTAACAATGAAATGTATTGTTTCATAGCTCTCTCACTTTTGACGGCACAGGTAAAGAAGCAAAAGATATTAGACTACTGGTCAAAAGAAGCTTTGCTATCAACACCTATTTTTTCACAAATCTTATCTTATATTTTAGTTTATTTCAACTTGCGCATATAAACGCGTATACCTTTGAAGTCGGGAAGCGCACTAATGCGCGAAAATAATGAACGGGAGACGCACGATTGCGCGAGCGCAAAAAATCCCCGTTTATGGGGCCAGTGGCCTAAAAAAACGCCCGATGTGAAAGGGTTAAGCAGCATATGTTTTATTATCAGACAATTACGTACAACTGTTTCCATGGAGATACTTAAATTTGTGTATTAATGTGCTTGTTCAGTCAAGTTATGGCTTCATTTTCTGCGGCAATTCAGCGCACGTTCATAAAATTCTGGCCATGCAGATGTATGATGGGACAAGTAATGAGTATGTTGTGTATGACCAGTCTGATGAGTTTTATACATTCTGTGTAAACTTTTAAAGGTGAATAAAGCATGCATCTCTATCTATTTTATGTATAACTGGATCTGTGTCTCTTGTCTCCAAATAATATCGATACACAAGACGAGAGTGATAATGAAAAATCATTTAGGAGTAGACTAGCTGAATGGGTAGTAAAGCATAACATTCCAAATGTGGCAACAAATGAATAGAATAGAATAGTTTATTGGCCCAAACTAACATACACAGTACAAAGGGCAGGTCACAATATTCAACATTACTAGTACATAGATAAAAGCTCAGTTTATAAAATAGTGATCACAAAAACAAAAAAAACAGTTAAAATATTAAGGCAAGATTATTTTAGTTACAAAATAGATAAGATTATAATATATGGGACAACAGACATATAATACATAATTTCTTTTTCCTTTCTTCCTAACACATTTTTACTCTTTTAAGAATTAAACTTGTTTATAAACTCATCCAATGTGTAGAAACATTCATCAATCAAAAATTTTTTTATTTCTGATTTAAACTTTGTGTAAGATGCAATTGATTTTAGATGTTCAGGGAAGTTATTATATAGAAATACACTATGTACTATAATTGGGCAATTTTCTGAATGTAGTCGTTTTATATTTATTAAGCAACAGCGTATTAGAATGTCGTGTCTCATAATTATGTATATCTTTTTGGCTCTTATAATCTGAATAGTAATTTTTTACATAAGTAACACATTTTAGAATGAAAATGCATGGGAACGTTAATATTCGCTTTTCTCGAAATGTACTTCTGCAGCTTTCTCGAGAACTTAGGTTAAACAATAGTATGATTATTCTTTTTTGACAAATAAATATTCTTTCCCATCCTGTAGTCTGTCCCCAGGAAAAAACGTTAAATGATAGATGACTATACGCAAAGGCATAATATAAATTCATAAGACCCTTTTGATCCAAACACGGTTTCATTTGTAGAATGGCATAATATGCTTTATTTAATTTGGCACCGACAAAGTCCAGGTGTGCAGTGAATGAAAGATTAGAATTAAGCCAAGTTCCAAGGAATTTGGCATTGTCAAAGAAATTTAAATTAAATTGTAATTGCGCTTCTGCGGAAAGTTGTTTTCTAATAAAGAAGTTAATGTAATTCGTTTTGCTTTCATTGAGAATTAGCCTGTTTCTTTGACACCATGTATCCGTTTCCTCATACACCAGTTTTATGTTTGCTTGTAGTTCTTCAGGAGTTTCAGCCGTCACAGTGACAGTTGTGTCATCCGCAAACATAGTGATCTTCTCTTTTGTGATAAATCTTGGCAGGTCGTTAACATAAAGTAAGAAAATCAATGGACCCAAAACTGACCCCTGAAATGATTTACTAAAACTTCTGCAAGAATGTATCAATGAGCCATTACCTTTGGATGCCCGAGCTTTACTTCAGACTGTTCGAAATATTGAAATAAAAGCTGTATCTCCAGGATATCATCATATCCGACAACTTATTGCCGAAAAACGTAGAGCTAGACGGATCTGGCAAATGTCCAGAAACCCCATAGACCAACATGCTTATAATAGGTTAGGCAGAGAACTAAAAGCAGCGCTTAGAGATGCCCAAAACACCACCTTCGAACAATACATAACAGATTTATCCTCTAACGATCATACACTATGGAAGGCAACGAAAAGATTAAAACGACCACAAACACCAGTACCCCCAATTCGCAAACCAAACGACGAATGGGCTCGCTCTGATAAAGAAAAAGCTGATATATTCGCCATACATTCAAAACTAATCAAGGAGTTATTGACCAGGAAATTGAGAAATTCATCGACACCCCGTGTGAAATGTCTCCCCCCATAAAAACCTTCTCCCCAGCAGAAGTCAGGAAAGAAATAGGCAAACTAAACAACCACAAGGCACCAGGTTATGACTTGATTACGGGGCAAATACTGAAACAACTACCTCGAAAGGCCATAATCCTCTTAACAACTATATATAATCGAATATTAAGCCTTGCCTACTTCCCCACAATATGGAAATACGCCGAAATTATCATGATCCATAAGCCAGGCAAACCACCGCACGAACTTCAATCTTATCGACCTATTAGCCTACTGCCTATAGTAAGTAAAGTTCTAGAGAGATTAATCCTGAAAAACATGTACGAGGACCACGAATTTCTTACTCTCCTACCCAATCATCAGTTTGGCTTCCGAGAACATCACTCCACCACCCAACAAGTCCATAGGATTATCAATAAGATTGCAATGAGCCTCGAAGAAAAGAAATACTGCAGCGCGGTGTTCCTCGACATTTCCCAGGCATTCGACAAAGTGTGGCACTCTGGATTACTCTTTAACTTAAAAAACATTCTATCTAGCAACTATTATGTTCTACTAAAATCCTACCTAAACGATAGACATTTCTCAGTAAAATACAACGAATGCCAATCTAGTTTATACCCAACCCAAGCAGGTGTACCCCAGGGGAGCGTCCTTGGACCCCTGCTCTTTCTAATCTATACCTCCGACATACCTGAAGCAGCAAATATTACAATAGCAACCTTCGCAGATGATGTAGCTATACTATCAATAAATCAAAACCCAAGAATAGCATCCGAAAACCTGCAAGACCACCTAAACTCACTGGATATATGGTACAGAAAATGGAGAATACAGGTCAACCAAACAAAATCTGTTCAAATCACATTTACTACTCGACGGAGCACTTGCCCACCGGTAACAATGAACAACGTACCTATACCAGTTAAAACAGAAACTAAATACCTCGGACTACACCTCGACCAACGACTCACCTGGAATCCTCACATACAAGCAAAACGCAGACAACTAGATGCCAAATTCCGTCAAATGTACCGGCTCATGGGCCGCAAATCAAAACTGTCTTTATCCAACAAAGTTCTTCTATACAAAACAATGCTAAAACCTATATGGTCTCATGGAATTCAGTTATGGGGTTGTGCAAAACCCACCAGGACAAAAATCATACAAAGATTTCAGTCTAAAATACTTCGAACGATAGTTGACGCCCCCTGGTACGTCAGTAACCAGACACTCCATAATGATCTAAATATTCCATTCATCATGGATGAAATCCAGCGATTCGCCACTACTTACAGCCAACGAATAACAAACCACGAAAACCAGCTAGTTGAACAACTGTACGCTAATGGTCCCAATGCGAGAAGACTGCAAAAAACCTGGCCTCTAGATTTACTTCAACAATGAAAACTTAGTCGATAAGGAGAAATATCAATGCATGTTCTCCTAGCAAGCGAAACTCTCTTCAACACATTTACTTAATACTCTGTATAGATGTAGATTGTAAATAAACATATTACAAAAAAAAAAAAAAAAAGGATATCATCATTTCGGTTTGAAACAAGGCATCGAAAATTTAATAAATCGTTTAGGTATAAATTTAATGAAGGATAAACATAAAATTATTCAGGTGAATGTGAATATAGTATATGGTTTACCACTGGCAAAAAGTTCCAGCAATCAAGTATACCCAATACTGATATAAATTGATGAAAATTTTGTGGCAATGGTGGGAATTTATCATGGTTATAAAAAACCTGAAAATCCAAATGAATTTTTAACAGATTTTGTCAATGATGCCATTATTATCGTTAATAATGGAATTGAAATTAATAATAAACATTTTAAAGTTAATATAAAATAAACATTTTAAAGTTAATATAATATATATTCTACAATACGCAGATGATACAGCATTGATTGCACATGGAAAACCTTTAAATAAAACTATAGAAAACCTTCAGACTTTAATGACCGAAACAGAGACATGGTTTAACAACTGGAGAATACATCCCAACCCCTTGAAAACACAGTTCCTAATATTTAACCACATCCCATCACACACTTCCCCTTCGATATCGATCAGGAATCATCAAATAATGCCTTCCCTAACTGCTAATTACCTTGGAATTCTGCTAGATCACAAATTGAATTTAAAGCACCACACCAAATTAATAAAAAGACGTACGATAACAAGAGCCAAACACTTCAGAGCTTTAACCTACAAAAACAAGGGTATAAGTACTCGAACTGCTACAAAAATTTATACTTCCATATGTCGTCCGATACTTGAATATGGACATGTTTTATACCTCAATTGTCGACTTCCAACTCTTAATAATATAAAAACGGCAGAAACTACAGCCCTGAGAATTATAACGAAAATTCGTCACCCCACAAATCCACTTCATAATCCCTCAAACGAATTGCTTTACAGCAAAACAAATATCCAGCCTATTCTCGAAAGATTAAAAGTGCTATCCTCAAAGTTTGCTAATCGTGAGCATAATATGGAAATAATGCAACAGATGTTTATTACCAGACCAAGACATCAACCCTCCAAATTCAAGTTTCCAGAAAAAACTATTCAAGAAATATTAATTACATTATCTGAAAATCCTTAATATTGTTTAAATTTAAATATCCAATGTAATCATTCTTTTTTTTTTTTTTTTTTTTCACTATACACTGTGTGTTTATGATTAGTACAACAGCTTTGTAAATAAATTATTTGTTAAAAAAAAAAGACAGGCTGAAGGACCTCGGTCGATGGCCTTTTGATATGTATATGTATATTGTATATATCAATAAAAAGCTTTTATTATTATTATTATTATTATAAAAGGAATTATCTGTGACGCTCCGGCAAAATCATTCATTTAACTTGTTAAAGGACACACAGGTTATTCCTCGTGCACTAAGTGTCATATTCATGGCGTATACAGTGTAAACTTAAAGAAACACACAAAATTCATATCTTTGGTATGTGTCATTTGTCCTCAAACATGTCGATTTTAGTTTTGTAAATGCTACATTTTGTCACTATACCAAAATTTATGATGTAATTGGTTTTTGTCTTGAGTTATGACGTCACATTTTTTTTTTAATGGAAACAGACATTTTTGTTTACTGTTTTTGGTGGTTTTCTGACGATATGAAAAAAATTGATATTACCTAAGCCATTCTTTTGGAAAAAAAAAATTATTGATTGATACCTTACATAAGTAATTGTGAGAAAAAAATCATCTCCATTGCTCAAATTGCGATCCTCCAACCATTTCGCATTGACCAAGACGGATGTAGACACTTTGCGCGCTGTTCTGAAATATCTCATGGGCAATTCATCTCATCTCCAAGCCAATTCTGCCTTTGAATTCTTCTATGGTATCCGGTCTGTTAAAATGCACCCTTGACTTTAAGTAACCCCAAAGAAAAAAGGTTAAGGGGGTTAAACCCGATGAACGCGAGGGCCACTCAATCGGATCTCGATGACCTATCCACATTCCAGTAAAAGTGTCATCTAAAAACTGACGTACTGCTATCCCAAAATGAGGTGGTGCCCCGTCTTGCTGAAACCAGACGTTTTGAGCAGGAATATCTTCATCTTCATTGTTCGGAAACATAACTGCTAAGGCTGGCACTAACTCAACTCGCAAAAACTGTAAATATCTTGTGGCCACAAGATTTTCTTAAAAAAAAAGTCCCATTAAACGATCACCAATCATACCTGCCCACACGTTTACTTTGCCTCGTCGCTGTAGATGGGTTTCTTGAGTTCAATGAGGATTTTCGCGTGACCAATATCTACAGTTATACCGATGTACAGTCCCCAGATAGAATGTATTTTCCTGAAACTAATAAATTATGTTTAAGAAATGATGAACAATTTAGAGCACAACAAGATGAAGACTATCATGTACTTAGGTAAAACAATTTTAGAGAAAATTCCAGGGCTGGACATGATAAAAAGTTTTCCGTTGGATTACATGCACCTAGTTTGCCCTGGGGTGATAAAAAAAATATTATTATTGTTATGTCAAGAAAAACCGAGAACAAAAATATCACATTTAAAAATATACACCATTTCGCAGTCACTAGTTGCACTGTCTGAAAATATACCCCTTAAATTCAATAGACAACCTAGAAGGTTGTCAGAGATGAAGAGGTGGAAGGTAACGGAATTCCGACAGATATTATTTTATACTGGCCCATTAGTTTTAAAAAGACAATTAAGTCAAGATAGATACGTACATTTTTTGTCATTACATATTGCAATGACAATTCTTTCCAGCCCAAGACACAACGCTCTTTTGAATTATACTGGTGATCTGTTAAAATATTTTGTGACAACATTTCAAACTTTGTATGGCATTGAAAATACATCACGCAACATACACAATTTATTATATCTCACAGAAGATGTACGTGATCATGGACTGCTGGACAATTTTAGTACTTTTCCACATGAAAATTTTTTGCAGTGTATTGTGACGTGTCCTAATGGAAATATTAAGAACGCCCCAATGATGCTCGACAGCCTATCAGTGGAGAGAGGGTTGTGGGTACGTTTTCTCTCTTTTGTTTAAATTTGGGGTGCGCTAGATAAACTACCCTGGGCGCCAGCCAATTGTTTAAATTGACAATAAGTGTATGGGCAAGATGCAATTAAAGTCCTAAGATTTTTAATAATAAATTTACTAAAAAAAATGTTAGTATAGGACACAATAGTGAAATTAATATACAAAATAAACTTATTACTAATATGTGTATATGATGTGCCTTAGGTTTAATAAATGTAAAAAAATAGAAATATATATACACATATATATATATATATATATATATATAGAACAAATACAATAAATAAAAACTAAACAATTCAGACCAGCTGTCAGCCACTAATCCTTATGGCAAATGAGTATTAATGCCCAGGGAATTATTTGACACTTGCCCTATATGCCAGGTGGCCTTAAGCGCAAGCAAAACTAATGACACTGTATACTAATGTGATATGAGATGCAAGTGTAAACGTAACCTCACATAATGCACGCCACTACGTTACATGTTACAATATATTATCAAAACTTTTCACAAAGCTAATTAAAATTAAGAACCCTAAACAAGCTCGATTATTAACATGGTACACGGTAAGTCTTATTATTCAAGTTGGATAGTAATGTAAATGGTAACGATATGAATTTACATAAAAAAAATTTATTTTAGCAATAAAAAAAAATGTGCACTTATATTACCCTCATTGGACGGCCGTCTACTGAGTTCACATAACTTTCTGATTAAAACATATATGGATTTATTAAAGGCTAATACCAAGCCATGTACCTATTATGGTGGCGTAAATCATAAGCGCTATTGCGGAACTAAATATTAATAATATTGGAAGGCTACTTGCTTGCTCCTTATGGTGGCATAAGTCGAGAACTATTGTGGAAGTGGAACTAAATATTAACAATATTAGAAGACTACCTTATTTCTCCTCGGTTTTACCATGAGATGTGACTGACATGCACTCGAGATTGTGATCTCCTTGGACGGATTTGAAACGAAACAATTTGCAGGTGATTCCTCTATCCCTGTCGTGGAATCCAGCCAAAGCAGTTCTACCATTAATTAATCACAAACAGACATCAAAATCTGGATTTTCTCCCTTTTTTAAATTTTTTTATGCACTCCAAAATGCAACGTTTAACGAGATAATTAAAATAAATCTCAGTGAGATAATAGAAAAAACATGAGCCTCTTAAACGAGTATCTCGGGACGAGCCTAAAAATATATATTCGTCTAAGTTTTGAATAACATGAAATTTATATCAAAATTTGTAAGAAACATCAAATAAAACATACCTTAGCTTGTTATTAGGCCTTTTTCTCACAAAAATTGAAATTATGGCAAGATGTTCTTCACAATTTCTAAAGTGCCAGCATGGCTGCTTTTCTTGAGCAAAGAAAGAATTTTTTTTGTTTTTTACCTCTCAGTAAAAACTAATCATCTTTGCCAACATAAATTAATTACTATTAGAACTCACTAAGTTTTGAAATTTAAATTCATAAGAGAAGTAATAAAATAAATAGCAACTATCTGTGTGTGATTACTAAATACTCTGCCTTAGCTGTAAATAATAATTTAATAATACAATATATTTTAGCCTACAAATTGTTCCCCTTCAGCATACAAAAAGAAAATGAAATTTGGCAAGAAAATTGGTACAACCTCTTTTGTGCTCCTGATTTAATTTAGAGACTACTACTATTACTGGTTGCATACTCAAGATGATATATTATCCCATCAAATAATGATTTATTTGGTTTGGATATCTTGCTATACAGGAGGCTCAAAATGTGCTCGTTACACACCTCCTCATCTTGCCAAAAAAAAAATATGTATGCATATATATATATTTTTTTTGAATGAGTCTAATATTTATAGGTTGAGTAATCTAATGTTAAGTTAATCTATAATCTAACCTACAATCTAAATTCTAAACCTAGAGTCGTAATCGGGAATTTTGAAAAAAATTGCAAGCAATTTTTTTTTTTTTCTTGGAAATATAGGATAAGACCCACGTCGCCACTAAACTTAATCATTCACTAAAGTCGAATCCGGTTCCGAGCCTTGGTAAGGCTTAAGATCCTTCACATGAAATTTCCCAACGTTTTTACCATCAGGACCAATTAGTTCATAGACAAGCTTTGACACAACTTTACCAACAGTGCACAAGATAAACTTAGGTGCTAATTTACCAGCAAAGTGATCGACACGACTCGATTGGACAAAATTTCTTTTCCAAACTTTATCACCAACGTGATATACATCAGCAGGTCTTTTCCTTAAATTGTAGTGACGAGTATTTTTTCTATATGCTTCTGCCAAATGACGACGGACGTCAGCATAAAGTTGGGGAAGCTTGTCAATTTCTTTTCCATATTCCTCTCTATTTATGTTCTTCATATCCAAGTTTTCTACGTTTACTAGCTTTCCATAATATTCACCATTAGCAGGAACATATCGACCGAAATTCAAAAATGTTGGGGTATGACCCGTTGCTTCGTGAACAGCTGTTCTCAGAGCAAAACCAATTTTATGAATTTCTCTATCCCAGGTACGGTGGTCAATGCCATCGATATATGAACGTATTGCTGCTTCTAGGACACGGTTAACTCTTTCTACTGCATTTACTTGCGGGTGGAAATTTGCATTATAATATATTTTGGTACCATATTCATCTGCTAATTTCTGAAAACAATTAGCAGTGAACTGTGTGCCATTGTCGCACGCTATAACTTGCGGAATTCCATAGACTAATAGGACTTGTTCTTCCAAAAATTTAACTATGTGAGAGGCCTTTGCATCTCTCAATGGATGTAACAAACAGTATTTGGTAAAATAATCTGACACAAGCAACAGATAACAAAATCCATTTTTAGATCGTGGCAAAGGTCCAAGCAGATCGACTGAAACATACTGCCAAGGAAAGCTTACTTTCTTGGGATGTCCCATGAAACCGGGTCTAGCAGATGTGCTTACCTTTTGCGCAGCACACGTTTTACAAGATCTGACGTACTTTCTTACGTCTTGCAACAAACGTGGCCAATAATAGAGCTGTCTAATCCTATGAACGGTTTTATAAATACCCAAATGTGCGCTCTTAGGATCTTCATGACATTCCTTATAAACATTAAACCTCTCACCTTTCGGAACCACTAGTTTCCAATCACAAAGATTAGTTCGGAAACCAAAGTCAAAGGGAAGATGTTTGTATAACAAATTATCCTCTACTTTAAAATCAGGATATTGATCTGGAGATTTGACAACTTTCAGCATCAATTCCTTGTACCATTTATCTGACTCAGCATGTGCCTTATCAATAGTCAGTAAACAAGACTCAAGCGGTGCTCGTGATAGAGCATCTGCTACGACATTCAAGGCGCCCTTGCGATGTACAATGTCCATGTCATATTGACTAAGCTTCATGGCCCACCTTGCCAATCTTCCAGTTGGATTTTTTAAATTATTCAACCACTGCAAAGAGGAGTGATCTGTAATTACGGTAAAGTGTACTCCGTCAATGAATGGTCTGAATTTTTCTACGGAAGTTAATACGGCATATAGTTCTAACTCACTAGCGGTATATTTTCTTTCAGCTTCTGTCAGCGTTTTCGAAGTATATGCTATGACGACTTCTCTACCTTCAATCTGTTGTGTAAGCAAACCTCCGACACCCACAGTTGAAGCGTCGCATTGCACGTAAAATGGTTTAGAGAAATCTGGTGATGCCAACACCGGAGCCGAAACTAGCGCCTGCTTAAGTTCTCTAAAGGATTTCTCAGCCTCTTCAGTCCAAGTAATTTTCTGCGACTTACGACGGCCTTTGATTAGACTGTTAATAGGTGCACAAATAGTTGCAAAGTCTTGAACAAAGCGTCTGTACCAACTACACATCCCCATGAATCTTTTTACCTCTGTGGCGGTTTTAGGTACTGGATACTCCAACATAGCTTTTACCTTTTCTGGGTCAGTACGCAATCCTTCCCGGTCCACAAGGAAACCTAAATATTTCAGACTAGATAAACAAAATGAACATTTATCTATGTTAATTGTCAAATTTGCTTCGCAGAGTCTCTCAAATACTATACTCAAAATTTCGATATGTTTCTCAAATGAAGGTGTTGCCACTGACCTATCACGTCATCAAGGTAGACAAATACGAATGGATCTAAGTCCGGTCCCAGAATACAATCCATCAACTTTTGCTGTGTTTGAGCAGCATTACACAACCCAAAAGGCATAACACAAAACTCAAACAGACCACGTCCTGGTACAACAAAAGCAGTCTTTTCACAAGACGCTGGGTCCAATGGAATTTGCCAAAATGCGGACTTCAAATCAATGCTACTTAGAAACTTTGCGCCTGACAGTTTGTTTAGTATGTGATCAACAATTGGCAGAGGGTATGCACATTTCTTGGTCACCGAATTAAGCTTCCTGCCATCAAAACAAAAGCGTGGCTCGCCATTGGATTTTTCAACAATGAGAACGGGACTAGCCCATGGACTACTAGAAGGACGGACAACTCCTAGTTCTAACATCCTATCTAATTCTTTGTTCAGTATTTCTAATTTATAAGGCGACATTACATGATGTCGTTGCTTGATGGGTTCAACGTCTCCCGTATCTATTTTGTGAATAATTTTATTAGTTCGACCTAATTTTGAACTAGAAAGTGTGCGAAAGGTCTCAACCATAGAATTTAATTGAATAGTCTGCTCCGCATTCAACTCCGACCTTGAACAAATTCTATTTATAACAGAAATACTATTTTCACAATCCGTGAAACTTGGAGATGTATCTAGATAAATTTTTCCAACAAAATATGAATTAGTCTTAAAATCGATCTTGATATCAAAAAGTCGACAAAAATCGGAACCTAAGATGAAACTATGAGGAAGAGATGGCACTACCAAAACCTTGACCAATTTTTCAACTTCTCTGAGCTTAACTGGAAGATTCACGTGACCATTTATCCTTTGAGCTGTTCCATCTGCTGTACTAATATTTAAGTCTGACGACTCAAGGACTGTTAATCCAAAAATTTTCAACAAGTGGAGCCCACTTTTTCCAATTACCGAAACATTTGAACCACTGTCTAAGAGAGCGACAACCGACCTGCCAAAAATCTGCACCGTGACATACGGCCTATTATCATTTTCTCTTTCAACAAACACTATATTAGATTCACCTCTACTATGAGCTGAGCTAGTTTCTCTAGACTTTTCCGGTGGGGAATTAGTTTTTGACTTATAGAAAGTTGCTACTACCTTGAGCCACTTTTTCCAATCCAACAAATATTTTTTATTGCACTTAGATTTTTGTGAAATACTTGCTATGGAAAGACGACGATCTATTTGCCGCTTTCCGTTCGTCCGTTTTTTGAACAACTAGGACAATTTGGACGAATTACATTTTTCCGACCACATCCATAACATGTAGGACCTGCTTGTGCTTTCCCACAATCACGCTGTAAATGACCCACTGCCTTACACTTAAAACAATATATTTCTGCTACTTGCCTCACATTACTATTACGTGGTTTCCTCTGGGTATTTCCTACAACAGATCTACGACTAACACCATTACCAGTGTGATGATTAGAAACATTGTCGGCACTACTATTGACAGGTGTATTACTAGTACGGTGCTTGACATCACCACCACGACTAGTACTTGCTTCGTGTCTATCAGATGTGCAGCAAACATGTCGACACGGTGAAAGTTCTGCTGTGTTATGTTCCACGATAGGATCATATGCAAGACCTGGTTCTAACAAAGATATATTTTTCTTGGGAGGTGGTTGAAATGAACTTTTCACTCTTTCAGATTCCTCTAGTAATCTGCAAGTGTGAAGTAAACTCTTTATACTAGTAATATTTTGCAATGCTAGATGGGACTGATATAGCGGTAAAACTCTAGACTTTACTATTCGTAATTTCCTTTCTTCCGTAGGTTTTATAGATAAACAATCGAACAGATTCTCCATGATAGAGATATAAATAACAACAGGTTCGTCCTCATGTTGAGTACGCCTTTCTATCTGCTTCCACAGTTCATCATCATATTCACTAGAAAGAAAGTCACTCTTAAGTGCTAAAACAAGCGATTCCCAAGAGTCAAAGCGATTCTGCCTAAGCTGAGCCCTGTACCACTCCAAAGCATAATCCTCAAAAAGATCAGAAGCTGCCTCAAAAAGTACTTCCTTTGGACACCTTCTAGCTATCCTGAGTTCCTCGACACGCTGTAAAAATGAATGAAGCGATCCTTTATCTGACCTACCACTAAACTTAACGGCCCACTTATAAACGGAAACAGGTTTCGACACATCTGCACCTGCAGTACTACGAACCCCTGTTGTACGACCTACATCCTCACCTCTCTGGTGTCTTTCGATAATCTCTGACATATCTTCTTCCAAAGCTGAAACGACAACAATATTATCACCTCGATAGTTAGAAATATCATCACCGCGATTCTCCGGTATTCTCCAAATCCTACCTAGCACATGGTTTATCCTACTATGAATTCGAGAAGCAAGTTCTGAATTTACCCCATCAAAATTGTTAACTAATTCTGTGATAGAAGCTATACTTTCATCTAATTCCTTTTTTTCCAACTCAAAGTCAAAGTTAGGTGTATTATACACAAAAACCTGTGGCCTAGCTAAGTCTTTTCTTAACTCCCTACGAAGATATTTTCTTTTTAAAGCAATATCAACCCTATCCGTAGCAACATTTCGAATCCTAAGCTCATAATTCAATTCATTTGTTCTTAGATGTACCGGGTCCATATCATAATTAGCCATATTTGATATGTACAGTAATAAATTTCAAGGAATATGAATTATTAAGTTATCTAATGATAATGATTTTCTTAAACGCAAGCACTAACAACAGATCCAGTTGAAAGTTACGACTTACGATAATCAAAAATGTTAACAATTTTAAAGTTCCAAACTGCAAAAATTATAGATCAATTTACTCGTACTGAACCATTACAGTAATATATAACTTACCATTTATTCAAATAATCTAATAAAACATAAAAATATTTGAAAAGTTGTGTCAACTAAACTTTTTACCACCCTGTATAACAATCCTTGTATATAAATCAATCTAGATTCCTTAGATTTAACTATGTGAATTTATTATCAACCAGTTGAAATTTTTTCTTTGCAATTAAAAAAACAGTAAGCTATTTATCTAGTAAAAAAACTTCTGCAAACTCACACCTAAGATATAACCAACCTTCTTGCCTGTGAAATAATTACTTAGCACCACCAAATATACACAAATATTAAAATACTCTAAGATGTTTAATTTATCTTGCCCATATTTTAAAGTAAATGATATTAAAAGTAGTTCACCTAATTTGCAGATAATAAATACCCCTTATTAAAGCAAAATGATTCAGAAATTTAAAAAAAATGTTAGCCCTTAAAGGGTGTAATAAATTCTCTGGCCCCTTAGTTGGTGCGCCAAACTTGTGACGTGTCCTAATGGAAATATTAAGAACGCCCCAATGATGCTCGACAGCCTATCAGTGGAGAGAGGGTTGTGGGTCCGTTTTCTCTCTTTTGTTTAAATTTGGGGTGCGCTAGATAAACTACCCTGGGCGCCAGCCAATTGTTTAAATTGACAATAAGTGTATGGGCAAGATGCAATTAAAGTCCTAAGATTTTTAATAATAAATTTACTAAAAAAAATGTTAGTATAGGACACAATAGTGAAATTAATATACAAAATAAACTTATTACTAATATGTGTATATGATGTGCCTTAGGTTTAATAAATGTAAAAAAATAGAAATATATATACACATATATATATATATATATATATATATAGAACAAATACAATAAATAAAAACTAAACAATTCAGACCAGCTGTCAGCCACTAATCCTTATGGCAAATGAGTATTAATGCCCAGGGAATTATTTGACACTTGCCCTATATGCCAGGTGGCCTTAAGCGCAAGCAAAACTAATGACACTGTATACTAATGTGATATGAGATGCAAGTGTAAACGTAACCTCACATAATGCACGCCACTACGTTACATGTTACAATATATTATCAAAACTTTTCACAAAGCTAATTAAAATTAAGAACCCTAAACAAGCTCGATTATTAACATGGTACACGGTAAGTCTTATTATTCAAGTTGGATAGTAATGTAAATGGTAACGATATGAATTTACATAAAAAAAATTTATTTTAGCAATAAAAAAAAATGTGCACTTATATTACCCTCATTGGACGGCCGTCTACTGAGTTCACATAGACTTTCTGATTAAAACATATATGGATTTATTAAAGGCTAATACCAAGCCATGTACCTATTATGGTGGCGTAAATCATAAGCGCTATTGCGGAACTAAATATTAATAATATTGGAAGGCTACTTGCTTGCTCCTTATGGTGGCATAAGTCGAGAACTATTGTGGAAGTGGAACTAAATATTAACAATATTAGAAGACTACCTTATTTCTCCTCGGTTTTACCATGAGATGTGACTGACATGCACTCGAGATTGTGATCTCCTTGGACGGATTTGAAACGAAACAATTTGCAGGTGATTCCTCTATCCCTGTCGTGGAATCCAGCCAAAGCAGTTCTACCATTAATTAATCACAAACAGACATCAAAATCTGGATTTTCTCCCTTTTTTAAATTTTTTTATGCACTCCAAAATGCAACGTTTAACGAGATAATTAAAATAAATCTCAGTGAGATAATAGAAAAAACATGAGCCTCTTAAACGAGTATCTCGGGACGAGCCTAAAAATATATATTCGTCTAAGTTTTGAATAACATGAAATTTATATCAAAATTTGTAAGAAACATCAAATAAAACATACCTTAGCTTGTTATTAGGCCTTTTTCTCACAAAAATTGAAATTATGGCAAGATGTTCTTCACAATTTCTAAAGTGCCAGCATGGCTGCTTTTCTTGAGCAAAGAAAGAATTTTTTTTGTTTTTTACCTCTCAGTAAAAACTAATCATCTTTGCCAACATAAATTAATTACTATTAGAACTCACTAAGTTTTGAAATTTAAATTCATAAGAGAAGTAATAAAATAAATAGCAACTATCTGTGTGTGATTACTAAATACTCTGCCTTAGCTGTAAATAATAATTTAATAATACAATATATTTTAGCCTACAAATTGTTCCCCTTCAGCATACAAAAAGAAAATGAAATTTGGCAAGAAAATTGGTACAACCTCTTTTGTGCTCCTGATTTAATTTAGAGACTACTACTATTACTGGTTGCATACTCAAGATGATATATTATCCCATCAAATAATGATTTATTTGGTTTGGATATCTTGCTATACAGGAGGCTCAAAATGTGCTCGTTACAGTATCCTAAAGTTAGTCAGAAAAAATATAAAACCATTGCAGCAGATAGTGAAAAGACATTCGGAGAAAATTGTTGTTACCCAACAGCAAGAAAAAAGCAATTTCCCAATTTTCAAAGATGCACACTTAGAGGGACCACTACCCTGCTTTGATAATAATATATTCGAACAATTTAAAGCTGTTGTATTTTCAATATTTACTCTAAAAATGTATCCTCCAAATAATTGTTGCTTGAAAAACAAAGATGTAATAGTCATTAGTAATATTATTAAATCAAATAACGGTTTTAACATAGTCGGTAGAAAATATCTTTTTATAATCATCCCTGTGAATCTTTAGAATTAAATATTTTTAAGACGCAAACAAATTGTTTAGGTCCTATTGATATATTTAATGGTAACGATATAGACTATAAGTGTGTTAGCTTAAAATGTGTAGAGGATATAATTATTATACCACTCTTACATTCATGTTAATTTTACTTCCACATCCACGTAGTGGATTGGAAGTATAGTAATCGCAAAAAAATTTTCAAAAATTTTTATTCGTGAAATAGGTTTAGAATGTCATGAAACGTCGAGATTTTAAATTTGAGCGAAAAAAAAATTTCTGTCTGTCTGTCTGTAACTTTTTTTTTGTCCGCACGTTTTCTCCAGAACGGTTTAAGATATTGTTTCTAACTATAACCAGTCACTTTTTTAAACAAAAATTTTAATTTTTTCCTCCCTTTTAAAACACTATTATAACCAAAAGAAGCTACAACTTTCATTAAAGATAATGGTTACGTTAACGTAATTTTATGTATCTTGGGAGGATGGGGTACTACTAAATTTGGATTAGGGAGTTAACCTTCCCTGAACTTCTTCTGTGATTACAAAATTTTTATTTACACCATGGATTTACCAGTAAAATAATGCAACGTAAAGTACGTCAGCAAAAGCGCCCTGAAATATATAAAATAATAAAACGTGAATTTTTTGCGTATGGCATAATAGATATGAAATTTATTTAATTTGTGAGTATTTACTGATATATTTTGTATATTTTTATTGCATTTTTTTAATTAATAATTAGTCTAATTGGAAAGTGGTTCAATACCTTAATATTTTTTTAAGCCACATAATGAACGAAAACACATGGACAGTTATTCAATTTTTGGACGATGGAACAGTAGAGGCTGTCCCATCAACCTGGATCCAAGGTGACAACTGCCATTGGCCTTCTTTTGCTCAAGGAAAGTTGCAAAACGTGATTCAAAAGTGCGAGCCACTCAACACTTGCTGGCCTTGCCACCGTGTAAAAATTTTTCCAAATGCCACTTTTGGTAAGTTATAATGTAATTTGGTTAATTCAGGTCTTATTCTAATGTACACTGGGACAAAAATTGTACAGTTGCCCTCTGTATATATGTTAGCGTTTGTAGGGTTTCTACCCCAAATAAGACTAAAAACCACTATTTAGTACGAATTTATTGCCATGCGTACTTCATTGACAAGGGTATATTATATTCTGCCTGACGCGCATCTTGGCTGGCGCCACTGGCTCGGTTTCGTTCGGGAGAGGTACGATCGTCCAATAGTTAAGTGATGTCACTAAGACAGAGGCCCCTGGAGGGTGAAGGGATGTATTGCTAACACGGCCATTCTGCAAAAGGTGCGTCCTCGCACCGGAATTAAACTACCAAACACCTGGAACGAAACAAAACAAAGCAAAGAGTCGGCTGCTCTAGTACAACGTTATAATAATGTTGACCGAAATTGTAGTGGTTTTAATGTGAAAACATAATAAGTACTCATATTCTATCACATGTACGTTCCAAAACATTCGCTTATGATTTTATGAAAGACTGTATGTGAAAACCATGATTCAAATTTCATCTGACATGACACTTATTTGTTTATGTGGGACTACCACAATATTACTTGTGTTCTGACCTTAACCTTGCTGTTACCATCGGTTTTAGCCTTGTTTATATTTCGGTGATTCACTGAATAAAACAGTTCTTAACCATTTATTTGTATGAGACTATCATAACACTTATCTTTGCGGGATTCCCGCGTCTCTTTAATTTACTGATTTTATGAAGGATACAATTTAACTCCTTTATTTTTTTTCTTAAGTACATACCTTTCAGTGGAATAAAACGACGTACTAATAAAGGGATCTTTATACCTTGATTCAGTTTACTTCTACCAGCTACTTGTTGCTGTAGAAAACTACGGCAACTATTGATTTGATGGTGCTGACTTACGTAACTTTGACCATATTTGGGGGACGTGCAGAATGATGTTCACCTCATCCAGATTGGCACTAAAACATAAATTGTCACACATGTTTTTGTCATGAGATTGTCACGACACAGATTAAGTAATGTGGGTCTACCACATAGCCTCTTTTCACATATTGTCTGTCACAGTGTGTAGTAAAACTTGTCAACTGTCATGTGGGATCGCCACATCCTTCTTTCACATATTGTGGGAGCGCCACAGTATGTAGTCTAACCTGTCAAATGTCATGTGGGATTGCCACATCCTTCTTTCTTTTTCAAGCCAGGTGGTACTGCCACCTACTAGGCATAGTGGTTCTGCCACTATCCTTTTTTTTTTTGTTTTTTTTTTTTTTTTTTGTTAAACCAGGTGGTACTGCCACCTTTTAGGCATAGTGGTTCTGCCACTATCCTTTCTTTCTTTCTTTTTTTTTTAAACCAGGTGGTACTGCCACCTCCTAGGCATAGTGGTTCTGCCACTATCCTTTCTTTCTTTTTTTTTTTTTTGTTAAACCAGGTGGTACTGCCACCTCTTAGGCATAGTGGTTCTGCCACTATCCTTTCTTCTTTCTTTTTTGTCTTTTTTTTTTTTTAGTTAAACCAGGTGGTACTGCCACCTCTTAGGCATAGTGGTTCTGCCACTATCCTTTCTTCTTTCTATTTTTTTTTTGTTAAACCAGGTGGTACTGCCACCTCTTAGGCATAGTGGTTCTGCCACTATCCTTTCTTTCTTTCTTCTCATCTATCTAGGCGATATAAAAAGTGTCGGCGCCCATGATAATGCAGTAAAGAACAAAGACTACGACACTTCTTATACCAACAATAAGTTTGCAGTAAAGTACACAATTTAATTCAAATTAATTTACCTGCAAGATTGCTGCAATTCTCTTATTTAATTGTGGATTTACCACTACAAAGTGAAATTTAATCAATTTAATT
Source organism: Stenurella melanura (assembly GCA_963583905.1). Lineage (NCBI taxonomy): Eukaryota > Metazoa > Arthropoda > Insecta > Coleoptera > Cerambycidae > Stenurella > Stenurella melanura. The sequence continues at coordinate 76,331,616 of OY757315.1, forward strand.
CATGAGCAGGGTGGCTGCTACTATTTTATTTAATTGGGATTTACACTATTACAAAGTACAATGTATTTAAATTTAATTTACATGCAGGGTCGCTGCAATTATTTTATTTAATTGTGAATTGCCAGGCCATTGTCTTTACATCTACTCATTCACATGCAACAACTCGAAATTATTACAAAAATACAACAAAACCAATCCACTGCATCAGTTTTACTATATCTCATTATAATATCGTATGTGCGACTTTATATTTTTGTACTACAGTGTACTATTATTATTGTAATCATCCATTAATCAACAAAGTGTAAGAGAAATGCAACTATTACACATTATAATAAAATTAGAAGGCCAAGTTTATTATCATAGTACTTACAGTAGTCTTTGATTTGTTTATTCTATACCCATGTAACAAAGACACGGCTGTTCTTGAGCTGCTACCTTTCTTACCAAGGAGACAGCGTTCATTTGGAAAGACCTTTAAAACAGTACAGTGGATGGTCCTATCTACCTTCGTTTTATTTTCCTCCATTCACTTCTTGTGAATCCTCTACGGCAACTATATCGCCGATGAAAAACAATTTTGCTTCTTAACGAGACTACAAATTGCTTAACTCGCTTGTTTTCGATGTACTTATGCCAGCTGTATTTGTGCTTGAACGGCCTCGTGAGGGTCAACAGAGAGAGCTAAAAACTGCTGAGTAGCTGTAATTTCAGATTTATCCCAAACACCATAATACAGTGCGCCAAACCAGTCGATAAATGCACCGTAGTGTTAATATTTTCAATTTTAGGTAATACTTTTATCCACATCTTTTCGTTCTCTCTTGTGATGATTGTTCGCAGTAAATTAAATACAGCACGTATTACGCACTTAACCACTGCCGCGTGGCATACCAGTAACAAGTCAGTGAAGTTGTACATTTTGCTATTGAGCTTACTTATCAGCATTGCGTTTCATTTCCAACCATGTTACAATGACAGTTTTTCAGGGTTAACAAAATAAGCGGTCGGTGTTTTCTCTTGGTCTAAAATCAACAACTGTCGTAGTTGCTTAATTTTAAAGCTCGTCCAGTCCTGACAGATTAATTTCTAGGCTATCGTTATTCTTGAATGTCAGCAACTTTAAAATATTGGATAGGTCATAAACAGTTAATAAATTTCTGTCATTAGCCAAAGAGTCAATTCAAATGCCAATAAAGCACGTGCATCGGGATGGATGACTACACGGAATCTCTCGACAGCGGTGTTGCTTAGATTGATGAATCAGCTCCACTATTGATACAATGTGTGAATAAAATGGTTTGATTCTTGCACAACAAAGTAGCTATTGGTGACGTGGCTATGGCTAGGTCACGTCCTTGTTGTAGAATCGTCGGTATTTTGTTTTACTTTTATACCAACAATAATTTTCGGTATGTTCGATTTTCTTGCAATGGTACAAACGAGTGGTGTTGATTCGGCTTTTTCTTACGGATTTCGCCGGTAATACGTTGCAATCATCTTTTAACCTTGTGACGTCGTCTTTCAGCCATTCCGCCATTCAGTGCTCGAACCAGGGCCAAATTCTACTAAGCGAAAAGACAGAGAGCGACACTGACGCTTGCGCAAATAAGCGGAAGGCGCCGGAAGGACGTAGAGAATGACGTTGAAACTTGCGCAAATAGAATCATCCACGTTCAGCACGGGCGTTGACTTCGCGGACTCGCAGCCATCTTTGTATTGCACAATAATTATGAAAATTGTTGCTGTTGGGTTGCTACTACAACTATTAACATGTTTTGCCACTGCAACTTTACACTGTTTGGTAATGAGATCTCCTGCTCTTCCTGTACGTGTTCACATTACTATCACTGTCATGTTCGGTATTTTCCACATCACAACGTAACAACAAATAAAATTAACAGTTCGTACAACTTATTATTCTTTCACTGGCACATTGGATAGCATCCCACTTCTGATGTTAGCGTTTGTAGGGTTTCTACCCCAAATAAGACTAAAAACCACTATTTAGTACGAATTTATTGCCATGCGTACTTCATTGACAAGGGTATATTATATTCTGCCTGACGCGCATCTTGGCTGGCGCCACTGGCTCGGTTTCGTTCGGGAGAGGTACGATCGTCCAATAGTAAAGTGATGTCACTAAGACAGAGGCCCCTGGAGGGTGAAGGGATGTATTGCTAACATATATATATTTTTTTTTTTAGATAACTATCTAACAGCCAGAATGAAAGCTAAAGTAGCAGAAGATATGAGTGATCTAAATACTGAAACCATAGAAAATAATAATAAATGTAAACACATTCAAAAAGTTTTGTCCATCAGCGATGATTCTATTAATAAAACCATTTTGCCACCTGCACCAAAAATTAAGAAATATAAAAAAAAGTTGGTAAATGAATTTTTATTTAAGAAGAAAATAATTTTATTTTAATTTTTTGTCCATAACTGATAAGATTGTAGGGCAAACCTTTTATTTGATTTAAATTTATTTTTTTAGGTGAAGAAACAGTTCACCAAGAAAATTATTCTAATACTTTAAATGCTTCTGAGGGTAAGTTGTTTATATACAAAATAAACAAATTATGTGAATTTTAAAACATAATCAAATGCAAATGCAAATTCCCTACAATGTAAGAGTAATCTAAAATAGAATTGAGGAAATGAATATATTACTAGCAAAAATACTCGTAATTATTTCAAACTCTTACTAAAGACTTATTCAAAGATAAGTACAAAAACATATATCTTTCTAAACAAAATACTTTGCTGGCTACATGTCACGAACAACATTGAATTATAAGAAAGAAATATGCACATTACGTACAGAAAACTGTCACAATAATGTTAGTTTTAATTTTAAATTATCCTGTTCAACAAAACCAAAAAACAACTAAAGACAAAAACACTTACCAAAAACTTTGAAAACTTTCACAGACACGTGTTTCTGTATCCTACACAAGGATACTTCTTCAGTCCTTCTTCTTTCAAAGTTGAAAATGAACTAAACAGTCACTTACCAGTGAACTAACATTATTGTGACAGTTTTCTGTACGTAATGTGCATATTTCTTTCTTATAATTCAATGTTGTTCGTGACATGTAGCCAGCAAAGTATTTTGTTTAGAAAGATATATGTTTTTGTACTTATCTTTGAATAAGTCTTTAGTAAGAGTTTGAAATAATTACGAGTATTTTTGCTAGTAATATATTCATTTCCTCAATTCTATTTTAGATTACTCTTACATTGTAGGGAATTTGCATTTGCATTTGATTATGTTTTATGATTGTACCTGTATTGGTAATTCTCCGGAATCTGTTTTGGATTATCCTGTTCGTTAGAACCATAAATAATTATTGCATAAATACCTATTGCCTGGTAAGTGACTGTTTAGTTCATTTTCAACTTTGAAAGAAGTAGCACTGAAGAACTATCCTTGTGTAGGATACAGAAACACGTGTCTGTGAAAGTTTTCAAAGTTTTTGGTAAGTGTTTTTGTCTTTAGTTGTTTTTTGGTTTTGTTGAACAGGATAATTTAAAATTAAAACTAACATTATTGTGACAGTTTTCTGTACGTAATGTGCATATTTCTTTCTGTAAATGTTATTTTAAATGCCTGTTTTAAATATTGATGTAATTTCGAATATGTTATTTGACGAGTGTACACAATTTGGATATTGTATTGACTGAATAAACTATCTATCTATCTATCTATCTATCTATCTATAATTCAATGTTGTTCGTGACATGTAGCCAGTAAAGTATTTTGTTTAGAAAGATATATGTTTTTGTACTTATCTTTGAATAAGTCTTTAGTAAGAGTTTGAAATAATTACGAGTATTTTTGCTAGTAATATATTCATTTCCTCAATTCTATGTGAATTTTGTTTATTATTGTTTAGGCTCGAGTACTGATGAGAACGATAAGATTTTTAGAACTTTGGAAATAGATAAGGTGGAAGCAAATAATTCTGTGTAGCATTGAGCAGACTCCTGCAATACCATGTCATTCTTGCGCTGAAAAAGGTAAAATGTTGATTGATTGAATTAAAAACAAAATATTTCAGCTGCATACACTTTGCTTTTGATACCAATAAGCTAATTAATTTTTTTATTGTAGATAAGACCTTTAGAGGTATTAAAACAGCCAAGGGCATATGCTTAGGGACCTAATTACCGAGACTCTGGCTGAGGTGAAAGCACTTAAAAAAGACATGAACTTAAATGTAAACATGGTAGAGAAAACAACAAGATGTAATTTTTTTAATAATCCGGACATAACACTTCCAATAGATACAGATGAAGGATTCCTTGAACTTGATTTTCTTCAAAATGAAAGAGATTTCAATAATGCGGTAGGTAAATAAATTTTTTGATTAAGGAGTTTGAACAAAAGTTAAACTGTGAGAATAATTTTAAATTGGATTTGAATAATTTTACTGTATAATGAATTGCCCCATTACAGAGAAGGAATGCAATAAAGGGCTTCTAAAAGTGGAGGGGCACGTGCTTAGTATATGTATATAGTAGTGTGCGCTGGCTGAGGGCGTCGTAGCGCTACACTTTAGGCGCCCCTACTCGCATTTCTCCACTGTCAACACATTACGGCTTTACTCTAATGTGAATGTTTTTTCTTACCTTGACAAGTATTGGTGCCAGTAAGCCTTTTTCAGATTTTTTTTTCATACTGGAGACAAAAAAGTAAATTTTTTTGACTAGCTATTTTTACATAATATATATATATTTTTTTTTTTTTAATATTCCGCTTATTTTAAAATGTATGGAATAAATTGAGTTTTATTATCATATGATAATTTTTAGCTTTATTTTAGATTCTAGAACTATCAAGAGTGGGAGGTGCCAATACATACGATTTCATAAAGCGGAATCTTCAATTGATTTTAACGAATGCACAGGCCTTGAAATATAGTTGGCTGGGAAGAAAGGGGAAACGGGCATTTCAAAATACTAACATTGCAAGACTCTTAGGTTAGGTTAGAGACTTAGGTTAGGTCAGAGAAACTAATTCACTTTTAAATTGAGTAACACAGTCTGCAGTATATAAATTGTCGCCCTACAATTTTGTCACAATAATGCAAAATTTAAACTTTACTTTAAGAGACTGTGCTAAGGTTGTTAATTTTTTAGTCATAGAAAATATTAAAACCCAAGAAAAATTCAAATTTCTCAAAAAACTGTTAAATATGTTAGCAATACATCCCTTAACCCTCCAGGGGCCTCTGTCTTAGTGACATCACTTAACTATTGGACGATCGTGCTTCTCCCGAACGAAACCGAGCCAGTGGCGTCAGCCAAGATGCGCGTCAGGCAGAATATAATATACCCTTGTCAATGAAGTACGCATGGCAATAAATTCGTACTAAATAGTGGTTTTTAGTCTTATTTGGGGTAGAAACCCTACAAATGCTAACATCAGAAGTGGGATGCTATCCAATGTGCCAGTGAAAGAATAATAAGTTGTACGAACTGTTAATTTTATTTGTTGTTACGTTGTGATGTGGAAAATACCGAACATGACAGTGATAGTAATGTGAACACGTACAGGAAGAGCAGGAGATCTCATTACCAAACAGTGTAAAGTTGCAGTGGCAAAACATGTTAATAGTTGTAGTAGCAACCCAACAGCAACAATTTTCATAATTATTGTGCAATACAAAGATGGCTGCGAGTCCGCGAAGCCAACGCCCGTGCTGAACGTGGATGATTCTATTTGCGCAAGTGTCAACGTCATTCTTTACGTCCTTCCGGCGCCTTCCGCTTATTTGCGCAAGCGTCAGTCATTCTCTGTCTTTCCGCATAGTAGAATTTGACCCTGGTTCGACCACTGAATGGCGGAATGGCTGAAAGACGACGTCACAAGGTTAAAAGATTATTGTAACGTATTACCAGCGAAATCCGTAAGAAAAAGCCGAATCAACACCACTCGTTTGTACCATTGCAAGAAAATCGAACATACCGAAAATTATTGTTGGTATAAAAGTAAAACAAAATACCGACGATTCTACAACAAGGACGTGACCTAGCCGTAGCCACGTCACCAATAGCTACTTTGTGTGCAAGAATCAAACCATTTGTTTCACATTTGTATCAATAGTGGAGCTGACTCATCAATCTAAGCAACACCGCTGTCGAGAGATTCCATGTAGTGATCCAATCCGGTGCACGTGCTTTATTGAAATTTGAATTGACTGTTTGGCTAATGACAGACATTTATTAACTATTTATGACCTATCCAATATTTTAAAGTTCCTGACATTCAAGAATAACGATAGCCTAGAAATTAATCTGTCAGGACTGGACGAGCTTTAAAATTAGGCAACTACGACAGTTGTTGATTTTAAACCAAAAGAAAACACCGACCGATTATTTTGTTAACCCTGAAAAACTGTCATTGTAACATGGTTGCAAATGAAACGCAATGCTGATAAGTAAGCTCAATAGCAAAATGTACAACTTCACTGACTTGTTACTGGTATGCCACGCGGCAGTGGTTAAGTGCGTAATACGTGCTGTATTTAATTTACTGCGAACAATCATCACAAGAGAGAACGAAAAGATGTGGATAAAAGTATTACCTAAAAGTGAAAATATTAACACTACGGTGCATTTATCGACTGGTTTGGCGCACTGTATTATGGTGTTTGGGATAAATCTGAAATTACAGCTACTCAGCAGTTTTTAGCTCTGTTGACCCTCACGAGGCCGTTCAAGCACAAATACAGCTGGCATAAGTACATCGAAAACAAGCGAGTTAAGCAATTTGTAGTCTCGTTAAGAAGCAAAATTGTTTTTCATCGGCGATATAGTTGCCGTAGAGGATTCACAAGAAGTGAATGGAGGAAAATAAAACGAAGGTAGATAGGACCATCACTGTACTGTTTTAAAGGTCTTTCCAAATGAACGCTGTCTCCTTGGTAAGAAAGGTAGCAGCTCAAGAACAGCTGTGTCTTTGTTACATGGGTATAGAATAAACAAATCAAAGACTACTGTAAGTACTATGATAATAAACTTGGCCTGCTAATTTTATTATAATGTGTAATAGTTGCATTTCTCTTACACTTTGTTGATTAATGGATGATTACAATAATAATAGTACACTATAGTACAAAAATATAAGTCGCACATACGATATTATAATAATGAGATATAGTAAAACTAATGCAGTGGATTGGTTTTCTTGTTATATTTTTGTAATCATTTCGAGTTGTTGCATGTGAATGAGTAGTTGTAAAAACAATGTCGTGGCAATCCCACAATTAAATAAGAGAATTGCAGCAATCCTGCAAGTAAATTAAATTGAATTAAATTGTGTACTTTACTGCAAACTTATTGTTGATATAGGAAGTGTCGTAGTCTTTGTTCTTTACCGCATTATCGTGGGCGCCGACACTTTTTATACCTCCTAGATAAATGAGAAGTATGCTTTGTGAAAGAAAGATGTGGCAATCCCACATGACAGTTGACAGGTTGTACTACATACTGTGGCGATCCCACAATATGTGAAAGAAGGATGTGGCAATCCCACATGAGAGTTGACAGGTTGTACTACATACTGTGGCGCTCCCATAATATGTGAAAGAAGGATGTGGCAATCCCACATGACAGTTGACAGGTTGTACTACATACTGTGGCGCTCCCACAATATGTGAAAGAAGGATGTGGCAATCCCACATGATATTTGACAGGTTGGACTACATACTGTGGCACTCCCACAATATGTGAAAGAAGGATGTGGCGATTCCACATGACAGTTGACAAGTTTTACTACACACTGTGACACACAATATGTGAAAAGAGGGTATGTGGTAGACCCACATTACTTAATCTGTGTCGTGACAATCTCATGACAAAAACGTGTGACAATTTATGTTTTAGTGCCAATCTGGATGAGGTGTACATCATTCTGCACATCCCCCAATTATGGTCAAAGTTACGTAAGTCAGCACCATCAAATCAATAGTTGCCGTAGTCTTCTTCAGCAACAAGTGGCTGGTAGAGGTAAACTGAAACCAAGGTGTAAAGATCCCTTCAGGTAAACTGAATCAAGGTATAAGTAATGATCCCTTCTTTATTTCGTCGTTTTATTCCACTGAAAGGTAAAATAAAAATAACAATAATAATAAAAGTCGGTGGGAGTACCACTCGTGAAACAGGGGAATACGAGAGTATCGTACTGAACCGAAAACGGGAGCACCGTTCAGACAATCAGATATGATATTAAAGACGTTCAAAAATGACATTAAATAAAATGCGAGAGGATCGCAGGCGTTTTAGAACAGAAAACGGGAGTACCGTTCAGAAAATACACGAGAGTATCGTGGTAATAAGATGAATAAAATACGGGAGTACCGGTGAGCTATAACAGCAATTCATGGAAAGATAAATGTTGTGGTAGTCCCACATAAACAAATGCTTTTTACAGCCGCTGAAATAATAAACAAACTATAGAGACCTCAATTAAGGTTAACAGATGACATTGCGGGAACACTACATGAACACGTAATCGCCAAAGCAAAGAAAATGTGAAATCTGAGCTGGGTTACAATATAAACAAATTATTGTCATGTCAAATGAAATTTGAATCATGGTTTTCATATGCGGTCTTTCATAAAATCATAAGCAAATGTTTTGGAACTTATATGATAGAATATGAGTACCTATTTTGTTTTCACAGAAAGATCTCTACAATTTCAATCAACGTTATTATAACGTTGTACTAGAGCAGCCGACTCTTTGCTTTGTTTTGTTTCATTCTAGGTGTGTGGTAGTTTAATTCCGGTGCGAGGACGCACCTTTTGCAGAATGGCCGTGTTAGCAATACATCCCTTAACCCTCCAGGGGCCTCTGTCTTAGTGACATCACTTAACTATTGGACGATCGTGCTTCTCCCGAACGAAACCGAGCCAGTGGCGTCAGCCAAGATGCGCGTCAGGCAGAATATAATATACCCTTGTCAATGAAGTACGCATGGCAATAAATTCGTACTAAATAGTGGTTTTTAGTCTTATTTGGGGTAGAAACCCTACAAATGCTAACAAATATAAAAAAAATAAGATTACTAGAGTGATTAAAATTTAACTTAGTGAGTCCAAAGGTTGCTTCACTGTATAAATTAAGAGGAATAAACATATGCAACAAGTTTCTCTTTGCAATAATATGTGTGTACACATCGTAAATCACATTGTATGTTGTATTACCAACTCATACCCTCCCAAGTTAGATTTTACTTGACTCTACATACATAGGTCTATAGTTTTTTTGATTCTAAAATTACATTTAAACTTATTATTTTTTAGGATCTGCGAAAGTAAGCGGCTTGGTAAAAAGTCACAAAGATGCAGAGGTTTCCATTCAAACTTGGATAAGAAGAGCATCGGATAGGAGGAGTATATGAATAAAAATGAATTATTATTTGTTTGCTTATAATTGTATTGAAACATTCTTTATAGGATTTTGCAAACAGCAGAAAAGATAACTATCTATAAAAGAAAAACTTTGTGTAGAAATATTAATGAAATCTTTGCATCCTTTCGATAACCTGAATTCTGGTTATGCTAGCAAATTAAAATCCTAAAATGAATTTGTCTAATTTCTTATTTGACAATTCTCATTCTAACACTAGCATCCACACAGTCCCCTACGGCCATGCAGATTAAACTAGTATCCACATAACCCCCTACGATTATGAAGATTCAGTTAAAAATGAGAACAAAGATCTAAAATCAATTTATTTATCTACTTTGTCTTAAAAAATTTTTCATTCCAATGGATTACATTTTCATGAAATCTATCATTCTGTTTCCTGGAAATGCTTAGCCTTTGAAACGTTTTTCGCCCTTAACGAGGAAGAAACCACTTACCGAAGAAGAACTCCTTGCTCTAGCCGAGATTACCGATGAAAAAGCAGACAATTCAGAGATTGATGGGGATTCTGACGCAGATGACATATTTAATGATGAGGAAATTGGAACGTCAAGTCCTCGATCACTAGCTGGAACTCCAAGTACCCGATCGTCAGCTGGAACTCCAAATATCCGATCGTTAGCCGGAACTCCAACTAGAAGAACGAGGATCCGGGGATCATTAGCTGAGATTTCAAATATTCCAGATTTTCCTGGTCTGATGTTACCTTCTTCATCAGGTGTAATGACAAGAAAAAACAAAAGAAAAGATTATTCTGATCAAGTGGAACAACTAATTGATGAAGATTATGGGTCATTCTCAAAGTAACAACACTCTTCGCGTGATGATGTTTTTCTCTATTATATATTCAGTAAATATTTAAAAACCAGTCTTATTTCCACAGTCTATATGTTAAGTAGCAGTACCTACCATTAAAAAAAACGAAAAAAAAGATTCATCCACCAAAAAACCGATATAAATGGCTTTGATGTCCTATTCCGTGGAACGTGACAAAACCGAGTAGCTAAGTTTTGATTGACTTAATGGAAAACCCAGATATTGAAGTCACACAACAAACTGCTTTTATTACTACATGCATCAAAAGTTACATATATATGGATAACATTTTCTTTTTATTCCCAAAAATGTTATATTTTTATTGCTTAATATGTACGACGTACGTTACTATTTTCTTGTCCATTCTGTGGACTTCTGTTGTAATACAAAATTTAAAATGTAGTTGGCGCTATACATGTCAAGGGTTAGTTCCATTTTTACACAATAACCCACCACTTTCATCTCAGTTGCCCATTTCAACTTGTATTGAGTGGTTGTTTTAGAAAGTTCTAGTGTCTGTGTACAAGTCTGATTGTAGAAGCATAAATTGTCCTTTCTGTTACGACTATAATCTAAAAAGTAAGTATTGAAATAGTTTCTAATTAGAGTAATTATTACCATCAAATCATCTATTTTTGGTCCAGGACAAATATAAAAACATAACCTCAAAATTACGGTTTTTATTCAGAATAATGTAAATAGATGTCCTCTCCGTGGACGTCTTTTCTGTGGTCATAATTTGTCCACAGAATGGACCGGTGTCCACAGAAAAGACATCTCAGACGTTTTTAGCCATATAAAAATTATTAAGTCAGCAGTATTTTTGCTGCTTTTATTAATTTAACAAATATACAAGTTAGTTATTTCTTTTCTTTAGGAAAATATGACGAGAGTAAAAGCCAGTTTGAGTGATGAAGAAAAGAAGATGAGGAGGAGAGAACAGAAAAAAAGAAGTATGAGAAAAGCTCGAGAAAGAGTGAAAAATGATTCTGCAAAATATGAGGAAACCAAACGCAAAGATAGAGAAAGATATCATAGGAAGAAGGAAAGTGGCCAGATTAAACGTATATCGGAAATGACTCCAAGACAAGCAAGAGCCCAGAGGAAAGTGTGGCGTGAAGATAAAAAAAAATACCGGGAATCAAAGAAGGTGAGACAAAATGTAGAAAATTGTATGTGCAGCAACACTCCACCAACTAGCCCTGTTCAAGAGTTTCAAGAAAATCCTGGTCCTTCAAGGGTAGCCATTACTGATCCTGATCATGTTTCCCTATCAACTAAGAGAAAATCTGTTGGTCGTAAAATAGCTATGAAGAACCGAATGCAACTGAAAAGAAAAGTAGAGAAGTGTGAGAAGAAAGTGGCCGATCTGAAGAAAAAGAACAAATGTTTACAAATGAAACTAATACGTCTTAAACAGAAAAATATAAAAAAGTCAACTCCTATTAAGACTGTCGAATCCACGCTAAATGGCCAAGAAGTTACCGAAACTGTGAAAAAAAAATTGCTTTTCAACGAAGTACTGCTAAAGCAAATTAGAGAAAATGTTAAACAAGAGAAAAGTCGCAATAAGAAAAAAGAAGTGGGAAGATTAATCTCAGGCAAAGAAATTAGGAAATTTAAGTTCACAAAGTATCTTTCTGATGAAACAGGGTTGAGATCTGATAGGAAGAATACAACAAGATATGATCGTACACTCAAACACAAAAAAGCAGTTATTCGATTTCTGGAATTTGATGAAAATAGCAGATTGACTGCTGGGAAGAAAGAAACTATTACTAGGAAGAAAAATAAAAAACAAATTCGGCTTCTCAACGATAGCATGTTTAATTTACATAAAAAATTTTTGAAAGAAACTAATGACTGTAAGAGAATGAGCTACTCAACCTTTTGTAAGATAAGGCCTTTTTGGGTAATTATGCCCAATGCAAAGTCTAGAAATACTTGTCTGTGCCAGAGTCACGAAAATGCACGTTTCATAGTAATTGCTCTGAAAAAGTACAAGATCATTAACGATTCCACCCCAGAAGAAATAATAAGAAGTATTTGTTGTAATGGGCAGTTAAAGGAGAAGTGTCTCGAGCGCACGTGTAAAGACTGCAAACAAAATAAAACTAAATACAATACCTATGATAAAACTGAGAGAGTTACATATCAAAGATGGATTATAAAGAAATATGAAATTTTGATAAAAGGAAAAAATAAGACATGCAAAAAAACAATTAAAGAAACAGTCCAATGTTCAAAACAAAGTCTGGTGAATTTATGGAATAGTACTCTCCCAATTTTTATGAAACATTGCAATAATGCAATGCATCAATTCAGAGTAACAAAACAAGTTAAATCGGAGCTTACAAGCGAGGAGGCATTTTTACATATGGATTTCTCCGAAAATTACAACTGTAAATATGGGAGCGAAGTTCAATCTGCACATTTCGGTGGAGCTAAACCACAGTTATCCTTACATACATCTGTGTTATACTACTTCTATGAAACAGAAAATAAAGTTAGAGCTAAGCCCTTTTGTACAATTTCGGAGAATCTAAATCACGATCCTGCTATGATTTGTGCCCATCTAAATCCAATTTTGGATGAAATTATTGAAATAGTTCCAAATCTGAAATACATTCACTTTCTTAGCGATAGTCCCTCCACGCAATACAGAAATAAAACTATATTTCAACTGATGGCTAAATATTTGTCACAAAAATTGAATGTAGATGCTATGTCCTGGCACTACACTGAGAGTGGTCATGGAAAGGGAGCCCCCGGTGGTGTTGGTGGATGTTTGAAGAGAACTGCTGATTCCATCGTAGCCAAAGGACAAGACGTTTCAGATTTTAATACACTGGTTCAATGCCTAATATCCAACTGTAAAGGAATAAAAGTTATTCCTATTACTGACTCAGTAGTTCCTGAAATTCAGAATTTAGTTAATGATCCAAAAACTTTCAAGGGCACAATGAAGATCCACCAAATAGTTTGGTCGAGAAACACAGAAATTATAATGCAGGCAAGAAGACTCACTTGTAAGACGTGCCCGCCGAAAGATGTTTGTCCACATTATGGAATTGGAAACATCACGGTATTACAAAAGCATGACAAACTAAGATATTCAGATGTTTAATCTTCCAATTCATGTGATGACGAGAACGTTTCAGATCAAGACAGTGAAGACCTAAATGTGGCCGATTACATTGTGGTAAAGTTAACAGGTTCAAAATCAGAAAAATATTATATAGCTATTATATTACAAATTGATGGCAACGATTTGCTTGTCAAATTCATGTGTAAATCTGGAACTGAATATTTTGTATTCCCAGAGAAAGACGATATATCTACTATAGATCATTCAGAAATTATCGAGAAATTAAAACAGCCTGCCATTAATAACAGACAACAGTACAAGTTTCAGTTAAATTATAATAAATATAAAATATAACAAACTATCTTAATTCTAGTGCTGAATGTTTGATTAGAATATTATTATATTATATAAGTAGTTAGTTTTAGTAGTTACTTTAAATCACACATGCAGAGAATAATTTATTTTATGTAAATACTAATATAAAAAAATGTCCTAGCCGTCGACACAAATGTCCCTTCTGTGGACAAATTAAATATAAGATATTCTTTTAAGTCGACTGTAACAATGACCTTTTATTTCTGTGTAAAATGTGTTTATATATGTTTCTAAGTTTTCTTTTTTAGAAATTTATGTTTTATTTAATAAATATTCCAAAAACCGAAAAAGAATGTCTTATCCGTGGACAAATATGTCTTTTCGGTGGACACTTTTTTTTAAAATTTAGTCATAAGGGACAAAATTGAAGTTCTTATGCAGTACCAACATTACTTAAGTTTATTGTTTAACTAAAGCTATGTAAAAATACTCTTGTGAAGAAATTGCAAAACTTTTCAGCATTAAAAAAATCTCAACCAAAAAGTGTAGTTATTTTGAGAATGACCCATATGATTCAGACGACTCCGTGAAGGACAAAACTTATAATCCAGATGAACCGCAGCCCCTAGGTCCCACATTGCTTCAAACAGACAGTGACAAAGAGTCTCATGATGAATTGGAAAATGAGTTGGAGGATCCCGTCACAGAGTTTGCCGAATGGTCGAATGAGGCGGTCTTGCCAGATGCATTTATAAAATATAAATATGTTGATGAAAGTGGGCCAAAAGTTCAGGTAGTTTTCATTTTTTATCTTTGTTATATTCATTATTATCATTTTGTTTTCCAGGTGAATTCCGAAGAGCCCATTGATTATATCAATGTCTTTCTTACTATGCCTTTTCTTGCCAGATGCATTTATAAAATATAAATATGTTGATGAAAGTGGGCCAAAAGTTCAGGTAGTTTTCATTTTTTATCTTTGTTATATTCATTATTATCATTTTGTTTTCCAGGTGAATTCCGAAGAGCCCATTGATTATATCAATGTCTTTCTTACTATGCCTTTTCTTGACATTGTTGTTGAGCAATCAAATTTATATGCCCACCAAAAGCAGACGAGTTTGGAGCTCACAAGAGATGAACCAAAGTCCTTTATTGGTGTTTTAGTTATAATGGGTTTTAATTCTCTGCCACAACTTCGCAAATACTGGTCTCAGGATCCTAACCTTCACAATAAGAGAATAGCTCAAGTGTTTCCTGTAAAAAGGTTTCTGAAGGTACTTAGATACTTACACTTGAATGACAACTCACAAATGCCTGCACGTGGAACTGAAGGGTACAACAAATTATATAAACTTTGACTTCTACTAAACCATCTTAGCGAAGCCTTTGCTGCGTCATTTACCCCTAGCAGAAATGTGGCAATAGACGAAAGCATGATAGCTTCAAAGGCCGTTCAAGCCTAAAACAATATATGCCCCCTTGAAGCCAATCAAAAGAGGCTTCAAAGTATGGGCAATGTCGTGTGCTGCTACGGGGTATTTATACTCTGTTGATGTTTACCAGGGGAAAGAAGCTACCACCAGGGAACATACACTAGGTGAACATGTTGTCCTAAAGTTATCAAGAGGATTGGCAAATAAAGGACATTGTCTATATTTCGATAATTTCTTTACGACAATCCCATTGATGCAGAAGTTGGCAGATAGAGGTCTGTTTGGCTGTGGTACGATACGCCAAAAAAGAAGGTATTTTCCCAATCACAAACTACTGGGAGACAAACAAGAGATGAAAAAGTTGACATGATCATTATTTATGAAGAGACTCGACGTAATGCAACTAGAGCACAAAGTCTGTATGGACGGAGATATCCAAAAAGAAGACAACCTCCGAGAAACTATTTCGCCCGGTTGGAGCAACAATTTAGAACTGAACCTAATGTAGAAATTGGGGAAAGATTTATTGCGGATGAAGGAACGGAAATTAATGTATTAGCTTTAGTGCATGTTGACCCAACCATTTCGATAAGACAAATTGAACATGAATTACCATTTCCAAAGAAGCAGCCAGAAAAATTTTAAAGAAACATGACTATCGTTCTTATAAACATCAATTGCAATTTTTGTATGAGGGTCATTCTAAAATGAAGGGAAATTAGAACGTTCCTTCATATTAATCATAGAATTATAATTTCAATCTTTTCAAAAAATATTTTATTATGGAAAATAAACCGCCCTCTTTTTGGTGCAACTATTATTTTTTTGTTTCAGCACGTCTTTTGTAAAAAAAAAAACACAAAATACAGCAAAAAACGACATTACCATGCCTGTCCCCACTTACAAATTTTAAGAGTTTATGTCTATAACAAATAAAGCCAAATACTTTTTTAAGATGTGTATGTTAGAAATATTTTCTGGAGTGTTATTACATCAACTTTTATATACAGTTATAATTAATTACTCAAATAACGAATCATGTAATGCATTAAAATGTTCGCAATTTTTTTTTGCTCATTACCATGGTGAATGAAAAACTTTCGTTTTTTATTAGTGTGTAAACTTCTAGTTAGATGGAGCTTTTGGTAAAAGATTCACTTAAATATGGGTTATGCATTAAGTTTCGTCCTTAGTGTTAGTTTGAAGAGCAACAGAGAAGTTTGTGTTGAATTATTGTAGGAGTATAAAAACTGAGGACATTACCGTGTAAGTAGTATTTTGGCATAATTTGTTTAATATATTCTTTACATTATACCTACAATTAGTGTACATGATAATTAACAAAAAAGTGTATAAAGTATATTTTTATCTTTATTTAAGAAAAAAATACTATCATTTTTTAACATTACCATGTTCAAAATGTCTGACATTACCAATACAAGTAATGAAGCACAAGAATCTGAAAATAAATCAAAAAAAAGTTTGGAAGAAAAAAAAGAATAAAGAGAGAACGTAAGCAGATTCGAAGAAATAAAATTAAAAGTTACCCTGAAAAATATGAGCAACAGCGTCAGAAGGAAAAAGAGAGATATTTAAAGCGGAAATTAGAAGGAAAAATAAAACTTATCTCTGACTTGTCTGATAGGGAGAAGCGATATAAAAGAAAGAAGTGGGTTGAAAATAACAAGACTTATAGAATAAAGAAAAAACAGTTAATGCTCCTGGAGGAAAAAATTATTACTGAGACGCCACCTTCGAGTGACCTTGAAAATAGTGAGGTAAACGTTCATGAAAACATTGTAAATAATCAACAGCAGAAATTTAAAAATCGGATTTCTGGAAGAAAGAGAGTGGCCAGAAATAAAACAGCAGCATACAGAAAAATTGCTCAACAACAAAAAAAATAGAGCGCCTCGAAAAAAATGTAAATTTATACAAAAAAAAATGCGCACGGATACAACAATCACATAAGAAAAAGAGGGAGCCACTACAGGAATTGACACCTCTTACAAAAGTAGAGCAACTGACGCAAGGAATAGAAGTACCAATTGAAGTCAAAAGAAAACTTTTATTTGAAGAATGTATACAAAAACAATTAACCGAAAATTTTAAAACATTAAATGATGATCGCTCAAAACAACTTTTTACAAAAACTGTTGGGGGAAATGTTTTTAAAAAGTATCGCCTTCTTAATATGTCAAGATCCTTTTTGCCATATAAGTATTATTCTCAAAATATGTCAAATAGAAAGCCCTTATACTTAGTATACGAACGAAAAAAAAGAAATCTGTAAAACAGCTCCAACAGGAGGTCCAACATTTTTTAGAAGAAGACGAACATAGTCGCTTATGTCCTGGAAAGAAGGAATGTATTACTTTTAAAAAAATGAAAAACAAAAGCGTTACCTTAACTATTCAATGAAAGCCCTGTATAAAATGTTTGAAAGAAAAAATGTGTACAAAATTTCATATGCAACTTTCTGCAGTTTACGTCCATTCTGGATTGTACCACCAAGGCTTGGTGCCAGAGATACTTGTTTATGTGTGCCCCATGAAAATATTAGGCTTATTACTGAAAAACTTCATAAGTTAAATGTTATTTCCGTTCATCATCCTGATGAATTAATAAAAAGTGTAACTTGTACCGAAAATAATGAGATGTGCTTGACTCAAGACTGTAAAGAATGTAAAGAGAAGGTAATTGCATTTGCAGAGTTCGATGGTGACATGATATGCACATACCAAAAGTGGATAAGAAATAAGGAGATCAGAAAAAGTGTTAAGACCGGCAAAGATATAGTTGTACAGATAACATTAAAAGAAAATATTTCTGCTAGTTTATACAGTCTTGTTGGTGAATTAGAAAAACTATTTCCGAAGTACCTCAATCACGTTAGGAATATATTTCATCAACATGAAATGGTTACGAATATAAAAAAATCCTTAAAAGAGTCAGAAATGTTTATTCATGTTGACTTTGCTGAAAATTATTAATGTAAATATTTTTCAGAAGTTCAATCAATGCATTTCGGAGCCTCAAGGCAACAAATAACTCTCCACACTGGAGTGGTATATAAAAAAGGATTGACACAATTATTCTGTACCATTTCATCATGTCTTAGTCATGACGCAAAGGCAAAAGCAGCCCACTTATTTAAAGCAATTAAAACGTTTGTGAGCAATTCACATATTGACACAATTTATTTATTATCTGACAGCACTAATACGCAGTACAGAAACAAAACTTTATTTTCAATTATTGCAAACTATATACCGAAAATGTTTTCATTCTTTAACAAAATATCATGGAACTACAGCGAAGCTGGGCATGAGAAGGGGGCTCCAGATGGTGTGGGGGCAACATTAAAACGAACAGCTGATCGTCTGGTTGCGGAAAGCAAAGATGTACATAATTATGATCGGTTTCTGAGTGTAATTAAAGAAAATATCAAGATTATTATAATTGATACGGTATCGGAAGAAGATATAAATGCAGTCGATGGCGAAATGCTACTAGTAGAGGACGTGCCTAGGATAAAAGGCACTATGAAGATTCACAATGTGTCGTGGAGCAGAAGAACCAACACTCTGTTTTACAATGCTTTAACTTGTAGTTCCTGTAATATTGACGAAGTTTGTACACATTTTGGTGTAACAAGCTTAAAAGTTTCAAAGGACAGTACGAATGAGGTTGGCAGTGAAAGTATTCCCCAAGATACTTCAGGGATCGACCGATATGCCTTTTTTGGCCAATACCGATGCCATATGGCTGCATGTGAGACCAATACCGATATACGGCCGATATATATCGGCCGCAAATGGTCGCTCATGGTCATGCATCACTGCGCGCGTGCCGTGTTTTGTTTTGACGGAGATTTGTAACGCGTGCCGTCATTCTCTCTGCACGTGTTGTAGTGGTTGTATTACTGTGTGGTTGTGCTTTGTGTTGCAATCTCAATAAGCGCAGCTCAATTTAGTAATCAGTGTTTGTTTTTTCGTATTTGTTCGCCGGCATTTAGTTTAGTGCATTTCGATTTCAATACTCATTCATGATTGAGGGATTCATTATTCATTGAAAATAAAATACTCGAAAATGTGTGATGATGATAAAACTAACCCTGGACCTGGACCTGCACCTGGTACTGGTAAACGCCCAAAAAGTGTTTATTGGAATTTTTTTACTAAAAGTAGAGAACATTCTACCGTTTCTATTTCGAAAGCAAAATGCAGTATTTGTGAAACCATTGTTTCTCTGGGAGGCATGAGGAAGTCCACTAATACATCAAATATGAAATCTCACATGGAAAAATTTCATCCGGAAGATTTAAATAAAAAACAGGCGGAACTGTTGCATTTTACTGGACAACCTCAAGGTAAGTTGTCCTTTTGTTTAGATTGTCTGCGTTTTATGATTTTTATTTCTAGCAATAACTGACAATAAGCAACCAACAATTATTCAAGCATTACAAAAAATGAAAGTTTGGGACATTAACAGTCCTCAGGCTATGGAATATCACTATCTAATAGGAGAAATGATATGTTTAGACAATCAACCATTTCCCAACTAGCACCAAAGTGACAGTAACTGAGACAGGAACTTCCTATGAGTAACCATTACGTAATTGCGACTAAATTTACGACTTTGATGTAAAAATAACTTCATTTTACAAGTCTACAGTCCCTGCCTCGTAGTTTCTACCACTAATGATTACTTTATAGTTATGCAACTTCTACGTAGCTTTCGTGGTACATGGGAACGTGGTAGTTACCAGTGGGATGACTTTCGGGTTTTCAGAACTTGAAGGTGGTAAATTATAGTAGCAGTGACTAATTCGCATCACTGAAATGTGACTTCAAAGTTGCAATCACCTTCAAGTAGCTTTAATAGTTGCCGCGACGTTCTGGGAACCTTCACTATTTCTTTAAAGTAGTGGAACTTGTAAGTAATATTCATAGGTGTTAATGCCGTTACTGCTACCTACAGAACTGTGTACGGCTACTACAAAGTGCACATCACCTCTGAAATTTACCATGAAGTAAATTTCACCATCTAGTTCCCAATGTTGACCATAGATAAAGTTAATGCAACAAACCTAACCTACATATGTTTGCCTAATCTAGACTAGAATTATATGCTGCTATATTATGCTATGCAACATTTTATGTTCAAAATAAGGCAGCAAAATTTATTATTCCAACACAGTTTTATTACATCTACCTTTTCTTCTATGTTATCTATCACTGTAATAGTATATTATACCAACAAGGTTTATGTTTATTAAGTCGTTGATATATGGCTGCAATGCTGTTTTCGATTTTGGGTGTACCTAGATGCTTTTGTCAGTAGTTCATTATAATCAAACTTTAATATCATGAAAAGAGTTACAGCCAGTACCATAAACAATGCCAAAAGGATCCTTTTAGAAAAGGATACTTTATGCTAAAAGTTGACTTTAAGCATAAAGTATCCTTTACTTAAAGGACACTTTAGGCATTATTTATGGTACTGGCTGTACCAGCCAGTACCATAAATAACACCCGTGCATAGTCCATAATTGCCTGTGCATAGCTACGCACTGACATAGAGCTCGAACTTAATGAACCCTACCAACTCCAAACTTTGATAGTCTTCTTCCCGATTTATAAAAACTTATGCTACACTGACGAGGACCAATAACTCTGAAACACGTTTCTGTAGCTGCATTGTTTCTTTTAGGGGTATAAAGGCAACTATTCCTGTTCTTGTAATTAGCAAAATGTTTAGCACTGTTAAATATTAACAACTCACCCAAAATATTGTACATGCTGGCAAACAAAAAGTTAAGTCTTATCCTATTAACAGTCTTTCTTAAGAGTTCTAAGCAGGCAACTACATCGAGGAGATCGTTTCTCATAAGTACCACATGTGCAGCTTCCACAGCGACGTCTGTACCTGCTGCTATAGCCATCCCCACATCGGCCTGCACCAGTGCCGGAGAATCGTTTATACCGTCACCTACCATGCACACTTTTATGCCTTTTGCCTGTAACCTGAAAAGTTCATCATAAATTTTTTAGAAAACATTTTCCAATCGATAAGATTGTAAAATTACATTTTCCAAAGAAAACTCATCAAAACTTGAATTAATTAGCTAATATTATGGATTGGTTCAATCTACTCTGCAATATGGTTTAATTTTTTTGGGTTCCTCAGTGCATTAAAACAAAGCATTTATTGTTCAGAAAAAGGTATTGAGGCATATGGCTGGCGTATCACCCTTAAACAGTTTGAAAACCATTACTTCAAAGTTTTAAAATATTGACGTTACCATGTTTATACAGAGTGTCTCACAATGCGGCTACTTTATTATACTTGTAAACTTTTTATTGTTATATTTTATATTTAAAGTGCTACATGCGTGCACAAGGTTTGCGAATTATTTTTAAGTTAAAAAATCATTCGTAAAAACACAATTTGTAACCAACACAGAGGGAGTTTGCAAATTCCCTTTTTTTATAAAATTAAATTTAAACTTAAAGCAACCCTCATCAGGTGACAACAATCTAGTAAAATGTTGGAAAAGCACAGATATATGATTCAGTTAAGTGTATGTTGGGTTATAGATCGGTTAAGTGATCTAATTGAAATTGTACCGTTGAACTCTTGCGACTTTATGTGATGGAAGCACCTCCGCATATATTTTAGTTATCCCTACTTGTCTGCTTGCAGCAGTTTGGCGATTATCACCCGTCAAAAGTATCACTTCGATATTGGGCAATTGATAATCCTCACATTATGAGACAGGGGCGGTTTCAGGAGCGGTCTGGCTTCAATGTTTGGTTAGGTGTACTGGGCGACCATATCACAGGTCCAATAATTTTTAACGAAACTCTAACTGGACCAAGATATCTAGAATTTCTCCAAAATATAATAGTTCACAGATTAATCAAATTCCCAATACCAATATTGACGAGGTTTACTTCCAACAAGACGGGGCTGGACCACACAATGCTATTATCGTTAGGGATTACTTAAATCAATTATTTTCAGATCGTTGGATTGGGACACATGATCCAGTCAGATAGCCTGCAAGGTCGCCTGACTTAACCCCACTCGATTTTTTTATTTGGGCGCAGCTGAAAAATAGAGTCTATATGACTGCTCCAACCACAAGGCAAGATCTGGAAGAAAGATTTCGACACGAAATTGCACAAATAACACCTCAACAATTACAGAATGTTAGATGTGCAACGATAAGGCGCGCTACTCTGTGTATTAATCATAACGATGAACAGTTTGAACAATTTTTATAATGGTTTATTATAATTTAGGTTTTAAATAGTTTTGTTATTCTTGGTAATTTATTCATGGTTGTAACGTTATACCTATTAAAATTATTTCTTGTTTAATTTGTGTTTACTTTTTAAAAATACTTCTATTATTATGAAGGATATCGTTAAGAATTGATTAATGGCGAAAAAATTATAGTTTATGAATCATTATTTCTGATTAATAAAAGAAATAGCACAGCTAGATTAAAAAAAATTCCATAGGACCTCTACAGAAATGAAAATGAAATTCCGTTTTGTTAAAAAAAAACTAAAAATACTGGTACCTATCAGTAACTCCAACAACTATTTTCTGCTTTACAGACAAGTCTACAACCTTATACGAATAATTTCCTACTAGTAATTTTCTTACATCGCATGCATCTGACGCGGCCATTTGGAAAAAATTTAAAAATTGTCCGTATCTCACTTATTTTTTGGAATTTTTTACATCTGAAAAAACTGTTGCACTAAGAAATGTATGCTTAATGAGAAACCATCAAAAAAATATAGTCATTCCATTTAAGAAAAGTTGATGTAACTTCCGGTTCAACCGGAAGTGATATTTTCATTCCTGTTAGTCTAAAAGTAGCCTATTATTGTCTAATTTATTTGTACCAAAAACCAAAGTATTAAATACAAAAACGACCAAAATATTGGGGGCGTACATTGACTCGTGGCCACCCGGTATATTCACTTTGTGTATTAGATTGTATAAATTATATATTACTTAATTCAAACACTGGGTAAAAGGAAAGCCCTATGATTTCTTTGGAATTTTTACACTTTAAAGACTAAATCAATTGCTCTAGTTTTAATCATTAATGTAAACTTTCAAAGCAGCCGTTATCTGATTTAAATTCAATTTTTCAGGTTTATATTATATAGCTACACGCTTCAGTCCATCAACACGATTACCTACTACTTAATATTTCATACAGAATTGCAAATAGTTACAAATAAAGAAAATTTGCATAAACACACCCAGGAAGTATACGCAATGTACTGTTCGACATTTTTTTTGTAATATTCATAGTTGCATAATGAGTGCTGATTGATGTAAATACATTGTACTTCGGGAAGTGTCTGCATTTTCTTTTGAGGATGCCACCTGGAATATTGTGTGACCGTTAAGTATAGTACCAGAGGAGTGGGCAGTATAACAGACCTACTCCGCGACCTAGGAGGACGGCTCCTCAAACCCGAAAAATTGAATTAACATCAGATAAAAGCTGTGAAAACCTAAATTAATGGTTAAAAAAATACTTTTTAAAATGCACTGTAAAAGGAGGGGACATCATTAAAATGTGTAGGATAGACACCTATAAGATGCTGTAAAGATGTCTTAAAAACGTTACCTTTTGTAACATCAGGGCTCTAAAAGACGCCCTATGGATGTCTTAGAGGAGTAAATGAACATTCATGAGACATCTTGAATATTGAAGGCAGTTATCTTTTGGACATCTTTAAGATGTCTTCATCCCGTTTGGGTTATATTTTTTACGTATTCTCCTCAGTTGACCTGCTACAAATGTTTTCATATGCGTGTAGTTATATATTATTATTATTATATAAAATTATTATTATTACTATAAAGAAGAAAGTAATTCACTTTATTGATAGAGTGGAGACCATGATCAGCGATAAAGAATTTAATGTGCAGTTTTCGCGGAAAAAAAGAATCTACCAATAAGTATCACTTTCCACAACAACCTGACATGAATTACATTGAAAAAGACGATGCTGTTTTAAAATTACCTTCTCCTCAACTCACTGGTGGTACAGAAAGGTGTGGATCATTATTTACGTTTGAAATTGATTTATCAAACTACGACATTTGATAGGAATAAGTATGTCTCACACCTCCCTTCGGCAGTTTTTCATCTGCCCCACATTGCACTACCCGGTGGATGATATGGGGCAATAAAGTTTTATTTAGGTAGGTACTATTCATATTTTTTTAAATGTAATATTATTCATCTGTTTTATTTGTTTTAACTAGAAAAATCATAAGTTCCTATTTTATATTACAAAGATACATTTATAAAAGCATTTTAGAAAATATACCATTTTAATAAAAATCTGCCCCATTCCACCTTAATCTCCCCTATTTATTGTGAAAGTCAAAGTTCTTAAAAAAAGGCTATTAACGCCGACACGCTACTTTAATTATTATTTTCTTTCAACACATTTGAACCAGATTAGAAAGTGGAGACACAGTTTCGACTTTTTTTGGGGATATTCAACAAATACAAAATTTTTGATCCCCTTCCCACTTTGCAACATTTATGTATGAGACCACCCCTTAGACGAACATTTGTTTGCAAAGTTCCCCTCCCCTCGAGGTACATTTAAAATGAAAAAATTACACTTACTTAAAATATTCTATTTTTGGGAATGTGCACTTTTTGTTAACTCCTCCCTCCTTTGTCACATTTTCTATGACCCCCACTCCTAAAAACGAATGTGTTTGTTGAATAGCCCATTAGTCCCTTGGGTAAATGTTGGCCACTTAATTTTTTTAAAACTGAATAGTCCTTACTTTGTGACAATCAATGATTATGTTGGATTAACTTTACTTTCTTTTTATCACTGAATTTAGAAAGGGTTTTGGTTACTTAGTGCAGTTTCGGCACACTTACAATAAATTCAGTGATAAAGTACCTAAGTACCTATTTAGTTTTTGTTTGTACACTGAAGATGTTAAATGGGCGAACAATACCTAAGTACCTACCATACTTAAGTTTATTATATTTTTTATATTTCATACATAGTTATTTATTTTACAACGGAATTTTGTGTTATCCTGAAATGTGGATATTTTTCAGCCCAGTTCGGATTTGTTTTTATATCAATCCACGTGTTCTTGAAACGTGGTTTTTAAAGCCATTTTGAAGTAAGCTATTAATTCATTGTAGCAGCAAATAATTTGGAAAAATGCAGATTACTCACCAGTTTGAATGTAATGCACTCATTAACACAAAATCAACGTATCTATTATTGATATATTTTCAACCTAGGTAACTTAAAAATCTTGCACAAACGCCTCAAACTCAAACAGTAACTTATCAGCAAGAGGTCGGAATACAAATTGACATCTTGCAATTTGAAATTTGACAGATTATGCGGTGTTGTCTATCTTTCTTTCTCGCTAACATTGCATCTCGTATTTCCCCACTCTATCAAGTTACGCAGAGGAAAGGCATCAACAGATTTAACTTTTCGAACGGTTAGACAGGGTTGGCTTAAAGCGGCTTTACATCTATGCAATGCAATGAAATGGGCTTGCAAAACTTTCCGTAAAAAAGCCACTTTACATTGCATGCAAATTTTTATTGCGCGTATGTGTACATTGAGCTAGTTTGATCAACTGATGGCAATATTTTTTATTGCATTGAATTAGCGCGTGTGTTCTAATTTGATTGCATTGCAGATGCAATACAGGGTATAACTAGTTTCATGTCATATTAAAAAAAACTGGTGGTAGGGAACGAAAAGACAAACAAAAAACCTTATATAACATGGGGTCTGAAGCTCATAGTTTTGGAGAAAAACAAAAACAAAAATTGACAAAATAATTAATAACATCCCTAATAGCACATGGACGTCCCAAAAACGTCCCAAGAACGTACTCACAGGACATGAAAACGGCCCGAGGACGTACTCTACCGACGTAAGACGTACCGAGAACGTTTGAGGGACGTTCCGCGTCAGCAAAACGGGGTGTCCCGAGGACGTCCCACCCAGGACTTATGTGGGACGAATGTAGGTCTAGAGAGGACGTCCTGAAAACGTTGTTGGGACACACTATGCAAAACATATAGGTACCTCCCCCTCCACCACTTTGAAGGTGTATTCACAGCAGAGGGTATTTATGTTCCTTTTTGAGTTTTCTTACCACGTGCATTTCTTTCGAAATAAAATCCACTGATTGGATTCTATTTCGAAGGGAATAAATGTGGCCAAAAAGATTAAAAAATGACAATATATAATTATCATGTAGAAAAATTATTCGAATAGATTGATTTTAATACTTGGTATTTTTATTTATAAACACCAAATGACAAATTTACGCGAACATTTTATTTCTATTGTGCTATTGAAAAATAAGTTATGGCATTTGTATTTTTTTTTTAATTAACTTCTTAGGGCCAGTTGTATGAAACATAGTTAACTAAAAGATCAGGTGAACCAAGATCACGTGCTGACCATGGTCAAATAGTGCAAGCGTTGTATGAAAGTAATTTATAGTATGGTTAGGTAAACCATTGATCAGTTTATTTTTTGATGATTGGTAACGACGCTCCCTAGTAATATTTGTCTAATTTGACAATTGTGTTGGTGTGAAATTATAAGACAACCTACTTTATCAACAAAAATGTAATTTCATGTGTCAATTGTGTTATTGTTGTGTATTTGTACGGTGAATTCTGTTGTTTCTCTGTATTCCAACGCGTGAAGTTCATTAAAAAAAAAATTCGAATGGGAGATAAAGAAAATAAAAGAACGCCCAATTTTACATCTTTGGAGGAATCGATGTTAATTGGGTTAGTGACAAAATTTAAAGATGTTATAGAGTGCAAGAAGACCGACACGGATATGTCTAAAAAGAAAAAAAATATTTGGGTTCAGGTAGCCGAAGAATTTAATGCTATGTGTGGGGGAACTCACCGAACTAGCGAAGTGTTACTAAGCAAATATAGAAATTTGAAGAAGCGCACTAAAAAAGATTTGCGGATGAAAAATGTTACATTGAAGGGGACTGGTGGTGGGCCACCAAAAAAAATAGTTATCACGGAGACGGAGAGCGTATTAAAAGAAATTCTTGGGTCGCAAATTACTGGACTCGAAAGCGAATTCGACGATGATAATATGTTAACCTGTAAGTCTTAAGAAAAGTGCCTATTTATATCTCTATACATTATAGGTATTTATTTTGCTTTACTTATAGTAATTATCGAGGATGGCGATGCGCAACAAGAGCCTGAAAGTTTAGACTTACCAATCTTGGAAAATAATCTAATAGAGACATCTACTAGTGAAATTTTCGAAAATAATCAAAGAGATAACACCGAGACATCTACTAGTGGTAAGTAAAATAGTTCAAAATATACAATGTGTATTTTATAATTCTATATTTTAGCGCAACCTAATATTCCAGATCCACCAACACCTTCAAGTGTAAGCTGGTCTACATATACACCACAAAAACTGAAAACTGCAAAATCGAAACCATTAAATATTAAAGGAAGTAGTAAGTATATAGATAATATTTAAATAGTATTTTATATAAATAAATTTGTTTTTTACAGCAAATCGACCAACGAAAAGTAAATTATCTGATAGGTTGTGCTCTTGGGTCAACTCAAAAACTGAAATAGCTCCACTGCAGTATAGAATAATGTTGGAACAACACAACTTATTTATGCAGCAACAGCGAGAAAAACATGAAATGGAAATGAGATTTGCCAAAGAAGAGCATGCTTTAAACATGGAAATATTAAAAAAACAACTTCAAGATTGAAAATAAAACATTTTTATTGATAATTATAAAAAAATATAGTTATTAGTATTAAATAAATTTTTCATACACCAAAC
Source organism: Stenurella melanura (assembly GCA_963583905.1). NCBI lineage: Eukaryota > Metazoa > Arthropoda > Insecta > Coleoptera > Cerambycidae > Stenurella > Stenurella melanura. The sequence continues at coordinate 76,359,620 of OY757315.1, forward strand.
AATATCCAATTATTTTATTATAAATAATCAAATTGTGTTTCAACATATACAAATCATAGCTAAAATCACTTTCATTGCTGTCGTTTTTTTAAAAAACGATTACTTATAAAGTTTCACTCAATATTGCACACATTTTGTGTCTATATACAAGGAACTCAAAATAACCCTGTAAAATAATCTATTAATTTATGTCTAGTTGAATTATTATAATTGATAATGTTGTCGTTTGGTTGTGCCACAGTAGTTACATCGACATTATTTATTTCTTCAATGAGATTTTCTACATTCTCATCAAGGGGAGGAGGAGGTGCATCTGCATTTTTACAAGCGATATTATGAAGCACTGCAGTAGCTACCACTATTGCTTCAACGCGATCTACATCTAACCGTATCCCTAGTGCCAGAATAGGAAAGCGCTGCTTCCAAACTCCAAAACATTTTTCAATAGGGTTTCTTGTTCGGATTTGGGATTCATTAAACAAATGTTCTCCTGCTGTTCGGGGTTTCAATAATGGAGTTATTAGATATGGTTTAATAGGATAACCGCTATCACCTACTAATATGTTATCTGCCATTTCTCTATTTTCAAATTTAGCTCGTATTCTACTCATATTCCAAATAGTAGAATCGTGAGTAGACCCTGGCCAACGACATACGATATTTCTTATGGTAAGGGCAGCATCACAAATGCATTGGACATTGAAAGAAAAATAGCTCTTTCGATTCCGAAAGGTCTCGGCGACATTACCTCCTGGTGATTGTATTCTCATGTGAGTACAGTCCAGGGCACCAATGCACTTTGGAAACCTTGCCTTTCTGTAAAATCCCAAGCGTACCTGTGAAATTTCTTCCTGTGTATCTAGTAGCTTAATATAATTGTCTTTTAATCTGGCAATAGCTCTAGAAACTTTATACACAACTCTGCTGGCGGTTGATTTATGTATGCCCGCAAAATCATCAGCAACAATCAACATTGAACCGGTTGCAAAATACCTCATTGTCATTAATAACATATCCTCTGGGGAAAGTGTTTTACTCCTAAATTGTTAGATTTTTATATTCACACTATATACTATCAGAACCACCTCTTGGTAGGTAATCCAATATTTATTTGGCTTAACACTTCTCTTGCAGTCCTCTTTGATACCCTAAACCTAGCAAAAAATTCGTGTTCACTCCACTTTTCAAAATGATTTACTCTTGGTCGAAATTTACGAGAAATTCTTCTCAAGCCTTAAATAAAAAAATACCTGCTTGGTATTACAATTTAAAAAAAATCTAAAATAGATACTAACCTTGCACTACTTCTCTTATTAATTCGAGAAAATCCTCATCATCTGTTAAATCATCCATATCCATATTTTCATCCATCCAATCATTCATATTTTCCAATTTTTTAAATAATTGAACACAGACTATTTTTGAGGTTAACAACAAAATGACAACTAGACACGTGAACTTCAGTTAAACCATCATTCTTGGTGGTTCAGCAACTGGCATAGTAAAACCATGGTTAAACTATGATATCTCTTGACTCCGCTTCATACAACACTATAATTGCTTTGAACTTGGATTAAACCTTGACCACTGGTTAAACCACGTTCGTACAACTGGCCCTTACTCTACAAATTCAAGTGTCAAGTGTCAAAAATTCAATTTTTATGGGATTTAAAAGTTATATACCTATTATAATAAGTAGTACAGTATAATATAGTTATATATACATTAAGTCATATTGAATATTATAAGAAATAAGCCAAGTGTGCAATAAAACGTAAGATAAATGTATATCTCACCTTCTCTTAACGTTTTGCACATTTTGTCTTTTTATAATTATCTTAGTTTATATTATTTTCCAATGTTCTCTCTTTTTTGACACCCTCTCTCTTCTTTCTTTTGTCCACTTCAATCACGATGTAATAGCCATTTCGGTGTCCTTCCAAGACTTTGAAGCGTTAGCGACTTCAGCAGCCCCTGTGCAAATAAAAGAAAAATTATCATTTCAGATGAAATCTTGGCAAAAAACATTAAGACTAATATATGCCACCTGATGGCAAGATTATATTTAAAATAAATTGTTATAATTTTCTTGGTGTCCTACTTAAAAAAAAACACAGTTTAAATGTGAACATTTTTTTGTTTAACTGACTTTTGCATTTGAAAGGTTCCCTTGTTCATTTAAAAATTTTAAGAACACATCTTTATATGAATGATCGATTCTACAAATAAAACCAAAAACCGAGAGAAGCAGAAATATGTTGTGACTAATGCTACCAGATTAATAACATTATTATAAGTTTAACGTTATATTTTTTGCCAATATTATTACAGAATTCAAGTAAAGAAAATGGCTATGGGTTAAGATGCATTAGGATTTACGGTTAGAAGCAGGTTTATTAAGTTGAATATTGATGATGTATAAAAGTTTTTGTACGTACATGCAGCATAATTTCAAAAAAATATAATAAATAGGGCATATAAGTTACAAATTTGTAAATTTTCCTCAAAAAGTACCTTTATTAGTTTTTTCCTTATATTCATTTACTGAAATCCCTAAATATACTTTACAAGTTTGTTGATGTTTTCTGGCAAATGTTTTTTGTTGAGAAACCAAAATGTATGTTGGTAGCAATGGTAAATCAGAAGAAGTTTTTGTTTTGTTGTTTTTAAGTTGGTAGCAGTAGAAAGCAGTTTTTGACAGATATAAAAAGGTAAAAGTGTATGTTGTCTTGTGTCTCGTGTATAACCTGTATTATTAAAATAAAAGTGATATAAGAAACTGTATACGTTTAATTTACCTACAAGAGAAAGACAGTAATCGTAATAGGTTATGGTCCCAGTCCCTGCAGTCACTGTGTGTTTTTTTGAAGAATAGGTGCTGTTTTTGTCTGGTAGGAAATTAGCGGGAAGAAGCATAATATAGCGTAACTAAGTAGATTAAAAAAAATGGAGACGCAATCAACACAAATACCCGTTTTAAAGCTGAATGGGGACAACTGGGTTGTGTGGAAATTCCAAATGACGGTGATATTGAAAAGTAGAAATCTCTATGACATAGTAACCGGAACAAGGGTAAAACCCGAAGAAGCCGCTCCAAAAGCCGCGTGGGAAAAGGAGGATGCCAAGGCTCAAGAGATATTAGTAACAAGAATGGATCAAGGGCCACTGACACATTTACTTTCTTGTGAGACCTCCAAGGACATGTGGGCGAAATTAAGGTCAGTGTACGATAAGGAATCAGTAGTAAGCATCCACTTATTACAACAAAGATTTTTCTTAATGGAATTTGAAAACAGTACAGTGTCGACATATATTTCTAAATTAGAAGAGATCAGAAATAAATTAAAGCAAGCAGGTGAGGAACTATCTGACAAAATGATTATTACCAAAGTCTTAATGTCGTTGCCGGACCAATTCAAGCATTTTAGGTCTGCTTGGGAATCAGTTCCTATCGAAAAGTAAACTCTGGAAGAACTCACGTCACGCTTACTTATTGAAGAAGAGAGATCAAAGTCGACAGAGCAAAGCACAGCATTAGCAGCTAAACAAAGTAGCATACAAAGAGGTGGAAAAAGTAACAAATTAACGTGTAATTACTGTCAAAAACCAGGACATTTTGCCAGAAACTGCTATAAAAGGAAAGAAAACGAAAAAAGATGTACCTACTGTAAGAAAACAGGGCATGAATGGGAAAACTGTCGTTTTAAGAAAAACAGAGAAGGAAATAGCGATTCAAAGAATAAAACAAAGAGAGAAACTAAGAAATAAAACGAACCGGAAGAAACTAATGCGTTCATAGGGGCATCTAAAATACATAGTGCGCATGACTGGTGCATGGATACCAGGGTTGGCAAAAATTGTGTTTTTTTTATTTTAATCAAAAAAGACGTTTTTTTTTTTTATTTAAAACAATTCAATGTGTTTTAGACATGGATTTTTATTTGTTGAAAAAAAACATGTTTTAAACAATAAAAAACATGTTTTTAAACTTAAATTTATACAAGTCGAGGACGATACTTGACAACGGCTCGGCCAATTCGGTGTAAAAAATACGTCAAGTTGTGCAATAGTGCAATAATTGTTTGATGATTAGTTATTGCCTACACAGGCACATAAAAAAAAAGTCGAGTGGAAGAAGGCAGACCTGTATTCCCATGAATTCTGACCTGCTGAACACGAATCCGATGTCCGCTTTGCCCGATTGGCTCCTGCATTCTTCTTAACCTCAAAAAACACCGTAAGAATGCCCGAAAAAATGAAAATGTAGCTAAAAATCTGAAAAAATTCAAGGGTACATAGAATGGCGATAGAAATCGAATGGCGCAAGCCAGACATCCCTGCGGCCCTTCGTTTTCGAGAGAGAGCAGCTCAAATTCACCGGAAAAATTTGTGTTTTTTTTTTTCGCGCTTTTCGAGGCTCTATAATGGAAACCAAAAAAGCTATAGAATTCTAATTTACGCCATTCGATTTCTCTCGCCATTCTACGTACCTCTGAATTTTTTCAGATTTTTAGCTACACTTTCATTTTCTCGGGCATTCTTACGGTGTTTTTTTTTTTTGATGTTACTAAAAATACAAGAGCCAATCGGGCAAAACGGACATCGGATTCGTGTTCAGCAGGTCAAAATACATGGGAATACATAGGTCTACCTTCCTACACTCGACTTTTTTTGTGTGTGCTTGTGCTATTAATCGCTTTAAAATTAACACTTAAGAAAATAAATAATAACAGGTAACATATTCTATATAATAGTAATATGTTTCGTTCGTTGTACTTATAATACTATATTATTATAACTAGTTTTATTGCATTACATAAAAGTTCATATTTTTTTATTTTTGTTACCTTATCAAATTCAACGATGTTCCAAAAATTGTCCATCAAACACACTGAAAAAACGCGTTGAAAAAAATCATGTTTAAAACAATTGTTTTAAACGTGTTTAAAACAAATGTGTTTAAAACAGGTTACTGTGTTTTAAGCACTTAAAAAACATTTGTTTAAAACATTTTGTTTTAAAACTGCCAACCCTGATGGATACTGGAGCGACTGAACACATGTGCTGGGATAAAAAGCTCTTTGACAGTATCACAGAAATGAAAACTGACAGAAAAGTAAGAGTTGGAAATGGCGAAAAATTGGAAGTGAAAGGCATAGGAATGATCAAATTGTAGCATTTGAAAAAGCTACATTAATAATTTCAGTTTGAATACAGTAGATTAACCCATTAGTTCATTTGTTTGATAGGCAACCACTCGTACTTCAAAGGGGCATAGCAGGTTGCATATCTGAAATTCTCAACAAGGAAAGAAAGCATGTTTTCTTTTATGTATTATTTTTGAGTCGGAGGTGTTACTCACGTATTCTTGTTGTTGGGATATTACACAATGGTGTAATTCAGTCTTTAAATTACAAGCCCTTTTTGTTGGCGCATTTTTATTGGCTAGAGAAAGTGTTCTCTAGATGTTCAAGTTGGCAACGCGGAGGAACTGTCAAGCAGATTTCCGTCGAGGAGATTCATTTTCGACAGCGACGAGAGAGCTGAAGGCGGCGGTCCCGGTTTTGTAGTGAAGAATTTGGGTTTTACATCGTTAACACTGAAAAGGGATTTGATTTGATGTACCCAGTGTTTCTTTACCGTCCTGTCAGAAGCATTTTGTAAGTTCCAGGAAGGAATTTTGTTGCTTGTCGTAATCTGATCGCCACGTGCTCGTGAGTTATGCAATACTCTCTATAGGAGGTAAGCTTTTATTTTACTTAGTTGGTGTTCTATTTAGTTCTTATTTATTGTAAATATTACAGAGTGTTTGGAGGGACTGGCCCTTTGAAAATAAGTTATGTTTGGAGAGGCTTGTACTTGGTATAGGCATATATTTTGGAGAGGTTTATGTTCAGAATGAATGGTGCTGCATGTTGGTTATGTAAGGGGGCCCAGCATTTAGAGGAGTAATAGGAGGAAGTCTATTATTCAGATGTTTGCTTTATGTGGGTTCTGCTGGCATTTTGCGGAGTTTTGGTTGTAAAGTTGTCCACAGTAGTCTCCAAGAGATTTGGGCCGAATTTTGGGAGCGACGCGGAGTCGTAGTCGTGAGCAACGTAGAGAACATCTTAAGAAGTGGTGATAGGTCACGCTGTAGTCGTCAGAGAAAACGCCAAGGCTCTAACCAGGTTTTATTGTTTCATTTTAGTTGCATAATTTTATAGAAATTATTATAGTTTCATTCAGTTAATTTTTTGTGAATTATTAGAGTGAATTGCACAACGATTTTGCAACTACTTACTGAGCATGATGAAGTATCTTAAGATTTTTTACTGTAAGTAGCGCATGGTACCACGTGATACTAATTTACTTTCTACTATGTCATATATGAAGTATTTTTAATAAAACATAATTATTTTAGAGCGTTCTGTAACATTCTGGTGCACACAGCATCTTGTTTGTTACGTAATATTTTATTGATGATCTGTAATTTTAATCCATTGTGAATCTTTAACTCGCTGTTGTAGATCTAAAATTCATTGTTGGTATCATTTAAGCCGTAGTTGCATTTCCATAGAAAAAGGTCAAATCACTGAAATAACTTTAGAAGGGGTTAATTACATATTTTGCATTTCTTTTGCATATATAGATTAAGTTCAGGGGACAATTGGGAAACTATTTGTTTTTTATTGTTGTATATCTCACGTGTGTTGTAATAAATGTCTAATGTCTACATGTTCTTATTATTTGCACTGGTACTCCTGATATTTGTTTAAATTTTGAGATTTCATAGAGTAAAGTAGAGTTCTGATATTACAGATATATTTTGAGAATTCCCTCGCATGGTTGCTAGTAACTTAATTTTGTTCCGAGCTGGCAAAATTATTTAAATCATATTACGTAACATACAGCCGGTGGCGCCCTTTTGAGTATCCACACACAATCCTAACCCATGGCACTATGCTCTCCAACAAAAATCGGCTGCCGTTCGCATCGGAATAACATGTTTTAATACTTAGGTATCAAAATATGTTACAAAATTGTGGGCGTCAAATGGTGAGAAGTTAATTAACACGACACTATCCAAAGTGTTGTATGTGCCTGATCTTAACTTTAACTTATTTTCTGCTGGATGTGTACTTGATAAAGGCTATCAAATGATTTCAGACGATAAGAAATGTGAATTTGTTGATAAAAAAGTTCAAGTGAGGGCATTAGCTACACGGGAAAATAAAATTTATAAAATGGAGTTCACTTGCAGTAATGACAAAAAATATTCGCCTAAAATGGGAGTCACTGATCGGGGTTTCGATGCAGAAGAAGAAGACAGTTGTGTCGCCGGGAGCTTTGACATTTCGAAATGTAGAGTAGTAAAAATGGTAGAACCTTTAACAGAATGGCATTGTTGTCTAGCCCATCAGAACTTTAATCAAGTGAGAAAGTTTTTAAAAATGAATCATATTGACTATATAGACAATCAAAAGAATTACATGTGTAAAGAGTGTTTGGCCGGAAAACAACATAGAAGACCATTTATAAACAGCGAGTCGAGAGCCAGTCAACCCTTAGAATTGGTTCATGCAGACGTGTGCGGGCCAATGGAAACGGAGTCGCTAGGAGGAGCACGTTATTATCTATTGCTAAAAGATGATTACTCATCGTATCGGTATGTATTCTTCATGAAACAAAAATCTGAAACTGCTAAAAATATTGAAAAATACATTTCATTAGCCGAAAGGGAAACTGGATGTAAAATGAAAGTTTTGCGGACTGATAATGGTCTAGAATTTCTAAATAAGGAGGTTAGAGACATACTAGAATCTCGAGGTATACGTTTTCAGCGTACAGTGGTATATACCCCTGAACAGAATGGGAGAGCCGAAAGAGAGAATCGAACGTTAGTTGAGGCAGGTCGAACAATGATTCAAGGTATGAGTAAACAATTTTGGGCAGAAGCTGTAAACACTGCCAGTTACGTTTTAAATAGAACAGGTTCAAGTTCAGTCAAGGATAAAGTACCGTATGAGCTGTGGTATAAAAAGGTTTCAAATTTTCGTGACTTTAAAAGGTTTGGAAGTAAAGTTTCAGTTCACGTTCCAAAAGCAACTCGAGTGAAATGGGATCCTAAAAACAGATTTGGAATATTTATTGGATATAGTGAAGATGTGAAGGGATTCAGAATATACTTACCGGAGAGGAATAAGGTTGAAATTTTAAGGGATGTAATATTTTTGCCTGAAAAGACTGTAGAGAGTAAAGAAATTGTAAAACCAAGTGTCGAAGAAATATCATCAGAAATTGTAGGAAATGATGTAGAAAATGAGGTAATAGATGTTTTAAATGAAAATGAGCTAGAAACAGCAGAGAATGACAACCTCGAAAACTCAAGTTTAGAAGAGGAAAGCGTTAGGGATTTAGATTTGAACTCTGAAAGTGACCATGAATTATCTGAAGAAAGCAACCGAAACAATGAGTTAGGGTACAATTTAAGAAGAAATGTTAAAAGATCTTCAAAATTTGACGATTATGAGGTTGATTTTGAAACAATAAGTTTAATGACTATCTGCGAAGATACTGAACCGAAAAGATATGACGAAGCGTTGTCAAGCAACAAGGCAGAAAGGTGGAAAGAGGCAGTGGAAGCAGAGATTTGTGCTTTAAAAGAAAGTGAAACGTGGGTGTGTGTAGAAAAATGCAACGTAAGTGACGCGATCAAATGCAAATGGGTGTTTAAGAAAAAGAAAGCCGAAAACGAAGGTAAAGTGCATTACAAAGCGCGACTGGTTGCCAGAGGGTTTCAGCAAACTAGTAGTTCCATTACAGATTTTTATAGTCCGGTTGCAAAATTAACTTCTATAAGGGTGTTTTTAGCTTTGTGTAATAATCTAGGAATAATTATACATCAGTTAGATGTTTGCAGTGCCTTCTTAATTGGGGACATAAAAGAGGAAGTTTATATTTCTCTCCCCAAAGGCTTTAGAGAGAACGAAGGTACAATATGCAAGCTAGAAAAATCTTTATATGGGTTAAAAGGTTCACCCAAAAATTGGAATGAAAAATTTCATGAATTAATGTTATCTTTATCTTTTTCTCGATCCGAGTATTTATGTTAAAATTACTGAATGTTATAAAATTTATATTTTGATTTATGTTGATGACTTGTTAGTAGCTGGGACAGATGAAAACGCAGTAAAAACTATAAAAAGGGTTATGATGGAAACATTTAAAATGAAAAGATTTAAGACGAATAAAGCATTTTTTAGGCATAACTATTTCACAAGATGTTTCTGAAGGTAAAATAGTAATAAACCAAACAAAATACTTACAAAATGTTTTAAATAAGTGTAATATGCAAGATTGTAAACCTTTAAAGACACCAATGGATGTAAATTTCAATCATGATATGTTAAAGCGAGAAAAATCAGAAAATGTTGATATTGAAAGAAAGTGTCGAGTAACTATAGGGTCATTAATGTATGCCATGCTTTGTTCGAGGCCTGATCTTTGTATTAGTATAAGTATCTTGAGTAGATATCAATCTTGTGCGAGCCAACAATTATGGCAGTCAATCAAGAAAGTTCTAAGATATATTTAAGGAACGTTACAGTTAAGCTTATTGTTTGTAAAAAATAATACTAAAAATATAATTGAGGGCTTCGCAGATTCAGATTGGGCAGGTGATAAGGTAGATAGGAAGTCTACGTCAGGATACGTGTTTAAAGTGTTCGGATGTACAGTTTCATGGGCATCTCGTAAACAATCTACTGTCGCCTTATCGTCGACCGAAGCTGAATACGTTTCGCTGAGCGGAGCACATACAGAATAACTATATATGTGTAACTATTTTTGAGGACAATCAGTCTGCAATAAAGGGGTGTAAAAACCCTGAGTTCCATAAACGTTTGAAACATGTGGATATTAGATTCCACTTTATTAGAGACAAAGTTAAACAAAATGAGGTAGAAATTAAGTATGTAAGCAGCAAAGAACAGTTAGCTGACATGTTCACCAAACCTCTTTGTTTAAGTTTGTTCAGCAATTTTTGTGTGAGTTTAAATTTAGAATAGGCTAAGAGATTAACCATTGAGGGGGAGTGTTGAGAAACCACAATGTATGTTGGTAGCAATGGTAAATCAGAAGAAGTTTTTGTTTTGTTGTTTTTAATTTGGTAGCAGTAGAAAACAGTTTTTGACAGATATAAAAAGGTAAAAGTGTATGTTGTCTTGTGTCTCGTGTATAACCTGTAGGTACTTCTTTTCAATTTTTACTTCCCTCGCATACTGAAGGGAAATATTGTATTTATAATGTTTAACCAACAATTATCTTTTAAGTATATAAGTTCGTTCCGTGATAACTAAAAACTGCATACCCAGATTCACAGGTTGCGACGTACATCCGACTAGAGGGCGCTACCAGCTGCTTAGCCCAGGACTCCAATTTTCAAACTCATGCGTCTTAATTTGTATGCGAGTGCTCGTGCACGAAAAATTTTCGAATATCTCTTGAAATCGAGATTTTCAAACATCACCCGATTTTAAAATTATGTGCGACTTGAATTACGTATAAGTAGACTTGACAACATAGCATGCGACGCAGGTCGCCAACGTATAGTCCAAAATTCCCAAAATAATTAGGTTAGAACCTATTGTTTTTGTTAGCGGTCTCAGATAAATAAAATGTTTAGTTTATTACATTTTGTGTTGTAATACATTTCTGCTTAAATATAAAGTGTTTAATACAGCCTGTAACTATGGACACTGTCACTAAGAAGGGCCATATGAGTCTAGAGCAAAAGAATATCATGCTACAGTTTTTAGAGCAAAACCCAAACTTGCAAAGTGGAAAATTTACCAATCAATTTACATTTAAACATGCACAACAACTCTGGATTCAACTGGCGAATTTACTCAACGCAGTTCCGGGGGCGAGTAAACAGTGGAAGCAATGGAGAAAAGTAAGTAGTTATACTAACAGAGGTCATTGTCTCAAAGGTTTTTCAGAATAATAACACATTAGTGTATAGAGAAGAGATATGTATTTATTATTATTAGGCAACAAACATAAATCCTCATTTTTACATGTAGCATAAACCTGCATTTCATGGCCATGTTCCCGGTTCATAATTGCCTTTCCATTTCTCACTGCTTGCACCCCGGAGTGACAACTTACGCTGTTATATTACAACCTCGGAATTATGCAAACAGTAATACTAAAGATATATGCTACTACAAATAAATGTTGCTAAACCATTGTGTAAAACAACTTAGGAATTGATAAAGTCTAATTAATTTATGTACCCAGTATCACTCATTTTTAATAAAAAAAAGTATTTCATATACTTATACTAATTCATTTCTTGTTTGATTACAGACTTGGCAAGATTATAAAGGTAGTGTTAAAAAAAATGCCGCTATTAACACTAATATGGCTCGAACCGGTGGTGGACCTGCAAGTACTGATTTTTTAACGACGGAGGAAGAAATAGTGATTGAAATGGTGGGAGTTGCTGCTGCAGAAGGTCATCCAGATATAGTAGAATCTGATGTTATATTCGATGAGAATGCCGCCATTGATAATTTTGAAATAGTCGAAGATGATATTACCATTAACGAGAATGTACAACCACTGCTTGTTGAGCATGATTATAGCACACACCTTGTAAATCAACTTGAAGGTAATGATGGAAACACAAATCCTTCAAATGAAGAAACTAAAACAAAGAAATCATTGGGTATTAAAAAGAAAAAGCTAGTCCATGTACAGCGGTTAGATAAAACGATTTTGGCAACTGAAAAATTAGCTATGCAAAACCAACTGAAAATTGACAAAAGAGAAACATACTGGAATAAAAAACTGGCGTTGTATGAAAAAGATATAGAGGTAAAAAGTCGCCTTGCAAGGTGTTTGGAAATAATTGCTTGTAAGATGCAGAATGGTAAGACTTAAAAATTGTGTGGTGTTTTTATTTTATCAGTTTCATGTTACCACATAGCATAATTTATTAATGTGTGCCTGCATAAAGAAATCGTAAAAAAATTCAGGCAAAAGATAAATTTCCCGCTTAATTTATAGAGAAGTGTACTTTATTTTGCTTAAAATCTGTTTTACTGAAAAATTTACTGCCTGTATTCTTTTACTAGAGAGTCCTGTTATAAGATATTTATTTATAAGCTGTATTGTTTATGTTGAAGTTTTAATTTTACATTATTTTATGTATTATAATGTATATAATGTAGGTACATATTTCTATTTAGAGAATGTTTTTCTTTTATATTTTAATAAAATAAGCATGAGTAACTTTGTACAAATTATTTTTTTAAAGGTTTTCCTTTTACACCTGGACATAATATGAAAAGAACATTTATTACATGTAAAAAACTTTATTTTTTTTAAGTTAAACAATGAACATTTTATTAGTATAAAATAAAATTTACAAAGATAAAGATATACATATATTGAGGGCCCCATTCAAATTTGGCAATAAAACATCTGTATAGAACAATGGATTTAAAAAAACATTTTAAACAAAGGTTATATGATTTGGACGGGGCTATTATACAGAATAGAAATGAATCTTGCATGGCACTGCAATTTTATGTCTGTGAGCATAGGTATATGTTTGACTTGCCAACATAGAAAATTATCGAGGAAAGTATTCAAAATATGTTTTATTATTGTCTGAAAGTTGCTAAGGTCAACTGGGGAAGTGCATCTTGGGGGTAAGTGCATTTATCGATTCTAACATGATGCCATTCGTTAATACGCAGCCGCCACTAATTCTATGTTCTCTTAGATGTATTTTCTAAACACCCATAACATAAGTTCTAGAATAGGACAAACCAATATTTTATTTTGATATTTTTGTAGCAACTTTTCAGTAGTAAAGTTCATAATAATTCATTTGCCTATTTCTTCCCAACCCTAGGATCTGTAAAAACTAGTGTTTTGCTAAATAACTAAATATTATGCTCTTGCCCCAGGTACACTTTTATATATAGGGCTGAATAGGAAGGTATAAAGCGAGAATGCACTTACCCCAGTAGGCTGGGGCAAGTGCATCTTCATGAATTAATTGCTTTTTTATATTTTTATTATTGCATTATAAGCTTTTATGTGGACCGCGCTCAAAGTTTATCATTAATTAATATCCGAAAAAATTGATGAAATTCATACAAAACGAATTTGGTGCATCAGTTAGTGTTATTCTCTGTATTTTTCTGTTTTTTGCTTATTGGGACTTTCTATTACTCAATAGATTATTAAGAAAATTAGCCTCTGTATTCATTTTCCACCAAAAGAAATGGTGAAAGGATGTTTTAGTGTTAAAACACTTATTGGAAGCCAGTTCGAGGTTTTCTTCTTATTGTAAAGTCAAGGCAGAGGCTAATTTTCCCTGTAATCAACAAGCAAGAATAGAAAAATACAGAGAATACCATAAACAACTTTCAGACAATATTGAAACATTTTGGATACTTTTCTTTGCCAAGTGAAACATATACACCTATGATTGCAAACTTAAAATTGCAATGCTATCTGAGATTAATTTCTACGTATCACAAAATGATTTTGAATAATTATTTGTTGCAATGCTCTACCTGCTACAAATTCTGGATTGACTCTATTACCATCTATAGCTTCATGTGGTATTGGAATAGCATACATCCCATAATCGATGTCTACCCGATCTTCTTCATCGTCCCCATATTGAACTGGCGGTAAATTATTATTGATGCACATGTTATGCAACACTGCACAACTATTTATAATCTTAGAGCATCTGTGTGGAGCATAATGTAGTACTCTATGCATTAAGAGACAACGAAATCTTAATTTCAATACACCATTTGTTCGCTCAATCAAACAACGTGTTCTACGATGTGCTATATTAAATCTGTCTTCTGCTGTACCTGGCACAGCGTTTGCGATTGGAATTTGTAGCCAAGACCTTAGAGCATAACCCGAATCTCCTGAAATGTACCTGCTTAATTAAAATGCATTCTTTATATAAAAAGTTTTACACTCACCTAGTAAGTAATATCTCTGATCATTATTAAACAAGTTTCTCATGTATTGATAAGCACCACTGTTGTTCCATATGAAACTATCATGAGTACTTCCAGGATATCTGGCACAGATGTTGGTAATTTTCACATCTGCATCACAAATCTGTAAATACAAATATTATCATATATAACAGATATGAAAATCAAAGAGCCACATCCACAAAGATACACTAGGAAAATGTTCAAAATATTGAAATAATTGTAGATTATTAGTGTCTGGGTTTTTTAAACACAGATAAGAAACATTTACAAAATATATTTATCAGGCATTGGCTGAAATAAAATTGCATTTAATGTATTTTTTAACAATGTATTGTTCTTATATAGGCTAGCTAACAATGATTTTGTTCTTATAGGCTACCTAACAATGGAGGAAATAATTTGAAAACAGTTTTTGGTATATTTTGGAAAATGTTTTTAAAAGGGTTTTATAATATGTAGATCATGAAATAAAGGTCAAGAAAGGCTGAAAGCAACTAAAACAACTCTGAGGGCTGACAACCGATTTCCTATATTCGGAAGTAATCGGAGAATTTTTCAATAATTTTAATATCCATTTAGTGTACATTTATGAAAGTGGCACTTTTCACACAGCATCGTGTTTCAGCAATATTCTTCAACATCTAACCGGTTATTTATTCCATAAAAAATTATAGCATGCACAGCATGTAATCCTTGTTATTAAGAAATATATACATAAATAAGTACATCTTACTAATTGCACATTGATAGAGTGGTATCTCTTACGGTTAACATAAGCAGCCTCTGGATAAATAGGATCGCCCCTTGGAGGGGGATATATAGCAACATGAGTACAGTCTATACAGCCAAGTACTCCTGGGAAGTTTTGTGTTTCAAAAAATCTAAAACAGTAGAGGAAACAATTAATTCTATTTAAGATGTCCATAAACAATAATTATTTACCTATTCCTCGTTAATCGACACTCCTCTATGTTTCTTGGAAGATGAATATATTGGTTCAATATGTTTGGTAAGTTTAGTGCATCGGTAACTTCTGTAATTGCTTTACTTACGGCATATTGACTAATGCTATGGTTTACATTTCTCCCTATATCATTCTGATAGCTACCAGAGGCAAAAAATCGTAGAGCTGTTAATACCTTCAAATTATATTTGCATTTTAAAGCTGAATATTGATAGGACATATTCACTTACCTTTCGTGTTACACTTAATCCTGATATTCTTGTAGGATCAGCAATATGGGGATGCAAAAGGTCTACTAGCTCGTGCACCATTGGTTTGGATAGTCGGTATATTTTTTTAAATTGGAGATTGCTTAACTCTTCAAATGGATCGTTCCACGCAAGTCTATGTCGTGCTGGCCTTTCTGCCAAAATTTCAGCTTGTTCTAGAGCCTCTATGGCTGCTAAATTAATTAAGTCATTTACTGCCATGGTCAAACACATTCACATAACCTCACATAATCGCCTGTTTTAGCATACGATTTTCAATTTCGGTTAGTTTTCACCATCTGATGTAATCAAACGAGAATAATCGCATGCGAAAGAAAAAATTTTCGTATACTGGGATTTGAAAATACACTTTTGCTAATATCGTTCGACAATCCTTAAATCTCGCACACGAAATCGCGTCGCACGAGTTTGAAAATTGGAGTCCAGGCCGATACTTCCGGAGCGTCCAATTAGTGATGGGTCGCTCACCTAATTTTACTGAGCCCGCTCAGTTCGTTCAGCTCACCGAGGTGAGTCGTTCATCGAGAGTCGTTCATTTGAACGACGTACTGATGTACGACGGCACTTCGTTCATTCATTCAAACTATATACTCAGACAAAGATATATGTATCATATCAATGCAATTGCGCAGTGCTTGTGTCATACTATGTATAAATCATCAACGAGCTTTATGTGTTTAATGTTTTTATTTCATTTGGTTTATTTATTTTCTTTAAAAGTGAATTATTATTTTCTGTCATGTATGCAGAATGTTTTAGATTTGTTTTATTATAAATAAAAAGTGAAAACTTAATTGATTTCTTAACAACTAACGGACAAAAAACTCTATACATTTATCTTTACGTTATAATTTTGCGGATAGCATGGCAAACTGAGCCGAGTTTGTGGAAGAAATGTATGAGTTAGCCTGCACTAGCGTCGTTTGTGAACGAGTGAACGACTGAACGATAACGCTACGGCAGCTCGTGATCCATTCGAATCTTCGTCAGCTCTATTACCATTGAGCACACAATCTGTGCCGTGTGCCACTCAGGCGCCCGCGCTCACTGAACTGCAGTGCGGTACGGATGGTACGGAGTCGTAATGGCGTATTGAACGAGTTGTATTTTAAATGTGAGCCGTTCGTTCACATTCACTGAAGTGAGTCGTTCACTTTGAACGACTCGTTCATGAACGACCCATCACTACGCCCAACGGGCAGTCTACGTCTAGCGGTGGCCTGATAAAGTCGACACGTGACTACCCGCATATAAGTCAGAGCGATCGACGTGACAGTTCTACGCGATCTTTTATTGTATAGCTCATATAATATAAACTCTGTGATACTACCTGAAAATACTGTGATCAATAAAACCCATTGTGCTTAACGATTGTCTTCATTTCATCGAACACCCAAACATTACATTGGCGACGAGGATTAATTCAGATAAAGCGCGTGGTTTCCTAAAAAGAAGGCAAAGCACATGGCGACAGGTGGTCCGAAGTTCGGTGCGTTCAACCCCGAAACAGATTGAGCAATGGTTCATCGCCACTAAAACTACTGACCCGAAAGAAAATTGTCGTAATAGTCAAGTAACTCATTTTTCGTACTGACAGCTTTTAAAGCCCGAGTTTTTACACGTTGTGCTAGAAATGGATGATTTTCAAATATTAAATGATGAGGCTGGCAATGGGGGGCCTAACAAAAGGACCCCAAATTTTACACCTCAAGAAAAAAATTATTTGGTGAGTTTGATATCTGACAAATATAAAGATATCATTGAAGACAAGAAGACGAACAGGACATCAATTGACGAAAAAAACAAAGCATGGAAACAAATAGAAAACGATTTTAATGCCATGTCTCCAGGCATACACCGTCGAAATGCGGAATCATTGAGGAGGTTGTATGAAAATAAAAAGAAAGAACTAAGAAAGAAACTAGTAGACGAAAAAAAACAACGTTTTTTAACTGGTGGTGGTGAGATGCCGTCAGTAAATAAAACTGAGGAAACAGATGAGATTCTTTTATCCATAGTCAATGAAAAAACTGTCCATGGAATGTATAATCGGAATGATTCAGATCAGATATCTGAGTTTGTAAATAATCCCACTGAACAATTGGAATTTGTTTTTGAGAATGACTCTGTTCAACAATACCAAGATGATATACAAGTAAGATAATATTTCGTTGAAATAATATTAACTTCTGTGACAAAAATAATTTATTCGAAATGGCTGTGAAAATTTCAACATAAAGTGTGGCCTGGATGTGTACATTCTCGTTTCTAACCATTGTAATATATTATTTATTTTTTGCAGGAAATTGAGGTAGTACAAGGGCAGAGCAAAGAGAATATAAAGCCACTTCCAGGTACTAGTAAATCAACTCCAGTAGGATGCAAAAGAAAAGCACCACTTACACCAAACAGACGACGTCCGACAGCATCTGTTAGAACGCTAACATCATCAGATGTCGCACAAAAATATGACATTCTATTGAATAAAAGAATAACGTTAATTGATAGACAAATTAAATATTTAGAAGAGGAACACAATTTTAAAAAAGAAGAACAGAAAATGAAGTTGGAACTATTACAATTAGATATAGACTACAAAAAAAACATTTTAAAACAAAGTTTTGCACTAAGAAATAATATGTAATTACATTAAGTTGCCACTTTTTAAATTAAAATGTTTATTATACTTATACGTTGGGGAAAAAAATAAAATAGTAGATTTTCACATTTTCTTTTATTACATCTAACAAATATTTTAAATTTTTACATACAAACGATAACAACGTAAATAGATACATCAGCATGTCTAAATTCTCAGGTATATCAGTATATATATTTAACAGTAATCAAGTATTCTGCGGTGAAGTTTATAAAACGGCCTTTAATTATAAAGTTGTGTAAAGTAGTTGTTTATTAATGTTCGCCTATAACTTATTCTATTAGCACGACGAACGGGTTGAGGTGCATTATGTGGAACATCGGGTATATTTCCCATTTCTATTAAATAATCCAATTGTTGTGGGTCTAAATTTTCTGGTGGTGGGGGGGCTGCTTCACGTCTATCTATAGCAATATTATGTAAAACTCCAGTTGCAACTATTATGTCAAAGACTCTTTGAAGATTACATCGTAGTCCATAAGCAAGCACTGGAAAGCGCCTCTTCCAAACTCCTATCTGCCTTTCTACAACATTCTGTGTCCTTATTTGTGATCTGTTATAAAGACGTTCAGGTCCTATTATGGGGTTTTCAAGAGGAATCATTAAATAATTTCTATCCACATATCCACTATCTCCTGAAAAGAATAAAATTGACCGAATTATTTTTTAATTACTTTACAGATAGATACTGTTTCAATTTTTTAAAGTTACATTTTTCTTGTAAATACTTACCCAGTAGAACAGAATTGCGAAATTCTCCTCCCTCAAATCTGGCTCTGACTCTGCTGTTGTTGAAAATGGTTAAGTCGTGAGCTGATCCTGGCCACCTTGCTGCTAAGTCTCGAATTTTCAAATGAGAATCACATACAACTTGGGTATTTATAGAAAAGAAAGATTTTCTATTTCTATAAACTTCCGCATCTTCTCCACCTTTAATGAAAAGTATTAATTATAACAATATTTCCTTATTCATTTCTGTTTATAGAGAAGGTACCTGCAGATTGAATTTTAATATGCGTACCATCTACGCACCCTATAACACGTGGAAACCGAGAAATTTGGTAAAAATCGTTTGCAACACGGTACCTGCAGATTGAATTTTAATATGCGTACCATCTACGCACCCTATAACACGTGGAAACCGAGAAATTTGGTAAAAATCGTGTGCAACACGGATTGCTTCATTTCCTGAAGGCATTTGTATGTACTGACGACTTAAACCAGCAATGGCTTGCGTTACTTTCTTGACAATCCTACTCACTGTACTTTAGTGTGCGCCTATGAAATCACCAATACTGCTTTGATGTCCGGCAGAGGCATAAAATCTTAGCGTTGTTAATAACTGATTCATAGGAGATACGCTATTGTTAGTGGAAAAAAATTATAAATATTAGTGATATAATTCCTCCAATTTGAGACTTAAAAGTTACTACAAATCATTATTAAATTCTAATTGTTCTTCAGTGAGTTCCAAAACATTCAAAGTGGTTTCTTTGGTTAATTGAAATCTCCTAAAAAAACTCATGTCGTCCATAGTCTCAAAATATTCGCTCCTTTCATACAGCCTCCTGGGAAATCCAAAATTTATAATATCTAAGATATCACCATCATCTTCTATGAATATTTCGTCTTCAATTTCCATGTTTATATAGGTAGGTATAGTTGAAGTATATAAGTATATGAACCAAAACGAACACTTAAATTATTCACTAGAAATCATAAGAATATTCAGAAATTGTTTCATCAAAAGAATCAAACACTTTGTCACTGACGTTTTAAGGTTAGAAATACGACTGAAAATATTAATCTTAAGCTTAAACCAACTTCGCCGACCGATTAAAAATAATCTCGCTTAACGCGCTCTCGGGTGACGGTGCATACAAAAATGACGAAATAATCTCGATCAGTTCTTAATCGGGATTAAGTCACAACGGTGCATACGGCCGTTAGGAACTCAAACCTACACCCTTCTACGCGATTTGACGTTCCCCGACCCGCCCGCAAACAAATCGTTTAAAGACCTACTGGACATCCTGAAAAAGCAATTTTGCGTCCCCAGGAATGAGTGGAAAGAAATACGAAATTTCATCGAAGCGTCGCAGATGTCACAAGAAACCGTGCAAGACTGGTATGCACGCATAAAAAAATTAGCAGTGAACTGTAAATTCGGCGCAAATTTGACTTATATGGTCAAAATGAAATTCGTAACAGGACTAACCAGAGGAGAAGTCTTCGACAGGGTACCCGAAGAAGGGCAGGAGGAGACGTTGGAAAAGTTATCTAGTATAGCAGTACGCAGAGGACACCTAAATAGTGAGGAAAAATCAGTGCATTTTGTAAGAAGCAGAAATTTTAAAATGGCGCATCTCCGCAACGAGAATGTAGCGGCAGGACATGGAGCAGCGCATCACGGCGCAACTCCCTCAACCGGCGACAAAAGATGGCCGCATCTGCATGAAGAAGAATCAAGATGGCGACACTTCCCAAACGTCATCTAGATCGAGCCGTAACCATAATAACAACTTTGGAAATCGAAAATGCAGATGTTGTGGCAATATCCACCAAGGAACGTGCAAGTACAAAAGCTACCAATGTCAAAAATGCGGTAAAAAAGGTCATTTAGCTAAGGTATGTTTTAAAAATTTTAATTTTATTAAAAATAGTAGGCACGTAGACAATTTTAACCTAAATGTCAGTGAAAACAGTGACTATTGCCCTAGTGTAAAACCTGTATTTCACATTAAGTCAAAAGTGAAAGAGACAAAACACTCCAGTAACAAACTGTTATTTAATGTTAAGAATGGTATTAGTAATAATAACTTCGAAATAACTGTCCGTATTTTAGACAAAGATCTCCCATTTTTAAACGATAGTGGCTCATGTATTATTATGAGAAGATGCTTGGGCGGAGCAAACGTGCGCGAATATTTTTACCAGTGACAGCATCATCTGGGGTAGAAGGATGTATAATAATTGTAATACAAATTTTCGAGGTCGAGGAGCTGTGTAATGCAGTAGATTAAAACATCGTCACACTCTGGTGTTTACGATGAAGACATTTTTTACTGAAAATAAGGTTATTTCATTTAATTCAATCAGAAACGGCGAACACAAGTATACTGCAGCACAGACCCTGTGACTGCAGGTTGACGGTGCCACTGGATTCGAGGTCAAATATAACGCAAATCGTTCACATTGGCTTAGATCAATGAATGCACACAAACTCGTTTCTGCGCATCATTTTTTGCAAGCATCTTCTCATAATAATACTACTCTATCTCAGCTATAAACAAAAATACGTACAATGAATATTTTAATAATGTTAAAGTAAGTAGGGACTCTACAATTTTAAGAAGTTATGATGGAAATACGTTTAAACCAGTTGGGTATATAGATGTAAAAGTTTTATATTTAAATGTTTGTAAAAATGTTAAGTTTTATGTGATCAGGCGGAGAAACAAACATATTGGGAAAAGATTTTTTAAATAATTTCAATATCAAATTTCAAATGATTAATAATCTTAACAAAACTGACGTAAATGACGAGATCGAAGGTATTGTAAGCAAGTTCCCTGAGGTCTTTACGGAAAAGTTAGGCACTTTCAAGCACGCAGAAATCTCTTTATATTTAAAGCCTGGCTCTAAACCTGTTTTTTGTAAACCCGCCGAACTGGAGTAAGATTGAAAGAACTTCTAGATTCTATTGATGTGTCGCTTCCTCGAGTTTATGACTTTGGTCCCAGCGAGATCCCCCCTGGGAAATAACACCCCCATTGGCTCAGTTAGACCTATCAGCATATAAGAAAAATGAAACGTGCAATACACTTATATTATCAGAATTTAACAGAATCATGTACTCGGACTACCAAGTCATTTATACACATGGATCGAAAACAAATAGGTCTACAGGAAGTGCTTGCTCTCACAGGAGTACTTGTCATTCCTGGACACTACCATACGAAACCAGTATCTACACAGCAGAAGTGTACGCCATTTGGCAAGCTCTGCTATATGTAGAGTCAATTCCTGGTAGTAATTACCTTATTTGTTTCGACTCACTAAGCGCCATACAGTCCCTAATGAACCCCTATAATAAGGATCCATTGATACAAAAAAGTCTCTCCAGAATAACATGGTTAAGATCTCAGAGAAAGAGTATAAGACTGCTTTGGATACCAAGTCACATTGTAATACGAGGTAACGAACTAGTAGACCAAGCCGCCAGATGTGCTGCTGAAGTAGATACTCCCGAAGATATTCCTATTCAACCAAATGACCTTAAATATCATTTAAAGAATAAAATAATTCAGACATGGCAACGAGAATGGAATAACGCAATTAAGGTCTATAAAGACAAATGTGGGTATTTGGACATATCCAAGCAATATGACAAGAAGGGAGCAAGTGGTCATCACACGATTAAGAATTGGGCATACAAATTGGACGTCCTTGTACATGCTTAGCGGCAGCAGACAACCTAGATATGAAACCTGTCATAGGCATCTAACGGTTGAACACTTCCTGCTACGATGTCCCCAATATAATCTAGCACGACAACAATTTCACCTACCTAATAATATCCAGGAATGCCTAGGAAATAACCCACGTACATTAAGAAGAGTAATCCAGTTCTTACGAGAAACAAGCATTTTCTTAAAACTCTAAGTAATGATCAGATAATAATAAACATTTGCAGACGGCCAATGACCTTAGTAGTCGACGCCGAAAAAAAATAAATAAATAAAAATAAAGATATGATATAAACAAATTAGAATCGTAAGAAAAATATAATCGAAAGTACCTATAGTAGACAAAATTTTATTCTATGTTTTTTTTCGTATTTTTTTAGGAAGCTTCTAACAATGAAATTGATTATTTACTTGATGAGCATGCTGATCTCATGCAATCGACTTCGCAGATTTGTAGTGCTACTGCCGACAATAATGAAGATACTACATCTGTTAATATAACTGCGAGAACGCCATTGGTAGGCATTTTATATTCGCATATTGTAAAATTATTTTTCTCAAGTAATATAGGTGCTGTATAAGAATTAATGATATCGTAAACTAGTGCATATAATGTTTTCATTTGCGAACATTTTTATAATTAAAATAAATGTTACCGCAATATGTTCCATATAGAAATGTATTAATTATGTCTGTGTAATTTCAGATCAGGTGAATTTATTAACATTTTTTATTACTGATAAAGTAATATTGAAAATGTAATTCAAAAAATAAATAAATAAATAAAAATTATAAAATTGGCAGCGTTTTAAATATAATGCGTTTTTTAGGCTTCAAACCGATGGAAATTAAAAAAAAGAAAACGTACAACTATTACTGCAGATCAAAAAAAAAATGAATGATACCTTCCAGCAATTAACAGAAAGTAAGATAACCTTAACTGCGACGCAAGAAGAGTGTTATCAAATAGAACTTAAAATGAAAAAAGAGGAATATGATCAAAAACTTAAGGAATGGGAAATGAAAAAACAAATGTTGGAGGTAGAATTAAAATTAAAACAAGAAGAATACATTATGGTGTCCGAAGAACGGCAGAGAAAGAAAAAATTATTTGAGCTAGTGCAGGAGCAACAGAAACTAAAAATCGACTTATTAAAATATGATCTAAATGCAAAACTGACTCAAAATGTTACTTTAGGCTTTCCCAAGTAATACCTATAATCAAGTTGATTATAATTATATAAAAACAGTGAGTTCACCTTCCTCCATTTAGTATTATGAAACCTAGTTTATATAAATATGTATAGTGATATACCAAGTGTTATTTACTTTTGAATTTATTATTTCAAATAAAAAATAATAAGAAATATCTACTTTTCTTTGACTCCTCTACATATGTAAATGATTTCATGTTACAACACCAATACATTAATTTTTCGAATGTTTATTAAATAACGACTAATAATACATTTTAAAATTGTACTACATTATTAATCTATGGTTGCAAAATAGTTTATATATCGTTGCTGGATGATGTTAATATCATCTTCTGGTTGTGGAACTGGGACAGGAACATCTTCAAAAAATTGATCAAAGTCAACATCAGGAAATGGCAGATCTTCGGCATCTGTATTCAGCCTTTGCAATATTATGCAGCACAGCTGTGGCCATAATTATTTGTTGTGCTAGTGGAAGTTCACACCTCATACCTAAACTTAAAACAGGAAATGTTCTTTTCCATATTCCGAATGTTCTTTCAACGACTGTTCTTGTAGATATAAGGGAAGCATTATATTTTTGTTCCGCCCTTGTTTGAGGGTCACCTAGAGGAGTCATAAGGTAATCACACAAAGCGTAACCAATATCTCCTACTAAAACAGCATTTCCAAATTCACCGGTGTCAAATCTTCTATTGATATTTGAATTTTGGAATATGTAGCTGTCATGGCAAGATCCAGGCCATCGTGCCACAATATCCATTATAATATTCTTGCTGTCGCACACTACCTGTACATTTAGTGAAAAATAACTTTTCCTATTTCTGAAGACCTCTGCGGTGTTTCCACCTGAAAACAACAGTTAATATTTTCACACAGAACCATTATATAAATCTTAATTAATATCTCACCTGGTGACTGTATTTTTATATGAGTACAATCAATGACACCCACTACTCTAGGAAATCTTGATAAGTTGTAAAAGTCCTGCTGAAATGTTCTTCTCTCCCCCTCATTTTCAGGAAATTTTATATAATGGGGGCGAAGCGATACCAGGGCCTGTGTGTATTTTCTTATTATATTCTACCTGACGTAGTTTTGTGAATCCCTGAAAAATCTCCAACAGTTATATAAAAACTCCCAGTCGCATAAAATCTCAAAGCCAGTAGCAGTTGAGTCATTGCATAAACTTCATGATATCTAAAAAAATAAACATTGAGAAGTAGGCACTCTAAGCTACAACAAATCAATTATTATACACATACTGTAATGTTTCGTTGATCAAAATATGTTCTAGACGCGGTAAAATTATGGTTGCTACAGTATTTTTGGTGAAGCGGAATCTTTGAAAAAACTGTTCTTCACTGCATGTGTCGAAATGATTCGGTCATTCCCTGACATCATATGTGCGTAGATTATTCATATACTCCAAATCTTCATCATTATTGTCGTCAAATAGTTCATACATTTCACGTAAATCCATTTTTCAAAATAAATAAGACATTTCGATTAACGTAACTTTAGAAAATTTGGTTATGTTTCATATTTAATCTCGATTATTTTGGGTAATCCTGTCTCCATTCTACGGTTACATTTAACTACAGCCACGCCCACATTTAACTACGATAAACTCCTAACTGAGCTTGAAAGTAACCAAATTAACAGATTATTTTTTTATTTTTTTATTTTTTTCTTTTTTTTATTTTTTTAAAATTTTAACGTCTTATTTATTTTAACGTCCTGGCGAAGTTTAGCTAAAGCTATTCCACCACTTAACCAGGACGGCGAAATGAGATACGGTCACCCATCCAAGTAACGGACTCTCCCGGCGTTGATTAGTATTTAATCACGTGCTAAATTAACTTAATCGAGACCGAAAGTAACGGCCCTATAACCTACAAATAAGCAGCACCAAATTTATCTAGAATAAAATATCGATCTAAATACTTATATATTAATAAATCAATTAAATAGACTTACCTATTTCTGGTACTTTCTTTTGTAGCCGTTAAAAGTAACTAGTGGCAGTGGCAAATGGGCAGTGGGCGGAAGAAATAAAAATGAAAGGCTGCCCCATAGTTTGATAGCAACTGAGCAACTAACCGAAACTCCTACGTGCTCCTACATCTCAAACAGGACGTTTGGCGGGAATTTTAAAATAAAAGAGCTTTATAGGAACTTAACATATTTTTAATTGTTATTCATTCCAGTATTTCCATTTATTCTCATTGTGATATTTTCGTACTAAATGCACACTAATATAGAGGATAGTCGTATAATAACTACACTGTACTGTCAAAAAGTACAAATTAATGTGATTTCGCGAGATGAAAAAAATTGTTAAAACGAATATAAGATTTCTGAAATCAGAAAAATCAAATTGACAAAATTTAAATGGACCATGAAATACGAAAATACTTTGTTATCAAAAGAAATTTTGTTCAAGTCGTTAGTACTAGGTTACATAAGACACTACTTCTCGTTCGTGCTTTTTGTGTTATTTTTTGGATTTTAGACCAAGTTTTTCTTTTTGTTTTCTTTATTGATAACGTTAAATCACAGTTTAGTGTGGTGTTTCAAAACGCAGATTTTGGACATTATAGAAGATTACACTTATCTAGAGCTCGCGGATATGCACTTGGTGTATGGAGAAAGTGGTGGAAATGCAGCTGGTGCGGAAGAGCTTTATAGTTTAAGGTTCCCCAATCGACGTCATCCTTGTGCTCGTACATTTGTTGGTATTGACCAGCGTCTTCGAGAAACAGGTCGTCTCGATGGACATGGAGGAGAACGAGATCCACAACGTGAAGAAAGGGTAATTGAAGCAGAGGTTCAAATTTTGGAACTTTTATAAGAGGATCCAACTTTAAGCACCCGCGATATCGCGAACCATGTGGAAGTATCCCATTTTGTGGTATGGAGGACATTGAGAGATATGAACTTACATCCCTATCACTATCAACGTGTCCAAGCACTAGAACCTCAAGATTTTGCGGAGCGAATGAAATTTTGTAGGTGGATTTTAAGAAAACACGCGGCAAATGAGGATTTTTTAAACGTTCTGTGTTTCTCCGATGAGTCGTGTTTTACCAGAAATGGAGCGTTTAATCCACGTGTAATAAGAAGGGCGCAAATAATTGGGCCTATGGAATTACCCGCTAGATTAAATGGTGATGTATACTTAAATTTTTGCAACAAACATTTCTAAATTTGCTGGAAGATGTACCCTTGGCTACGCGCAGAAGAATGTGGTATTTGCACGATGGCGCGCCAGTCCATTTTAGTTAGGCTGTTCGAAATTTTTTGAGCAGAAAGTTTCCTCAACGATGGATTGGACGTGGCGGACCAGTACCATGGCCTGCTAGATCGCCCGACTTAAATCCGATGGACTTTTATTTTTGGGGGCATTTTAAATCTCTGGTTTACCGTGATCCAATTGACACTTTAGAACAATTTCAACAACGTATTTTAATGTGCATAGAAACCATAAAAAAATATCCTAATTTAGCAAATATATTGAACGGAGTGCGTATGTCCTTAGTTCGACGTGCCGAAATGTGTATACGTAGAGATGGAGGTCATTTCGAACAATTTTTGTGAAAAATTCAAAAGAATTGTTCAGTTATTGGGTGTTACCTATTGGGCATTAAAGGTATGATTATTATTATTATATCATTATTATTATTATTTGTTTTGCACGTCTTTAGACGAAAGGTGATAGTTACGGTTTTTTCAAACAAGTAATCTATCAATTCTACTGGGGAAGGTTGAGGTGAGACCGGACTATTGCTGTTGTATTTAGAATAACTGACTTTTGGAGTTGGATGTATGTTAATGGGGGCAGCTGTAATTTGATGAGGCTTTCATGTATTTTCCGTGGGATGACGGCCGTTGCCGAGATAACTATGGGAATTATGTGAACCTGTTTCTGCTTCCACATATTCTTAATTTCATCGGCAAGCGCTCTATATTTATTTAGTTTTTCGCTCCATGTGCTCTGAAGGTTATGTGAATTAGGAATGGCAATATCTATCAGGTATGTGGTGTTGGAATTCTTATCTATGAGAGTGATATCTGGGCGGTTACAAGAGATTGTTCTATCCGTTATGATACTTCGATTCCAGTATAGCTTATGCGTCTCATTTTCAAGCACGTTGTCTGGTTGGTACTTGTAGTAGGGAAATGTACTAGTGGAGAGTTTATGAACTATAGCCAGTTTCTGGTGCACTATACTGGCTACCTGATCATGTCTCTGGAGATAGCTTGTAGGCGCTAGTATTATGCAACCAGCAGTAATATGTTGAATTGTCTCGGATGTTTCATTGCATCTCCTACACGTATCACCGACGTCAACTTCCCTTAAGATAAATTTACGGTAGTTCTTCGTTGCTATGACCTGGTCTTGGATTGCAAGCCTTCGGTTTCAAGGAATAAGTCCGCCTGAGTAAGCCACTTGTTCGACGCATCTCTGTCGACAAAGTTGTGGCTGAGCTCATTTGGATGTCGATCGTGTAAGGCCTTTCCTGTCCAAGACTGAATTTTGGCTTTCTCGTAAGTTATTATTATTATTACTATTGTTATGAATTACACCCCCTTGGAAAAGGAGATGGTACGCCTATGCCTCTGATGGTGACTGGAAAGGCTCTAGAATGAGCCAAGGACTTTTCTAGCTTATGGTTGGAGAAGATTCTGGATTGATCTAGAGCTAATTTCGGAGTATATAAGGCGCGATTACAAGCGCGGAAGGGGAAGTTTATTTGAGAAGTGACACGCTCGGTAAAAAGTGAGGTTAACTATTAAGTAAACAAGTATTGTAGTCAGTAAATTGTTAAATAAAGTGTTAGTAGTGTTTAATCTCTTGTTAAAATTATTTAGAACCCACGAATTCATACAGGGTGTTTCCTAAAAGGAAACCGTATCCGTAACATTTTGGTGTCGGAAGCGGAATTTTAACAAGAGGATTTTCCGGAAGTGTTGAGAAGACTGGGACAGTATTCTCGGAGTTTGTGCTAACACAGGGAGGACTAATTTACTGGACATTGTTCGAGGATTAATTTCGAACAGGAAAATAGTGTCAAGTGCGTTTTTAGACATTGTAGAACATTTTTGTTGGACATTAGTGGTTAAGTGATAAAGACTCTGAACAAGACTTTCGTGTAGTTATTAAGTGCATTTTCGTGAACTTTCTAGAACTTTTCTATTTGGACAGTAGTTTAAATAAAAGACTTTCTCGTACTGTTTTGCGATTTCTCTGGACAGTTCCATTACCGATATTGACGTGATTTATAAATTTTGTTGATTTTATCATAATTATATGCCGGTAACAACCAGAAGCATGGCATCCGAACAACAAATGCAGGACTTTATGGCCCAAATGCAAAAGATGATGATGGATCAGGAAAGGAAGCGCCAGGAAGAGAAAGAAGAACAGGAAAGAAAGCGCCAGGAAGAGAAAGAAGAACGGGAAAGAAAACGACAAGAAAAAGACCAAAAACGTCAAGAAGAATTAAGAAAAATGTTTGAGGATCAAGAGAGAAGACGTCAAGAGGAAAAACAAGAAGAGGAGAAACGCCGTCAAAAGGAAAATGACGACTTAAAAAAAGTTATAGAGACGCAACAGAATGCCTTGTTTACAGTCGTTGAAGAAATAAAAAATGAGATTAAGGAAGATATGGGTAGCGTAAAGACGAAAGTTAATGAGGTCGAAGTAAAAATGGACAAAGTCGAGGAAAAAGTAGACAAGGTTGAAGAGAAAATGCATCAGGTTGAAGGAGAAATAGACCAACTTAAACAACAGTTGAGGACAAGAGGAAACCAGCAAGTGGTGTCATCAGGCCAGCAATTAAAAATTCCCTCCTTTGATGGTCAAAATTCCTGGATGACTTACAAGACACAGTTTGAGGCAGCAGCGAGTGCAAACAACTGGAATGACGAAGAGAAGGCTAAGGCATTAATCGTGGCTTTAAGAGGCCAAGCGTTGGAGTTGCTCCAGACAATTCCGGCAGACCAACAACGGAATTTTAGAGTTTTAGAAGCTGCCTTAGATCTACGATATGGAGATCAACACCTTGCTCAAGTATACCAGACCCAGCTGAAAGTGCGCGTTCAGAAAGCTGGAGAGAGTCTGCAAGAATTTGAAGCTGCGGTGGAAAGACTGGCACACTTAGCATACCCTAATGCGCCAAAAGAATTTAAAGAGCAATTGGCAGTGGGGGCATTCCTAGATGGGATAAGGGACGAGGAAATCAGACGAGTCCTCAGGCTATCCCGACATAAAAGTAGTAGTGAAGCCTTGGTGCATGCACTAGAGGTAGAAGCCGTCTATAGGGATACTCCAAAGTCAAGAGTACGGGCTATGACGCTGGAAGAATCGCAGTCAGAAAAGGAGAACCAGAACCCTATGTTGGCCGATATACATAAAATGTTCAGTCAATTACTGGCTAAATTCAATCCTCCAAGAAGACAGGAAAACCAACAAAATAGAGAAAAGCCAAGTGGGGGTATTAAATGCTACAACTGCGGCAGGATGGGACATATGAAACGAGACTGTCGACAGCAGAACTCGGACAGACGAGTAAATGCTGTAAATGTAGAAGAGCAGCAGGAAAACTAAAGATAGCCAGCACTAAGGGGGCTGTGCTGGCTAGGGAACACGGTGCCCCCAGAGAAATAAAGATTTCCCAGCTGCGAAGAATTCCAAGTGCGTGTTTACTGTTGACACAGGCGCTACGTCATCAATAGTGCGGCCAGGGTTTATATCAGGCTTGCAGATTAAGAAGAAGCAAAATGAAGTAATTATTCGGACAGCCACGGGAGACAGGGCTGCGGTCCATGGAGAGGTCAATTTGGAACTGCAGGTTGGACGATTGAGATTCAATTACAAGGTCATTGTGGCTGACATTACAGATGATTTCATTTTGGGACTGGACATCATGGAAGAGAAGAGGTTTATTGTTGACGTAGGGGAGCGAGTCTTGAAAATTGGAAATGAGGAATTTATCCTGGCAACCGCAGATGACCAATTCCATAAAGCAAGGTTATTGACAACAAAGACGATTAAGATTCCTGCTCATTCGGAACAGATCATCGATGCTGCCTTGGAAGGAAATCCTGGAGGCTACCGTGTTGGCCTGGTGGAAGGTGATGAATCGATTAAGTCCCTAACCAATATTGTTGTGGCAAGAACTTTAACCCGGACTAAAGATAAAATCCCAATTAGAGTCGTCAATTTAAATCCCCATGCAGTAACAATTAAAGAAGGCAAACCGATTGGCTCCTATGAACCGGTTATGTGGGTAGCAAGGTGCGAAGAACAAACAGAGGGAAATTCATCTACAAATATAGACCAGGAAGTTTTGACCTTGCTGAGTTCCCAGTTGGAGCATTTATCTAAGGATGAACGAGAGGAGGCGATCAAGTTCCTGGAAAAGGAAAGTTCGGTATTTGCTAAAAGTACGGAGGCCCTTACAAAAACAGATATAGTCCAGCATCGGATAAATACTGGTGACTCACCTGCTATTCGACAGCAACCTAGGAGGCTTCCGCTAGCAAAACAAGAAGAAGCCTCGGCAATGATAGATAAGATGCTACAAGAAGGGGTCATTGAGGAGTCAACGAGTCCCTGGTCATCGCCAGTAGTTTTGGTTGCCAAAAAGGACGGAACGTTAAGATTTTGTGTCGATTATCGGAAATTGAACGATGTGACGAAGAAAGACAGTTACCCATTACCCCGGATTGACGACACGTTAAGTACATTGGCAGGCTCACGATGGTTTTCGACGTTAGACCTTAGGAGCGGTTATTGGCAAGTTGGGCTTCATCCTGATGATAAGGAAAAGACAGCATTTTCAGCAGGCAGTGGTCTTTACCAATTTACGGTGATGCCTTTTGGACTTTGCAATGCTCCAGCCACGTTTGAACGATTGATGGAATTTGTACTACGAGGGCTAACCTGGAAGACGTGCCTGGTTTACCTTGACGACGTGCTGGTTATGGGACGAGACTTTACAGAACATTTGAAAAATCTTCAAGAAGTATTTGGACGAGTAAGGAATGCACACCTGAAGTTGAACCCGAAGAAGTGTTTACTATTTCAGAAAGAAGTTAAATTCCTTGGGCACGTAGTGTCTTCAGAGGGAATACAAACGGATCCCGATAAGATTTCTGCCGTACGAGATTGGCCAAGGCCATCTAACGTTCATGAAGTACGAAGCTTCCTTGGCCTTTGCACTTATTATAGACGTTTTGTGGAAGGGTTTGCAGACATTGCGAAGCCATTACACCGGCTAACAGAGGAGAAAGTTCAGTACCAGTGGACACCGGAGTGTGAAACGGCATGGAGAAAATTGAAGGCAGCTCTATGCACTGGTCCTGTACTAGCATACCCACAACAGAATGGACTTTTTATTTTAGATACAGATGCCAGTAATTCTTCGATTGGTTGTGTGCTGTCCCAAATTCAGAACGGAGAGGAAAGAGTGATCGAGTACTTCAGCAAGGTGCTCTCCAAACCAGAACGAAACTATTGTGTAACCAGGAAAGAGTTATTGGCCATCGTCAAATCAGTGCACCATTTTCATAAGTATCTCTACGGGCGACATTTCAAAATCAGGACCGACCATGCTGCGTTGAAATGGCTGTTGCAGTTGAAAACCCCGGAAGGTCAACTGGCTCGTTGGATAGAACGGCTGCAACAGTACGACTTTAAAATCGAGCATCGACCAGGAAGATCTCATAAGAACGCAGACGCATTATCTAGAAGACCATGCAAGGACGACTGCAAGCACTGCCGCCACGTGGAAAAACAGCAGGGCATGGGAGTAGTCAACACTATTAAAATAGACGTTCCGGATGATTGGACAACTGAAGCCCTGAGACAAGAACAACTGAACGATGCAGAGATTGGGGCTATATTGAGAGCAAAGGAAAAAGGAACTCGACCAGAGTGGAAGGATGTTTCGGACAAAGCAGTTGGATTGAAGGCTTTGTGGGCACAGTGGGACTCACTTAGAGTTATGAATGGGCTGTTAAAAAGAGCATGGGAGAGCCCGGATGGGAAGCAAGTTGTTATGCGTCTAGTGATTCCCAGGTGTCGAGTACCGAAAGTACTTCAAGAAGTGCATAATGGAGCATCCGGTGGACACTTCGGCGTTAACAAGACCCTGAATAAAGTACGTGAACGATTTTATTGGGTAAATAGTCGTCAAGATGTTGAAGCTTGGTGTCGTAATTGTAACATTTGTGCAGCCAGTAAAGGACCACAGACTAGAAGTAGGGGTGCAATGAAGCAATATAACGTCGGGGCCCCTTTTGAGAGGATTGCGATCGATATAGCCGGACCATTCCCAGTAACCAAGGACGGTAACAAGTACATACTGGTTGCCATGGACTATTTTAGTAAATGGCCTGAAGCCTACGCAATTCCGAACCAGGAAGCGGTTACTGTCGCCAAAGTCTTGGTAGATAACTTGATATGTCGGTTTGGTGTACCCCTGGAGCTGCATTCAGATCAAGGGAGAAATTTTGAGTCAGGGGTATTTCAGCAAATCTGCAAGTTATTGGGAATACACAAAACACGGACGACAGCCCTTCACCCTCAATCAGATGGAATGGTGGAGCGACATAATAAGACTATGAAAGAACATCTCTCTAAAGTCGTTCATAAAAATCAGCGTGACTGGGATCTCCACATACCGTTTTTCCTCATGGCATATAGAGCTGCTATCCACGAAACTACAAAACAGACTCCGGCTCGTGTAGTATTTGGACATGAGATCAGACTGCCATGTGATTTGATGTTTGGAACACCAGGTGGAGAACGACTTCCTGTGAACAGCTATGTAGATGAAGTGAGTGAACGGCTAAGGAACGTCCATGAGTTAGTTAGAGACCAAATCACCATAGCCAGTGACAGAATGAAGGCTCGATACGACCGTAAGGGTAGTTCAGAAGGATTCAAGGCAGGAGACCTGGTTTGGCTGTACAACCCACAGCGGAAGAAAGGAAGGTCACCGAAACTTCAACCGCCTTGGGATGGACCGTATACTGTTATTACCCGAATTAATGACGTCGTCTATCGAATTCAACGAAGCAAAAAGTCCAAGATGAAGATCGTGCATTTGGACAGGCTGGCGAAATACATCGATGATTCTGAGTTGCCTGATCGGGACGATCAGGCTTAAGGAGGGGGCAGTGTTATGAATTACACCCCCTTGGAAAAGGAGATGGTACGCCTATGCCTCTGATGGTGACTGGAAAGGCTCTAGAATGAGCCAAGGACTTTTCTAGCTTATGGTTGGAGAAGATTCTGGATTGATCTAGAGCTAATTTCGGAGTATATAAGGCGCGATTACAAGCGCGGAAGGGGAAGTTTATTTGAGAAGTGACACGCTCGGTAAAAAGTGAGGTTAACTATTAAGTAAACAAGTATTGTAGTCAGTAAATTGTTAAATAAAGTGTTAGTAGTGTTTAATCTCTTGTTAAAATTATTTAGAACCCACGAATTCATACAGGGTGTTTCCTAAAAGGTGGAAATCCGTAACACTATTATTCGCTGTCTTATTTTGATCTGTTTATTAATGTTTACATTGATTTTCATAGATACCAAAGACTCGATTTTTAGTTTTCGATACCCGATTGGGAAAAATTATGCGCTCAATCCGTTAAAAAAATCAGATTTTTTCCTAACTTAAAATACACAACTATTTTCTGTTATCGCATCTCGGACGTCTAACTGTTCATTTTCCAATTTCATAAAATAATTACTCATTTTTTAAGCTTTTAACACAATGTTACAGATGTTAATAAACCACTTTTAAATTTTATAAATTCTTATAAACGACAATAAAAGCTACAATAACTTTGTTCCAAATTAAAAAACACATGTAAACAAATCCTATTTAAACCCCTGCGGCCATGCTATGCTTGCGTTGTACCGAAAGAGAAGGAATTATTTACACTTTTATAATTAGTGGTATAAAAAGTTCGGTACAAATAATCCCATGAAAGTGCCGCACTTCTACCGGCGGGAACACAAGTCGGGTTTTACAGTTTTTTATTACTTCTAATATTCGGAACTACTGATCCATTGACCCTGAAACAGAGTAGTTCCCAAAAAATTTCCTACCTTAACATTAAAAATGTAAACCCAGGTCAGTTTTTTCAAAGTGTCCCTAGAGAAAAAAGTCATACAGGTTTTTTGCTTGTCTAGTCGGTCCCTATTACCAGTTTTTTTTCAATGACATGAAACTAATTACACCCTGTATAAGGTAGTGGAACCCATTTCTGACATGCCCCCAATAGCTGACACTTTTTTAAGAAAATCTGTAAATTAAGGAATATTCATGTATAATGGCAACATTGGAAGTTCAATATGCTAGCTCTAACATCTAAGCATGAGTTCCAGTTGGCAACACTCACTTGAAAATAACCAAAACACATCCAACTTCACTTTAGTAGTAGCAGTTCTCGTCTTCGTCGTTATCCCGCGTTTTCGCTATTAGCAGAGTTAAGAACAAATAACCAGTTTTTTTTATTCAAAAGGCGAAACTCAGTTTACTAAGGTAAGTTACCCTCTTTTTATATATCAATTAGGTTCAATG
Organism: Stenurella melanura; assembly: GCA_963583905.1. Taxonomy (NCBI): domain Eukaryota; kingdom Metazoa; phylum Arthropoda; class Insecta; order Coleoptera; family Cerambycidae; genus Stenurella; species Stenurella melanura. The sequence continues at coordinate 76,394,825 of OY757315.1, forward strand.
AGGATAGTCTATAATGTTAAGAGTTCAAAAGTTACGTTTTTGAGGTTAAAGGGGGGGGGGGGTGTCAGATATTGGATATTATACATGTGTCAAAAGTTAACAACATATAGAACCTTTCCCTTTTTTTCCATGTATCTATATCACCATTCAAATTTAAAGAATCTTAGATTTTACCAATAGCTGACATGTGTTGGTATTTAGTTTTTATAATGTTGGCAATTTTGACATAATTAGATTTCTGTAGTAGTAGTACAAAAACCGTTGATATATGCGGATCTATGTAACGTGTCTCTAACAGCCGTATGCACCGTACATTCTTAAACGAGATTAACAGGTTAACTCGGTTTAACTCGAAATTTTCTTATGCACCGTCACTTATAACATGCTTAATCCAGTGTAAAGTTAAACCTACAATTTTGGGCGTTTAATTATTTAATCCTGGTTTTCGTGCATGCGAATTGCAAATATAACCTCAAAATTCCGGCTTAACTGTTTAGTTTTTGTTTACTCTATGTTATTTTGTTAAAATTACGAAAATCCAGAGATGAAATAGAAGATGAAATTTTTATAGATGACGATCTAGACATCTAGACATATTAAATATAATTAATTACGGTTTTCCTAGACGTCGCTATGAAAGAGCTGATTACTTCCAATATGGATTATTTATCTTTTTTAGCTATCTTTTGCTTTTAATTAACTTACGTACTTTTTTTCTGTTTTCATAAAACCTTTTTAAGATTTCCCAATCACGGAAAACATCACTGCTAGATGAAGTATGAAGCATTGAATTCGTGTTTATTGTGTTCACTCCTTTTTGTCTACAATGGAAGCCCGATTCGTCTTTTTATCCTCTAAAACTGAGGCATATTTGTTTGCTACCAAATGTACATTATATTTTTCTTCCGCAGTAAAATTTGGCGATCTTTTTTTTGTTCCATATTAAATAAATAATTACCGAATTAATATTAAAAAGCAAAGATTATGGTAAAAACCACGCTAAAAGCGTAACCCATTAAAAATTAAATAAAACATGGGATCAAACATTGACGTTTTTGTAACTAACACCACATAACTTTTCTGCTAAAACTACAAATCTCCCTAGATTTATCGACGTTGTCAGATCGCTGACCAGATTAACTAATCCATAAATTTGTAGCAATGGTGCAAAAGAAATAAAACCTAACTTTCTAATCGCGATTATTTAAACGCGTTTAAACATAAAATCGGTGCATACGGCTGTTAAAGGACAATAAACTTCGAAGTGTATTTATTATATTACTTCCTAAAGCCACTGATCAGGAAGAATGGGCCTGTTGACGGACCTTTTGTAAAGCTCCATCAAGCCCTTACGTTTTCGTAATATAGGAAATCCAACTAACTAACTTTAACCTCTAGACGTTAGCAAGGTTGCCTACGCATAGGTCTGTAAAAATTTCTCGGTCACAGATTGGCAAAGCCAGACATCATTTAAAAGAATTCGTCAAAATAATTATAAAACACCATCACACCTAAATGAAATTTTGCACCAACATTCACACAGCCTTGATCTAGAATTACGTTCAAACCGTAATTCGATAGCTTACTAGGTATTGTCTCTAGAGCGTCTGAAAGAGGTAACTGAAGGGGTTATTACAATTAATAACTAAAGCTGCGGCCCTATCGCACATATGTGGGTTCTGAAGAAAACTCACGATGTCCTTGCAAACATGCACGGCGTCGCATACATGTAGAATGCATTCAGGAAAAACACCTGAAATCATACAAAGCATAAAATCGATTACCCACTATCCAATGAGGGTAGTTTCATCTCGATCCGACCAGGGATTATCGAGAAATCGATAAAGCATCATCGTATTGCATTATGCATTTTAGCATCATATAAAAAAGGGCCTACGTGACAAAACGAATGCAAGCAAAAAACCGTTAGGCCCTCTTGAAACCCAGACTCTTCGGCAACAATACTTAGCTTATATATTCAACTTAAGCCAGTTTTGAAGGGAGTTCGGCAATTTATCGAGAGCAAAACAGACGTTTTTGCTAACCGTCGCCAGGCGCGAGTTTTTTTTTGTGAAAATTTCATTTAGGCCATTATTTCCAAATTTTAAAATCAACCTGTTAATTTTCAAAGCCGCGTTATTTTATTAAATCAATCAAGTTACATTGTCAAATTAATTTAAATTCAATTTTACATTGGCGTCATTTACAAGCATTTTCCAAGCGACGCTAAAGTGGTTATAATTCATTGTGTTCATAGTTTTTATTGTTGCTATTATAAAGCCCTTCCTATCGACAGGTAAATAAGGGGTTATAATCTTTCGTACTAAAATATTTTTAAATAATTAGATCAGTAATCGACTCGTATGTGTAAACTAAAGTGAAGTGCATAATTAATCTCTAGGATTAAATTCATCGCGGGAAACTGGTGAGAGTATCTATTCCATTATCGACAGTCGACAGCTATTGTCGCCGACGTTATAATTTTAATATTTAGTTAACAATTCTCTTTTTCTTTACAAGCAAATTAATCAGTCACTTATTTCATTCTGGATTAGCATTTAGCATTATAGATAATAATTAATTATCAATTATCTTAACCTCATCTGGTTTACAACTCGTTTTTAAATTCTTACCTGTACCTTGTCGTTGAAAGAAATAAATTTAGCTTCTAGGTCTAGCCATTCAAGGCTTTGTAAATTAATAATCTCTTTATTTTTCATGCAAGTTCATAACTTAACCGACATTGAAAGAACCTTTATTAACTTTATCCTCAACGACAAATACGCTATATAGGGCTAAGATTATAAGATAAATTACAATTGTCAGGTAGTTAGGTTCGATTCATTTCACTAGCTTATTTTTACACGATCAGTTATCATACATTAATTTCTTAATAATTGTTCTTTTCCAATTTTACACTAATGATACTGGTTAAGATTATTGCAAAATAGTAATCATAGGAAACAATTAGATCACAGGTCTGAGTGGAACCCGTACACCTGATTAAAAAAAATACAGGTCCGGACTTGCCCATTCGGGGCCCAAATTGTTTGGTGTAATAATTATTACTACCTTATAAGTTACCGGACTCACTTGCCTTGATTTTCAGTTCATTTCCTTTCAATAATTTTCATATTAATTGTCCTCACTGAACTACATACCTGGTGTGCAACAATTCCAGACCTAGTCAACTAAGCCCCGATTTAATTATTAGAATCCGCTAAATATATTTTTTATCTGTGACTTATGTGGATAAAACGAAGGGTAACACAGGCATCGGGTTAATCACTCACACCTGGAGATCATCATCTACGAGTACATCATTTCATTCATTTATACATAATTTATTTTTATTTTTATTTTAATTTTTTTTAATAATTCTGTTTTTGTCTTGCCTTGTCTCAATTTTTTTTATTTCGCTAATTCTACGTTTTAGATAGCGCCCTCTATGGGGAAACAAATGCACGTTCCCCATTTTAATAATTTTGTTTTTGTTTTGTTTTTTTCCATTTTTTTTTTGCATTTAGCTAAGTCTACGTCTTAAATAGCGCCCTCTCTGGGGAAACAAATGTCTGTTCCCCATTTTAAGTGGTTTTATGGTACATTTTTAACCACTCATTGGTCATTGGGCATCTATGCACAATAGGCGGGTTCGGTCATAAAAGAAAAAAACATTTTTCTTGGCAGATGTGAAGTTAAATAGTCAACAAAACACGTATGTGCAAAAAAAAAAGAGAAAAAAAAATTGCAGCGCCTGCAATTGCCAAATTAAAGTTCGGTGATAATGGTGGACCCCACAACGGAATTGACGTCAGTGGCCTCTGATATAAGCTCCGGCTCCACCCTACGCGCACGTATCCCGCATAGTGCAAGCAGCGAATCACTATAATATTTAAGTTTTGTGACATTTATCGGTGGTGTTTTTTAAAGGCCTAATCGACAATGCAACCGGGGTACCAGAAAGCCGATTTCCGAAACGCACCACATTGAAATGTGCAGATGGTATTTGATTTTTTGACAAGCAATGCGAACCTAACTCAAGCTCAAAGCAATGGCGCTAAATACTGTAAGTACCAAACTTCTGGCATATTTTTTATTTGTATTGTATTTGTATTTATTATTTAGTGAAGTTTCGGTAAAGTTTAAACAAACTAACATTTGAATACGTATATAAAACAGGCAATCTGCTAGACAAGTAACTTTTCACCGTTTGTCTGTAAACTATTTTGTTTCCTGGCAATAAATGATTATTTTATATTTATTTATTTATTTATTTATATCTATTAGAATGGAAATAGGCAGAAGTATAAGCAACTGACAAATATACGTCGACGCTTTCATGCTCCGACGTTTAAGAATTATAATTAATATGTATTTATATAAGTTTACCGTGTATTTACTAGATATAAAAATAAAAAATGCCGCATGTACAAAGCAGATTTAATGGAACCGCCGGCGTCGCAGGGACATCAATGGGAATTTGACAAGTAAATATGAGGTAAATAAACTATACCGATTTGTGTATATTAAAAACTACTTAATAAAATTTTGAAGATGAACTTATATGAAAAGTATTAATTGCTAACAGTAGGTATATTATATATTATATAGTGTGAGCTTCCAAAGACCTTTGAATAATTGCAAATAAATTTACACTACGTATCTACCCACTTTTTACAGATCAGGAAGAGAAGAGACCGCTCAGCGCTGTCGGGTCACTGACGTCACCGCAGTAGCCTCACGCATAGGTACGTTTCTAGCCTCGCGGCGACGGGAAGATTTTCAAGTATCAATAAAACCTTTATTTTTGGATATTTAATTTTTAAATTTTATATGGTTGTTTTTTTTCCATGGGTTCTATCGGTTTAAGCAAAAATTGAAAATTACCGAACCCGCCTATTAGATAGCCTCCCCATTGTAACCAGTTCAATCTTGTTCTCATGCTTGTTCTTTCATCTTATGTTTTATTGTAATATGCCCCTAATTGACACGAAGTCCGCCTTTTATTTTCTGCACCAGTCAGGGGCGTATCAAAGGGGGGGTCATTACAAAAATCGATTATCCACTTCAATCGACATTCATATCTAGTGGTTGGACGGGGGAACGGTCCTCCACCACTAGTACTCCCACTTCGGTAGTGACAAAGAACTCATCCCTGAGAAGCCGACAAGGAGGCGTTCGATATCATTGGATCACTGGTGCCCTTCTATAAATTTGTGATGTATCACTGAGAAGCGTAAGGGACGATTAGCCCTTACTCTTCTAACTCTTCTTCTTCTGCATCATCCCCTAAACACACACACCGAACGCCGACGACGTCGACAGGCCCAGAGTGAAGTCGGGAAATTTAGGAAGGAATTTTTGTAAGTGATTAAAGTTTTTTCAACTTGGGAAGTCAGGAAATAAACACAACAAGATGGAGTCAGCATTTCAAATTTCACATTTAAAACCTTTTGATGGTACAGGCTTCACTAACTGGGAATTTAGAGTTAAGCTGACACTGGAACAAAATAATGTATTAGATGTGTTGGAAAAGGAGGATGAGACAAAACGACAACAAGATGATTTCAAAAAGCGTGACGTAAAAGCTCGAAATATAATCGTTCAATGGCTAGCAGATAACATTCTGGAAACAATAAAAGACAAAAAGACAGCTAAGGATATTTATGAAACACTAAAGAAAACATATACTGTCACATAATTAGGTTTAGTTATTTTTAGTCACAATGGTTAAGTTGGCAACATGGGCCAGCCAGTAGACAGCTGACGCGGAATAGAGAACTGTTACGGTGTTGAAGTAAAATAAATCTAATTACTAAGTAAAGTGTGCTTCTCATTTATAATATAATACTAAGAAGTTGTGGAGTATCACACAGAACGTGACATGGTGTCAGGTAATGAATGGTCTGAGAAGCAATCCACGTTTCAAGAGATAAACGTTAATAAAGCTTAGCATAAAAGGCAAAAACTTGAGCATAATGGAGGGTATAGGATCGTTTAAACCGCCAAAAAATTTGGTATTCGATCACAACGCCAATCTAAATCTGGAAAGTTTTTTGAGAAGTTTAGATATATATTTAAAAGCTACAGGGCTAGACAAAAAAGACAGTGATGTCAAAGTAGCAATATTTTTAAACCATGCAGGGGAAGATGCTCAAAAGAAGTTTCAAACTTTCAATTTAGATGAAACCAAGTCGAAGGATTATAACGAAGTAGTAAAGGCTTTTAAAGCGTATTGCAAATCATTAAAAAATGAAACCTATGACAGGTACAAATTTTTTGTCCGTACACAGTGAGAGGGTGAAGACTTTGATCACTTCCTAACCGACGTAAAAGTACTAGCTAAGGAGTGCAATTTTGGTACATTGGAGTCATCACTCATAAGAGACAGGATTGTCAGTGGCATTCTGGATCTACAACTACAGGAGAGATTATTACGTGTGACAGGCCTAACGATGGAGAAAGCTGAAATGCATTGCAGAGCAGCCGAGGTCAGTAAATTCCAAATAAAAGAACTCAGAAACGAAAAAGAAGTAGACGTCATACAAAAAAGAAGTACAGGCAAACCTGTAGGCGCAAGCAGCAACACCAAGAACAATAATGCAGAGAATAGTTATGACTGTCTCAAGTGTGGAAGCAAACATACGAGAATGAATTGTCCAGCGTTTGGTAAATATTGTAAAATATGTAATAAACCGAATCATTTTGCAGTAGGTTGTAAAAATAGAAATAATGGTCAAAATAAAAATAATAATAAAGCGGCTATGAGTAAACGGAATGTAAATGAGATAGAATCTAATGATAGTGAGGCAAATCCTTACATTGATACTTTGTATCTGGACAATATTAAATGTGAAAATTTATAAAAGGCCTGGACCATTCATGTTAAAATTAAAAATAGGGTAGTAACTTTTAAACTTGATACTAGTGCCAGTTGCAATTGTTTGCCACTAAAAAACTGAATTTAGATAATAAGATTATCAAAAATGATTTGTCAATAGTGACATATGGTAATAATAAAATAGAAACTGTTGGTTATGTTATCATAGAATGCATTATAAATGAAATTATATGTAACGTCAAGTTTATTGTGGTTGATATCAATAGCGCACCAATTTTAGGGTTAAATGCATGTGTTAAACTAAACCTGCTAAAAAATAGATACAATCGAACAATTTTCGGAGAAAGAGGATTTTATTATTAAAAATAGGGACATTTTCGAGGGCACAGGGAAAATACCGTTCAAGTATAAGATAGTTCTAAGTAAAAATGCAGAACCATTTGCGAGTCCTTGTAGGAGAATTGCAGATACTATTAAGCCAGTGTTAAAAGATGCTTTGGATGATCTTAATAAAAGGAATATAATAAGTAAAGTTGAGGAACCCACGGAATGGGTAAATAACATAGTAATAGTGGAGAAATCTAAAAATAAAGTTAGAATTTGTTTAGATCCAGTGCATCTCAATCGGTATATTTGTTCTGATCAATTTCCCATACCCACGGTAGACGAATTAAGATTGAAATTAAAAGGAAAATCTGTGTTTACAGTAATGGATCTAAAAGAGGGATTTTATCATGTACCTCTTGATTCTGAAAGTGCTAAATACTGTACGTTCATAACACCCTTTGGTAAATACTGTTTTAATAGGTTGCCTTTCGGCTTGAATGTAAGTCCTGAGGTTTTCCAGCGCGTTAATGAAAAAATGTTTGGAGATATACCAGTAGGTATATACTTTGATGATTTTATTGTAGCCGGGAAAGATGAAGAGGAACACGATAAAATATTGTCAGAAGTAATAAAGAGAGCTAAAAAATACGGAGTAAAATTTAATGATAATAAAGTACAATTTAAGGTTAACCAGGTTGGGTATTTGGGTCAAATATTTTCAGCTGATGGAATTAGGCCAGATCCACAATATATTCAGGCAGTTCTGGAAATTAAGGAACCTAAAAATAAAAAAGAGCTGTTAAGAATTTTGGGAATGATTAATTATTTAACTAAGTACATACCCAGGTTATCGCAATTGTTGGCTCCACTTAGGAATTTGATTAAAAATAATGTACAATGGATTTGGACTAGTGACCATTCTGAAACGTTGGTCAAAATTAAATCGTTAATAACAAAAATACCAAATCTAAAAATTTTCGATGAGAAGCTACCTATAGAAATACAAACCGATGCCAGTCAGTACGGTGTAGGTGGTTGCCTACTTCAAGGGGGACAGCCGGTCGCCTTTTGTTCACGCAGTTTGACAGAAACCGAAACCAGATATGCACAAATAGAAAAAGAAATGTTAAGTATTTGCGTTAGTTTGTCAAAATTCCATCACTTTGTTTATGGCAGAAAGATTATTGTAAAATCGGATCATTAACCGTTGGTAACTATTTGTGAAAAAGATATGCACAAAACAACGTGTCGGTTACAACGCATGAAATTAATGTTACTTAAATATGATTTTAAGGTAGAATACTTGCCCGGAAAACTTATGTACATTGCTGATCTGTTGTCGCGATCATTTATGAAACATACAAGCGGGGACGACTTAAACATGAGTGAACTAGTACATTGTGTTCAGGTAGATTTACCCGTATCAACTCACAGTTTGCAGGAGCTAAAAAATGCTACGTTAGAGGATGCAGTACTAAGTAAGGTGAAACATTATTGTAACACAACATGACCTGAAAATAAAAGGAAAATATCAAACCCCGAAGTTCAGTTTTATTATAAATTAAAAAATGAATTAGCCGTTAAAGAAGACGTCTTGTTTTTAAATGAGAAAATAATAGTGCCTCAAAAGCTGAGGAAGTTAATGCTCACTAAATTACATACAGCACATTTTGGAATTGATAAATCTAAAGCTAGGGCGAGACAAATATTTTATTGGCCGGGATTATCCACTGAAGTGCATAATTTTGTCGCTAAGTGTAATACATGTCTAAAATACAGTAAGAAAATCACTAAAGAACCACTAATTCAACATGAAAGACCAAATTTACCGTTTGTGAAAGTCGCTGCTGATATCTTAACTTTTGGTAATAATGATTATCTAGCATTAATTGACTATTTCAGTAACTGGATAGAGTTAATGCCTTTAAAAAACAAAACGGCGGGAGAAGTAACAAATAAGATTATTTTTGCTAACCATGGAATCCCGACAACTTTTATATCGGATAATATGCCTTTTAATAGTACGGAATTTAGGCTTTTTGCGAAAGATTGGGATTGATTTGATTACTTCTAGTCCTAGATATCCCAAATCAAATGGTTTAGCCGAACGTGCGGTAGGGATTTGTAAAACAATGCTTAAAAAATGCTTTGATTCTGATACGGATATACATAAAGCGCTTTTAGAGTATAGAACATCTCCACTTACAGATTTAAATGTATCACCTGCAGAACTTCTAAATCATAGACTACTTAGAACTAACTTACCTGTTTCGTCTGATATTTTGGCAAAGAACACAACGGTAAACATAGACAAATTAAAAAGAAACAGAGAAAAAACAAAAACATATGATCGGCAGGCAAAAGAAAGAAATGACTTTAATCAGGGGGATAGTATAATGTTAAGGAAAGAAAAGTATTGGGTTCCGGGAGAGATTGTAGGTAGGAATGAACAACCTCGTTCATACCAAGTTAGAGACAAATTTGGTAATATTTATAGGCGAATTTCATCGTTTATAAGACGTTCTCTTAACCCTGTGGTAGAATCGGAGAGTCAACCGTATGATTGTGATAATTCTGTTACGTCAGGTAATAATGTCCCCACAGAATCAAAACTTGATGTTGCACATAATTCTCCTAGAATTAGTGACCAGCATAGTATGTTAAGCACTAAGGAAACTCAGTCTGTGTCAAATTATAATCAACCTGATGATGATAACAATATTGGGTATAAAACCAGATCAGGTCGAAGTGTTGTAAAGCCTGCTAGGTATAGAGAATAATTATTTTATTTTACTTTGTTAAGAAAAGGGGAGATGTCACATAATTAGGTTTAGTTATTTTTAGTCACAATAGTTAAGTTGGCAACATGGGCCAGCCAGTAGACAGCTGACGCGGAATAGAGAACTGTTACGGTGTTGAAGTAAAATAAAACTAATTATTAAGTAAAGTGTGCTTCTCATTTATAATATAATACTAAGAAGTTGTGGAGTATCACACAGAACGTGACATATACCAGAACTGGAATCTCAGTGCAAGTAGAATTACAAAAGAAACTGAGGAACATAAAGTATATAGATGGAAGTTTAGGAGATTTCATCATAGAATATGAAAAGACTATACAAGAACTTAGAAGCTGTGGAGGAAAAATAGAAAATAATAAAATGATTTCTCAAATACTTGCAGCAATGCCAGAATCTTATCAGGCAGTTGCTACTGCAATTGACGTTACATTCAGTCAGTCTCCTGATAATATGGATTTTACTTTTGTAAAGAATAAGCTGCTACAGGAAGAGGCGAGGAAGGCAAAAGAAGGACAAAGAAAGAAGTAGTGTTAGTGATTCGGTGGCATTTGCAAGTGGAAAGAAAGTTTCAAACTACAGAGGTCGCGGTAGAGGTCACCCTGGACAAACACAAAATAGTGCACGAAATAACAATCAAACATTTCGTTTTCGTTGTTATAAGTGTAGCAAACAAGGACATAAACGTGCAGACTGTCCGGAGCAAAAGGAAAGCAGTGACAAAAATGTGAATGTTGTAGAAGAAGAAGTAAGTTTCGTTACGGGAGTGGAAATGGACTCTCGACAAACTGAACCTGTGAACATACCCTTTCTCACAGTTGGCAAGGCTGAAGTTACTAAAGTGCCAGATGTCAAAGTCAGCTGTGAGCAACATCGATGCTATTGATGGAGACACTTTGTATTTTATAGTTGATTCGGGAGGTACAAATCATTTAATAAATAGAAATACAGGTAAATACTTAGTAGAAGGAAAACCAGCCAACCATAAAATAAATGTAGCAAAGAAAGGATCCAGTATACATGCGGTAAGAAACGGAAATTTATATGTGAAGCATGGAAATGTAAACATAAAAATTAAAGATGTTTTAGAGTGCCCTGAATTAGAATACAATCTACTGTCGGTCAAGAAACTCGAAAAAGGTCTGAAAATAATTTTCGAGAATAGCACAGTGGAAATAATGACTAAATCGGGAAAAATAGTAGGTAACTGAAGGTGAAATTCAAGGTAACCTATACTTTGTGATACTTAAAGCCAGACAATCTTGTTCAAATGTAGTAGACATTAAGCAAATAGAATTAACTCACCGTAGAATGGGGCATTCGTCTTTTTATTCATCACCGAAAATTTGCGATGTATGTTTAAAAGGTAAGCAAACCCGAGGTAGCTTAAAAAGTTTACCTACTGAAAGAAAAGCTTCAAAAATATTAGAAACTGTGTCATCTGACGTTGCTGGCCCTTTCGTTCCTGCAACACATGACTGAATGAGATATTACGTCACATATATTGACCACTTTTCTCATTTTACATATGTTTATCTCATGAAAAATAAGAGTGAAGTTTTTGAAAAGTTCAAACAGTATGAGGAAATGGTAACCGCTAAACTGGAACTAGAATAGTAAAGTTACGCTGTGACAATGGCGGTGAATACATTTCTAATGAATTTAAGAGTTTTTGCAGTAACAAGGGAATAGAAGTGCAATATACGGCCCCCCGAAATCCTGAACAGAATGGTGTCAGCGAACGCTATAACCGATCTGTCATGAATATGGCTCGTTGTTTGTTAATAGAATCAAATTTACCGAAAATACTTTGGGGAGAAGCAGTTAGGTGTGCAGCATATATAATAAATCGTCTGCCCACGTCAGCAATAAATACTAAAAAGACACCTGCTGAATTGTGGCTTAACGAAAAGATCGATTTAAATAAATTTAAGGTTTTTGGCTGTACAGGTTATGTTCATGTACCAAAGGAGAATCGAGGAAATTTAGATGCACGGAGCGAGTTAATGTTTATGATTGGATATGCACCAAACGGATATAGAATGTGAAATCCACACGAAGAAAAAGTTATTGTGGCACGAAGTGTCGTTTTTGATGAAGTATGGAATAACGAAAAGAAAAATGACAGAATTATATAGTTAGGAGATGAATTAGAAAATGATCAAGGAACAGATCCAAGAGAAGGAGAAATACATATAAGAAATGACGACAATGAACAAAATCAAAGAAAAGAGAAAGAAAAATTCCGAGTAGATTTCAAGAATATGAAATGAATTTTATGTGTGCTCTAGCAACCGGAAATAATCCTAGTGAAAACCCAGATTGTTACGAAGAAGCAATAAAATATGGAGGATGGAAAAATGCTATAAGAGAAGAACTTTCAAGAATTGAAATAAATAAAACCTGGGAAATTATTCCGCAACCAGTAAATGAAGAAATTATTGATTCACGCTGGGTGTTTACACAAAAGAATATTCAGGGCAAAGTCGTAAAGAAAGCATGATTAGTGGCAAGAGGTTTTAAGCAAACGGGACTTAGACGAAGACGTATACGCTCCAGTGGCGAGGATGGTTACGCTGAGACTACTTCTGTCATAGACTGTTGAAGAACAATGTTATATCCATCAGATGGATGTTGAATCAGTATTTTTAATTGGAGAACTTAAACAACCTGTGTATATGTATCAACCTCAAGGTTTAACGGGACATTGTGATAAGTATATTTGCAAATTAAACAAGGCTGTATACGGTTTACGAAACAGTCCTAAATGTTGGTACGAAAGATTACATAACTATTTGAATGAAATTAACTTTAAAAGATCTGATGTGGATCCTTGTTTATATTTCAGAAATAAAACATATCTTTTGATTTGGATTGATGATATTATCCTTACCCGAGAGGGAATTCAGCGGTGGAAAATGGAACATAGTGGCTCAAAAGTAAAAAAAGAAGATTTTGCACCTTTATTACAACAAGCAATAAATAAGTCGAAGATACGCCGCAAGTACTTGCAAATTGTTTCAGAGTTACAGGACTGTATCCGTTTGATGAAAATGCCATCAAATACAATAAATATTTCAAATCACAAACTGCCACCTCAGATATTCCTAAATCTGCCACAACGGCCTATTAGACCAGTTCATCAAGTTCATAGATAAAGATAAATTATTATCATTTGAAAGTAATGCTTCTCCAGATCACTGGCAGGGGGATAAAAAAGACTAATCACTTTACTTTGTCTGGAAGAGAATTAAAAATAATCAGACTGTTAGAGAAAATGGACAACTAGAAGATCCCAACTCAAGGGAAGTAGAACATTTAAACACAGAAAAACCTACTACATTAAGTCATAATGAAAATGCGTATGAAAACAACATGCAATAGAAGTGGAAAACTTAGTCAAAAATGGCGCACAGACGTCAACTTTTTCTCCAATGAAAGTGAACTACATACAATAGAGGCAGATGATTTAAACGAAGATAAATCCCAGGCATTGACTACTAACCAAAATCAAAATGAAGCGCAGACCTCAAAGGGTACCCCACTTAAAGATGTACCAACACCATTCAAAGAATGCTTGTTTTGGCCTAAGTCCAACCCCAGCGAAAGGAAAAGAAGGTCAAAAGAAAGCACCAGCAATAGCATCATCACAGATATGGAAGAAATATCAGATAAATAAGGATAAACTAAAAGAAGAGATTGCAAAGGCAAACGAAGAAAAAAAGAAAATTAGAGAAGCTAAGAAGTGCAATGTGGAACAGATGAAAAGAGCTAAAAAAGCCAAAAGGAAAGTTATGTCTTCATCTTCTGATTCAAGTACAGAAATGGTGTTAGAAGCTGAGGAAGAACTGTACTATGAAGTTCCAGAGACCAGAAAAATCATTGACCACACATTACTTACAGTTAATGACTATGTTATTGTGTTATATGAAAACAAGTATTTTCCCGGAATTATTAAGGAAATGTCAATCAGGAGTGCTTATATAAGTGTAATGCAGCAAAGTATGTTAAATACATAGAAATGACCTCTTAAAGAAGATAAGCTGTTGTATGATTTTGACGAAATTATAGAAATAATCAAAGAACCAGAAAAAATTAATGACAGAGGTGCATTTCGAGTACCCGAATTAGTAAAATATGCAGAGTTCCTTTAAAAAAAATGTACTCATGGTATTATTAAATAAATAAAGATTTTGTATAAGATGTCAGATATTTGTTTATTTATTGGATACCCTAGAATTTTAGTGTGTCAGTTATTGGAGTTTATGTAGCCAGTAGATATACATATTTTATATAAAATATAAATAAAAAATTTTAGAAACCTCGATTATATACTGTTCTATCAAGTCCTGAAAATAATGTGGATTAACCAGATTCGACTTTTATTTTCATTTGCAGTGGGAGTTGTTAAAATAACAAAATATTTCCCTTAAACTGTCAGTTATTGGTTTACCTACCTTAGTTACTTTATTTGGGAATATTTGGGTTGCCAACCAAGCATTAAAGGAACTGAAGCAACAAACATAACTGATTCTGTAATTTTTTTGGGAAATTAATATTATCACTTGATTCTCTCTTGCTGTTCATATATTGATTCACTGATTGCAAAGTTAATAAATAAACAATAAACATAATCATAAAAGTTTTTCTTCTCGTCTGGTTGGTAGTCCCAAAAATTTCAGAAAATATTGCAGTAATATGTAAAACGCTTTCAAGATGCAAACATTATCAAAGTTTTGCATAAATGTAAAGCCGCTTTAATAATTTTTGCATCTTGAAAGAAATATTTTCTGAAATTTTTGGGACTACCAACCAGACGAGAAAAAACCTTTTATGACCATATTTAGTGTTTATTTATTTACTTCACAATCAGTGAATCACTATGGATCGTCATTAGTGATGGGCGATATATCGCGAACTGTGATTTAATCACTGATATTAAAAAATCACAGGTAACGACTGTTATTAAAGTTGGTAGAAAAGCGTGACGTGATCACGACTTTCTATATATAAATACATTTTTCACGATATAAATAATATCATTAGGTAGGTATGCGTTTTATATTGTATATATATTCATATGTATCTTTATATGTTTTACCTATATTTATTGACGATTAGCGGTAGTGATATGCGAAGTAGATCGATGAAGAGTATTTATAATGCTTAATAAAAGTGTTGTTCGCTGAAAATTGGATCAAAATTCGGACAGATTGTTAATAGATCATTAAATAATGGTATAATAGGACTATAGGTATTATAAGCATAAGAAATCTCCCCACCCGCTCTTCAAAATTTTGATTGAGTTGAATATATAATTTGAAGAAATATTACCCTTCGCTTTCCAAATTTTGTATTGAGATAAGTTCGAAGACTGGTGGGCCGTATGTTACTACCCCCGGGCCCTGACGTCCTCTCGATGGCCCTGCATATCACACAATATCATAAGTATTACACATATCTACGGCTGCACAGATTACCAAAGTAGTGCATTTACTATTCACCGTCTGTCGGTACTTATTTAGGAATAGAGAGCAATTAACAATTTTTTCCATACGCCGTATTATAAAGAGTCTTGATCACATCACGTTTTTAATTCACTGATATCTGAAAATCATAAGTGGAGAACTTTAGCCGATGTTGGATCTCTCCCCACCACTTTTTTCTGACGTCATGACCTTGACATTGACCGTGAACGTGTATGCCACTCTGTGACCTTGAGCCGTAGCCGGTGCGTACCTTTGAAGCCGGTTTGCATTTGACCTTGAAAAGTCCTCATGACCTTGACCGCGAACGTGGAGGCCGCTCCGTGATCTTGAGCTGTAGCCGGTGCGTGTTCTTGAAGTCGGGTTGCATTTGACCTTGAAAAGTACGTTCGTTCTTTAAATAAACGGTAAAGTGGGGTGACTCTTTCCGTTTTATGACGTAACAACTCTTCTCTATAAAAGAGAATGGACTATCAGGGCAAATATCATACTTAGTCTGATTCGGCTACAGTTAATAAGTGAGTAGTGCTGTGATCTTGAGTATTTCAAGTGAGTTAAATTCTGTAATATAATTATTTGTCATTCTTTCACTATACATGACCGTTCAAATATGAATACCAATATCAATTTATCAGCCCTTAATGAACGTATAATTGAAGACGTAGAGATTTTAGAACAAAAACCCATTTCATCATTAACTTTAAATAAGATTTACATGATAAAGAAAATGATGGTGGTTAATACACGGTTTGGTAAATTGATTTTAGTACATTTGTTTGATGAAGGTTCAAATAATACCTTCAAATCATTTTTACCTAAACGTATTGTAGAACTTTTAAGTTTACCTATTATAGATGAAATAAATTCATTTGATGGTAAATACGCGTTGATTTATTTAGGTCAGAGTTCTCCCATATATGCCGGTGCCAAATCGAGAACACTACTAAAATTCGAACTTATTTTTTTAAATATACCGAAGTGTCAAAAAATTATCTAGTTAGTAAATGTAAATAGAATATAGTAAAAGAATGGCTGTGGTAGAAATATTACAAAATATAATCTTTTTAGATTACTCACTATCTCACATCAAATCAGGCTTAGTTCTAGTAGGGTCTTGTCATCATAGACTTGTACCACAAGTACTTCGATTCAATTTATTTACTTTCCATCAATAGCATCCATGTAAGTAATTTTATAATTAAAAAATATACATATTTCTAAATTTATTTATGTAATTTCCAGCTTTACCACAACCAACAAATATGTGGATGCAATATTCGGTGGACAAGGAAGGAAGATATTAATTCGGCCATTGATAGACTGTCTTGTAAACTGAGTGACCTAAGTTTAGATTGTCTGCATTCTATGAACTATGATCTAAGTGTCAACTTCGATCCTGAACTAGTTGAACGTCTTAAGGAAGATTCTGAGAGGTATAATGCCGGCGGTAACCTGTGTGGCAAATTTTCATGTGCTCTTTTAAATTTAGAAGAATTTTGCGAACAAATGGTACAAATAGATTTAAAATGTTTTTTATATGACATAGAAAAATATCTACCTAAAAAAGTCATTGAAAAATTCCAACTCGAGCAATTTGATGAAGAAACTGTAGACAACTCAATTAGTAGTTAATTACTTATTGTTTTTTTTTATTTTGCATCGAAATATTTATAATAATAAGAAATATGTATATTAAAATGTATTACTGAACTATATCTATTTTATTGTAAAGATAAAATGAAGTAAATGAAACACATTACTTGATTATACTTTTATTTTCCTATTCCTCTGATACATATCTAAAAAAAATGTTATTAATACTAAATAATATGAATATACTAAAAGATATTTATTAGAATTTTATATCTAAATCTACAATACATTTATTAAGATAATGAACGTTTGCAAGAGCACAATGACTATAATTGGGATGAATATGTTCCATACATCTTGGTACAGTCAATGATTTTAGACTAGGTATGCAGGGGGACCAGTCATCTAGGTCTACGATTTTATTCCATCTTAGATAATGCAATAGAATGTTTTTCTTTAGTCTGCCTTTGCATAAAATTATAACATCCTGTGGCGATATATGACGTTCATAATTATTAGCTATATTTTGAGCCGTAGAAGTATCGTCGGAAATTCTGACAGTTGAATATATCCATCACTCCATTTTACGCCACCATGATAGTTGTTCTGTAGCCATCGATACTGATTCTGTTTCCCTCGGGTTAGCAATGAAAAAGGATATGGTGGCTTGAAAAGGTAATGTGCTTGCTGATTAGTGTTACAGCACAGCACAGCCAACTCTTTAACTGTAAACATATTTTCTTTATATTGAAACCCTTGTAAGTCAACAATCAAAGTAGGGAATTCGTTACTTAATGACGCCATTATAATAGAAGATTTTTATTTAGCGCCGGTAGGAATTTTTGAAGGAACGAGCTATTATTAAAATTAATTCCTGCTTCACATTTAAAATACCTTTGGTGTAGTCTTCTGCAAAACCCATAAGGTATTTAAGGGGTAGTCTACCACTAAACACATGACTAGTACTATCTAAAATATCTTGTTTCTGTTCGCTGAGGCCCCAACCAGTAGTTAATGGTGATCGCAGATGTGTTTGCCCATATGATACCATAGTCTTCATTGTGGTAGTGATGCCAGGCTTCCTAACGACGGCCACTGCTCGCCACCCATTTCATATCTAATCTCTTCAAAGAGGAAAGCTAAAGCATTATTGGATAAATAACACCGCTTGGTAACATCGTTAGGTGTGAATTTCCCTTCTATATAGATGTAACTTTCTGCAATGTCGAGTATAAGGTCTTGAAAATTGATAGGGATACGTATTTCATCGGAGTTTCTATAATATGGTGACCCGTACGGCTTGTATGTATGCTCGTATAAACTGAGAAGTGACTGATCAAACACAAGTTCGTCGAACACTTCGAGTTTTTCACTAGATGTAGTAACTGTCATTATTAGTTAATTTTCGCTCAGTTCTAATCCAATAGATTGAAGAAATGCACGGTCCTTTGCCGACAATCTATGTTTTAACTGTTTAAGAGGTATACGCTGAATGAATCGGTTTCTACAATGACCCTTCTTTCTATCGTTAAACACTTTATACCGGCAATGTGCTAATCTTTCCTGATTATATCGAAAACCCATTTTTTTTTCGTTAACTATATTCCAAAAATGTATAGGTATATGTTCTTCTTCCACCTCTGATGTACAGTTAACATACCCCGTTTTACATCAGAATGAATGCCCAACCGCTCAAGTTGTTCATAAAACATAAGGGCCGCTGATAAACAGCACCTGTAATTGTGTTTGCGAAATACCGGCTCCATAATTTCTTTTATTTTATCCTGAGGGATAATTTGTTTTGGCGCGGTGATACATTTTTTAGAATGTCTCTTCATATGTTTCTTGTTTGAAAAAGACTTTTCACAATTGCTGCAAGCAAGCATTTTGTATAATAAAAAGGATGAAACGTCTAACTGCGGCTACCTCTTTAGTACATATGACCCAAAACTAACAATAGGTGGTTTTAGTATCGTTTCTGAGCAGTCTGGTAAACAGAGAATATTTAATAATTTAATAAATAAATCTACGTAAACAGTATTACAGGTCTATGTATATTTAGGCTCATAGCTCTATAAACAATATTTATACCTTAAAATAAAAGAAATGCCATTATTTTCTTAAAACAAAAACTTAAAGAATACAGCTGTAGTAAATTTTTACTCCTTAAATGACATACGGAGGATGAAAATAGAAATTAGGTGCACAATTCTATAAATAACCATCTGCACCATTCGGCAGCTGTATTAAGAGCACATATTAAGTGTCCCCGCGCTCTTGAGATGGTTTCAAAGCATCTTTCGCTCGTCTATCAATCATAATAAAAGAGAAAATCGCAATAGAAGTGTTAGTGAAGCAAAAATGTATTATGTGGATCGTATATTCAACAGCCGTATACAGGAACGGCTTAATGAGTTATTAGAATTTATTTACTGATTTCAAGGGTTTGTGCTATTTTAACTTGAAAATACCCAAGATCTCTAAAGCACTTATTTTATTTCAGGGAAATGTACGTTTATTGTGTTTTGAGCGTTATTAGGTCGATAATGTATTATGTTATTTTAAACAGTTACAGACAGGAGCTGCTTACTGTGTAAACATTATTTATGCAACCGCAGAAAATAGTTCGAAATGTTTGCTGCTTACGCCTTATAACTATAAATATTTTCAAGTATTAAAGAAATCACGATATTATTCCTTAGAAAATTACCCCGGGGAATAATTTTAAGTTGTTAATAGCCCAAGTATTTAACAGGCCCGAGATTGAAAATTAAAACAGTTGATTCATATTTCTCAAATCAGAAACTACCATATTAAAATGTTCTTATTCGCAATACTTCTGTTATGTGTAGCCGGCAGCAGTGTGGCCCTGCCGTATACTTCAGATACCGAAAACCTACGACTGTGCCGCATTATTTTAAACAGTTTAAATACCTTGGTTGTTCCTGAATTAAATAAGATGTGCACCAACTTAAATAACACCTTAAAGGTATTACAAAAAAATAAATCTGAAGAACTATTTTTAAAAAAATTGGAACTAGTCCATCTAAAAAACAATTTTACCGATAAAATGAACGCGTGTGCAGGAACAATAGAGGCTTTAAAAAATGTCAAAAACAATCTGGAGAGTGAAGTTTATCTAATGAGTGTGAAAAATGATGCTCTTAATACAGAGATTGGTACCTTACTAATGAGAAACGTCAATAAAACCAGACATATAAAGTTGTTGTATAACGAAAATTTAGATTTGCTGAACAGGCAAAATATACTAAGGCAGGACAATGTACAGAAGATTCAAAAATTCAGCGTCTGAGGGACAAGCTTAAAAATCTTCGCAAAATGAAAAAGAAGCAAATCGTGCGCGATATAAACTGTGTTTCGTAAATAACGCCCAAAGCTTAAGGGAAACATTTTAATTTTCATTGTATGTAGCACAATATAAGTTTAAATGGAGCATTTACATATAAGTATTTGTAATTTTTATTTTTATTAACTACTTGTTATAGTATAAATGATGTATTAGCGTATATTTCTGATGTGCAATTAGGTGTATTTATAATTTATTCTAATCTAAATGTTTATTCTGTAAAAGGTTTAAGCTCCCTTTTAAATAAAGACCTATTTAGACAAACATTTATATTCATTTTATACATCGTATAGTAACTATATATTAAACTTCTAATCACAAGACAAACGTTTATAATTATTTTATGACTCGGTACAGTAACTATACATTAAACTTCTAAATACATGTACCTCTCTTTGTAGGCGATGTATAACAGAATTCAAATAAATTATATAAATTGGTAATGCCTAACACTTGTATAATACATTTTTCTCATTCTATGTTGTGTTTAATTTTATAATTTACTGGTATAATATGTATGGTTGTGTGTATGAACAATTGAATATGCACACGTATTATCACTATTAATATGGTTTTTATAAAAAGTAAATATTAAGTGAAATATAACTCTCCATATTTTCACCATTTCAGTGCATTCATTAAATATTCTCTTTCGTACAGAGAACTGTTAACCCAAAGCTAGGTTGTTTCTTTGTTTTATTCTGCGTATGCTTAGGTGTAAAAACACATGATATTTTCATAATTAGTATTTAATTTAGAAGACCGTCCATAGAAATAAATGTACGAGATCAGTTTTTAGTAGTGATACATGAACAATATTAAATATTATTTCATACCAATTTGGTGATTATAATAGGTGATTCCAGGGTTAGCCTCTTTATTTGAACGCTTGAAATATTCAGGAATCCTTAAATCCTTTATAACAATATACGTAGAGGTTTTGTTGCATAAACATAAATTATATATTTACCTGCTCGGGAAATCGGCATAGTTAAAACGATCTCTATTAGTTCTTAATTATTAAACAAATGTGCTAAACATTTAAGTTATAACTTCCCCTAAATTAATATTTGTGATATCTGTAACACCTTTATGATATACTGTTTGATAATAGAAAATTTTAATGCGTAAATATAAATATGGCTCATGGTGTAAATTACATCGTTAAATATGTTTAGTTTTTACTAGAGTAAACAGAGGTCATTATATTATTGCAGTTCGTGCATAAGTATAATAACATTTGCAAAACAATAACATTTGTAGAACACATGCCTTTAACACAATTTCAATTTGTTTTTGAAATATATATTTCAATTCTATAAAGATATTTGCTGGGGGTTTCAGTCTTTAGTGTTCATAATGTCTTCTAAGAGACTAGGTAGGTGCGTTAGTTATTGAGGGTAGTTTAAATCTAGAATTTGGTTTGCTTTAATTATTTCAGCACATACCATCAATTAAATTTATTGTGCCGTCGTAGAAATAAAATAGCGTTCTGTTAGAGAAAAATCGTTAATTGGATATTATGTGATATTTTCCAGTTAAACTTTAAATTTCTTTTTATTTCAGTTCTGTTATCGAGCCCAGTAAATCTATCCCGTAAGTTTATTGTTTTATGTGGTTTTTCAAATTATTAAACATTTTTTGCTTTTTAGTAACCATGAGGGTTATCGACTTTGTGTGGGGGGTGGCTGGGGATTTTCACCCCGGAGAGGATGTATGTATTGTTTTCCTTAATCTTTTACTTTTTAATTTCCCTGTCTTATATATACCCCGTTTTTTTCTTAGTTCATATACGTCTGTGGGGGACCGCCGCCCCAGGGGCCTTCAGAGACCATATGGGATGATGAAGTATATGGGGTGAGGGTGTTGGCGGTGGAGGTCTCGTGCACGTCGTGATCACGTGAGTATATTTTTTTTTATATTTTTTATATAATCGCATGTAATTAAATAGATCTGTAAATTCATATTACCTTTCTATGCCTGTTTATGCATTAATATTTAATATTTTTCTTGAATAGCTTATCCCATAATATATTTTTTTAAAGTCATATTTCTGTTTGCCTACATAGCCCTTTATTTATGATCGTTTGTAAGGTTTTAAGTATTTTTCGTATATTTTCTTTTATATTTTTTATATGGTCGCATGTAATTAAATAGATCTGTAAATTCATATTGCCTTCCTAGGCCTGTTTATGCGTTAACATTTAATATTTTTCTTGAATGGCTTGTCCCATAACACATTTTTTAAAACCATATTTCTGTTTGCCTACATGGCCCTTTATTTATGATCGTTTATAAGGTTTTAACTATTTTTCTGCATAGGTAGATGCCTCCTCCACGCCACCCACCCCTGACCCCAGCCGGGGAGAATAAACTTTCGACGCCCCTAGTCTCTCCCAGGTGATGATGACTTTTATTAGCAGTAGTAGTAAAGTTAAGTAAACAGCCGTAATTGATAAATAGTTTTAAAGTTTTAATTAGCTGCTTGTATACCATCCAGTAAATAAATATTATTCTTGTTGCAAACATTTTATTTATAACAATATTTTATATTACATGGTTAACCAACAATTCCTTTTATAATTTACTTATTCTGTGTTTTCTTATTTACAGCTGCTGAATAAATTTTTTTATATATTTACTGTTGTTTTTATTATCATTCAAATACCACATTTAGATGGTTTTATCATACAGTATTGAACATATTCATTTGTTTATGTGTACATTGAGATTTTGCCTTACCATTGTTAAACAACATTACTATCTTTAAAAGGGCTGAACCTACCTGCTTTTAAAATATCTCTGGAATTCTTCTGGAATATCTTCGGAATCTCTGGTTTATTAACTGGTAACCCTCATAGTTTAATTGGTGTATACCAATAGTGAAATCATTAAAATTCATTATTTTAATAATTATAAAATGCTATTTATAATATGCCTAATAATGTATATAAATCTTCACCTGGTCTACCTTTTTACCTGTGATTTGCCTCGCCGTAAACTTAATAAAGCGGACATTAATTGTAAATTTTCACTAACAATCAAGTCCTGATTTAAGTTTAACAAAATCTGTATCTGTAAACTAGTTAACATTAATTTAAAACAGAACAATT
Source organism: Stenurella melanura (assembly GCA_963583905.1). Classification (NCBI taxonomy): domain Eukaryota; kingdom Metazoa; phylum Arthropoda; class Insecta; order Coleoptera; family Cerambycidae; genus Stenurella; species Stenurella melanura. The sequence goes on from OY757315.1 coordinate 76,418,350, forward strand.
ATTTTTTCTATAATAACCTACATATGAAATTTTATTAAAACTAATTTTGCATTTACGATAAACTGATAGGACCTCAAACAATTAAAACAGAATTGTTTCCAGATTTCTGTAGATACGTTTGTTGAAAATTTCACTTAATAAATGGCTGGAAAATTAAAATATTTTATTGTTATTGTAATAAATTTGGTTCTTCTCTGATGGTAAAATACGTAGCGACATCTAAGCATAAAGCTATTTTTAGAACATCTTCACTAGTCTGTATTTAGTTAAAATAATTACTGGTTACATCATCAACTGAAATTTAATACAATATATTTTCGTCGGTTGAAAACATCTCTCCTTTCAGTTAGTCGTATTTAACAGAATTTTAAGTTGTTCAGATTTTTGTCAATAAAAGGTGGTTTTTTATTAAAACTTGCGTGAAATGAAATTTTATGCTATCCTAGATGTGTGATGTTATAATTAAAAGTTTTTGTTTACTCGGTTAAGCAGGTTTTAAAATATGATTATTTTTCGTGTATCTAAAGGATTTCTAAAAATAAAACATTAAATATGCTAAGGTGAGTTTAGTTTATTTTCTCACAATAATTATTACATGTATTTTTTTGCATAAAACTGGATAATTTTAATACAATATTAAATATAGATATTGTATTATAATAATATGAAGTATATTTGAAAAAGGAGCACTTTAAATTAAAAACAACTTGTTCAATAGTTCAGGTGCTCATATTTTATTCATAGTTTTGTCATTAGTTTAAACCTTTTTAAATATTGTCTAATAAGATTAAAAAGTAGAAGTTTCTCATAGTACATACATGTTTTAGATCTTAGATTTATGATTTAAAAATATATTTATTCTGAAACATTTTTATCATTTTTAAAATTAAAAAAAAAATTGTTTTAAATATTTATTGCATAAAAAATATAAATTTATGTTAAAAACACTACAAATAAACTTAAAATTACTCTGGGCAGTTTTCCAGTAATATAGGCACTTGATTTCCGAATGAAATAACTTTATCAACATGCATAAGTGCATTTTCCACATTTTTCACCTTTTTCTGGTATTTTCTCAGTTTCTTCAATAACTCGCACTTTTTCTTTGATTTAGCGTCAACCATTTTCTTTGTTTTATTTATAAAACTCATTACCTGTTTAATGTATACGCTACAGGATTCATTTTCTTCTAGAACGTCCTGTTGATAGTTGAATGTTATATTTGAGGCTTCATCTTCAACTGTGTCCTGCTGTATATTTTTATTTTCATCTTCCACATCACTAATATTATCGTAATGGTAAGTTGATGTTGTTGTTGGTTTGAACGAGGTGCTGGGTACTGAAACTCCTCCAGTCGATGTTTCAGCTCTTTTGGAGCAATTTAGTACTTTAATACCGAAATTCGCACTACTAAAATTTGCATTAACTTCTTCCTGCAATATTTGGAACTCATCAGCTTCGGGGTCTTTCTTAAAATGGGGTAGCAATTTGATAGATTTTCCTGGTCTATCAACCACTGGAGCATCGCTTGAAATTGATGTTTTAGCTCTTTTGGCGTTTATAGGTTTCAGCTTGCTGAAAGACCCCTCGAGTATTTGAATATTGGAATCTACGCTCCCAAAACTTGCGTTAAATTCCTGCTGGACAGCCTCGAATTCTTCTGCGTCAGCTTCTTTCTTAAAATGGGATAACAATTTCATAGACTTTTTTGGCCGGTCAACCATGTTTGAAGCACCACAGGAAATATTAACTTTCATCTTTGATAAGAATTATTTTTAACTAATATTTTAATAGAATGAATTTAAATAATTTTTCTGAGTAAATATATATAGTCATCCCCAATAACTAAAAATTTTCTTTACAGCCAGTAACAACGCTTTAAAGAATTTAATGCCGTACTTAAAGTTCTAGAGCCAATGAAAAACAAACATATATTTTTGGTGGGCGTACCTAAACCTACATCAAATGTGCAGATAATTTTCTCAAGCTTTAAGTATTAATTTATTAGCGGGGTGTCAAAAATGTGTCTGCACTTTGTATGCACTTGCACATCATTGACGTCATTAACTTTTTAATGAATTCCGAGCTGCCTGAGAAAGTGTAGGCTGCAAGACAATAACATCCTCATAACAGGGCACTAATTCTTTGTTTTTTTTTGGGTTGGAGAGTGCTGTACATCAGCGACGTCATTAAGGAGCCTGAGAAAGTGTAGCCTACGTGCAAATAACATATTTTTATCAAAACATATGTCTTATAAGAGGGTGTAATTTTTTTTGGTAGGGCACATATGTTTCATGAGTGCTTCTAAAGTTATTAGAAATAATTTGTGGTAAAACATTCTCTTAGTATCAATAGTAGTCTGGTGAACTCAATAAAATATCTCAAACTTACTACATAGTAGAAAAAATTTTCTTATTTTATTAACAAATAAAACTAACAGGGGTTTATAAATTGAGGAAAAGCAATATGTTTACATTTAGACTGTTTTGTGAAAAATATATTTAAGCATACCTATTTACTATATTTAATAGAAGTCTTTTAGGATCATACTGATGATGCAATCCGTATCATATCGTTAACCCTCTGATACCCTCATTCCTACGCCCTAGTGGCTTGTGCATTAATTATATCAATAAAAATCGCAATGTAATTCTAGCCTCTTTAAAAAAGAGTGAAACATTTTCCTGTTATGAACATATGTTTTCCAATTAGGTAAATAACTATCATAATAATGTGTAAGTTACGCGAACATAGTATGAGAAAATTATTCTTTTCAGGGTCGACGCGACACAACAGAATCATGGTTAAATACAATTTGATCTGTTTTCGTGAGTATTATGCCTTAGCCTTATGTAAATAAAAATAGAGATATTACAATTATTATTTAACCCATGGATATACAGAACATTTTTTGTTAAAGTATTTAGTATACAGGGAATAGTACAACTTTACATCAATCTGTTTCTCAAAACCAATCCTCGATTCTCAATAAATTAAAATTTTTATGAAATAGATTTTTCCATTAGGTAACTAACTATTAATTAGTAATTATCGATCTGCAAAATATTGTTTTAGTCTTATTAGTATTTGTTTGTTAATTCTAATTATAACCAGTTGTTAAACTAACTATTGTAGAGGCGTGGATATATACCGTGATGTTGGAAATTTGTGTACAATTTTAACGCAAACGTCCAGAGGGTTAGAAATAGGTAAATAGGTACTCTTTTTAATAACCCCGGAACATTGGAATATATTATTTTTAATAAATTGCAATAAACATTTCTATAAATTCCTTAGGTAAATTGTGGTATAGATAAAAGTATAGACATTAAGTGATAGAAGACATAACTATTTCTACCGCATGAACATGTCCGAACAAGTTAGTGACACGGATATAGGTTGAATGATCTGCCTGACCTCTCCGTGCTCTTGATGCGTATTTTTAGATTTGCATCACACATATCATATTACTTGCCCGTCTATGAAGGCTATCTGTCTCACGCGTATCTACTACAGGTGAATACTCTGTTAACCTCTTCTTGCCCTTGATGTGTATTTTTAGATTTACATTTGTTTCACATATGACCTGTATGTCTATTTTTAGATTTTGCATTTTTGACCCATATCGTATATATATTACCTGCTAGTAATAATAAACCAGATATATTTACGTGCCTCGTGCTGGACTTTTTATAATTATAATTTCCCCTACCCATAATATTATTTCCGGGAGCGCTCGGCATGATTCGTTTTCATGACCCTACCTGAGCGCCTTCCTTTTCATAGCCTCACCTCAGCTATTTTCCTTTTCGTAGCCCTCCCTCAGGCGGCCTGACAGTTGTTGTGTCCCATAGAGGGGGGGCATTAACTACTAAATACAAATAAATATTATAACACATCTTAGCGATAAGTTTAAATTATTCTTCTCCGCTTAACCGCAGCTGAGGGCCCAGGTTCATCTATGTCACTTTGGCAACTACTATCAGATCCGTCATCTGTTATTCCGTGGGATTCATACAAGACTGAAACAAAGAAACATTTGTCAGTCAAGCTGAAAATTAAGTTCTTGACCGAAAAAGATATCATTTGTTTCAAAGTCCCGTTTTAAAAATAAATTGATTGATCCATTGTAGGAAGAAACACAAAACAGGAAGGTTAGAAATGACTAACCTGACAATTCAGGCCTGTAGCTAGGAACTGTATTAAGGGCTGGCAAACAAATTTTCAGGGGGGTCGCCCGTGAGCGTAAATATATTATTGTTATTTTCAATTATAAATAACCCCGTAAAAAAATTATATCTAAATTTCTTAACAGATACAGTTTTTAATATAAAAATGTTTAAATAATATTATTAATAATATTAATAATAATAATACTAATAAAGAAATTTTTTTAACAGTCCAGGATAATATGAAATTTTTCCCTGAAATGTACAAGGCGTCAGCAAAAAGCTATGATTTTTTAATAAAAATAATAATAATAACAATACTAGATTTATTGCCCAACAGAATAATCCTATTACAGAACAATGTACCTAAATGACAATAAATGGCAAACATCATGATACGACGAAAATGAGAAACAATTGCATAAGTATTTAAATCCCTTAATTTATGGTTTGAATTTGAAAATATATTTGAAGTCCAGTTCTGCATGTTGCACGACTTAACGCCGGCGGTATACTAATCAGAAGCGGTCGGTCTCCTTTAGGCTTTTTTTAGAGCTGACAGACCAATTTTTATGCATAAAAGAGATCTCAAACTATAAGTAAAGAAAAGAGAGGTGTTACGAAATGCACTTTTACTAAAATTATTAATTAATAGAACAAGATATAGGAATCACTTAACAAAAATTGTCAGGCAGACAACTTGCAATAGATAGAAGAGATCTTAAACTTTATTTTAAAGCGAAAATCAAGGAGATGTTATGAAGTGCACTTTCATGAAAAAATTATGTATAACAAATTAAGTCTGACAAATTTTTTCAAAATTGGTTCATTATTTACCACAAATTGTGTAATTTCAAGCAGGTGTTTTAAAAAGTTAAATTTTTTTTATCTAAATTGAAAAATTCATAAAAAATAATAATTAACAAATTTTTACTTGTTTGCCGGGCGTAACTTGATTTTTACATGTTTTATAACCATTTTCACATTTTCATTTTTAGGTGTTCGATGGGGTACCATTTTTGCAGTGGGAGCTTGGTCTACGCCCTCTCAACAATTATCTCCATTCACCAACTGTGGTTTGGGTGTACTGTGATTTTAATTATTTTCTGCAGTCGCCGCAGGACGGGCAAAACTTATTCCAGGACGGGCGTAGCCCATCCTGGCCCACCCCTAGCTACAGGCCTGAGACAATTCTTCCGTGTTTTCGGACTCTAGAAAAGCTGGACCATCAGATTTACGCGATTACTCCAAAATAATCTTATCAGCTTTATCGACTTATTCAAACAACAGTTCGAGTTTCACTGCTTGTGGATCTTCTTCATCCAAATCCTCGACGATACCTTCAGGGCTATTATCGTATGAATTGTTGCACTCGAGGCACATTATTGAACATTTCATCCCACTTTTCTTGCATCCACACGTGCCACGGTAGCCTTCTTTACACCTACAGGAGATATGCTTTAGAAATTTTGGTGGCGCGGGAGGTTTAAAGGTATTGACAGGAGATAGTCCGCAGCTAGTTTTTTCCCAGCGTCATTTTTGTGGTTCCTTGCCAAAGTTGAACTTGGTGGTATGTCCTGAATGAGTGTTGCTCAGCGGCAGCTTCAGTTGGAGGCAAAGAAGCAATTTTGTGTTTACTGTTGTACGCAGTCCTAATGAAACACTGTTGTCTAAAACTGTTTAAAGTCGTGTTTTCATCTTTGCAACCATACAAACGAAGTAGAAATTGGTTCCCTGCTTTTACGATAGCTTGTGCGTCTGCATTTGGAGTCTGAAACAGCCGAGCTAGGGAAAGCAAATCTGGGTTTTGGACGAGGACTTTAATAAATTTGGTTTTACGGTGGCCAAAAATCGCAGACGAAGAGTCGCAGCCGCTGAAAGCGTGTAAAAATAGTATATCTTTAGCCGCTGTGTTTTCTTCAAGGCCAGAAGATGAGTAGATCTGTTGCGGAACTTTGCCTTTGCCCGGCTTCACGAAGTAAACATTGGCGGATTGAGAAAGTGCAGTTAATAGAACTAATAAATCTATATCTTCGCCGGCAACAATCAAAATGGATGAATTGTTGCCATTTCAATTGCTGTATTAAGGATGAGACAGTCTGCGTCTTCGTCAGCTTGTCACACTGACAAATTTTGCGATTGTGCGATTTAACAAAGAAACTTTAAAAACGGTTGATTTATTAAATATGCGTAATAAGCGAGCGTATTTTTGTCTTTAACTATAAAAAATATGACATAGAGAAGCCTTAATTTTGCACCAGTCTTACCAATAGAAAGCGCCATGTTCTTGCCTTCTTCGCCAGATGGCATATTTTTTGGCGCGAGTTTTAAAGGATTTATTCAGATTTATTGTTTAAACTTACACGCAGTTTTGACGGACGCCTACTTTTCTTATAAAACTAAAAGCCTGTATAACCTGGCGGTACATCTTTTCTTTGTCGATATAGATTCGTCAAGATGCTATATGTTTTAATCTGTACCGACAGTATATTTATCGACCCTATAATTTATTAGTTATTCAGACTGTACAGATTTTATCTTCGTCGCATCTATATCGTATCGTCAACTGTTATATTTAAAGATTTGCCTTTATATCTTAGATGTAATTCCTGTATTAGACATTTAACCTATCTATATTACTTCTAAACACGAATCTATACAGAATCGTGACTGTATATTCAATATATCTATACAGCAGCTGTACAGTCATGGGGAAAGAATTATATACCGTTTTTAGGGTATTTCTTTACTTGCAATCTTTATACCTGGGTTACAAACACTGTGTACATGCTGTACCGCATCTATACCAATTCGCTACGTCAACGTGTTCCAGCAACGTTTGACGTGAAATGTGTTGTGATTGTCGAATGTCGATTTTGCCCAAAAGTTTTTTAATTTGTTATATTTTTGTCAAAATATATTATAATAATATATATTTGATTTCTGATTTGTATGTACTCACAGTCAGTTGATCGGATTTATAATTACAGTAGATTTATGTTTATGTATTGATATATTTTCGCTTTCGCCGAGGTTATTATATATGGCCAATGCTCACATTGAAATAAAATAGGAAAATTATTTGCTGTAAGTATACCGATTTGAAGGAACTTCTATGACCTGTGTGCTTCCTATATCGTGGATAAAAACGGACAGGTATATGTTATTTTTTCTGTTTTGAGGTTATATTGAATTTATGTGATTTATTTTCGTTCTCAGGTAAAATATGACAGTAAAAAAGCCACCGAGTATATCAAAAATGGCAAGCAACCCTACGAAAAATGGCCATTATATAAAGTACATCCCGTTTGTAATAAAACTTTTGGTTAGTATTATACATTCTTAGAATTACAATAATAGCTGTCATTGCATTAACATTTTTTTTCTTATTTTAGAATCGTATAGTGTAGCTTATAAGGCAGAATCTTTACTCCTGGAAAAAAGTGATTTAGACTCGACAGATATTGAAAATTTGCAAAGCCCGAAAGTAATTTTAAATAAAAAACGAAATCGTCGACCTGTGCCTGCTTTACTCCCAGGTGAAGCTGACTCGACAGATGGATCAAGTGATAATTCAGATGATTATACATCTGATTCACCACCAATGTCAAGTGTTGAAAAGCCTGCTCCAATATCTTCACAAAAACAATTATACTGTTCAGGTTTTTAATGAAAACGAGATAAATACAAATGAGTAGGTAATAAATACAGTTAATATAGCATCAGATATCCAAATTAAGCAGTTGACAGATATGGTGGAAAATCTCACTGCAATAATACATGAACAGAGCCAAAGAATTGAGATATTAACGGATGTAGTTAAGAAATTATCAACTAAAATGAAATTTAAAAACGGAGAAAATATAATAGGGGATTCATCTAACATAAGAACTTCGATGAAGTTTAAGGAAATGATACCACTACCGTTAGAAGATACAAAAGGTATAGAGGATCTGGAAACAATTTTAATGAACGAAAACATGACAGAAGATTTTGTAAGTATACCTAGTTACTTTCAATTGGGCTTTTTTTAAACTAAGATTATTTGCAGAAATCATTTTTACTTCAACTAATTTAAAAAGCACAATTAAATTTCAAATCAGAGAACTGTACTCTTTGACATTACAATCAAAGATGAACTATTCTGGACGTGAGGGTAATACGCCACAAACAATTTACAACAAACCAAAATTATCATAGGTATTACATTAGGGACTTGTTCGGTAAATAATTCAGAAATATTACATATTTCTTTATTATTTCAGAAGTAATGCAAATGAATAGCAACAAAGCCCAGACCGAAGCAGTAGATGAGGACATGTACCATATGCAACATGTGGGTGACCGCATGCGAAGTGCAAAAAGAGCTGCAGATATAAGCCACAACTCATAATTAATGAGCTAAATTTAAATAATACAAATATTACTCTACTTAGTTTGATAAATAATACCGAAGCTTAATATCTCTTTCATTTTAAAAATATTCTTCAAGATTTTCTTAGAAATGTACATTATTACTTTAAGTCGCCAGCAGTTAGTTTATTTTTTTATTATTTCAGTTGAGAGTTTTATATAATGTGAGTATTTTAAAATAAAAAAATTTGTCATTTCTATACTATTTGATTTATAGCTCTGTTTATTAGGCCAAAAGCCGAAATCAATTTTTTTACCCACTTATTCACATAATCGATCCGATTTTGTTGAAGTTTTCCATACTTCGAAATGCAATACAATATTCTTTCAAAATTGAACACCCCCCCCCACCCTCCCCCCCCCTGTGCCTCTTCTACCTTAACTCCCCTGTTATGAAATTGTGAGATGACCTCAGTATCTATAAAAAGGTCTAGTAAGTGTTAGCAATTAGAAATATTATTTACTTACTGTTTCATAATCATGTTTTTCTTATTTCACATGTCAAAAACACCTCAAATTTAGTTTACCTTTTAATTTTGCTTAAAAATATCAATATTTAAATTCCCAGCTCATAGTTACCTCTTTAAACAGATGTGTTTGATTTAGCTAACAGTGTTTAATAGATATTAAAGTATTTATTGTTTTTGTATTATTGCCAAAAATAAAACAGAAAAAAGGTCTATTTTATTTATTGTTTTAAAACAAAATACACTGACATTCTTTAAAAACTGTTTAATATTTATTACTTCCCATCATTTCATAAAGTGTGGATAATAGGTACAACAAAATAATCGTTTCAGATGTACAATCGGTAGGAAGACAGCACATTTTACATAACACTGCATTCTCTGTGGTAATAAATTCCCAAAGTGTTTCCTCAAATCTTCCTATCAAAAAATAAAATTTCTGCAACTCCTTAGGTGTGCTAGTAAGAGGTCTAATGTTAATTAAACGTTGACCACCAATTATTGTTGCACTATTATTCGGTGTTTTTTTAAAGTACTTAACACGAATCACTTTTTTACTTTGCAACATTATACAGTTGCACTTTTTAAATCTGCTCGGATCATAACATTATAGAACTGTGCTGTACTGAATGAGCTAGTTTCTTCTGTATAATGGAACAAAACAGGTTTGTCATGGGATTTCATTTTTCTGTCTTGGATTATCTTACATGTTTGATGCACTCTAGTCATTTCACTAATTATATTACTGCACTGTTCGAGTGGACGATTGAAGGAATGTAACATCTTTTTAATTTTTTCTATAAAAGCTTCATATAAGTAGCAGCTATTTGCATCCAAAGGGCCTAGGTTTTTCGCATCTTGTGCTATATGAAGTAAACCATGTATATTATACGTAGCATGCAATGAACCATGGAGCTTTATAAAATGTTCTACAAAATAAACTAATAAGCTGCGGGCATAGTTATTATAGGTGCTATAGTATAAATGAGGGGTTAAAATTCTTACTGCAAGACTCAGAGACATAAAATGTTTATATGTAGATTTTGGTAAAACATTTCTTAGCACTACAGGTCCAGTATCAGTAAAAATATTCTGCATTCTGATGCTTTCAAAAAGTTCGCATATTTAAAAGTTCTTGGTTTACACTGAAAGTCGGTTGGTGTATACACACAGCATTTTTTAAAACGATTGTAAACTACAGCAATTTGAGAAGCATTCATTTTTTGTGGCCCTGGTTCGCCCAACCAAATTTTAATAATTTTTTTAACTATACCTTCATCAATCAAGTGCATTTTATCTAAGGGAAAATATTTTATCATATCAATTGGGAGACGTTCAAGTACAGTGCGTTGTTTATTCATATTGTGGTCGAAGTCATCTTCACCTGACAATGTAGTTCGTGATCTGAAAGTAGCATTAGTTCTTAGTTGAATATTAATACCTATCAGTATAGACAATTTTAGAACTGTCATTTGGACATTTAAAGCTTCTACCCTTTATAAAACATTTTCTTTCTTTCATTAAATATAATTTTAGTAAGGTGGGAAAAGTAACTTCCCCTTACCCCCCATACCTCTGGGTAATACAATGTTGGCAGCTAAAGTGGGATTAAAAAAGGGCTAAAAATGGATTAAAAGGGTTAAAAAGGGTTAAATATAATTAAGGGTTAGAAATTAAATTAATAAAAAGAGTTATAATTATTTAACAGTGTCTAGAGATAGAATTAACTTAAAACATTTTATTTTATTCTTGCCTAAAATTTATTTACGATTTTATTTTGTTTTCTTAATAACATTTTTCTTAAATGTAGGAGCATTTAATATTTTAAAGTGGTATAAAATCACAATAATCATTGATTACTTTATTAATTTCAATTTTATTTTATGATCTAATGGTAGGGAGCACCCGAAAAAATAAATAAATAAAGTTTCGTATAATTAGTTATAATAAATAGGTGTAGAACATGGCGGATCCAGCAGCAAATGTAAATGATGTGGTACAACCCCCGGTGTTGGGACAAAGAGTAACTTGGGGCAAGATAGCGAATACTGTCGAACAATTTTCTGGTAGACAAGATGTAAAAAGATATTTTGAAAAGATTGAACAGCGATCTAAACTGGACGAATGGCCCGAACAGACAACTCTAAATATTGTAAAATTCAGATTAATAGGAGACGCTTACAATTTCTTTAAAACCGACCCAAATTTAGACACGACAACATATGTTGATTTCAAAGCCAAATTTATTAAAAGATTTTCGCCAGTAAAAATACCGGGGCAGGCACTTATAAAATTGAATAAATGCTTTCAAAGACATGACGAGACCGTTGACCAATACGCAACGAGAATTAAATTGCTAAGGGTAGAAATACTTGAAGAAGATATGACCGTAGCTACAGCTGAGGAGAAACCGGGTTTAGTAAAGAAAATTGATCAATTAGTGTTAAACCAATTTACTACGGGGTTGAACAAAACTTATTAAAATATTGTGGAACAGTTTTTATGCGTGAAAATAACTTGACAATTGACAGAGCCCAAGAACTCGCCAAAATGGAGGAACTTAACGACATCATGTTAAAACCGCGTCAAGTAACTCAAGTAATGAATGTTAATGATATGCAGTGTTACCGATACAATAGACTGGGACATTTGGCAAAAAGTTGTTTTTCGGGGAATAGTAATTTTAGGGGAAACAACAGGAATCCGAACAATCCTAATTTTCGGGGAAATAGTGGCGGAAATTCTGACGGAAATCGATACGATAGAAATAATCGAAATTTGACTTATGATGGACCAAATAGACCAGACAATTTTAGACAAAATTAGGTAAATAGGAATCAGAGGGAAAATAACTATCAGACAGATAGGGGTAGCTATCAAAATAATTTTAGGGGAAATTATCGAAATAATAACTCAATACATAGCAGATGCATTTAATTCTAGCCTGCAGGTGGACGTTATATATACAGATTTTTCAAAAGCATTTGACAGACTCAATCACGGTATTTTGCTAAATAAATTAGACAATCTTGGCCTGTCAAAAAATATGATATATTTCTTTCAATCTTATCTTGAAGGTAGAAAACAATTTGTACAATGTTGTGGTCAACAATCTACTGAGATATCTATAACTTCTGGGGTCCCGCAAGGATCCATACTAGGACCATTATTATTTAATATATATATTAATAATATTATAAATGATATGGAAGCAAATTGTTTACTTTACGCGGATGATATGAAAATATACACTACCATAAAGTCTTCAGATGATTGTAATAAGCTACAACTAGCATTAAACAAAGTTAACACCTGGTGTACATTGAACAGTCTTCCTCTAAATCCCTCTAAATGTAATGTTATGTCCTTTTCCTTGAAACATAACGTCATAAAATATGACTATGTCATTGAGGACCTCTCTTTGCAGAGACCCAACACTATCCGCGACCTTGGTGTGATTTTCGATCCTAGCCTATCATTTTCTGATCACATAAATGACATGGTAGCAAACTCCTTCAGATCTCTTGGGTTTGTGATAAGAAACACTCGTGAATTTAATAATCTAAGTACCATTAAATTATTATACTATACTCTCGTCAGACCTCGACTTGAATATGCCTCCATCATATGGTGTCCCCACTACAATGTACATGTGCAAAACACAGAGAGAGTCCAGAGGCGTTTCCTAAAATATCTTAGCTACAAGGAGGATAATCTATATCCAACAGTTGGATTTTCACATGAAGAGCTACTTTCAAGACACTCATTTGAATCGCTTGAAAGTCGCCGCATTATTACCCAACTGGTCTTCTTGCGTAAATTAGTTACAAGTGACATTGACAGTGAGGATATTCTTAGCCAACTAAACTTCTGCATCCCTCATACATCTTTACGACAACCTCTCACCTTCAGTCTCCCAACACCTCGTATTAATGTTATGAAATTTTCACCGCTCCATCAAATGTGCAGCAATTATAACTCAGTTCAAAACAAGATTGATCTGTTCAACTGCAGTGTAGCCTCAATAAAAAACCTGAAGCTATAATGTGTGTGTCGATTATTGCTTCTGTATTCTCTGTACTTTCTTTTTTGTATATTCTTAGTATTTGTAGTATTCACAGTAATCATGTAACTATTCATATATTTAATGTATTTATAGCGTATCCAATCTTATTGTTGTATTACCATAATTTATATTATTAAAAATCTGTACGGATCCCATTCAGTAATTGGTGTAATACTGTTGAATGGTGTATGTTAAATAAATAAATAATATTAGGTCAGATACGCAGGACGAGACGAATCAAAGAAGTACAGGGGCTATACCAAGGAGGCCATTATTAAATTCCGCTACAGGTTCTGCGACAAGTTATAACAATCAACATTTAAACTCGGAGGTCGTTCCTTCATTGCCTCGAGGGGGAGCGAAGAATTAAATTGCGAAAGTGGTTATGATATAAACTTAAATAATAATGCATACGCTTTACGAATCCCGCAAATTCATTTTGATGTAATTAATTCGGCAGGTTATGTTCAACTTTTTATAAATAATATTTTAATGGAATTTTTAGTAGATACGGGATCAGTTGTTTCAATTATTAAAAAGAATTATTTGAGTAATGAATATAAAATTTTAGAGTGACCCGATATCAAATTAACTGGTGTCACAGGCCATGTTATTCCAATTTTAGGTACTGCTTTTGCCAAAATTAATTATAATAATTTTTATATAGGGGATGTTGAATTAATTGTTTGTAATGACCAGGTACCACTAGGCATTGCAGGAATTTTAGGTAGAGATTGTTTTGTAAAAAATAAGGTAAACATTTGCTATGGTAGAAATATGTTGAGCGTAGGTAATATTAAAATACCGCTTTTATCAATAAGTAATTTAAGAGGCGTAAACGATAATTTACCAGTACATAAAGATGAATTAAATAATGACATAATTGATACGGAAGATATACCAATGAATAAAGACCTTTTTAGTGTAGATGTTGGGAGAGAACATAAGAATTTTATTAGTGTTACGGAAAATAGGGAAAATCCGAGGGAAAATAATTCTTTTCCACTTGCGGCAGAGTTTTTCGACAGATTGTGAGGTAGAACAGATTATTAATCCAGAAAACTCGGAAAAAGGTGATTTTTGTCTTACTGCGGTACGGATTCGATCGAAAAGGTACGGGAACGAACAAATAATTGCCGATAATTTTATAGGAAACTATGGCAGATGTACAGGGGAAAATAATAATAGGTTTACGAGTAATGATGTTAAGGGAGATAATAATAATGATGATATGAATAAAGAGTTAAGAGGTGCGTTTTGTAACGACGAAATAAGTGGAGAAATAAGTTTTATGAATAAAGATGATAATGATGTAATAGGGGATACCTATAGCGATAAAAATAAAGAGGAAATAGGAGATATTTGTTATAATGATGTAAGTACTGAGGTAATAAATAGTAAACCAGAGAAATTTGAGGTGAGTCATAGTTGTAATGAAAATGATAACAATGTTGAGAAAAGTAACACTAGTAGTATTAAGGGAAAATTTGAAGATAACATAAATAAATGGGAGGTGAAATATGTAAGTGAAAATGAAGGTAAAAATCAAGTAATAAATACAAGGGAGTCAGTAAGTGATATTACGTATAATGAGATTAAAAGCAAAATAGGTGAGAATGAATTTGATAGCAACGATAATTTTTCTCGTGACGTAAATAATTGGGAATTAAATAAAACTGAGCATATTATAAAAATAATGGGTCGAACTGTAAACCCCAGAGAAATAGGTAAAAGTGGAAAAAATAAACAAAAAATAGGGCATCATGAAATTTCTAAGCGCACTGACATAATTAATTCTGAAATAAATCATGAGAATTTTGACCGTACTGGTATAGGTACATCTGAAATAATTTCAAGTATAGCGACGCATGATATCGAAAACGAAAATAACTTTTGTACGTATCGGAATGAATCAAATCGCAATGGGACCGGATATGGGAGCGCCGCGATAAGAAATTATAGCCTAAATAAAGTTAACTCCAAAGCTGTGGGAAACGACTTTAACCAAAATGGCTTAATCAACAGCTTTAACGAAACGAATATTAGGCCTGAAATAAATTTAACAAATAATAAAAGACCAATTACTTCGTGTAATGCTATTTTATGTGAGGATATTTTAATACCACCTAATTGTGAAACTAATTGCGCTATAAAATTAAGGAAAAATTTGAATGGTGACACGATATTAGTCGATCCAAAAAGTTTAGATGTACAGGGCGTTTACGCAGCATGTACTTAATGGGGCCACAAAATTTAAATATTCGGATAACAAATATGAATAAATTTCCTGTAACTGTAAGAGAAAATTGCATTGTCGGAACTGCCGAACCATATTTGGAAAAAATAAATTTACCATGTTCTAATTCTAAAACAAATAAAGTAGATATTTCTGATTATGACTGGATATATGATGAATTCGATCATTTAGACGAGGATGGTAGAAATTTATTATGTGAATTTATTAGCCAATATAGGCAAGTATTTAGTCAAGGGGAAAAAATCTTATCAAATACTTATGACGTAGAGCATCAAATAATAACCGAAGACGTTTTGCTTATTGCCAAGAAGCCGTATCAAGTTCCGTATTATCAGAGGGAAATTTTAAGAAAAGAAATTGGTAGACTATTAGAGACAGGGGTAATTAGACATTCTCAATCCGCTTGGAGTGCGCCAGTAGTTATCGTGAATAAAAATAATGAAGATGGAACTAATAAAATTCGAATGTGTATCGATTATAGAGCCTTAAACGCTGTAACTAAACGAGATTTTTATACTTTGCCAAATTTAAACGAAACTTTAGAACTTTTTGGTAAATCTAATCTATTTAGCACGTTTGATATTAATAATGCCTATCATCAAATTCCCTTATCTAAAGATACCATAGAAATATCAGCTTTTAGTACACCGGATGGACACTACGAGTATACTAGGATGCCATTTGGGTTGGTAAACGCACCTTCAACATTTCAAAGATTTGCTAACGCTATGCTAGCCGGTTTGACCACAGAAATGTGTATGGTTTATTTAGATGACATTATTGTTTTTAATTCAAAGGGAGGTAGCTGATCATATAAGACAGTTAGCTTTAGTTTTTCAACGACTAATCGATGCTAATATAACGCTTAAACCTAGTAAATGTAAATTTTTATTAAGAAGTCAAATATTTGGGTCATGTTATTTCTGATGAAGGTATTAAACCAGATCCACAAAAAATAGAGTGTATAAATTCATATCCGATACCGAAAAATGTAAAAGACGTGCATTTTTAGGCTTAGCAGGATGGTACAGAAAATTTATTAAGAACTTTTCAGAGGTGGCTTTACCACTAACTAACCTTACGAAAAAAGGGCGAACATTCGAAATTACACCTGAAGTGTTAGATTCTATTGATAAATTAAAAAGGGCTATCACATCAGATTCCATATTAATATACCCAGATTTTGATCAACCATTTATTCTAGCCACGGATTCTAGTGATTTTGGAACCGGAAGTATTTTATCTCAATTAAGGAACGGGTTTGAAAGACCGATTGCTTTTGCGAGCAGAAAGTTTAATAAAGGTGAGAAAAATTATACAGTGACTGAGAAAGAATGCCTTGGCATAATAGCCGGGATTAGAGCCCACAAATGGATGCTTTATGCGAAAAAGTTCACAATTGTTACTGATCACCGACCTTTAAAATGGCTATTTAATCTCAAAGACCCTACTTCACGTTTAGCCAGGTGGGCGTTACTTTTAAGCCAATACGATTTTGATATAGTACATAGACCGGGAAGAAAACACGGAAACGTCGACGCGCTTAGTAGAATTTGTAATATTGAAACTGAAAATAATCTTAATGATATTAATTCTATTATAGAACAAATTAATAAAGCTAATTATGAAAACCCAGACGTACTAGAGGTAAAAGGTGATTTATTTAGTTGTCCAGAGTATTTTTCGTTGGCTCACTGTGTATCACAAGACTTTCATATGAGTAAAGGGATAGCAAAAATGTTTAAAAAATATTTTGGTAGTGTTGACGAGCTAGTAGCGCAGAATAAAAATTTAGGAGAAGTTGCTGAAATTATATTACCAGAAAGAAATATTTACTACATGGTAACTAAAACCAGATATTATAATAAACCTTTATATCAGAATGTATTTTTAGCTTTGCAGAATTTAAGGGAAGTTTGTCAAATAGATTATGTTATTCATTTGGCAATGCCACGGATTGCTTGTGGTTTGGATAAATTAAATTGGAATATAATACTTAGGTTAATTCACTATGTTTTTAAAGATACAAATATTAAAGTGTACATATACGTCAAGGAACAGAATCAAAATGATTCTAACTTAAATATTTTAAGGGTGGACATAGTAAATGAACCACTCTGTATACCAGTTTGGAACAAGGATAATATTAAAGATAATTTTTGTAAGGAAATAATTGAGTACTTAAACGGCCCAGAAAACGAAATATATTTATATTACTTTTTAGATAATGATAAAATTTTATATAAGATAGGAAATGACGGAAATGGGGATAGATTGGTATTGCCTAAAAGTTATATTAAGAAGGCTCTACATGATTTTCATTGCTTGCCTTTCGCAGGACATCAAGGTCAACAAAAAACTATGGATTTCATAAAAACTCGATTTTTTTGGTTTAACATGCGTAAAGATATTTTAAAATTTTCTTCAGAATGTCATTCTTGTTGTCAGAGAAAAACAGCCACATATGCGTAAAGCGCTATTGCAAAAATTTCCAGACGTAAGTGAACCATTTGAACGTACTAATATGGATATTGTCGGACCATTAGTGCAGACTCGAAATAATAATAAATATATTTTAACTTTTCAAGATTATTTTACTAAATACGTAGAAGCAATCCCAATACCAGACCAAAAAGCAGAAACTGTCGCAAAAATGTTTCTTACTCATATCATAACACGTCACGGAACACCAAAACAATTGATAACTGATCAAGGTTCAATTTTTTTATCGAGATTATTTAAAGAAGTGTGTCGTTTATTACAAATAGAAAAATTACAAACCACACCATTTAATCCAAGTTCAAATAGTATTGAAAGAGTACATAGAGCATTTAAAGACATTTTATCGCATTATATTGCAGCCGATCAAACGGATTGGGACGAATGGATCCCATATATCTTACTTGCCTATAGATCTAGTAAACATTCATCAACTGGATATAGTCCATTTTTCTTGTTACACGGACGAGATCCTGTATTACCGTACGATGATATTATTAAATCACAAGTTATTAAATACGATTACGATCAAAACTATGCTTCTGAAATGTTAGCTAGGTTAAATAATGTTTATACACAGGTAAAAATTAAGTTAGAACAATCCGAGGAAGATAGGAGGGAACAATTTAATAAGAAAGCGCGAGAAAAGAAGTTTGAGTTAGGAGATTTAGTATATATGTTAGATATGAACGCTAAACTAGGATCATCGCGAAAATTACGCAAACCATGGATAGGACCATTTAGAATAATAGAGAAAAAGGGACCAGTTACGTACAAAATTAGAAAATTGCATACTAGAAAAGATCGTATAGTACATGCGAATAAACTTATACTGTATAATTCAACTGATATTGAACTAAATGATATGGAAAGTATAAGCGTAGACGAGGAAAACCAGAATACATTAATTGGTATTGCGGAAGAAAATATAAATAATTTAGAACCTCAAGAGAGTGAGGACGATACTTATCAAAACACATTAGAAATATTACCTTTTTGTAACAATCCGTTAAGGCCCCTCTACACAATGGCCCATCACAATGGGCCATTACGATGGCCAATCATCGGCCATCGCCATGTGAGGCCATTGCTACCGTCCATACGGTGGCCCATCTTCGAGTATCACGGTAGTCGAGGATGGACCTGGACGCTGATACGGTTGTGGCTTCTGTCGTTTATCTACTTAGCACATATAACTATTACTTACATGTGCACAACAGAAAAGTAATTAACAAGAAATGGCGAAAAAGAAGGTGGTGGATGTTAAGTATTCACCGCAACAGAACAAGGTAAGTGTACTTATATATAAATGTCGTTGTACCTAACAACATAATCACAAACTGTAAAAAAGGTTACTCATTTAAGTTAATTCTATATATTTTTTTTTTTCAGGCAAAGCATGGCTAACCAATTTTTTGAGCTTCTCGCAGAACCATCTGGAGAATTCCGTAACTTCGTTCGTATGTCCGACAGCGACTTTGAGTACCTTATACAAAAAATATCCCCAGTTATTGCAAAGCAAAACACACATTGGAGGGAATGTCTACCAGTGAAAGTACGGCTCGCTGTAACATTGAGGTTCTTAGCGACTGGAGACAGCTATAGAAGTTTACATTATTTGTTTAAAATTTCAAGCCAGATTATATCGAAAATAGTTCCAGAAGTATGTTTAGCAATAAATGAAGCCCTAAAGGATTTAATTAAGGTAAATAAAACACTTATTATTATAACTTTTTTTTATTAGACATAATTATTAGACATAATATCTTTATTGTGTATCTAAATTTGCATCAATATAAGCTTCATATAAAATATCATGTGATTCTGCGGTTGTTTGAGAAATTTGGGTAGAATGGTTCGGTATAAGGGTAGTTACATCAGATGACTGGTTTGGATGTGACTGTTGAATGTACTTAGAAAAAATTTGAGGTGAGGGAACATTGTGTATTTGAACTTGTGAAGAAAGTGAACCGAGCGATGTTGACGCTGAAGGCGAAGGTGGAGCGTATGTACTATATGTAGATGAGGAATCGTTGGGAGATGGTGAACAAGGAGCAGTGAATGAAGATGAAGGACGGTTGGGAAATTGGATTTGTGATGAGGAACTAGGTAGTGAAAGATATCTGCGGCGTCTATTCAGTAAAAGTCCGTCGATGTCATACATTATTTCTTGTCTTTCGTTATCTGAATACTGTCTAAGTTTCTTCGCTACAAGTCGCCCGTACAGATCGCAATCGTCTTCTTTATTTTCTTGTTTATTGGTGAGAATGCTATCTAAAGTATTTAAAGCGTGTTTCATTTGTTTGTTTGCTTGTTGTAATTCAGGTGGGTTAGCAGAGCGACGCCTTTGCACTGGAATATTGGGTGTGTTTGGAGCGGGTACAGGTGTGCTAGGAGTGTTTACAGGTGTGTTTGGAGTAGTTACACTATCCGCTTTCTCATTATCAGAGCGACGACTTTGCACTGTAATATTATCCTGTTCTTCTTCAGTTTGAGAGTCTTGCTCCAGCACCTAAAAGAAAAAGTTTTGGTTTCTATTAAAGCATAACATTAATTCGCTATTTTAATCTTTCCAGATCCCTACAACCCCAGAAGAGTGGCTTGCTAAGGCAGACGGATTCAGGTTTCCACATTGTGTGGGCGCTTTGGATGGGAAACATGTACCGATACGATGTCCAGCTGAAACTGGATCTGAATACTTCAATTACAAAGGAGGTTTCAGCATTGTTCTTTTAGCATTGGTAGACAGTGATTATTGTTTTATATTTGCTGATATAGGTTCTCAAGGACGCATTAGTGACGGCGGTGTATTTAATCAAAGTGGATTAAAGGAAAAAATTACAACAAACAGTTTAAATTTACCACCTCCTTCTCAACTACCAAATAGTGATATTTATCTGCCGTATGTATTTTTGGCTGATGGGGCCTTTGCTCTTAGTAAACATATAATGAAGCCATTTCCAGGACACCATGAAGTAGGAACCCCAAAAAGAATTTTCAATCAACAACTTTCTCGTTCTCGTGTAATTGTTGAAAATACATTTGGAATCTGGTCTGGAGTGTTTCAAGTTTTTAAAAAACCGATAGCTCTTGATGTTGTTAAAGCCTCAATTATCACAATGACATGTGTATTATTACACAACTTCTTAAGAAAGAGTAAAACTTCGCGAAATATTTATACTCCCTCAGGTGCACTTGACGCTTACGTAAATGAAGTATTAGAACGCCCGGGTACTTGGAGAAACAATGAAAGTACTGCTTTGGCACCTTTACAATCTCTCCCACGTAGGGCTACAAGAAACGCACTCCAAACAAGATTAGATTTTGTTAATTATTTTTCTTAAAATAAATAGGTAACGTGAAGCGATTTTAGATAATTTACTGTCCAACTGGTATTATATTTTTGTTTTTGATATTTAACAAACACTGTTTAAACTTAATAAGTACCATATTATATGATATAACATTGTGTTAAAACTTGTGTCAAAATAAAATTAATTTTTTTTACTACCATGCTTATTTACTTACCCTGTTTTGTGTATTCATAACGCTTGCGCATTCATAGATATCTCTTAGAAAAACTTCCATAGCATCGTAAAAGACCCATATAGGTTTGTAAACCTCATCCACCCCTGCTCCTGAGCGTATAGATGCTTTTTTTTTCTTTAAATGTGTTCTGAACGCTGTCATCAATGTTTCCTTTTTTTTCTTCAGCTCAGCTGCTGGAATGCCGATAATATTAGAAATTCTAATCCAGGCATCATTAACCTGAACATTTAAAATTATTTAAAAATGTAGGTATACTATTCAAATTCACACAGATAAATGTATTAAAATACCATACAAATCCGTTCAGTAGTATGTAATTAAATCGCATAATAATAATATGAATTAAACTTACCTTATTTCTATCTTTATGCTGTTCATGTTGTGGATTCCATATAACAGGTTCATTTTGGTACGTTTCTATAAATTGAAAAGTTTCCGCATTTGTCCAATTGTGTACCATATTTGTTGACATTCACTCGACGAGCTTCAACTTTCAACTAAGCACAGAAAGATGGACCATTGTGTGGACACGTGTTAGCCACTATTCGCCACGTTCCTTTGATGTGTGTCCAAAAAACCGATACAGAAGCCATCGTCGGCAATGATCAACCATCGGCCATCAGCCGTACGCCATCCTACGCCATTGCGCCCTCTACACGATGGCCCATTGTGATGGCCCATCGTGATGGGCCATTGGCAGGATCGGCAAGTAGAGGCATGTGTCCAAGTATTTCGTGAATGCAGTCACTGAAAAAAATAAAAAACCAAATCAATAAAAGCGGTAAAAGAATCCTTCTTAAGTCTGTCGGTTAATACCCCACGGGACTAGAAGTTAAAGGATTTACTGTAAAGGTAAGATTGAAATTTTCATTTTGCGAGGAATAAATCGTATTATATGGTGAACCTTTCGATATAAAATTAATTTGCAATTGCAAAGTTACACGCCAGGCAAAGAGCTATTAACCTAGCAGCTCGATATAATGGCATTTTAATTGAATTATTAAAGTTCTTTGATGACACTCTACACTAATGCAATACAAGGACATAAAAAAGTTCCCTCGGAAACAGGAATTTCATACGCTTGCTTTAATTTTCGTTCCATGATGTCTACAAAAAGTTAAAAAAACACACTCTGGAAATTAGTTTCCTTAAGTTAGGTACCTATTAAAACGCATACGTGCATAATATTTCTTATGATCAGGACTTGGATGAGGATTTACGAGGGTTGGACTCAGAAGCATTCATACGAATGTTTTTATTTTGTAGGTATTTTATATGCAAAAATTATAGATCTTGTTAATACGATAATGCTAAAACTTGTCACCAAATTGGGTTCGTTCCATTCTACTTTGTCAAAAGCCTTAGAGTAGCTTTTGAATGTGGAACAGAACGAACCATAGGCTGCACCATTAGAGGGGAAAACACCCAGACATCTAGTCTTCATTATTCGTCGACTGTATGAAGGGAACTCTACTTTGGTAAAAGATGACAACATTAACTATCATAAAAGTAAAATTGGCAAAGTTATCAGACAAGGCGGCATTCTGTCAAAGAAATGGCGAAAAAGAAGGTGGTGGATGTTAAGTATTCACCGCAACAGAACAAGGTAAGTGTACTTATATATAAATGTCGTTGTACCTAACAACATAATCACAAACTGTAAAAAAGGTTACTCATTTAAGTTAATTCTATATATATTTTTTTTTCAGGCAAAGCATGGCTAACCAATTTTTTGAGCTTCTCGCAGAACCATCTGGAGAATTCCGTAACTTCGTTCGTATGTCCGACAGCGACTTTGAGTACCTTATACAAAAAATATCCCCAGTTATTGCAAAGCAAAACACACATTGGAGGGAATGTCTACCAGTGAAAGTACGGCTCGCTGTAACATTGAGGTTCTTAGCGACTGGAGACAGCTATAGAAGTTTACATTATTTGTTTAAAATTTCAAGCCAGATTATATCGAAAATAGTTCCAGAAGTATGTTTAGCAATAAATGAAGCCCTAAAGGATTTAATTAAGGTAAATAAAACACTTATTATTATAACTTTTTTTTATTAGACATAATTATTAGACATAATATCTTTATTGTGTATCTAAATTTGCATCAATATAAGCTTCATATAAAATATCATGTGATTCTGCGGTTGTTTGAGAAATTTGGGTAGAATGGTTCGGTATAAGGGTAGTTACATCAGATGACTGGTTTGGATGTGACTGTTGAATGTACTTAGAAAAAATTTGAGGTGAGGGAACATTGTGTATTTGAACTTGTGAAGAAAGTGAACCGAGCGATGTTGACGCTGAAGGCGAAGGTGGAGCGTATGTACTATATGTAGATGAGGAATCGTTGGGAGATGGTGAACAAGGAGCAGTGAATGAAGATGAAGGACGGTTGGGAAATTGGATTTGTGATGAGGAACTAGGTAGTGAAAGATATCTGCGGCGTCTATTCAGTAAAAGTCCGTCGATGTCATACATTATTTCTTGTCTTTCGTTATCTGAATACTGTCTAAGTTTCTTCGCTACAAGTCGCCCGTACAGATCGCAATCGTCTTCTTTATTTTCTTGTTTATTGGTGAGAATGCTATCTAAAGTATTTAAAGCGTGTTTCATTTGTTTGTTTGCTTGTTGTAATTCAGGTGGGTTAGCAGAGCGACGCCTTTGCACTGGAATATTGGGTGTGTTTGGAGCGGGTACAGGTGTGCTAGGAGTGTTTACAGGTGTGTTTGGAGTAGTTACACTATCCGCTTTCTCATTATCAGAGCGACGACTTTGCACTGTAATATTATCCTGTTCTTCTTCAGTTTGAGAGTCTTGCTCCAGCACCTAAAAGAAAAAGTTTTGGTTTCTATTAAAGCATAACATTAATTCGCTATTTTAATCTTTCCAGATCCCTACAACCCCAGAAGAGTGGCTTGCTAAGGCAGAAGGATTCAGGTTTCCACATTGTGTGGGCGCTTTGGATGGGAAACATGTACCGATACGATGTCCAGCTGAAACTGGATCTGAATACTTCAATTACAAAGGAGGTTTCAGCATTGTTCTTTTAGCATTGGTAGACAGTGATTATTGTTTTATATTTGCTGATATAGGTTCTCAAGGACGCATTAGTGACGGCGGTGTATTTAATCAAAGTGGATTAAAGGAAAAAATTACAACAAACAGTTTAAATTTACCACCTCCTTCTCAACTACCAAATAGTGATATTTATCTGCCGTATGTATTTTTGGCTGATGGGGCCTTTGCTCTTAGTAAACATATAATGAAGCCATTTCCAGGACACCATGAAGTAGGAACCCCAAAAAGAATTTTCAATCAACAACTTTCTCGTTCTCGTGTAATTGTTGAAAATACATTTGGAATCTGGTCTGGAGTGTTTCAAGTTTTTAAAAAACCGATAGCTCTTGATGTTGTTAAAGCCTCAATTATCACAATGACATGTGTATTATTACACAACTTCTTAAGAAAGAGTAAAACTTCGCGAAATATTTATACTCCCTCAGGTGCACTTGACGCTTACGTAAATGAAGTATTAGAACGCCCGGGTACTTGGAGAAACAATGAAAGTACTGCTTTGGCACCTTTACAATCTCTCCCACGTAGGGCTACAAGAAACGCACTCCAAACAAGATTAGATTTTGTTAATTATTTTTCTCAAAATAAATAGGTAACGTGAAGCGATTTTAGATAATTTACTGTCCAACTGGTATTATATTTTTGTTTTTGATATTTAACAAACACTGTTTAAACTTAATAAGTACCATATTATATGATATAACATTGTGTTAAAACTTGTGTCAAAATAAAATTAATTTTTTTTACTACCATGCTTATTTACTTACCCTGTTTTGTGTATTCATAACGCTTGCGCATTCATAGATATCTCTTAGAAAAACTTCCATAGCATCGTAAAAGACCCATATAGGTTTGTAAACCTCATCCACCCCTGCTCCTGAGCGTATAGATGCTTTTTTTTTCTTTAAATGTGTTCTGAACGCTGTCATCAATGTTTCCTTTTTTTTCTTCAGCTCAGCTGCTGGAATGCCGATAATATTAGAAATTCTAATCCAGGCATCATTAACCTGAACATTTAAAATTATTTAAAAATGTAGGTATACTATTCAAATTCACACAGATAAATGTATTAAAATACCATACAAATCCGTTCAGTAGTATGTAATTAAATCGCATAATAATAATATGAATTAAACTTACCTTATTTCTATCTTTATGCTGTTCATGTTGTGGATTCCATATAACAGGTTCATTTTGGTACGTTTCTATAAATTGAAAAGTTTCCGCATTTGTCCAATTGTGTACCATATTTGTTGACATTCACTCGACGAGCTTCAACTTTCAACTAAGCACAGAAAGATGGACCATTGTGTGGACACGTGTTAGCCACTATTCGCCACGTTCCTTTGATGTGTGTCCAAAAAACCGATACAGAAGCCATCGTCGGCAATGATCAACCATCGGCCATCAGCCGTACGCCATCCTACGCCATTGCGCCCTCTACACGATGGCCCATTGTGATGGCCCATCGTGATGGGCCATTGTGTAGAGGGGCCTTTAGAGACTATTATAGAAGAGGTTAGGGACGAGGAAGTGTCGCAACCGTTGCGACGCTCCACTCGCATACGTAAACCACCGGATAGGTTAAATTTATAATTAGAGTTTTTTTTTATTTTTAGACAAACAATGTTGTCTTTCATTTGAAATATACATATGATAGGATGAGACCAATTTAAATTCAAAAACCAATAGGTTTACCAGATGTTATAATTGTAAAATAACACAACATAAGTTCTGTTTCATTGTAGGAAAAACAACTTAATTATAAACTTTTATGTGATAAAGTTTCTCATAGTAAAACCGGATGTTTATCAAGGAAGATTAATCCTTATGCTTTATTCGAAACTGATATGAATTTTGCCGACAGTGGAATAGTCGTTGTGTACGAATATTATTGATAGTCCACTCTCTCATATGGTCGCGGTCCTTGTAAACCACAGGTATACACAATCTAATTACTAAGTTTTAATATTGTATTTAACTTTGACTCTTACATAATAATTGTCATGATGTTTTTGCTCTTCGTAATGTTATTGTTGTGCTTAAACAGAAGTGTCGCGTTAGTTGCATACGATTGCATGGACCCAAGGATAAACATTTCCGTAATTTCTATAAAAGACGTTGCCTCGTGTCCAAATCCAGTGACGGACTATAACCAAAAAACTATTGCCGTGCTATAAAAGGACGAGTTAAACAAGTTGCGGTAAAATCGTGCCCTATCGAAGTAACTCGAATAATAACCTATTGTGGGATGCATAGTCACAGCTCAGTGGTAAAAAACGGACTTTATAATTATATTCATCAAGTGGGAAGCAAATCATGCAGGGATATCCATAGACATAAAACATTTTTAATCTATAACCGTTTTATAAGTCAAATATTAATGAATGGAACGACGAGTGAATCTATTACCATAGTCGGTTCAGTTGACTCAGAAGGGAAATGCTACGGAGAAATTTTGTTGAAAATGGAAATGAATTGAATAATGTCATTGTCCTGGCTACCATCAAAATTACTACAAAGAATTATAGGGCACCAGTAAAATTAATCGAAAACGAAGTCAGTCTAGTGGGCGGAGTCACATGTCCATATATTCAAGGATACTGTTTCGATTCAACCTTTGGAGAAACTACATGGAATTTAGATATAGGAAAAACGTGCGAAGAAGAGTTAACGATACTGTATAGGGGAGAAGCTCAATTAATTACCGAGAAAAATTCAGGGAAATATTTAGTTGTTGAACAGGATGCTAAAGTGTTTGCATTAACCGTAATAAGGAAAAATCATATCTGCAGTTTAAACGTTTGGACTACGGAACATCCACAAATTATAGTTATAGAAGAAAGTAAAGAAAATATTGACAGAAAATTTAAATTGGGACACCCAGTACAAAATATTAATTTGATGATGTATGTTAACAGTAAATTCTTATATGTAGAACAGGCTTATAAACGATCAATCCAAAATTTGTATAGTGATACCGTGTATCGTAGATGTTTGGCACACAGAGAAATTCTTATTAACCGTTTAACCATGGCACCACTAACCCCTTCAGCTATAGGGATGTTAATAAAGAAAAACGTAGGATATACAGGCAGAGTTTTAGGAGAGGTACCTACTATATATCATGAAATGTGTTCCCAAGACAGTAGGGATAAGAAGAACCGACCATTGCTATAATGAATTACCAATTTCTATTAATAACCAATCATATTTTATGTCAGCTGTAACTCATATAATCCAGGCGCATGCAGAAGAAATTGAGTGCAATTTTCTAACACCCCCTCTTTACCAAATTGATGGCCAGTGGACAGGTTTAACTCCACAACCAGTTATAAAAGATCCCCCAAGAAAAATTGAAGTCGTACCTGAAAAACGTTTAAAATTTACCCTGATACAGCCTATTAGTTCCAGCGGCGTGTACACCGTGGAGGAGATAAATAAAGCACAGAGAAGCCTTGCTTTCGGAAGTGAAAGATCTGCAGTGGAAAATATTATTGCTAGAAGAGTAGCCGGTTTTGAGGTGAATAACCAAGGATTTTCAACTTTAAATATTTTTAAGAAAGCGGACTTAGAAAAGTTAGCACGAACAACCCTAGAGAAAATATGGGGATGGTTCACGGATATTGGAATATTTTTTAGCGGAATCATGGGATTCTATGTTGTTTGTAGAGGAATAAAATACGTAGTAGAAGTTATAATCAATGGATTCCATTTATATCCATTGGCCGGATTTAGTTTTACCCTGTTGGCCAGCTTATGGAGTACTTTGACAATGTGGGTAGCCCACCATAGAACTAAGCAATCCAATACACCAGACCAACCCAGCACATCAACCACAGATAAGGAACAATGTCTACAGGTACCAGATAAACCTACTAGCCCAGCAGGACTTTACCCTGATGTACACTGGACAGAGAAAGAGAAAATGACGTCGTAAGTGCGTGCATAACGCGTTTAAACCATTCGCAAATGTCGAGTGCGGGCATAGCCTTTTACTCGAAAACAAAGCAACGGAACTACAATTAAAACACTTTATTTGAGAGACTAATTTTATTATTATATATTATATATGCTATATAATTGAAACAATTATTTTATTTTATTATTATTTTTTTTTTTAAATTGGGTATACCTGGAGGAACAAAGTTGGGTGTATACCAGAATATAGGATACACATATAAATATACAAGTAAAATACGGAACTGTTATACTACATAAGGGAATGAAAGAATGAAATGAATGAAACTATCATTATATTAGTAGTGCGTGATTCTGTTTTGGAAATATGTACTGTCCAAATGTATAAGGATGAATGATGGATAAATGAGATAGAGTTAAGTAAAAAAGACTGCTACTTGTGAAAGTAATTTCTTTTGGGGAGAGCATTGTAACACCCTGTATATATATATATATATATATATATATATATATATGTTGTTTCTTAGGTTTTCACGGGTATTAAATGAAGTGTTGACGTGCTTCCGGGTGTTTTCCCGTGTAGTTGGTAGGCTCCTGTTGGAACCATGGTTGTCTGAACGACGTTTCGGCGGAATCTCATCTGCCATCTTCAGGTTCTAGCTGAAAGCTGCCTGCTGCTGCTGCTGCTGTTGCTGCTGCTGCTGCTACTGCTGCTCCTCGTTGCTCGAACTGAACTGACGTTCTCTCTGTTGTGCGGCTCCTTATATACGTTGTGGGGTGGGGCGCACCTGCGCACTTGGCTGCGTGTTACTGGCCCTCTTCTCTCTGTTGGAGGCGTAGTGGGCGCCTGAGCTAACCCGACAAGAGGCCTCACTGAAACGTCACGTTTCACGTGACTTCTCGTCGAAGGTCGTGTATCCTCGTATCCAGTCGTCGCTAGCGCTTGTCGTGCTTCACTTAGGTTAGTCAGTGCTTGGCTCCGGCTCCTCGTGATGGGTCCCCTTGTGGTCGGCTGTGATGTCTCCTCGTGAATTGTCGATATTCGACGGTGCCTCGTTGCGATCGGTTCGTTTACCATGGGACGTCGTGAGTTTTCCGTTATATATCTTCCTGACAGTGCGGGCTTCCATGCGGTGGGTAATCTCTGGGTGTCGTCTCTCTTGTTAAGATTTTGCGGTCTCTTTTCAATTTCAATTGCCTCCCTAGTAATTCTTGATCTCCAATGCTCGATGTTGGCTACTGACCTGGTGTTGTCGAAGTCTATTTTGTGTCCAGTAGTTTTTGCGTGCTGTGCTAGGGACGATGTTTTCTCCTCTTTTTGCACTGCATTCCTATGTTCTTCTCTTCTTACACTTATACGTCTGTTGGTCTGTCCTATGTATGATTTATTGCAATCTTGGCACGGAATTTCATACACTCCTTGGTTTTCGAGGGCAATTTTTGATTTCGGGTTACGGAGAACTGCGCTGATTTTTCGGTCTGTTTTTAATATTGTCCCTATGTTGTGTCTACGTAGAAGTTTGCTGATTTTGTCCGTTGTCCCTTTTACGTAAGGTAGATATGCTTTTGCCACTAGTTTCTCGGATTCTACCTGGGTTCGTGGTTTGGATGGTTCTTGCGACTTCTGTATTGTATACCTTGAAAATCCATTTCTCATAAGTGCTTTCTGAAGTGATGACATCTCTTCGTTGATATGGTCGCCGTCTGCTAGCCTTTGGGAGCGTGTCACTAAGGTCTTCACTACTGAATTCAGTTGCGCTGGATGGTGATGTGATGCTGCATTTAGATATCTGTCTGTGTGAGTGGGTTTTCTGTATACTGTGTGACCTAGTGTTCCGTCTTGTTTCTTCTTCACTAATACGTCTAGGAATGGGAGCTGGCCCTCTGCTTCTACCTCCATCGTGAATTTGATTTTGTTGTGAATGTTGTTCAGGTGGAGTAGGAAACTATTTAGATGTTCTCTTCCATGAGTCCATATTACGAATGTGTCGTCGACGTATCTTAACCAAAGTTTTGGTTTGAGCGGTGCAGTTTGTATGGCCCGCGTTTCTAAGTCCTCCATGAAAAGATTAGCGATGACTGGAGACAAAGGCGAACCCATCGGTGCTCCTTCCGTCTGTTTGTAGCGCTGGTCATTGTATGTGAAGTAAGTGTTATTTAAGCAGTGTGTAGTTAGACTAAGAATATGCTCCTCTGGATTGTACTTTCGCAATCACAACAGATCCCACTACGTACCTGGAGAAGACCACTAAAGCCAAAATCAAAGCTAGCCCCATAGACGATGAGGTAAAAAATCAGATTATACCGAGAGAGAAGTCCTCAAGATGTCCCAAACTATATGGCCTACCAAAGATTCATAAGGAAGGAGCCCCACTAAGACCTATTGTTAGCTCAGTAGGATCACCTGTGCAAGAATTAGCGAGATATCTAGCTAGGCAGTTGCAGCCACTCGCCGAAAAGGCTACATCCTATGTGAAAAACGCACAACATTTCATCGAGTTACTAAACAACGAGACTGTCCAACCAGAACATCTTCTAGTGAGCTTCGATGTCGTGTCACTGTTCACAAATGTACCAGTAGACGAATCACTCGAATTGATCAAGCGAAAGTACAATCCAGAGGAGCATATTCTTAGTCTAACTACACACTGCTTAAATAACACTTACTTCACATACAATGACCAGCGCTACAAACAGACGGAAGGAGCACCGATGGGTTCGCCTTTGTCTCCAGTCATCGCTAATCTTTTCATGGAGGACTTAGAAACGCGGGCCATACAAACTGCACCACTCAAACCAAAACTTTGGTTAAGATACGTCGACGACACATTCGTAATATGGACTCATGGAAGAGAACATATAAATAGTTTCCTACTCCACCTGAACAACATTCACAACAAAATCAAATTCACGATGGAGGTAGAAGCAGAGGGCCAGCTCCCATTCCTAGACGTATTAGTGAAGAAGAAACAAGACGGAACACTAGGTCACACAGTATACAGAAAACCCACTCACACAGACAGATATCTAAATGCAGCATCACATCACCATCCAGCGCAACTGAATTCAGTAGTGAAGACCTTAGTGACACGCTCCCAAAGGCTAGCAGACGGCGACCATATCAACGAAGAGATGTCATCACTTCAGAAAGCACTTATGAGAAATGGATTTTCAAGGTATACAATACAGAAGTCGCAAGAACCATCCAAACCACGAACCCAGGTAGAATCCGAGAAACTAGTGGCAAAAGCATATCTACCTTACGTAAAAGGGACAACGGACAAAATCAGCAAACTTCTACGTAGACACAACATAGGGACAATATTCAAAACAGACCGAAAAATCAGCGCAGTTCTCCGTAACCCGAAATCAAAAATTGCCCTCGAAAACCAAGGAGTGTATGAAATTCCGTGCCAAGATTGCAATAAATCATACATAGGACAGACCAACAGACGTATAAGTGTAAGAAGAGAAGAACATAGGAATGCAGTGCAAAAAGAGGAGAAAACATCGTCCCTAGCACAGCACGCAAAAACTACTGGACACAAAATAGACTTCGACAACACCAGGTCAGTAGCCAACATCGAGCATTGGAGATCAAGAATTACTAGGGAGGCAATTGAAATTGAAAAGAGACCGCAAAATCTTAACAAGAGAGACGACACCCAGAGATTACCCACCGCATGGAAGCCCGCACTGTCAGGAAGATATATAACGGAAAACTCACGACGTCCCATGGTAAACGAACCGATCGCAACGAGGCACCGTCGAATATCGACAATTCACGAGGAGACATCACAGCCGACCACAAGGGGACCCATCACGAGGAGCCGGAGCCAAGCACTGACTAACCTAAGTGAAGCACGACAAGCGCTAGCGACGACTGGATACGAGGATACACGACCTTCGACGAGAAGTCACGTGAAACGTGACGTTTCAGTGAGGCCTCTTGTCGGGTTAGCTCAGGCGCCCACTACGCCTCCAACAGAGAGAAGAGGGCCAGTAACACGCAGCCAAGTGCGCAGGTGCGCCCCACCCCACAACGTATATAAGGAGCCGCACAACAGAGAGAACGTCAGTTCAGTTCGAGCAACGAGGAGCAGCAGTAGCAGCAGCAGCAGCAACAGCAGCAGCAGCAGCAGCAGGCAGCTTTCAGCTAGAACCTGAAGATGGCAGATGAGATTCCGCCGAAACGTCGTTCAGACAACCATGGTTCCAACAGGAGCCTACCAACTACACGGGAAAACACCCGGAAGCACGTCAACACTTCATATATATATATATATATATTAAAACAAAATATTTCTGTCTATCACCTCTATGAATCCTTATTTTCATAAGGATAGTAAACCAAACTGCAACGAATTGCTAGTCTGGCCGCGTTAAGGATAAAAATCACATTTTATCACAGAACGCTTGGTTTTGATTGAAACAAATACCAGCCGAAAGATTTATACCTAATTAAAGGCAACTCTCGCACCAGTCATCTCGGGCCACTTGCAGACTGCAGTTTCGCGCTGGTGGCGCTCGTCAGTGCAAGGCTTCCCGAGACGACTGACACGAGAGTTTATTATTCCCAAGTGAACATTTCGCCGTTGCAAAACGACGAAATGGGGGAAGCTCCATCTAGCGGTCAATATCTGTCTCAATCAAAACAATATCCCGACATGGGGTGCATGTGATAGAACAAGAGCATGCTTCTAGAGGGCAGAATATATTAAAACAAAATATTTCTGTCTATCACCTCTATGAATCCTTATTTTCATAAGGATAGTAAACCAAACTGCAACGAATTGCTAGTCTGGCCGCGTTAAGGATAAAAATCACATTTTATCACAGAACGCTTGGTTTTGATTGAAACAAATACCAGCCGAAAGATTTATACCTAATTAAAGGCAACTCTCGCACCAGTCATCTCGGGCCACTTGCAGACTGCAGTTTCGCGCTGGTGGCGCTCGTCAGTGCAAGGCTTCCCGAGACGACTGACACGAGAGTTTATTATTCCCAAGTGAACATTTCGCCGTTGCAAAACGACGTAAACTCTCGTGTCAGTCGTCTCGGGAAGCCTTGCACTGACGAGCGCCACCAGCGCGAAACTGCAGTCTGCAAGTGGCCCGAGATGACTGGTGCGAGAGTTGCCTTTAATTAGGTATAAATCTTTCGGCTGGTATTTGTTTCAATCAAAACCAAGCGTTCTGTGATAAAATGTGATTTTTATCCTTAACGCGGCCAGACTAGCAATTCGTTGCAGTTTGGTTTACTATCCTTATGAAAATAAGGATTCATAGAGGTGATAGACAGAAATATTTTGTTTTAATATATTCTGCCCTCTAGAAGCATGCTCTTGTTCTATCACATGCACCCCATGTCGGGATATTGTTTTGATTGAGACAGATATTGACCGCTAGATGGAGCTTCCCCCATTTCGTCGTTTTGCAACGGCGAAATGTTCACTTGGGAATAATAAACTCTCGTGTCAGTCGTCTCGGGAAGCCTTGCACTGACGAGCGCCACCAGCGCGAAACTGCAGTCTGCAAGTGGCCCGAGATGACTGGTGCGAGAGTTGCCTTTAATTAGGTATAAATCTTTCGGCTGGTATTTGTTTCAATCAAAACCAAGCGTTCTGTGATAAAATGTGATTTTTATCCTTAACGCGGCCAGACTAGCAATTCGTTGCAGTTTGGTTTACTATCCTTATGAAAATAAGGATTCATAGAGGTGATAGACAGAAATATTTTGTTTTAATATATTCTGCCCTCTAGAAGCATGCTCTTGTTCTATCATATATATATATATATATATATATATATATATATATATATATATATATATATATATATATATATATATATATATATATCATACTCGGCCGTTGGGGCAAAAAACGCTGACGAGACGAGAGTTGGAGAGGCGAGGAAGCACGCCGAAAAGACGGCAGGGAGAGAGACTCGGTTCGCGACCATGAAATGGAACGGGTTGAATTATAAAAATGTGGTCTTGTTAAAATTGTAACAATGAAGTTTGATTAGAATAGAGGATTCTTTTGGTGTATTAAGTTGGGAAATGTTTTAAAAAATTGTACTTTACTTTGCAAGTGATGTGTGGTGATTAAATTGGTAAAATCAAAGCGTCGGGGTGACGGAATTAAACCAGAGTGGATGAGAGGGACCATTCGAGAATAGGAAATAGATGTGGGTGAGATCAATCCAAATTATTCTTATATTAAATTAATTCAAAGGTATTAGGGTGCTCTCCCGAGATCTACTTAGTATATTAGTGTAATGTGGGTGGAACTTATACTATTTAAATTCTGTCTAAACTTTGATTAATTAATTTATCAATTACAGTATTAAAATTCAGTGATTTTAGAAATACAAGTTTTTTTTATTTTAAACAACCCTCCCAGTTAGGGCTACAATAGCCCGCGCCGAAGAAGGGCACACTACCTATCTCAAAAATTTTCCCTGTTTTATAACAGGGTGGTGGCAGCTACTATTTATTTTTCTTTCTTTCATTAAATATAATTTTAGTAAGGTGGGAGAAGTAAATTCCCCTTACCCCTCATACCTCTGGTTAATACAAAAGTTCTTGCATCTAAAGGTAGTTCTGTATGATGTCCATAGTGTACCAAGATTTTAAGTAATTTTGAAACGTGTGTACTTTCGATATGGCATGACACTGCCCATTCTCGTAATTTTTTCACAAATTCATTTTTCTGGAACATTTCATCCTCATCTACAAGGGGAGAATTAAAAATTACTATCGAATTCACTTCACTGCCATCTTCAACAAAGTTTAATATTTCTTCTTGAACATCCAAATAGGAATCATCTTGATCTTATCGGAGTTGTTCTGTGGTAACTGGAGCTGTAGCAATAGCTTTACCATTTTCTACTAAAAAAATTGTATTACAATGTATAGATAATTGCAAAAAATAAAATAATACTTACAATTAATACATGTGGGAGCTTCATTGCCAAGTGTATCCTGATTTATTTTAGTAGTACTCTCTTGTCTTCTGTAACGCCTGCTTTTCTGTGTTATTGCATCTCGATTACTTTTCCGATAGTTTTTTTTCTTGCAGATTTGGCATTTTTAGAGGTTATGTT
The DNA here is from genome assembly GCA_963583905.1 of Stenurella melanura. Lineage (NCBI taxonomy): Eukaryota > Metazoa > Arthropoda > Insecta > Coleoptera > Cerambycidae > Stenurella > Stenurella melanura. The sequence continues at coordinate 76,453,878 of OY757315.1, forward strand.
TTCTGTGCCTATAGTGGCTAGCATAAACATAGATATAAACTACTTTTTATATACATCTGAAACCGGCACTACTATGCACGAATATCAAATCGCTGTTTTGTCAAATATAAAACAATTAATATAGTGCGGGAGGCCGTAATCAAAAAAGCCTGTTATTCCCTAATGGATATGACGAGGTTTAATGGGTAGTTTTTTACAATACAAACAGAAAATCTCTCTTACAAAAAGCCCAAAAATGGGGCGATTAATTGGGAAACAATTTTCCGCCCGTAACAAATCATGTCATTTTTTTTTCATCGCCCAATGTCCGTTTTCAGTGGAATCTTGTAAAAAATATATAAAATAATAAGAATTCACACAGAACGGACATTTTGCATGGGGCGAAATCGGTAAAGCGAGAAAGGAGAATGTAATGAAAATGCGTGTAAAAAAGTTACTCCCTAATGGCTAATTTTTGTTTTAAATTGAAGTATACACCGAATACACGAGAAAAAAATGCTAAACGGACATTTCTCATGGGGCGTATTCACATGAAATGAAATGTATAGGAATCTGTAATACAGCACGGCGGCATCTGTATTTAGTGCTCTGCGCGTGCGCACTGGCACATGCCACTCCACCCGGCGGTTGATGCTTGGAAAGACGCTACACAGCCAATATCTTGCGTCCCGCGTGTTCGTTGCCAGATTTATCTAGCGCTCTGCGCGTGCGCGCCATTACATGCCACTCCACCTGGACGTTTGTACTTGGAAAGACCCTACGCAGCTTCAACGTTTTCTCATCACGTGTTAATTGCATTGTCTTAGTTATTTGTTTACATTTAATACATAAAGAAATTAAAAGGCGTGACATTTAGTGTTTACTGAATTACAATTATAATTTATAAAGAACAATGGGTGCATTACAGGAATGCATTTTCTGTGAGGAGAATAATGCACTCGAGAAAATTATTCCGTTTAAGACGAAAAATCTTGAGAAGTGTCGTACAGTGCGTGCAGCGAGTGAAACCCGCCACCTTGCTGAAGACGATCCCGATTTTTCTGATATCAATCATGATATCATCGGTTATCACAGCAAATGCTACAAGCGGTACACGTCTTATAAAATTATTTCAATCACCCAAATGGACATTGAGAACAGTGGGGTACTGTGCGCTAGACAAAATTTGAATGCCGTTGCAACGGCTGACAATGATTCTTCATTACAAGAAATAATCGATAGCCCGTTCAATTTGTCTGTCCCACGGTAAGTCTCACACCTGTTTAATAAACAATGCAGCAAGCGCATGCAATGTATTGTGATAGACGTGATAAGATATGTTTTCTATTTAAAAAAAAATGTCCGAATAGCATGCGTTTACTTACAATATATGATCAAGCAGACAGTTTTATTGGAGAAAATTTGGGATTTCGGTCCAAGTCGCTGCAGTCATTAATTTCATGTAAACTTTGGCCCGTAAATTTCCCCTTGTTTTCATCTCTCTCCCGCTCTATATCTCTCTATCATCACCCCCTCTCAATCTTTAAGTCAATCATTTTGAATTTCCTTTTATCATTTTATCCCTCTCAATTGCTTTCTCGCTGTGCCTCTCATTTTTCTCTCTCATTGTCCACCTGTCATGTTCTTCAACCTTCTCTTTTCTTGTATCTATTCCTCTCACTCATCCTCTCGTCCCCTCCCTCTGTCATGTTCGATCTCTCTTTATCATTTTTCCTCCCTCACCCCGCCCCTCCCGTGATCATGTCGTCTTACCCTCTCATTGTCTCTCTGCGCCTCTCATTTTCTCTCTCGATCTTTTTCTTTCTCCCATTTTTTCAGCTCGTTCATCCGTGCATGTTCTTCCTCTCATTCACTGAGTGAAACTGGCCAACACTGCCCCTGACCACCCCCCTCCCCCGCCACGCGAGAATATAATTTTTTTAACAATTGAGGTAATGATTTATGAATTAACAGCGATTTAGATGGGGAGCTTGCACCGCGAGCAGATCCAGAAATTCACCCCGAGCCAAATGAACATGACTCCCTAATTCTTAAAGACGCAGTTGACAATGAGATCATTAAAGATGCAGCATGTATTTTCTGTAAATTGTCTCGAAAACGACGCAAGGGTCGCGCTTTGCCACTTATATCAAGGAGCAAGATTTTTGAAAAAGTTCGAGAGACGGCGACTAGTATGGAAGATGTGGATATCTTGAGAAAACTTATGGAATGCGAGAAGGAATATTTTTATTACCATCACTATTGCTGGCAACAGTATGAATGGGAATGTGAGAAAGCCATCACCAATAATGCCGATAGCCTCTGGAAAACAAAAAGGATCAACAACGAGCAAGCTTTTGAGTCCATCTGCTTGTATATCGAGAACTGTGTTATAGACAAAGGCCACTGTTTATCCATAAATTCTGTACGGGAGAAATATAAAAGTTTTCTTGATGAGCTATAAAATTCAGATGAGAATTCCGAGAAACCAGTGACATTTCGCACAGATAAATTGGAAACGAAAATAATAAAAACTTTCCCTGCAGAGGTGAAGGTCACTTATCTAAATAAGCAAAAAATTATTGCCCCTCTGGATTTTCAATCGCCAACATTCCCGAGCTTCTGAAACAAATCGCTTTGCAAGAGCAGATTCAAGCAGTGGCTGTGGCCATCAGACAAGAAATTCGAGCAATGGATGTACACAACTTCAGTACGAAAATCTCTCTCGATGATTTAAAAAATGGCAATTGTAAAGAGTTGCCACCGCTATTGCTTTCGCTTGTCGAAACAATTGTATGTGGGGACTTGAGCGCAGTTTCTAAAAGCCGAGCCGAAGCTAAAAGAAAAGAAAATGAACGGGTTATCTCTTCAATAGGGCAGGACTTGATATTCGCCAGTACATCCGGGAGAGTCAAACCATCTAAGCATGTATCATTAAGTACATGTGTAATTCCAAGAAGATTATCAATTTAATTTATAGTCAAGGTCATTGCTGTAGTTACCACGTACTCAGTGAATTGGACAACGAAGGTACCATGGCGACTGTAGAGGATGATAAATTGTGTCCCCATGATATCAATGTTCATGGGACAACACCCGGCTTAGCCTTCGATAATTTTGACAGATTTGTTGACACAAAAAGTGGAAAAGACACTCTTCATGATATCGTGGGGATTATTTTTCAGAATCTGGAATGTTCCCGTCGGAGTGTTCCTTGCCAAACTGATTGTGAAGCAATGGGGGAGGATGAACCAACCAGAAACCGAATGCGAAGAAGTTTTGGTTATACGTTTGAAGAACTCCGGCCATATAAAAATGTTCCTCAGTTACTGGACGATTTCGGAACATTTGGTGATTACATTCTTTCAATGCCGAAAACAGTAAAATCTTGGCAGCTGTTTGACAGAACTTGGTTGCTGTCTCATGTTCTGAACATTCCCAATGCTCCAATGTGGCTGGGATTCAATGCCAAAATTATCATCGATCAATCACCGATCCAAAAAATTTCGTATCTGCCACCGATCAATGAATCACCCACAAAACCATCGACTGTATGTCAGACTCTAGAAATGGGCTTGAAAATTGCTGACGAGTGTCAATCGCCGCATATCGAGGTTACATATGATCTGGCGGTGGCTAAAATTGCTTTTAAGATTCAATCTGCAGAGAAAGATAAATTAAAAAAAAATTTCATTCACCTGGGAGCTTTTCATGTGACTATGGCATATTTCAGTTGCATAGGGATATTCATAGATGGTTGCGGCTTGTCTGAAATCATGGTTAACAGCGAATTGTTGGCGAATGGATCGGTCAATGGATTTATCAAGGGTAAAAGCTATAATCGTTGTAAACGTCTTCACCCATTAATATCTTTGGCTCTGCAGAAATTGCACTTCGAGCGTTTCCTAGCAGAAAAATCGATAAGTATAGAAGAATCGGTAGAAGAATATCTAACCGATTTCATGAATGAAAAATCAGCGGATCCACAAATGACGCATCAACCAACGATTTCTCTTTTAAATGCATATGAAAGCAGGACATAAAACACGTTTTTTAAAAATTTTAAAATATAGTGTCCTCAGTGCTTTTTTTTAATTAGAAATCAAAGAAATAAGTTTCTTTTTCTTTAATATTCCTTTAAGAATATCCATCAGGCATCAGTTGTATATGTATATAATGTAATTGTTGTTCAGGGTTTCGCAGGTGTAGAATGAAGTGTTTCTATACTTCCGGGGTATTTTCCCGCGTGCTTGATAAGCTCCCGGCGGAACCATGGATGGTAAAACGACGTTTGGTAGAATCCCATCTGCCATCTTCAGGTTCTCGCTGCTAGCCGCTTACTGCCGCTTTTCATTGCTCGAACTGAACAGTTCAAGACGAACAACGAGAAGCAGCTAGCAGCGAAAGCCTGAAGATGACATATGGGATTTTGCCAAAACGTCGTTTTACCATCCATGCTCCGTCAGGAGCCTATTAAGCACACGGGAAAATACCCGGAAGAATATGAATGACCATACGAAAAATATTATTCATATTAAATAAATATGTTTTCAATATTCTAAAATGTGATTTTTTCATATTCATATAATATGTAAGTATATAACACAAATGATATGAAAAGAAATATTATATAAATATTTCAATATTTACTTTGAATATTTATAGCATATGTCGTAAATATGCCAGTGTAACATGTATATAATGTGTGCATAATATTAATACAAAATTATGAATATGTAGGTCACATTTTATGCGTGTACTATTCAGGTTCAGGCATCAGTTGTATATGTATATAATGTATTCCGTATATGTAAAGAATATGAATGAACATTCCAGAAATATTATTGTTCATATTATATGAATAGGTTTTCAATATGCTAAAATGTGATTTTTTCATATTCATATAATATGTATAATAACGTAAATGATGTGAAAAGAAATATTATACAAATATTTCAATATTTATTTTGAATATTAATGGCATATGTCATAAATGTGCCAGTGTTGTGTGGGTATCATTAAAATAATGCCATAGACACGCTGTATGAGTTTCGCCCTTTATGAAATAAATTTGCACCTTCACTTTTTATTACCGGATCATAAGTGTAGCTGATGAGTGATCCCCGCTTTCAGTACAACTGACTGCTATTTTCGTAATCTTTATTACTGAAATATAAATTTTACAAATTTTCAAGTTTTATAAAATGACTTTTTTTTCATGTTTTTTACATATTTCGAATTCTCTCACTACCCATGCAGCTGACGCTAAAATCTTTAAATAATTATGTAAGAAGAAATATTTGCACTATGAATTTGACTTTATGAAATGGTTTTTTCATTTGCAACGCTGACTCCCGGACTACAAGGATATTTTTATATTATTAAAGAAGAAAATTTTATAAATAAATCAAAATTCATATTTAAATATTTTTTTTATTTCTTTTATTTCAAATAATGAACGAATGAGTACGCTGAAAGTTCACTAATACGTGTGAACACACAGGGAGTCGAAGAATGCCGAGCGCTACTCCGTCAGCCCAATGAAGCTAGTACAACTAGTATATCTATATACACATGTAACGTCACGCCTCGCGCTTAAAAATGGTCATTTTTAAAATGTAAAAAAAATATGTAAATTAAAAAATAAAAAAAAAACTATTTATACAGGCAGTTTTGCCATGTTCCAATAAATAAAATCATTTTTTGTATTGTTACAAATCAAATTGAAACTCCAAAAATCGTTGATTGTGAAAGTTAAAACAATGTTTTTCTTAAAAACTCCTGGTTTTACACAAAAAAGCGTAAGGTCCTTTCCGATGAATGTATAACGATTTAAAAAAAATGCACCGGCTCTAAAAAATCATTTCTAATGATTGTTTATTACCAAATTGTTAATAACAATTAAACGACCGGTTTATTTAGAAAATCACCCGACGTATCTGAATTGAGGGGGTCAAAATCCATAAGAATACGTTGGAAAATTGAAGCGACCTTCTCATGTATACGGCCATTCGGTCACGGACTATACTCTCTAAAAACAAAATAGTGAAATTGTCACTGTTTGCAGCAGTGACAGCATTTTTCACTGTAAAAACAGCGTATTTAAACATAAATTAGTAGAATTTGTACTTTTTCATTACCCTTCTTAATTTAAAAATTGATGATGGCGAGAATAAATCATCTGATAAAAGATATAATTTTATTATATTATCATAATTAATAGCGTCAAATTTGGATTTTTTTTCTAATAATATTTACAATTAATATTAAGAATGTGTTTTAATAAATCTGTTTCTCGCGTGTTATCGATCAGTGTCTGTGAAGCACAAATATGGTTTTATATCTGTCTTTTTGAGAATACGAAAATAATTTTGTAACTACTTAATTTTTGATAATGATATAAATTTTAAAATGTTATAAATATTTTCTTTTATTTGAATTGTCTTTCAGATATTACCAGTATTAGTTTTATAATTCAATTAATCCAATTTAATTATTTATTTAGTATCACTGATGTCTTCAATAAATGTCACTGATTTATTCAGTGATTCGATTTTGTAATAATTTTATTGAATTTAGTAGTGAATTTCACTCGGTCGAATAGTGATCAATACCATTGATGGCAATAATGAATTTCACTGATTAAATTAATATTTTTTAATTCACTAATTCAAACAGTGAAAACTCACTATTTCCTAGTGGTATAATTATAGCTGGTTGTAGCAGTGAATATTCACTGTTTCAATTTTAGAGGGTAGCGTGCTATTGATTCATTATATTAAAAAACTTTTTTTTATTGTATTAAATTTTTTCAGTTATACTAGGTTAATGAATTGTTACACATTAAACAGACGATTATTCACTATCAAAAACGTATGTACTATGAGTTTAAATATAATCAGATTTGTAAAGCTTGCTGCGTTATAATTTTTATTTATATAAAAAAATATTTTTTAATAGTTAAGTATTAGTAGTCTCTTGCAGAAATGGATTTGTGCTCGCAAATTTTAAAGATATATGTCGAATAAAGAATATATTTCTTATTTTTCTTTAATTATTAATATTTTAGCAAATATTTTAATTTTTTCAATCAAAGGACGTTGAGGACTGTAACGTCTATTTTTTCTAATTTGGTATTCTCCTCATCATATAATAAAGTAATAGTTCTTTGGCGCTACATACAATAATCTATTTTGACTGTAGTATTTTCAACTTGGCAAAATTCTTAATCTATGCACATGTTTAGCTTTTTCTTTATGTATCTCTGTTAGTGGTAAGAAGGGACAACTATTCAATATGTGAAATACTTGACATGATGACGTCACAAAACTCTTGTTTTATACCGATTAGAGCGTGAAAATGTGCTTTTCGATTAAAAAAAAATCTCCGAATCCAGTAAATAAAATTTTCTTTCTACTACGTTCAGATGATTTTAAATATGCAATAGACATAACGTCACCTGAGAATTATAATGTTCTAACTACACTTTTTGCCATAATTGAGTTCATGTAAAATATGGGTTTCTAGGCATTATATTGTTCTATCTGCATGTTCTGTCTGTTGATATTTAACATTTTAAACGTCGTGATGAACATATTAGTTTATTCTATCTGCATGAAAATCCATGATTTTGATATTATATTGTTCCATCTGCCTAGCCAATCAGAACCTTTCATTTTTGCAGATAGAACATTATAATACTTTCGAAGTTTTATCCATCATATTTTTCTTCGAAATAAGTGTTGTTTTAAGTATATTTTTAATATATTTACATATAAAAATGAGGTAGGTAGAGGTGTTATTAATTAATAAATTATACATTCTTAGTACATTAAGGAATTTAGTAAATTTTTAAAGATTGCATTTGTACCTAACCTAACTTTATTACCTATTATTATCTAAAGACTGCAACTAATTTAAAAGCTTTTAGTGAAAAAGTGCAAGAGGTTAAGAATTATGACGAGTATGATGATATTGATGACCCATATTTCAACGGGGACGATTCGGATACTGATCCAACTTATAACCCTCATGTTGAAAATAGACCCTTGTATTATGCAGATCTATCTAATGAAACTGAAATTCCATTAAAAAATGGAGAAAGCAGCTCTTTCCAAACTTCACAGAGTTATGAAATGGAAATTGATCAAAACGATCAAGAGAATCTAACAGAAATGACAGTATCGAACGAAAATGAACCAAAGAAGAAGTAAGTATTACGTAAAATTTAATAAAAATATTATAACACATTGTTATTTATACCGGAAGTTAACCAGAAAACGAAGCAGAAATGAAGAATTGTGGAAACAAAACAAGAGAAAAAAATTGTGTGAACATGGAAAACCTTATCAAGATGTAAAAGGAAAATATCGAAGAGGTAGAGAAGTAACAAGCCAGAAAAATTGTGAAACGAGCTGCAAATTTAAATGTATTATCAACATAAATGAGGAAACTCATTTTTTTAACAACGCTAGACATAAGCCAGCGCCGGATATCCTATTATCATGAGAAAAAAGGGACAAAGTAAGCGGGGTTCCGCTTGAACTAAAACAAGGCAAACACAAAAAAAAATGTCTGCCCAATGACCAAAAAGAAAGTGTGGTACTTCATATTAATAGTATTCCAAGAGTCGAATCTCATTACTGTCGTAAAACCACAAGATGTAAATCTTAATTTATCTAGATTGTATAGTCCTTACTTGGAATGGTGCACAGACAAATCCATTACGCCCGTGAAAGAAAGTTACTACAGACATGTTTTTAACTACCAATTTAATATTGAATTTATGAAGCCAAAGAAAGGATCGCTGCGATATATGCGAAGAACTACGCCTGAAGAAAACGTCAAACAATTTGACACAAGAAGATGATATCCGTTTTAAAAAACACGAAGAGTCGAAGAAAAGTACGAAAGCAGAAAGAGACGAGGATCGCAAAAATACGGATCCAGAAACCTTGGTCATTTGCTTTGATCTGGAGAATGTTTTTGCATCGCCAAGATCTAATATATCATCATTTTTTTATAGCAGGAAGTTAAATACCTATAACTTAACTGCCCACTGCAATATAAAGAAAAGGGGATATTGCGCAATTTGGTCGGAAGGGTTACATGGACGATCTGGAAACGACATAGCAGCAGCTCTTTGCAACAACTTAAAAAACATTTTAGCTGCTTTGAATATAAACAATAACATCAAAAGACTTATTTTGTGGTCAGATGCATGTGTACCACAAAATAGATGGCTCTCAAAAAGTTTATGGACGATCATTCTTCAATAGAAGAGATTATTCAAAAATATTGCCAACCAGGCCACAGCTCTGTCCAAGAAATTGACAACACACATAGTCAGACAGAGAATTTTTTGCAAGGACAAGACATTTTTAGCCCCTTGGGGCTACTCAGATTACTTCCAGAGGTAAATAAAAGAAATAAATTTAAAGTAGTCCACATGAAACCAACGGATTATAAAGATTATGAGACGGCAACCAAGATGTTTCATTTTAAATCTGTGCCCTATGCTTCGGTAAAAGTACTAAAGTACGTAAAAAAAGAACCAATGCGAGTATATTTTAAAATAAATCATAACGATCATCAGTTTTCGATAAGCAACATTGATGAAATTGAAACGACTCGGAAAGGGGTAGTTAAGATTGTTCAGAAGAACGCTACTGGAGTTCTTCCACTATTGAAAGAACTTCCCAATCCAACAAAGTGTCTACTGCCCCTTCCAAAAGTTGTTGCATTAATTAAACTTTTTAAATTTATGCCAGCGGTAGACATAGAATTTATTAAAATATTATTTAAACAGTACAACACCCCGAAGGAGTTGAAGCGTTTAACGCGTCAAAATAAAGACAAAGATAAAGAGGATATTAGTTGTCTTGAAACTAAATCTAATAGAAAGTCTAAAAAGAAGAAAGTCGCAGAAAATAAGAAAGCTGAAAAGAAAGCTAGTGCTGGAGAAAAATGTACAAGAAAAAAAGTTTCCAAAAAGAAGTAACCAAATTGATTCGTTTTTTTTATTTTCTTTGTTCATACAGTACCACTTTTTTATTTTTATATAATATCCTACCAACAATCCATGTTTATTTCTTCTTTAAAATTTGTTAAATAAACACAATTTTTCATTGACAATTTTTTTTATTATTCAACGAAAAATAGCAGTCCAAATAGAGCATTAATTTCGAAAAAAACATCGTCATAGGCAGATAGAACATATGTTTAGCATTAGGATGCCAAAAATTTAAAAAAATAAATTTTGATTTTTCCTTAAATATCAATGCTACTTTTCTTAAACTAGGAGTTATATATGAAAATAAATTCTCACTAAAGTCTAAATTGTAACACCAGATTTTATTTTCCAATATGTTACATCATTACTGGTGTGGGGGAAATAAAATTTTAAAATCGATTTTATCAGCAATTTACATAAAGGCAGTTAGAACATTATAATTCTCAGGTGACGATAAATTAAGTATGAAAAAATGAAGAAATCTCTTGCAAAATAAATATAAATGCTTTGAATAGAACTTCAAAATCATGCATGATATAGCATTAGTTGACAGAAAACTTAAAGTTATAGTTAATGCTCACTTATTATATTTATTTCAAAGCATTAAAGTAATAATAATTAATCTCATCACATTTTTGATTATATCATTTCAGGTTCATATGAAGCATTAGAAACTCAAAAAAGAAATTATCAATACTCTGATTCAAAAGAATCGTTGGATAACGAACATTCGTTTAAACCATTAGAGGCTAATCAGAATACTTCAAATGAAGCACAAAATCTCCATCATACGGGTAAGTTGGTTCAAATTAATTTTTAACGCCTAAACATTGCTCATTAAGCATTAAAATTTTTTTTTCGTAAAGTAATTAATTTTCATTGATTGATTAAAATCAATTGGCTCATATAATTTTCTAGATAATTTAATGCTTATGTAGAATAAATCATTAATTTATTTCAGATTTCCGTGCAGTATTAGAAAGAGAGAAGGAAGATTGCTCGAACTTTGAATCTACATAGACGTCGAGTGAAGAAAATTTGTTGAAATGACCTGAGTTTGATCAAGAAACGTTGAGTCATAATCAAAATCCTCACAATACAATTGAGTCCGGTCAGCAAGCATGTTCAACACCTAACTCTTCTTCACAAAATACAAACTCAGAGATTCTAAATACCACTAATATCATCATGCATAGCAGTATAAATGAATTTTCCTTACTTGATAAATCAACTGCAAGTAGCAGTGGTGTCGATGAAATGACAAAAATAATAGGCGATAGCTTTTTGAATCATACAATGATTTCAAATAGTTGTCTAGAAGAAGTACTATCAGGACCAATTCAACGTGAAAACAGTCAATTAAAAGAAAATAATCTTTCTCAAAATAATTCTTCAAATGGGAATGATGATAAAAGTTCTCACGATTTCAGCGACAGAAGTGTTCTGAGTAATATTACAAATAAAACTATAGTACGAGTAATAATTCTGAACAGAGTAATTTCAGCATAAGTTCCATTCAAGCACAAACTGATTCTGATATATCCGATCAAAATATTGAAAATCAAGACGTTGCTTCTTCTGCTTAATATAATTTTTGCCCTTCTCAAAAGAAAAATGATCATCCTGTAGATGAACGCGAACTAAATATTCCTACTGCAACTTGTAATGATAAGCGAACTGCTAAGATGTATTTTTGTATTTTTTGTAAACGTCTACAAACAAAATTCGCTCGACATTTACAGTTAAAAAAGAATAAAAAGTACTTAAATTTATGTCCTATCCAAAAGGTTCTGATATGAGAAAAAAACTGATTGAAGGACTTAGAACAGACGGAAACCATTTACATAATACTAATTCGGAAGAATATAACACTGGAATTTTGATAACAAGTAAACGACCTCAAGAGAAATTTACAAAAACAGTAAGTAATTTTATTTGTTGTAAATCATGTGGAGGTTATTATGCAAGATCTACATTTAGAGTTCACTACTCGAAATGTAATCCTAACCATAAAAAAGGCACTAGAGGACAGATGGTTGAAGGAAAAAGAATTTCAACATTTTGCCATAAGCGTGCAAATCAAAGAATGCAGTCAAGGATTCTTCTTCATCTTAAGAAAGATGAAATAGGACAGATCGTGCGATATGAATTGCCTTTGATATTAATTGGTAATAAACTGAGCGATCTGCATCCTCCAAGTCATCAAGAGGATAATATTCGAAATAATTTGAGACTCTTGGCACATTTAAAATTAGCAGTAATGATATTAAATCATGATGCCACTGAATTTTTTGATTTGTATGATCCACGAATGTTTTATACTGTAGTAAATGGTATCAAAAAAATTGCAGATTATAATTATGATACAAATACATATCAAATTCATTACAATGCGTTGACACTTGGTACATTAATGAAAAGAGGTGCTACTGTATGGGCTGCTGAATATACCAGACGAGAAGATGAGCAAACAGGGCCGAGAATTGTTAGGTTTCTAAGATTATTCGAGGATGAGTTCCCAACAATAATCAAATCAATATTAGAGGATCGAGCTAAAAAAAAGGAGATCGAAACTATTAGTAATGCCTTCAAAAGCTGACATAAGAATTCTCTATAATTATGCAAAATTAATATGCGTGGAAGCTATGGGTATGATAGGAGATGAATTTAATTTTGATGCTTGGACGAATTTGTCAGAAGCTACTTTGATTCTCGTTCAGATTTTTAATTGTCGCCGAGCTGGAGAAATCGAGAGAATACTCATCGAAAACTACGATGATAAAAAAACAATAGATAAGGCTATGAATCCAGAGATATTATAACAAAATATCAAAAGAGTCTTAGGAGCACTCCAAACAATTCGTAAGGTTAACATTAAGGGGAAAGGGGAACAGAACTGTAGCTGTTTTGCTGCATACATTCTTGATTAGCTATACTGATACTATCATTAAGTATCGAAGTGATGCTGGCGTTCTTTCAAGGAATCCGCACATCTTCGGTATACCTTGCAAGTCATCTCCTCGAAATAATGATCGTCGCGCTTGTGATCTCATGAGAAAATTCGCTAATAAATGTGGAGCAGCCGTACCATCATCTTTAAGAGGTACAAAAGTACGAAAGCAAATCGCTACGTACACTGCCATGATCAATATTGAAGAAAATCAAGTGTCTGACTTGGCCAAGTTCATGGGACATGATAAACAAATACACAAAGATGTCTACAGAGTTCCAACTGGAGTGAAAGAATTAACCCAAGTGTTTCGATTATTGGGAGAAGCTATGGGAATTGATGATGAGAATGATTGTGAATCTAATGACTCTGGTGAGGAATTTACTCAAAGGGAAACATCTCCAGATGAAGAGCTTGTTTCTAACAATTTTAACAATAATGGTTCGTCGTTGAAACGCCCTTTAAGTCCTATCGATGATGTTTCAACTTCACAACCCTCAACATCTGGCTTGCAGAAATCTAGCAGTAAATTTTATTTTAAATATTCATCAGAATTAATGCTCAAATGTTTGAGTTTATGTAATAAGTAAAAAATTAATTTACATTTTTTTAAATTCTACCTTGAACATTCGAGCGAATTTTTCTTTGTTTCTTTCATATATATATGATAATAATATGCATAATATTTTCCAAATTGAAAGGATATTTTTTTAGTATCTACAAATAAAAGCGACGCATGCGATGGACAGATGGGGAAAGAAAAGTATTAGAATACAGATTCGGTGATTTGGAAAAATTAGAGAAGTTACCATCACTATAAGAATGTAAAGCCTTCATAAGAACTCATAACTGGACTCGAACGGCCGAACAACTAAAAACATGGCTTGATAATCAGCGAAAGGCAGCCTATCAAAAATTAGAATATAATAATAAAAAAAGTAGACTATTGGTCAATAGAATAAACATTATTTATGACTTAAAATTAAGAGAAGTAGTGTTGTTTTATCGACTTTTATTGTTATTTTCATTCATTATAGAAAACAGTTTTTTCTGTTTTTTTTACAAGTAATTTGATTAAATTGAATTAAAATTGATCTGCGATATTTTTGTTGAATGCAAAAAATTCCACACAGACAAACGTAGAATTGAAAAACTTTTCTTTTAATTTTCGTTTATGCAATTTTTTTTTATTTTTCAGAATTATTTTCATTTCATTCCTGTATATGGAATATACAACACTTTTTATGAGCAAAAATGATTTTTATGAATGAAAAAAAAATACTCAGAATTTTTTTATTTTTGTTTTTGAAAGACTTTATTTGCTCTTATTTTTCTTTAAGCTAATTTTTTCTAATTTATCTGTAGTTCGAAAATGAGATTTTCGTTAATTAAAAAAAGAAATATTTTTGAAGAGAGAAAATATTGAGAATTTTTAATGTTACTTTCAATTGTCAATTTTTTTTTTAATTCTTTCAAGATTGTATTCTCTCTATTAATATATAAAATATATGATACTTTAAATTGACGAGTATAAATAGTCAAAAAATAAATAAAATTTAAGGAGTTTGCTTTTGATTAAAAAGTAAAAATATGAGAACATTCATATGCTTTTGTAAAGATAAAAACTCTAAATCTAATGGAGACTGCAAGTCGATAAGTAATTCGAAAATACCGTTATTTATTTTATATTTATCTGTTAGTTGAAAGTAAACATCATATGTAGTTGTTTTGGAAAATAAATTATCAAGATTGGTGTAAAAACGTGTTTAGTCGATTTTAAAACCTATCCTGATCAATTTTTATCTTAAGAATATTATTCTGCTGATTATTTTTATTAATCTGGAATTGAGAATTAGGAATGAGTAAAGCATAAATGGCAAAAATGTATAAGGTATTTATCATATTATTAGTAGTAATGTATAATGCAGAACCTTCTTTATTGGCAAAATCATGACCTCGTTATTCAAAGACAGCAATCTCAAGCAATGCATTTAGCAATAATAATTTAACATTGTATCATTTCATATCTTATGTATGTCAATTAGTGTGTAAAATGGTGAAAAAAAGGTGATAATCTTAGACAATATTTATAGCTAGAATTAAACAAATTGAAAGTATGGAGCTATACGAGAAAAATTAAAGCTGCAGATACATGTAACAATATCTGCTGTACTTTCAGAAACATAGTATAGTTTGGAGTTACTTTTGTTGAGCTGTCAACGATGTAGTTCAGGGACAGTGGGCTTAAACGATACCTTTAGATGATATTGATTTAGTTTGATTATATATTATTTATTTGTGTGTGTTAATAAATACCGTCATCCGGGTGTTTATGAAACACCCAAGGTTATATGAAACAATAGGTACATTTTTAAATTTACCGCTCAATAATTTGTCAGTTAGCAGTATTTATATATTTAAGAGTAACATGTGTTTATGAACTTGTCACATTAAAACATCGTGTTAGAATTTTTGATGACCACTAAAGCGTAAGTAGCGTAAAAAAATAATAAAGAATCTTATTTTTTAAGTATATTTTGAAGTAGAAAGTGTCTCCTTTGTACCTCATAAACTATTTGACTAACACGTTTGCTTCAGTGACGTAAATATTTGTTTATAACCTCAACATTTCCCGCCTAATTGTTTGCACCTATTTATTTTAATGATTTTTTTAAAATAGAAAAACCACAAAGTCTCGTTTTTACAGGATAATCCTAAAACGACAATGCCTCAAAAACACATTCACAAACTTGGCACGGCATTCAGAAGAAACTATAGTTTGGATAGGTTAGAACTTGCATTGGAGGCCGTTATTGATAGGGAGGTATCTTTCGGACAGGCAGCTGAAAGGTATGGGGTGCCAAAAGCTACAATTTGTAGAAAATATCATGGAACGTCAGAAAAGTTGGAGAAACCTCCTGTATTGAACATATTAGAGGAAAAGAACATCGTAGGTGCACTTACAATTGCTGCAGGCTTTAGCTATCCGTTTAATAGGGTAGACTTGAAGGAATTCATTCGGGGATATCTAAATCGAAAAGGAATTAAAGTAAAATGTTTTAAGGATAATTTAGCAGGCGATGAATGTCAACTTTGAAAATAGAAATAAATAGTTATCACGCCGAAACTGCGAAAATATGAAGCAGGTTAAGGCACAGCTTTCCTCTGAAGTGATTATTGGTTATTTTTCTGAACTAAGACAAACACTCATAGATGTTCCACCAGAAAACATAATAAATTATGATGAGACAAACATTACAGACAACCCTGGGCGCCAAAAGGTTTTTGTAAAAAGGAGCAGTAAGCACGCATCGAGGATAATAGATTCGCCAAAAACTTCGAATTCTGTAATGTTTGCTGCGTTTGCTAATGGGACTCTATTACCACCATATATAGTTTATAAGGCTAAGAACCTGTACCCCGAGTGGATTAATAATGGGCCCAAAGGAACCCGTTATAACAGGTCTGCTAGTGGATGGTTTGACTTCATTCTTTTTGAGGATTGGTTTACCAACCTGGCTCTACCTGCTCTTCGTAGAAAAACTGGAAAGAAAGTTCTAATTGGTGATAATGTCAGTAGCCATCTGTCACTAAACATTATAAAATTGTGTGAAGAAAATAATATTTTTTTCTTTTTTTCCCGACCAATAGCACTCATGTCTGTCAACCTCTAGACGTTGCCGTATTTGGGCCCCTGAAAAAAGCATGAGAGAAAGTTTTAACTGAGTGGAAACTGACCATATAGGATAATAGCGAAATTGGGACCGGTTACATACAATATGAAGAAAGTAGGGGGTAGAAGTGAACATATCGTTCACGTAAACAGAATAAGGAAATATTACGAAGTAGAGGCGTCAAACAAGAGCGACTGTATGTGGGAACTGACGGAAGAAGAGGAAGACGATAAGTTAGAGGGAGATAACGATGAGCCCGAGTTTCCCAAACCTATCTTCCCTCAGTGGATGGAGATAGCATGCGACCCAGACGAGGAGAGAGCACTTAGACAGGAAAAGGGAAATGAAGAGAAAATGGGGGACGAACAAGGGAAAGTTGCATCGGCAACTGAAACCCTTCCTCGACGATCCACTAGGGTACGAAGGCCCCCGGATCGCTTCAGCCTGTAGGCTAGTCGGGAATGGGCTGCTATCGGAAGCGGTGTAGAGGCGAGGGAACGTATAAGAGAGCGGCAATATATAGTAAATTTAGTCGTTAAGGGATAGGTTAGGTGGGATCAAGTTTTTCTAAGGGTTGGAGAATGCACCGAAGGGTATAAGTTTTTGCTGAGACTTATGAAGGCCTACCGACGCAAGGAACAGAGAGACGCGTTACGTATCCGTAAACTTAAAGTAGGACGTTAGGAAGATTAAGCCGTTAGGAACGGGCAGCGTGGTCAATCGTCGTTGATTTGTTACAAATAATTCGGAAGTATAGAGAGAAATAAGCTTTATTTTTTTGTTTTCTTTTACCGTGCGGGGAGATTTAAAATACACAGGGATATCCGCACGTCAGGAGGGCCGCTGCAAAGCATGTTTAAATGGGAAAGTTCGTAGGAAGTAATAGCTGGTTGGCTGCTATTGAGAAGGCTGACCAGGCACTTAGTTAACTTAACCAGAAGTTAAGTACGTAGGATAGGTTGCCTGCTTATAATAAATTAGGGCAAGAAGGGTATCCTCCTAGGATACTTGATTAGACTTGTTGTCTAGTTATCTTGTAATTAGATTAAGATGTTTGTAGATTAAATAGTTGGTGGACAATATAAATAATGGGACTTTTCTTCGCTATAAGAGCAATCATCGTCATAATGGTGCAGGATGGGATATTATGGGGATTCCTGATGCTATGCTGCATCTGGCTGTCTCGGTGGCGCGGAGTGAGCGGGCTAATAGCCTACGATTGTGAGGACGAGAACGCGAATTTTTCGGTGTCCTTAAGGAGCGTCGCGAAGTGTCCCGAACCAAGATCAGATTATATGAGCAAAACAGTAGTAGTGCGGATCGTGCAAAGAACTGAAATCGGATTACAAAAAGTGTAGACTTGCCTAGTTGAGGTTACCCGTCTTATGACGTAATGTGGCATGCATATTCACAGCTCAGTAATGTCAGGAGGACTATTAAGCTATATACATCGAGTAGGCGCGGAAGAATGTAGGGCGATTCACCGGTATAGGGAATTAACAATTAATCAACGGACTGTGGGGCAGATATACCTAAATGGTACGACTGCTGCTTCTGCAACGCGCCATGGATATTTGGATAATTCAAGAAAATGTGAAGGTGTAATTTATCAAGAAAACGAAAGGTCGTGGAGCAACGTAGTAATCACAGCGACCGTGAAGGTGCAAGTCACGGACTACCTGGCAATAGTAAAATTAAAGGATAACGAGATAAGTTTAAAAGGAGGGGTGACATGCCCCTTTTTGGATCATTATTGCTTTGATACTACTCTAGGAGAGACTACTTGGGACCAGAGAGAACCGGAAAGCTGTGAAGATAAGTTCAGCATTCTCTATGATGATAAAGTCGAAAAGATCACTAATAGACTGTCGGGAGAGCAGTATATCGGTAGTGGACAAGGATACAAAGGTATTTGCCTTAACCCTTGTAAAGAAAATTCACCTGTGTGCCACGGAATTGCGACATACGGAACATCCTCAGCTGTTGGTCTTGGAAGGCCAGGAACAGTTATTATTAAGCAGGCAGTTTTTCCTTTACTTTACAGAAATTTGCATTTACTATTTTAGGCTTAGGGAGAAACGCTTCGCCAGACGATAATGTAGTACTGAATAAGGCATAACAACAGCTGCAATAGTCCACTCAGAGTAGCACGTATGCTCAGCAGAAGTACTTGCAATGACCTGCCGAGGAATACAACATGCACCAAGCGTCGAACGTCAGCTTGGACGTTGGTACTAGAGTGGAGTAAGTTCAACAGGAGTCTTACAATGGTTTTGCAGAACTAGAGTAGCGCACAGCAGCTTTGAAGGATGACGCAGCAGCGAACGGTGAAACAGATTTCAGTGCTATTTACGAGTCTTCAGCTTTTCTGGTCGCATTCGTTCTTAACTTTTATCCAACAATTATGGAGGATATAAGAAATGCTGAAACTGATCAGTATAGACTCGTATTTGGAAATGAAAACAATCATTTACCACCCGAGTTTGAGAATCAGTATATCAACAAAGGTAACATAGCATATTCTAGCTTGGACCTTAATAAGACTCAAATGAATCCAGCCCATCAAACCCTCCAACAAACGGCTGAACAGCAGCAACATCAAAATCAGTTGGGACTTTCTGCCGATTCCAGCATTGGTTCTTCCAATATTCAATCGCCGTATCCCGGATACCAAGTCCAAGGCAACTACGGTAGACCAAGCTCCAATGGTTTCCTTAAGAATAGTCCCACCTCGCCACAACCAAACATAACAAAACAAAAGTTGATATGAAATGGAAACAAATTGATAACAAATATGAAACGAAAAAGTGAGGAAGAGTATTCAGCAACTTTGGCGGACATTAGCAAATATCCGGATTATTCACCGCACAGTAGTCCGAGTATGAGTAGTGGGAGTCCAGGATACTTGTCGCTGAGTGGCACCGTGTCCAACATCAATGTCGATTCAACTGACTCTTCAGGATCTCGTGATGGAAGTTCTGGATCAGCCGTACAAATTAGTAAGCAGAGCCAGGCAATAGACGAATCA
This sequence comes from Stenurella melanura, assembly GCA_963583905.1. Taxonomy (NCBI): domain Eukaryota; kingdom Metazoa; phylum Arthropoda; class Insecta; order Coleoptera; family Cerambycidae; genus Stenurella; species Stenurella melanura. Next base: position 76,473,521 of record OY757315.1, read on the forward strand.
GCCGGACAACAAGGGATGTATTTTAGACAACACAAATCTCAAAACGAAAGGGTACCATCTCAGAATACCCAGAATTCTCAACATGGACAAACCTACATGAACCATCAATCGAGATCTCAAGTGATAAATTCGATGCTCTCAGGCGGTGGACTGCTGTCCAGATGTCATTTGGGCTATCAGCAGGAACCGATGGGATCAAGCATCCAAGGAGCTGGGGGTATTGCAAGTTCTGGATGGTTGCTCGGTGGTGAAAAATTGTCTAGTTCTATGAGCGGTATGCAACATCTGGGTATGCGCGTGGGTGGCGTCATGGATAATCATGGGGATCCTAACTTATTACCTTCGATGCAAACTATGAATGCTGCAGCAGTAGATGCAATACCAAACTCGACAGAATCAAACTGTCCAAAGGGTAAAGGACCAATGCGCCGCAAAAGACAACCAAAGAAGGAACAAAACCGAATTCAACGGAAACAATCTCCGGCTTTAGCAAGCTCTGCTACTGTTAGAACATTGCCTCTTCAGACCACGTTACCATCTGGTCCTATTAATCCTTCAACGAGGCCTGTGACTGAATAGCAGCAACTAATACCACAATGGACAGAAATATGGGCTGTATAGAATTTAACCACCATAACAGCTCGCAGCTGGGATATTCAGGAATTCAGCAACCGAGTTGTAGTAGCTACTCTATGAGACCAAATTTAGAACCAGATTAAATAACATTGGATACTTACAGCAAATGGCCACCTTGCTATTTCGAAAAATCAGTGCACAGCAAGGTATAACTCATGCTATGAGTCAGGCGCAGGCAGCAACCTACGGAAACAGCGCAGTAGGACAAGTATACAATACAAATCATACTATGTTGCATATGGAGCAGCAACCACTGCAAAGCTCAATGCAGCAGCAACCACTGCAAAGCCAAATGCAGCAGCAACCGCTGCAAAGCCCCATGCAGCAGCAACGATTTTTACAACGGACTACTATGATGTTGCCCCAGAACACGGACCTAATGCAATATGTGAATAGCAAGTTCTTGTACATAGAACAGGCATATAAGCGTGATATAGAAACGCGTAGAGCGTAGATACTATACATAGACGATGCCTAATGCAAAGGGAAATACTGAAGAATCGATTGTTATTAGCACCAATTGTTCCAGATGCCCTGAGCCAGATCATCCAAGATAGAGAAGGATATATAGAACATGTGTTGGGGGAGGTACTATACATCCTGGAGTGTGTACCCGAACAGGTTGAGATAGGAAGGTCTACGAGATGCTACCAGGAGCTACCGGTGTTAGTAAACAATCAGACACGTTTTACGACACCTATAACGAGAATATTACAGAACTATGGGCAGGAGATCAACTGTAATGAGTTAACCCCTCCGTTATTTTCTATAGACGGGGAGTGGATAGGATTAGTACCTAACCCGATAGTAAGACAACCACCCAAGGAACTGGAAGTAGCCGCCGATGTGAAGATTTCATTTAAATCAATACAGCCGATATGGTCTCTTGGGCTGTAAACACAGGAGGTGTGGAAGGTGCAAAACTTACTGACCTTCGGAGTGGAGCGAAAGGTAGTGGATAATATTATTACATGACGGGCAGGCGGAATGGAAACCGAAGGTTTCTCCACCCTACGTATATTTGGGCCCGAGGAAATGAGAAAGTTAGCCGACACCACGATGAAGCATCTATGGGGATGGTTTTTCAACTTCGGCACCTTTATGAGCGGCCTGATGGGGTTCTATATCACCTTTCGTATCCTTAAGTATATCCTAGGATTCGTAATTAACGAATTTTACCTATATCAAATGGTCGGCGGAGGACTTGCAATGTTGGCGTGCATGTGGAACACTCTCATCATGTGGGTGATTCACCGTCATCGCGTTAAACGCGAGTGCGGGTTGAGGGACTGCGAAGCGAACAGTGCGGTCAGCGACGGTAAAAGCATTGAGCCGCCAACCCAAGCGGTCCAAGGACCGGTATATCCAGACTTATCGAGAATGCCTCCAAAGCATTGGACTGAAGCGAAACGGGAAGGTAAATGAATGTAAGTTAGTACCTAGGGCAATTAGTTTAACCGCGCACTTCATCGCTCGCAGTAGACAGCCAGAACATCATCATCTCGCTACGAAACTGCATCGACAGGTGGTAAACGTAGAATTAGGAATAGTATAAGGCTTACCTCTATGGAACTTAGCGGGGAGGCTAAAGATATGACAGGTTAGGACCTAAAAAGTCACGGCCCGGGTAGGCCACATTTTTTTAAAGGAAGGGATTAATGTAGCAAGAACTACCACCCCTAAGATTAATGGGAAAATTTGGTTTAAGAATTGTGTTTAAGTTTTAATGTAAGTATCTAGTATGAATTTTACTGGTAAAAAAGGGTTCATGGGAAAAGGGTATTTGTACACCCATGGCTATTAGGCAAGTAATTATATAATTGTATACGGCAGGCAGGCATTCTAATTGCCGGGGATAGAAAACGTTTTAGCCCTGCTTTTATTTTTTGTAAGTGTTGCGAGAGAAAATTAAAGAAACCAGATATATTACTGAGAGGAACAAATTCGCTCGATTTGTATTAGGTAGACGTAAAACTTATTTATTATCATAGTGGTACCAGAGGCGGTTAAGTCTTAATGAAACGGATGCAGTTAAGATAAAAACGTGATTTCTGAAGGTCCCAAGGCGTCGGTGATATGCCGATAACTACACAGTTTGTCGACGCAGCGGGTTTCCGTGGGAAACAAGGCATGTAGTAGAGCCAAAGGCATAATTTAATGCATGCCCGCGCCATCTATGGAGAAAGAAGCGCCACGTCAGTTAAGAAAGAGACTCACGTAAGCAATATGGATCGCTATAAGTCAATGGATGCGAGGGCATTTGAGGTAGAATCCTACGAAAAACACGGAAGTTGTTCTGTGCTTAATACAGAGGGCGCATAAAGTATGAAATTGAGACCTTATATTTATTTGGAAGGGATGAACCGAACGCGGAGCTACAGCCGGAATTTTGGGAGCTCAGCAATTTTTAAAAAAGGGAGAAGAAAAACGCGCTGGAAAAAGGCAGTGGGTAAAAGAACGTCGTCGGGCAGGAACGGTTCGAACAACGGAGCCAAGAAGTGGAAAAAGGGCGTCGCGACGCGATCTTTCTACGGGTAGTAAGCTCAGCTCGCGGATGGCTGCGTCTCCTTGATATACTTTATTTTGGTGTGTCCGTAATAGTTTACATAACTCTATTGGTGTATTATGTGAAGATGTAATAGGCCAGAGTACGGCAGGCAGTAGAAAGATATCTCGTTTGAATTCAAGAAAGAAGATTGGTAAGTGTACCATGGGTTATTTCAGCGGAACCTACCCCTCTAGCTTTCTCTCTACGCCAGTTAACTAACCCATGTGGAGTTTAGTTTGCCTTTTGGTTAGGCATGAACTAGATTAGAGCGATGGTTGAATTAAATAAACTAAGGGGGTGCACAGTTTGTTGAATCTCTCCGATCCCTTGAGGATCAGCGGCAAGGCGAAATTAACCCTTGCACGACAGTTATAACGTTCCTTTAATTATCTCAGAGCCCGAAATACAGGGAAAATTTTTAGGGTAGCCATTTGACGGTTGGTCGATAACGGGTGTGTTTTATATTTTATATTTATTTCTGTTCTGTAACCACGGTTGCGAAACCTTAATTTATTTTTTGTGTTGTGGTAATTTTGACAACTCCTTAGGGAGGTTTCTGTTATTGTGCTTGTTTCCGCCTTGTTCCTTTTCGTAATATAGATGTTTTTAGTTTGTCTCCGAGATTAGTATTATTTGCAAGGCCCCGTTCCTCCACCTCCCTTATGTACCACACCGAAGACCTCGCAATATAAGATGCGGCTGGACCCATCCCACCGCCCAAGGAGGCAAGGGTGGACACCGTACTAGGAAACCAGTAGCCGTTAGAACATTAAATAACACCTCCATTATCTTTTTCTGCGGTTAGGCAGAAAGGACAAAAAGGCAAAATAGAAAGAAATATATCCTGACCTGGTGGTAGCAACGCTATCCCTCTATGGATATTGCCACCCCTATATATGAGAAATATAAGGACCATGGTAAGTTGTTACAAAGTGCTTTTATTACTCGAGATATTTGAAAGTTTAATGTTGAAAAAATGACCCGGTATATAATACTCCCAGTACTGTTGTACACAACTTATATAGGTATATATAGAAAATAAATAAAGGTATAAAATATAGAATAAACTAGAACAATGTAAAATTCAAACCGTTGAGCAAAAGAATGTGTATTCAGTGGTTGAAGTAGAAAGGTATGTCAGTATCGAGCTGTGACCTAATAATATATGACTACAGAATTACTTTTACAGCAATATTGAATTTCTTACCTTTTGATGAGTATCAAATATTCTATCTAAACATTACTTTGTCCAAGGTTACATAAGAGTATAAGTAATTAATATTATTTTTTATATAATTACTTGTTAATCATTTCACCTCGTGAACAGTTTATTGGCAAATCGAAACATTTCAAAATTTAGGCATGCGCACTCTGCTATTATCGACCGCATCATCACGCCATCGCGAGTCCCAGTTTAATTTTCAAAATTACAATTAGTTGTTTTGTGCACGTGCCATCGCTGGATTGATGTAGAAGCCATTTCTGTTTTTAAGAATTGTATGTATATATTACTTATAATAAGTGTATATAACGTGCGTAGCGTAGTGTGTAGTGCAAGCAAGGTATGTAATTGCAGTTATTTTTTGCGTTAAGTATACTTTTGTTAAAATTAGCTTTTACAACGCTATTCAATTTTATTTAACCTAAAAAAAAGTTAGCGGGAAAATGTCGAACAGAAGCAGAAGCTGGTATTTTAAGTTTATATAAAACGATACAAATAGATTATTAACAATTATTAATGATAGTTCTATCGTCACGAACCTATCCACAGAACTTAATAATAAAATCCCAACTTTTCCTGAAAGAAATCAAAATAATTGTTTTTTAAATCCTAATAATTTTAATGATATTGATTGTTCATATGATCCTGAAAGTTCTCACCATGAAATTGACATACTAGATCGTCCTAACGTAGATGAAAATATTACTGTTAATATTGCTGATTGTATTCTTTTAATTTGGAGTAATTTCTCGACCTATGAACTACATAAAACAGACACTTCTTTAGGGATTAAACATGATATACAAGAATGGGTTATCCGTAGTAAAGTCACACATTCTACATTGGGAAATTTGTTAAAGGTGCTAAAACCCCATTTCAATAGTCTTCCTTCTGATCCTAGAACTTTACTTAATACTCCTAGGTAGACAATAACCAAATATGTAAATCCTGGTCTATACTATCATTTCGGATTAAAAAACGCGGTTCATTTCTTACTGACGAATACATCTACTAAGTTTTGTAATACATGTGAAATTTATGTAAATATCGACGGTTTGCCATTGAGTAAAAGTTCTGGAAGTCAGTTGTATCCTATCTTAGTTTCTTTATTTCCATCTGAAAATTTAGTTGCTGTTGCAGGAATGTATCATGGTTATGAAAAGCCTATGGATCCAAATTTTTTCTTAAGGGATTTTGTTGATGACGCAATATGTTTAATTAATAATGGTTTTATTTTTAATAACAATATGATAACTTTTAAATTTAAAGCTTTTATTTGCAATGCTCCTGCAAAAGCGTTTAAAATATTTATTAAAGGTCATACTCGTTACTTTTCTTGCACTAAGTGTATCCAAGAAGGGGTATTTATTAATAACACTGTTTGTTTTACAGAAATGAATTGCGAACAACGCACTAACGATGACTTTGCTTTACAAAACCAAAAAGAACATCATACAAGTATTTTACAAGAAATTCCCAATATTGGTTCAGTGTCTTCATTTCCGGTGGATTATATGCACCTTTTGTGTTTAGGTGTTAGGAAAAAATTACTTTCGTCTTTGTGGTGTTGTGGCAAACCTCCCAAGTTATCATTGCATCAAATAAACCTGATTTCCAATTATCTACAGGAATAATCTGTTAATATATCGGGGGAGTTTTGTAGAAAGCCACGAACTTTAAAGGAAGTAAATAGGTGGAAAGCAACCGAGTTTCGTCAGTTTTTAGTTTATACTGGTCCAGCTGTTTTAAAATCTATATTACCTAAAAAAAAAAAAAAATATCCAAACTTGTCGTTGCATACATCCATAAGAATTTTGTGTTCACCAAAAGCAAATCCTGATGAAATACAATATGCACATTCACTTTTAGTTTATTTTGTGAAAACATTTTCAGTTATATATGGAAATCAATATTTGTCACATAATATCCACAATATCTTACATATTGCAAACGATGTAAAGCATTTTGGTAGTTTAGATTCATTTAGTGCATTTCCCTTTGCATTTGCATTACATGCAAACTTTAAAAAATTCATTAAAAAGCTGAAAAACCCTTTCCTCAAATTGTTAGAAGAACTTCCGAGTCAGAAAATATTAATAAATGCCAGCTGAAATCAGAAATTGTCAACAAACCTAATAAAGAACATCATCATGGCCAACTGATAGAAAACTGCTGCTATTCACCACAATTTTTAGAGTATAATTTGGCATGTTTTAAATTAAAGAGCAAGCAGTCAGATAATTGTTGTCATATAGAGGATGGAAGTATAGTATTGATCGAGAATTTTGCAACAGATAAAGATAACAAAATAGTTACTGTAGGGGGAAAATTTCAAAATATGAAAGATTTTTTTATTAAACCTTGTGAATCAAGTTATTTAGGCACATATGAAGTGAGTAATTTAAATGATCATATTAGTTGTTGGCCAGTAAGTGAAATTGACTTAAAACATGTAAAATTTTCATACTTAAATAATTTTATTGTATATCCTATCTAGCACTTAAATTAAAATATTTAATTGGAAATCAGATTTTTTTGACTTAAGTATAAACTATAAAAGTACAGGACATTTGTACTAGCTAGATACACGATTAATTCTTCGCCTTAAAACATGGTAGACAGGAAAAGTGATATGAGAATTTTTCCTAAGTGGTATGTAATTAATTAATAATAAAAATATCGGCTTGATACATGTCATCTCTGTCATGCCCAGTGACATAACGTGCAGGTTCAGAATGTCTGTTACTGGATCTCCACTAACCGGGATGTATGCTACTTGTAATTAGTAATAGACCGAGAGGCAGTAACAAGATTTTTGAAAACGATTAGTTCGCGTCTGCCATTTTAAGGGTCAATTGTTATAGGTATTTGACGAATTATAAGCGTATAAAGAAAGTTTCTTCGATTGCAGTAGCATTGCAAATCATTTGTTTATTTGTAATTGAGAACTAGGTTTGAACGATTAGTTAGCATCTGCAACGTGGTTTTTGTGAAACTTTGTACACAAACAGTCCAGCGGAAGCTAATCTGCAAACGATTCCCGCGTGCAGGAGTGCCAAAAAAATTTCTCACATCACTTTCTTTGTCTGCCATGCTCTAAGGAAGATAATTAATAATGTTTCTAGCTTTTACAAATATGTCCGGGTACAAGTGGCTCCTGTACTATAATAGTAGTTTATTTTTTTCCATGGATTTGTTAATGTTTCATTTTCCATTAATTAATTGGGTACTGTTGTAGATAAGTTAGCTACCCTAAAGTTTGATTTCTAAATTACATTCTATTTCCGTATAAGTTTGGCTTGTGTAGATCTATTATAACTATTCCTCTATTTTATTGTGCATTATAGTACAGTAGCTAGTGTGTAATTACGTGACACATTTGCATCGGCTAGACATCATTAATACTGTTCCTTAGAACATGGCAAACAACAAAATGATGTGAGAAATTGTCATATCAGTGGAAACTTCACCAGTTGGCCTGAAATGTTTTTGTAGTTGGTCCAAGTATTTGAATTAAGCTAATATTTTTTAAATGATTATCATGCACTTATAGTAATTACATTCATACAATAGGATTAATATCACAACACTAGCTGATAGAAATGTATCAGGTAATTGTATACTAGCTCCTGTATACTATAATTATTTATAAATCATCATTTACTATAGGCTTTAGATTTGTTTAGTTTACTATATGTGCGGTGTGTTTATGTTTATTCATCAATTGTTTGGCGTGCAAGTTATCTGCTAGGCTTCTTGAGGATAAACCACTCTGTGGTAGGTGCCCCATATTGCTTTGCTGGCTTGGCCATTCTAAGTTTAACATCATCCTTCCATTATGTACTATAACAATAAAGGTAAAAATGTCATCAAAAGAGATTCTTAGAGGCCTGCTCATCTCCTGGAGCAGGGGTGGAGGTGGGCCCTCATATCCTTGAAAGGTCTATTTATTTCATATCACAGTTATTTAGCAAAATCATTGGTTTAGGCTAATAAATTGTATCATTCCATTTATCCTAGATAGGGGCCGGTAGAGGGTTTTGATTTCGTAATAATGTGTGTTTTAGAGTGTTGTAAAGTTCTAGCTACTGTCATCTAGGGGGACGGTAGCTCAATGGATTGGCATATTAACATAGCAAAGTGGGTTCAAAATCTGTTTACTTCAAAATAATTTTAATTATAATACTAGCCCCATGAAATGATTCAGATTCCACTATATAAACTGCATGGCCTCATTTCTATTTACATAACACAATAAAGTCCTGGATTCTCAAGGAATTACCTCGGTAACTTGAGAAGCGTGTAATACAATATTTTAAGAAATATTTCAAGTAACATTTTTAATTCCTGTTACCTTCATTTGTATATCGGCATTTGCGAATTAGAAAATCTACATTAGAATCAGGTAAGGTCTTCTTTTCATATTAAATATAATATTGCTAATGAAAGATATTTAAAAAAAAATTGTCAACTAGATACCTATTTTCTAAATTCATAAATTTGGGTACGTGCGTAAGATTTAAGCTGGAAGCAAGAATACATATTTTCAATCCTTTTTTTAATTTTCAAAAATTCATTTTTGATCTCTATAAAATAATGTTAAAAATTGTAAATGATAAATAACCCTATCTGCCTGAGGAATATAATGAAATTGCTTTCAGTTTGTGTTACCCATCATATATTATCTTAAATACATTGATTAATTGATTTTTTTATTTTTACTAGAGAATAGATGTGGATTATTGCTGTTTTTTCTGACGAAAATTCAGTATTGGGTGACCGATAATAATAAGGTGTGTTACTGGCCCCAACATAAAGAATCGAAGCTGACGGCAGCCATAGCAAAGTGTAAACAACCGAAAGATGGTTGGGATATTTTCAATATTCGATTATTGAAAGATGGAAAAATTTATGGTATAATTAATACACTAATTATATATTTTTGAGTACGGTAATTTACTTTAGATGATCTTATCGCAGTGAGACTTACAGTACGTATATCAGAACAGGAAACAGACATGGAGAGGAAAAGAAGAAGTAAAAAAAAGTTAGTCGGCAGCAGTGAAGATGATACAAGTGAGGAAGAAATTGATGTACCACTACCAACAGTTCCCAAAGGTAATTTAAAATGGTTCATCGAGATATGTTTCTCAGTGTGTTTCTTCTAAGCTATTTATCGTCTGTTGCCCCAATAATTTTTTTATCAGTGTTTCGCCAACTAATGCTTCAAATATGTGAAGCTTTGCAACATGTATTTACTGTTTATTTTTCAGCTTGTAAGCCAAAGAAAGAACAAGAGTTGTCGGGATTTCTTGAACGAAATGAAGGTAAATAATTCTGGTTATTTTTATTCTTACTGTGATACAAAGGAGAGTTTTAAAGAAATGTTTAATTATTATATATAAAATGATTCTAAATGAATACTAAAGTAGAAGAATACTAAAGTAGAAGTAAATAATAACAATATAAATTAATTTGACAATATCGGAATTTACAAAATTAAGTATTGTATAATCTTTGTTTCAGGATTTAGTAAAAAGAAACAGGAGTCATTGGGAACTGCTGAACGAAATGAAGGTAAATAATTCTGGTTATTGTATTTTTATTGTACTACAGTTTAAAGAAATATTTAATATATGAAATGATTGCAAATAAATACTAACTTTGACAATATCTTGCTCAATTTCCAATACTTAATTTGTTTCAGGATTTGGTCAAAAGAAACACGAATCATTGGGAAGCTGTATACGAAGTGAAGGTAAATAAGTCTGGTTTTAATTCTTGTTATGCTATAAAAAACAGTTTAAAGAAATGTTTCATTATTATAAAATGTTTCATTATTATACATAAAAAAAATTACGAATGAATACTGAGGTAAAAGTAAATAATAACAATATGAATTGATTTGACAATATCTTACGTAATTTACAAAAACTCAGTATTGTATAAATTTTGTTTCAGGATTTAGTCTAAAGAAACAGGAGTCATTGGGAAGTACTCGACGAAATGAAGGTAAATAATTCTTGTTATTGTATTTTTATTGTGCTACAAGGGACAGTTTAAAGAAATGTTTAATATATAAAATGATTTCAAATAAATACTAACTTTGACAATATCTTGTGCAATTTCCAATACTTAATTTTATTGCAGGATTTAGTCAAAAGAAACACGAATCATTGGGAAACTGTGGACGAAGTGAAGGTAAATAATTCTGATTGTTTTTATTTCTATTATGCTACAAAAGACAGTTTAAAGAAATGTTTCATTATTATACATAAAAAAATTACGAATGAATGCTGAGGTAGAAGTAAATAATAACAATATGTATTATTTTGACAATATATATCTTCCATGATCTACAATATTTAATTTTGTTTCAGGTTTTAATCAACAAGCGTCATCCGGATGTTCTGGAGGAAGTCAAGGTAAATAATTCTGGTTATGTTTGTTTTATATTTTTATTTTTTATTTTTGTTTCAGTTTTAAGGTCGAGGGAAAGTGATGAGAATTTGGGAGATATGGGACGAAATGAAGGTAATTAATTCTTTTTCTAATATATGTGTATATATATATATATATATATATATATATATATATGAAAAATACTACGTTCGCGGGTTGAACCGCGTCTGAGAATATGGGAGGTCTAGTCTAGGAAGTATAAAGAATATATATATATATATACATATATATCCCGCTATCATTTCTGCGTCCGGTACTAGGCAATTTACATTTAAACTTGCGTCCGGTGTAATTCCGCGCCGTATATCGGACGCAGAATTACAAGACACGTTATTTCCATTTCCCGCCAAGATACATCGATTATTTATTTAACACAAGTTAGCATATTTAACCGTGACCCACGGATTAAATTCTTAAACCATTTCTTAAAGAAATGCGGACTCAACAGGCAAAAGTTTAAGAGCGCGTCAGTCGCAGAATTGATAGAGAAATGAAATATTTTGTATATTTTTAGTTCAGCAAATTTACTACCGAGACGCCACCGTTTGTCATGTAAATATGCGTTTTGTATATTCTGGTTTTATTAAAAAGGCCTTTTCTGCGTCCGCTGTTTTGGCAACGTCGCTAATACTTGTTTTCTTGACGATAGCTAGTTAGCATCTACGTATGCTTTGACTTGCGGGGATGGAAGCTTCACGTATTTTTATATTCAAATGTAAGCGTATACATTTTATATATTATTTCAACCTTTTACAGATTCCGTGACGTTATGGTCCAAAATTAAATCTGAATAATACAATATGTACATGGAATTAATTATGAAGGTGAAACATATTTTAATTGTATGCTTACGAGAAAAAGTCACTCTTTATAAGAAAGATTATTTTTTATGAAAAGTCCGTAAATATTTGCAAAAATGTGAAAAACTGTAAAGAGTGAAGTGCTTTATTTGTGAATATTTTAAAAACCGATATTAAAACAAATGTAATGGATTAAAAGTTCTAGTCAGTTACGAAATCTTGACCTCCTACTGAAAACTATTTCTCACTACTCTTTCCAATCATTCACTTTTCTGTAAACAACTTTTCCTCAATCCTTTCTTTTGAACTGTTCAAATTGTTATTAACTACTGTTGTGAAGATCTTTGATATCCCATCATTAGAAATCTCCAATACTAAGTTCAGGGCTCCCAGGTGTTCATGGAATTGAGCCATGAAATTTTACCGAACAGCAAAATAAATTCGCAGTGACAGATTAAGATTTACCATAATTATTATTCCATAACATTTTTCTTTAATTCCATGTCTCAGTATTTACCACTCTGTTAAAAGTTTTAGAAAACAGTATCATTTTCGAACTGTCAATGAAAAGCAGGCTCATTTATTTTGCATTTTTTAAGCCCTAAACGATTTTAGATGTTATTTAACCTTCATTTCATGTAATTTAGATGGACCTGTTTATTTTTTGGCTATTGTTTAAGAACACTTACTGCAGTAACGGGTAGAAGTTGCAGTCGTGCGTGGTTAACTCCAAATACCTACTTGATTAACACTTTGCACGATTGACTTGGTACGACCACAGTAATAGAATAAGCAAGATATATATTTTTTTCAAGTAGTTTTCCAGTCTTACTAAAAATATTTAGAAGTAAAATTGATGTCACCTAACTTCACTAAACTCAGTTAGAATCTGAGAGATATGTCACTGGTCAATTTTCAAGTTCTAGGCGGACAAGTTTCTACAAATTTGCAAATGAATAGAAAACATTCGTTAGAAAAGCAAAAAAATATAGAAAAAAATTTAGACACTAAAAGGGGTGGTTTTTGAAGAGTTTTAAAAAATATTTAGTTTTAATATTCCCAAACTTTGTAGATACGATAATATTGTTCTCGTAATACACTAAAAATAATTTAAAAAATTCTAGGGACCAAGATTATGGATTTTAAGGGGGTTGGAAATGAAATATTATTTTAAAATTACGTAACGTTTTGAATACGGTTTGTGAATCTACGAAAAAAATGTAAAGTAAATGTAGTGAAATAAATGTAAGCTCTTAAAGGATGGTTTTTGAAAGGGTGCAGCGGACAGTTTTATGTTTCGAGAACGAACGAAATACTTTATAATTTAGGTTGTTCTTAAAATAATATTAAGATATGTCGTAAATTAAGTTGTATTTAAAATGAAGTGCTTGATTGCTCTAAGTAGATAGATGTAAAAGTAGGGAATTGTAATTTCCTGAATATCTACAAATTCTTGCAGGTCTATAGTTTTATTCATATTGATTTAAGTTATGTCGCTTTAAGAACTATAATTACCTTTATCATTTTATAAAAAAAAAAAAGTTGCTACCATCTGCTACTTTAATCATGAATTTACTTTCAGTTACTTACGCTACACCACGGAGAAGTCTCTTTGAGTTATGGTCAATGGAATGTGACAAAAGGAAAACATAATAGGGTGTAATTGCATATCCTTAATCTCTGCACCTTTTAGCTCTTTCACTAAGTTTGTCAGACAATTTCCTTGGCTGTCCAGGTGTTTTGGAAGTTGATTGCTGATTAGGCTCTTTCGACTTTTCCAGTTCACTAAATTTAATGTCCCTATCCAACCAGTAATAATTAGTTTTTAAAAACTTGACCTTAACCTACAACTTTCTCGCCATATTTCAGAAATACAATATCCAATTTTTCAAATTGCTTCCATCATTGTCTGTTGTAAAGCTCCTCCACAATGTTGTATGTTAAGGACATTTATAGACACAAACATGTACACACTATAAATTGTATATTATAAAGGGTGTCCCTCGGTTCGAATGAAGTTTAAATAGATTAAGTGATATATTAATTTTACTTTACAATGTAATTAAGGTATTCTTAGTATGACTATTTTAAAATGAATGAAGCATGCTGCTTACTACGAATGCTACTTAAAATAAATAGGATGTATACTTAATTTCAATGGCACCTCGTTACCGAAAATTGTACAGCATTAATAATCTAATTAATACCTTGAACTTTAAATGTTTTCAAATCAGAACCCAGAAAAGTGTTTTGGATAGGTCTGGTTTACTAGCGTTTTATTTTGGATAAGGTCAGTCCAGATTAACTTGGTAAGGTATTACTATATGGGGAGACTCATCTAGTGCTCATAATGTTTTTATTGCTCAGAAACGCATTATAAGATGTATAGCAGGTGTACCGCCAATTCATTCATGCCGAAATCTTTTAAAAAAATTTAATATTCTTCCTCTACCAAGTTTATATGTCCTAGAATTGCTAATATATGTATATAAAAATCAGGATAAATTTAAGAAAAATGAAACGATCCATTTTCATAATACACGTCATAAAAATAATTTCTTTTCCTTTCTTCTTCAATACACAGTATCCTAAGATGGACTACCTCAATATGCCAGATAAATATATAAGAAACGTCAAAATTCGACACTTGCAAGTATTTACTTATTTTCACGCTCTAACCGCGATCCTGCACCTAACCCCTAAGCCACTAGGTGAATCAGAATGTAGCGTGGTTGTAACTTGGTTTATTAATATGTTAGAAATACTTGCTTATTACACAACTTATGTAATATAAAAATTCATGACTGCAAAATTAAGTTCAACTTTATAACTACTTAACAATTAGCTACCATTTTTCAGTGTAACCATAGATATCAGTTCATAAGCTTGCTTAATATTTCAGTACAAATGATGCAAAGAAGTTTGAGTCATTGTGACGTACATACGACTAGAGGAAGAAATTTCTTTATATTTAAAGCCTGGCTCTAAACCTGTTTTTTGCAAAGCTAAGTCCATCCCATTAGCGTATCGAAAAGCTATGGAGGACGAGATCAGCAGATTAACGAAATAAGGCATCCTGAGGCCAATAGCAACCAGCAAATGGGCAACTCCATTAGTACCTGTCATCAAGAGCGACGGAACTCTTAGAATTTGTGGTGACTACAAACCCATCGTGAACAAGTATTTGATGGAAAAACAATACCCCTCTCCCAAGAATCGAGGAAATATTTGCAAAGCTGCACTATGGTGAGCATTATTCTACACTGTAAAAATTGAACGTAAAACTACATTGATAGTAATGTAAATATACTTGAAATAGCCTGTAATTTTCAACACCATGTAAAATCTCTTAGTTCTATATGTAAATTTACAGATTTCTGTAAACGAACTAGCCTCCTGTACAATTACTCTGATAATAAAGTAAATCCACATTTATCCGAGGAGTTTTACAATCGCTGATTGCGAATTTACCGAAATTCAATGCAGATGTGTAAAATCACATAAAATGTCTGATATATTACAATAAATAATTTGTAAAATGAAAAATAATACATGCCAAGCAATTAACTTAGGTGGCTATCTTTTGGCAAATTGTCTCAGCTTGTTAGATGTCCGTAAGCTAAAAAAATAGGTACCTGAAACAATTTAAAAGCAATAACACAATGCATGCTCTAAAATCCTTTACTGCGGTGAAAATTATGCTCACAGTAACAGATTTAAGGGATAGATTATGAACGGGTGAAGCAATATAAAAATTGCTTTTAAATACACCTAACTATAGCTAATTTAT
Organism: Stenurella melanura; assembly: GCA_963583905.1. Lineage (NCBI taxonomy): Eukaryota > Metazoa > Arthropoda > Insecta > Coleoptera > Cerambycidae > Stenurella > Stenurella melanura. Next base: position 76,488,979 of record OY757315.1, read on the forward strand.
ATACATTAAATCTAAACAAAAAAAAAGTATGTAGTGCAACTTAATATTGCTGCAAATTGAACATATAGATATTTTACCGCTACTTTTTCGCACCAATCATATCCATTGCCGCCGTTACTCTTACATTTTATCGTCCGTGCACCAGACACGATAGGTTATATCAGTGGTTCGCAATCAGTTTATTGTAACATTATGAAATTTTCCTATAACCTGATGTAACAGACACATTGTTACCGTGAAATTACTTATATCGGAAATGAATAATGTTAAGTCCTAAAAATTCCATTTGATAATCTTATAAATTAACAATATTACTTTCCAAATTACACTCTTCTGCTTATTGAGAGCCGCTGCGTAAAGTTTACGGGGACGGGGGCTGAAGTCAAGCCGTCAAGGTAACATTCATTTTATGCAATGGCCGCTCGTTGTGTTTACATATACAAAGTTTTGTTGTTTTTCAGTGGTGTTTGTAAAGAAATTGTAACTAAATCGAATTTCGGTTGACTCCAATAGTGCTGTTGATTGATGATGGTAAGTGTGTTTTGTTATTTCTTTTGAATGATATCATTTTATTTAAGTAATAAATAAGGTTATACAACGGTAGGTATTTTAAAGTTAAGATTTCCCAACTTTTGGATTAGAATTACTTTTACACCTAATAAAACTATATACACTTGTGAGTAAAATGTGTTACTCCTGTTCACTGTGCGATTTTAAAACAGTGTCTATTACAAAATACAACTGCCATCAAGTTTTTCACAAGCACTCATGTAGTGCCAAGTTTATTTGTGTTTATCAAGACTGTATGCAAGTGTTTACTAAGTACATAAATTTTAAGATGCATTTGTTCCGTCTTCACCCTCAAAATTATCGTAAATAAATATATAGAACATCGGTTAGGTTCCGTTGTAATCAGAATAACTGCACATTTCAGTGTACACTTTTAAAGGAATTATATTGCAGGCCTCGTTCTCAATAATTATACATGTAGTACTGCTACTCTCCGCCAGGGTGACCACAATTTAGAGTAGAAACAAAACTTCCTTACCGGCATTATCACTGGAGTGTGTACTAGTACCCGTTTTCTTCATTGTTTATCTTTGTGCGCGGGTGACTACACGTGTATTTTTGAGTGTACATTACTGAGTATTTTATATGTGAAAAATTGAAAAATGGGAAGAAAACGTAAAATCTCAACACAGGATCTTTTGAGCCAATTGAAAAGTTTGGTTAAAAGAAGACGAACTCGAGTATTATCATCTGATACTGAAAGCGACACGTCATCAGACTCGGATATGTCACGGCAAGATGGCGAAGCACCTAATACCGCGTCGCGGCCACCAATAGTACGTCCAGAGACTCAATCAGGTGGGTTACATTTTATTTTTCCATTATTTGTATTCACACTAGGTAAGCCTATTCACGAGATAGGATAGACCTAAGATTATATTTCTGGTTGAGCTTACTTTAAGGTAAGACATAACCTAATGAAATATACCTATATATAGGTCCGCACATAATTCATGCGTAGGGGTAAATACGCAAATATTTACGAGATAAGATAGATTTAAGTTTTATTTTCTGGTTGAGCTTACTCTCAGGTAAGACATAACCTAACAAAATAAGTTGTATCTTTCGGGTTGAGCTTACTCTTAGGTAAGACATAACCAACAAAATAGAGCTATATGTATGTGAGCACATAATTCATGTGTAGGTATAGGCAAATATAGATTTACATACTCCTTTCCTTGTTCTCAGGCTTGCCACCTGAAGAAAACCCTAATGAAAATACGACAAATGTGTCCACAGTCGACCCAGAATTTTTAAATTTACTTGGAGAAGATCCTCACAATTTACAATCTACTTCAGTAGATTTACATCCTGACTTGATCAATCGGTGGAAACATATTTTAAATAATGGGCTCACCTCCGAACTTAAGACGCAGTTGCTGAAGAAATATCCAAGAGGAGGAAGCTATGGGCTAGAAAGTCCAGCCCTAAACCCCGAAATACAAAAAACCTTGCCTGAACCTGCAAAAAAGCGAGATTCACACTTTAAGTCAGTGCAGGAAACAACAGGGGCGGCGTTAGCCGCGTTGGGATTAGCTATTTCATCCCTGCTAAATGAAAATGAGGAGGGGGTGGACCGTCTGATCTTAATGGAACAATTAGCAGATGCAGGTAAATTAGTTGCAGAATTACATCATGGTCAGTCTGTGTCCCGTAAAGCCTTCATAATGCCAGGACTAAATAAGGACCTCCAGGAAATCTTAGAAAACTCCCAAATGGACAAGTTCCTTTTTGGTACAAACTTACAAGAACGTATTCGGGAAGCCAAATCATTAGAACGTGCGGGGAAGGACTTAAAGGCACCCATTAAACAAAACCCACCTAAATCCGGTACTTTAAACTGGAAACGCCCTCCTGTTCGAAACCCTCGACCTCAGGGGGGCAACAGGGAAAAGTACCAAACATTCCGAAGAATTGTACCCCACTCAAGATTACAAGGTCGAATAAGGCCGACGAGAGCTCCCACACACATGGATTATTACAGGAGGAAACAGTAAGCCAGGTTAGTACTGTGGCAGGGAGATTAAAATATTTTTGGAAAAAATGGGAGACAATCACAAAAGACCAATTTATATTAAGCTGTATCTCTGGATACGAAATATCTTGTCATGACCAAGTTACTCAAACAAACATTCCAGTTGAACCTTTACGTTCAATCCAAGAAGAAAACATGTTAAAAACTGTCTTTCTTGACCTTTTAAGGAAAGGGGCGATAGAACCTTGTACCAATAGTAGTGGTCAATTTATCTCTAGTTATTTTTTAGTACCTAAACCAAACGGAACTGTCAGATTTATTTTGAATCTAAAAAATTTCAACAAATTTCTGTCGCCAAAACATTTTAAGATGGAAGATATGAGGTCGGCTCTGAATTTATTGTCACCGGGGATGCATTTATGTACGATTGATTTGCAAGATGCATATTTGCTTATTCCTATTAGAAGATCCAGCAGAAAATATTTGCGTTTTGTTTATAAGAAAAATATTTATCAATTTACATGCTTACCTTTTGGATTATCGCTTGCGCCATATATTTTTACAAAAGTTATGAAGCCTGTGATTCGGGAATTAAGATACAGAGGTTTTTTATCATCCGTATATTTGGACGATTTCCTCTGTCTGGCAAATACATACGAAGAATGTCTTTGTAACACAGAGAATTCTATTAAATTCCTAGAATCACTGGGGTTTTTAATTAATTATGACAAAAGTTCCTTGATTCCAGCTGTCAGAGTAAAATACTTAGGATTCATTATAGATTCTGAAAAATTTGGCCTAGAGTTACCGGCAGAAAAAATTAAATATTTAATAGATCAAATAACTAAATTCCAGAAAAAGAATGTCTGTCAGATAAAGGAATTTTGTCAATTATTGGGGACTCTTATTTCTGTTTGTCCTGCTGTCTCTTATGGATGGATGTATTGCAAAAACTTAGAGAGGGCCAAATACTTAGCTCTACTCATCAATGATAATAACTATTACAGTAACATGATTATCCCCACATACATAATCTCTGATCTTTCGTGGTGGTTAAAAATATTACCTACAGCTTTTAATGGGATAAAATCCTTTAAATTTAAATTAGAGATTTTTTCTGATGCAAGCTTGATAGCATGGGGTGGTTCCTGTAATGGCCAAAGAACACATGGGTTTTGGCATCACAGGGAACAAAACTGGCATATAAATAAATTAGAATTATTAGCTGCTTTTTTGACATTAAAATGTTTTGCAAGACATGTTAATAATTGTGAAATTTTACTAAGAATAGACAACACCACCGCTGTCTCTTACATAAATAGAATGGGTGGTGTAAAATACCCACAATTAAATAACTTGGCAAGAAATATCTGGCAGTGGGCTGAGCGTAAGAATATATGGTTGTTTGCCTCCTACATTTCTTCAGCAGACAATGTCATTGCTGATGGTGAATCTAGAATTTCTAATGTAGATACAGAATGGGAATTATCTGAAACAGCATTTCAAAGATTGAGTAATAAATTTGGTTCACCGCAAATAGACTTATTTGCGAGTAGAATAAACGCTAAATGTGATTTATTTTATTCATGGTATCCGGATCCAGCGTGCTTGTCAGTTGATGCGTTTACTGCAGATTGGGGTCAATATTTTTTTTATGCATTCCCACCGTTTGCATTAATTTTAAGAGTGTTACGAAAAATTATTCAGGACGAAGCTAGAGGTATTTTGGTGGTACCGTATTGGCCTACTCAGCCATGGTATCCTGTATTTTCCTCCTTACTAACTAGTAAAATAATATATTTTACTCCTTCATCTCACTTGTTGTTATCTCCTTACAGGAATATAACACACCCTCAGTATCGGACACTGTCGCTAGTAGCAGGAGTTTTATACGGAGGGCGTTCCAACAAAAAGGTATAGAAGAACCAGTGGCAAACATACTTGTAAGCTCGTTGGCGGAGTCCACCTTAAAACAGTATAATGCGGCGCTGAAATCTTGGCGCGAACATTGTCAAACGCTCAATTGCAGCCCATTCGAATTCTCTGAAAATTGTTTACTAAAATTTTTAACGAATCTCTTTCATAAAGGGGCATCTTTTGGCACAATTAATTCTTGTAAGTCAGCGATTTTATTAATTTCAAAACAGAACTACTCCGATAGCAAATTAATTAAAAGATTTTTAAAAGGAATTTTCCGACTTAAACCTACTACACCAAAGTATGCTCAAACTTGGAATGTTGATATAGTCTTAAACTACTTAGCTAATATGTCGAAATTGGATTCTCTCGATTTTAAATGTTTAACTGAAAAAGTAGTAATGTTGTTAGCACTGGTGTCAGCACATAGGGCACAAACACTATCTCTTATTAATATTAATAATATTACAGAAAATACAAATGGTTTTGTAATAAAGATACCAGATTTTATAAAAACGTCAGGTCCAGATAGATATCAACCTGTACTGAATATACCATTTTTTAATGACAGACCAGAAATTTGTCCGGCAAGAGCATTGCAACATTATTTAAACATTACTAAAAATATCAGAAATACAGATAAGCTTTTTATATCTTTGAGATCCCCACATAAGGCAATTACAGCATCAACTATTAGTAGATGGATCAAGTTAGTTTTACAAAAAAGCGGTATAGATATAAGTGTTTTCTCCACTCATAGTACCAGACATGCTACCACGTCTAAGGCATACGCCAAAGGAATCAATATTGAAATAATCCGCAAAACAGCAGGTTGGTCAAAGAATTCGCAGGTGTTTGGTAGATTTTACAACCGACCGGTTGTGCTACACGATTCAGAATTTGCAACGACCATTCTACATTGCAGCCAATAAAATAAAAATATGAACCAGATACATAAGCTTATGTTGGGATTTACAAAGACTTAACAAACCATGTGTCTATTTACTTTTGTGATTCTATTTATATAAGTTCATATCAACAGTTGTCAGTTAGATATATATAGCGTTACAACTTATTCGAAAAGACTTTTTAGTTGTATTCTCGATTGTATGTTATGTTTTTTCCCTTACATTCATTAAATAGTTGTTATAGTTGCAGCTTTTGTTTTATTAAGCGATAAAAAGTCCGCTGTTCTTATGGATGATACTGAAAAATAAACTAAAAATAAAATTGCACAACTCTAAACATCTACATGTATAATTATTGAGAACGAGGCCTGCAATATAATTAAACAATCAAACGAACTTACCTTAGTGATGTTCGATTGTAATTATATGAAGGCCTCGTTCGAGATAATTAATACCCACCCAAATTTTGTACCCTAACCTCCTGTACTCAGTGCAATTTATCAAATCTCTAAACAAATGAAGAAAACGGGTACTAGTACACACTCCAGTGATAATGCCGGTAAGGAAGTTTTGTTTCTACTCTAAATTGTGGTCACCCTGGCGGAGAGTAGCAGTACTACATGTATAATTATCTCGAACGAGGCCTTCATATAATTACAATCGAACATCACTAAGGTAAGTTCGTTTGATTGTTTAATTATCGTCTCATGTTTTTACATATAAAAAGTGGTGTTCACGTTACATGCCCTTATACTAATTGCATAAATTCAACAACAATTTATAGAACCATTCCTCAAATGAAATCACATATTTATAGAAAACATCATTCAGGCAAATTTGATTATAACGAGGTTTGTAGTAAAAAAACTGTAAGTTCAGGCAGTGAGGTTGAAGGTTCATCTAACGAATTACAAGAAAATAATAATAACAGCGAACAAAATGATAATAATAATGATGAATTATTTTACAATAATAAGTTGGAGAGTAGTTATTTACAAATCTTAACCACCATGTATTTAACATTAAATTATTTATTTTCAGGATGAAGAAGTTCAACCACAAATTAATTTACCATGCATTATCATTAGAACGAGTAAGTATAAGATAAGCCGCAATTTTCTTCATTTTTTCAATGAGATTGTGTTCTTTTAGATTCAGATCCGGGTCTGCGTCAGTCAGGAAAATATTGCATTTTTTTGAAAAAAAAGGTTGATTAACATGAAGTGGGAAAATATCTTAGAGGCATTGAAAATTGCAGTGGCTTTGTACTATAACTTTAACATAAGCTATCCTGGAGGAATTTCAAACACCCTAGAGTTTTTACAAAGATTACATGCTTAAAATTAATTCAAATCAAGGATCTAAGATTAATGAAAAATATATTGAGAACATAGTTTCGTTGATATATAAGTTAAAGAACATTCGGCAAATTTAATAAAACATTTTTATTATATCCTAGATCTTTTTAATTTTCATGGCAATAATAAGGTTACTAAAATAAACTTCGACGTTTCTTTATGTTAACATATGGCTTTCACATAGGTGGAAATAAAAGTTAAAATTTTTGTTAGCAAATAAAACACTCCAAGTGTTTTATTTGGTAAATGTTAATTTTTAAATCCACCAATGAGAAAGCCAATGTGACCAAAATATTTTTTATTGTATATAAGTATTATCACAATTTTGTTTAGTTTTATTTGTTTAGAAGACAAAAGAATGTATTCAGTATAGTAGTCTAGAATATAGTTTCATTTTAAAAATTGAAATATTTAATGCACATGGGAAATTTTATTATGATCATCTTTAAAAGGTATTTGGGCCCAGTTCCTTTTTATTGCAAAACTATTTTTAAGTGCTTTTATTACTCCTGTTCATTTAATAATTTTTTGTGAATATATGTTTTGACAGTGTATTATATTTCAAAAAAATATTCAATATGATTAAATGTTATTTTGCTTATAAATACTGTACATGTTTGATATTATTTTTATGCGTAACTCATGTATAATCTTTAGTTTATTAGTATTTTAAGTTCTCCTGTTTGGTCCAGAAGCCTTTGTTTGTCTAAAATTATGATTTAAATTGTGCGCCACCGACCAGAAGGAGCCGGCAACGTGGCAGGAGACGAGAGTGAATTAAGAGAGTAGTAGTAGAGAAGTTGTGTTATGTTCACTGCAAGTTTTTGGTAAAAAATAAATAGTTAAAAGTTACATACAGTCCATTTTATTAGTCGAAGAGCAACATTGGTCCAACGACCAGGATAGGAAACAGTTTCAAGAAGATTTGTACACAAATTTAGGATTAATTAATAAAATAATAAGCCAGCGTCAACGACGGTTGGAAGAAGTTAGGCCGGTCCATTATATCGGCAGAGATATTCTAGGGGAGTGAGGTAGTGGTGAGAGCGAGACGAAAGAAGTAAACGGCTCGTCGTTCTGCAAATCAGCTGGGAAACTCGAGGCAATAAGGTCGAGTCCTATTCCACCACCGATCCTTTAGTAAGTGAGTAAATTCCATTAAATAATTATTTCCAGAAATATTCCTATTTTTCTATAATTGCCCTTTTTATTTGTATCCAACAATGAATGAGGGGTCGGATATTAATACGTTAATAGGGAAAACAGGGGGTTTAAAATCAAAATTGACTCGTTTGAAAAATTTTTTGACTACAATTGATATGAACAATTTAAATAATAAAATAATTAGCAATCTAGAGCTCAGAAATAATAAAATTGAACCCATTCTTGACGAATTTGATATGATACAGGCAGAAATTGAAAATGCCAGCCCATCCGACACGGATGAGGATGAGAGAAAAACTTTCGAGACAACTTATTATGAAGTACTTGGTGACATAAAAGCAATAATTACCGAATTTTATGGGCATCAGGAAATCGAGGGCAGTGAATCGGTAGGTAGTCAGCATGAGGCAATCTCGGGGATCAGTGAGAGGCTTAATTATGAATTCAAACCCGTATACAAATAATGTAGTATCATCCTCCTCAACAGTGAAATTGCCGCCTATTAAAATACCCACTTTCGATGGGGAGTACTGCAATTGGCTGGAGTTCAAAAACTCGTTTACAGCCTTAGTAATAAAGGATAAGTCATTGTCAGGAATGCAGCGTTTTTATTATCTAAAAATAGGGCTGTCAGAAAAGGTAAAGGAAGTCATAAAATCGATAGAAGTATCGGAAGAAAATTTTGAGGTCGCTTGGGATTTTATAATTGATCGTTATGAAAATAAAAAATTAATAATTTATAATCACATTCGCGCAATATTTGAACACCCATCGATTAACAAAGAATCTCACACAGAACTGAGAAAATTATTTGATAACGTAAGTAAACACCTTCGCTCACTAAAGAGTTTGGGTGAAGGAACTGATTCATGGGATCGTTTGATAATTTATATAATGTAAAATAAATTTGATTCGCTTACCAGGAGAGACTGGGAAGAGTATAAATATCAAGACGAATTGCCTACAATGGAAGATTTGAATAAATTTCTGAAATTCAAATGTGAAATATTAGAAAAATTAGAGTTAACAAAAACAGAAAATAAAGGTGAAAAACCTGAAGGTAAAAGGCCTAATTATCAAAATTATAAAAAACACCAGTCTAGTAATAGTTTTGCTGCCACTAATAGTGAAAATACTACGAATTATTCATGTTACCTTTGCAAGAAAAATCACTCAATTTATAAATGTGAAGAATTCTTAAGATTAGATCCAGATAATAGAATAACTGAAATAAAAATATTAAAATTATGTCTGAATTGTTTAAGGGCGTCCCACCCTTCCTGGAAATGTAAGGCCGCGAAATGTTCTAAATGCCAAAGGTCTCACAATATTTTGTTACATTCTGACCGGTACACAATTAACAATGACTCGAATGCAGAAAATCGAAACCCAACCGTTGGCGGTACCGTCGCAAACCACGCGTCAGCAGCGCAATCAGCTGTGATTCAAGGCGGCGGCGCATGGCAAGGTTCTGAAGCGAGTGTAAGCTTGAACACGCGGGTGATAGACACTTATTCAAATAATGAATTAACGAATCGGGCTATTTTGAAATGTTCAGAGAATAATTCACAAGTTTTATTGTCCACCGCATTGATTAAAATAAAGAGTGAAAATAAATTCGTTACCTGTCGCGCACTGTTGGACAGTGGTTCGCAGAGCCATTTTCTATCAGAAAGTTTATGCAAACAATTAAATTTATGCACGGAAAAAATAAATCATGCTGTTAAGGGTGTAGGTCACACCTTAACCCATATTAACAATCGGGTAAATATTACAATAAAGTCGTGCTATAATAATTTCAGCATGAATATAAACTGCCTTATATTGCCAAAAATAACAGATCAATTACCCGTTATGTCATTTAACAAAAATATGCTAAAGGTCGCAGAAAATTTACAGTTAGCAGATCCTATGTTTAATGTTTCTGCAAATGTGGATGTCTTGTTAGGATCAAATGTTTTTTGGGCAATCCTGTGTTCAGGTCAGCAGTGTCTAGGGCCTAAATTGCCAATATTGCAGAACACCCAATTGGGTTGGGTAGTAGCGGGTAATTTACAAATAAATTCAAACTTTAATAATACCTCGATTAGTTGTTTAAATATTGAAAATACTCATTCATTAGATGAAAATTTAGAAAAATTTTGGAATATCGAGGAAGTTAGTAATAAGGGTCCTTTTTTAAGTGAAGAAGAGAAATATTGTGAAACATTGTTTAAAAATACTACCGAAAGGGATAATCAAGGACGTTTTATTGTAAACATACCGTTTAAAAGGGAATTAGAGGTATTTCAGAATCTTATGAACCGCGAAATGCGCAAAAGGCAAAGTTTGTTCTGGGTTTATAAATGTATTTAGAAAACACTGACAGCTACCTTGCTGTATACATAAACAAGAGCTCCGGATAAATTGTAAACAATAAATCTAATATTTTTAAGAAGTGAAACTGAGTCCACGAGAGGGATTTTGTCCCTGCGCATATGAAGGTCACAGCTCATGAGATTTTGAAACACCTCTACAGTATTTAGGAAATTCTTTTAACAATGCTTTACGCAGATTCGAATCTATTGAGAAAAAACTAAATAAAAACCCGGAATTAAGGTCTGATTACATTGCATGTATGTCAGAATATAAAAATTTGAATCATATGCGGGAGGTTGACACCGGTGAAAATATGGACCGGCTTGAGGGATATTTCATGCCACACCACGCAGTGATAAAAACGACTAGTTTGACGACAAAATGCCGAGTCGTGTTTGATGCGTCCAGTAAAACTGATACAGGGCTCTCGCTAAATGAGGTGCAATGTGTGGGAGCTACTATGCAACAAGATATTTTCTCAATTTTGATTAGGTTTAGAAAATATAAATATGTAATGACGGGAGACATATCGAAAATGTATCGACAGATAAAAATTAACCCGGAACAAATAAAATATCAGAGAATTTTATGGCGCACGAATACAAATGAACCATTAAAAATTTATGAAATAAACCGCGTAGTGTATGGAAATGCATCGTCACCGTATTTGGCGGTAAGATGTTTATTTGAATTAGCCTATGAAAATGAAGGAGAGCATCCATTGGCTAGTGAGGTGATAAAAAATGATTTTTATATGGATGACGTTTTAACTGGGGCAGATACAGCGTTTGAGCTGTTAGAGATTCAGTCAAACATTTCAAAAATTTTAATGAGTGCAGGATTTGAGTTAAGAAAATTTTTATGCAATGATAAAGATATTTTAAATAAATTTCAAATAAATAAGGAATTGGAGGTAGGGCTCCTGCAAATTGGTGAAAATGAACAGAGTAAAACATTAGGTGTGTACTGGGATTCAAATAAGGATAAACTTTGTTACAAGATTAATAAAAATAAATTGAATAAATTAACAAAAAGAAATATTTTATCAGTAATTTGTCAGATATACGATCCATTAGGCTTAGTAGGACCCATAATAATAGTAGCCAAGTTAGTAATTCAGGAACTCTGGAAATTAAAATTAGCTTGGGATGAGGAAGTACCTCAGGTTATGGCAAATAAGTGGCTAGAATGATTTGGTTCGACTCACGGAATTTAAAATTCCAAGACAGGCGTTTTTTTCGGAATATATTAGAATCGAATTTCATGGGTTCTGCGACGCAAGCGAACGAGCGTTTGGGGCAGCTGTATACATTCGATGTGTATTACTATCAGGGAATTTGGACTCAAATTTGGTGTGCGCCAAATCTCGGGTTGCGCCCATAAAACAAATTACGTTGCCACGCTTGGAATTATGTGGGGCATTATTGTTATCAAGGTTAAGTAATAAGGTAAGTAATGCATTAAAGATAACTTTTGACCAATGTTATTATTGGTCAGACTCTATGATAACATTAGCATGGATCCGCGGCTCTCCAAATAAGTGGAAAACATTTATCGCAAACTGAGTAAGTGAAATTCAAACTCTTACAGATAAAAATGATTGGTACCATGTTGACTCTATTGACAATCCAGCAGATTTAATATCTCGCGGCACCTCCACCAATATTTTAATTGATCAGAATTGTGGTGGGATGGACCTGCATTTTTAAGGAGGGACCGCGCTGAATGGAATTCAAAGGAACCAGAATTTGACCTAGATATTCCTGAACAACGTATAATGTTGAATTTAAGTACAAGGGTAGAAAATGATATTAGGGATATGGTACACAAGTATTCAGCGTTAAATAAGATTCAACGTGTTTTAGCATATGTATTACGCTTTATTGCAAATGTAAAATCAAAGGGTAAAAATCTGAGACAAGTGGGTGCCTTGCAACCTAAGGAGTTGGATAATTCACTGAAAATTTTAATAAGAGAAAGTCAAAGGGAATGTTTTTCGCGGGAGTACCAGGATTTACTTAATAAAAAACCGATTAATAAGAAAAGTAAGTTGTTACCGTTAAATCCTTTTATGCAAGATAATATAATTCGAGTAGGAGGCAGGCTAAAAAACTCTAAGCAGACTTTTGATAAGAAATATCCTATTATTTTGCCAAAGGATCATGTGTTGTCTAACCTTATTCTAAGAAATGAACACGAACGTTTACTGCATTGTGGCTCTCAGGCTTTATTAGGTTCAATAAGAGAGACGTATTGGCCCATATCAGGTCGTAAATTTTGTAAGAAAATAATAAGAAAATGTGTAATTTGCTTTCGAGCAAATCCTACCGAGTCTACTTACCTAATGGGTGACCTTCCCGATGTAAGGGTAAACAATTATTCACCATTTTTAAATGTGGGTGTGGACTATGGGGGGCCATTTCAACTGAAAGACCGGAGGACGCGGGGTGCTAAAATTTTAAAGGCATATGTCTGTCGATTTGTGTGTATGTGCACTAAGGCGGTACACATTGAATTAGTATCGGAACTGACTACCGAGGCATTTCTCGCGGCTTTAAATAGATTTGCTAGCAGGAGGGGCAAACCTGCTAATATATATTCGGACAATGGGTCTAATTTTGTTGGGGAAAATAATGAGCTTTCTAGAATAGCAGGGTTTTTAGAACAAAATGCAGAAGTAATTGCAAATAAATTAGCTATTGAAAAAATAAGATGGCATTTCATTCCAGCCAAATCTCCAAGCTTCGGAGGGATTTGGGAAGCGGGTATAAAAAGTACAAAGCATCATATTAAACGTATTGTCACAAACCCACTTACCTTCGAAGATTTTAATACATTGTTGGTGCAAATTGAGGGTATTTTAAATTCCCGTCCACTATGTCCTCTAACTGAAGATCCTGATGATCTCTCGGCCTTGACACCCGCACACTTTTTAATTGGGAAATCCCTAACTGTTCTCCCCGATATCGATATTTTGGATATTCCTGAAAGGCGTCTGAATAGATGGCAGCGAGTCCAAGCTATGGTGCAACATTATTGGTCCAGGTGGAATAAGGAGTATTTATCAGAATTGCAGACAAGGATGAAATGGAGATCCCGTGGCCCGGAGTTACTCAAGGTCGGTTCTTTAGTGTTAATTAAAATCGACAAACTTCCGAGTTTAAAATGGCCGCTAGGAAGAGTAGTAAGGCTTCATCCCGGAAGTGATGGCATCACTCGTGTGGTCGACATAAAGGTGCCTAGTGGTAGTGAATTGTCACGAGCAATTAATCGTATTTGTGCGTTGCCCACTGAAACTGATTGACTGTAAATCAGACCGATATGTATCGCGAATGTGACTATTCCGGGTATGACATTTGGTTTAAGGAGGTATAGACAGTCCTGTGTGACTACAAATTAGTTTAAGTTGTAATGTAGCTGATATTACTCATGTTGGTATTAGCAATATAATTAATGTTTTGAGGTCTAATTTAAGTTAAGTTTAAAAAAAAAAATATATATATATATTTGTTTAAAATACTTGGTATTTTCAAGGCGGGCGGAATGTTTGGTCCAGAAGCCTTTGTTTGTCTAAAATTATGATTTAAATTGCGCGCCACCGACCAGAAGGAGCCAGCAACGTGGCAGGAGACGAGAGTGAATTAAGAGAGTAGTAGTAGAGAAGTTGTGTTATGTTCACTGCAAGTTTTTGGTAAAAAATAAATAGTTAAAAGTTACATACAGTCCATTTTATTAGTCGAAGAGCAACATCTCCTTTATTGCAGTTTGTTTTTATTAGTACAGGATTGCAATTAAACACATTCTTTATAGGATTTAGCAAACATCAGACAAAATAATCTATGAACAATAAAAAAAAGAAACCTATCTACAAAATTATTAATTTCCAATCTTTGCTTTCTATCAATAACCTGCACTTTGGTTATGCGAGCAATTAAAATTCTAACATAAATTTACCTATTTCTTATTTGATCATTCTCATTGTAAACGACTAGCACCTACATATTCTCCTAAGAATATGCAGAGAAATTGAGAACAAAAGGCCTAACTATCCAATAGAATATTAAAATCTATACTGAAGATTATAAGCCTTGACAACCTACATATGGTTATGTTAGGGAACAAAAAGCCCTAATCTGAACTATTAGTAGATTTTAATATTCTAATGAATAGTTGGGCCTTTTGCTCTCAATTGTTTTAACTTCTCTGCATATTCGTAGGGGAGTATGTAGATGCTAGTTGGTTGCAAAGAGAATGATCAAATAAAAAATAGGTAGATTAATAGAAAGTAAAGATTGGAAATTGATAATTTTGTAGATAGCTTTCATTTTTATTTTTAGTAGATTATTTCGTCTGATATTTGCTAAATCCTATAAAGAATGTGTTTAATTACAATTACATGCAAACAAAAAATTTTTCTTTGAATACATTTTTGAGCAGTACGGAACTTTTTAATTCCTACACCTTACAATTCTTCCTTGTAAAAATACTGCTATGGAATGTAAATTCACATGATAGGAAAGTTAACATACATGGTAAGTATGTGAAAATACAATCTGATATTGGTACTTCACATAAGGGATATGCGAAATTACATCCACAATGCGTATATTAACATGCGTGAAATGTACATTTGCATAAGTGGAATGTAGATTTTAAGGAGCAGTACGTATAATTTCCTACAAGAAATGTAATAATACATGCTCCTGCTAATAATACATTGGTATGTAGTTTTACACTGAAAATCATTGGTTACAAAGTTGCCAATGATTTTCTGTGTAATTTTACATAAGTACTTTTTATAGTGTAAGTTAGATTTATGTCAAGCTTATAATCAATTTCAGTTAAACGATGAGGCAAAGAAATTATTAACATGGTCTAGCCATAAAGGTTTTTTAGAGTAAACCGCATGCGCTTTGGAATAAGTCCCGCTAATGGAATTTAAAAAAAATATATTGAAAGTTTATTTAGCGCATAAACGTCATAGTTTTTCTTGATGACATACTAATTACAGGCAAAAATAAGAAAAAGCATTTAGAAACGTTAACTAAAGTCCTTCAGATCTTGAAAGATTCTGGCCTCACTGTCCGAACGGATAAATTTGAGTGTTTAAAAAATAAAATCAAGTATTTAGGTCATAAAAGCAGCAACGAAGGTTTAAAAAAATGCGAAAGTAAAATCCAAGCCATAGCCGAGGCACCACAGCCACGGAATATTACCCAAGTAAGGAGTTTTCTAGGTATGGTTAACTATTATAATCGTTTCGTTCCATGTTTGTAACGTATTTTAATACCTAAATATTAAAACGCGTTACATCGGTGCGAACGGCAGCCGATTTTTGTTGGAGAGCATAGGGCCGTCGGTTAGGATTGTGTGGACACTCAAACGGCGCCACCGGCTGTATGTTACGTAATATGATTTAAATAATTTTGCCAGCCAGGAACAAAATTAAGCTACTAGCAACCATACGATGAAATTCTCAAAATATATCTATCTGTAACATCAAAACTCTTACCTTACTCTATGAAATCTCAAAACTTAAGCAAATATCAGGAGTACCAGTGCAAATAATAAGAACATGTAGACACCAGACATTTATTACAACACAAGTGAGATGTATAACAGTAAATAAACAAATAGTTTCACAATTATCCCCTAAACATAATCTATACACCCAAAAGAAATTCAGAATATGTATATCACCCTATCTAAAATTGTTTTAGTGATTTGACCTTTTTTTAGAAATGCAACTACGATTTATGTGATACCAACAATGAATTTTAGATTTACAACAGCGAGTTAAAAATTCACTATGGATTACAGCTTTAAAAATTACAAATTACAGCTCATCACTAAAATATTATGTAGCAAACAAAGTTCTGTGAGCTAACTTTTTGCAATGCTCGCTGTGTGCACTAGAATGTTAAAAAATGATCTAAACAAGTGTATTCTATTAAAAATACTTCACATGACATAATAGAAGATAAATTAGTATCACATGGTACCATGTCACTTCACAGTAAAAAATCTTAAGATATTCATCATACTAGGTATACACTTAGAGATTAACTTGTAGTTGCAAGATGGTTGTGTAATTTACTCTAATATTTCAACAAAAAATCACTGAACGAAACTATAATAATTTCTTTAAAATTAAACTAAAATGAAACAATAAGACCTGGTTAGAGCCTTGGCGTTTTCTGCGACGACTGTAGCGTGACCTGTTACCACTTCCTAAGAGGTTCTCGACGTTGCTTACGGCTACGACTCCGTGTCACTCCCAAAATTCTGCCCAAATCTCTTGGAGACTGCTGCGAACAACTCTCCAACCAAAACTTCTCTAAATGTCAGCAGGACCCACATAAAACCAAACGTCTGAATAATAGACTTCCTCCTGTTACTCCTCTAAATACTGCCCCCCCTTACATAATCTAAAATGGCAACACCATTTATCCCAAATGTAAGCCTCTTCAAAATATAATTAGTTTCCAAATATCTAGTTCCTCCAAAACACTCTGTAATAATTACAATAAATAAGAACTAAATAAAACCCCAAACTAAGTAAAATAAAAGCTCACCTCATATAGAGAGTATTGCATAACCTCACGAAACACGTGACGATCAAATTACAACAATCAACAGAATTCCTTCTTGCAATTTACAAAATGTTTTTGGCACGACGGTAAAGAAACACTGGGTACATCAAATCAAATCCTCTTTCAGTGTAAGCGATGTAAAACCCAAATTCTTCAATACAAAACCGGGACCGTCTCGTCGCTGTCGAAAAACGAACCATCCTCCGGAAATCTCCTTCACAGTTCTCAGTGTTGCCAACTTGAGCATCTAGAGAACACTTTCTCTAGCCAATGAAAATGCGCCAACAAAGGACTTTGCAATTAAAAGACTGAATTACACAATTGTGTTATATCTCAACTACAAGAATATGTGAGCAACATCTCTAACTCAAAATTATACTTAAAAGAAAACACGTTTTCTTTCTGGATGTTGAGAATTGCAGATATGCGACCTGCTATGCCCCTTTGAAGTACGAGTGGTTGCCTACCTCTCTGCTCGAACAAGTGAATTAGTTAAGAGTCAACTTACCACCAATCTATATAAATTAATCATGTAGCCTTTTCAAATGCTACATGTTTAGCTGAAATATTAAGACCAACTCATGATCTACTGAAACAAGATGTATCATTTAAATGGACAAAACATTGTCAAGAGGCATTCGTTAAAATCAAACACATTATGGCATCGGATATGGCGTTAACTCATTTTAACCCCAATTTACCTTTGACATTAACTACCGATGCTAGTAATTCAGGTGTTTCAGCTGTATTATCTCATACCATGGCTAATGGACGGGGAAAAATAGTGGGTTGCGTTTCAAGAATTTTACTCCCCGCGGAGTAGAAGTATTCAACTCTGCATAAAGAAGTAAGTACTCGCAATTTACTTTGGAGTGACAAAATTTCATAATTTTCTGGTAGGGAGGAAATTTAAAGTAAAATGAGACCACAACCCTTTAATAAATTTGTTTGGCGAGCATAAACCTATCCCGAAAATGTACGAAAACCGACTGCAAAGATGAGCAGCTTATTTATCCCGTTTTAAATATGGAATACATAAAAGGTAAAGAAAACATAATAGCTGATTAGCCAGACAACCACTGAAATCAGACCGCAACGTGAGTGAGGCATAATTCAATGGGGACATAGGTTCGTAAGTCCAAGAAGGTTACGCAAGACCCTCCTCAGAGAGCTCCATGAAGGTCATTTTGGGATTGTTAAAATGAAAGAAACGGCAAGAAGCATTTTCTACTAGCTAAACATCGACCAAGACATAGAAAGCATGGCAAAAACATATCACGCATGCCCCACTAATAAGCCAGCAACAGAACAAAGCTCCACGGGACAAACACCAGCGAAGCCGATGTTTGGTAGAGAAGTAAGGACAAGACTTTCTTTGCTACGAGAAACGGAGGTAAGCACAAACAAGGAAGCGCAAGAAAATATGGCAAGGGCGTAGCTCAGCTCACGCAGATTAAGCATTATGGAGGCGTAAACAGGAATTTTAAGGTAAAATAGAAAAAGAACTAGGACAGCCCACGTATCTGTATAGAGTAAAAGGTTACATTTGGAAAAGACATAGCAATCAGCTGTTAAAGACAAGTTTGGAGTCCGAGGCAAATGTAAGTAATACTATAATGTTGCAAGACGCGGAACTGAAACATGCACCTTCGGTCCCATCAAATATTAGTTTTCATCAGCCCATGTCTCCAAATGATAATGATTTTAATGGCACAATTATTGTAAGTAATCAAGATTTTGTTATTGGTGATGAAGTCACCAAATTAGGTAGCATTTTAAACGAGAGCTCAACATTCTACTCAGGTAGATAACAACTCCAACATGCCGAAGGCTGTAGACTCAGTTCCAAACCGAAACGTAGCATCAGGTAATAAGAGGCTTAAAAGGTCTGGTAACCCCCCTGCCCCCGTATTTATAAAAGCATGTTACGGATCTCTCCCAAACCAATATGTAAAGTACAAACTCGAAGTAAATCATATCTCTTTGTACGTTTAGTTTTTTTTTTGGACACAAGAAACAAGTTATGTCATTGTAGAACATAAACGTTTCGAATTTCATTTAGATTGACACATAGGAAAAATATGTTTTGTACTTTCTAACATGTAAAAACTCTTTAGTCATGTATGTTCATTAGGGAAGTGGCACATCTCAAAGAAAAATTTTTTGGCAAGTTCTAAATAGAAGTAAATTAAGAGGAAACATTTTTTGAGGAATGCCATTTTCTGCTCATAACTGTACAGTGACAAATTTATTGTAATAAATAGATATACTGTAAATACTGATTGTGTACAAACATGTACGTAATTAAACTGAACGTTTCAGAGGAACAACAAAGCTAAGATGGGGAGTGTGACGTACATCCGACTAGAGGACGCTACCAGTAGCTTAGTCAAGACGGACTATCCGGAACCAGTGTTGCCGTTTTGCCAGTAATTACTGGCATTTGCCAGGAATAAAGACTCCTGCCAGTAAACTTGCCAGGAATGACTTAATGCCAGGAATAACATTCTCAGAGATGTCAATTTGCAACTCTCAATATTTGTTGTTTTTTCTTTATTAACAGAACATGTGTGAACCACAAAGATTACTTTGATGAATTTTAAGAATGTCGATTCACGATACCACCACTAGATGACGCTGTGTCATCGTCAAGTCTCTTTTTAGTCTTCCTTTAGTCTATGTTTTCTGTGTGGGAATTACCGTTTTGCAGTTTTCGTTTCGTAAATAATTAATAATTAGGATTTTTATTAAATATCGCTTATTTTCGCTTTATTGGTTTGAAACTTTAGACTTTGTTTGTTTATATAGTCCATTTGTGTGGATGCTAGTGTTAGAATGAGAATTGTCAAATAAGAAATTAGACAAATTCATTTTAGGATTTTAATTTGCTAGCATAACCAGAATTCAGGTTATCGAAAGAATGCAAAGATTTCATTAATATTTCTACTCAAAGTTTTTCTTTTATAGATAGTTAATTTTTCTGCTGTTTGCAAAATCCTATAAAGAATGTTTCAATACAATTATAAGCAAACAAATAATAAATCATTTTTCAACATGCATAGAGTATATAGGCTCAAATACTAGTTAGCTAATAGATAGGTGAGGTTGTTTTTATCAGTCAATATCAAATATAATCATTTCACACTTATTAATAGAAATTGTCTTGGTTTTGCATGAAACATCTTTATGAATGGCTTTATGTCTTTCTGATGAGCTCCAGAATAAGGGCGAAAAACGTTTCAAAGGCTAAGCATTTCCAGGAAACAGAATGATAGATTTCATGAAAATGTAATCCATTGGAATGAAAAAAAATTTTTTAAGACAAGGTAGATAAATAAATTCATTTTAGGTCTCTGTTCTCATTTTTAACTGAATCTTCATAATCGTAGGGGGTTATGTGGATACTAGTTTAATCTGCATGGCCGTAGGGGACTGTGTGGATGCTAGTGTTAGAATGAGAATTGTCAAATAAGAAATTAGACAAATTCATTTTAGGATTTTAATTTGCTAGCATAACCAGAATTCAGGTTATCGAAAGAATGCAAAGATTTCATTAATATTTCTACTCAAAGTTTTTCTTTTATAGATAGTTAATTTTTCTGCTGTTTGCAAAATCCTATAAAGAATGTTTCAATACAATTATAAGCAAACAAATAATAAATCATTTTTCAACATGCATAGAGTATATAGGCTCAAATACTAGTTAGCTAATAGATAGGTGAGGTTGTTTTTATCAGTCAATATCAAATATAATCATTTCACACTTATTAATAGAAATTGTCTTGGTTTTGCATGAAACATCTTTATGAATGGCTTTATGTCTTTCTGATGAGCTCCAGAATAAGGGCGAAAAACGTTTCAAAGGCTAAGCATTTCCAGGAAACAGAATGATAGATTTCATGAAAATGTAATCCATTGGAATGAAAAAAAAAATTTTTTTAAGACAAGGTAGATAAATAAATTCATTTTAGGTCTCTGTTCTCATTTTTAACTGAATCTTCATAATCGTAGGGGGTTATGTGGATACTAGTTTAATCTGCATGGCCGTAGGGGACTGTGTGGATGCTAGTGTTAGAATGAGAATTGTCAAATAAGAAATTAGACAAATTCATTTTAGGATTTTAATTTGCTAGCATAACCAGAATTCAGGTTATCGAAAGAATGCAAAGATTTCATTAATATTTCTACTCAAAGTTTTTCTTTTATAGATAGTTAATTTTTCTGCTGTTTGCAAAATCCTATAAAGAATGTTTCAATACAATTATAAGCAAACAAATAATAAATCATTTTTCAACATAGTCCATTTATCTATAGTGGCATAGTGCATTGATTACAAAATTAAAATGGATAAATGGTTAATAAAACAAAGGACATCTGCAGCAGACTTTAATCAAACATCACATGTAGGGAAGCAAAATTTGGAATTACTATGCTTACAATATTTCAAAATGTAAGTATAGGTTCTCAACAGAAATGTTGTAATAATAAAAATTTAATGTTAACAATAAATAATATAATAAGTTTATATTCACCAGCGGCATATATGTTGTTATATCAAATGGCATGTATTTTCAGTCAGTAAATGAAGAGTCGCGGCATAAACAACAACACCAGACTATTTGTAGTTCTGACGATCTAAACCTAAATGAAGAAATTTCCAATATTATCATTACTTATGATCACAGCTGTGAGAAAGCTATTATTATGATATTGGGATATTTTATAATTAAGCTAAACGTTACACCAGATTTGCCAAAATAGCAACTCATAACGTAAATTAAAAATTGCAAATTAGAACGTTTAAGCCAGAAACTACCTCACCGCAGAACATGAGAGGATGTTGCACGTGGCCTCTTACAACAGTACTAAGTTTCAATATGGTAAGGTGAAATGGTAGAAAGAAGGGCTCATACAAAATGTATAGGCAATAGTAACGCGTAGTAGTAATGTTTGAATTGTTCTGAATATCAATTAATTTTAAGTTTATTATTTTAAATATTTAACATACCTGATATTAAAAAAGGATATTGGTACATCGTTTAACTTACAAAAGGCTTATGTAACGATATTAAGTAGTCAAACATAGGTAGTGTTCTACCAGAGTGCATAGATGTAGTTGGAACCCAGCGTAGAACCTACAAAATACAAAATAAACATTTTAAAAAGAATGTATTCACAAAGAAACTTTAAATATAAATGTAATAGGCTAAGAAAGTGCTTAGTTAATAACATTTTAACTATAAAAATCAAATGGGAGACCTAAACTCAGTGACTTTATAAGATAGTGAAAAACTCTCCTGCAGCTAACGTAAAGTTATATAAAATACAAATTTCAAGCCTCGTAATGAGTAAAATCAGTGATAAGATTATAAAGACTTACCAAGTGTATGTAATCACACATCAAGCACTGGAATGTGTAGATTTTTAATAGTAGAAACTTTATAAAATAGTTGGTAGTAATCTTTGGTTAGGACTTTCTCCATAAAAGTTGCATAAAACATTTCAAATAAAGAGTTTGTGTAAGTTTGTTCATTTTGTAATTATAGAGACCACTTTGTAGTTTGATCTGATGTAATAGCATATTTCGAATACCATACCCAAGGACTGGTACATAGCATTGCATCGTAGGCATACTTGAAAAATGCATGATTATTATTATTATTATTGTTATAAATGTTAAAATTGGTGTTTATATGATTTAAAACGATAGTAGGTGATTAGAATTTAAGTTAAAATGGGAAAAGTAAAGTAATTTTAGTAGTTTTAAGCAATTGTGAACAATTTTACGAAAAGTTATCGAAATTACTAATAAGACTCCTAGAGACATGTATGGGGTATCAAAATGTTCAGAAGAAAGTCAGAAAGAGTAAAACATAATCAGAGTAAAGATTTATTCAGTAAATTGCAAGAAAATTCAATATAAAAAATATAAATTTTAAAAATGTCAAAACTAGATTGCTTTGGTTTTTAGAAATGTCACATCTAAGCCAATAGAATTTAAGGATTAAGAAAAAAAGAGAGTTGTTCAAGCGTGGGTAGAGAAAAGACGCCGTTCTTTGAGCTCCACAAAATTTTAAAAAATAAATTCAAATTAAATCAAATTTTCTTAAATCAAATGTAAAGTGAATGTTTAAAAGTATCCTTAAAGTACGTGGAATACGTCAAATAGTAATTTAGGAGCTAAAAGGCAGTCAAAGGTAATCAAATACCTTTTTATAAAATTGTGAAGACATAACCCTACTTTTATAAACAATTTATGTAAATTTTTTTACAAGTGAGCAGTTTCTCACAAAATATTGGTAATTCACTACTTACCTTAACAAATAGAATAAAGTTCGGAAGTGTATCCGTTAAAACAAAGTGCATAATTCGTCGTAAAACAAATTTCACCAAAACGCAAGAAATCAAGCAGCCATTCACAGATCTGAAGTATTGACAGTGTAGCGGGTCTACATCTCAGGCCGGAAAGTTGGAAGCAGCGATCTTTACATCCAGGACGGAGTAAGAAATAAAACACTGTACCAATTTAAGCTTAAATTCGAAAATTAAAGGGAAACTAAATATAATAAAAGTTGCAACAGATATCTTTAAAATCAAAAAGGCCATTAGTTTTAAATTTTTAGAATAGCTATTATCTCAGTCTCATTTATACTTTTCCCATGTTTTGTTTATTAAATTTGTAATTTTGAATGGGCCTTTCCTTTGATTTTTACTATCGAGATTAACATTATTTTCAGAGCACCGTAGAACTTACTCCTGAGGTGAGAGGCAGGCGAGCGGTAGGTTTCTCGTGTTCTAAAGTGAGCTAGTGTATAATACCTTGTCGCGGGGTTAAGCGTGACTGGCGTCCAGGCAAATTTAATTTTAATAATAAAAAAAATAAGATTTAAAAGTTATAATTCCATAACACTATGGAAGATCCACAGGCTAGTAGCAGCTTAGCAGTTCTGGTAATATATAAATATGAAAATAAAACTTTTTGAATAAAAGTTATGCGTTTTTAGGATTCTAGTGACAATATGGTAAAGCCGCCGAGTAAAAAGAAGAAATTATCTAAGCGGTTTCATAGATTTAACACTGCTTGGCTAGAAATTGAAAATTTAAAAAACTGGCTTATCAAGTCCAATAAGAACAAAAGGGACGACCTTATTGAATATGCTGCGTGTAAGGTTTGCGATATTGCAATATCTACGGCATGGAAAGTCAGAAAAGCATTTAAATTCAGTAAAAATGATTAATAAAAAAAATTTTCAAAGAAGAAATTTATTCACGTCTTCAGAAACCAGAGAACTTTTTTTCAATAATAATGGATGAGACAACAGATAAAGGGACAATAAAACAGTGTGCATTTCAGAAAAGCATTTAAATTCAGTAAAAATGATTAATAAAAAAATTTTTCAAAGAAGAAATTTATTCACGTCTTCAGAAACCAGAGAACTTTTTTTCAATAATAATGGATGAGACAACAGATAAAGGGACAATAAAACAGTGTGCATTTCCTGTAAATTTTTTTTGTGCTGCCGAAAATAAAATATTAACTAAATTCTTTGATATGATAGAAGTGGCCTTACTAATGTAATGGTAAGGGAACACAACTCTGTATTTTCTCACTTGAGATCAGAGTTGCCGGAAATTGCACTTATCAAATGCACTTGCTATATGATCCATTTATGTGCTAGCAAGGCCTGTCTCGAATTGCCTCGACGGATAGAAGACGTCTTGCGCACACTTTAGCCGAAGTTTCTCCAGAGAGGAGAAATTTAAAGAATTTAAAATATTTTTTGCCACAGAAATTCACAAAATTCTTTTTCCCAGTCAAACAAGGTGCTGTTCAAGAGTTCTGGAACAGTATGAACCACTTATGGAGTATTTCAGAATGGTATGCTTTGAAGATCCCTCCATTACCAATGACGAAATTTTTGAAACATTAAGTAATAAGTATACCAAAATATATTTAGAATTTATGGTTTATGTGTTAAACATTCTTAATAATTTTAATACAATGTTTCAGTATGAAACTCCTGGGAGTTCGGTTGAGTTTCTCAAAGTGAACAGACGCTTCGAAGAAAGCTCTCAAAAATAGCTCAGAAACATAGGTTAAAACACCGCTAATTTATATAAAATTTAGGTCATCGATAGGTCAAGAAATTCTGCGCGTTGTGAAGTGAAATAGTTAAAAACAAAGTTTATACGGAATAAATATTTGATTATTTCTAGTACAGGGCTTTCTGTAATATAAGAAATAAACAAGTAAGTGCGGCGTGTTAAAATATCTGTACCCAGAAAGACCTCTTGAAGCGAGGGTTCTCAAGACCAGGGTAATAAATATTCAGTGTCAAGTGATATAAATGTTTGTACCTATACGTTGGGATTGAGACCAAATGCTTTCTTGGAAAGTGTAAATAAACAATTCGCATGAAGTGGAGGTTAATGGAAACACCAGACATCACCAGCAAACTACAAGAAAAAAATAAGATACCTATATTTAATTGACTGATTAATTGATTCATATTTTGTAATTTCTTGTTTCTGTTTGTATTTTTTAGTATTATTTTTACTTTACTTTTATAATATCTTATTTTATTCCCATTGGAAAACGACAGTTTAAATTAGGCACTACAAAAACCAAAACAATATACAGGGTGTGCGGAGGTTTCTCTCGGGCCACTTTCTCATTCTCAACTCGCTGTAAAAAGTTATTTTACCGCGATACAGATAACATAATAAAAAGACTCTCTTACAGCAAGCTAATATCGGTTTTGAAAAACTGGGCAAAAAATGGACACACTAATCTCGTTGAAACGAGAACACATCAATTACTGGTACAAAAAATCGACGGCGACGGCCTATATGCCTGCCTATATGGAGCATTAAGCCACCAACTGGAGGGAGAAAATATAACATCACAGGCACATACCAATGCGACGAAAACTACGAAAACAAGTAGCTGATTATATCGAAAATCACTTAGACCATTTCATGCCATTCATGCAGGCATCCATCCATGAACTAGCACCCCGTTACAATAGATACAACTCTAATACGGGAAAAATAAATGCGTTCATTCGAGATATGAGAAGAGAAGGTTTTTGGGGTGGGCAGGAAACAATTGCAGCAACAGCAAATATGAAAAACAGGACAATAATAGTACATCAAGAAGAAGGAGAGCATATAATCTTCCATCCTACCAACCAACAGGGAAGAGAGAACACACCACTAGAGATAGTATATAGGAAGCACGGAAACGAAAGAAATCACTACGATAGCGTGATTATTGCACAAGAAAAACATGAAGCAGAACAACCAGAAGAAACATACGCTCGAACTGGGGCAGTAACACCCCGCCCAGAATTAGAGGAAGCAACGCACATAAACATGTACCAAATATCACAAAGAACAGAGGAAGCCAACAGTCAAGAATTACAACACGATGACATCATCCTGGCGACATTGAATGTCAGAGGCTGCATAACGAGAGAGAAAAGAGAAAAAACCGATGAGACTCTTATGATGGAACACATACACGTTGCATGCATACAAGAAACACACATGATAGACGGAACTGCAGTTACTCAAAACTACAAATGGTATTTAAGTGGAGGGGACAAAGAAAAAACCAGCAGAGGAGTCGCATGGGCAATAAGACGGAACACCCCTATCCAGATAAAGACAAGAAAAGTAAACGAAAACATAACCATGGCAGACTTACAAATTGGAAAGGAAAACATATGCATATTAGGAGTACATGTGCCCTCCGACAAACGGGCAGGACGAGTATTCAGACAGATCACCCAAGAGCCTAGAAGAAATAGGAATAGAGAAATGAACATAATAATACTAGGAGACTTCAACGCGCATATAGGAAAGGACGACCAAATACATGAAGACAAGAATATCATAGGAAAAACCTTACTTCACACATGGACAAACGATAATGGAAGCTCGCTAAAAAACTTGGCCCATCTGTTCAATCTAACAGTTAGAAACACATGGAGCAAGAACCTAACCTGCCTTAATACCTGGAGTAAAGGAAACATCAACTCTCAAATAGACCATATCCTAGTGGATAGAAAAATAAGGGACAGGGTCAAAACATTAAGGCAAAAGAAGCAACAAACGTCAAAACAGATCACAAAATATTATATGGAACACTAGTAATAAAGAAACAAGAAGCAAAAAAAAGATACAACGAAACAGCAAATGACACATGGAACATCTCACTGCTACAGAACGAAGAAATAAAAAAGAAATACCAGGAGGAGATAGAAAAACAGTTAACAGGAAAGGAACTAAATTGGTCAACAATGGGTTTAAAAATCAAAATAGCGGCGAGGAAAACGTTGAAAAGGAATAAATCCCCTATGAGCCCAACAAGAAAAGACATGAAAAGAAATTACGAAAAACTAAAGAAAATAAAGGCCACAGGAAAACAACATACACCAAACATAGACAAAAAGATAACAGAAGCGGGGAAAGAAAAAAGAGACGCAGAGAGGAGGCACGAACAGAAAAAATGCAGGGAATTCTTCGAAAACATAGAATCCACTCCAGCAGGACAGAGATTAAACCAAACTTTTAGACACCTTAAAACATACAGGAGAATCAACAATACGCGGCCAAGAAAATACATACCACTGCAGCATTGGGTCAGGAAACTAGAAGAAGGAAACGCGGAGAGAAGTCAAATAGAACCAATACAAGAAAGAGACCACTGGCCACTGGGAAAGCCACCGTCAAAAGACAAACTACTAGAAATAATGGCCAGAGCTAAAAGAAACACGGCTCCGGGAATAGATAAAATAAATAACGAACTAGTATACTATGGACCGGACAACATAAAACAGCTAACCCTAGAAATCATCACCAACGCATGGACGGAAACCACACCCCTGCCTGAGGAGTGGAACACAACCATACAGATACCGCTCCCTAAAACCAAATCACCACAAAACGTGGACGATTACAGAAGAATAACACTCTGCACTGTAGGGTACAAATACTACGCACAATTCCTCCTCAGAGAAATGCAAAATACATCGGCGAACTACCAGATTATCAAACGGCATTTATCAAGGGTAGATCAACAAACGACCATATGTACACCACCAGACGGATCCTGGAAGAAAAGTGGAAAGAAGGAACAAAACTATATATATAGTCTCAATTGACCTCCAAAAGGAATTTGATACCATAAAGCATGAGGCTATAGTCAACACTTTGCTCAACAGGGGAGTACCGCACTACTTAATAAACAGAATAATGAAAGCATGCCTACACGAAAACACTGCAATACAATGATTTGGACAGACGACGGAATCAAAAATGAAGAATATAGGAGTCAAACAAGGATGTCCCCTATCCCCCCGACTATTCACCACAGTCCTGGACCAAGTGATAGAAAGCACAATAAAGGAGAATCAGAATTTCAATGGAAACGATGGAACGATAAAGCCCCCCATCGTACTCGCATACGCCGACGATATACTCATCAACACCGAGGAGGAACAAGACATCGTTAAATTTCTAAGAAACATGACACCACATCTGGATTCTTCTGGAATGAAAATAAACTCCAAGAAGAGCCTAATAATGGTCCGAGACCCATTGACAAAAACAAGTCCAACAAGTGGGGAAGAATACAAAATAGGAGACTACACCCTGAGAACCACGAGTAGAATGAAATACCTAGGAACATACCTAACGAATCAACTAAAAAGGAGGGAAACAGTAAGGGAAAGAATCAAAACAGCCTACAGAGTCACAAGAGCTCTACTACCATTCATTGAGGACAACAAACTACCATGGTGCCTAACCAAAAAGATATACACGACCATCATAACGCCTACGATGATGTATGGAGTCAAAAACGCAGCAACGACAAAGGCCAACAGAAGAAGCCTGAGAAGAGCTGAAAGGGACATTATCCAACTGCTAGCAAAAACAGGAAAACCACAAAAACGACAGAAAACGTCAACATTACTAGAGGGAAGAACAATAATCAAAAGAATAGAATCATACGCAATGAAATACTGGGGACACGTCCAAAGACGGGACTCGACACACCTACTAAAGAAAGCGCTGCGAATGAACAGCAACAAACTGAAAATAGGGAGGCCATGCTACACATGGATAACAACAATCGAGAGGATTATGAATAAGCTAGGAAAGGATTATACACACTGGGAAAAGCTGGCACAACAAAAAATGGAATACAATAAAGAAATATCAAGGATATACACACTGCCAGACTCGGAAACAGAAGAAACAGAAAACTCAGAAGTAGAATAGGAGAGAAGATGATCACAGACAGAAACTAAGAAGAAGCATATCACAAAAATCTGAAAGTAAAAAGAAGCACGAAAGCCTAAAAGAAGCATCTCACAAACACCTACACTTTCCATCCGATGAAGACAGAAGGAAAACAAGAAGAAACATCTCACAAACACCTACACGCTCCATCCTATACTCCTACCCCATGCGTCATGCGGCTCTCGCTGCTGACAACAAGCATGTCCAATGTCCAATCCAGCGTATGCAGCTGGTCCGGCGGTATAAAAAAGCACCGGGGGTTTGTTCCGGCACACGGTGGGATGATCGATGGGCGATCGGGCTGCGTGGTGGAACAAATCTCCATGCACCGGAATTGGCAGCAATGCCCACCTTACGCTGGCAAATCAATCAATCAATGTTTCAGTATGAAACTCCTTTATTACATAAACTTAAACCAGAGGTAATTACATTATTAAGAACCTTATGTAGTAATTTTATTAACATTAAAATTATTAGGAATCTAACTAAAGAAAATATTTTAAATTTTGATCACAAAAATCTGCGGAATTTTATAGAAATTGAAAAAATATATCGGAATGGCAGCTCATGAATCTCTGCAAGACTTAAAGAAAGCAATGTTGACTTAAATGCAATAAGCAATTTTTACAAATCCTGTTTAAAATTCTATATAAAACTAATAACTGAAATTAAAAACCGTTTTATTTTTGATGACGAACTTTTTAATGTAATTGACATTTTGGAACCGCATTTTGCACAGAAACTCGAACAAAAATCGTTGAGTCATGTTTTTAAACGATTTTCCTATTTCAAAGAATTTGTGGACTGTCAATAATTAGATAATGAGTGGAGGGATTATGCTTTGTTACACCATCAAAGCTTAGGTTTGGATGTTAATTTACCAGCAGAGGAATATTGGGCAAAACGATTTAATTTAAAAAATGCCGCTAATAGTATAATTTTTAAAAATTTGAAAATTGTAATGGGTCTGTTACTAATATTGCCATTTTCTAATGTAAGCGTCGAAATACTTTTTAGTAACCTTAATAATGTTAAAACAGACCATAGAAATAGATTAAAAACTGACACTGTTGTGGCGATACTAGCTACCAAAGACGGTATTAAAAATCAGGGCGGTGTTTTAAAGTTTACACCAACTGATAAAATGCTAAAAACCAGGCTATCTACAAACAAGTAATTCATATTCTGGATGTGGATTAGATGTTGGCAGTTTATTTTTACTTGTATTTCGTTAATCGTTATTATGTATTTCTGGTTAAATACATGTTGTTACCTGCTTAACGGTTTTAAGACTAAAAATGTTTTTGCATTACAAATATTTATAAATACCTATAAGTACCTACCTATTTTTATTTTACATTTATTTATTTTAATTTTTGTTTTTATGTATACTTTATGATATATATGTTTATTGTTTAAATAAATTTGTTTCAATGCAACTAAGGGTGATTGCAGCAAATTGGGACAATTTAATGTAACTGGCAATTTTCTTTTGAAAGAAATATAAATTTTAGTCACTCTGGTCTTTTTTAGTTTTATTAAGTATTCTTTATATATTACTGGTATTTTGTGTCCGAAAAATGTTAATTAGAATTTTGAAATTTATATCAAATTCATATATTATCAACTCCATGGCCTGTAACAACCTACATGTTTAATATGGATTCTCTACAAATCTCAGAATTCTTTCGTAATAAATTTTGAATTTCCAGAAAATAGTTACTAAAATTCCTTCAGAATGCATTATTAACTTTTATTTTTTATATAAATTATTTAAAAAGTTAAATTTTAACTCATACATCTTGTGTAACTAACCAAACCATCAACTCCATGGACAAGCAAATACTTGCAAATATTCGAGTTAGGTGGCGCTAATATCGATAAATAATAATTGGAAAGAGAGCACATCTAATCAGTCTTGGAGCCAGTGTTGCCAATCGGAGCACTTTAGTGCGATTTTTGCACGTTTTAACACGAGGGTGCACCTTTATCGCACCCTAACCAAAATCGCACTTTTTGTATCTATATTAACTCAAACTAACCGATTCTCAGATTCTCAAACTAACCGATTTCACTATAGTCTGTTTTTAAATTAGGAGGACTCTTTCGAATTTGCCGTGGTAAATCATACACATGTGATTGGCTGCGCGTTCGCCAGTTTTACACTAGGCCAAATTTTGTCACATGTTAGTTGAATATTTCAACCAAATTTCGAAAAGTCTTCATTAATTATTTATCATCACTCATTCTCATTTTTTCTCATTGTAGAAATTTGAAAACAAAAGGAAACAGTTCTTTACAGAACCAATTATATGTTATTTATATTTATTATATACATATATTCTGGAAGTTTTCCAATAAAATATTCTAGTGTAATTTTCTGGTCTTTTATAGTGTAAATTGGGATTCCACATTTAGTCCTCCTGGTTTAAAAACAGACTATAGTCAGTCAGAATCTCATCAGATGACTCTCATACTCTGAAGAACTACAGAGTACAGAGTTGCAAGCAGGCAGAGTGTAGTTCGAACATGCGAACATGGTCCAATCTTCGCATAGCATATTGGCAACACTGGACTCCTACTGTGCTCCTACCCGGTGGTTTCCCGCGATTTTTAACATTCACTATTTACTATTTAATTACGGTTACGAGTTATAAGTTAATTTGATTTCTCGCAGTGCAGTGTGTGTGTTTGGTTTTTATTTATCGTATATCGTGTATAAAGTGCCAAAAACTTGAGAAAATGGATCGATGGCTCTCCCAGGCTAAGGTAACGCTTTTTGTATTATCAAGCACAAACAGGTCGATTTTGTATTCTGAAATTTATAGGTCAATAAAATACTTGTTAATTGTCAGCTTCCAAAGCAAACTATGCGTATTAAAATAATTTTTTGCTTGTACTTTTACTTCTAATTCCAATCCTTGAAATTTTTATAGACAAAAGAAAAAGAAAAAAGAACCAGTGACATATCGTTTGCCTATGAACAACCAGAATGTAGCTTTTCATCACTGCCGAGTACGAGTAAGAGTAATCCGCTTCCTAACCTGTCACCCGAACCTGGCAGCGATTTTGACCAGGCCGAAAATGAAACGCAAGAGTGCTTGGATACAAAGGATTTGAAATTTGTAAGTATATATGCTTAAATAAGCTTGTAAAAATAAGGGTTGTTTCGTTTATTAGAATGAAAATGGAGATAAAGCTGCACTGACTAAGAAGAGAAAAGTTGAAAAGGCAAAGAGAGGAAAAAAGAAGGCGTTTGTTCTCGCCTGGTGTGATTTTCCCAGTTTCCAGGGTTGGTTACAAAAATCAGCTAGAGTAACTCCTGATGGAAATGAAATTGTTTTCTGTAAAGTATGTAAGACTGACATTTTGGCTCAAAAAAGTGTTCTACTTAAACATTCAAAAACTGAAAAGCACAAATTGAATTTTCAGACGGTAGCTAAAAATACTAAAATTGATTACCTCTATAAAGACAAAACTCAAGATGATTTGGCAGTAAAAAGGGCAGAATTAAAATTATGTGCTCTATTAGCAACAAACGATTTACCGTTTTTGTTAATGGACACTCTAACGCCGCTTTTGACTGATATTTTTCCAGACTCAAAAATTGCAAGACAAATTCAATTAAAAAGAACCAAGGCTTCAACTGTAATGTCTAAAGGTTTAGGCGACAATTTTCTTTTAGATCTATATTCAAAGTTAAAAGAAGTGTATTTTTCTATTATTATGGACGAGACAACTGACATTTCAATAAAAAAACAATGTGCGTTCACTGTCATTTACTTTGATAATGAAAAAAACGTAGTAAAGACGCAATTTTTTGATTTGATTGAACCGGAAGGATCGACCGCCGTTGACCTTTTTTCAGCTTTAAAAAATTCAGTTGTTTCGAAAAATATACCTTTGAGTAACATGGTGGGATTTTCTTCCGACACCACTAATGTTATGGTGGGAGAATATAATTCTGTATTTTCAAATTTGATTTATGAACTACCCAATATTGTGTGTATTAGGTGCTCTTGCCATATGGCAGATTTAGCTACATCTAAGGCGTGTCTTAGCCTGCCTAGACGTATCGAGGACCTATTACGCAATATTGGTAGTCATTTTAATAGAAGCCCGGCTAGACGACAAAAATTTGAAGAATTTCAAATTTTTTTCCAAACAGATATTCATAAAATTTTATCCCCAGCCATGACAAGATGGCTTTCTATCAAAGAGGTTGTCAATAGGGTGCTGGAACAGTTTGAGCCGTTAAAAGCCTATTTTACAGAGATCGTGTTCGAAGACCCCTCGGTAACCACAGAAAATATGCTTCAAACAATAGAAAACCCATTCACAAAAATTTATCTCGAATTTATGTCCTACTCACTAGGGCTTATGACCGATTTCAATTTATTGTTCCAATCTGAAAAACCACTTCTTCATAAGTTAAAACCTGAAACTGAAAAATTGCTAAAAACTTTGTGCTCTAACTTTATTCAAATTTCAGTCATAAGGAAGATCCAAGATATTATCACATTCAACCATGAAAATCCTTCAAATTTTTTGGATTTGGAAAAGATTTACCTGGGTGTTCAAGCAACTGAAAGTATTAGAGAATTAAAACAAAATTCTAAAGTGCAACAGAAAGATGTTGAAGTTTTTTTTAAATCAATTTTGTCCTTTTATATTCAATTAGTGACACAAATTAAAGACAGATTCTCATTTAAAGATCCCATTTTCAAAATTATTGAATTGGTGGATCCAAAAGTCGCCCAAAAATTTGAAATTACTTCACTATTACATATCATTGAAAGGTTTCCAATATTAAAACCACATGTGAACGTTCAGGAACTCGATAATGAGTGGCGTCGTCATGCCCTCTTAAACTTTAACGATCTGGAGCTGGATATGGAAGATGCGGAAAAATATTGGTCAAAAATATTCAACCTAAAGAATGACGCCGATGTCCTACTTTTTCCAAATTTAAAAAAAACTTTTTCTATACTTTTGGTTTTGCCTTACTCAAATGCCAGCGTAGAGCGAATTTTTAGCGACCTTTTTAACATAAAGACAGATAAGAGAAATTTATTAAAAACAAGCAACATTAAAGCAATTTTAGCCACTAAAGAAGGAGTTATGCAGAGTGGTGGTTGTATCAAATTTCAACCCACAAAAAAAATGTTAGGTTGCAAAATATGGCAGGACAACAATTAAAATAGGCATATAACTTTGTTGAGTTACCAGATGAACTTTGTAGATGTAGTTTTTAAGAAAATTATTAATTTATAGTTGTTAAGTCAAAAATTTTTATGTTTACAGTATTAAATGTTTCAAAATATACCCACTTTGTACTATTATTTAATATCTAATAAAATTGGTTAGTGTATTTGCCCCAAACGTCCCTAAATCAATATAAGCTCTTTAAGTATCACCACAAATCAGAGTGGTTGCTTTGTGAGTATCACTGAAAAATAAAATAGAGAGCAAAATATAAACTAATTTTTGCTGCTCTAAAAATCGCACCGTCTTACTCAAAATCGCACCTTTTTGCATGGCACAGAGCATAATTTAACTTTAGCGGGTTGGCAACACTGCTTGGAGTAGCTGCCAGCGGAAGTGCACGTTTTTGTTACTTTCGGAGCCACCTGTTGCGACGACAGAGTGTGTATTGTTCGTGTTTTTTTGTACCATCAACTCCATGTATATTTTTATGTTAGTATACCTAAATTTTTTTTAACTTTCTGCTTTGTTTTGTTAAGGTTTAGCGTGCTCTTGTCCTATTGACATACAATTATTTACCTTCATTTTTTAATAAATTATTTAAATGTAATTTTATTATGTATTATCAACTCCATGGACATCAACTCCATGGACTTCTTGAGTCCATGATTTGAAAAAGAAAGGGAGCGATACCATAAGAGAAAGGAAGAGGGTAAAATAAAATCAATTAAAGAACTATCTGCGAGGAACAGGCGAACTCTAAGAAGACGTTGGAAATCTTCATCAGCTAAATATAGAAATACGAAAAAACAAAACAAGGAATTGTTGGAGTTTATGATTCAAAACTCGCCACCATCTACACCTACATCACTTGAAGAAAGAAATCACAGGGATAATGAAATTCTAAGAGTCCCAATTCCTTCAACCTCAAGAATTCAATGTGGAAGAAAGAGAATTTTACGAAACAGGTCTAAAACCTATAGGGAATTACTTAAAATAAGAGAGAAGCTTAGAAGATCAGAAAAGAAAGTTAGAAAATATAAAACAAGGTGTCATAGGCTAAAGAAGCTATCGCAAACAAAAAAGAAAGAGAGAACAAGTCCGAGAACACAAGTGGATCAAGATTTGAAAGGTGGAAGTGTTTCGAAGGCTGTAAAGAAAAAATTATTATTTGCCGAAGCTTTAAAACGCCAACTAGAGGAGAATTTTAATAAAAAACGCGGGTATAAAGAAAAAAGTGACTTTGCAAAGGCAGTATCGGGCAAGATAGTAAAAAATTATAGATGTTTAAATGAAATGAAAAGTTTTGGATCCTATAAGCTTTTTCGTAAGGAAACACCGAAGAGCAACAAAAAATCAAAGATGGCTAAAGAAATCAAACAATTAGTTGAGGAGTTTTACCAAAAGGATGAATGTAGCCGCCTTGCACCCGGTAAACGTGACACCATAAAATGTAAAGGAATCAAAATGCAGAAGAGATATCTAAATGGAACCAAGAAAATTTTGTATAAAAAATTTTGTGATGAATATAATTTCAAGATTTCGTACTCCCTGTTTTGTAAACTGAAACCTTTTTGGGTTCTTGTTCCAAGCGCTTCCTTACGTGAAACATGTTTATGCGTTACACATGAAAATATAAGATTATTAACCCTCAAAATGAAACTTCTGGGACTAATAGATGTCCAGGATTCTTACGAAGTCTGTAAGACTGTATGTTGTTGCCCAGTAACAGAAAAGTGCCTTGAGAGAAAATGCAGTACTTGTAAAACTAAACAACTTAAATACAATGAATTAGATTTCAATGAAAGTACCACATATAAAAAATGGGTTTTGAAACAGGAGACAATTTCTATAAAGGGTAAGCAAAAGATTTGCAAAAAATATATTAAAAAGGAAATCCGGTGCAAAAAATTGGACTTGATAACAGAACTTAATAAAAACTTACCAATATTTATGCAGCACTTAGCTAATCTAAAACATCAGTTTCAAGCAATAGATTCTATTAAAAAAAATTTGGGAGACAAAGATATTATCATACACATGGATTTTTCGGAAAATTACGTGTGTAAATATTTTCGTGAAATTCAAAGTGCCCATTTTGGAGGATCCAAACCACAAATTTCACTTCACACCGTTGTTTGGTTTCGAAAATCTGAAAATGGCACAATTACGCCGAATTCTTTTTGCAGCATTTCCAGTTGCTTAAGGCATGATGCTGTAGCCATTTTGGCTCACATAAACCCACTTTTGGAGGAAATTAAAAAAGAATATTCTGATTTAAGGCACATCCATTTTGTGAGTGACGGCCCAACGACGCAATATAAAAATAAAACTTTATTTTATGTCTTTGCTACACATTTATCCAAAATTCTGCAAGCACCAATGATGACATGGAATTATTCAGAAAGTGGTCATGGCAAGGGTGCTCCTGACGGAATAGGTGGCTGCTTAAAAAGAACGGCTGATCGACTCGTTGCTATTGGAGAAGACATTCCCGATTTGAATACCCTTGCCATGAAACTAGAAGAAGCATGTCCCGGAATAACTCTTAAAATAATTGACGAGGAATCTATTATAAATTTTGATAAAACAATACCAGCTGATATCAAGCCATTTAAAGGTACAATGAAGGCTAGGCAAATTACGTGGTCTTCTAATTATAAAAACATGCTACACGTGAGAAGATTAAGTTGCTTGGATTGTTCTCCATCGGAGAAATGCAAACATTTCCACTTAGGCGAGATGGAAATATACCCTATTAAAAAAAAGTAGCAATAGAGTAAGATATTGTGATGGTGCCAAGGCTTGTGAAGCTTCACTCGGCCTCTTAATTGAGCCCACCGGGGTGGGGTGGAACAAGCCAGGTGCGATGATAGCGTCTCAGTGCTCCGGCCACAGCTTCTCATCGCACAAGACCGTCCGCACGTGATGAAAAATCACATCCTACACGAGGTGGCACTGTTTTAGCAGAATGCGGCGGATCTAGACCGGGAGGTCAATAAACATCCTCCAAGCTAAGGTGTAAGCCATCGTGCCGAGGGCTGAATGGTACTGGGTGAAGTATCTCTAACGATGCCTATGGGAAACCGGGCGACCTCCCATAGTATTTAGCCTTGCCCCCGTAACAGGCTCTGCGGGGGTCGACCACATTTCCTGTCTACTCGTGGGAACAATCATGAAAAAAAATATAACAAAAAAACACAAAAACCCCCCCGAGGAGTGCTCTGAACACAGGGCCTCCTCTCTCACTTCCCCTGGGGAAAGTCTCGTTTCAGGGACCTCCCCACTCCTAAGAATGGGAGGCTCCACAGATGGGGCAACCCAATCCCTTGGAACCGGAGAAGGCTCCCCACAAGGAGCCTTCCCCAATCCCAATCCTCCCACACAGGAAGGGGGCTCCGATCCTGGGGCCCCCTCAACCTCAACTTCAGCCGTCGCTGGAGGGCTCAACTTAATAGATGGGCAACCCAAGCGACGGAATCGAAGCGGCGCGGCCCGTAAAAGGGCAAAAAAAAGCACGGGCGGAGTACAATGCTGAGAGGGGAACACCTCGGGCAACGGCCCCCAAAAGGGGCCGTCCTGAGGGAGAGACCCCTCCTAGCGCCTCCAAACCCACCAAAAGAGCCAGGCCTGACCTCTCCTACAGTCAGGCTGCCGGCAAAGGGGTCAAGGTGGCGGTGGCCGCATCTGGATTTCCAGAAATGCGTCTAACGACTGCCTTGACCCACAATTTGCAGGAGGCCCTCGACACTCGTCTGGATGGGCTCCCCTCAGGGGGGCCCCTCCCCGATTTCGATGGCTTCAAGCTAACAGAGCAGGGAGTGGTAGAGCTGTTCTGCGGGAATGAGATGTCCCTAGTATGTCTGAGATCAGCCATCGGGGAGATCTCTTCCGTGGACGGTGTGGCACTCCAGCTCTTGGAGGGGGAAGATCTCCCCAAGTACAGGAAGATGGTGGCTACGGTCCCAGGCAGGCCCGTGGACCAAGCCACCATCTTTAGTAGACTCAAGCACCATAACCCGGAGCTCCGTACGGAACTGTGGAAGGTCCACGACGCTAGGATGGTTGAAGCCAAGGGGCTCCGACTAATCCTGGGCGTCGACGAGGCCTCCGCGGCGAAAATCGAAGCTCTGGGCTATCGCGCTCAGGCGGGGGTGATAAAGGTGACCTTCTGGGACCCCAAACCTCATCCCCGGGAAGCAGGTGCCATCTCAAGTGGCAGTAATAAGCCGAGCACGGCAGACGCAGCGATGGAGGCGCTGTCGGGCTCGGAAGCAGTAGAGTAGTAGTTAAAAAAAAAAAAAAAAAAAAATGGAAATACTCCAAATCAATCTGCAACACAGTGAGCCGTCTTCCGCAATAGTGAGTCGACAGGCCGCTGGGGGACAGACACAAATAGCCCTGATTCAGGAGCCCTGGGTCCGCCATGGCTCCATTCGAGGTCTAGATAAGCGGCATGGGGTTATATACTCCGCCGCCCACAAAACACCGAGAGCATGCATTTATGTCTCGAAAGGAATTAAAGCCACAGCAATTCCCGAATTATGTTCCAGGGATGCTGTTGCTATCAAAGTGAGTCTTAGGGAGGAAACCGGCAGAGCAGAGATCGTTTTTGGCTCTGTCTACCTCCCCTACGACTCGCCAACACCACCACCCTCAGCCGAACTTGAGGAGCTGGTCCAATTTTGTACTGATAGGCGGCTGCCTCTTATCTTGGGATGTGACGCCAATGCTCACCACACCTGCTGGGGCAGCACAGGGGTCAACCCGAGAGGCAGCAGCCTACTACAGTACCTATACACTACCGATTTAGAGATAATAAATCGGGGAAATGCGCCCACCTTCGTCACTCAACGAAGGCAAGAGGTCATAGACGTCACGCTGGGAAACAGACTTGTGGTCCCACTGATTAAAAATTGGAATGTCTCGACGGAACCCTCACTATCGGATCACCGTCATATCAGGTTCAAACTAGACTCGGCTCTCTCCTCGGAAGAGAGCCGGTACAGGAACCCCAGAGATACCGACTGGGACGCCTACAGGCGAGCCCTCTCGAGAAAAATAACTAGGGTCATTATACCCAGGAACACTGAGGAAATAGAATCCTCCACGAAACTTCTTAACGAAGCGATCACTGCCTCATATGAGAGCAGTTGTCCTCTAAAAAGAAGTAAAGGAAGAAGAAGAGTTCCCTGGTGGAACGGGGAGCTTCAAAACCTGCGTAATGAGACACGCAAGCTCTTCAATGGGGCTATGCGCACTCAGCTCCCGGAGGACTGGGACAACTACAAACGGTCCCAGCGCCTCTACAAAAGCTGCATTCGCAGCAATAAGAGGGCAGCCTGGAGGAACTTCTGCGAAAGCATCGAAGTTCTTCCAGAAGCCGCCAGGCTCTGCAAAGCCCTCAAGAAAGACAAACCACCTCAAATAGTGAACTTGAGGCTTCCCTCGGGGGGGCTAACGGCCACCTCTGAGGAGCGCCTCAAGCATCTACTAGAAACACATTTCCCCGAATCCGTAGTGGAGACGGAGGACATGCCACCCCCTCGGCCCCCCCGCGCCGCTGTCACCACAGCGGATTGGAGGATAGCTTCGAGGGTGGTAACAGTGGAAAGAGTCAGGTGGGCTATTTCCACGTTTGACCCATTCAAAAGCCCGGGACCGGATGAAGTGTTCCCCGCACTTCTGCAAGAGGGGATGGAGACACTCATACGTCCGGTCTACCACTTGATGAGAACCTGTCTGGCCTTGGGGTATATTCCTATACCCTGGAGAGCCGTCAAAGTTGTTTTCACACCGAAAGCAGGACGCACATCGTACGACACTGCCAAGTCCTACAGAGCAATCAGCCTTACATCCTTCCTTCTCAAAACATTAGAGAGGTTGGTTGAAAGGTACATCAAAGACGGGGCACTGACCTCAGTGCCTCTGCACCCGTCACAACACGCCTACCAGGCCGGGAAGTCAGTGGAGACGGCCCTTCATCCGATCGTTTCAAGGATCGAGAAGGCGCTGCTCCACAAAGAACTTGCGGCCGGGGCTTTCCTAGACATCGAAGGAGCGTTTGACAATACCTCCTTCGATTCAATCTGCGCCGCCGCAGCCTATCATGGCATCGAGGACACCATCATCAGATGGTTGAGGGCCATGTTGGCGGGAAGGCAAATCACAGCTGCCAACGAGGAAGAGGCAGTAAAAGTTTCAGTGAGAAGAGGCTGCCCACAAGGTGGTGTCCTCTCTCCTCTGCTATGGAATCTTGTTCTCGATGGCCTATTACAGGAACTCGAGAAAGAGGATCTCTTTGCGCAGGGTTATGCGGATGACCTCGCAATCATCATCTCGGGAAAATTCTCAAATACGGTCAGCGGGCTCCTGCAAAGGGCCCTTCTGATCGTACAAAGATGGTGCAACGACCAGGGCCTTAGAGTTAACCCCTCCAAGGCGGAACTGGTCATTTTTACAAGGAGACGCAGGCTAGACGGCTTCGTCGCACCTGTGCTCTACAATACCACTCTAACGATCTCAAGGACAGTGAAGTATCTGGGGGTCATCTTAGATTCTAAGCTGACCTGGAAAGATCACATAGAGAGACAAATACAAAGAGCCACTACAACCCTCTGGGTATGTAGAAGAACCTTTGGTAAAACTTGGGGGTTAAACCCCAGGGTAACAATGTGGTACTATACTGTCATAGTTAGGCCAATGATCACGTACGCTTCTGTCGTCTGGTGGCCTGCAGTAACCGGGCGTAACATACGGCAGAAGCTGACACAACTCCAAAGACTTGCCTGTCTGGGAGTCACAGGAGCATTGCGCACAACCTCCACGGCAGCTCTGGAGGTCCTCCTGGGCCTCGTGCCCCTTCACTTGGTGATTGTGGCTGAGGCTCGGAAAGCGGCCTACAGACTGAAATGTGGTGGTCAGTGGAAATTCGGAGGAGAACAATTAGGCCACACAAGGGCCCTATCTGATGCGATAGAGGCCCACCCACTCCTGGAGGCCAGGAGTGATGACGTAGTGCCTTCCTTCTCCTTCGCACAACCCTTTGAGGTGGTCATCCCCAAAAGGGAAGACTGGAACCCACTCGAGGGCACACTCGGGCCTGCCGATATCGTCTGGTTCACAGACGGATCGAGGCTAGAGGGAGGTACCGGAGCAGGGATATATGGAGAAAGGCCCAGGGCTGAGCTCTCTTATGCCCTGGGCAATTTCGCCACAGTATTCCAGACTGAGATCTTTGCTATCTTGGTCTGTGCACAGGAGAATATCCGAAGGAAATACTCCAACAAACACATACACATATGTAGTGACAGCCAAGCGGCCCTCAAGGCCCTTGCATCGGCAAGAACCAAATCAAAACTGGTTCAAAACTGTAAACAGGCTCTCTGCGAACTTGGCTCATCCAATTGGGTCAGGCTCCTCTGGGTGCCTGGACACAGCAACATTGAAGGTAACGAGCGGGCAGACGCTCTGGCAAGAGGAGGCTCTCGGAAGCCTCTACTGGGTCCGGAGCCGGCCCTAGGTTACCCTAGATCCAACGCCAGGAGGTCAATAGAGGACTGGGCCCGCTCCCAGTTCATTGACTACTGGACATCCCACCCAGGACTCCGGCAAGCGAAGCTCCTCATCTCAGGACCCTTGCCGGAGAGAACAAAACAAATTCTGCGACTAAGCAGGAGACAAGTCAGAGTCGTAACAGGTCTTTTGACCGGACACGGCTCTTTCAGAAAACACCTGCATACCATGGGGGTGGTGGACCACCCCGACTGCAGGTTTTGCGAGGACGAGGAAGAAACTTCTATCCACGTCCTGACTTCCTGCCCTAGGTTGATGAACCTGAGGTTTAAACACCTCGGCATTGGCTTTCCAGTGCTGGAGGAAATAAGAAATGCCCCCATAAGCAGGATTCTGGCCTTCGGACTAGAATCTGGCCTGAGTGGGGGCTTTCAATAAATTCGTTAGCGGTTGCACAATGGGCCACCAGGCCTGAGTGCGGCGACCATTCCTCGCCCCGCTAGAAGAAGAAGAAGAAGAAGAAGAAGATATTGTGATGTGTATTCCGATTCAGATGATGACAAGGAGAACCAACCTACTCAGAAGAATATCAACGATTTTTCACTAAAGAAGGGCTTGTTTGTATTGGTTGAATGGCCAGAAAGCTCCAAAGTATTTTATGTTGGCCAAGTAGTTAATATTGAAGATCAGATGGGTGTGGCGGTGAACTTTATGAAACGAATTATTTCCAATAAAAATAATTTTGTATTCATTTGGCCGGAAAATGCTGATCAGGAGACTGTACCAAATAAGACTATTAAAAAAAATTATAAGGGATCCTACTAATCTCAGAAGAAATAAATTTTTATTCTCTGATAATAATTTTGAAGGCTTTCACAATGTGAATTGAACTTGGAGTGCAGTAATGTTATCTTTTATTTGGCCTAACTTTTGTTTTTATTTTGTATACTTTATTAATATATAGTTTTTATACCAAATAAATCAATATACGTTTTTATTTTCCTATAAGAGTACATTTTAATCAACTCCATGGTCATTAGGGTCAACTCCGTGGATGTCGTTTTTTATTTTTTCTTAATAAATCCATTAAAATTTGAAATCGATCTCGAACTGATATACCGATTAGTTTCTCATTATTTCTATAACCTATGTACCAAATACCGCGAAGATATAAACTAATAAAATATTTTGTATTTCTTGAACTTCTTATATCCCAAGTTGCTGGAATCACCCCTAAGTTGTTTTATTGGTTAATAGTATAATGATATAAAACTAAAAAAAGCGATAGGTAAATGTTAAAAGAATGCTACCCGCCTCAAGGAAGTGATTAATATTATGTCGTGTTTATTTAATATTTTTATTTATCTAATGTTTATGTTTGTCACGTCCTGCCGAGCCGGAGGACACACACTTACACACTTACGACTTAGATTGTATCGTGGTCGGTTGTAACGGTAATTTTGGATTTTTCTCACACACTCTGTATGCCTGTTCAAATTAAGTGAGATGTTGCTAAATCGTGTACAGTAGTTATAGTCAACTAATAAGGTACCTACTGGTATGTGTGGTTGCCGTCCGTAGGTTCCGTTGTTTCCTATCCGAGCCCCACCTAAGCGATCTGCGCAAATTGAATATTGAAAAGAGGATTTCTTAATTAAGTTAACGTGCGAAGGAACAGAAAAATTGCTATCGCCATTTTGTACGATTGTTGTGGTGCTATATATTTTAAATTATTT
Organism: Stenurella melanura; assembly: GCA_963583905.1. Taxonomy (NCBI): domain Eukaryota; kingdom Metazoa; phylum Arthropoda; class Insecta; order Coleoptera; family Cerambycidae; genus Stenurella; species Stenurella melanura. Next base: position 76,532,587 of record OY757315.1, read on the forward strand.
ACACAAAGGCCATTCTAAGCAGGAGATTCGCCGACCTTTTGTTTTTATTATTGGTTCTGCCACAACAATATAACATATTGTATTCTGGGGACTAACTGCCATACCGTTGGAGTAGGCCTTCCGAACTTGGATCGTAAGCAACCCTATGATGCTCTAAACGACAAGGGAACCTCTCACGAAGATCGTAAGGTCAGAATATTTTTTTTCCACTTTCTATTAGAAAATTCCACAGAGCAAGTAGTGTGCCATTCTCAAAAGGTTTCCTACCTAGGGCGAATTGATACTTAATTCTTATCACCTAGCCTGCGAGGGTGAGATCGTCAAAAAGAAAAATTAGAAAATTTATTTAATTATATTTTATTAATATTATAACAAGATCCACAGATATTATTCAAGTAACCTTAAAGTGTGAACCACGCGGAGCGCTGCGGGTGGGGGTTCAAAAATAGAAATTACCCAATTTAATCTAGTTTATGCAAATTAAGGTTATCTCACTTCTGACTGTGAAGCTTATCTTTATATTAATTATATTATTAAGGGAAAAACCTCTTCGCTTATTTCTAGCCCTCCATCTCGGTTAGGTGGCGCTTGGCACCTAGGTGAGAATACTCAGAAAAAATCGGTACCCAGACCTATCGCTCCCAGACGAAGAGCTGCCGTCACGCAACGGGCTCAAGAAAGGGTTACATGGTGCCCCCCCCCCGTTCCCCGTTTTTCGAAATTGTAATGATTGTGCTAAATATCTTACTAGGAGGAACTGGCATGTAACTATCCCCGGACTCCGATTTTCTCCTGACCCTGGGAATACAACAAGTATTGAAATGTTGCCAGGAAAATGCCAGGAATGCAATTAAGTTTCGCCAGTAATTTCGTTTTGACCCTGTCCGGGACGCCCTTCAGATCAGTCTACGTCCAGCGGTGACCTTACGAAGTTGACATATTACTTCCCGCTATCAGTCAGAACCATCCAAGTGACACAGCACGACTGCGATATTGTATTGTATTTATTTTAATTAGCTGAAATTTAGTCATTTAGTTTAATATTGTCCAAAAATTGTAAAAGTAGTAAAGAAAAACCTGAAAATGTATAGAGGAGCATCAAATAGTAGTCATTGAAGGTATGTAGCCACTCAATCTAACGTTATAAGGTCACTGTGCTATTTAAATAGATATTTCATAATGCAGGAGTATGAAACAAATGATTCTTGATATAAGGAAGCTCACAGAGAAAGTAGATTATTTAATTACAGTAAATCAAAATAACACTAACAATAAGGAAGCTACTCTAGAAGACTTCAAATATCCCAACATCCATTCCAGAGCATCTAATTAAACTAAGTGAAGATTTAGGAGATGAAAATACTTTTAATAACATGGTAGTCTCTTAAAATGAACTGAGGTTGTCATTGCAATGATAATAAAAAAACATTCTATTGCGAAGAGAATTGACAGATGTTTGATTAGTATGTTTTCTCTTAAAACAAATTGCTTTCTTTGAACATACATAATGTAATATAACACTAAATCAACTTTTCTGTAGGAGTCTAGATTACTGATTAAACTTTGCTGTCGATGCTGCCATCTATAAGTTTAAAAAAAAAAGTAAAGTTAAACTCGCTCATAGTGAATATAGTAATTGAAATTTGTGCAACGCTCCAAGTGGTAGGGTGTAAAGACGTCATAGATACTACCAGAAGACATTTATCCAGACTCATGACAAACCATCTGACAACCCAGTATAACTGGATAGGAAGATACAGCAAAAGGGCCTTTGTGGATTTAAAACAAATACTCAAGTTAATATTCGGTAAGAAATCGAATATTAAAAAAATTGATGGATTTAGCCGTTATTTTGCGGTAGTCGATCATAATGATTTATTAAAACACTTATTTTGTTTCTACCACTGTATTTTGTTATAACTTAACGCTACTATAGTTTCGATACTTCAACATATCATCTTCAAAGCGACTCAAGTAAATAAATGAACACAAGAGAAAACCTAAGCTATTTATAATTTACATTATTTACCTACTTTTATTACTACGGGTAAGGGATTTAAAATTATCAGAACTAAAATTAACAGAAAGTAATAAAGGGATTAAAGGATTATGAAGTAAATATATTAAAAAGGGGTGTGTTATATAATATATCAAGAATATTTATATCTGGAAAATGGTGATTTGATTCCAACAAATGATTTGAAAAAGTGGAGTCTGTTTTTTGGAGTCTGAAAGACCGTAGATGTTCTTTGTATCGTGCTTCAAAGGACCGACCAGTTTGACCTATATAGAAGGCATTACAGTCCGAACATGACAATTTATAAACTCCTGACTTTTTGAATTTTCCTATTTTATCTTTTGTATTATATAATAAATGTGACACTTTTCTTTGTAGTTTAAAGGCAACCTTAAGATTATGATGTGCCAATATGACTGCAATTTCCTGTGAAATAGGGGGATAGATGTTGTTACAGGCTAATTTGTACTGCTTTTTAATAATTAAATTTTGTATTGTCTTTTCTTGGAACCCGTTGTTAATTGCTATTGTTTTTATGACTTTTATTTCTTTTTCTAAGGTGTCTTGCGAGAGAGGCAATGACAAAGCCCTATGTATCATTGAATTGTAAGCTGCTAATTTATGTGCATTGGGACTGAATGAGGAATTTGGAATAGTGGTATCTGTAAATGTCGGTTTCCGAAAAATTTCAAAATTTATTTTATTTTTGTTGTGTATTAACGTTAGGTCCAGAAAATTTATTTTGCCATATTTTTCTGCCTCGACTGTGAATTTGATATTGGGATGGATACGGTTAATAAAATTTAGGAATGTATTTAATTGCCTTTGAGTACCTGTGAAGCAGGCTATTATATCATCCACATATCTGTACCAAAATTTTATATGATTTATGCCTAGCTGTGATTTTAATATTTTATCTTCTATATGTGACATAAAGATATCTGCTAAAAGAGGACTCAAAGTGGAGCCCATTGCCAAACCTGCATCTTGAATAAAATATCTGTTATTATATTGGCAATAATTTTGACTAAGACATAGATCTAAGGCTAACATTAATTCATTTTTCTGAATAGTGTGTGATTGATCTAAAATATTTAAGATAAGTGGCTTACAATCTTCGGCAGGAATATTCTAAAATATGTTTGAAACATCGAAAGATACCAACACCCCGTTTTCTAGAATATCGCAATTTGACAATGTTTTAGAAAGATCATTTGAATGTTTGATGGTATATTTAGGTTGAAAATTTGTTATGTTTTTAAAAATCGTGTTTACTTTATTTCCTAACTTATAAGTGGGACTATTGACATATGATACGACGGGTGTTATAGCAGTATTCTCTTTATGGTTTTTAATTAACCCGTACAGTCTTGGTGCGCGAGGATTCATACAAATTAATTTATATTTTTCGGAGCTGTTAAATAAACTATTGTTTTCTGATAAAAATTGTTTAATTTTTATTTGAAAGTTAGCAGTAGGGTCTTTTATGTTAGTTCAGACTGAATGAAAACTTGCATTTTGTCATCATAACCTTTTTTAGGGATGACCACAGTTGCATTTGATTTATCTGCCTTTGTTAGGATTAAGCCATTATCATTAAGTTTGTATCTAATGGATTTAACAGTTAAAGCATCTAAATTCTTTGGTCTCGCATTTTTATGTTTATTTAATTTATTGGATATTTTTTACTTTAATACCTGTGCGTTATCGACACCTTTTAAAGCTTGTTCTGTTTCTACTACAAGGGTTTCTATGGATGAATTTTTGGTAACCTGAGGTGAATATTTGGGGCCCATTTTTAAAAACTTCAATTCTTTTTCGGAAAAGTTCTCTATCGTTAAATTGAGTACTACTGTTTACGGTGGTGACGGAATTAATTTTACTATTATTGTGTCGTAAATTTTGTTTATTTTGCATGCAAAATTTCTTGTAAATTAATCTACTAATTTTACCTCTAACATAGTCGTCAAACAAATCAAATTCAAGTGGGTGGAGTTTAAAGGTCAATTCGAAATGTATTACCTTGATATAATGGAGTATAATATTATTTTTTCTATACATAGACTTGACTTCTTCCTTTAACCAATACTTCTTGATAGCCTGGTTTGCTTTTGCAGCCGTTGGGGCTGTAGATTTTGATTTCATTGTCACGAACTTAGGAATTATACTTAAACATTCTTGATTGAACCAGATGTTTTGGGTGAGGAATCTTTGTTTCTTCATTATCTTAAGGTATTGTTTGGCTAGGGTTGCTACACTTGCACTTTTTAAGTTAGGAAATAAAGTAAACACGATTTTTAAAAACATAACAAATTTTCAACCTAAATATACCATCAAAAATTCAATCTTTTTAAGACATTGTCAGATTGCGATATTCCAGAAAACGGGGTGTTGGTATCTTTCGATGTTTCAAACATGTTTTCGAATATTCCTGCCGAAGAATGTAAGCCACTTATCTTAAATATTTTAGATCAATCTCATGTTAACACTATTCACAAAAACGAATTAATGTTAGCTTTAGATCTATGTCTTAGTCAAAATTATTGCCAATGTAATAACAGATATTTTATTCAAGATGCAGGTTTGGCAATGGGCTCCCCTTTGAGTTCTCTTTTAGCAGATATCTTTATGTCACATATAGAAGTTAAAATATTAAAATCACAGCTAGGCATAAATCATATAAAATTTTGGAACAGATATGTGGATGATATAATAGCCAGCTTCACAGGCACTCAAAGGCAATTAAATACATTCCTAAATTTTATTAACCGTATCCAGCCCAATATCAAATTCACAGTCGAGGCAGAAAAAGATGGCAAAATAAACTTTCTGGACCTAACGTTAATACACAACAAAATTTTAAAAAAAAATGAAATATTTCGGAAACCCACATTTACAGATACCACTATTCCAAATTCCTCATCCAGTCCCAATGCACATACACAGGGTTCAGACATTGCGAAGCAGAAAAAATTCCCTGAATTTTTCAGGTTTTCCATAACCAAAAATATTAATTTCCATATATTTTTTAGTGAAGTAATTTTTTATATGACAACGCAATTCCTTGAATTAACTTGAATTAGTGAAAATTCTTAAGAACTCTATGATTTTCCATATTGAGACGCAGAATTCCCTGATTTTTTATACAATTTCAAAAATTCCCTGATATTTAAAGGTTTTTTTTTAAGATTTTGAATTTCCCTGAGTTTTCCAGGTTCTCCAGGTTTTCCATACGAGTCTGAACCCTGATACATTAGCAGCTTACAATTCAATGATACATAGGGCTTTGTCATTACCTCTCTCGCAAGACACCTTAGAAAAAGAAATAGAAGTCATAAAAACAATAGCAATTAACAACGGGTTCCAAGAAAAGACAATACAAAATTTAATTAACAAAAAGCAGTACAAATTAGCCTGTAACAGCATCTATCCCCCTATTAAAGAAAGTGAGAGTAAATTTATATCTTTGACATATTACGGTAACATTTCACAGGAAATTGCAGGCATATTGTCATATCATAATCTTAAGGTTGCATTTAAACCACAAACAAAAGTGTCACATTTATTATATAATGCAAAAGATAAAATAGGAAAATTCAAAAACTCAGGAGTTTATAAATTGTCATGTTCGGACTGTAATGCCTTCTATATAGGTCAATTGGTCGATCCTTTGAAGCACGATACAAAGAACATCTACGGTCTTTCAGACTCAAAAAAACAGACTCTACTTTTTCAAATCATTTGTTGGAATCAAATCACCATTTTCCAGATATAAATACTCTTGATAGTTTACATGTACAAAATAAAGGTTTTAAATTAAATTTATTAGAATCTTTAGAAATTTTCAAATCAAACAAAACCCCAGGTAGTTACCTACTTAATGACCAGTTGGACCTATATAACACACCCCTTTTTAATATATTTACTTCATAATCCTTTAATCCCTTTATTACTTTCTGTTAATTTTGGTTCTGATAATTTTAAATCCCTTATCCCGTAGTAATAAAAATAGGTAAATAATGTAAATTATAAATAGCTTCGCTTTTCTCTTGTGTTCATTCCTATTCTTGAGTCGCTTTGAAGATGATACGTTGAAGTATGGAAACTATAGTAGCGTTAAGTTACAATAAAATACAGTGGTAGAAACAAAATAAGTGTTTTAATAAATCATTAAATCGAAAATTATTCTGTTTTTTTTATTTGTCTGTTTACAAACTAATTAAATCTGCTGTTTTCATACATGATTAGTTTTAATCAATAGCATCATTATATCATGAAGATTTTTTGATGATTTATTAACCACGGATCTCCCAACTGCTACTTTATAAAGTAAGAAATGTGGATTCAATATGTTCACATTGGCAATTCCATTTTGACAACTTAATATAATATTATTTTCACATGTAACCAAGCGTAAAAAAATAATCTTATCAAATATCATGTGAAAATTTGAAAAATCAAAAAATAAGTTTTTGTCACACTAATTGTTTCTAAAAGAGCTTTTGAAAGACACTTGAATTATTTTTGGAATTTGTCAGTCTACTATGATATTATTACTAAAAATACTCTACTTTTTTTACTATAAAGTATATTAATCTCTGTCTACCTCTTAACAAAAGGTATTATCTAAATGAATAATTATTTCTACAAATTTCATTTAGTAGTTAGAGATAAAAAGAGATTAATATATCTATGTTTTAATCATTCATTCACATTCCTGTTTTCTTTAGTCGCAGTCAGAAGAAATCCTTTCGCTCAAAGTGCCACACAGATGGAGGTAGAATCTGTAGCAAAACTGTGGCTTAGAAATTCTGCAGACCGGGACGGTGGGCGGAATAGGAGAAAGAGAGAAGGCGATAGTGGCTAAAATAATATTTTTATACATTTTATATACAATTTATCTGAAAGATTTTAACCATACTTTAAAAGTCCAACAAAAAACGAGATAAAAATTATTAAAGTTATAATATTGAAAACGATGAAATCTTTAAACATTTGGTCAGGAATTGTCCACGAACAGCTAATTGAACCGTTCATTTTGTCAAATCGGATGGACATTCTTCGATATTTGTAATTTCTCCGTAATGATTTTCCTGTCCTTCTTGAAGATGTGCCTTTAGACATCCGATTACAGATGTAGCTTTTACATGATGGTGCGCCACCTCATTATCATGTACTAGTTCGGGATTTTTTGAACCAACCCAATAAACATAGGAAGTCCGGGAAAGTGCTGGGTTATTATAGTTATTGCCGGGAAATTGCCGTTTGACGCATAATGATGTTGACCTTGTGTCTAATAAGTAACTGTAACGCGATAAACAACGATATTTTCTTTGTGGGTTATTAGATATTGGCCCGATAACGATATAATTGCACTTGACCGTTGATTATTTTAAAATTAATCTACTGGACTGTAATAAATTATAATTATGTTTTGTTTATTAACAAAATGGACTACGCATGTAAGTAGGTATTTTTTCTTGTCATATTATTATCTTATTATAAGAACAATAAACTTTAATGTTCTTTTTTTTTAGGTTGGTGCTTATATTTTATCTGTGGATTGGTATGACTTAGGCGTTACCGTTTCCGGCGTTTTAAGTTTTAATGTTATATGACATCATCTGTGTGTTCTTGATATGTGCTTGTGCTTGTTTCTAAAAGATAATTTAGGTTTTATATCGTGCTTCTGTTCCTGAGTTTCCGTTATTGGAATTTTCGGACTTCGAGGGCTACCAGAATTGAAAATATGAGTCAACATAATTCTAGTTTTATTATAGACAAGTGAGTTAAACATAACTTTAGAATTACTTGAGATTTTTCCTCCATTTATAAAGGCATTAATAACTTCCTGATTATCCTTGATCATTGCGACCCACGGTGGATGTATTGTGCCCTCCATTTAATTAATAATTTGTTAGAGTAACAGACGTTATTGTTTTAACCATATTTTAACCATGTCTTTTATTAATAATGCTTTATTTAAAAGTCGAAGCAAAAGTTACATATACAGACAAATAAAGAAGAATCTTAGTGATACGTTAAATATGATAGACTTAGATCAGTCAGTTAAAAGGGTGTACTCGAATAAAAACATCAACATTAGTTGTAGTAATATAGAAAAAATTAAAGATTATAAAGTCGTTAAAGCTAGTTCGCATACTGTTTCACCTCATTCTTCAGACTTTAATATTGACTATGTTTCACAGTTAACAAATAGTAGTGATAACGAAAGTGATGAATATCAAGACGGTTGGACCGAAAACATTACAGACGGCGAAATAGATCCCAAAGGATTAGATCTTGATACAGCCGGACCAGCAAGTTCCGTTCATGATGTTAAACTGAGTTCAAAACAATTTTTACAAAGTTGGGCGATGAAACACAATACTTAATTATTTATTAATTAATCATGTTATTAGAAATAAAACAGTTTTTTATTAAATATGTACTTAAATGTGTATCTCAATTGCAGCCTTAGTTCTGAAGCTAATGACTACTGTAGGAATCATGACACAAGATCTCAAATACATTACACAAATGGTGCAACATCTATATACACCTTTGGCTGCCGTAGAAGGCATTGCTCATATTAAAAATTTACCGGCATCCAGACACCAACACTTAATTGAATTTAACAGCATCTTGGAGGCAGAGGACGTTTTTGCTGAAACGGTTAAGAATTACAATAAGAGAAAATGTTTAACTTATAATGAGTGTTAGTAATTTAGTATATTTTCTCTATCACTGTTAGATTGTTAGATATGTCGTAATAGTCTTGTTATTGCAATGAGTGTGGTAATGAAAACATATAACCGCATTAGTGCAATAATGAAATTGGCAGTTTTTAAATTGAAGAAAAGATGTTTATTTTTTATAAATATCAACAATACAATTTGAGAAGTTATATAAACTAACACCTTCACTAACATCGACTGTTTTCACACTTATGCACTTGTTCGATTGGAATTGTTTAACGAGACTGTACTGGTATCATCTTTTTCTGTGTATATGACCAACCTTCATTCTTGAATATTTCCCACTCCCTGCTGTCTGCAGAAAATCTAACAGTGGCTTCTCTGCTCAGACCTCAGACTTCTTAAGTTTATAACATTCTGCTTTATTTTTCGGCAAAGCTGTTAGTAGACATATTTTTTTATATCAGTGCACTTCTTGATCGATATTTCCGTCTTCAAGTTGTAGTAGGAACACCAGGGATGAGAGCGTTTGGCTGTTACTTAGCTTTTCAAAATATACAAGCTTTTTCCATTAGCGATGTCCTTTATATTCTTCGTATGGCACCACTCTCATACCTTTTAAAACCTGTTCATATTTGACTCCAGATTTACCCGGGACAAGTCCGGATATCACGTTTTCTGCTTCTTCCTCAATATCAAAGAGCACATCTAACGTTTGTGTTTTTTTTTAAGAACAACCTGGAAAGCTCATTTTTGAAGCAATAGTTTCACCTCCGAAAAAAATTTGAATTCCAATTTGTTATTTATTGTTATTCGGTAACTAATATGCGATCATAAACCACTACAAGTTGCTATCGTTTTGAAACAACTTGGATCCTATTGCACCTTGATTCATTTATTCCATTGATGTAAACCTACTCTAAGACATTTTTAACGCTGATAGATAAATTTGTGTACGATATACATTATTTACACACTATGTGTTACCCCAACTCAACTTTCTGCAATTATTCACAATGCATGTGTTAATAATGTCTTTTCCCACTATATTGTAAATGATTATTAACTGTTATTTGGTACCAAGCCACTATATGGCAAATATTTTAAAAAATTTCAATAGTGAGTACGTCTAATTTTAAGTTTCTTCTTAGTGTTTATATTTTCAAACCATTGGAGGGACGGATTATGTGGATGTGGTTCGAAGAGCCTTACCAAAAATAATTTCACATTCCCTTTCTTTAGAATGTAACTGGACTGGGAGAAATGCAAAATATTGCTCCAGGGACTGTGGAAATATAATTAAGTTAATCATAGGTAAGTTAAAAATGATTTTAATGTAATAATTTTTAATCATTTACAATCTGGGCTGTTTATATAGCCCATATATTTTGTTTAAAATGTATAATTTGTACATCAATTTACAAATTATCCTTGAAGTTATGTTAACACAGTGCGTCAAGTGTATGGGCCAGTTCTTATGCGAAGTCCAAAGTAAATAGTGAAAATAACAAAATTTGGAAAATATAAATTAGAATTAGTAAAAACTGTTATTTCATGGTTGGTCAAGGATTGTATACATTATCAATTCACTCATTTAGAATACCATGTGCAAAATGATTGACACATTTATGTATAAAGAAGAGGATCGCATAGTTTCATTTTAAATCTGTTATTGTTTAGTGAGCGTGCTTATTATGTTATAAAACTTAAATCATTTCAACTTTGATTTTACAATAATGAATACTTATTTTCTTATTTGAGCCATAGTACGAAGAAATCCGACTACTAGAAATGCTACCCAAAGTGAAATAGAAGACACCATAAAAGGATGGTTGAGATCTTCTTGTGATCGGGATGGTGGAAGGGAGAAAAGACGAAAATATAGATAGATAGATTACACAGGTCAACATTTGATCTAAGCGGGAACACCGCACGCAGTATAGGCTACAAGGGGTTTTTGGGGTCGCTGATTACGATGAGAGTGTCAGTTAACCGCCATCACGTCAGACTCAAAGTCATTTGAAGGTCAAGTGCAGAAAAACCCATGGAAAAAATCTGAAAAAAATCATGCATATGTTTTTGAGGTCATGGAATCCGAATCCGATGTCGGCTAAGCGCTGTGAGGTCAAGGTCAAGGTCATTTGTAGGTTATTTGATCTAAGCGGGAACATCGCACGCAGTATATGCTACAAGGGGTTTTTGGGGTCGCTGATTACGATGAGAGGGTCAGTTAACCGCCATCACGTCAGGTTCAAGGTCACTTGAAGGTCAAGTGCAGAAAAACCCATGGAAAAAATCTGAAAAAATCATGCATATGTTTTTGAGGTCATGGAATCCGAATCCGATGTCGGCTAAGCTCTGTGAGGTCAAGGCCAAGGTCATTTGTAGGTTATTCCAACGCACTTTCGCTCGAAACATCGAGCTCACTCACGCACATATCACAGAAGAGTAACCAAAGTAAACCAAACGTAAAATAAGTATGAATCATATATCAGCTCGTTAAACACTTGCATATACATAAAAATATATAGACACGGGCAAGAGGTAAAGGTGTGTATACAGAAAAACATCAAGAATGACAACTAAAAAACATTATCCGTTAAAACGTTTTTTTCACACTTGACCTATAAACACCTTCACCATGACCTAATGGAGCTCAGCTGACCTCAGATTCGGATTCTCCGACCTCAAAAAATACGTATGAATTTTTTCAGATTTTTCGAACCGTAAATGCCGACAACACCTCAAGTGACCTTGGAATAACCTACAAATGACCTGGACCTCACAGAGTTTAGCCGACCTAGGATTCGGATTCCCTGACCTCAAAAACATATGCATGATTTTTTCAGATTTTTTCCATGGGTTTTTCTGCACTTGCCCTTCACATGTCCTTGAACCTGACGTGATGGCGGTTAACTGACCCTTTCATCGTAATCAGCGACCCCAAAAACCCCTTGTGTCCTATACTGCGTGCGGTGTTCCCGCTTAGATCAAATGTTGACCTGTGTTATCAATACAATACGATATAATACGTTTATTCATGTTAATATACATAAGTATTCACATAAGTCAAAATTATGGATAAAAAGAATAAAAATATACTATACATATATTATTAATAAATAGATAAAAATGATTAATTTACAACATATAACATTAACATAGCTATAGGGTTCAGAACATAATTGTCAACAGCTGTCAGTTAGGCACAGTGTTTAATTTCCTCACAAATGTCATCGACTGTAAAAAAATAAGCCTTATCGATGAAGAACATTTTAATTGTAGCTCTGAACTTAGCCACGGGTATTCTCTAATTTTGGGGATCTATGTTTATTAGTTCAACAGTTTCAAAGATAGAACAGGCACACAAGGAAAAGTTGTCTTTTCCACGAACCAGACCAATAATTTCCGGTGTATTTTGGCTTGCTGAATCTAAATCCGGAATCAGTTTTGCCCCACCACCTCACAATTTTTTTCTATCCTTAAAAAACCACTTAGAAAAATGCAAAAATTGGAAATTTGTTTTTTGAAGCTAGAAAAAAAAAGTGACATAGTGGGCAAAGCTGACACGGGATTCGGATTCAGCGAGCCAAAATACACTGAAAATTATTGGTTTGTTCTGTGGATTCAACAACTTTTTTTTTGTGTGTGCCGTAATAGGTAATGACTCGTGGCCTAATAAAGTTGAGAGTATGTAGGTCTTATGCTGAGCCGCTAAAGTAAAGTCATATTTAATTTAATGGCCCATAGTGAGATTGTCGACATTCAGATTTCCATGTGACGGAACGATGTTGGCCCAGAAAAGTAACTAAAGGCAAATTGATCTTGGGCCGGCTGCCGGCCAGAGTGACCTATATGTACCGGCCTAGTGAAGTATACCAGTAACAGGCCATCAATTAGTATATTGGGTATACAACATAGGGCCTACAAAACCCCGCATGTAAATGTTTACTGGGAAGTACAAGGGATATGTTGGATCGAATGGGGTGGACCAGTAGCTTGGCCTCCGTGGTCTCCAGATTTAAATCCTCTGGACTTTTTATGGGAATATTTAAAAAAACAATGGCTGCCAACAATTTTTATCTCGCTTTCTATTGGATTTTTATTATATTTTTTTTTATGAAATAGATTTCTTTTTTCAAAGTGTATGTGGTTAAAAATTTTCAAACAAGTTGTGAAACACCCGGTAAAAAATATTAAAATTATTATAGTTATAGGAGTTTTGTTTTCAATTATATTGTATATTATCTTAAATATATATTTTGTTTTTAAAAAAGCTATTTATTTGCAACTCTGCCAGTCAGTCAATTCCTCTTAAATTTATTATTTTATAAATCTTAATATTGGTCTCATATTGTAGTTCGTATACTTTTATACTTACTACATATGTAAAAAACCGCTGCCCAAGGAATCTCTACTTCCACATCCATATTTTCCATTCAAGTTGCTTTAAGGGAAACATCTTGACTGTATTTGCACTCTTGTATGTGGAAATTATTTATCATAGAATTTTAATAATATTTGGGGTAGATGTCATAAACAAATTTGAGGCTTTGGTTTTTACCACATACGTTAAAAATGAAGTTTCTAGCTTGCTCTACTTATTTTCCCCTATGGACAACCCTCCCCACCTCCCACCCCTTCAACGGCATCATCTCCATTAGATTCAATTACAATACATACATGTACTAACTTTCAAGTGAATATCTCAATTTTATGTTATCAATCCCTTTAATAGTGGAGTGGTGGTGGTGAGGGTGGGGGATTGAAAAATATTAGAAAGAAATTTGGGGCCTTGGTTTCTAGTATATACACCAAATCCTAAGTTTCTGTGCTCTTTTCAGCTTGCTTTACTTATTTTTCCCTATTTACTTCTACTTAGCCTTCACTCCTTCAACGAAATCTTGTCAAAATGTAATCTAGTTTCAAATGTCGTTATAATACATATGTGTACCAAATTTCAAGTGAAAATCTCAGTTTAATTTTTGCGACGTTTGTTGTGTGTCACATGTGCTACGTGGAGTTTTACTCCTTGATATAATAATATACAACCAGTTCAATATCCACACCTTACCAGTCCTCGACTAGCTTCCATCAATCTCAGTGTGAGATCCCAGTACATACAGACGTACTGGTTGCATAACTAACTGTCTAGGTACCTAAGTGAACAATAGATTAATAAATTGTTAAATTAATTTATAGTACGAGAAAGAAAACCCAATTAGTGGAGCTTATAACAAATATGTTTATTTATCTAACATTTACATACCCTGCGAGATACCAAGTCAATAATAAAAAGAAATGTAGGCACTCATCAAATTTATAAGTATCAATTAATTTTTTCTATTCGTTAGCAATATCAAGAAGTGACGAGTGACAAATTATTTAATCTAAATAAAATTTATTAACACGTGAAGTTCAATAATAATACCAAATGCAATTGCACGCAGCTTACATACCTTTCAACACAGTGGTTATGGGTACAGAAAATTTAATATTATAACAAATAACAAACACCTAGTTCTGGGCTATATTCTTTTCTAGATAGCCAGTTCTTGACTTTACTATAAACAAGGTAGGTATTTAAATCATCAACTTATGAAATAATTACAATACATACACATATATATATATACACAAACAAAATTTATACAAGTTATGACTTACGGTTGAATTTTGAAATACCCCAAAAGAAAATGTGAGAACGCTGAACTTCTCCCAGGAGTGGAAAGGTATGAGCGTTGAACGGTCTTCTTGTATTCTAGGGTAATAGATTGACTCTGCCAAATTTCAGCTCGAACTATAACCAGTTACAACCATCTCAAAGTCATGAAAGAAACCAACAAAAAAAAAACAAAACCATCCATCATCGGTATAAGCTCCAAAATTTTTCAACCATTCCTTTCTATACTAATAACTACATCTATTACTAATGCTTCTCAATAAAAACTAACGACAAAAAACCTAAAAGTTTTAAAATTCGAGTTAACATACTATTTACATTTTCGCAAATTTAATAACTCACCCTTTTAGGGCTTAACAAAATGTCGATCATGTGCTCGACCCAACACGTGCTCTGTAGCCATATATCCAGCAATCCTGCTGACCAGATTTTTCGCAAATCATTATTAATTTTGGTAAATATGGAAATCCCACCATAACAAATATTTCAACAAACAACCAAACTGTGGATAAAGATTACTCTCACCAAATTTACCAATCTACACTGCAACGTCTAATCGTTTCAAAGGTCACGTCAAGAAGGAAGTACTAGAAAACCTCTGACCCCTTACAGGACAGGTGCCTAGCGCAGTCGTACTACGCAGACGAAACGACACAAAAAAGAATTGAATTTTCATGATACCATTCGACCTTGAACAAAAGACCATCGAAAGTAATCACAAAAATGATTTATTTCAAACATAATATACAACACGACATCCGTAATTTGGATAGAATTCGAGAAGTTCTGTTACAGACGTCCCTTTCGATTAAGACAACCTCGACATAGATCAACCTGTTGATCGGAGATTTAATAAGAAGTGATATAATATTACGACAATTTAACTATAAAAATTATCCTCTTATTATTGTTTCAAAATGAATTTAATTGAAGAAATACTAACTTATTAAAGCAAAATATATTAAGTTAAAACATTCATCGAGCTACTCCGAATAGCAACTGTTCAGTGAGCGAGTATTCGGTTAACTGAATCGAACTCTGCCAGCCAGCTGATTACCTTCAATAGCTGTCAATTCCTATAACCTACTATGTTCTTTCTATTTATTATTACAAACAATTATTGAGGATGAAATTTAATAAGCAATTAACATAACAGCACAGAAGGTAAGTGATACATTTGAACTAGTCGTTTTCATAGACTGAACTACTAAAGTTATGGTTATGTTAGGTTTGTTTATCGTTCCTATTTATTCCAGATTCCACACTATGTATGAGAACTCTAGCAAATTACAAGGAATAATAATGTACCACACAACACTCTGATTGATTAAGGTAATGTACTTATTTATACATTTTACTCGAAACATTCTAATTAAAATTTATCTTTATTTCTAGACACAAGTTAGCTGGACGACAGTCGATAAATGTGACAATTTTATTAAACAAATTTAAGAATCAAAAGGATTACTAAAGTATTGAAATGTGAATGGAAAAAATACTATTAATATATGACAACTCATTATTAACACAAGACCTTTTATTTATTTATTACTAGATGATGATATCCTTTAAATAATGAACTACCTAAAGTTAACGTATAGATTTAGTGATTAAATTTTCATAGTTAAACATCTAACAATGCTGTATTTACACATACTCCTCTAGCCAAGATGACAGATTATGTTACAACGTCTAACTTGACAAAAGCAACCGTAACATTTTATCAACTCTTCTAGTAAGGGTGTGAGGGTGGTGGAGGGATGGAAAATATTAAATAAAAAAATTGAGGCCTTCTCTTCTAGTATATACACCAAATCACACATTTCTGTACTGACCAGTTTGCTTTACTTATTTTCCCCTATTTACCCCTATTTAACCCCAACCCTTCAACGGAATCATCTCAAAATATAATCTAGTTTCAGATGTCGTTATAATACATACGTGTCCCAAATTTCAAGTAAATATCTCAATTTTATTTTATCAACCCCTTTAATAATGGAGTAGGGGTGGTGGGGGGTTGAAAAATATTATGAAAAAATTTGAGGCCTTAACTTCTGGTACAGACACCAAATCTTAAGTTTCTGTACTCTTATCAGCTTACTTTACTTATTTCCCCCTATTTAACCCCCAACCCTTCAACGGAATAATCCCAAAATATAATCTAGTTCCAGATGTCATTATAATATATACGTATACCAAATTTCAAGTGAACATGTCAATTTTATTTTATCAACCCCTTTAATAATGGAGTGGGGGGTGGTGGGGGGGGATGGAAAATATGATAAAAATTTTGACGCCTTGGCTTCTAGTACATACACCGAATTTCAAGTTTTTTTACTCTTACCAGCTTGCTTATTATTTCCTCCTATTTACCACTATTTACCCCCCAACCCTTCACCGGATATGTTCATAAACGATCCAGTTCCAGATCTCATTATAACATATACGTGTTCAAAATTTCAAGTCAAAATCTTAAACCCTTCCGGAGAAAACGTGCGGAAAAAGAAAGCTACAGACCGACAGACAGAAATTTTTTTCTCTCAAATTTAAAATCTCGACGTTTCATGACATTCTAAACCTATTTCAATAAGAAAAAATAGATATTTTTTTTACGATTACTATACTTCCAATCCACTACGTGGATGTGGAAGTAATTCAGATGATAGTGTGTACCAAACTTCTATTGGATCTTTGGAAGATGTCGAGTGATAATTTTAGAGTTTAAGAAATAGCGGGACTGTTATTTTTTTTTGGTGCTATAATATTCACTACTTTTCGAAAATAACATCAGGGTAGGTCGAGAGTGTGATTGATATAAACTCCCATAGTAAATATTGGGGGGCTGTAAAGTTTCTGCAACCTAATGGGCAATTCTTGAATCTATTGGTCTAAGTTGAATGTCATTTTTTTCAAATATCTAATTAAATTTGCACGATATTGTGAATAAAACAGCATTCTTGAATGTTTGTACTGCAAAAAATTGTACAATGGGCCATTCAAGAATGCAATTTTATTCACAATTGAGCAAAATTTTATAGAAGAAAGTGACACAACATAGACCAAGACAGATTCGAGAATTACTCTCCGGTAACCCTATGTTGTGATGGCACCGGTCAGAAGTCGAATTACTTAAAGTAATCTTGCAGCTTACCATAACCGCTACAACACAGGTCAGCTGCTGTGCTGGGCATCGTAATGGCAACGCCCAATCATTATGAATTTAATGTTGTCCAAGGTTGGTAGGATGCCTGATAGTTGTAAAATTGTGAATGTTCAGTTTTTCCAACGCTTAACCGATTTGGTTGGCTGGTGGAGCACAGTGATGCTGTTTGTGCACCTGCATCACAGCACTGCTCCAACATATCACATGCTGCAAAACTTGGTCGTTAATATGTAGGTTCAATGTTGTGGTGTTTCCTGAGATATGTTTTCGATGTGGGACTGAATACTTACTATTCACAACTGAAAGACTAGGGCGCATTTTTCGACGACTGACTCATATCTGCCGCTTCCTTTTCCCTAATCTCAACCTAACAGTTTCATAACAAAGGGTCTAAAATTGGTATGCCTACTGTAGCGTACTCGCCTACATCATGTACTCTGGACAGTCGAAGTAATACTCCGGGAATATATTGATACGATTTTGTTTTTGTTTTTTAGTCATGGTGATAGAATAAATAGTTTTTAATAAATAAAAATAATATATAATTTTGATATACAGAACACGCATATACAATTACCTTACAACAAATTACAATAATTTTAATAAATATTAACCACTTTTACTTTTTATTATTATGGATGATACTAAAGTAAGGCAAGTATCGCCACACCTACCTGGCCTTGGCCATCACAACTCAAGTAAGCATGCCTACAGTAACCCATATTCCATTGAGTTATAAAATAAATGATATCTATTGAGAAAAAGTGTACTAATGCGTGCATTTACCATTCTCACATCTATCGACTGCTGACTGACGTGGTCCTGTCATGAATGAGTCTGACTATCTACTTTATTAACTTTACAGTTTTAATGAATATTTTGGAGAATTTTAGCCTTGAGAAATCACTTTGGCACACGTCACTTTTTTATGAAGTAGCGCTGACGCCACGTGTCAATACATTTTGCTGGATTCTTGTTTTATGTTATATTTGCTCGTTTTATGTAAATTTTAAGCTTTGAGAAAGCAGTTTAGAGACGTTAATTAATATTACACCTTTGCGAGCGTCCCAGCGCCAGGTGTCCCGGTACCGGAAGTGCCGATTCTAGAGTTACTTTCTATCACTAAAAAGTAACTTAATCTCAAAAAATTAGCTTTGAGAGAACTCTTGCACATTTTGAACACCAACTATTAGAACACGCGCTAATTCAATGCAATGAAAAATATTGCTATCAGCTGACCGAAATAGCTCGATGTAAGCATGCGCGCAATAAAAATTTACATGCCGCCTGCAATATTGCATTATGTTGGCAACATTAGCGTACCGCACATGCGAATAGGGATAGGACCAGTGTTGCCAAGCGTACTATAATTATAGTATTTATCCTATAATAATAACTTTGTGTACTATGTACTTAGCAACTAGATATAGTACGCATATTGTACTATAATTTTGCAGTTTTGCTTTCTAAATTACTACACTGAAAACATCAGTGAAAAGCAATCGCCATTTTGCTACATCTATCGGCAGTCAAGGCTAGGCGGCAGATTCTCCAGAACTAACGACAGATGGAGATACCTCATAAATAATATTGTTTAGCTCTTTCTTGACCTGCATCCCGCTCCTAGCTTCTATAATATAGTCAGTGTTGCCGATTTGCGGGTAATTACCCGAAAATCGGGTATTTGAACCTATCCTGCGGGTAAAATATTGCTGCGGGTAAAATCGGGTATTTATGAAAACAATGAAAATCGTGACATGCGCAGAGAAAACATTGCTGAAGTGCCCTACAACTAACAACGACAACAACCCCATCTAGTAGTATAGCCTAATCTTTGGTAAGTATAGCGCTTTGAATTAGTGACTTTGGTTTTCTCAAGTTTCATTTTCAATTTAGCGGCCCCTTGTCACTTCGACGCAAGTCACACAAGGCTAGCTTCGCGCTATTACAAGTTATATTTTATCTGTTGCTGTTGTATAGTTGTATGTTCATGTACAAGTCTTTTCAGTTCTATTTTATCAAAAGATTCAGACAATAAGTCAATAAGGTAAGAAAATGTTTACAATTTCTTTACGTATCATATGTTTCTTGCCGTAAAAATGCGCCAATTGTATATTTTAAAGTACTACGTATTAAACTTAAGTTTATCAATCTATAAATATAGCTTAAAAAGCTTTTTTCAGTTTATATTGATTTTAATTATGTTTGCATTAAAATTTTAATAGAGCTTAGCTGACAGCATGGTTTTTTTTCATTTAAGGTTGTGCTCTGATAGATCTTAGATCTAATTTAAACTATGGATCGGTGGTTATTAAAGTTACAGGCTAAAGTAAAGGCTAAAACTGAAAATGGGGTCATAGCTGTAGAGCCTGCCTCAACTACTAGTGCAGATGTGGTTTTGGATGTACAAGTGCAGGTAAACTCTTAAATTGAAACATTTTAAGATCCATGATTATTTGTTTTTTATTTAGGAGGAATCACATAACCAGGCAAACCTTCTGCATAATTTGATCGCGGAATCAGAACTAGGAGAGGAACAATTAGTTGTGGATGTGAACGAGTCGAGTGAAGAATGTGAAGATATCATTATTCCCAAGAAACGTCAAAAGTTACCACCACGTTTAAATAAATTTTGTTCATCCTGGCTACAAGTTCCTGAATTTAGTAACTGGCTAACAAAGTCATTGAATACTGACAAAGGTCATGAACATGGTTTTTGTAAAGTATGTAATTGTGGCATAGTAGCACACAAAAATGATATTCGGCGTCATAATTCCTCTGACAAACACAAACAAAACTACAACAAAATAACAGAAAATAAAAAAATTTCCAATATGGGTTTTTTATCTCAGGATAATTCTGTTAAGCGAGCTGAATTAAAATTATGTGGGTTGTTGGCCGAAAAAAAATTGCCCTTTAGCTTAATTGACACTCTGAGTTCAGTATGCTCAGATCTATTTCCCGACTCCCAAATAGCAAGACAAATATCTTTGAAAAGAACTAAAGCTACTGCTGTAGTAAAAAATTGTCTAGGAAACATTTTCAGTAAAGATATGTTTTCAGCTTTATCAAGTCCTGGTTGTTTTTTTTCCATAATCATGGATGAAAGTACTGATAAAGCCTCAATTAAACAATGTACATTTACAGTGATTTATTTTTGTACTATAAAAAATAAGGTAGTAACCAAATTCTTTGACACTGTTGAAATGAGTAATGTAACATCTACCGATTTGTATACACGTCTCAAAAACGTCATAATAGAAAAAGGAATTCCATTCACTAATTTTGTTGGCTTTTCGTCAGATACCACGAACGTAATGTTTGGTGAATATAATTCGGTATATGCGCGTTTAAAAAAACATTTGCCTTGTATAGTGTCAATAAAGTGTTCATGTCATATGATTCACCTCTCATCTTCAAAGGCTTGTTTAAAACTGCCAAGATCGGTCGAGGATTTGCTTAGAAATATAGGATCCCATTTCAGTAGAAGTTATGGGCGACAAGAGAAGTTTAAAGAATTTCAGCTATTCTTTCGCGTTGAGATACATAAAATTTTATTACCATCAAATACACGATGGCTTTCTTTAAAGGCGTGTGTAGATCGTGTACTTGAGCAATACGATCCCTTATGTGCTTATTTTAGAGAGTACGTTTTTACCGACCCATCAAGGACAACTGAAGATTTGCTTAATAGTTTAAATAACAAATTTACTAAAATATATCTGGAATTTATGAGTTACATTTTAGGTATTTTCAATAATTTCAATGTAATGTTTTAAGCCGAGACACCCCTTTTGCATAAACTTAAACCAGAAGCTTCCATACTGCTAAAAAATTTATGTTTGAACTACATGAAACTCTCGTATGTGAAAGATGCAGATATATTTCGTTTGAATCATTTAGATGAAAACAATTTTCTACCTTTAAATCAGGTTTACTTAGGTATTCTGGCAACTGACAGTTTTCAGGATGTAAAAAGCGATCCAAGGGCATCCAAAGCTGATTTAGATTTATTTCTCCAAAATTGCTTATATTTTATATTGCATTAGTGACAGATTTTAAAAAACGGTTTGTTTTCGATGATGAAATATTTGAAATATTAGAAATTGTTGAACCAGAAATGGCACAGTCTTTCAATATTAGATCTCTTAAAAAGATTACAGATCTATTCCCTATCTTAAAAAAATTTGTTAATTGTCAGAAATTAGACGATGAGTGGAAGGAACATGCACTTCTTGACTATCAGAAATTGCAAATAGATTCTTCTAAACCTGCAGAAGATTATTGGCGTGAAATATTTGTTATTAAAAACACAGCTGGAATATTAAGATTTCCCAATTTAAAAATAGTTATTAATCTCCTCTTAATTATGCCCTTCTCAAATGCGTCTGTTGAGAGAATTTTCAGTGAGTTTAATAACATAAAAACTGATATTCGAAATAAACTAAATACAGATAATCTCGCTGCACTGTTATACACAAAAAGGGGTATACAAGATTCTGGGGGTAATATAAAATTTGAGCCGAATGAAGATATGTACCATGTAAATATTTGGAAATTAAATCAGAATTAGTATGTTGCCTTTTTATTTTCCCCACCTGTAATATTAGTAGATACTATAGCTGCCTGTATCAAAACAGGGTCGAAACATGGAAGTAGTTTATATGTATAATTTTTAACCTATTAACAAAGTCTACTGTTATTAATATTATTCAGTGAGGGTAAAATTTCGAGTAATTTAATCTGGTCGTGCGTGTAAAAGCGGGTATTTTTTAAATTTGCCGTAGGTAATTTTACAAATTGCATTGGTAACTGAATATAATTCCACATTGCACAGAATTCTTTATCTATAGCCAGAGACAGCTTTCTGCTATGGCGATGGCTCCCATATGTTAGACAGTTGGCAATGGCGAAACTATTTTGATTAAACCTTTACTGCGAGTAGAGAAATTAGCGAAATATTATTTTGTGAATATTTTAGTAGTGTTGAAGCAATGAAGCAGGTTTGTATTTAGTATTATTTTAATGAGTTCTTATGTTTACAATTTTCCCATTTGTAGCAATTGCATTATAAAACATGGAAAACGAGTCTAGCGAATGTATAACCCCACCAAAAACGAAAAGGTGTAAAGGAATTCAGAAATATCGCAAAGAATGGGAATCAACTTTTAAATGGTTATCCAGCGATAAAGATTCTAAAGAAAAAGCATATTGTAAGGTATGTTCCACCTCAATAAAATCTGAAGTACAGGTTTTAAAACTACATGAAAATAGCTCAAAACACAAACTAAATTTAGTTTCTACTAAATCGCAAGCATCTTTAAAAAGCTTCGTACAACCAGTAAAAGAATTGTCAAATGACAGAGCGTGTCGGGCAGAAATAAAACTGGCTGGTTTTTTTGCAGAACACAATATACCGTTTTCCTTAAGTGATCACCTAGTAAAATTAATAAAAGACATTGTTACTGATTCTAATATTGTGAAAGAAATTCATGTGGGTAGAACAAAACTCACATCAATAGTTAAAAATGTGATAGGACTGGAGCATAAAAAGGAATTGGCAGAGAAACTAAAACTAAAAGGACGTAAATTCAGCATTTTAACCGATGAGTCAACTGATATATCTAGTGAGAAAGCTAGTTGATGATTAATAGAGAATATTTTTATATACTTACTTAACTAAAATAAAAAATTTATACAGTTACTTTTTGTTTTATTGAATTGTACTATATGAAAAATTTTCCTATTTTTCCTACCCCCCACACCCGCTTATCAATTTTACACATATTTGTTTTTTTTTAAATTGTACTATATTTGTTTCAAAAGTACTATATTTTTGTTGGCGACTGTACTATAATAATTTGCCAGCACTTGGCAACACTGGATAGGACAGCAGTCTACGTTTAGTCATCGTAAAGTCTAGTCATAAGTTCTTGTATAACCTGTCTGTAAATTTATGGTACGCGTGAAACAGGTGTTAGCTGTTTCCCGGTAGTTATCATGGCCACGAGAACGAGTCACGTATTTTCCGAATTTCGTCAAGGAATAGAAGACTGGCAAATCTATGAGGAAAGGCTAGAACAACATTTCTTTGCCCATGAAGTGACTGAAAATAAAATGAAAGTTGCAATCTTACTAAATTCCGTAGGCCCAATGACGTACAAGTTGCTACGTGACCTTTGTTTCCCTCAAAAACCAAAAGAAAAAACAACAAAACAACTGTGTAACCTATTGTCCAGCCAATTTAAATCTCAAATAAGCGCCTGGCTCGAGGAAGAAAGTTTTATGTTATGAGCCAAACGGAGGGTGAACAGGTGAGCGAGTGGTATGCACATGTTAGAAGTGCAGCCGTAACGTGTAATTTTGGAGCAGAGCTTACGAAAATATTAGGATACCGTTTTGTCTCTGGTCTATCCAATGGATAAATCGTTGATAGAATATGCGAAGTTGGAAGAACTAGTGGCTTTGGCAACGAAAGTTGAAAATGTAGCCAAGACAGCAAACGTGAACCTCATTTCAAATTTCCTGCAGAATAGTAGAGCTCTAGTTCAGAAAAATGGTAATACTGGTGACAATACTGGCGGCAACATACAGTGCCGGCATTCGAAAGCGCCGGAGCGTCGAACCTCGGAAGGTATCCGTGACTTCTCATCAACAGAGGGCGCGCGACATCAACGCCACGAGTCAAATGTCAGAGGAAGAAGAAATTGTAATACAGAAAACTTTAACTACAAGAATTCTAGGTGTAATGCGTGTAACAGAATGGACTCGATTAGTTGTGACGTCACAAGTTAGGCAACCTCTATATACTAGTGTCATGACACACGGATTGCCTACCAAGCACGGTGGAACTTGAGCCTTAATGCATATGTTTATAAGGCGACATTTTCGAGGAGAGAAACATAGCATAGAACATTATTTTATTTCTCCTGTGGAAGACATATTTAAGGACTTCGAATACCTATTTCACATTCAAAAAGTACATTCAAATGTATATATATATATATCCATGTATGAGTTAGAAAAACTTTATTTTAGTTTTTGTTTACAGTTTTTGTAATACTTTATACTTGTGTATATTTACCAATACCTTGTCCATGCAATAAATGATAACTGAAATCTCTTAAATATTTCTTACACGGGAGAAATAAAATAAAATTGTATGCTATGTATCTATCCTCAAAAATGCGGCCTTATAAACATATGCATTAAGGGTCAAATTTCAGTATGCTTGGCAGGCAACCCGTGTGTCATGACACTAGTATATAGGGGTTGCATAATTATGTGACGTCACACTAATTGAGTCCATTGGACATATAGCACGAGAGTGTGGTAATAATAAAAATGTTAACTTCATTCAAGAAGACGATGATGACTTATTTTATTTTAACAATGTAGACTCAAAAACCATATTAGACATGTATTAGATTGGGGAGGATTCCGAGAATCCATTCGAAATTGCTATAGAAATAAACAATTTTAAGCTAAAAATGATCATTGATAGCGGGACAGGACTAAGTGCTTTAAGCAAAAACACATAGAGTCGGGTACAATTTAAGCTGACTTGTGTCACGGCCGCTAAAACGTCAAAACTAAGATTTTATTTGATGCATAAGAAATGCTAGTAGTTCTCAAACAGTTATCTTCTCCTGTAACAGCAATGATGTCGCTAAATAATTATAAAAAAATAGGAAAGATCATAAAATGTTAAGATTATTACTTTAGTAACTTCGTCAATTTAGTGCAATTCTTATTATACAGTGTCCGCCATAAAGTTGGCTACATATGGGAAAAAATCGTGTTATTGACATTTCTAAAAAAACTATATTGGGGGTTCAGTTATGCACGTCCAACAACAAAAAATTACATTTTGACACATGTCATGTGATTGTTATTGAACCAAGTAAAACGATCCATTTGAAAAAATATCCAATTTACTATAAAAGTAAAATCAGACAAAAACCCCATGAAAAAATAATATTAAAACCATTGAAAAGACTTCTAAATACCTTTGGCCTAATATTAAATCGAAATCTACGAAAAAAATTATTTTACTAAAAATGACCAAAATATTGACTTGGATACATTTTTCATCTCGAGGACGACGGTCAATCGCCTTTGGGCTCCGTCGTTCGAATTTTCAAAAGTACTCCAAAAATTGACTTAAAAAATTTCAAGTTGCACGGAGCGGAAAACCGCTCCGCACGACGAGCTTTTCGAAAGTACCACGAAATTGGTTTTTCGAAAGTACAACGAATAAAATCACATAAGACGGAAAACTGCTCCGGAAGTACAACGAATTTAATTTTTTGAAAATCTCAAAAAATTATGTTTATAAAAATACAATAACAAGACGTATATAAAGCAGAAAACCGCTCCTCGAGATGAATTTTTCGAGAGTACCACGAATTTGGTGGTTTACAAGTCGAAATCCTCAGTCAGGATGTAGCGAGTAGCTATTTTAAACGTCAAAATTTAGGAAAAATCAATGGGACGGTTTTTCCAATAAAAACCAACATTTTCATCTAATATTCCTCAAAGGGTTGGAGCATAATCCTAATACAAAACCCCAAAAACGTACAGAAAAATAGTCAAAGAATTCAGAGTCGGAGGGTCGATTCCGACGAACACAAAATACTTTTAATCCCGGCTCAGGCGGACAACGCCATACTAATCGCTCGAAGGCGAGTTGATGGAAAAAAGTATATTTGTGTTCGATGCCGTTAATACGTTTATAAAAGCAGGAAGCCGTTGGTCCTAAGATACCTGTAAACACAAAATCGCCTTTAGAAATATTTCTTAGTATTTTTGATGAAACCATTTTGAATATTATTATTAAAGAGTCCAATCGTTATGCCTTACAAAGACATAAGTCTTTAGATCTGTCAACTAACGAATTGAAAGCGTTCTTGGGAATAGTAATTATAATGGGTTTCAACCGTCTTCCAAGCTTACGGCTTTATTGGTCAACCGATATAAATTTCCATTCCCAGAGACTTTCAGAAATCATGCCCCTAAAACGGTTCCAAAAAATCTTGCGTCACCTTCATCTAAATGATAATGAAGCAATGGTGAAAAAGGGGGAGAATGGATATGATAAATTATACAAAATTAGACCGCTGTTAGATGCTTTACTAGCAAATTTCCAAAACGCTTACAATCCTGGAAGGAACCTAGCAGTTGATGAGAGCATGATTGCTTATAGAGGGCGTTCTACGTTAAAACAATACATGCCTCTAAAACCTAAAAACGAGGTATAAAAGTTTGGGCAATTTCATGTTCGGATACTGGATTCTTACAAAATTTTTCGATCTATCAGGGTAAAAAAGAAAGCGAAGAGGAGGGACCACTAGGAGAAAGGGTAGTATTAGAATTGAGCACCCCATATAGAGATAAAAATCATAGTATCTATTTTGACAATTTTTTCACGGGTATTACCCTTCTCATAACTTTGTCAGACCGTAAAACTTTTGGCTGCGGGACATTTAATCGGAAACGGCCGAACTTTCCCAGAGAAGAATTACTTCCTGATCAACAGTTGAAGTCGGGAGAATTTGATAGTGTTCAGACAGAAGGTGTCACAGTTAGTAAATGGAAGGATCACGGTAAGAAATGTGTAGTAGTAGCTAGTACCATACATACAGTGAACGAAATATCTTCGGTACAAAAAAAAAATAACAAACGTGAATAAGTGTCGGTTCCTTGTCCAAAAAGCATTGAAGATTATAATAAACATATGGGGGGGAGGGAGTTGATCGATTTGATCAACGACATGCTTCATATAACATCACATGGAAATCCCGTAGGTGGTGGATGAAAATATTCTATTATCTTGTCGAAGCGAGTATTGTCAACACCTACATTCTCTATAAAGCTGAACTAAAAAATATTGACAATAAACTAAAAGCAAAGAGTCACCTAAATTTCAGAAGCATATTGGCTAATCAGCTAATTGGAGAGTTCAGTAGCAGAAGGACTAGAGGATCCGGTATTATTATTGGTAGAAATAAGATGAAAAAATTTGGTGGCCGAGCCGTCTCTGTAGAGAACACTGTAAGACTATCTAATGTTGGTGTTCATATGCCTGTCCATACGACATCCCGACGTTGTGGAAAGTGCAGTACCGAAAAACACCCAAAAAGATCAAATATAATGTGCTCCAAATGTGAAGTAGCACTATGCATACCGTGTTTTGCTCCATTCCACAATAAGTAGACATATTTTCGTTATTTTTTTATATTTAAGAATATGGTTGAAATTTCAACCAGTGTCCAAAAACATATTTGTGTTTTCCTAAATGAACTCTGGTCGAAATTTTAACCATCACAAAAAAAATTTTCTTGAAAGAAAAAAAAATGTTTTCAGTTGTTTTTAGTTTTACCCCACTATTAAATAAGTTTGAGATATATTTTTTTTGTTTTATTTGTTATCTCAATTTGCAGCTTAAAGGGTTAAACTACCAGAAGGTATAAAAGTATACGTAAATTTTAAATGTGTAATAATTTAGGTGATTTTGTAAATGTAAAGTTTGTGTATGTTTAAAATAGTTATACAGGGTGTAATTAGTTTTATGTCATTAAAAAAACGGGTGGAAGGGAACGACAAGACAAACAAAAAACCCTTATATAACATGGGGTCTAAAGCTCATAGTTTTGGAGAAAAAATTTAAACAAAAATTTCGCAAATTTTCAATAAAATTTTTTGAGAACTGCTGGAATATTGAGGTAGGTTTAGATCTAGATCTGATCTGAAGAAAATTATACTCTAACTCTCCCTTGTGCAATATTTTAGTTACTGTCGGTGTTTGGTTATGTACACACGTCCAACCCGCCGTTCGTTGTTTTTGTTATTTTTGAATTTTGCGTCATTGTGTATTTATAGTTAAGATTTATTTTATTGACTTACCGTTCAAGTTGTCAAATTCTTGATTACGTACAGACACAACTTACTTGTTCGTTCTTTTTGTAGTCCTTTTTGGCTTTTGTACCAAGTTCACTGAGGGCAGTTTTTTGCAGTGACAGCCAAAAATCAAGCTGCAGCAGTAAAAAACTCTATTTAAATAGGCGCCAGCCAAGAATTTTGTAAAGGCAGTAAAATTCATTTTGCTGAAGTTACTTTACTGCAATAGTAAAGTTACTTTATAAGATATTCTTCATTTCAGCCACCGAAAATAAGCTTTACTGTTATAGTAAAGTAATTTTATTGTAGCAAAGTGGAATATATCACTAAATATGCAAACAACCTAGCTAAGGTAGCAACAGTTCTTTTTAATTCTGACAAAAAATTTTACTACTATTTAATAGCTTTATTGCTATTGTAGTTGATCTCATTTTTGTTGTACCAAAAATATTTATTAGCTATCACAAAGTATCTGGCTATGATAGGATTAATTCTTTTCACTTGCAGCAACATTTTTTATTACCACTCTATGACTTTCCTGGTACTGTAGTTAATTCTTTTTTTTTGCTGTAGCAAAGTTACTGATTGGATAGAGCAAGAACTTGGCTGCAGTAGTATTACTGATTATTATTTACAGCAAAAAGTTTCACTACCATTGCAAAATTTTTTACTACCCTAGTAAATTTCTTTTTTATTGTGGCATATATTATTATTCTTTCTTAATTTAGTAAAAAATTAGCCTGCCTCAGAAAACATATTTGGTCACGTCAAAAAGTTTTAGATCAATAACGGTAGAAATTATTAATTAGAATAGAAAGGTCATTTTGCTACTATTAAAAAGATATCTGCTGTAGGAATAAACATTTTTTTTGCTAAAAAATAGACGGAGCTAAAAATACTCTTTTGATGAAATTTTTTTGGACAGAAATATATTTAGTTTTATAAGGAAAATAGTGTTGTTTATAAGTTATTTACTTTTTATCAATTATTAATTAGTTTGTTATTGCTAGTTTATCGCATTATAACAAACAATTTTTTATCAATGATATAATTTAAGAAAATATGAATTCGTTTAGAGTAATACACCATAGTGTATGATGGCATAAAATGCTTCTTTCCTCCAGAATAAATTCATGTGTTCATAATTTTTTTGCATATAATTATTATGAAAACTGGCATTATAATGTAAATTGAACTTTATAACAAAACCATTTAAACTTATTTCAATCCAAGAAAATTTTATAAATAAATATTTTTAGGCCATGTGCGTCCCCACATGTAGTTTTCAGGAGAAATGTTTATTCCTAAAATACAAGTTTACAAAATGCGCAATCTTATCTAATTTAAAAAAATCTGCTATTATTGGTGACCTTAAACTCTTAGACGCGACAAACTTATGTGACAGACCAATGTTTTATATACACGTATACGAATTTTTCATTTGTAATTTAATATTCGCTTGATAAATACTGAAATTAAATGTTACATAATGACATAGATATATAGATACATCACTTTGCGGCTATACGAAAAACATTATTTTTTAAGATTTGTTTTACATAAGAGGAATAATAAATATTAAATTACCTAAATATGAAACTACAAGCAAAAAATTGGTATACCTTGGACTAACAAATGGTTAAGGATTTGGCCCAAAGAGACTAAAATCAATTAAAAATAAATAAACATTTATTTTCATAGATGATAAATTAACAGATTTTCTCTATAAATAACAAACATTAAAACATATAAAACATTAAATTGTATTATTTGCTTAAAACAAAAACAAAAAAAAAGATGAATAAATAGACATTTATTTTGATACGTAATAAATTGACAATCTTTCCCTAGGAGTTAAAAAAAACACATTTATTTTGACATGTTTAAAAGTAAAATACACAAAATGTAAAGAAAACACTAAATTGGTGAATCTGGTAATTCTACTACCATGCGGTCGTGGGTCAAAACAACGCATCTCTTATTTTAGTACTTACTGTCAAAGTTCTTTAGAAACGCTTCCATTCCCCCATTCAACAACCATTCCTTTATACGTTTCTGTCATGGTGACATATCACTAGGTATATCTAGTAGGTACCTATGGTAAACTGAATTTAAATCAAGTTAAATTTTTAAACCACTTTGAATTCTCATGCAGGGGGCGATTCACTCTCTCGAAATATCCAAATTACATATTTCAAATTAGGTACTCGTATACGTACATGTGAATTTCTCAAATTACTATATAGATTTGGAAAGTGTTGATTTTGGCATTCCACTAAAACTTAAAGAAAGACGGAAACAAATTGAAATTCCACAGACAGAGCTGCTCCACGCACATGTGATGCGGAAAGCAGGTGATGTTTTATATGATAAACAAGAATAGCCTAGTTGCTTTTGCTCTCGCTTGCTCCTATTGCCATACCTAAACAAACATTTTCCGAATCCGTACACACCGATAGAATCGACCCTGCGATTTAAGAAACCAAAAACAAAAAACGACTTACCCAAAAGTCTCCTGGGATTTTTATTATAATGAAACACACTGCACATAAAAATATAGTACATAATATTCAGCCCGTACAAAGGCACAAGTAAACGACATTATAGTTACTTATTTACCAAGTATTACATTGAGGTCACAGCGTAGACTGATGTCGCGGCAAAGCCAACGAGAGGCACAAGAGTCTAGAGAGACCGAAATGCAAAAGCTTCGAGCATGCGCATTATCTTGTAAATGTGTAATAAATTCGTGCAAGTGGAGAAATTGAAATATTTCCTGTTATTTTGTGGTAAAAAGGCGGGGGGACAACCCCCGCACCCCCCATTTTTTAGTCTGCGACGCTAATACTGCCTGCGGCGCTAATAATATTAACAATTAGATATCAAAATAAAAACCTACTAACCTAACCCAAAGAAATCACACGAAAGAATGAAATTATTATATAAAAAGGAAAACCTAAAGAAATCAGAAAAGAATTTGTAAAAAAATACATTAATCGTTACAGAATTTTTAAAAAAAATTGTGCGGACATATGAATTTGAACCCGGGACCCCTCGCGCCACAAGCTAAAGCAAGCAAGCAAAACATATTTATTTCATCATTTTTGTACATTATTTGCTTCCCCGAACCGTGATCCGGAGCCAACCCAACGACCATGGTGCGAAGCGCCGCGGTGGGTGTGTGGTTGGTCGGGTCGCGGCCGGTTCCGCTCAATAAAATTCTTAACAACTAAATACTCCTATCGCAACTTTTGCGATTTAAAACTTAGCCTAAGATAGAACAGATCCACACATGTGGAATTTAAAATACTTAAGAACTACACTTTAAAACTAATATGGCACTAATCGATGCGAATTTGGGTTGATAATGCGGGGAAAACTTGACGAAAAACCCCGCTCGTGGTAATGGGACTCAACAGTCTCAATGCCGTTGAGAGGATAAGGATAAGATGGAGATTTTGATTTTAAAAGTTTAGATTTTATGGAAATTGTTGGCCGAGAGGGAATTTTAAACAAAAAATTACAAAAGAACAAAAAAGACAAAAATACAAAAATAGAAAATGAAGAAAAGGAATGAGGGGATAGGATAGAGGTTTTGAGAAGATGTAGTGTAGAGTTGAAGAAAGTTGTGGTAAAGGAGATTATGGCTATAGATGTTGCCGGAAAATAGGCAACGCCTGGTATGGTAGGGGGTGTTTTATCTGAAATGGGGCATTATGCATTCTGATTTGGGTTATGTTGCGTGTAAGCGGACTAGCGCCCAGTTGAAAGGAATAGAATTTTTGGGATGTTTCCCGGACTGGTGTTGTGGTGATGTAATTCAACACAAAACTTTGTAATTCCAACAAAGTTTTTATTTACCACAGTTAAATCTTTCTTTATATTGTCTTCTTTTTAATGGTAGCTAAATGCTCTAGTGCTCTAGTAAAGCAACTAATAAAAACTCTAAAGTACTTTTTAAGGGCTAATACAAACACTCAGTAAAGTTATTTATTCTAGTATAGTGAACAGGTATTTCTAACCTAATTAAAATTATTGCTACTCTAGTTAAAAAACGCGTAGCAAATAATTTTTGGCTGCGGCTTTTCTCAGTGTTTTCATTTTATTTTTCTTTATTGACAACGTTAGTTGATAGTTTAGCGTTTAGTGTTGAACGAAGTGCGTATGTACTTAATTCCACGTACCGAACTGTGTATTGATACAGATGCAGAGATTTTGAGTCATTTAGGTAGGTAGTAAGCTTTTAACCCAGGACACTAATTTATGTTACAAATGTTAATAAGCCACATTTAAATTTTCTAAATTATAAACAATCCAATATTTTGTTCCAAATTAAAAAACACACATGTAAAGAAATACTCTGTTTAAACCTCTATGGCCATTATTTGCTTGCAATTGTGCACGAAGAGAGAATGAATTATTTACTTTTTTATACTTGCATCAGTTCAGTTGAGGCGGTCTATCAAAGGCGGTCGATTGTCCTTTGACAACGCGTGTGCCGGTGAGCACTTTTTTATGACAATTTAAAAGTTGTATAATTGGGAAGTACAAGTCCATCGACCAAGAAAAGCAGTGGTTCTCAATAGTTGTCTACCATAATATTAAATATGTTAACCTAGATTAGTGTTTTTCAAAGTGCCCTAGAGGGAAAAGCCATAAAGGTTTTTTGTTTGTCTAGTCGGGCCCCATCACCAGTTTTTTTAATGATATGAAACTGATTACACCCTGTATAAAATATATTTCTTGTTAAACTGTTTTATTACCTGTTATATGGACTCCTGTGAACTTGTTCCCATGAACATCAAAACACTTGAGCACTTTTATTCGACGCGTGCTCCACCACCCTAGTGAAAAATGCACCATAGATGCTATATAGATACATATAAAATAAAAAATATGAATTTATATGCTTGTATATGTTCTATATGGAAAAGTCAAAGTGGCCGGATAAAACGGCATCTGAATTTATATGGATTGTATATGGCTCAATAAACATATAAGAACATATTCATTCATATTAGAAACCAACGTGCAATTTTATATGTATTTTCAAGGGTTTATCTGTCCGAATCATATATAATGTTTGTATCTGGATGAATAGATGTGTTTATATGTCTATGTGGAAAATTCATCAACTTCCATTTAATTTATTGTAGGGAGCACTTAATACATAACAGGTTGGTAGTCTTGTTAATACTGTTCATATGTTGGTAGAACTGTTTTTTCGGTGATCGTTGATTGTGTTTGTGTGTACTAGTATAATATATGTTTTGTGAAAAGTGTGTTATATTTTCCACAAGTAATATTTTACATACTGAATTTCGCTTATGTTAGTTTTGTGGACGATAAGGTTAAAAAGATAGTAAACTTAAAAAACATAAAACATGGAACAAAAATAGTACAGGAGGGAAAAGCTGACATAAGCAAAATTTACAAAGTGCTGTATGATGATGGAGAGTACTACAAAGCAAACATTATATGTTTGGGTAGTAAGCATAATTTATTTTATTTTATTTTTAGACTTGCATTTGGCCTGTGGATTTCGACTTATCTTTTTACGTATCTTAAATTATCTTTTTTGAAATGAAAATCCTGAAAAATGAAGCATGAAAATCTGTAGAACTTAACTTAAAACCAAGAAGCGAGTAATGCAGTTTCGCTTATAGACTGCAATTGATTTGAGAAAAGCATAATATATAAATCCCGATATATTTAGGAATTGTAGAGGTACGATTTCAACAGTTGCAGGTTATAGGTTGTCAAATTTTTAAATTTTACGTAAAACTGATAACTATAAATGAAGATTTTTTGCAATCATTGACTTCGTACCTCTACCATATTGTAATGAAGCAAAATTTGCTAGGGAAATTGCACTCCTAAATTATTATTTATTTTAGTAGTTAAAATATTAATATTATATTTTATACTTTATATGAAAGGCACAACTTGGTATTTTATTTTATTACTTTGGGAATAAGCATTAATTCTAGGTAGAAATATCCGTTAAGCGAAGCAAGTGACCCACCGCCGCATGGCTTGGTTCCTTGAAATCGGTCACTTGGCCAAGCCAGCGGAATACTCATTACGAAACCGCTAGATGGAGCTAGTGCCCCACTACCGACCAGATTTGACTCCGTTTATCCGATCTCTCAGCCAAGCCAGTGAATTATGGAATTCTGTTGGGTCCATTCACTTGGATCTGTCCAAGGAATTCAGGAGGATCGTCGCACTGCCGCAGTACCCAGGAAACACCGCCCAACAAAGGAGTAAGTCAAAATTAGTAATTGATAAGCAACTTGGCCGGAGTTAAGTACCATTTGTGTACTAACACCACTAACCGTCATAAACGTACCTTTCTTTCAGCTTTTTAGGCAACTCACCGGGTGAGTACAGAAATATTGCAGGCAAAAACGGGTCTCGTGACAGTAGGCTAGGTAGTCCCCTGCGACTAGCTTCCCACGTGGACCCGTGGACGCCTGGAAGATTCCAGGTACTGACCGACCGGAAAGGAGCGTACTACCGAATATCCGAGGTGAAAAATAGGTCTCGTGACAGTGGGCTAGGTAGTCCCCTGCGACTAGCTCCCCACGTGGACCTTTTGGACACCTCAGATATCTCTGTAGCAAACGGCTGATTGCGTAACCATAGCACCCGGACAATACTCTGGCTAATCGGGTCACGTAACAGTGTTCTAGGTAGTCCCCTGCGACTAGTTCCCTACGTTGACCCGTGACACCTGAGGGATTGTCGGTGCTGGTATACACCAACCCTGGCGGGACAGTCATCTCAAGGGATGACTTTACCAAAAGGGAACCGGACCCAGTAATAGGTGGATTTATTTATTATTTAATATATATATTGTGTATATGTGCATAGATTCTGGTACTGCACCCTAGCCAAGTTGCGTTAATAGTTTGTTGCATGTAACTTATTCTCGTATTGCTTCCTCCCGCCTGGTAGTTGTACTGTACTGACCGTAGTTTTGCTATCTGCACCGACTCATACCCTGCCGCATGACCGTTGTTGCTTATCATATTTTTACCGTTCATGAGCCGCCCCTCTTACACTGCCTAACCCCTGCTTTATTGTTTTTTTGTCTATGTTGTTTTCTGTAGTAGCGTAACTTTAAGTAGCTTAATTTAAATAAAATTGTACTTGTTAGTAATGGCAAAAATAAATATTTTATATATTCTCTAAAGGTGACTTTTACTGTGTGAAGTCTACTATCCGTAGACCCCTGGACGTAACGTGTCTCCACTGACGCTATCCCAGCCCTACTGTAACAGGCTGCGTTAGGAGGCTCGTGTGGGACCTTTACACCACGTAAAAAAGTTGTAAAGATGGCGCCCGAGCATACCGTCAACCGCTGACTAAAGCTCGAGTGCCAAAGTGACGTCCTTTCACTCACCTGATGAGTGAATAAAACGTCACAATATATCTCTCTATTTCACTAGATAGTTTATAGTTTAGTAAATTATTATAGTTGCTGTTAATTATAAGTTAATTTAATTTGATTTTTATTATTTTAACAACGTACAAATAAAAAATTATGAGTAATTTCATTAAAAAAGTAACTATGATTTTTTTATAAAAAGAAACATATGAAGCAGTTGAAAACCTAATTTCAATTAAAAGGCATCGATTGCCCCTCAACCGGCTTATAAATGAAATGAATGAGACTGCTACGTCGACCACCAACTCTGATGCGTCTTTCGATCCACCAAAGTGTTTGGAGTTGAAAAGAAAGTTAAAGTACCTTAGATATGAATGACAAGTGAGATACTAAAAACTAAAGAGAAACAAAGTTATCAAATCGAAGAAGGCCGAAGAGGAAGAAAAAGAAACTAGCAATGCTATGTTAAATGAAAATATAAAACTTAAGGAGGAAATTGAATTTTTAAAACAAATTGAAGAATAAGGATGATGAAACAAAAAATTAGAAAACCTAAACTATAAGTTACAAGAGCAGGTATTGGAAAAATGGAATGGTAAAGCTATAACTTTAGCTGTATTTTTGTAAGATATTGTGTAAAACAAATATATTAATCAGACAAAAGTGCTAGAAAGGTGCTTGAAATTCCATGAATATGAATTGCAGTTTTTTATCTATTTATATGCTTTATACATTTTAATGACAGTAAATTAGGCATACTAAAATATTAAATTTTTTTTTGCTCTATGAACTCTATGAATACAAAACCCTACACAAGTGGACATAAGATAAATATATCGCATGTTTTGTGAAGGGTTTAAAAAAAGGCGAACCAATTTTAATTAGAGATAATAGTACGGCAGCCCGTTACCAAATTTTTCAGTCATAGCGCCCGAATCGAGTAAACTATGAATCGCTAGTTTTTTAAAACTAAGAAAGTTTTTCCTGATCGAAAAAGTCGTACAACGTTGACGTAACCCGTCAGAGTAATTTCAGTAGGTAAAAAAGTCAACGGTAATTTTGTTACTCCGCCTGCTCCGTTCTTCATGTAATCTTATTAAAAATGTACAAAAAAACATGAATCCATAGAGAACGGAAGTTTTTGATATTGAAATATTTCCATTGTTTAAAAAAAAACATGTATAGATAAATGGTCTGACAAAGTTACAGCGCCCGGTTCAAAATTTATTTTAAATTATTGATAGGACATCCAAAAACGGTAAGTAGAGTCAAACGGACCTTTTCCGTGCTGCAATGCTCCAGGGAATGCTACGGAGTCAGCACTATATATGCTGTATGGTCCGTGCTCGCGGTACACGGCGCGCGCATACAGCGGGATACTGTGTGGCTTGGTTGTCTATAGCAACACAGCGTCTATGCTATCATCTACCATCTCACACCCGCGTGTTGTTTTCGTATGTTCGTGCATGCGTTTTATTTATATGTTTATGTGGTTAGTGTAATATTATTTATTCCGTGCTACCCGTAATATCGGAGCAATGTCGCTCCAGGAGTGTATTTTCTGCAATGAAAATAATACAATCGATAAAATAGTCCCATTCAAACAAAAAGCCATTGAAAAGTGCCGACAAGTTTTATCTGCTCGTAAGGCACGTGGTCTCGGCGATGACGATCCGGAGTTCTAGGATGAAGAATGTTTGCTAAAAGGCTATCACAGCCAGTGTTATAAGCGGTTCACGGGTTATAAAATCCCGAAAGGGTTTGTGAATCTGGAAAAAAATGCGACATGTGCTGGAAAAGAGGATAATGCTTCTATTTCGCCTGGAGACGTTCGTACAAGTGTTTTACTTTCAGAGCAGGATTCATCTCAAAAAAGCACCGATGATCCACTGCAATATCAACAAGTTGATGAAAGGTAGGTGTCCCATGTGACTTGTCGAGATATAGAGTCAGATACAGATAGTTTTGTAGTTGTAGAGGTTAATAATGGTGTAGTTATGAATTTATATGAATTAGGTTACTAGTTTTTTTTACAATGAGATACGTCTAATTGGTCAAGGAATTGATATATAATCGCTTAGGTTTTCTCATATTTTTTGAGATACGTCAAACTTTGTTAGCACTTTAAAAGTACATAACAATTGAAATACGTTTATTTCACTATGGAAATATATAGAAAATAGCTCCAGCTATCCTAAGGTATAAAAATATGCATTTCGGCCAAAACTTGAGATACGTCTTTTTGGCTTAGGACGGCAGTATAAACAGCGCTAGAAATCAATAATATATTATTCAAGTTCCCAGAAGAAAAGATGTTCGTAAATTGATTTTTGGCTCACTGTTTCTTCGTCTTTATGTTTCTCTTCAATTTATTCGATAGAGAATTTTCTTTAATCTCCGGGCTTTATTCAATTAGATATTCAAGTAACATTTATTCAATCATATTGACTCTAATAACTCTTCAACAGTTCAAATGTTACTTCTGATGATGCGGATGCTGAATGTGAGTCCTCCACGAACGTCCCCGAGGATCAAGTTTGCATTTTCTGCAAGAGGTCCCGGAAACAACGAAGAGGCCGACAAGTAGAATTACTAAAAGGAGATAAGGTCGTCATGAGGATACGTGAATCCGCAACAATGATGGAGGATATAGAACTGCTAAAGACATTAGGAAGCCAAGATAATCCAGAAGACTTCTGGTACCATCGATGTTGCTGGAAACAATACGATTGGGCTCGTGACAGATCAAGTCACACGGCAAGTGGAAGCTGGTTCTCCAAACGTCAGGCTAACGAAAAAGCTTTCAAAAAATTGCAAGAATTCATCACAAGTACGGTCATTCTGAAAGGCCAGTGCCTCTTCATGGATCTCATTCGTAACAAATACGTAGAATTTCTAAACGATCAATACAACTCTGATCCCAATGCAGAAAAGCCGACTGCGTTTTTTACAGAAAAATTGGAATCGAAAATTCAGAAGGCGTATCCATGTGAGATTAAAATAACGTACTTGAATAAGAAAAAAATAATTGCACCTTCGGATTTTATGATAGGCAATATACTCGAACTGCTTCTCCAGATGTCCATAGAAGAACAAATATATTTGTCGGCTTTAGCTCTTCGCAAAGAAATTCAATCCATGCACGTGAACAAACTGAACGAAAAAATAACAGTGGAGGATCTTAAGAATGGCGAGTGCAAGGAACTGCCTCCGTTACTAAACTATTTTTTGGAAACTGTTATCTGCGGAGACTTGGCGGCGTTCTCCAGGCCTCGAGCTGTTAAAAAGCGGCAAGAAAAAAACCAAGTAATATCTTCTATCGGCCAAGATCTTATATTTTCCAGCACTTCTGGTCGAATAAAGCCATCGAAACACATTTCTTTTGGTTTAACAATTAAAGGTCTGTGTAACTCCAAAAAGATTATAAAATTGCTCCATAAGAAAGGACACATATGCAGCTATGACGTTCTAGAGCGACTAGAAAACGAAGGGACATTGGCTGTTGTCGACGAACTTAACATATGTCCACACGACATTAACACTTTTGGTACTACCCCTGGCCTCGCCTTTGATAATTTCGACAGGTTTGTCGAAACGAAGACTGGAAAAGGAACGCTCCACGATACCGTGGGCATTATATTTCAAAATCGCGATTGCGCTGTGCAGAGTGTTGCTGAAAAAGCAAACTCAGATGAGGCTGATGAATCAGAGGCTCGACCACATAAACGAATGCGACGAAGTTTCGATCACACGACAGAAGAATTGGCACCTTACAAAAGGAAACCACAATTATCGGAAGATTTTAAGACATTTGGAAATCAGCGCTTGGAACGCCCAACAACGTACAGCTTGTGGCGAAAGCTGGACTTGGCTTGGCTGTTCACTCATGCTTGCAGTATTGCCGATTCTCCAATGTGGATCGGATTTAATTCAAAAATTCTTTTAGATGAATCTCCGATACAACAGATATCATACCTACCGCCAATCAATGAATCTCCGACAAAACCTTCTACAGTACATCAAACACTGCTGATGGCCTTGAAAGTTGCCGATGAATGCAAATCGCCTTACATTGAAGTAACGTATGATTTGGCAATAGCCAAAATTGCTTTCCAGATCCAGTCTACGGAGAAACAACAATTCAAGCGCATCTTCATCCATCTTGGAGCGTTCCACGTTTTTATGGCATATTTCCACGCCATAGGAAATTCCGTAGATGGATGCGGTTTACCAGATATAATGGTTAACAGTGATCTTTTAGCCAGTGGGTCAATGAAAGGTTTCATTACCGGGAAAAGTTATAACCGCTGTAAACGGCTCCATCCCATGATATCGTTAGCTCTTCAAAAGCTCCATTTTGAGCGATTTCTCAGCGATACAAGACGAACTGTCGATGAATGTGTTATTGAGTATGTAACTAATTTCCTCGATACACAATCAACGAATCCTATCATTGACCACCAACCAACCATTGCTCTCATGGAAGAATATGAAGCATATAAAACCGAAACTATGGATGGTAAACATGGTAAAACCGCGCAGTTTTACATGGTGTACGTGAGGCTGGTTGATTATTTTCATGATTTTATTAAAAGCATTAGACTTGGAAATTTGGACATGTACATTTACACGATGAGTAAAATCGTCAATATTCTCTTTGCGTTTTATCATCCAAATTATTCTCGGTGGCTGCTATTTTACCTACAAAAACTGACCAAAGTTTCTGAAACGCATCCTGGTTTAGAGATCAAACTGTCCACTGGATCCTTTGGGGTGCGCAGAACTGAAAAACCATTTTCTAGAATTCCAGTGGACTTGACCTTGGAACAGACAATAAATGCCGATGCAGCAAGGAAACTGACAGGGATCATTGCTCTCACTAACTCGATTAGTGCCCGGAAACGCTGGGCCATGGGCCACTCATTAAGGGCCGATGTTATCTCGCATGTACTCGAGGAAGCTGGATTGAAGAAAGGATGCGAAGTCACTGCAGAATTACGGGACAGCAGCATAAAAAAAGTGCTCAACAAATCGAACAGTTCATTGACGCAGTGAAATGCACTGTGAATCCATTCGATCAGCAATTAGACGAAAAGCAATTGTTCAACATTGCTACAGGAGAAGCAGCTTCAGCAGCTGTCGAGAAGTACCTACTCGGGATCGAGAGAGAAGGAAGCCGGTTACGCGAGGTTTTCACCGCAGAATGTCGGAAACACAGTGACAGGTTTCAGCGAGCAATTCAAAAAAATTCCATTGCAAATTTCACAACGATGGTCAAGAAAAGGAAGGCCGTGATAAACGGAAAAGTTCAGGAAATTAGATTACAGCGGGACATTTTTGGAAAGCTTCTTGGTCTTTCCCTTGAAGCCAAGATAGATCTGCGCCGAGCGTTGACTTTTCCATTATCACCAGTCCCGCCAGCATTTTGTCATTCTGACGGAGCACATCGCAAGAGCGACAAAGCAACGTTACTGAAATTACTGGAGAAGCGGGTGGATTCTGAAGGGCCTGAATCTACCGACATTGTCATTATTGACGGATTTTTTCTCCTACACAGTTTAAAGGAGCCTGGGAAAACAGCTGGAGACATTTCAAGACGAGTTCTAAGATACTTGACTACGTACGAAGCACAAGAAGTACATGTTATTTTTGACAGATATTTCAAGCCGTCAATCAAAGACGTGGAGCGACAGATTCGTGGAGAGACCGAAGGGCCAACTTTCCATATTTCAGGTGATAATCAATGTATCAACGATTTCCAAAAAGAGCTAAATTATGGCAATTTTAAAATGTCGTTTGTCGATTTCATTATCAATCATTGGCCAAGCCTAAATCCAAAATAGATAGGTGACAAGACTATATACATTAATAATGAAATGTGTTACAAGTTTGCTGTTGTCGGGGGCGCAATTGTAAATTCTATTGAAGACCGGCTAGACTGTGCAAATCACGAAGAAGCCGACTCAAAAATTATTTTCCACCTGTGCCAAATTCCTAGAAAAGCGAATATTTCAGTGAGATGTAATGATACTGACATTCTGGTATTAATATTGAGTAATATGGAATTTTTAAAGAATGACAAATCCAACATATGGTTGGATATCGGAGTCGGAAAGTGCAGAAGATACGTTAATGCTACTGCCATATACAAGCACACGGGCATGAGCCCCCTTTTAGCTCGATCACTAGCTGCATTTCACGCCTTTACGGGATGTGATCAAAATCCAGCATTTTATAGAAAAGGAAAAATTCGTCCATTCAAAATTCTTGAAAAATCATTAGAGTTCCAAACGGCTTTTGCTTCACTTGGGACTATCTCCAACGACGAGGCTTTTCGAGTCATTGAAAAGTATGTTTGCCATCTGTACAGTGAACCAAACATCGCTGATGTTAATGAAGCTAGAATGAGGATTTTTCAACGAACATACGATACGAAAGATAAAAATCAGCCTCTGCATGTAAACGTAGCCAGTTACGACGCATGCATATTACCGCCATGCAAATCCGAGCTCCAGCAGCATCTCTTACGCACTAGGTACATAGCGAAGATATGGACCAATGCGCATCTTGCTCAGCCCAGCAACTTGATAGCAACCGACCACGGTTGGATGGAGGAGGACGAATGATTGGTGTTTAAATGGTACGACGGCGATCAAGTACCGTTGTGCACAGATCTTATATTGGATGACGAAACTGTACCGGACAATGCAGATGGTGGGTCTGACAAAATTATATGTATACTCTCTTGAAAAAGATCACGTGATCGTGTCACATCACAATCACATCGCAGATCACGTGATGATCACGTGAGAAATATTCTCACGTGACAAATTTTCTCATGTGAGAAATTTTCTCACGTGAGAAATTTTTTTCATTTGATGAATTTTCTCACGTGACAAATTTTCTCATGTCAGAAATTTTTGTCATGTGATTAATTTTCTCACGTGACAAATTTTCTCACGTGACAAATTTTCTCACGTGATCATCACGTGATCTGCGATGTGATTGTGATTGTGATGTGACATGATCACGTGATCTTTTTCAAGAGAGTACTTTATGCCCTTCTTTAAAAAAATTGGTGGCCTCAGACTTACTGAAAGGTTTCGTTTCTGTTTGATTCTAGATTTCGATGAAAATGACGATGATATCGAGGAGTCTACGGATTCAGAGAGTGATGATACTTATGAGAGCAGTTCAGAAGACGACGATTGAATTAATATTTTTATTTTGTATTGATGAAGTTTAATAAATAAGCGGGACAAAATTTCGCAAACAAAATAAAAAAATTCAAAAATAAAAATTTTTCTGTCACTGAAAATGACTTTACACAACAATGCACGTATAACAATGTCCGTTCATATTTTTTCCCCACTTTTCAAGGCACAAGAAATGATTTGTACCAGGAAACGGAGCAGGCGGGATAACTCGATCAGCCTTAAAAAAAAACACACACCTGAAATTCAACCCTTCATTTGCGCAACAATGAAAACGTCCGTTCTTATTTTTTTCTGATAACTGTCATCGGGCCCTAAGCCCAAGCTAGGAAACCATAAAAATTTCTTAATTTTACTTAGGACCTAAGAAGCATTCTCCCCTTTTATCTAGTGTTAATTATATCTAAATGTGGCTAGCTTTACCACTCTAACATTTCATATCAGGCTCTCAGCCAAATT
Organism: Stenurella melanura; assembly: GCA_963583905.1. NCBI lineage: Eukaryota > Metazoa > Arthropoda > Insecta > Coleoptera > Cerambycidae > Stenurella > Stenurella melanura. Next base: position 76,576,113 of record OY757315.1, read on the forward strand.
TAGAATAGTAATTTTAGTTAACTCTAAGATTTTATTAGTATTACAAGTGCATATTATCATAAACATTCATTTTAATTCATAAGTATCCTCTCCGGTGTGCACCAGGAGATATAAGCTCCCTCCGAGCAATCATTATAGATGTGCACAGGTCGAACGTCGACAGCCAAATGGAGAGGCACAGATCTGCGATTCATATTTATATGAATCGGCGCAGCCCGCTTAGGCTCCACCCCTCAGCGCTTGCAACTTTGCGCGCTCTCCATTGGTGCGACTCAAACTTATAAAATAAACACGTTTTGCACTTGGTAGTCAGTCGATCGCCAGCAGCCGCCGCGGCATCACTCACGTACCAGATTCTCAACTTTTCACTTTGTTATTTAATTTCCACTTTGTCATTCTGTCAGGCTGCACTACATTTAATTTATTTATCATTTAATCCCAGTTCCGGCGGTGTATCGTCAATACACTGCAACGGCCCAGTTTACCCAGTTTCGTGGTAAAATATTATTAATATTTTTCACGACCCAAAACTCTCGAGATTTTGGTGTGACAACTAGACACACCAAAATCTATTCTGAAAGATTTCGTTAAACTGACACTCGAAAAACCAAAGGTATTCGGCTTAGCCTTTTTCAAGGTTGCCGCCATCACGAAGATAAGGAACAGCAACGTCTTCGAGGGATTCTACACTTCAAGTTGACACTCCGATAGTTACTACGAAATACGAACTCTCGTATAGACTGGTCAACCGCGCAAGACTTTATAGACAGTGTGAGAGAGTTCGTCGCCGTACAGGGACTAGGTAAGTGTCAACGAAAGTGCTCCGCTTCGCTTCGATCTGTTCCCCTCACCACGGCAGAGTAAAAAGATACCTCTACCTGCTCGTGGCACCGATTCCAAGACATCAGCCGCTCCTGAATCAACTGTACTCCGCATCCAACATCATATCACCGCATGCTCCAATCATCCAGTGGCAAGTCAGTTCATACGCCACTGTCCATCCTGATCTCCACGAAACATTTCTGCTCCTGATTTCCGCTGTGTAATTCAGCACTGTTCGAGAAAGGCCGACTCAGGCGACTTCAACGTGGGCGACGTCCTCGTCCACATTGGTCTCTTGAGCCACTCGCCTCGTCGGGAATTCGGCAAGCTAAGGGACGCATTTCGACTCAACGAGCGTACCGGAGTGTTGAGAAGGAATTAGGCCCCTGCTCTTGTCAAGACGCGAATGACAGACGCTTCCTAAATTCAGACAAGGTATTTATTCAAATTTTCAGTTAGGGCTGACCACAGAGTGCCTAGCTGCACGTCGGCAAACGTCCGACCTAGTCACTCTGTTTATCTAGGACTTAGACTTGAAAATATTTTAATTATTTTATTTATCGACACACTGCTTTTGGCTCGCAGTTGTGTCGCTGCTCGCAACAAACTTGCTTGCAGATATCATCTCGTCTACGGACGACACCAGGGGGAAATATCTTAATAATTTTATTCATCGATACACTGCTTTTGGCTCGCAGTTGTGTCGCTGCTCGCAACAAACTTGCTTGCACATATTATCTCGTCTACGGACGACACCCAGGTGGTTTTGTTTAAGTATTGTTTCAGATCTAAATTAAGGAAATGGCACATTCTCAGTCGCCGCTTCCAGCAACGTGGGAACACTCCGCGCATGAGTTGGGTAACCACGGCCGCTATCTATACAATGCCAGCACACACGGCTGTGCTCCACCTCTCACGGCGGCGTCGCTTCACGGCGTCCCCGTAGAGGCAGGGTTTGGTCTTCTTCCAGAAGGCCAGATTCGTGGACATGTCGCCCGGAACGTGGGGCACCCGAATACAGAAGTATTCACTGAATTTCAAACGACCCAGCCGGCTTGTGTAAACAGTCAAAATTTAATAAACAACGATTTTATTAGGAGTACTTTCCAAACTCCTTGGCGCCCAACAAACCATCAAAATAGCACTCAAATCAGAAACTTGTCTGCAGGGCACTGCAGTAATATTTGTCAAGGGGAATATTGTGAGATTTTTGGACATTCAGGAGGGATTGAAATAATTCATGCGCCGGCTTTTCATACAAGCCAACAAGGGACCACCGAGACGATGCTCAATCGGCGAACGCCCGCGCCTGAAATAATTCAACCGCAAGCTCCCACATTAACCGCCGATCTCGTAGGCGCTTTGACAGATTTAATTTCAAGGGTAGGAAATACTGATAGGCCGCGAGAGCCTGCACCTACATTCGACGGCAAAGACTGGGAAGATCCTTGCCAATTCATTTCAGAACTTCGCGAGTATTTCTACAGAAATCGTATACCAGAAGCTGACCAGGGGTATGTAGCGGCGAGCTACCTGGGGGGCAAAGCCAAAGCATGGCACGATATTTACAGATACGAACGTTCTGACTTCAATACATTCAGCCAGCGACTTATAAACAAATTTAACGATCCTGCACTTTTATGCAATTTAAAATCGCGCTGGTATGGGGACAAACAGAGAGCCAACGAAGGGGTTGTATCATTTATTCTATATAAACACCAGTTAGGGAAAAGGTTGGGACTGACGGACGATCCGGCAGTAAAGTTTCGCCAAATAATAGAACTCGCCTTGCCTCAGATTAGGTCTTTCTTGAGGACCAGAACTTATACTGATATCGACTCTTTCGTACAGTTTGCGGAGGAAATTGAACGCGATGTGTCAGACAGGCCATCGCAACCGCGTCAGCAAGTAACTGCGAATCAAGAGAGGGGCGGGCAAACATCCCAACGCAGGGAACCTCAGCCGCAGGCAGCGAACCGCGCCGCGGCAGGCCAACAACAACAGGCCTCTGCTTCACAACCCAACAAGCCACCGTCGCCTTGCAGGCACTGTGGCGATCATTGGCATTTTAACAGGGACTGCCCTAACAGAGGAAATAATGCATCGCAAAACCAGCGACAAAGCTCAGGCCGCCCCGCTCAAGTAGCGACCGCCTCAGCTAACAATTTAGTTGTAGATAATCAAATTGCCGGCCCATCGTCGGAAAACTAAAAGAGGGGCGAGTCACACTCCGCTCCTCGCCCCAGTCACCACGTGCTCCACCAGCACCCCTCGCTGCTCCAAATGCGCAGATTAGCAGCCTGCAACATGCCTCATTGGGAAACACCGAACCTTCGCTTCTCAGCGTGCTTCTCAACGGCAAACACGCACTAGCTCTCCTCGACAGCGGGGCTAGTCAATCTTTTATTCATTCACGCATTGTAGACGACCTGCCGGTGCAGGCAGCGAGCCTCACCGTCAAACTCGCGGACGCGGCATGCGCCGTCGAGGCAACAGGCAAAGTCGTTTGCAACTTAAATATTATGGGGGTGGAGACGAGCGTCTCTCTGCACATTTTAGCCAACATGACAGACGACATTATCTTGGGCAGGGACTGGATGGCACAGGAAGGTGCCGTCCTTGATTTTATTAACCGGTGCCTCTATTTCGGAACTACCACCAGACACAGCGTGTTCTGGCAAGCCCAGCGACGGCCTGCCGAGGTAGCCAAGACACCGGTTGTCTTGACAGACACCCAGGTCCCCCAACAAGAACGTGAAGTTTATCAAACCGCGCTAAACAAATTTTCAGACGTCTTTGCAGAGGGGCTTCGTCAACCCACTACTCGGGTCTGCACCCACAAAATTAAATTAAAAACCGACAAACCTTTCAAAATTCGACGGACGCAATTTTCTCAGACAAAGAGACAGATCATACAAGAGGAAGTTACTAAAATGCTAGCAGCGGGTGTTATTCGCCGCAGCCACTCACAATACAGTTCACCGGTTGTTATTGTGACTAAGAAAAACGGGAAGCCACGTTTTTGTGTGGACTACAGGCAACTAAACTCCATCACAGAAGACGAAGTAGCGCAGCTACCGCCAGTGCGGGAGACCATTAAAGAACTCGGCGACGCTCAAGTCTTCTCGAGTTTAGACCTGCGAAGCGGCTATTGGCAAATACCCTTGGCGGCCGAAAGTATCCCGCTGACAGCATTTAGTACTCCTGAAGGGGCCACATATGAATTTACCGTCATGCCTTTCGGTTTACAAGGCGCGCCTGGCACTTTCACGAAAATGATGGCAGAAGTACTCTCCGGTTTCTTAGACAACTTCGTCAAGGTCTATCTGGACGACATTATAATTTATAGTGACACCCACGAAGAACATCTAGTCCATCTGCAGATGGTACTAGAACGCCTCAGGCTTCACGACTTGAGGTGTGCGCTGGATAAATGTATCTTCGGGGCGGATGCATTAGATTATCTTGGCCACCGGATCACGGCCCGACATAACGAACCGACGGAGCATCACGTACTACAGACACAAAATTATCCAACTCCACGAACTATGAAAGAACTGCGGGGTTTCCTCGGCACAGCAGGGTGGCTTCGCGAATACATTGAGGATTTCGCGATCCTCGCCGCCCCGCTGACCGACCTCACGGGAAAGAATAGGTTTGTCTGGACTAAAGAGGCCGACGAGGCTTTCACAAAATTAAAGGAAGCTCTCTCTCGCCCTCTGAAATTGCACAGACCAGTCCAGAGTGAACGGTTTTACCTTCAGACGGATGCAAGTTCTCTGGGCATGGGCTGTGTTCTGTTTCAGTTGGACGAAGGGGGCAACCGAAAAATAATTTCTTGTAGTAGTGCGAAATTTAATGCCACCGAACGACGTTATCACATAAATGAGCAGGAGGTACTCGCCGTTATTTATGCGTGTAAGAGGTATCGCCAGCACCTCGACGATAAACGTTTCACACTTATCACCGACAGTAAAGCTCTAGTTTGGTTAGACAAGTATAAAGATGATAGGGCAAAGCTCACACGCTGGGCACTGTTATTGCAAGAATTTACCTTCGATGTAGTGCACTGTCCTGGCCGCGAAAACCAATTGCCAGACATGCTTTCTCGCTTCCCAGCACAGCCTGAGCGAGACATCACCGACGTCGTGGACGAAGAACGCCTCTTGCCACCAGTCGAGCGAGACGCGGCCGGAGAGCTCCGCGTAATCAATGCGGGCGATCAGACTCTCTTCGAGGCCATCCAGCAAGCCCAACTCGCCGATCTGCGTTGCCAAGAGCTAGTCGTCCACTGGCATCAATATGTCGCCGGGGAACGGGGTAATTGGGATTTCATACAAAAGTTCATTGTAGAAGACGGCCTTCTTTATAATATCGAGACTGACAAAAAGTTATTACTAGTACCCAAAGGCTTACAGCAGCGGGTTATAAGTGCGTATCACGACTCTGTCCTCGCTGAACATCCAGGCAGAGATGAAACTTATCGACAGGTGGGGCAACGATACTTCTGGTCAGGCATGTGGAGACAAATCAAAACACACGTACGTTATTGTTTAATCTGCGCTTCGACTAAGGCCAGCGCGTGGCAACCGGCCGCTCCCTTGCGTCCTCGCCCGCCTACACGCCCTTGGCAAGCTGTCAGTATTGATCAAATGGGTCCTTACCCAGAAACGCTTAAACATAACAGATACATCATAGTCATTTCAGACCTATTTAGTAAGTGGGTGGAGGCTATCCCGACCGAAACGGCGACGGCCGCGGATATGATATATTGCTTAGAACAGGCTTTCTCGCGCTGGGGTTATCCGGAGAGCATCATCTCGGACAACGTCTCACAATTTTACAGCGACGCTTGGGACCGTTTTATTCAAAAATATCATATCGCCCATTATACTAGTCCAATATACCACCAGAGAGCTAATCCGGTGGAGAGGCGAAACCAGGAATTGAAGAAAGCACTGCGAGCCCAACTCATGCGCGCTCCACACACATCGTGGGACTCTCGTCTGCACGAAATTCTCTTCGCCCTCAGGCGCAGGAGAAACGCCGCCATGGGAATGTCTCCGTCAGAGGCATTACTTGGCGCCGACTTACCTATGCCCGGGTCTTGGCAACACCCGGCCGAACGAGAGCCCGTCGATAATCGCGGAGTAACCCGCGAGCGCCGCATCGAACAAGCTCAACGACGACAAGTAATAATTCAAAGAGACCTTTTTCCGCAACCACGTACAGCCCCAGTCCAACTGACCGTCGGACAAAGAGTGCTAACGCGAACACACGACGAGGAAAGACGCGAGTTCGGTAGAACCTGGTCAGGACCTCACTTAGTTGTCGCAGTGCGCGGGGATGGGGTGTACAGCATACAAAAGGGCGATCGTGTGGCCCTCATTCATATAGACGATCTTAGACCGCTGCCGCCGGCTCGTGAACCGCGAGACGCGTTCCGCGACGACGGTGCCACAAGCGGCGAAGAAGATGATGAGGCCCAGGATTAGTTTTAAGTTTTCAGAAATTTTGTATTGTTTTTTTATCTGTTGTTAGTTTTAAGTACCCATCCATTGTCCCATTCTACCTTATAACGTTTTTTGAAAAAATTATTTGAATAAAGAGAACTTAAACAATTATTGCACACTTACACACACAACAGATCTCGAGAGGGGCGTGTCATCGGGCCCTAAGCCCAAGCTAGGAAACCATAAAAATTTCTTAATTTTACTTAGGACCTAAGAAGCATTCTCCCCTTTTATCTAGTGTTAATTATATCTAAATGTAGCTAGCTTTACCACTCTAACATTTCATATCAGGCTCTCAGCCAAATTTAGAATAGTAATTTTAGTTAACTCTAAGATTTTATTAGTATTACAAGTGCATATTATCATAAACATTCATTTTAATTCATAAGTATCCTCTCCGGTGTGCACCAGGAGATATAAGCTCCCTCCGAGCAATCATTATAGATGTGCACAGGTCGAACGTCGACAGCCAAATGGAGAGGCACAGATCTGCGATTCATATTTATATGAATCGGCGCAGCCCGCTTAGGCTCCACCCCTCAGCGCTTGCAACTTTGCGCGCTCTCCATTGGTGCGACTCAAACTTATAAAATAAACACGTTTTGCACTTGGTAGTCAGTCGATCGCCAGCAGCCGCCGCGGCATCACTCACGTACCAGATTCTCAACTTTTCACTTTGTTATTTAATTTCCACTTTGTCATTCTGTCAGGCTGCACTACATTTAATTTATTTATCATTTAATCCCAGTTCCGGCGGTGTATCGTCAATACACTGCAACGGCCCAGTTTACCCAGTTTCGTGGTAAAATATTATTAATATTTTTCACGACCCAAAACTCTCGAGATTTTGGTGTGACAACTAGACACACCAAAATCTATTCTGAAAGATTTCGTTAAACTGACACTCGAAAAACCAAAGGTATTCGGCTTAGCCTTTTTCAAGGTTGCCGCCATCACGAAGATAAGGAACAGCAACGTCTTCGAGGGATTCTACACTTCAAGTTGACACTCCGATAGTTACTACGAAATACGAACTCTCGTATAGACTGGTCAACCGCGCAAGACTTTATAGACAGTGTGAGAGAGTTCGTCGCCGTACAGGGACTAGGTAAGTGTCAACGAAAGTGCTCCGCTTCGCTTCGATCTGTTCCCCTCACCACGGCAGAGTAAAAAGATACCTCTACCTGCTCGTGGCACCGATTCCAAGACATCAGCCGCTCCTGAATCAACTGTACTCCGCATCCAACATCATATCACCGCATGCTCCAATCATCCAGTGGCAAGTCAGTTCATACGCCACTGTCCATCCTGATCTCCACGAAACATTTCTGCTCCTGATTTCCGCTGTGTAATTCAGCACTGTTCGAGAAAGGCCGACTCAGGCGACTTCAACGTGGGCGACGTCCTCGTCCACATTGGTCTCTTGAGCCACTCGCCTCGTCGGGAATTCGGCAAGCTAAGGGACGCATTTCGACTCAACGAGCGTACCGGAGTGTTGAGAAGGAATTAGGCCCCTGCTCTTGTCAAGACGCGAATGACAGACGCTTCCTAAATTCAGACAAGGTATTTATTCAAATTTTCAGTTAGGGCTGACCACAGAGTGCCTAGCTGCACGTCGGCAAACGTCCGACCTAGTGACTCTGTTTATCTAGGACTTAGACTTGAAAATATTTTAATTATTTTATTTATCGACACACTGCTTTTGGCTCGCAGTTGTGTCGCTGCTCGCAACAAACTTGCTTGCAGATATCATCTCGTCTACGGACGACACCAGGGGGAAATATCTTAATAATTTTATTCATCGATACACTGCTTTTGGCTCGCAGTTGTGTCGCTGCTCGCAACAAACTTGCTTGCACATATTATCTCGTCTACGGACGACACCCAGGTGGTTTTGTTTAAGTATTGTTTCAGATCTAAATTAAGGAAATGGCACATTCTCAGTCGCCGCTTCCAGCAACGTGGGAACACTCCGCGCATGAGTTGGGTAACCACGGCCGCTATCTATACAATGCCAGCACACACGGCTGTGCTCCACCTCTCACGGCGGCGTCGCTTCACGGCGTCCCCGTAGAGGCAGGGTTTGGTCTTCTTCCAGAAGGCCAGATTCGTGGACATAACAAAACATTCAAAATTATCTATGATCAGGAAAACGGAGCGGGCGCGAAAAGTTGAATTCCGAACTGTCACAAAATTTAGATTTTTAACGAACCAAAACCACTCACAGCTCGGAAAATGTCAGTAACTATTTCTATCCTATTGAAATGATCATTCTTGGTAAAAATAACACAAAAACGGACCGGGCGCGATAACTAATTTGATCACTTCCTCTTTACATATATATAGGTGTTTTTCAACCACTTCGCAACCTTGCCTGAGTCAGTACCCCTGAACTTTTCTTCTCAAAACTTCATGAATCAACCGAAAAAACTAAAAAAATTGCGGGCGGGATCAGGCGAAAATCTTGGTAACGGACTGCCGTACTATAATGATAAAAAAAGTAAAACGCTGAGCAAACTCTCCCCCTCTTTAGAGTTTTGTGAAAAGGCAGTCAAGACACCTCTTTAGAATTTTTTTGGATGATAGGATATTTTAACTAATCTATACTTATAGACCGTGTAGGTATTTCATTTAGCGACTATTATATTATGAAAAGTAGAAAAGGATGTAGTAGAAATAGAAACCAGAAAAGATGGAAAAGTTAGTAAACATGTATTATAAACGGGTACACTATTTAATAAGCAGCTTTAAAAAAAAAATTTGTAGGTTCATCTTGGTAGAGGTATATGGTTATCAGAACATCTTTATGATACTGTGGATTTACGAGGAAAGAACCCTACCAAATTTGTACGGGAACTAGCACTTAATTTGTTTGGCGCCAAGGTGCTTAGAGATTCCTCCGTAACAGGTAGAGTTTCAAATCGTACCAAAGTTGATGCAAAATTGCCTTTAGACCCTCAAAAAATTATGGCTATTAAAGGTAGGTACCTAATTATTTTAAGTAAAAGCAAATAAATCCTACTTGTATTTATTTATATATGTTCATAACAATTGTATGTATTTCTTCATTTGTTGTAGATATAGTTACATGGCGTCTACGGAACCAAGGGGAAGAAGAATGTAATATTAAAAAAATATGCCTTTCTATTCCTACGGTAATAGCCCAAAAATAATAGATTAGAACCGCCCCTTCCGGCAATATATCGGTTTGTTATGTTGAAGCTGATAAAATAACTTTCCACCCTTGTATTTTTGTTTATAGGTACAAAAAGTAAAGTCCAAATACAGACACAAAATAGAGATGAAATAAAAGAGGTCGATAGTACAAATGAGTTTCAAGAAGAGAAGGAAGAAAACATTGATGAAGGAGAAAGCTGTTTTGAATTTATAGAGGGTGAAACTGGACACCTAGTTAGTGAAACTAATAGTCCTATTGACTCAGAACAGGCAGAGTTAATTTTATTGGACAGTAACTAGTTAAAATATTAACAAATTGTAAGTTCCAACGAATTATTAGCCTATTTATACGTATTTATAATAGCTAAATTTTTAAAATAATACATAAGATAATAATGGAGATATTGTCTAAATATTATTTCTGGCATTATCTTAATTTTTTTCCTTCTTCAATTCTTTGGGACTTCCTGCCACATGTATGTTTTCTTTTTAAGCGGTGCTAGGGGAATCTACAAAATATATCACAATTAACCAGTATGTTACTGGTAAATAACCTCTACGCCTGTGACGTTTACGTCAAACGATCAGTTAGAGGTTGGTTTTTCTGAAATAAACAACACAAATAAGTATAAAAACTTGCAATTAAATATTTCGCCGACATTTCGGAAATCGAATCTGTCTCCTTTTTCAAGGCTTTTTTTGAAAAATATTTTTTACTGTGTATGACAAATACACAGCTCTAAGAATGTTTGTTATATTCAATATCCATAGATACTTACTATTTACATAGAACTGTTGATACAGTTAACAGTTTTTTAGTTTTTATACAACGTTAAGTTTGTGAAGTTCTTCTTTTAACATTGGCAGCCAAGTTGTACAGACATCTACGGAACAATTCGACACGCAACTATCCTCATTCAATAATATTATCGCGGATTCTTTAATTTTTCTTTTTTTGCTATCTGCCTCTTTTGTTAAAATTTTTGCCGAGTCCCAGTTTATTCTACGTCCGTTCTCCCACGCGTGTTCGCAGATCTTGGACCTCTGAATTTAATTTTTTCTGATATAATTTTGATGTTCGCCCAATCTTACACTAAAAGCTCTGGATGACTCACCCACGTATTGTTTGTTGCACTCACACGGAATACTATAAATGCAGTTTTTTGAATTTTGCTCGTAATTCTTCGGTTTCGACTTTGTCAGAATAGATCATAAAGTGTTGCTGGTTTGAAATACCGTCCTAATATCAAATCTATCACCGATACGGCGCAACTTTTCGGATAATCCGCATACATAAGGAATTAATGTTTTGTAACGTTTTCCAAGTTTTTGTCGTACCTGATTGTTATTTTCAATATTTATGAAGGTTTTATCGACAAAACCCCCAGGGTATTGGTTATTAATAAGAACTTCCTTTATAAAGCGCTTGTCATTGTTTAGTATTTTATCATTAGAAGAAATGATTTTGGCCCTATCATACAAACATTTTACAACACCCCTCGTAACGTGCATCGACTGATTTGAGTTATTTAAATTTCAAGGTAGGGTAGTAGCAAACTCTATTCCACTATTTTCAATAGTAAAAAATGACTTAAATCAACAAAATACTCGTTTTAATGTTAATAAGATGGCATCACAAGGCAATGAAAACGAACAATTTTTAATAGAAATTTTTATTGAAAATGAAGACAATTGTTTTAAAAGTTTCAAATTTTATTTTGATAGTGGTAGTGCAGTCAATTGCATAAATTATGATATATATAGGAATCACTTTAGCAACCTTAGCTTAGATAAGGATAATGTAATTTTAAAGAGCTATGATGGAGGGATATTTACTCCGGTTGGGTATTTTGTAGCAAAAGTTAAATATTTGAATATTGTAAAAAACTTGTATGTGGTATCTGGTGGGGCGATTGCTATAGTAGGTAAGAATTGGGATAATACTTTTAATTTGCACCTTAAAATGGTTAACAGTAACAGTAAATCTCATATTAACTTGGAAATAAAAAATTAATAAATCAGTATCAGGAAGTATTTGCTGAGAAATTAGGAACCTATAAGCATGCTAAAGTTTCATTACAATTCAAAAACAATGCTAAACCTATTTTTCTTAAACCGAGGGCTGTCCCCTTGGCATACCGACAGTAGATGGATGAACAGATCAGCCAGATGATTAAGGAGGGCATCCTTACTCCAATCGAAATCTCGGATTGGGCGACGCCCCTGGTTCCGATAATAAAAAGTGATGGAAAGCTAAGACTTTGCGGGGATTATAAGTCAACTGTAAATTCCCAATTAAAGGAAGAATATTACTCGCTACCAAGGGTGGAAGAAATGTTTTCTAAGTTGCACGATGGTCAACACTTCACCAAGTTAGATCTCTGCCAGGCGTACAATCAATTTCTCCTAGACGACGAGGCAAAAAAGCTGCTGGTGTAGATGACGATGAATGCCATTTGGAATAACACCGGCAAGCGGAAAATTCCAGAAGTATTTGGAGCAACTATTTCAAGGTATGAGTAACGACATAATTTACTTGGATGATATGTTAATAACAGGCCCTAATAGTAGCGAATATTTGAAAACGTTGGGAAAAGTATTGATTAAGCTAAGAGATCGTAAGAAAAGACAAATGTAAATTTTTCCAAGAATCATTGGAATATTTAGGACATAAAATCAGTAGAGAAGGCTTGTCAAAGTCAGATTCAAAGGATAAGAAGATAGTGCAAGCGCCGAGATCAACAAATGTCAGAGAAACGCGATCGTTGATCAGCTTAGTAAATTTCTATAACAAATTCATTTCTCAATTTGTTCATACAATGAAACCAATTTATAACTTGCTTAAAGAAAATACAAGGTTCGATTGGAACTGTAACGCATATTTTGTACTTTATTGGGCTCTCCCTCTATGTGGCTCAATTTGGAAAATGATGCAAACAATAGGCACACAAAACAGATATTAAAGGCGTATTCATTTACATAAGATTGAACTGTGTGTGTTTGAGTGATTAATTGATTATGCACACTGGAACACATTGTGTTAGGCACCTGTTTATGTTGGTCTTAAAACTTTAGTGGTATTGTGGGTCACCTATGGATAATAACAGCGTGCATGTTAAGTACGTCAGGCGTACGTCACTGCGCGATTTACGAGTCTTCATTAAGTCGTTTTTTTAATATAGATTTCTAAGCAAAGTGGATTCGATTTGGAAGGACTAGGGAATCAAAGGGGTTTAGTGGCCATTTGAATGATCGACAAAACACGCGTGTGGTAGCTGATAGCATCCCAGAATCAAAAGAGTTGAGAGTGTTCGTAATTTGTTTAAGAAAAAGGCTATTCTTAGCGAAAGGTATGTTGGGTTTTCTTGTCATGTGGGCGGTCATTTATAGTAAATGTGTGTGTTGAGCCCTGAAAAGAAATTTTATATTTTTAGATTTACCGGCCTATTATTAACCGCCTAAATGAACACCTCAGTAGCTAACCACGTGCATGAGCCCCATATGCGTACCCTGGAAGTATATAGCGTAAATCGACTACGTATTGTCCTGTAAAGAATAATTTTAAACAACATAGTATTTGCTGCCGTCGTTAGAAAAGTAACTACCCGTCGTTGAACCGCACGAGTTGTACCTGCTAGTTACCCGCATTCACAGTCGTCGAAATATACCGCCGTCGAGGGACGCAACCCCGGTTATGTAATGCTGGCTGGTTGAGGATGTCGTGGCTCCCTGTCTCTCAGGTCCTAACATAAGAAAGGATAACTGTAAGGTCAGAGTGAACCATTTTTGTAAAGTCTCGTCAATTAATATTCACATAAAAACTGTTAAATTCATACATCATACAACTTAACAAACTGTGAACCTAAAATAGTACTATTTATGGTGGTTGACATTTTTGTACCATTATCTACTTTCTTCTAGTCTATTCACCCTTATGCAACGTTGTAATGATAATTATAAAAGTGAGTAAATAACTTTGAGAGCCCGACTTAATTTTTTTATTTATAGTAGGGCTATAACCACTCCACAGAAACTAGGGCTGGCATTTTTTCTTGACCTTAGCTTCACCAAGGTTAATAATAATTTGAAGGAACAAAAGATTCCTTACCCACACCCCTTGCCTCCGACACGAGAGCTGCCGCCTAGCAGAGTGGAACGTCCTTAGGGGCGTTACAGAACAATGACTGAAAAATCGTTCACAAAAATCAAAGATATTATTGCTTCCGATTTAGTTTTAACTCATTTCAATCCCAACTTACCTATTTTTCCAACCACAGATGCATCGGATAAAGGAATATCAGCAGTACTGTCTCATAGAATGCCAGATGGAACGGAACGGCCAGTCAGCTTTATATCAAGGACGCTTCATCCAGCGGAGGAAAATTACTCCGTAATTCACCGAGAAGCACTGGCAATATACGTTGGAGTGACCAAACTATACCAGTACCTGTGTGCGAGGAAATTCACGTTAAGATGTGACCAGAAACAGCTAGTAGCCATTTTTGGGGAAAATAAAGGCATTCCAAAAATGTACGAAAATAGGCTTCAACGTTGGGCAGCGTTCCTATCGGGATTCAGTTATAACATCGAGTACATCAGAGGAAAGGACAATGTGGTAGCAGATTATTTCAGCAGGGTACCCGGTAAAGCGACCAAAAAAGACGAGGAAGGTAAAGTAAGCTTTATACATTTCACAACGACCGTAAGTGAGTGGCCAATACATAATGAAAGCATCAGGAAACATATCGAAAATGACAGGGATTTGCAAGAAGTAATCAACTATGTGAAAAAGAGAAGTGGCTAAACAAAGTAGGAGAACGTTTATTACCATACGCGAACCGAAAAAAGGAATTATCATTGGACGAAGGTATACTTATGTATGGACTACGAATCGTAATGCCAGAGATACTCCGGAGAATTATGTTAGACGAGCTTCATGGCGCCCATGCATGTACAGTAAAAATGATATCGGTGGTTCGCTCGCTATTTTACTGGCCTAACGTAGACCAGGACATTGAAAACGTAGCAAAATCTTGTATTCCCTGTCTGGCAAATAAACCGTCTCCTCCTAAAGTAGAACTTACACCTTGGACGATGGAGACCATGCCGTGGAGCACAATTCACGTAGATTTTTTGGGGCCTGTTAACAACACGATGTTCTTCATAATAGTGGATGCATTCAGCAAGTGGATTGAAGTCTTTCCGATGAAGTCGATAACAACAGAAAATACGGTGGAAAAACTGAGGGAGACGTTTGCCAGGTATGGGTTACCGAGGATCTTAATGTCGGACAACGGACGATCCTTCTGCTTTTAAAAATTTGAAGACTTTTTAAAAAGCAACGGCATCGAATACGTGACGAGCCCAGTAGCAAACAGTCAAAGCAATGGACAAGCAGAAATGGCGGTAAAGTTATTCAAGAACAAGATGAAAACGATGCTGATGGATAACAAAAATAAGGGTGAATCTTTAAATACCCTAATATCAAGATTCTTACTATCGTACCGAACAACGGAGCAAGCTTCCATCAAACAGACACCTGCCTCATTAATGTTACGGCGCAACTTCTATGTCGATCCTCAGAAGCATCAAATCCTCCCAAAACGGCGCAACTTGAGACCCAGGGACTAACGTTGATCAAAGAGAAGGCGAGAAGATGCATAAAACCCCCAATTCTACTGGAAACAGAGACATATAGAGACATAGGAGAAGCACAGCGTCGACAAAAACGCAATTATCGAGGGGTAACCAACAGAAATTTTGAGGTGGGAGACGAAATAATGGTGCGAGATTATGCCACCGTTAATGCCAAAAAGTGGAAGGAAGCTGTAATAGTAAAAAAGATAGGAAAATCGGTATATGTATGTGAGACTAAGGAAAACAAGCTATGGAAATGACACAAAAATCAAATGCTAAAACGACAAATGGAGACAGGACTGGATGGGATATTAGGTGAAACAATAGTTGCTAGTGAGGTAAATGTTGATTGTGACGTAGCTAGCTGTAACAATTATAGTGTTATTTATTTAGACCCAGATGGTCAAAACATTGTAAGCGTAGATATAGATATGGACAAACCACAAGTTAATGGTATTGACAATGCAGGCAATGGGGAGGTAAATAAAGAAAACAACAAACAATTAACCTCCCCAGAGCCTAGCAATGCAAATGGTATGAACAGTTCCACAAGGGCTGTGGAAACAAATGCGAGGCCGCAAAGAGTGCGCAAGCCAAACTCAAAATTTAAAGATTTTGTATTAGGAAGTCTTGATTAAAGTAGAGTAGGAAATAGAATATGATTGTAATGCATAAGTACACACCACAGTGAAAGGTTAAGAATAAAATAAATGTCGAAGATATACAAATATTGCAGATGTTTAGAGGGTAAAAGTGTATACAAATATGTAAAATGTTAATGTAAGAAATACATACATGTGGTGTAAAAAGGTATGCAAATATGTAAAATGTTAATGTGAAAAATACACACGTGTTGTAAAAATGTTATGTTAGGGCCAAATAAAAGAAAAAGAGTACTTATGAGTTGAAATTACAGGGCTACAAGTCTGGAAAGGGAGGTGTGATGTACGGCACATGGCGGGAACGGAAATAACGTAGACTACTGGCTAACCAGAACTGGAACTGATACTTTGGAACAGGTCCGGTGGGTTGGACTAGTGGAACTGATCTCAACTAATAAATACAGTAGGTACGAATATTAGTTCGAGTACTGGGACTACTCCGAGTCCGGCTGAACTTTTTGAGATTCGAGCTATCCGGCGTCGCGGCGCGTACACTTTGTAGACGTACGGACTGGTCGAACCGAACAAAACAGAACTAAACTCATTTCTCGGTTTTAAGGCACAATGGAATAGGTACATTAGAAATTAACTGGACTGGTGGTTTATAAAATTCAATGGCTGCAGGCCGGGGATATAGGTCCGAATACTTATCTTGGACAGCCCGCTATCTAATATAAATGTATTATAATTGATTTGGTATACTTATATTATACAACATATTACATTATTACGTATATTTAGGCATTGTCAGCTGGACTACCAGGGTAAATAATTTGCACATTTACTAAAATATGAGTAGAAATAGGGTTGGCGGGAACAAATGAAATTCGTTGTAGGTGAGTGATAGGGGAGAGTACATAAGTTACGTGACGCTGATCGAGTCGATCGTGTACGTCTAGAACTAGTACAGTATGAGATTACGGAGTCCCTTTGCATCTCCTGTAATTCAGTCCAGTCCACTCAGCCGTTCACCGCGCGAGTTGGTTAGCATGGACTAGGAACTGGAACTGATTTTTGGACTAGGTTCTTCTCTGGACTGGATTAGGTCCGAACTGATCCGTAAAAATATTGGGATCAGCCATCCCTAACGTAGACCCCAGCCATCCTACGAGAGGACACCTGGTGGGGAAGTTCGAGATTCAGGGAGTGGCCGGAGGTACCGGGCTCGCGACGATGCATTGTAGTCAGCCTGAATATATCGGTGATCTTGAGAGTGCTCCTCATTGCGTCATCCCCATCCCCAAAACGCAGTGTAATACGAAAGGCTCAAACATAGATATTTTAATATCGATAGTGCTGTGTTTTAATATCAATAGCAATAACGATATTTGTCGAACATTGAAATAAAATGTTACATTTAAGTGATGCAACACAGATTACATTAATGTATAGGGGGCCAAGCGCCCTCTAGTTATTGGTAGATTGAAGTGAATGTTCTTTGTAAAATGCATCAAACTTGATATGTAGGTATCAAGTTCTATACGTATACGTATTATATAGTTCTATGGAAAAATGTTTGGAGGATATCTTCATGATAAATGAGTATGTCGTGTAAAACTGTAAATCCAACAGTACCTACTACACACAGTTGATAAGTTCAGTTGACCTACTATTTTCCTGTATTTTCCTTTTTCACTAAATTGCCACGAGGACCGTTAAGTTTTCAAAATTACTTATTGGCATGTTCTCTGTAGGTAGGCTTAATTGATTCCTAAATCTAGTAAAATAATTTTCGTATCTTTCCCAAATTAATTTTATGTATTTTATTTAACTTATAGCATGTTACAATATTTAAAGGAAGCTTAGTGTCATATTTCAAACACATAATAATTGATAGAGTTCACTTAACTATAAATTATATTCTACCTATATGGAATATGCCGACTAAGCAAGTAGCATTTATATAAACACTCGAATCATTTAATGATGGTCAGTCCATTGGCGTCCAGGCACATCTCCTCTACCAGGATGATTGGGTAAGAACACTTTTATTATATGTATTATGTTTGATCAATTTTATTATGTCTTATTTTTAATTTGCCAGTTCCATTTTATTTCTCTTTGATTTTTACCGTGATTTAGTGTGTTAAATAAATATATGTAAAAGTTATAATAATTTATTTATTAAAAAGAGCAACCTCTTCTCCCTAGGCTCCCCCAGGTCGTGGCAAAATTAACTTTGTATTTTATTATCTACCTTATCTACATCTAGTAAAACTGGTAATTTTCTCAAGGCGATATAATCGATAGATATTTTAACGATAAGCCTTTCACACTTATATTTATATGGAAGCATATGGTATTTGTTAATTTATTAGATAACAATGGCTAAAAAAAGTAAATTTTGGAAGTATTTTAATAAAACCTGTATTAATTCATTATGTTGTTTGTTATGTGGAAGAACACTTAAAACTCCTGGACTTCAATAACTAAGTTAAAAAGTAATTTAAAAACTATTCGCCCAAAAGCAATCAACTCGATGCAAACCACAGTAAAAAAAAAACAGTCAGAAGGTGGTGTTTAAGATTTGTCGTAATTGTTGGGTGTAATATAGTAATATTGGGTGCACATGCACAATGTTATCTAGGCTATGAGAGCGGGGAAGGTTTCCTCATCTTAAGTGACTTAGCCTACCCCTAATTTAGTATAATTAAGTAAGTTGAAAGTTAAAAAACGCTTATACATAGTTCTTAGAATAGTACAGTACATTAAGCTACAAAAGTTGGGTGTATACACTGTTTATAATAGACCTGTTAAATCCAAACAGTATTTATTAATCACCACCGGACGGTTTAGTTTCTTATCCTGAAAGAAACATATGATCCTTCGAGCCGGATATTGATAAAGTGAAGTGAAATAAATACAAATGGTGTTTGGCAAAATTAAGAGTATTGCATGAGTGGAATTTTGTAGTGATTTTGGTGTTTATCCGTAGAAATTACATTGGGTGATTAAAAGCTGGTTAATTAATTCGTTAAAGCAAGTTGGTTATTGGTTTGGTAAACTTTTAAATTGGACTATTGGATTAGTGACTTAAAAGTTAAACGTTTTAAATAAATTTATGGTAGTGTTGTATAAACAGTTCCACTAAAAGTCGTAAACGTGGTAGGCTTGTGTCGATCAAAGTGCAAGAAGGGTCGCTGCAGGTACCAAACTGAAACGTGGAGTCGATTACGAGACATTGAATGGAAAGTTACATAACATCTGGTATTTATCCCAAGTTATCTCTTTATGTAAAGCAGGTACTAAATTTGTTATACTGGTAAAATTTCTAAATTAAACAGAAAAATGAGTTCAGAATTGAAAACAATGATTAAAAAGCGGGGGCGTTTTAAATCGTGTCTTAACCTATTTAAAAATTATTTACATTAAGTCGAACAATTACTGATAGAGTCAAATAATTTGGAAATAAATGCATCTTTAGAATTAGAGTCAAGATTAGAAAGTGTAAACAGGGTATTTTCAGACTTCGATGACGTTCAAAGTTTCATAGAATTAAATCATGATAAATTTGAGGAACAATTAAAGAAACGGGAGCTTTTTCATAATTTGTACTATATATTAACCACCAAGGGTAAGGAAATAATATCATTTAATCGTCAATCAAATGTAGCAATTAATGCAAATAATGAGGAATTGGCTAATTCCATTAATTCTGTAACATTGCAAGCAGTACCCCGGTTGCCAAATATACCGGTACCCAAATTTAATGGGACGTTTGATTTCGTGATGCTTTCGTATCTCTTATTCATAACAACAGGTTGGTCGATGTTATTGATAAATTTCATTTTTTGCGTGGAGCATTGGAAAGAGACGCAAAAGATGCAGTTCATGCTTTACCATTTTCTGGTGTAAATTACAACACAGCATGCGAGAGGCTGTGTGACAGGTATAATAATACTAGCATATTAGTAAATAATCATGTCAAGGTATTATTTTCATTGCCAACTTTAACTGGTGAGTCGGCAACAGATTTAAGAAAATTGTTAGATTCCATGGCAAAACATCTTAGGTCTTTAAATACTTTAGGCCAGTCAACTGACACATGGGATATTATGATCATTTATATAATTAGTGGTAAATTGGATGCGGTTACTTTTCACGAATGGGAAGGAGACAAAGCCCTAGACAGGCTTTTCCAACATTGGAGGAATTTAAAACATTTTTAAAGGGCAGAGTGGAACTCCTTGAATCACTACGAGGTATTAGGGAAGAAAATAAACAAATTGGAAAATATAAGCCACATTTTAAACCACAGAAAACATTTACAACGACGAATCAAACGTGTGTATTTTGTAGAGGGAATCACTACATTAACAATTGTGATGGGTTTCTAAACTTGAAAATATATTCGAGATATGAACAAGCAAAGCGTTTGAAACTTTGTTTAAACTGTCTTAAGGTAATCATATTATCAAGCTTTGTACTGCAACCACTTGTAGAAAATGTCAAGCAAAACATCACACACTTTTGCACTATGATAAGCAACCCGCGGCGGCAGGCACATCTGATACAATGGTTGATGTGAGAGCAAATGTCGAGGTAAACGAAAATTTGTCAAATGTAAGCAACGCCGACTCTACTGTCATAAATAATAAATAAATAAATAATTTATTTCCCAGTCAGATTTTGTACAGAATATTGGTATGTCATATAAACTGTATAAGTAAGGTAGATAAGACAAAGTAGACAAAAAAGAAAAAGATGCATATACCTACATCGTGTACATATTAAAAAAGATAACTCTGGAATAGAGGACAGACAAGCAAAGACAACTAACATTAATACGGAAAATAAAGACAGCAATAATAACAATAACAAACAAATTTTATGGTGAAGGATTTAGACATTCGGCTATGCTGTAATATGGTCGATTGAGAAAGTAGCGTTTTATTTCGTTTTTAAAAATGGTTCTCGCTTTTATATCTTTAATTGTATTCCTGAGGTAACTGGTTATTCAACTTGATACCCATGTAATATGGACCTTTCTCGTACAATGTGGATGTGTGCCTTGGAACACATAGTGAATGTACTTGTCGGGGAGACGTTTGTTGAGCCGTTTGTTACGTATTCGTTTAGGTTGTCATAGACAAATAACACTGTGTTGTAAATATATAGAGAATAAACTGTCATAATGCCCGAGTTCCGGAAAAGTGGAGAGCAATGATCATTATAATCAGCATGATTCATGATTCTGATAATTTTTTTTTGTAGAGTGGATATTCTGCTCGTTTCACTATCAGTGCCCCAAAACATTATTCCATGCCATACTGCATTTTAAAAATCAGTTTTCTGTTCAGTGTTTCCAAAAATTAGTGAAAATATACCAAGTCATTATGTTAGTATCTCACATTTATGTGGACTATTTTATGAGCTGTTATGTATAGGACAAATCAGTTTAGGACAAGGTCAGCCTAGACTTCGGAAAACTCGATGTGGTTGGATAATTTCTGGGACAATATGTTTAAATAGCAATTTAACTCGTCACTGCAGTTTAAATATTCTGATGGGAATTCAACAACAATTAGCTTTGGGAACTGGAGGGGAACCCCATCAGTTTCGCCAATATTATCAGATGATAAAAGGAAGTGTACGGAAATCTTCGTATCTACCACACGTCTTAGTAACGATGGCGGATTCGAGGTGCAGATTCCACTGAATGAATTTACATCAAATTAGGTGATTCAAGGCAATACGCGTTGAATAGATTTTATTCTCTTGAAAATAGGTTGGGAAAAAGTTCTACACTAAAACAAATGTAAAACGAGTTCATAGTTGAATATGAATAATTGGGACATATGTCTAAGGTATGTGATTCTTTGGATAACCAGATAACTTACTACTTACCTCATCATTGCATAACTACTAAACTGAGGGTGATATTCAATGAATCAGCTCCGTCTGATTCAGGCGTTTCATTTAATGACCTTCAGTATGTTGGACCAAACATACAGGAAGATTTATTTCCAAAGACTCGGAATAAGATCATATTGGATTTCTATGTTGACAATTTCTGGTCTGGAGCAGACTCAGTAGAAGAAGCAGTTAAACTTTGTAACGAAGTTGCCTTACGTTCAGGTTGTTTCGAGTTGCGAAAGTGTTATATATGTTTATTTGTATGCCTTTCTACGAAAGCCATTCATTTGGAACTAGCCTCTGAATTAACATCAGACGCTTTCATTGCAATATTTCTACGATTCGTTTCACACAGAGGGAAACCTCAACATGTATTTTCTGATAACGCTTCGAATTTTGTCGGGGCGAATACAGATTTGGTGGAATTAGTCAAATTTCTACAAAGTAATGAAACCTCACTGTTAGAATAATTCGAAAATAAAGGGGCTACGTGGCAATTCATTCCAGCACATTCTCCCCACCTTGGGAGTTTGTGGGAGGCGGGTGTTAAGTACTCTTAATATGATTTGAAACGGGTAATGGCGAATACTTCTCTAACGTTTGAAAATGTTTGTTCTCACTTCCTCGCATTTCCTTATTGAAAAAAAAACTAACATCTTTACCAGACACAGATGTCAAAGATATAAAGAAAAATAAGTTATCCAGGTTACTCTTCAGTCATGTAAAGTACTTGAAAATTTTGAGTACAGAGTGCCATCCAAATAAAAGTGCTCACGAGTACTTATACTTTGGGTACTCAGTACAATTACGAGTACAATTTACTCAAGTACTGCCCAGCTCTGAATGGTAGTAGAAGACTGAAGTGCTGGTCCCACCTGTTTCTTTCAGGATAAGAAACTGAACCATCCAGTGGTGATTAATAAATACTGTTTGGCTTTAACAAGTTTATTATAAACACAGTGTATACACACCCAACTTTTGTAGCTTTATGTACTGTACTATTCTAAGAATTATGTACAAGCGTTGTTTAACTTTCAACTTACTCAACTATACTAAATGAGGGGTGGGCTAAACCACTTAAGATGCTGAAACCGTCCCCGCTCTCATAACCAAGATAACATTGTGCATGTGCACCCAATATTACACCCGACTATCACAGCACATACAGCAACTTTATCAACATTTTTAGTCATGCTCGTCAAAGGAGCTACAAAATCGTAGTAAGTGGAAGACTAACCAAAACAACTTAGGGATTTCTATATTGACGATTTCTGGTCTGGAGCAGACTCAGTAGAAGAAGCAGTTAAACTTTGTAACGAAGTTGCCTTACGTTCAGGTTGTTTCGAGTTGCGAAAGTGTTATATATGTTTATTTGTATGCTTTTCTACGAAAGCCATTCATTTGGAACTAGCCTCTGAATTAACATCAGATGCTTTCATTGCAATATTTCTACGATTCGTTTCACACAGAGGGAAACCTCAACATGTATTTTCTGATAACGCTTCGAATTTTGTCGGGGCGAATACAGATTTGGTGGAATTAGGCAAATTTCTAAAAAGTAATGAAATCTCACTGTTAGAATCATTCGAGAATAAAGGGGCTACGTGGCAATTCATTCCAGCACATTCTCCCCACCTTGGTAGTTTGTAGGAGGCGGGTGTTAAGTACTCTTAATATCATTTGAAACGAGTAATGGCGAATACTTCTTTAACGTTTGAAAATTTTTATACTCTGCTCACGCAAATTGAGGCGGCATTGAATTCCCGTCCTCTCACTCCGTTGTCTTCAGATCCTAATGACCTGGATGTTCTCACTTCCTCGCATTTCCTTATTGAAAAAAAAAACTAACATCTTTACCAGACCCAGATGTCAAAGATATAAAGGAAAATAAGTTATCCAGGTTACTCTTCAGTCATGTAAAGTACTTGAAAATTTTGAGTACAGAGTGCCAAATAAAAGTGCTCACGAGTACTTGTACTTTGGGTACTCAGTACAATTACGAGTACAATTTACTCAAGTACTGCCCAGCTCTGAATGGTAGTAGAAGACTGAAGTGCCGGTCCCACCTGTTTCTTTCAGGATAAGAAACTGAACCATCCAGTGGTAATTAATAAATACTGTTTGGCTTTAACAAGTTTATTATAACACAGTGTA
The DNA here is from genome assembly GCA_963583905.1 of Stenurella melanura. NCBI lineage: Eukaryota > Metazoa > Arthropoda > Insecta > Coleoptera > Cerambycidae > Stenurella > Stenurella melanura. The sequence continues at coordinate 76,599,934 of OY757315.1, forward strand.
TACACCCAACTTTTGTAGCTTAATGTACTGTACTATTCTAAGAATTATGTACAAGCGTTGTTTAACTTTCAACTTACTCAACTATACTAAATTAGGGGTGGGCTAAGCCACTAAGATGCTGAAACCCTTCCCGCTCTCATAACTTAGATAACATTGTGCATGTGCACCCAATATTACACCGGACTATCACAGCACATACAGCAACTTTATCAACATTTTTGGTCATGCTCGTCAAAGGAGCTACAAAATCGTAGTAAGTAGAAGACTAACCAAAACAACTTAAGCGTGGAACAATTGGTTCTTATTCGCGATGACAATTTGTTACCCTTAAAATGATGTCTTGGGAGAATAGTATAGGTATATTCATCCAGGGTCAGATGGGAAAGCAAGAGTTGCGATCATCAAGACATCAACTAGTGTTGTAAAACGTGTGGTCACTAGAATTTGTCCATTGCCTCTAGAATCTGCTAGTGACGCGTAATGTGGATATTAAGTGACTTTATCTAGAATGACTATAGTTCACGTGTAGTGTAGATAGTAAGTGACTGTGTAAGAATGACTTTATTTAATGTGTAGTTTAGAGATTAAGGGACTATACTTGGAAAGACTATAATTAAAATCACTGTCCTCCTTACCCTATATTCATCCAGGGTCAGATGGGAAAGCAAGAGTTGCGATCATCAAGACATCAACTAGTGTTGTAAAACGTGTGGTCACTGGAATTTGTCCATTGCCTCTAGAATCTGCTAGTGACGCGTAATGTGGATATTAAGTGACTTTATCTAGAATGACTATAGTTCACGTGTAGTGTAGATAGTAAGTGACTGTGTAAGAATGACTTTATTTAATGTGTAGTTTAGATATTAAGGGACTATACTTGGAAAGACTATAATTAAATTCAAGGTTATTATAAGGTTTTCACACCTTTTCAAGGCTGGAGATATGTTTAAGATTTGTTGTGATTGTTGGGTGTAATATTGGGTGCACATGCACAATGTTATCTAGGTTACGAGAGCGGGGAGGGTTTCAGCATATTAAGTGGCTTAGCCCACCCCTAATTTAGTATAGTTAAGTAAGTTGAAAGTTAAACCATGCTTGTACATAGTTCTTAAATTAGTTACAAAAGTTGGGTGTAAACACTGTGTTTATAATAAACTTGTTAAAGCCAAACAGTATTTATTAGTCACCAGTGGACGATTCAGTTTCTTATCCTGAAAGAAACAGGTGGGACCAGTACTTCAGTCTTCTACTACCATTCAGAGCTGGGCAATACTCGAGTAAATTGTACTCGTAATTGTACTGAGTACCCAAAGTAGAAGTACTCGCGAGCACTTTTATTTTCATGGCACTCTATACTCAAAATGTTCAAGTACTTTACATTATTTGGTACTCGAGTACTTTTGGCGGCCACAATTAAAAATTAACGAGTGCGAGTACCGACGTACAACGCAGCCAAGTCTCAGCTTGTCTTTTCCCATACAAGTGTGTAGATGCAACCAGAATAAATGCTTCACAGCGTAATGCTCTAAGCGATACGAGTTTTGGTTGGTTTGGTTTTGGTTCTCTTAAAGAATTATATTTAATTATGTTGTTCTTGTTACTTCTATCAGCCATCAAATAGAAGTAGAATATATATTTTTGTTACTGTTGCTTATTAGAATTTTATATTTATGTTTGTTTGTGGTAAGAGTTCACTAGACACTAGACTAGAAGATAAATATACGTTTTGTGTTAACGCTTCTTATTAGAGTTTTATATTTTTTTTCTGATTGTATTAAGAGTTCAGAGTTTAGTAGAAGATAATATACCTAACTGTTTTATTATTATTGTTACAATTTTATATTTGGTTTGATAGTGTTATTTCTGTTCATAGTTCGCTAGAAAATATATACTTTCTGTCAATTTTCTTTGTACATTTTACGTTTGTGTTCGATTGTGATCAGAGTTTAGTAGAAGATGTAATTTTATTGTTATTTTTTTATTATTAGGATTTTATATTTGTTCTTTATTGTGTTCAGAGTTATATTTTACGTTACTTTTTTCTTAAAATTTTAAATTTTTGGTTGTGTTCATTTTTGTGTGCCTATACATTTTTAATAAACCTAACTGTTCTTGTTGATGTCGATCAATTTTTATTTACTGATAATGGTGTCAGTGGTATTCTAATTTCTTGTCTATTACCTATTTCAATTTGGTATCGAAGTACTCCTACTCGTTATTCATTTTTAGAAGAGTAACCTCTAAATTTTGCAAAAGTACTAATTTTTTAGAGTATTTCATAAACAAGTACTCGTACTCAAGTATTCACGGGTATTCTTAAAAGATAGTCGTTGTGAAGTACTCGTGAGTACTTGAACGCGGTACGCTGTCCAGCTCTGCTACCATTGAGAAAGCAAGTGAAAGTGAAACAATCGACACTAGTGAAAGAGATACAAACCTTGAGTCCAGTTCTAATGTGGATGCGCTTTAAACATCCAAAGACACCCAGTAAGCACATACACGTGTATTTTACGTGAATCAAACGTGGTTTGGTCAAATACACGTAAATAGGTTGATTTTTACACGTGTAATAATTGGTTGAATTTTCAACGTTATTTTTTAGACGTTTCTTAAACGTTAAATATGAAGAAATTTCAGCTGTACAACCTTATTTCAACGTTGAAGTAACACGTTAGCTCCGTGAAAGTAATTTCACGTTCTATAAACGTTGATAATACGCGTCAATTTACCAACAGTTCTACTTATACGTATATTACACGTGAAAATGATTGCTTAGTGCAACGTTATATCCATTAGAATTTATACAAGTACGAGTACACGTATATATCACGTTCAAATGTAACGATTATATCAGCAAAGAATTACACGTTTCATAAACGTCATTAATACGTTCTTTTTTAACAAACTTGCACAAATATTTCATATTACTTACTTTTGTGATACTTCAGTGTTGATTTTAAGTGTATAATACGTTTATATGCGAATGCTTAGTGCAACGTTGTAATCATTAGAATTTACACGGGTATGCCACGTTGAGAAGTCACGTTTATATTAGTAAACAATTATACGATTTAGAAACGTCGTTAATACACGTCTCTTTAACGAACTCTTGTAAAAACATTTCACATTAATTTTTGGTGTTACCTCACGTGTATAATACGTTTAAATGGGTGCCTACTATAACGTTATACGTGTATTATACGTGAAAATGATCGCTTAGTGCAACGTTATAATCGTTACAAAGTTATACACGTACGAGAGTACACGTATATATCACATTAAACGTTACGTTTATATAAATAAAGAATTACGCAGTCCATAGACGTCATTAATAGGTTTTTCAACAAAAGTTGCACAAATATTTCATATTACTTTTGTGTTATTTCAGTGTTGGTTTTAAGTGTTTAAATGCGAATGCTTAATGCAACGTTATAATCGTTAGATTTTACACGTGTATGCCACGTTGAGAAATCACGTTTATATCAGTAAAGAATTATACGATTTAGAAACGTTATTAATACACGTCTCTTTAACAAACTCTTGTACAAACATTTGATATTAATTTTTGGTGTTCCCTCACCGTTGGATTCACGTTTATAATACGTTTAAATGGATGCCTACTTTAACGTTATACGTGGATTGTACCTGAAAATGTTCTCTTAGTGCTACGTTATATTTATTGCAAATTTATACACGTACAAGACGTTACGTTTATATTAATAAAGAATTACACGGGCCATTGATGTCATTAATATGTGCTTTAAACAAACCTTACACAAATATTCAATATTACTTAATTTTGCGTTATTTCAGTGTTGCTTTTAAGTGTATAATACGTTTAAATGGGAATGCTTAGTTCAACATTATAATCATTACAATTTATACATGTATGCCTCGTTGAGAAGTCACGTTTTTATTAGTAAAAAATTATGCGATTCAGAAACGTCGTTAATACACAACTCTTTAACGAACTCTTGTTCAGATATTTCATATTAATTCTTGGTGTTACCTCACTGTTGGTTTCACGTGTATAATACGTTTAAATGGACGCCTACTTTAACTTTGTATCGTGTATTATACGTGGAAATGATCTCTAAGTGCAACGTTATATTCATTACAAAATACACGTATATATCACGTTAAAATTATTATATTAGGGGGGCGGGTTAAGAAGAAACATATGGTGTATTTTATCTGGCGATTAGAGGAAAGAAGCAACGCCATCTTAGAAGTTAGTAGTACAGCAGTTACAGCATGTATTTATTTATATAGTGGTAGTGGTTATATTGTATGTTAATCTGTGCAAAATGCTCCTGTAAAATAGGTATGTGTATTTTCTCGTTAATTCTTGTTAATTATTATTCAGTTATTCAGTTTAAAAATAAGTAAATAAGTATCAGAACTAGATCGATGTTTTGTTTTAAACAATGTTTACTGTCTTAAATTGTGATACCTAGTAATCGAGTGATAACTGTACACAAATTATATGCATATTTCATTATATTATTTCTTCAATAGTACATTTCATTTACAGAAGTAACCAGGAGAAACAGAAAAGTATATAAATATTCGATTTAAAAAAATAAGCAATAATGTACCTATATCCACTCAAATGTTTAACATAAACTTTCTGTTCGTATTCAAAAATTAATATAAAAGGAAAACATTTGGTTAGTAGACAATTTCAGCGTCATACTCGAGATAATATTAGAAAATTTCGGTGGTCTTTTAAGGTATGTAAAATATGTTATTTAACAAAGAATATTATTTCCATAATTTTTCTTTGAGACTTTTTCATAATTAACTGATTTAAGTGTTTTTTTTTTCGTCTCATGCAACTAAAAATACATTACAAGTAATAACCGTTTATCAGCGACAAAAACACCTCTAGGAAGAACACTCAAAAGAGTTTTGCAGCTAATAAATGGTCTTACATATATAGTTAATTAAATATTTATCTGCGACGTTTTTTAGTACTTGCCACTGTAATAAAGAGTATTGTAATCGGAAAAAGAGCGACAGACGCTAAAAACACGTCGCAGACACGAATGTCTGAAACATGTCGTATACGTGTACAGTCGGCCCAAAACATGAAAAAGTCACCTGAATAAATAATTACAGATATGCTAAATAATCTTACTTCAGAAGCTGATAGAACTGATGGTAGCACCAATATACAGAAAAGGCACCACAGACGAGTCATCAGATGGATGATAATGTGCCTGTTGTTCAAATGCAACAGCAAATGATTAATTCAAGGGAATCCATAAGAAATGATGAGGAAGTGGTTCATACAAAGGATCCTATAAAAAATGCAGGTAAATGATTCTTAAATATTAAGTGCACCCCTATTAGTAATTAAAAAGTTTGCAAGTGTTCAGGAGCAAAAACTTTTTTGTGGGTATTATATTGCTTGTTTACCAATTATATCAATATTGTTATTATCGCTATTCTTTGGTAATTTATTATTTTTATGGTATAAAATATTTAATTGTTTCCAGGCGCATGCTACGATATTTAATGAGTGACTCGGTAGCTCTAGCCTATAACTGGAGTGGGAGAGACAAGCTGCCAATCAAAGTGACAAAAATGTGTCATTTATTAAAGGGTAAATCAATTAATTAGGTAATATCCATAAATCTTAACTAATATTATTGTAGATGCTGCTAAGAAAAATGTTCCCACATCTGAACAAAATGATCATGTAGTGAACACCATAAAGGAATGATTGAAGCATGCCGAAACTAGGCTGAACAGCAAAAAGCAGTATGAAAGAGGAAGCAGAGAGAGAGAGAGAGAAGATAGTGCAGTGAAAGTAAGTCTAAATCACTAAAAGAAAATTGTCGTATGTACTATAGAGAATTTTTTATTGGAATTTACGGTTATTTGAGAATATGTTATTTTTGTTATTTTCGTTTTGTCTTAGTCTGAAATGAACCAAAAATATTTTGCTATGTTCAACTTTATTTTAACATTTAAGAATGTTGTTATTTTTGTTGTATATGGTGCGTGCATACGCAGGGGAGGTGACAGAGATTGGGGAGTACCCTGCCAAAATACTTTGCTGTACAGTGACCTTCGGTGATAAGGGCTGTTTTAAATATGATAATACAACCCTAATCGTTTTATTTACTTTTTGTAAATGTAATATATTCATTTAAGTACTCTACGCGCAATTGTGATGCGCAGTTTTTTGTATAAGAATGTGTACTACCGAGACAGTCGTCGTCGAGTACTTGTATTGATTACCAGTTGTATATGTATATAGAAGAAGCAATATAGTTTATTTTGTGGTATACAGTATTTTATTTCTCTGTCAAATTACAGTGAAGACAAAAATATCACAAGTGGCGACGAGGATTTTTCTTTATTGAAAACTTAAAATTAAATTTTCAATAGTTAAAAGTTTCCCACGTGACTCAGTGCAAAAATGGCTACTCATTCAGAATATGTAGGACATCTACGAGAATTCGACCCTGCAAATTCAGATTGGTCAATTTTCAAAAGACGTATAGATAATTATTTTATAGCAAATGAAATAACAGATGAAAAACGGAAAGGTGCAATATTGTTAAATGTATTAAGTGAAGAAGCATATAAATTGGTGTATAACTTGTGTGTACCAGTTTAACAGTATTTGCTGCAAGGTATCAATTTTATAACTCACGAAAAATGCCAAGTGAAACCGCGAGTGGTCAGCGCGACTAAGAAATTTAGTAGTGTTGTGCGAGTTTGAGAACAGTGAACTGGACATGGTACTAAGAGATCATTTTATTGTGGGTTATGATAAAGGTCCGGTTCAGGACAGACTATTTGAAGAAAAGAAAACTGTCACTTTCAAAAAGACGGTGGAGATAGCTGTATCCAAATCGGCAGCCCAGCCATCTTCGTTTTCCCCCAACTCTGATATTTTGGTGAAGAAGGAACCGGAAATTCACTATGTGCGCACAAGGACAAAACAGCAGAACGGGGCGTTATCGCAAGGTTCCTCAGCAGGAGCAGGTATGTCTACGTCTCAGACTAATATAAACAGATAAAACATTCAGTTTATATAATGGGGATAAAATTATACTTTTAGGTTACATAAATTGCAATGTTATTTTTCAAAGCAAGGAATGTCAATTAGATATTTATGTCATTAAAAATGCAACTGGCCCACCTTTGTTAGGACGCGATTTTTTCAATTTATTCAGTTTAAATATTTCAAATTTTCATTACATTGATTTACCAGATGAATTGCAATTCTTAATAAAGAAGTATAACTGTGTTTTTGAACCTGGGTTAGGTACTTTCACGAAAGGTTCTATATCGATTAATTTAAAATCAGAATCGGTAGCACCAAAATTTTTTCGAGCACGACCGCTGCCATTTGCAATAAAGGAGAAGGTTGAAAAGGAGTTGGATAGATTGCAAACTTTAGGAGTTATCGAGTCTGTAGATTATAGCCCCTGGGGTACGCCGATCGTACCAGTTTTGAAAAAAGATGGTTCAGTTCGATTATGTGGAGATTTTAAAGTAACCTTAAACCCTTATATCGAAGTGGATCAGTACCCTCTCCCTCGAATAGAGGAATTATTTGTTAAATTGCAAGGTGGTGAACATTTTACAAAACTTGATTTAACAAATGCTTATACTCAAGTTTGTCTAGATGAAAAATCAAAAAAATTAGTAACTATATCTACGCACAAAGGGTTGTATCGTTATAATAGGGCACCTTTTGGTATATCCAGTATTCCCGCTAAATTTCAAAAAATGATGGAATCACTTTTAGGGGGTTTACCTGGAGTTGTCGTCTTTTTAGACGATATACTAATTACTGGCAAGGATAAGAAGCAGCATATATTTAGGTTAGACCAAGTTTTAAATAAATTAAATGACGCAGGACTTAAAATTTGTTTAGAAAAATGTAAATTTTTTCAGGTGGAAATTTCCTACTTGTTATTCAATATAGACAAAAATGGATTGCATACATCAGAAAATAAAATTTCTGCAATAAATAATGCACCTAGACCAGAAAATGTTACTCAATTAAAATCTTTTTTAGGTTTAATTAATTATTATGGTAAATTTGTGCCAAATTTAGCTACAATATTACATCCATTATATAATTTATTAAAACGTAAAGTTTCTTGGTATTGGTCAGAGGAATGTAATATAGCTTTTCAAAAAGTTAAGCAATTGTTGACTTCAGTGCCAGTTTTAGTGCACTATAACCCGGATTTGCCGATTAGATTAAGCGCTGATGCGTCAGAATACGCGGTCGGCGTGGTTATAACACATATTATGCATGATGGTAGCGAAAAACCTATCGCCTATGCCTCGCGCACTTTGTCAGCAGCCGAAAAGAAATATTCCCAGATAGAAAAAGAGGCCATAGCAATAATATTTGGATTAGGTAAATTTTATCAGTACATATATATGCGCCCCTTTACTCTTGTTACTGATCATAAACCACTGACTTCAATTTTTCATCCTAACAAAAGTATTCCACAATTTTCAGCCAATAGATTACGTCGTTGGGCAGTTATTTTATCTAACTATCAATATAACATTGAATTTGTTAGATCGGAGAAAAATTATGCAGATAATTTATCGCGATTACCTATCAAGGCAGAAGAAGGCACTCAAGACGACCTAGATGTAAATTTTAGTTATTTTTCTAATAATGAGCATTTTCCTATAAATTTTAATCATATTCGGCTAGGTACATTATCTGACGAATTATTGTCTAAAGTGATAACATATTTACGTACAGAGTGGCCCAAACAAATTGATAATGATTTAAAACCATACTATAAAATTAGAAATGATTTAAGTTTGGAAGAAGACTGCTTGTTATGGAACAATAGATTAATTATTCCTTTTAGCTTAAGAAAAAAAATAATAAATGATTTACACGCATCGCATATGGGGATGGTGAAAATGAAAAGTCTAGCCAGATCTTATTTTTGGTGGCCAGGTCTCGATAAAAATATCGAAGAAACATGTAGAACATGTGAAAATTGTTTAATGCATAAAAAAGCTCCAAACAAAGCAATATTAAATCAATGGCCTTGGCCTACAGAGGTTTGGTCACGTTTACATTTAGATTTCATGGGACCACTATTAAACAAGCAATTTTTAATAATTTTGGACGCTCATTCCAAGTGGATTGAGGTTTTTCCCATGTCTTCCATAACGTCGAATGCAAATATAGAAATTTTAAGATCTGCCTTTGCCAGATTTGGCTTACCACGACAAATAGTGACTGATAACGCTACTACATTTTGTTCAAAAGAATTTCAAGATTTTTTATTTCAAAATAATATTAAACATGTCACTTCAGCCCCGTTTCAACCCATTTCAAATGGTGCTGCGGAAAATTCAGTAAAAACGATTAAAAATGCATTAAAAAATGCTATGGGCAAAAATAAACATTTAAGTATCAATAAAGCACTAAACAATTTTTTATTTGACTTCCGCAATACTGCAAATTGCACGACAGGGAGTAGTCCTGCAGAACTTATGTTTGGACGGAAATTACGCACTAGATTTGATTCTTTATTGCCGGAATCAAGTATAGTGAATAAAAATTTAAAAGACCGGGTCCTAACGAAACAAAGTAAACAAAAATTTTATTATAAAGGCCGTAGATTTGTAGAATTTGTACAAGGAGAAATTGTGACTGTGAAAGATTATCGAAATGTGAGTAAACCAACTTGGATTAAGGCAAATATTTATAAAAGGCTAGGTAAAACTATGTATTTAGTAAAAGTACCTGAATTGTCTAATATAGTGTGGAAGCGGCATTTGAATCAAATAAAAAAGTTTCACTATAATGAGACATTTTTACCAGTCAACAAAATACAGAGTAATGTTGATTCAGATATCGTGGAAAATATTCCAGAAGTAGTGGACTTGACTGTGTCCCCTAGTGTCAGTGATAATGTTCTCCACGGTGAGGAACAGACCTAAACGTAATATTAAGCCTGTTTCGCGATTAAATTACGACAAGTTGTAATATATTGTACATATTATTTTGTTTTGTAAATAATTTTAATTATTTTTCTTTAAGGGGGGAGATATGTAATATATTCATTTAAGTACTCTACGCGCAATTGTGATGCGCAGTTTTTTGTATAAGAATGTGTACTACCGAGACAGTCGTCGTCGAGTACTTGTATTGATTACCAGTTGCATATGTATATAGAAGAAGCAATATAGTTTATTTTGGGGTATACAGTATTTTATTTCTCTGTCAAATTACAGTGAAGACAAAAATATCACAGTAAACTTATTATTTTCACATAAAATATTGTGGTTATTTAGGTACGCTCCAATCTTTGTTACCTGCCCTACGTATGCACGCGCCCAATTCACTTTTTGTCAGTCTGAACTCAATTAAATATTTTACTAACTTCAACTTTATTTTAAGATTTATTGTGAATGTTGATATTTTTGTTTAACTCAGTTTGTGTTGATCTGAATTGAACTAAATATTATAAGAGTTTACTTTTTTATTTTAACACTTGACATTGTTATTCTTGTTGTTCTTATGTTAGAAATGTAATAAAATATATACTTTTCATTATACCTTGTTCATATTTTTCAATTAGAGGTAAACGTCGATGTGACAATACTGTAGACCCTGCTTATATTCACATTTGTCTGCATCTACATAGTTACGGATCAGTATCGATCACATGAGTAAGAACACCAATGGAGACGTATGTTTTAAAATTGAAGTTTTCTCGATCACGTAGTCGAAACGGATTCGTAAGTTGTAAAAAATTGTGTCTTATCAATAATTGCATAATCACGTACGTTACACGTTATAAAAAAATGTTTTTTCTATCCACATTGCTAAATAGATTGTACGTGTTATATACATCTAAGGAGTGTCTAAAATACACGTTATTTATTTACGTTTTTTTTACGTTATGAATTTACTTGAAATTAACTAATCAACGTTGAAATATCAGTTGAAATTGGCGACATTTCAGCGTTGATTTAACGTTGACCGGAAGCAACGTTATTCATTACGTTTTATTCACGTTGTAAAAAACAGTGTGTTTTCAGTCATACAATCACGTACATTACACGTTACAAAAAAGGTGTTTTTCTATCCGCAATATTAAAAAGATTGTACATGCTAAGGAGTGTCCAAAATACACGTTATTTGTTAACGTTTTTTTTTACGTTATAAATTTACGTGAAATTAACTAATCAACGTTGAAATATCAGTTGAAACCGGCGACATTTCGTCGTTGATTTAACGTTGCATCTGGTAAAAAATTTTACGTGTTATTCACGTATGTGTGCTTACTGGGCAGTTACTGAAACATTTCCAAATATGTTATCATAATATGAAGTAGGAGGCAATAAATATAAAAAAATAACAAATATTCACACAATTCTATATGCCATGATTTGCCCCTTTCTATTGTTGAAGATGAAGGTTTTCGTTAACTAATGACGATCACTGCACCTAATTATAAAATACCTTCCAGGAGCTTTTAGCAATTCATTAATAAATCAGAATTATGATGTTATTTCGAATATATATAACACAAAAATAGAGAACGCCTGTTTCTATTTTCTGACGATAGATAGAGATGGACAGAACCTATGAACTCAAAAAGTTTTATAAGCATTACGATTCATTTTGTTGAAGACTATAAACTCTTATCTGCAAATTTAGGAGTGTATGAACTAGATGAAAGACATTCTGGTGAGCCATATCTGCTGTATAATAACTGCTGTAATAACTAACAGAGCATCAAATATGGGATAGCAACAGAATTATTTTTAGATAGACGAAGAAATATACATTGTATTGCATATCAGATAAATTTTGCTGCAGAGGGAGCAATTCAGAAATATGAAGAATTGTGTAATTTATTATCACGAATAAAAAGTGGCTCAAGAAAACAACATCGCTAGTGATGAACTAAGCAAGACTCACGAAGACAATCAGGTGAAAAAAAACTCAAGCAGCAGGTGGCCACTCGCTGAAATTCTAGATTTTATATGATCGAGATATTTTTAGAACTGAGAAAATATATAATTATTAGTCTATAAATATGTTACAGTACCTGTCATGTTATCCGGAAAGGAGATGAGATAACTTGGTGTTTTAAAACTAGTTCAACTCCTTGAATCAGCTACAAAAGAGCATTCTGGAGAAAATTATCTAAGCACAAGTATTGCTATCCCTCTTATTTATAATTTGGAAGAAAAAATTAAAGACATTGATGCTTCTGCTCATATTGGAACAAAATTAAAAGTTAACTTAATAAGTGAGATTTCTAGAAGATTAGGACCAGCTCAACATGTACAACTATTATCAATAGAAACCATACTTAATCCACGTTTTAAGAAAATTTATTTTAAAGACAAGCCGAACTGTGGGAGAATAGTTAACTTTATAAACAATTCAAGTAACCTTCCAGTAGTCGCACATATCTGAGAGATACATATTGATAACTTTTTATCATGTAGTTTACAAACCTACTTAGTGGTGGGGATGTGCTTCCATTTACCTACCTGCTCGAGGGAATCTTCAAGGTTAGTATTTGTACAAACTCTGGAAAGCCAACAGTTTGGATAAAAGTGCCATTTGTATCTGAGAGACACGCCGCGATCATTCATGTAAGATTCATTGATCTATTTGTATATTTATTTAATTTATGTAAACGTAGTCCTTTTTATTTTAAATAGACAATTTATTAATATTTTGTACTTATTTGCTACAAAATATGGAAATAAATAACCGGTATCTGTGAGATACCCGCAAGCATTCTTGCTTGTTCTAAATTATTGTCGTAACTATTTAGGATTTTTGTTGTTTCTGCAGTGAATTGTGACCTCCAAAGGAGTGTGTAACTTCAACAATAAAGCAGATGTATTAGATTCAAAGACTCCTTCAAGACTATGATGACCTACAAAAATCAGCATATAATAAGTGTACAACCCAAATTAAGCAGAGAAAGAGACGCTCGAATTACTAATGTGATCCAAATCCATGCATTTATAGGCCTACTTTACTTGCCTGCACTTTATAACGGCGGCCGATGGAATTTAGAGGAGCTGTGGGACACAACAGGAAACGGTGTTGAAATATTCAGATTGGCAATGAGCTTAACGCGCTTTAGATTCCTGTTTCACTACATCAGGTTCGATAATCGCCAGTCCAGAGATGAGAGAAAACAAATTGATCGGTTAGCTGCTGTGCAGGAAATCTTTCAAACGTTTGTTGAAAACAGCAAAACGTTTAAAAGTGAATTATTTATTATTCGTTTGCTTATAGTAATGAAACATATTCTTTATAGGATTTTGCAAACAGCGGAAAGAAAAACTATCTACGAGAACTAAAAGAAAAACTGTATGTAAAAATATTAATGAAATCTTTGCATTCTTTCGATAACCTGACTTCTGGTTATGCTAACACGTAAAAATTCTTATTTGCCATTCTCAATATGACACTAGCATCCCACATATAATGATGAGGCGAAGATCTGTTGTTTTTTATCAGTCAATGTCAAATATAAATATTTCATAATTATTCATGGCTATTGTCTTGGTTTTGCGTGGAACATCGTTATGAGTGGCTTTGGGCTTTTCTGATGAGTCCACAATAAGGACGAAAAACCATTAGAATGAAATTTTTTTAAGATAAAGATAAATAAATTCATTTTAGGCCTTTGGCCTTAGGCCATTGTACCAGCGGTTGTGATTAAAGTTTTGGTTTCTGTTGTGTAGGCAAAGGTTTTTTTTGCAATATGAGCGACAAAACTGATAAGGTAAGTAAATAATTACCATGATGAAATTCGCGTAATCCATTAGAATGAACATTTTTTAAGACAAGGTAGATAAATAAATTCATTTCAGGCCTTTGTTCTCGTTTTTAACTGAATCTTCCTGATCGTAGGAGTATATAGGCTCCAATACTAGTTAGCTAATAGATAAGTGAGGATTTGTTGTTTTTATCAGTCAATGTCAAATATAATTATTTCACACTTATTCATAGAAATTGTCTTGGTTTTGCATGAAACATCTTTATGAGTGGCTTTATGTCTTTCTGATGAGGTCCAGAATAAGGGCGAAAAACGTTTCAAAGGCTAAGCCTTTCCAAGAAACAGAATGATAGATTTCATGAAAATGTAATCCATTAGAATGAACATTTTTTAAGACAAGATAGATAAATAAATTCATTTTAGGCCTTTGTTCTCATTTTTAACTGAATCTTCATGATCGTAGGGGGTTATGTAGATACTAGTTTAATCTAAATGGTCGTAGGGGACTGTGTGGATGCTAGTGTTAGAATGAGAATTGTCAAATAAGAAATTAGACAAGTTCATTTTATCATTTTAATTTGCTAGCATAACTAGAATTCAGGTTATTAAAAGAATACAAAGATTTCATTAATATTTTTACACATAGTTTTCTTTTAGTTATAGATAGTTATTTTTTTCTGCTGTTTGTAAAATCCTATAAAGAACATGTTTCAATACAATTATAAGCAAACAAATAATAATTCATTTTAAAATATTACTTCACTGAGCTAATTTGCAATAATTTGTAATTAGTATAGGAAACCCTAGTATAGTTAATTTTTGAAGCACACCCGACATATATCAGGGTAAATATTTAAAAGTTTATTCATATGGGTTTGTTATAATTTGGGGTAATACCTATACAGGGTGCGCCAAAGTTCTGATTTTGGTCGATTACGGCTGTATTTGAAATGGTGGAAATATATTGTCTATAGATTATTTTCTTGATTTTCAATTCTGAATAACCAGAAAATATGTACAATTATACAGGGTACTCCGTTTTCGTTGTCCGAGCAACAACTTCGTTATTTTAAATGGAACACCCTATATTTTTTTCCTTTATCGAGTTACCCATCTAATTATATTCATAATTCTATTAAGGTGGTAGGTACTTAAAATGAACCGTTTACGATATAAAAAAGATTTTTTGACAAAAAGTGAGGTTTGCGGATAAGTTTTTGAGTACCTCTGATTTCATAGACAAGAGAGTTTTCAAAATTCTGCTTATACTGTTATGTTGAGCATATTAAGGGCTAGTAGGGCAGAAACATTATTAATATTAATCTTATACAGAGTGCTGAAAAAATTGAGTTGAATGTTTCGCTAATAAAAAAGGCCGTAATTCAATTTTTTCAAATGGGACGTACTATTTTCAGTTCTGTCATCTAATGAAGTGTTAAATTATCTTTCCATTGATATATCATAGTAGGTATTTATCTTTAGGAGTTGCATAGATATTAAGGTTAATTGTCTGAATCAGTCATTTTTCTTGCTGGAACTTCATGAGGTTTGTACTGCACTTCACCAGTTTCGATAAATCTGTCTCTAAGATTACTAAATGCAGGTTCTAAAGGGTGTCTCCTTTCAGGATATCTGGTTTTATAGACTCGGGATGCTAAGAGGCTGTTCCTTGAGCACTCCCCCAGAATAAAAATCATGTCAACCATTTCTTCCCGCGAATAATTCATATTTAATATAATTATATGCAAATGCAACTTCCTGGAACTGTAAAAGCTACTAGTATTTTATTAGCTAATAAAATACTAGTAGCTTTTACAGTTCCAGGAAGTTGCATTTGCATATAATTATATTGATAATAAAATATAAAAATAATTAATAAAATACTAGTAGCTTTTACAGTTCCAGGAAGTTGCATTTGCATATAATTATATTGATAATTATCCCTTTACGGGGAATTTCCTATAATCTAATTTTAATTTTTAATATCCTGTTCTGGTAATCCTTTGATAGTTATAACACGAGTATTTGCTTACATATTTCAGTTGATTGTGAACTTTAGAAAAAGCCGCACCGAAGAGACATAGATGTCAAAACACGTGTCTGTGGATGTTCTAAAGTTTTGTGTTACTGCTATATCGGTAAGTGCTTTTGTTTTGATTGTCTTTAATAAAATACTAGTAGCTTTTACAGTTCCAGGAAGTTGCATTTGCATATAATTATATTAAATATGAATTATTCGCGGGAAGAAATGGTTGACATGATTTTTATTCTGGGGGAGTGCTCAAGGAACAGCCTCTTAGCATCCCGAGTCTATAAAACCAGATATCCTGAAAGGAGACACCCTTTAGAACCTGCATTTAGTAATCTTAGAGACAGATTTATCGAAACTGGTGAAGTGCAGTACAAACCTCATGAAGTTCCAGCAAGAAAAATGACTGATCCAGACAATTAACCTTAATATCTATGCAACTCCTAAAGATAAATACCTACTATGATATATCAATGGAAAGATAATTTAACACTTCATTAGATGACAGAACTGAAAATAGTACGTCCCATTTGAAAAAATTGAATTACGGCCTTTTTTATTAGCGGAACATTAAACTCAATTTTTTCAGCACTCTGTATAAGATTAATATTAATAATGTTTCTGCCCTACTAGCCCTTAATATGCTCAACATAACAGTATAAGCAGAATTTTGAAAACTCTCTTGTCTATGAAATCAGAGGTACTCAAAAACTTATCCGCAAACCTCACTTTTTGTCAAAAAATCTTTTTTATATCGTAAACGGTTCATTTTAAGTACCTACCACCTTAATAGAATTATGAATATAATTAGATGGGTAACTCGATAAAGGAAAAAAATATAGGGTGTTCCATTTAAAATAACGAAGTTGTTGCTCGGACAACGAAAACGGAGTACCCTGTATAATTGTACATATTTTCTGGTTATTCAGAATTGAAAATCAAGAAAATAATCTATAGACAATATATTTCCACCATTTCAAATACAGCCGTAATCGACCAAAATCAGAACTTTGGCGCACCCTGTATATACGTACCTAGTTGTTAAATAGCTGTTAAATAGTCTTTACTGCTTCCTAATTAACAATTTTTATTTACAGATACTTATGACGATGCCCCGAAAGCAGAAAAGGAGGCTGTAACTACTTCTGAAGATGAACCAGATGAACTAACAAGATTTGGCAAAATGAAAATTAAAAAGAAAATTATTACCATTCCGCTATTAACTGGTTACGACCTCGTTTCTAGCACAGTTAAGTGACATTGGTAAGCACTTTTTTTCGGGAGCTTTACAAAAAAATGCTTTTTTAATGTAAATTTAAAATGTTTGAAAACTAGCCTAGAAGCTTCTGTAATCTGCATATTTTTTTATAGCGAGTGCATCATCAGTAAACTTGGAGTTACAACAAAATGAAACAGTAACAACGCCAAGAGAAGAAAGTGACTGTCACAGTTGGAACAGAGGCTGACAATACAATTATAGAAAATTTTACTGCGATTTCGGAGGAAAAATACCAATTACTGGTGGACATGATTTTAAAAAACACCACAATGATACAAACGATTTTAAATAAAGTTAATGCAATTGATATTAATAGATCGCGTAGCTTACAAGAAGAAGATGTATTGAAGAATGATTTAATAAGAGACCATTTACCTCTAAATACGATCGATCAACTTCTAAAATTTAAAGACAAGTCTTAAGAAACAAGATGTCACAACACAGTTGGGAATTTTTTTATTACTTCAAAAACTATTTAATTATTTAAATAAGTTTTTCTCTCAGTTTAACAAATTATCCCTAGTAGGTGGATCAGATTTCAAAAACTTTTTAAGAAGAAGCTTGCCTTGTATTTCCACAGATGAATTAGGTTTGTAGTGCTCCTGGACAGGTCAAAAAAACAATTTAAAAATTGGCGACACCCAGAAAGTAATACAAAGTAGGACTTATAAACTAGATATTTTTGAGTAAAAGTTATATCTGACGACTCAGTTTAAACCACGAAATTTAATATTTAATTTAATTTGTGTTTACTATTTGATTTTTTATTTTGTAAATGAATGCTGTAGCTACACTACATCTGATGTCGTGCAACTTTCCTTAAAATATATTTTTTTGACATTTATTAATAGACAAATATATTCGCGATATGTTTTCTTGGATAATGCCTTAAGTGAAGGTTGTAGCGAAATGAAGATACTATTGAATGATCACTTTTTATATGAATTAAAATCGATGAATATAGTTTATTAAAACAGTAAATTATTATTTTAATATTATAAATTACAGACGCTTGTATTAAATATTGTATATCATATGTGTAGTGTAGCTTAAGAATATAGTATCTAAAGGACCGCGCAAACTTCTTATGGAAGTCCGGCTTCCGTTAATTTTGCTCATTTTTTGATATGATATTCTACATATCATCCAGATCAAAAGTCCTGGTGTGCAGAAAGTCCTAGGACCCCAAGGTTCTGTGGTATAGATCTTCAAAGATCGGTATTTGATCCATACGCTAACATACGTGCTTGAAACAGGACTAAGTAAAATTGAATTCAAGTTTTCTCTAACAATACTTTAGTGTCTTTTCTAGTGGTTTAACTAACGGTACTCTTAGCGGTACTCATGGTAATACTTATAATAGAGTACTTTTTGTGAGATTTTTGGTAAAACTTTTTGCGGCAGTTTAGCAATTCTACTACTAGAAAATTCATTCAACCACTAGAAAATACAAATTATTATTATTAGAAAAAACTTTAATTTTACTTAATCCTCTTTCTAGCACGTATTTTAGCGTATGGCTAAAATACCGATCTTTGAAGGTATGTACCACAGAACTTTGGGGATCTAGGACTTTCTGCCCATTGGGACTTTTGATCTGGATGATGTGTAGACTATATAAAAAAATAAGCAAAATTAACGGAAACCCAATTTCCATAAGAAGTTAGTGGGATCCTTTATCTATACAACTCATATCTTCCGATTCTTTATTGTATGTTATTATGCACCTCATACAATGAATATTTCATACATTACAATTAATAACTTTTTAACAGATGCTGTCCAAGCCACATTACCTACAACGACAGGGAAGGAATTTGAAGGCATGATAGCTGCATGATTACGATTTTCTAAACAAAGAAAAGTTAGGGAGGACATGAAATAAAATATTTTATTTATTTCGTTGGTTTTTTAAGAAATTGTTTTGTTTTAGAAAATATTTATTTTTTTTGTTATTTCACCTTATAATAAAAGAATATAAATATTACATATTATATATTTCTTTTATTTCAGATTTAAGTGATCCCTAAAATACTATAAATGTTCAGCTGCTGGTTAGTACTAAAGGATGTCATGTCAGATAGTGTGTTCCAGGTTATAAAGTTGAATCTTTACTAACTCTTTATGACTACCTACATTGCCCAACACGCAATTTCACTAATGTTTGAAATAATTAATTATAGCAGAGCAGTTTCTATTTACATGAATACTTTGTTAATTATACCCATAATAGTCTGGGCGTGTATGTAGTAGTATTAATGGTAAAAGTTAGTAGATTCTTTTAATTATATGAATGGTGACATTATCTAAATATTTGTTTGTAATCCTTGTCAGTTACATTGTGCGAACACTAAGAAATTGAAAAAAGTAACAAAAAATGTGTGAAGCTAACCACAGAGTCGGTAAGGTTTGTTTATCAGAACT
This sequence comes from Stenurella melanura, assembly GCA_963583905.1. Classification (NCBI taxonomy): domain Eukaryota; kingdom Metazoa; phylum Arthropoda; class Insecta; order Coleoptera; family Cerambycidae; genus Stenurella; species Stenurella melanura. The sequence goes on from OY757315.1 coordinate 76,619,441, forward strand.
TCACTTAGTTATGTGAGCATCCTTATCTACATTATGCTGACATTACCCAATGGCCACATCATTCATGCTGCTTACTAGACAATAAATACCTAGCTTATAAATAGGAGTTTTGCTATAGAGCTCATTAGATTTATATCCATTCTCGAACTTGTCGCTTGTGTTTAATTGTAAGACTATAAAATAAATAAGTTAATTTCTTTGAGTTGTGAACTTTTGACTTTTTAAAATCTTTTTAAAAACGTCTTTTCCAAAGCGAAAGACTTAGCTGGCGCAGTCGGTGCAGATTTAAGTCCGTCGGTCCGTGCATCGTGCAAGAAATCGACGTGAAATTTTGATTTCTCTAGACTTAAGTAAAAGAACCTCGTGTTGTGAGTGCATAGTGCAACTTTTCCATCAAGGAAATTGACAACAGACACTGCAAGTTGAATTGAGTAGATTTGCAAGAAGAACCAAGTGCAGTTCCAGTTGGATAACTTCTCCAAAGGCAGCAAACACCTCTTCCAATCAAGGTAAGTCGAGTTTGTTTTCCTTTGTTCACTTCCTGGGTATTATATCGTATAAACCCAAGAAAATTTAGTTAGGTGAGAACATTTCTGTTCAAAAATCTAATTAGGTGAGCACATTTCTGTTCAAATTCACAATCACGTGAAACGTAGAATTAAGAAGAAAAAGTAATTTTAAGAAACTTGAAAACTTTGTTATTTTCACACATCGTAAAATAAGTGAACCGTTTCCAAATTTCAAAGAGCCATCATAAATAAAATAAGTAACAATTTTTGGTATTATTTCACATCACAAAAATTAACGATTCTTGATCAGATCTTGTCAAAATTTTATAATTTACTACCATATTTAATTTTTATAAGAAAACATCTGTAAAATCATATTTTTCATCTCATGAACGATAATAACCAATTAGACTCAATACTTTGTTCACTCAGTTCTTTATCATTAGATAAACCTGAACCAGAAAAAACAGAAAGTCCAGAAATGGCTACTGAAAATGTCATAAATATCAATGTTCTGAAATTGTATGCAGACTCAATAGCACCTTATGATGGTACGGAACTCGAATTAGAACCATTTATAAATGCGGTTGACGAATTTTACGAGCTATACGGCAATACCACAGATCGCGGATTAAATAAATGTGTCGAACGCATAATAGCGGGTAAACTAAGAGATAGGGCCCGTATGCTAATAGGCGCTCGTCCAGAATTAAATTCATGGGCACTAATTAAAGAAAATCTTAGAAGTACTTTCGGAGACAACCGATCTTTAGACATTTTAGAACAGACATTATTTACCATGACGATAAAACATAATGAAAATCCTATTGAATTTGCTAGACGGATTCAAACAAACCGCAGTAAATTATGTTTTAATTTAAACTCAAAACCTGTCACAGAAATTACCAAACAACAAAATAAATTTATATAGAGCAATATGAGTCCCAAAGTCTAAAAGTCTTTTTACGAAATTTAAACATGCGAACTTGCGATTTTATTAGATCTAGAGACCATAAAGCATTAGAAGAAGCCATAAATTTGTATATTGAAAATGAAAACTTTATACAAACTCAAATTCAGACTCAAAATTCAATTAACAAACAACCTGTTAAAACACAAATAATGCAACAAGATACTAACAAATTCCAGACTCAAATGCCATATAAATACAATTATCAAAACCAATTTTTGCAATTTCCACCACAGCAAAATTTTCCTAGTCAACCTATACCAATTCAGCCTAGACCAAATATGAATATTAGATTCCCCACAAATAACCAAGTTTTTGGAAATCAACAAAAACAAAATGTGTTCAGACCAAATCAGAATAGAACCCCGCAACATGCACCTGAACCCATGTCGATACAATCGCGGCAAAGTTTCCCCACAAACAGAAACTATCAAAATCACCAACAGCCGAGACTAACCTCTGGCCAAGTAAGACAACAGTTTCCTTGGGTACAACGCACCCAAAATCCTAAATACACTGTTCAGGAGCTACACGCAATAAATGACGAACCATCCGACGTCACATATGATACCGAAAATGCAAATTACTTTTATTCTGAAGAACAAAATAATGAAAATTTCGATAATCAATATTCAATTGCTGAAAATGAAATATATCGAGTACCCGACCAATACCACAACCCATATAACCAAGAATATAGAGAAGACCCTGTAGATAATGCGAATTATGATTCAAATCTCGAGAACCCAAATTTTCTCAAACTTCCTCAAACAGACAGACAGACATAACATTTAATGCATATATAAACGCTTTACCTTACATACAAACAACAAATCCCGATTTAAAATTATTAATCGACACCGGTTGTAACGTTTCCATGTTGAGACCAATTGTAGCCGAATTGTATTTTCCAAATTGCATGTATAAAGCACCTTCGTTATTACAATCGATAGGCCAAGCTCGCGAAGCTGTGTACAAAGCAAAAATACCAGCTTTTAAAGAATTACAATCAGATAAAGAAATAGAATTCACATTAAACCCTTTTTCAGACTACTTCGACGGAATTATAGGCCTAGACGAATTAAGAAAATTAGATTTACAAATGCATTTTACAAATCAAGTTTTATACAATGATAAAGTTGAAATACCGTTGAAATATCGCGAAGAACACACGCAAACGCATATAAAAATTGAAATACCACCCCATCAAACTATTAATAAATTATTTTATGTAAATAAACGTGAAGGAAATATTTTAGTTCCCGAGCAAAATCTTTTCGGACTATACATTCCTGAAACTCTAACTTATGCAGAAAATTTTCGTGCTAGATTTGAAATTCAAAACAATACTGATCAGGCTTCATGTGTAGAAATTAGAACACCTTTTGATGTCACACTTTATGATCCTGAACAATTTGAAATTTATAATATTGAAGACGCATTACCCGATTATTCTAGTCAAACAAGCCAACATAAAAATTTAAATGACTTAATTCGAACCAGTCATATGAATGAGGAAGAACGCGAAGAAATATTAAAACTTATAAATAAATTTCCCGATACTTTTCATCACGATGATCAGAAACTATCATTTACCAACAAAGTAAAACACGAGATAAAAACTAATGACGAAATCCCCATTCATGTAAAAACTTATCGGTTTCCACACTATCACAAAACCGAAGTAAACACACAAATAAACAAGATGTTAAAAGACGGAATTATTAGACCAAGTCAATCACCCTGGTCCAGTCCGATTTGGATAGTCCCAAAAAAAACTGACGCATCCGGATTAAAGAAATGGCGTATTGTAGTCGACTATAGGCGACTAAACGAAAAAACAATAGACGACAGATACCCGATACCAAACATCGACGATATACTTGACAAATTAGGCAAGTGTAATTATTTTACAACTTTAGACTTGGCTAGCGGATTCCACCAAATCGAAATGCAACAAAACAGCATTGAAAAAACGGCATTTAACGTCGAAAACGGCCATTACGAATATTTGCGTATGCCATATGGCCTTAAGAACGCTCCAGCCACGTTTCAACGTGTGATGGACCATGTTTTACGAGAACTTCAAAACAAAATATGTTTAGTTTACATGGACGACATAATTATTTTCAGTACTTCCCTTCAGGAACATATTCAAAATCTAAAACAAGTATTTTCAAAATTGAGAGAGGCTAAATTAAAAATACAATTAGACAAGTCGGAATTTTTAAAACAGAACGTCGAATTTTTAGGGCATGTTATTACACCACAAGGTATAAAACCTAACCCCAACAAAATCCGAGCCATCAAAAACTTTCCTATTCCTAAGACGGCACGTGAAATAAAATCATTTTTAGGGCTACTTGGATTTTATAGAAAATTCATAAAGGATTTTGCAAAGATCACCAAATCCTTTACGAAGTGTTTGAAAAAAGGAGAAAAAGTTATTCATTCACCCGAATTTCTGTCAGCATTCGAGACCTGTAAAAACATACTTACTAACGAACCATTGTTACAAAATCCCGACTTCACTAAGCCTTTTATACTCACCACCGATGCTAGTAACTACGCAATCGGGGCGGTTTTATCACAAGGAACTATGGGTAACGATAAACCAGTAGCGTACGCTAGTCGCACCCTTAACCCTGCGGAAATAAATTACAGTACAATAGAAAAAGAGTTATTATCTATTGAAAATTTTACAAAATACTGGCGTCCAATCATATTTGGCCGTAAATTCACCATAGTCACAGACCACAAACCCTTACAGTGGGTTAATAATTTGAAAGAGCCAAACAGTCGCCTTATGCGCTGGCGTCTAAAATTAATGGAATATGACTATGACATAATATATAAAAAGGGAAAGGAAAATAAAGTAGCAGACGCTCTTTCGCGGATTGAAATTCAGCCTGAAATACATCCAATAGAAAACAAATCTATTGACGGCAACATAGACGACTCGGATCAAAACAAATTAGAAACCGACTTCCCCGAATTAACATTAGATGATTTAATCGATCTAGAATTTTGATCAGACGACAATGTTTCCCCCGCCGACTTAACAGTAGAGAACACTCCGAAAATTAATATAATCTCAGACACGCAAATTTGCCCCCCTAGATCACAGGCGTCAAATGAAACAATACATTCCGCGACCGAAAACCCAATATTAAACATTCCCATTTCAGAAAATGCAATCAATACATTTAAAAATCAGCTAATGATTACAGCTAGTAAAGACATTACCTGCACCCACGTGAAACTCGCAAAACCGTTCGGGACAAAAACTAGATATCAGATAGTTTTTCCTAGTAGAAATAAAGACATGTTTGAAAACGAAGTAGTAAAAACTTTCAAAGAATATGTAAAACCTAAAACACTATACGGAATACTAATTGACGAACGGATTATGCAAGAAATAATTCCCATTTTGCAGCGACATTTTCAACATACTGCTTACAAATTAGTACAGACAAATAACTACGTTGACGATATCGAAAAACCAGAATCGCAACAAGAAAAAATCAAATACCACCACGAACAAAAAACTGTACATCGCGGTATTAACGAAACCACCCTCGCCCTGCGAAATCTGTATTATTGGCCTAATTTAAACAATGACGTAATAAATTATATAAATACTTGTGTCACCTGTCAGAAAACCAAATATGAACGACACCCACATAAAATTGTATTTCAGTCAACCCCTATTGGACATCGTCCTTTTGAACATTTATACATAGACACATTTGTTGTGAGCAAACAGAAATTCTTAACTGTAATAGATAGTTTTAGACGTTTCGGACAAGCTTACCCTATATGCCTTACAGCTATTCATGTTTGCGAAGCTTTGCTAAAATACATGTCACACTACGGTATCCCCAGAAAAATCACTTGCGACCTAGGGACCGAATTTAAAAATCATTTATTTGAAGAATTTTGTGCTAAAGATAATATCGAATTACACTTTACAACTGTAAGAAATCCTGGTAGTAAATCCCCTATAGAGCGATTTCACTCTACCATACTAGAAGGACTACGTATATTAAATACGGGACTAAACAAGGCACAAACGATCTAAACGTTAATGAGTTACGCGATTTTGGGATATAATAACTCCATGCATTCAGCAACAAAATTTACACCTTTTCAAATTATAAAAGGAGATTTCGATAATAAAACGGCATTCGAAATGTCCGAACACGACATTATTAATGATTACGTAAACAAACACAGTACAAACTTAAAATTAATAGAAAGAATGGTTAACGAGAACAACGAAAAGAGTAAAGAAAATTAACTCTCAGGAATAAAATCGCTACTCCCTACGAATCAGTTATGGTTGTTCAAGACCAACAGAATAAAATATTAACAACAAAAGGCACACGCCATAAATCTACGCTTAAACCAGCCAGAAATCTAAAAGGAAAATTACCTGTTTCAGATGCTGGGACGACTAGCCATATTGTACCTGACGTCGCTAGTACAAGCACAAATCAAGATAGATAAAATTTCTAACCCTATCCTTCCTTTTTCATTAGGCAAAGCCCGAACCACTTCACAAAAACATTCATTTATAAAATACATTGATTTAACAAATTTTGATGCCCCCATATTAAGCATAAAAATAAATATGAAAACAATAAAACTCGTTATAAATATAAACGACGAACTATATCCGCAATTAAATAATATATATGAACATCTAGAATACCTACTAAATCAAGCGGAAAATAAACTGAAAAACGTGAAACCGTTAGGAAATACACGAACAAAAAGAGGCCTTTTTAACATAATTGGAAAAGCCTCCAAATGGGCCTTTGGCACCTTAGATTCAGACGACGCAAAACGATATGATAACGCTATATCCATCCTAGAGTCAAACCAGAAAGAGATGCATACAGATTTAGAAAATTATTTAACAATTACAAACAATTTTATGAACATTCGAAAAAATCACTATTAATCAAAATCAAATAAATACTAGATTAAGAACTATTGAACAAAGCTTGAATAAATTTACATTATTTTTAAGATTGCAAAATTTTCTATACAATATGATTATATATTGTTTATCGTTAATTACCATATTAGACAACATACAAGATGCAATATTATTCGCACACCTAGAATCAATACATAGTGCTATTCTACCTATCAATGATTTAATTGATCTGACAAGAATAATGAACACCCTGTATATCGAGGGAACCCCAGAATTTAAAAACATTCAGAGTTATTACGAACTAATAAAAACAGAAATTTATTATGTAAAGCAAACCATATGCTTCATATTTCACTTCCCTATTTTGAGCGAAGGTTTATACGATTATTACCACTTATTCCCTATACCCGCTCTAAATAAAACCATAATCCCCCTAAAACCATTTATCCTTGTAAACTCGACACCACTACGAAGAACTACCATGCCCACGTATCGAGGAGCTGTGTTTGTATCATGTGACACAAACCGTATCACAAGGAGATTGCCTACCCCAAATACTTAGCGGCGCTGGATCAGCACCCTGCCAAACTACAGACGTCGTCATAAAAAATGACATTTTGGAACGAATAAACAACGCCTATGTATTAGCCATACCAGCCTCTAAGATGACGATAGAAAAGCAATGCGGAGAACACGGTTACAATATCATTGACCAACCCCATCTGATATATATACCCCAAAAATGTAGTATATTTATCCATGGACATGAATTCTACAACATTGCCGGTTTCATCCCTGGAACACCCTTGGAAATCCTCCCAGTAAGAACATTGTCCACCAAGGAGAACAACAAAGAAGTCACGCCCTACAAACAAATAGAGGTGAATCGACTCGCAGACATCAAACGCATGGCTGACGAAACTCATTTACACGAACTAAAGACACTTAGTGATATTAACAGAAGTGATCACACTGACTTATATATATGTTTATCTATAATTCTTGTTATTTTATTAATTTGCTTTCTCAAATTTATGTATCCTAAGAAACAGAAAATGTTTCACACATTGTTCAGCTTTAAGAAAGATGCCGAACGAGGGAACCAGGACACACCTCCTGAGAATGCATCGAAAAATACTGAAAAAACAAAATCCTTTATTTTTTCAGCTTAGGGATGGAGGAGTTATGTGAGCATCCTTATCTACATTATGCTGACATTACCCAATGGCCACATCATTCATGCTGCTTACTAGACAATAAATACCTAGCTTATAAATAGGAGTTTTGCTATAGAGCTCATTAGATTTATATCCATTCTCGAACTTGTCGCTTGTGTTTAATTGTAACACTATAAAATAAATAAGTTAATTTCTTTGAGTTGTGAACTTTTGACTTTTTAAAATCTTTTTAAAAACGTCTTTTCCAAAGCGAAAGACTTAGCTACTTCTGGTATTGATTTCTTACCTATTAAATGTTTTTTTGGTATTTTGTTTTCTCCATTTCTTAAAGCGTTCGGGCAACAATACTAACTAGCAGGTAAATAACTATAACATTTTATAAACAATTATTTTAAAACTAAATTGCCTACACATTTATATTTACTTCAACAACATATTGCTGTAGTACTATATTAATGTTGGGTATACATTTTAGTAATTAATTTCGTAATCCAACATAATTGTGCAAGGTAATGTAAGATATTATATTAATGAATTATTACATCAATATTGGATCATTAAGAAAATATTTTCTTCATATTTCCATTTTAACAATATAACAGAATAACATTTAAAGGTATGACAAAATCTTTTTTAGTAACGTTATAATATTATCTAAATGTTATGTCATTCATAATCTCTTTCAAATAACATTACATTGTAACCTTGTTACATAGTTATGTGAGCATCCTTATCTACATTATGCTGATGTTACCTAATGGCCACATGATGCATGCTGCTTACTAGACAATAAATACCTAGCTTATAAATAGGAGTTTTGCTATAGAGCTCATGAGATTTATATCCATTCTCGAACTTGCCACATGTGTTTAATTGTAACACTATAAAATAAATAAGTTAATTTCTTTGAGTTGTGAACTTTTGACTTTTTAAAATCTTTTTAAAAACGTCTTTTCCAAAGCGAAAGACTTAGCTGGCGCAGTCGGTGTAGATTTAAGTCCGTCGGTCCGTGCATCGTGCAGAAATCGACGTGAAATTTTGATTTCTTAAGACTTAAATAAAAGAACCTCGTGTTGTAAGTGCATAGTGCAACTTTTCCATCAAGGAAATTGACAACAGCCACTGCAAGTTGAATTGAGTAGATTTGCAAGAAGAACCAAGTGCAGTTCCAGGTGGATAACTTCTCCAAAGGCAGCAGACACCTCTTCCAATCAAGGTAAGTCGAGTTTGTTTTCCTTTGTTCACTTCCTGGGTATATATCGTATAAACCCAAGAAAAGTTTAGTTTAGGTGAGAACATTTCTGTTCAAAAATTTAGTTAGGTGAGAACATTTCTGTTCAACAATTTAATTAGGTGAGAACATTTCTGTTCAAATTCACAATCACGTGAAACGTAGATTTAAGAAGAAAAAGTAATTTTAAGAAACTTGAAAACTTTATTAATTTTTCACACATCGTAAAATAAGTGAACCGTTTCCAAATTTCAAAGAACCATCATAAATAAAACAAGTAACAATTTTTGGCATTATTTTATATTTCAAAAATTAACAATTCTTGATCAGATCTTGTCAAAATTTTATCATTTACAATCAAATTTAATTTTTATAAGAAAACATTGTAAAATCATATTTTTCACCTCATGAACGATAATAATCAATTAGACTCAATACTTTGTTCACTCAGTTCTTTATCATTAGATAAACCTGAACCAGAAAAAACAGAAAGTCCAAAAATGGCCACTGAAAATGTTATAAATATTAATGTTCTGAAATTGTATGCAGACTCAATAGCACCTTATGATGGTACGGAACTCGAATTAGAACCATTTATAAATGCGGTTGACGAATTTTATGACTTATACGGAAATACCACAGATCGCGGATTAAATAAATGTGTCGAACGCATAATAGCGGGTAAACTAAGAGACAGGGCCCGTATGTTAATAGGCGCTCGTCCAGAATTAAATTCATGGGCACTAATTAAAGAAAATCTCAGAAGTACTTTCGGAGACAACCGATCTTTGGACATTTTAGAACAAACATTATTTACCATGACGATAAAACATAATGAAAATCCTATTGAATTTGCTAGACGGATTCAAACAAACCGTAGTAAATTATGTTTTAAATTAAACTCAAAACCTGTCACAGAAATTACCCAACAACAAAAATTAATTTATATAGATCAATATGAGTCCCAAAGCCTAAAAGTCTTTTTACGGAATTTAAATATGCGAACTTGTGATTTTATTAGATCTAGAAACCCTAAAGCATTAGAAGAAGCCATAAATTTGTATATCGAAAATGAAAACTTTATACAAACTCAAATTCAGACCCAAAATTCAATTAACAAACAACCTGTTAAAACACAAATAACGCAACAAAATTCTAACAAATTCCAGACTCAAATACCATATAAATATAATTATCAAAACCAATTTTTGCAATTTCCACCACAGCAAAATTTTCCTAGTCAACCTATACCAATTCAGCCTAGACCAAATATGAATATTAGATTTCCTACAAATAACCAAGTTTTTGGAAATCAACAAAAACAAAATGTGTTCAGACCAAATCAGAATAGAACCCCGCAACATGCACCTGAACCCATGTCAATACAATCACGGCAAAGTTTCCCCACAAACAGAAACTATCAAAATCACCCACAGCCGAGACTTACCTCTGGCCAGGTGAGACAACAGTTTCCTTGGGTACAACGCACCCAAAATCCAAAATACACTGTTCAGGAGTTACACGCGATAAATGACGAACCATCCGACGTCACATACGATACCGAAAATGCAAATTACCTTTATTCTGAAGAACAAAATAACGAAAATTTCGATAATCAATATTCAATTGCTGAAAATGAAATTTATCTACCCTAAGAAACAAAAAATGTTTCACACATTGTTCAGCTTTAAGAAAGATGCCGAACGAGAGAACCAGGACACACCCCCTGAGAATTCATCGAAAAATACTGAAAAAACAAAATCCTTTATTTTTTCAGCTTAGGGATGGAGGAGTTATGTGAGCATCCTTATCTACATTATGCTGATGTTACCTAATGGCCACATGATGCATGCTGCTTACTAGACAATAAATACCTAGCTTATAAATAGGAGTTTTGCTATAGAGCTCATGAGATTTATATCCATTCTCGAACTTGCCACATGTGTTTAATTGTAACACTATAAAATAAATAAGTTAATTTCTTTGAGTTGTGAACTTTTGACTTTTTAAAATCTTTTTAAAAACGTCTTTTCCAAAGCGAAAGACTTAGCTACATTGAAGTTTTATTAAAGCAATAAAATGTTTAGTGGGTTATCAAAGAGCTAATACTGGTAAATATTTATTTTGTATTTTGTACACGTAAGATAAAGAAATTTAATGGAAAACTGTATACATTTTAGATGAGTAATTTTCGAATGCATTATTATTTCATGCAAGTCGGTGCTAGTACAAAACCTGAAACAGTGATACTTGAATATGATGAAAATGAGGCAGCTCCACTAGAAAATGAAATAATGGTAAGTGCAGCTTGCAGCAGAACTATACATACCTGGGGATATGATCAAACTGTTCAATTAATAAAATCTATGGAAAATCATATTGAAGATTTAAATCATCCAAAGAAAAGATAATATGTATATGAACTTGTTTGATGAAAAGTTATAAAAAGGCAAATGACAATAAAAGCCGCACCGGACATGCGCCAACAAGATTTATGTTTTACGATTTAATGGATGACATATTAGGCGATAGACCTATAAACAAATCCTCTCATTCATTTAATTCAAATGACGAGTTTAACGTGCTGAACGAAAATGTGTCGGAAGGAAATCATAATGTAATTACTGAAGATCCACCAAACCCGTTAAATAAAAATAATAATTGCATTAATGAGACTATTGTTGATGAAAATAGTGAACCTAAAAGAATTACCGAAAAAAGAATTAGACTGAAGTACATGGTAGCAAAACGAAAAGAATACGGAAAAAGACATAAACGACATGATGAGCGGATGGCAATTGAAAAGGAAAAACTGGAAGTAGAAAAAAAGTCAGATCTATTGGAGAATTATATAAAATTGGTTAAAATAAAAATAATTCTAAAATATGTTAATCTGTGATTCGTATGTATATTTAATATGATTATTTGTTATAAACACATTTTAATATTACGAGATACCTCTTACTAAGTTTTTATTAGATTTATATTATATTTATTTATTTATTGTGATGTAAGTACAAGAATTTATATTTTATGTTTTTACATTTAAGCTGTTATTTGTACACTTAATAAATGTTTTCGTTTCTTATGCTTTCAAATTGTATTTTTCATTGAGCAAATGTGATGATAGATACCTACCTTTAAAAGAACGTATATATTTATAAGTAAGCTTGGTACAATCCTGAGCAATAGATTACAGAATGTAATTGCGTAAATAGAGATAGTATAGTAATAAATTACAACAGATATGGATCTGAATCATTTATCAATATTAAAATAACACACTAAGTACTTGTTCTTGCTTGGAACCATTCTCTAAAAATTCCTTCTAGCCTAGAAAAATCTTCTTCGTTGTTTTAATGAATTATTTGGGATATTGTATTTGGTTGGTTAAAATCACCTGTTATATTCTCCGCTATTATATCTTTATTATCGATGCATAAATTGTGCAAAAGGCAACATGCCAGAATTTTTTGAGCACAAAGCATTATGTCTATATTGTCAAGTTTCTTTCTGAATCTTGATTTCAAAAAGCCAAATGTAATTTCAACAATTACCCTTGTTGAGGATACTTTATAATTAAATACTTTCTCATCATTTGTAAATCTACCATTATCCTTAAATGGTGTTACCAACCAATTTAAATTAGGGTAAGCAGTATCGCTCACCAGAAACATTTTGCCCATAAAGTTCAGGATCAACCATAATTTTTTGAAACAATCCTGACTTTCGTAATAATCTAGCATCATGCATAGAGCCTGGCTTTCCAAAAAAACACGTCTAGAAACTTTTTCTCATGGTCTACAACCCCCTGTAATAGCAAGCTGTGATATCTTTTTCTATTAATGAAATCAATTTGATTGTTAGCAGGTTTAGGAATTTCAATATGACTTCCGTCGATGGCACCTAATACATTTCGAATACCCTGCTTTTTACGAAACTCCTTACATATTATATTGGCCCGTTCTGTACTGGGTCATTTAATTACATGTTGCTTTAATTCCAAAAGAAATTCAATCACCCTGTTTATACAGTAATGGGCTGAACTATAAGTTACATCAAATCTGTATGACATTTCCTAAATACCACAAACACATAGAAAACGATTTTTCAGGTGTTATTTTCTTCCTACCATGTGTATGAGAAGGTATAAACTTGATGTTGACAGCAAATCTGAGAAATAATAACGCAGTTAATTATAACTGTGTACGTACTAATTCCCTTATTATCTACCTATCAGTTTGTACGTTGTATTTGTATTAAGCCGAAAATGGATTTTGAGTTCTTCGTTGGAATAATTTCCTACAGTATCCATATAATTAGTTATTCTTAAGAGTTTTCTTCTTTTCTGTTCTGGCCCGATTCTTCAGACGAGATTTTGATGACAGCCTTTTCCAATAAACCTTATATTAAATAAAGCATTACTAAATCAGAATTATTGTAAATTTCAAATGTCTGCTTTTAATATTAAATCGCATTTCAGATCCATAATTAATTAATTCAGTCTAAAAAAAACAAAGTAATACGAAACCTTTATTTACGTTTAAGTAAAAAACTAAAAGATGACAAATGACAAATAGCTTCTAAATAGGTTATGTCTCCACACCGATTCATTAATACCTTTTTGACTGTTCTTTTCAAGAGCTGTGTGAAGCTGTCCAGGAGAGCTCGGGTTTTCAAACCCTGGGACTGAAAAGAAAACGCTCAATATATGGGTGTTAAACAGTCTTTGAGTAGTCTACCCGTTTGGCCGATGTATTGTTTGTTGCAGTCCTCACAGGGGATGCAGTACACAATATTTGCTTTTCTGCGATTCTGGAGTCAAATTTGATTTCAATGATTAAACCAATAGATTTATTAGAACAACTGACAATTTAAAAGATCAAAAATGTATGACTGAAGTTATTCAGTCTGTCCTTGTGTGTGGTACAACTGGGAAACTAAACGGCCTTGACTGACTAAACTAATAGATTATTTTATTAAAAAAGACTTTGTAACAAAATGTTCCTGTACGGGAAATACTCATTTAGGGTCGGGTACTTCTAAAGTGGCATTAAATTTATTTTTTTTATTTTTGAAGCTGTTTCCTAAAACTAATTTTAAAAGCCGATACCGCTTTCTGTGAAGCAGACTGTGACACGTTCATCAAAAGAATTTTAAAGAATAGCCAACAAAAAAATCAAGCAAAAAAAAAAATGCTTCAAAGCATAAAACCAGGCCCCGCAATTTAAGGTATAAAAAAACAACCAAAAAATTAGAAGAGAAAAATAACGAAGACATCGAAACAGGTACCCAAGACTAAAAACAGCTTGACATCGAAGAAAACTCAAAGGGGGTCTGATGCAGACTCTGATAAAGAAAATGGTAGTAACTCTATGACACGAAATGCCGATGACGAGTAGGTTTGCAACAATATTCTCTCCATGCACCATCTTGTGCGTTTGTCACTAATATTTTCATTATAGTTAATATTGTTTATATTTTTTGTTTTAGTTTTGATGTATTTTATATCAGAATAAAATATTATTTTTTTCACGTTTTTATAAATAAAACAAAATTCTATTTAGGTTGTTTTATTTCCTAATCTTACTTGATTAAAAAGTATAATTACTATAAGTTATAACAGACTAACTTTAAAAAGTAAAGAAAGTCATCTATTCAAAATTTATTTGGATATAAGTAGACCTTGATATTTTTTTCTAAAAGTGTGACCCACCATAATGTAGAGCTATTCTCTACATCATTGCACCCAACCTGATTTCATAGCAGTGTTCTGTTACTTTGAAGTAAATCTTAACCCATCAATGTGAACTAGAAATCATAAACTATTTGTGGTAATTTGAAATGAATCATCTTCTTGACACTTGGATTTTTTTGCACTGAAAATTAAGGGTCATAATACGATGACAACCGCCACTCTTATCTAAATAAATTTAGAATGGATAATATACAACACATCTCTTTTTTTAATAGTAAAGTTAAAATGAAATAGCAAAGAATTCCAAGTATCTAAAAGTAAAAATTTACATGGTATGAACCAAGGGAATTAAAACTAACGATTCCAAAGTTGGTTCAGTAATAGCGATTAATTTCGATTTTATTTCACTTCAGTTGTAACAACATGGGGGATTTTCTTGACAATCTGAAATGTATATTGAGGTACGTTGAACGTATTGGAATCTCAAAATATTTTTCCTGACTTTTTAAATTGCATCCGATAATTGATATCAAATCGTTTTGTTTTGCTACACATTTTATACAGACTATGTCATTCTTATATGTTAAAAACCACTTATTTTCTGGTTCTGTTTTCAGTAGAAAGAACCTTCGAGTTGAACTGAACTGAAAAATTTAGTTCCTTCTGGAAATTCTGGAACAAATTGCATACATAATATGATCTAAAGTTATATGAATTTAGTTTTGAATGGTATGTTAATGTTTTACCTTAAGAGGTTTATTTCTCTTTCATGTTGTAAATTTAACCACTACTTAGAAATTGAGCTTGATGTAAGTTATCTTCCGAATCAACCATACTTTTTTTTTTCCAGGGCTCGTCTGTTAGTAGAAAACTCCGAGGGCACTGCAGCCTCCTGGGCTTATTGTGCTCTCCCTGCCATGCTTCACTCCGCCCACTCCAGTACCCCTGTACCTCTAATCAGATGATACAGGTCTATGGTCGGACGGGTGCTGATAAGTTCCGGGTCTGTTCGTGTTTGCCCGTAGATGCCATATCTTCTGCGAGCCAATACCTCGCAGTAAAAAATGATGTGGTCGACCGTTTCCGGCTCCTTGCTGCATAGCCTGCAGTCTAGGTTGCCGTCGAATTTGCTGATTGTGTTCAGGTACTTCTTTACAGGAAAGTGTCCCGTCAGAAGTCCTGTTATTAGTCTTAACTGCGTCCTGTTCATTGTGAGCAGTTCTTCAGTTTGTTTTGCACATGGACCTTTAATAAGTGTTTTTCCATGTCGATTTCCTGGAATGTTCCTCCAGTGCTTCTTGTGTTTACTCTTGACCCAGTCTTTAATCGCCCCTCTGGCTGAGCTTTTAGAAATGCCCAGCACGGGTTCTGGGCCATAGAATATGTTAGCTGCCCCTTGTTTAGCAAGTTCATCAGCTTTTTCATTGCCGTCAATTCTCGAGTGTCCTGGCACCCAGAGTAGTTTGACTCTGTTCTGCTCGCCCAGAATTTTCAGCTCTTCATGGCAGTCCCATACCAGTCGGGATGACACTCTGTTAGAGGCTAGTGCTCTAAGTGCTGCCTGACTGTCTGATGCAATGGAGATCTGCTGATTAGTAAATAATTTTGTTTACCTTTGGACTTTTTGTAAACAGTTAATTGTTAATATACCCTGTTTTTTGTTCCATATGTTTTTTATTAAGTATGGTGTATAATCTGTTCTTAACCAAAATATCTTCTTGGGTCAAGTTAATTAGTTTAAAGTAGATAAGTCAAGGTAAGAGAATGTAACAGGTCTGTCAGTTAATCAAGCACGTATCTACGCCCACGAAAAAGTAGTCTCATGCTCTGGATTGAACCTTGGTAAGTGGGGTAATGTAATAATGAAACTTTAAACGTTATATAAGAAGACGAAGACAAAGTGCAACAACCAAATGATCAAAATAATGAGCAAAAACGTAAACGTTGTGTGCCATGTAAACGAAAAAAAACGCACCATATTAACAAAATTCAGGAGACATGTTTACCAAAGAATTGCTAAACATGAAAATTCACAGAGTTATTGTGAATTGCGCTATTCTATTCAACAATTAATGAACCGAGATTTGCATAAGACGCGTAGTCAAGAAATAATGGACAGAGTCTGCTTTGAGCAGAATTACTGAAGTTATCAAATGAATAGGGAAACAGATGCTTCCATTTCGAGGTTTTAGGAGTTAAGCTACATGTGATTTAATCAATAATTCAACAAACCACGGAAATTTCTTGGAAATTATTTTATTGTAGTCGAAATTTGACGATTAAAGCAACATTGTCGACTGTAATAGAGAAAAGTAAAAGTAAGCATAAAGAACTGGTTGCTAAACATGGTGGCGGAAAACGAAAAGGAAATAAAGGAAGAGGAAGTTTTTCAACGCTCTTAAGTAACCGTACTACAACTACCATTATTTTAGAAATTGGCAGGTGTCACGTGTTTCTGCCCCTAGGAAACACCCTGTATGAATCCGTGGGTTTCAAATAATTTTAACATGGGGTAACCACTAACACTTTATTTAATTTACTGATTACACAATACCTATTTCTAAACTAACTTTTACAATGTTCATATTTACACTTCGGATTTATAACCTCACTTTTCGCTACCAAACTTCACTTTATCAAAACTTCTTCCTCCGCCGTCAATTTCGCCTTATATATCCTAAAATTACCTCTAGATGCGTGCGTGTTTTGTGTATTCCCAATAACTTGTAGATTTGCTGAAATACCCCTGACTCAAAGTTTCTCCCTTGATCTGAATGCAGTTCCAGGGGTACACCAAACCGACATACCAAGTTATCTACCAAGACTTTGGCGACAGTGACCGCTTCCTGGTTCGGAATCGCATAGGCTTCTGGCCACTTACTAAAATAATCCATGGCAACCAGTATGTACTTGTTACCGCCCTTGGTTACTGGGACTGGTCCAGATATATCGGTCGCAATCTTCTCAAAAGGAGCTCCGACGTTATATTGCTTCATTGCACCTCTACTTCTAGTCTGTGGTCCCTTATTGGCTGCACAAATTTTGCAATTACGACAGCAAGCTTCCACATCTCCTCGTCCCTTATGCCATCTAGGAATGCCCCCACTGCCAATTGCTCTTTAACTTCTCTTGGCGCATTAGGATATGTTAAGTGTGCCAGTCTTTCCACCGCAGCTTCAAATTTTTGCAGACTCTCTCCAGTTTTCTGAATTTCAGCTGGGCCTGGTATACTCGAGCAAGGCAGCTTCTAAAACTCTAAAGTTCTGTTGGTGGTCTACCGGAATTGTCTGTATCAACTCCACTTCTTGGCCTCTTAATTCCAGGACTAATGCCATAGCCTTCTCTTCGTCATTCCAGTTGTTTGCACTCGCTGCTGCCTCAAACTGTCTCTTGTACTTTGACCATTAAATAAGGGAGGTTTTAATTGCTGGCCTGAAGACCTGCTGGCTTTCTCTCAACTGTCGATTAAGCTGATCTATTTCTCCTCTGACTTCTTTGCTTTAACTTTGACTTCACCAATTTCTTCTTCGACCTTGCCTACTTTTACTTCGACTTCATTAACGTCTTTACGCTACCCATATCTTCCTTAATCTAATTTTTCATTTCTCTAACGACTGTAAACAAGGCATTCTGTTGCGTCTCTATAGTTTATCTTAATTTTTCCTTTTGACGTCGTTTCTCCTCTTGTTTTTCGCCATGATGTCGTTTCTTTTCGTCTTATTACTCCTCTTGACGTCGTCTCTCTTGATCTTCAAGAATTTTCCTTAATTCTTTTTGACGTTTTTGTTCTTGTTCCTCTTTTTCCTGTTGATGTTTTTGTTCTCTCTCTCTCTCTCTTGTCGTTTTCTTTCTTGGTCTTCTTTCTCTTTCTGGCGTCTCTTTTCTTGGTCCATCATCCTTTGCATTTGGGTGAATAAGTCCTGTATTTGTTTTTCGGATGCCATGCTTCTGGTCGTTACAGGCATATAGTTACGTTAAAATCAACTAAATTTAAGAATCACGTCAATATCGGTAATGGAACTATCCAGAAAATAGCACGAAGAAGTCTTATCTAGAGCCTTTGTCACTTAACCACTAATGTCCAAATAGGAAAGTTCTGGAAAGTTCGCGAGAGTGCACTTAACACGAAAAATAGACTTGTTCAAAGTTTCTACTCTCTTCTTAGTTCAAAGTTTTTAATTACTACCACTAATATCCTAATAAAATGTTTTACAATGTCTTAAAAATGCATTTAACACTATTTTCTTGTTCGAAAATAACCCTCGAAAATGTCCAGTAAATCAGTCCTCTATGTTAGGCACAAACTCCGAGAATACTATCCCAGTCTTCTCAAACACTTCCGAAAAAATCATCTTGTTAATATTTCGCTTCTGACGCCAAATTGTTACGTGTTTCTGCACCTGGGAAACACCCTGTACGAATCCGTGTGTTTCAAATAACTTTAACAAGGGGTAACCAGTAACACTTTTAATTCACTGATTACACAAAACTTCTAAACTAACTTTTGCAATGTTTATATTTACACTTCGGATTTATAACCTCACTTTTCGCTGCTAAACTTCACTTTAATAAACTTTCTTCCTCCGCCGTCGATTTCGCCTTATATTTCCTAAAATTGCCTCTACTTCCATTAAGAGATTTCCAATTCCAGAACAATATAACTCGAGCCATCTACAGGCTTCCAAAAGAGATGGCGTGTATTACTGGTTGCCTAACCATTGGTACTTAATTTCAGCTATTAGTATCATGGGCGTATCACACGCCAGGCCTCAGGGGGGTGTAATGCGCAAGTTAGGGAAATTTTACATTATTTCACAGGAAATTCGTAAGGCAAACATATATTCGGTAACTATGGACACGTCGATGGACATAACCAGTACACAATATTCGTAAGAGACATTTTAGGCAGTCAAGTTGAGGAACATGTTTTCGGTCAGTAGGGGAAGAATGAGAAGCGGCATGTACCCCCCTCCATACCTCCCTGTGTACCCCCCACTCTTCGCCCCCCACCTTAATGTGATTGGTCGATAGGAGGGGATAAACTCCGCCCACCTTAACGTGATTGGTCAATAGGAGGGGATGGGCCACACCCACCTTAACGTGATTGGCCGATAGGAGGGGATAGGCTACACCCACCTTACCGTGATTGGCCGATAGGAGGGGATAAGTCATGCCCCACCTTAACGTGATTGGCCGATAGGAGGGGATAGTATATGCTCATTGTAATCTGACTGGTCAGTGGGAGGGGATAAGCCACACCTACCCTAACGGGATTGGTTGATGGGAGGTACCTATCTCATGCATATATCATAGATTCATTTCATAATAAGTCGTTAATGTGTAAATATGTCATTTACTTTCCTTCTTAGTGGAGAATCTTCTGTATTAAATTACAATTTCAATCCACCAATATATTTAGATGACGGGGTAGATTATGAAATTGGATTAACCAATTTTGATACTTACAATATTATCCCAAATATTGATAACAGCAACAATAAATTTGTGTGGGGGAAAAATAATGAACATTTAGTTAAAATCCCTGAAGGGCTCTATGAAATTGATAATATTATAAAATACATGGTGAACAAAATAAGTGAAGAAGATGATGAAGCAGTTATCAGGATTACCACAGATATTAATACTTCCAAAGTCACTATAGGAACAAATAGGAAAATTAGTTTTAATGTGAAGAATTCAATAGGTCCGGTATTAGGTTTCGAGAAAAGAGAGTTAAAAGTGAATGATAACAATAGTTCTGATGATATTGTAAACATATCTAAAGTGAATACCATCTGTGTCGACTGCAACATAGCAGTAGGTTCTTTTTTTAATGGAAAACCTGTACACATTATTCATCAGTTCTTTCCAACAGTGCCTGTTGGGTATAAAATAGTGGAGTTACCTTTAAACATTATTTATTTCCCAGTGAGCGTTAAAACTATCAGCAACATCACTGTTAAAATGGTCGACCAAGGGCACCCAGTTAATTTTCAAAAAGAAACTTTAACTCCATTAGATTCCATCTTAGAAAATCAGTCAAATAATAAGATGGTGCTAATATTTAATTCAACGTCATCCATTTATGGATATCAGCCATATAAAAGAGTCAGGAATATGAAAATCAACAGTTCTAGGAAGAATATCGAACGATTAACATTAAAAAATCGTCAGTATTTAGAATCACTTGGATTGGAAGTTTTAGTATAATGAAGTTACTGAATATTACTGATCAGCCCTTTAGCGACAACTCTGTTTCTGAGTATCAGTTCCATACATATCAACCGAATATATCCGGAACTTTGGATTATAATGATGAAATAAGAATTCCTATCCAAGATTTAGATGCTTATACTGCACCATGCAATAGTTATTTATACATCGAAGGAAAACTAATGAATGAGAATGGAGCTGAAGCTAATAAATTGGAGTTTATTAATAATGGTATTGCTTTTTTGTTTCGTGAAATTAGATATGAAATGAATGGAATTGTTATAGATGCAGTGAGAAATGTTGGATTAGTTTCAACCTTAAAAAATTATATATCATACAATGAAAATGAAAGTATTTCCATGCAAAATGCTGGATGGTTTCCAAAAGAGAAAAAAGGTGTGAGTGACAAAATTATAGCCGATGTAAATGGAAATTTCAACGTCTGCATTCCATTAAAATTACTAGTTGGATTTTTTGAAGATTTCCGAAGGATTATCATTAATATGAGACAAGAATTAGTGTTGATACGTAACAGTAATGATCTAGATAGCATTACAAGTGAAGATGATACTGAAAAACCAAAAATTACTATTAGTAAACTATATTGGAGGGTGCCACATGCCGCTGTTAGTATGTCAGAACAACCTTAGATTGAATAAACTGATAAGTCGAAATATAGATTTTCCTATAAAATTTAGAAGCTGGGAATTAATTGAATATCCATCTCTACCTCCCTCAAGCAGACATACGTGGCCTGTCAAGACGTCTACTAAGGTAGAAACTCCTAGGCATGTAATAATAGCATTTCAAAAAGACAGAAAAGGAAAAATTACAACTGATATGAGTAAATTCGATGACTGTGGACTTAGAAACATAAGGGTTTTCTTGAATTCCGAAAGATATCCATATAATGATCTATACCTAGATTTTAAAAGCAATAAATATGCAACACTTTATGGTATGTTCGCAATTTTTCAAGAATCCTATTACCCTCATAAAACAAATCAGCCTATTCTTAATCCAAAAGAATTTAAGGACTATGCAGCAATAACGCATATTGATTGTTCCCGCCAAAAAGAAGCTATACAAACGGGGTCAGTGGTCATGAGAATAGAGTTTGAGACAGATACCCCCACCACTTCGGATATTACAGCATATTGCCTTATATTACATGAGAAACATTTCACTTATAATCCTTTAACTAAAATTGTACATCAACATTGAAATGCTCATTACATTTTTTTCTTTGCTGACATAAGTAAAAAATAGTGCGAACTAAGTTAGTATGCTAATGAGATTAGAATATGCACGACTGTTGAAAGAATACAGAAGAAAACTGAGACATTTGAATAAAATAGTGGAATTTTATTGCAGAAAGAAAGAAGTTTTGAAAAAACTACAAAATTTAAAAATATGATGATACTTGTGGATATTCAAGGATTTAAAATAGAAAACAATAAATTTATTGTTAAGGAGCTAGCAGCATATGATGGAATGAAAACGTGTCACTATATCTTTAAACCACCTTATGCAATTGAGATGCTTTCACCGGACTTACAAAAACAAGTTCACTTGTTAACAAGAAATCACCATGGTATTAAATGGCGTGATGGATTTACACCACTACACTCATTCAGCAAAATCATTCAAAATTTGACTTCAGACGTAGATTATGTTTATGTAAAAGGAAATGAAAAAGCAAACTACATCAGACAATTTATCTATCAACCTGTATTAGAACTTGTGGAACTACCAACTTTAAGAAAGTCTACCCCAAAATGTTTTTATCATTTAAATAATAAATGTATGTGTGCACTTTCTAATGTCTATTATTTGTATGAACATTTTTATTTCTGAATTAATAAATAATACTAAAATGGATTTTTGTTGTTTTTTTTATTTTTTAATACCTGATTATAATAAAAAATATTAATATATTGAATACAATTATATAAGATTAAATATTATCTAAATACTTCAATTATCCTTGTCTTGATTTGCTTGATCTACTATGTTTTCAAGATCCGGCTTCAAGTACTGTTTTATTACATGCAGAAATTGATGTAAACCTAATTTCATCAGCTCCCGGACAAGGCACTGCTCACATATTCTTTCATCCAAAAATTTCTCACAAACTTCATGACCCACTTCGTATGTCTTCGCTAATTCATTACATTCATCACCAGAGTAAAATCTTCCCATTCCATATACTGCCTCATGTTCTGCATCAAACTGAAGATTTGAAAATTTCTGGCTTAAATGTGTAACACCACTCTTCAAATCAGTAATCTCAACTTCCTTAACATAACACATCCACATCTTTTACAATTTTTTTTTCTGATAATATTAAGATTTTGATAGGATTCTATCAACTAATGACTTCAATTAAGGTTCGAGTTTTATAATGAAGGATCACACCTCCCACTTTACTTCAGATACACATGAAATACCCCGCTTTTGTAAAGTCAGCAGTTCATTCAACTTGCAAAGTTAACAGTTTATTTTTTCACTTACATATCAGATATTTTATTCAACTTATGTCAGCAGTTCATTGTACTGACATGTCATCTATTACTTGCAAAATTAGCACTGTATTGTACTTAATCTGTCAGCAGTTTATTGTACTGACACAGTCAGGATTACATAGTTGCAAAGTCAGCAGTTCATTCAACTTGTAAAGACAGCAGCTTGTTATTTACTTACATTGTATGTTGTAAAATATGATTCAAAAATAGGAAATAAATGTTATTACAATAACTAATGTGATATGCACAATAGAATATGAAATAAAACTAAATGAAATTAAAAGAATAAATCATTTATTTGATTAATCAGACATTCCCTAAATACAGTTATTTCGTATATCTCTATACAAACAAAAAAATGAATATTAATATAAAAAAATAAAAAATTTTAGTAAATTGAAATTACAAATAATTTTTACATTAAAACAAACAAAAAACTTACAATAAATTT
Source organism: Stenurella melanura (assembly GCA_963583905.1). Taxonomy (NCBI): domain Eukaryota; kingdom Metazoa; phylum Arthropoda; class Insecta; order Coleoptera; family Cerambycidae; genus Stenurella; species Stenurella melanura. The sequence goes on from OY757315.1 coordinate 76,643,161, forward strand.
AAGTCAAAGTCGATATCATGATTTTCCTGTTCAATAAGCTCATTACCTAATCTTAAAAGAATCGTTAAATTATCTTCAGCTGTATTATGGTCAGTGTTATCGTATAAATTACGAATAGAGTAATGCCCCCATGCTAGAGTTTTTGTGCTTCCAGGTATAACATATCGCTTATCATCTTGTGCGGAAAGCGCAACTTTATTTTTCAACTCGGTATATATTGTATGCAGATGTGAAGTGAATACATACATTTTTCGATATATGATACCGCCGTCTTCTACTATTGGTTTATAATCAACTAAATGTAATTGATTTTTTATAACACTTTTTGTAACACCCTTGCTTTTCTTTGTTACGCTATCGCTTACTTTAACACAGTAAGCTTTTGTCCCAGTACCAAAAAAGCCTTCTATTGGGACACCTGCGTATTCATCCTTCATTTTCCCTATGACTGATTGCGTTTTCGGAATGTTGTGTACATTTGGAATCGAAAAATTTGATGTGTCGAATAGTTCTATATTTTTTTTAATATCGTCATAAACATTATTTGTGTAAATTTCCAGAATTAAAGAATCCGTGTCAGTGTAACACAGAGAAGCTTTGTCACCATATTGTTTCTTTATGAAGTTATAAAAAAAGTTATAAATTATTGTTTTAGATATATCAAAAATGGTGAAGCCTAAAAAGAGCGGTTTATCATAAAATATTTTCAATAAGGACATTTGCACCGCTACCAAATTTTCTGAAAATACTGTACATGATTTAAAATTGGGTTTTGCAATAAGTCCTTCGGCACCTACACTACCTATACTATTTCTCCAATGGGATACTAATTTTACATCAACCCGATTGTCAACATTTTCCATTGTCTTCCCAAATATTGTGTTTATTAAAAATTTAAAAAGATCTCGTTCAAACGCATTTTTTGAAGAATTTCTAAGTTCAGTGTTCAAATCGATGTAAGTTTTCAACCAAGCAGATTGTGAAAATTCTATGATTCTATATATTTTCCTAAGTATTAACCTATGTTCCAAACACTGTTTCAAATTTCGATAATGGAGAACATATTTATGTTTATCATGCAGATTTAGAATTAATTTTGAATTTTTGGAGTCAGGAGGCACAATGTTTTCAGGACAAAATGGTAAATCATTATGATTATCATGTAAATGTTGCGGATATTCTAAATCCAGTTCTAGTACATAACCTTTTGGTGAATCATCACCAAAAGTAGTACAATCGAAGTTTTCGATTTCATAATCATTCAACCATCTAAAGTCTCCTGTCGGCAGATATTGACTCATTGAAGAACCGTACATGTTCGTGGCGTCCAAATATAATATATATGACGTTGGTTCTGACGAATTATAGTTGGGAATGAATGGATTGTTTGCAACGGCTTTTCTATTACTGCATTGACTAACACCGCCACGTATTCCCTTTCTAAAAAAGTGAAGCATATCAATGTCGGTTAGTAGTTGCAGCTCAATGCGAGTTTTTCGTAACATTGCATCCCAACTCAAGGATGGTGCTGTTAAATATTGTGCGGGATCTAATTTATATGTCTGTAGGCATATCTGTCGAAAATTTTCAAAAATATCAGCAAGAAGCAATACGTCTGATATTAAATATATGTCTGAATAGTCGCCAAGAGTTTGGCAATTAAATGTATGCCACACATCACATGCTCGATCATAATCTTCCTGAGAAATTGACTCGCCACTCAAGATATTAAAAAACTCATCCCGTGATGGTAATTCGGCATCATCCAATTTTTCCAGCGAATCTATGTAGGAATATGGAAAGATACCTTTACGTCTTAATAAATTGGATTGTCTGTCATCGGTATAAAATTTTCTTACTTCGAGGCATTGATGTGTTTCTAGCGTTTGACTTAGTTTATCCAAAGATGCTGGTAAAAAGCGAAAAGAATCAACAAATCTTAATTTTATGAACATTTTCTTTGGTTTTTTATCATTAGATTTATCTACAAGAATTTGTTTGGAATACGTTATATATTTTTCTTTATTCTGTGCAAGAACGTGTATACTTTTGTTTTAAAGCTAATTTTTTAATAAATAAATGTGAATCGTAATTAGTTAAGTTATGAAAGAATACTGGTACAATTTGGGTATTTTAAAATTTAAATTACAGTGAGAATGAACAGCTCCTCTAAAATTACCAGTAAGATGACAGTGGTCACGCACCTTTTCATCGCCATTCTCAAAAGGTTTATCGCAGATATGACAAGTTTGACTATTATTGAAAATATCTTGTTGATTCTGTGATAATGGTTTCATTTCAACTATATTTTTTAAGTGATTTTGATATAATTGTAAGACAAGTTCATCCAATTTATTCACAAATACTTCCACAGCATCAACACCTCGATAATATTCAAGTTTGGACAAATTATCATCAAAAGTACACTTTAAGTAGATGCAAAATGAATACGGCTCATGTTGGTACGTTTTAACTGAGAATGATTTAGTACCAGATGGTTCATTGTAATGAATTGGTTTTAATAAACTTTCGAAATCTGCATATATAACGAAAGGAAGCTGCAATTGTTTCTCAATATTAACAAATTTCAGGATATTTCCTGCAATTAGTTCCCCACATTTATTGATTTGTGGATCTGTATCGGGTAAAATAGTACATAAATGATTACAGTCATTTCTTTCATGAGTATACAATTTCTCAGGAGAATTAAAAAATAGTAGGCAACCATCACAAATATAATTTCTACCTTGATGTTTAGATCTTTGGCTAGTGACTAATCGTGACAAATCTTTAATAAGGGTGTAATGAGTATTACCTTCAACATCAGCAATGTGTAATAGGTTTACGTGTGTATTTTGTTTTTTATTTGTGAAATGTAAGGGGCCTACAATCTCACTGACCATTTTAACATCTTTATATTGATTATTTAAGAAAAATCTGATATTAATGAGTGAATCCATTACACATTTTTCTTTATATACCTCCCACCTCCCCCACCACTTAATTAAAGTAATAATTTGAGCAAGGGGGGGAGAACAAATGCTTTCAAGGTAAAATGCAAAAATTGGCGTGTGTTGGTAATTTGAGCCTCCATAAATGCTTTCAAAGTTTACAAAAAATTACTCAAAAAATCAGTCAGCTAAAAATTATTTTAGGGGCTAATAGTTTTGATATTATTCAAAATTGTTTCGAAATCAAGAATGTAATTAGTAAAAATAACACAACTAAGCAAGCTTAATAATATTTTAGGTGGTAAATTGATACAATGATCCTTCAAATATCAGTCTCTAAACCAAAATGATCAATGAGACAGAATAGCCGCAGAATTAAATTTAAGTAGTGGAAAAAATATTTGATATTATATATTAAATCCTAATATTGGTTTGTCGTATTTGTTCTTGAAAAGAGCAGCTAGTCAGGTATGTTTTGTGTATTCAATGTTTATTTGATTATTGAGCTAGTCAAAAATAGTTCAATGTTGAACAAAAGGTGCAGTTCTCGAATTTTATTTGTTTGTTTAGTTATAGATCTGCCTATGAAAAATATTTATAGAGGACCCTCTGCATTTATCTTGCTAATAATTGTATTTTTGCTGTTCAGTCATCCTTTTCACCTACAAAACTGGAATATTTTGTGGTCCATTAAACCCATGCAATAATATCTTTTTTAATTATTTAATAAGTTATAATTTGAACATTTTGTTAAATCACATGTCAATAGACTTGCAATGTAATATAATCCCAGAAAATGTTCAATAACACCACAGGTGACTAACCTTGCCAACTTTGCAATAATGGGTGATTTATGTATATTATTAATTTAATTCAGTTTATTCAACTTGCATACATTGCAGTTCATTTCACTCACACTGCATATCCATCTCCCTACCTGCAATTGGTTTGGGGTGGAACTTTATTTAAAGTAAAATTCAGTTACGAATTTTAACAGTTCATTTTGTACTCACATTTTGTACTGTATTCTCGCCCGTTTTCACTCACACTGCATATCCATCTCCCTACCTGCAATTGGTTTGGGGTGGAACTTTATTTAAAGTAAAATTCAGTTATGAATTTTAACAGTTCATTTTGTACTCACATTTTGTACTGTATTCTCGCCCGGTTTTTTTCGCCATTTTTTTAAATTCTGTTTTTTAATTTTTTTTATATATATTTTCCGAGTTTTTTCAATCTTCTTGTTATTTTTAATTTGTTTTTAGTTTGTTTGAGTGTAAGTTATTTTTAAGTTATAATTAGTTGTTTTTTAGAGTTAATTTTTAAGTCTTTTAGTTTTATTCCCGCGTTTTCGTGCACCGTACTTCACACTTGCCGTTGTACCGTTTGTCCTGCTGTAAGTAAATTGAGTAAATTAAGTAAGTAAGTAAGTAAGTAAGTAAGTAAGTAAGTAAATCTTTTATTTCAACAGATTTGAATACAATAATTGAAAGAAGCATGTCCGGATACCAGTTTGAAGCCGACCAGTTCACTGACGTTTCCTTCGAGGAGATGGCCCTGCTCATGAACCGGGAGCGGTCAGCCCGCAGTATCGGGTCCGGCATCGAGGTCATCGCTGGATCGTTCACGGACCTCAAGCCAATTGGGGCACCGTCGGGGCCATTACAGCCAGGTACTACTTCTTCGGTATTGAATTATTAGATATCTAACTTTATTTTTTTTCTTATAGTACAGCCAAAATCGGCTGTGGAGATTCCTCCTTCAGCAGTGTCGTCCTCCGAAGAGGATGCTACAACAACAGGAGAGAGATCTGCGAGGACGGCACCCATAGAAGCTGACGATGAGCCTCTCCTACAGTTCGAGTTGGATGGCTGGCTGGATCTTGTGCGCGATGACATCAATAAGCAGGAGGCGGTAGTGCGAAAGGAAAAAAACAAATTTAAATGTGAAGTGCTGGGGTGCCTGGTAAAGAACGCTAAAAAATGCGGCCATGGACTAAACCTAGCGAAGGCCAATATGCTCCAGCATCTGCACCGACTTCGCGACCGGCAGCAACTCATTGCTGAAATGGCTGATATGCTGGAGGCGAAAGTCGGTGCAGTTAATCGGGAGCTGGATAATTGTAAGAACTTTGTCGGAAAAATGCCACCAGGCTTTGAATAGTGTAAGTTAGTTTATTAGTATAGTTTTTATTGTATTTAGTTTTTAGTTAGTTGTAAGATTTTAAATTTAAGGTTTTTTTTGTAGTTTCCTTTTGTATGTTTTTAAATCTGTATACATCCAAATCTGCGAATATGTTTTTTTTTAATAAAAAAAATTAAAATTATTTTCTGTTTTATTATTTTATATAGTATACGTAAGTTGCAAGAAAATATATTATTTAGGAAGGGTGGGGGATCCGGGGTAAATTTGGGAAATGCTTAAAGCTGGTAGAATGAAACTGAAAAAATTAATTATTATTATTATTTGAAAAATCACTACTTGAAGTATAACTATAGAACTGAATTATGAGGAAAAGTGGGTAATTGGAAAAAGTATTGAAACAAATTATTTATTATTAAGGTATTTATTATAAATCACTCCAAGTTACATTCTAGGCAGCACATGCTCTTCAATCACTTAGATCACAATTGATACAAACAGTATATATTTTATTATTCATGGATGCATTATATTCCTCTAAAACACTTTTACATCTGAGTCAAATCCATGTGCAGACAGGCATAATATCTAATATAGTATTACATATGTATATATTGTTTTTTATAAGCATATAAGTAACATAAACATATAAATTCTTATTACATGTAAGCCTATGGTAACAAACCACATGAATCCTCTTCTAGAACCAACCATATGATTTTTTGTTATATACGTGTGCTCCTTTATATTTCGCAACAATAGGCTTCTGATTAATTTTGCATAAGAACAATTTGCTGAATACTTCAAGTGTTCATTTATAGGTTTGTCACACGCCTCCCATTTATAAATCTTGACTCCACAACAAAAACAGCAGACTATATCATGGCAGCCACTGTAATAAAATCCTGCCACAGCAAGTTCTGATGGTTCCACGCTACCATTTCATTTTTCAAATAATAATTCGTTCATCGAACGACTTATATATTACAGGATTGTTTGACATAATCGAGAAATCTATCACGCAATTATTTTTATTGTAAAATTTGGATGCCAATTTCTCCATGGGATTGTAAATACACAATATCGCAATTAATTTAGGGATCCTCACTGCTCACCACTCACTAAGAAATGCGTGGTAGGTGGCTATTCTACTCTTTTTCTCCTATGAATTAATGATCTACGATGACATCAGGTGGAGTTCATCTCCCACCATGCTATTAATATTGATTATACAAAAAAAATAAACATAAATGCCCACAGATATATGAATTTTAATTTTGCACAGAGTCATAATTATATCTGATTGTATTCAAGCTGCCATCACTTAAAAAATATTCTATTAATTCTTCTGGAGGTCTCAAATTTCCATAACTGTCAAAATAAATTATTTCTTTGTTTTTCTTTACGTACGCTACCCAGTGAGTCCCCTCTCCATCATTCGTATCTAGGTTTATTATACCACACTCATTCTTCTTTATTTTTTTAGGAAGCGTATCCCTCATAAAGATGTCACGAAAATGAGGAATTTTAAGCATTTTCGAATATTTCATTAGATCTAAATTAGTGAGTGGTCTGCGTGGCAGCTTTATTGGGAGTTTTTTGGATATGCCTTCAAATAAAATCCAGAACCTTTTTTGTAAGGACCCAGATATAAACCTTTCCCTTTTGTGGCTTGCTCCATTGCTAAATTATGCCTCTTTTGTTCAGCGACCTGTTCACGATTTGTTTTAGCGTCATTGACTGCTTTGGAAATGCCGGCTACGCCCCCTCCAAAAGAGGCAATAAAAGTGGTAGAAATCCACCTCTTTTTGGGGTATCTAGAATTCTTCGTCTCCGCTTCTTCGATTTTGTTTTTTTCTTTACACCAACTTTTACATTTACTTGTCCACCTTTCTTCTTTGAGACCTGACATTTAAGACCCATTCCTAACTTACTTTTTAATTTCATCGCCCCACCAACTCCCAACGCAGCAACTTTTTCACCAAAACCTGAGTCGGATGCTTTTTTACGTTTAAATGCGACTTCAGCTAATTCTCTGTCGGCCTGATTTCTTTGTTCCACCTCTTGAAATTTAGAATAAGCTATATCATGTTTTTTGCACGCCTCATCCAATGGATTAATTCCTTTATCTCCTCTTTGTAATCGCTTTGAAAGTTTAGTGCCAGGCCCACAATAATTATAACCAGGTAAATGCAACTCTACTGGGAGTTTATTCATTATTTTATTAAGCAGACCACGTCCTCTCTTAGCGTTTTCAGCTTTACTGAATGGAGAACCCTTTCTTCGAACCATTATAACACAAATGGTGTAAACAAATGAAACATGTTTGTTAGACACCCTTATATATATACAGGCAGGATGCGGTGTGCAGTCAGTTTGCTATAATTCTTATTGTAATAAAATTCCACTTCAGAATATTCAGAAACAGACATTAATTAGTAGGGGCTTGAAATGCGGATTCATCAACAACAAACGGCTCTACCAATAGCAGATCATGATCACGTTTCCATGACCAGCACGATTCAAAAGCATGGTATCTTATTTGGTGGACAATCGAAACGAGGACTTCTGGTTAAAGTTCAGGATGTGGAAAGACAAACGTTATGCTTAGTCTGTTAGAACATCCGAATGGTTTACGTTTTGAAAACATATACTTATATTCTAAGTCCCTATATCAAAATATGAATACTTAAAAATGCTAATGGAACCTTTAAATGAAATTGGATATTTCGAATATAATGATGGTGATGCAGTAATACCTCCAGAAGAAATAAAACCGAATTCAGTGATAATATTCGATGATTTAGCTACTTGTAATCAAAATATCATTAAAAGTTATTTTTGTTTTGGGCGTCATAAAAACACTGATTGTTTTTATCTATGTCAGACGTACAGCGCTGCTCCAAAACAACTGTGTAGAGATAATTCTAACCTTATTGTGATATTCCCTCAGGATATGACCAATTTGAAACATATTTATGATGATCACGTAAATGTCGATATAAGTTTTCAAGATTTCAAAGAGCTCTGTTCATTTTGTTGGAAAGATAAATATGGATTTGTCGTAATAGATAAAAATTGCGCTATTAACTCTGGAAAGTATCGAAAAGGATTCGATAAATTTATTCATATATAAAGTTAAGACACTGAATGATATCAGTCAGTAATCATGGATAACCGATTAGCAGTCCAACTCTTAAGAACAAGAGAGGCGTTAAAACAAAAATATAAAAGTTTGAAAAGAGATATTGACAAATCACAGTCCCAGTTAGAGAAAACTTACAAGCCAATTACGCAACCTATTAAAGATTTGGTGTCAACTCTAATTAAAACGGAAAGTGCTTCGCCAAAACCTTATTTGAAAAATGAGCTAAAGGAAGAAATAAACCGCGACAGCTTAAACACTCGATCAATTGGTCAAACTCCTCTTGAATATTATAATACAGCAGGTCCTATTCATTTGGAAGATGAAACATTTCAGTATGATCCAACTCAAGTAAGACATGAATTCGCTGAAAGTTTCTTTGATGAAACTTCTCGCATAACGATAACAGATACATCTGCAGTGACCGAGCATGAAAAGTATTTACAACAATTCAAAAAACCTTTACCGAGAGCGTATATAGAAGGTAAACTTGAGGATGCTAATAATGAATATGATGATACCTTCGGCGTTTACTTCAACCCATTAGCGAAAAAATATGCGATTGGCGATGCAACTATTGACTTTGATGGAGCTCACTTTATCATTAACGGTCAATTTAAATACACAGGTACACCGGGATTATATGAATTAATGTTTAAAAAGCGTCCTGCAGGTGTATCGACCGATACAGCTCAGTACATTGATATAATTAGAAGGACTAATGCTCATTACCTAGGTTACGATCCGGAAAAAGGCCTATCTACATCAAATTCATTTAAATTTATAAATATTATAAATATCTCCCGAATAGTTTAGTATAATAGTATATTGTTTTTCATTTACTTTTATATTTACACTTTATTGTATGTTTTATTGTGTTTATTTGTATGTTCCCTTTTTGTATGTATTGTTTTTTTTACAGATAAATGTTAATATTTTATTTTGTATATGCTGGACGTGTCAAAACACTATTTGTGTATTATGACTAATAAAGTATCTATCTATCTATCTATCTATCTATTATTAAACCAAGAGTTACAAGCTTGTATTCAATGACTCAAGAAATGAACAATAAGAAAACTACAACTTTAAATAAATCATCATCAATACCCGCTACCGTGCAAAGGTCGAGATCTAGTTCACTTCCTACTTCTCAAGCAATGAAAACGAGGAGTCAAAACAAGGAAGGAGGAAATCTAGCAATGATGGAATTCAATAATAAGCAGATTGAATATAAGCATTTTGATGACTATAATGAAATTGTAGATCGTTTAAGACTTCTAATAGCCTCACAACTAGCAGGGAATAATGGACATAATAATGAAATAATTTCAATAATAGAAGAATTGAGGGAAGCTAAAATAATACGATAAATAGTATGTGAAGAAAGTTAGATCCTCATTAAGTGTAAAACTTTAGATCTGTTAACCATGCCTATTGATAAATTTGGAAGGCACAAGAGAATCACTCCGTATTCTGAACCAACTTTCTCTTCAACTGTCTTAACCTCACCCCCAAGAACATCACCTTTTTACATCTGCCAGCCATCTTCACATCACATAGCAAATGTATTATAAATATACGTGGTCGTTTACAGAAATCTCAAAGTCTGAGTATCTACACATTAGAAAATACTACAACAGAATACAAATTTCCTGTATCTGGCAGAATTGAAAATATAGAAATTTCACCAGTCGATACCACAGTTTTCTTAAACACGAAAGAAGTTAGAACAGAAAAACTTGTGGAAAAATTCATAAATATTGGAGATAAGTTTATGTTCTATGCAAAGAATAAAGATCCGCTATACGTTCAAATTGTTCTGCAGTGCCCGTTAACCAAAGATGAGTAGCATTAAACAGGAAATAGTCAATGAAATTCATAAGCCTGCTAGAAAGCACTTTAAAAGAAGAAGAGTAATTGTTAAAGGTCTTAATGATCTTGTTCAAGCAGATCTTGTTGAAATGATTAAGTATGCTAAAATAAATAAAGGTTATAAATATATTTTAGTGGTTATTAACGTATTTTCAAAATTTGTTTGGTGTGAACCTGCGAAAAATAAAAGTGGAAACGAAGTTGTACGAGCGATGGACAAGATCTTATCGCAGATGAATGCATGACCCAAAAATTTACAGACAGATATGGGCAAGGAATTTTACAATAAAAAATTTAAAGAATTAATAGATAAGTGGAATATTAACCACTACAGCTCTTACACACACCATAAAGCGAGTGTTGTAGAAAGAGTAAACAGAACTTTAAAAAATAAAATGTGGAGGCAGTTCAGCTTACAAGGAAATTACAAATGGTTAGATATCTTATCAGATACTGTTACGGAATACAATAACACCAAACACAGGACTATTGGAATGAAACCAATAAATGTTAAAGAGAAAGATGAGAAACGATTGTTGCGAACTGCCTATAACCATCTGAATATAGTGGATCCAAGAAAACAAAAATTTAAGGTGAATGATTATGTAAGAATTAGTAAATATAGAGAAGCATTTTCAAAAGGTTATACACCTAATTTGACAAATGAAATTTTTCAAATCAGAAAAATCCATAGTAATCCTACAATATATCTCTTGGAAGATCAGGAAGGGGGTTAAATTCAAGGAGGTTTTTACGAGCATGAATTACAGAAAGTAAAATATCCTGACATATATCTTGTGGAGAAGATTATCAGAAAAAAGGGGAATAAACTCTATGTAAAATGGCTTGGGTTAAACAGTCGACATAATTCATGGATTTCGAAAAATCAAATTATATGAGTAAATATAATCTGTACATATATGTCTTTTTATTTTAATAAAACAAATTTTAAGTAATAAGTGTTTTTTATTTATATCCTTTTCACATATTTTATAAAATTGTATAAGATAACATGTAAATGAGTTTCGTTTATATTAGATTACAAAATCTATCACTATATTTCTATGGCTACTAACTAAAATAGGACCTACAATATGCAACATTTTTTTATATCAAAGTACAATCGATCAACGGCTAAAATTTCTTAGTAACACTAAATTAGATATTGCTTTCTTCACCTTTACGCCCTACCAAAACATTCCACTTCGAACACCTCTGGATAAATGTAAATTAACTCCATGAGCATAGAAACATTTTCATTATTACAATTCATACTCTGTTGAATAAGGATTACAGCATTTTCATATATATTTCCCCCTTGACGTTGTAGTTCTCTCTGCATGTTCTTGAAATAATTTATAAACTGTTGTCTTTTTAACATATCAATGCTATACTTGACAAGTGGTAATACTTCCCACAACTTGCATATTGATTCATAACCCAAGTATACGTATGAGTTATTCTTTACAATTTTTACAACTCTGGAATTGGAGAATTGCTCAAATTGACTAAGGAAATCACCAGCGTCTATTGGTTGTGTTTTATCGTTAGTGTATATAAAATTGTTAACAATTTCTAGAAATGTCAGAAAATGACTCCACTAGTGTGACATTCAAAATTACCTGAATGCCACTTGTTAATTTTTATTCTAATAGCAATGAATTTTTGTAGTCTTAAACCACAATTCAGTAAACTTATTAATTAATTTTTCAGTTCAATCCTGTAGCCGTCCTTGTCTTACCGAATCTGGATCTTCACTTGTTTGTCATTTCAACTTTAAATTATAAATGGGCATACAAGCGCCATCTGTTACTTCTCTTGAAATACATCTACAAGTCATCTGGTACAACAAATATTTAAAAGAAGAAATCTGTAATAAGTGAACAAAATCCTAAAAATCGATAAACAAAATTATAAATCGATAATTCTGATTAAATTGGAACTCATGAATTCACATGAATGATACAGTAGAGTAATTGTGTAAATTTGTATTGTATTAAAGGATGATTTATGTTACCACTACCAGCGACATCTCGCGTATAGAAGTGTAACTAGATTTTCTTTCCCGTCGATCTCGTAGCAATACGGACGTGTTGTAGACCGATTAACACCTCATCTGGAGTGGAATGAGATGTTTAAGGTAGACCCTTCAAATTGATGTTAAAGTAGACCCTTCAAATTGATGTTAAGTTGACCCTTCAGATTTGAAGTTAATCCTGAAAATTGGAATTTTTACCATAAAAATTGGGCTGCTACTAATCCAGGAGAACCAGATTATTTGCCAAGGAGTCTTTGGGATCCAAGTTTGGAGTGTCTTGGTATGAATGGTTCTCGCTGGATGAGAGCACCAAGTTGTGGAGTATGGTAACAGTTCAGACGTCTAAATTCTGAAAAGTCGAGGATCTCAGCTGATGTCAGCAATCGAGTGGTGATACACAGGGAGGATTCAGTGGGACAAGGACCAGGGTTGGTTACTGCAGAACCCAGCCGGTGGTAATCGTATCAACTGAATTTCTTCTCAACATTCAACATTCAACTTTCAACTACATTATTCAACTTTCGATAAACTTTTAAACATTTCTAAATTTTTGCCATTGTTTTATGTTATATATTGCCTTCAGCTATTTATTCATTTTTTACATTTAATTATTCAATCACAGTTTAACGATAACTTGTCATTTTGTATTTTTCTTGGTCTTCAACCTAATCATAATTATTTATTAAATATATAAACTTTCTGTAAGGAAGTAGCTACATCCAACCATAAGGTGTAACATTTCAATTAAATCAAATTAAACCATTTCAGTTATAATAGACTCAATAAACCAGATATATTTTACAAAGTAGTGTTTATCTGTGAGAATTGCATGAGTATCTATGACAAATCAATCATCTCTGAGTAGTCACAGTCGTACAGTTAGACAAGTACGTTGTAAATGCTTTTTTATATGACTACTGGCGCCTAACCTAAGAAAAGTTTTTTCTTGAATAATTTCCGAACCACGACCCAGTCTCCACAATCTAAACGAGAACCGGGCAACCTCAACTTCCTAACCTGCTGGGGGCAGAAGTTGGTGGTACACTCGTTCTCGGTAAAAATTATTGCATCATTTTTGTTTCCACTTAGTTTCACACACGGGTTATAACGGAAGTCACTTGATAATCCCGTTGCCACATATTTGCTTCTCGATTTATTTAGTTTATACCTTCTTTCACCAAGTATTACTAAATCATGTTTATTCTGAGGAGCTGAAGGTAAATTATTAACTAAATCAAATTTCAGTTCAGGCAAGACATTACGGCTTTCGACCATCTTGAATAGTTAAAAATTTTATTGTTTCACCAAATACTGTTAACATATGAATACTAATGACAATCTCGATGGTGTTAAATGTATACGCCTCCCACCACATTTAGAATTGTGTTGGGTTCAACTCCCACCCATCAACCAATCCCGTTAGGGCAGGTGTGACTTACCCCCTCCCATTGACCAATCACGTTGTGGTGGGGCAGACTTATCCCCTCCTATCGGCCAATCACGTTAAGGTGGGTGTAGCCTATCCCCTCCTATCGGCCAATCACGTTAAGGTGGGTGTGGCCTATCCCCTCCTATCGACCAATCACGTTAAGGTGGGCGGAGTTTATCCCCTCATATCGACCAATCACATTAATGTGGGGGGGCGAAGAGTGGGGGGTACACAGGGAGGTATGGAGGGGGGTACATGCCGCTTCTCATTCTTCCCCTACTTCGGTCTAAAGCACGTGATTTCTACATTTGGAGAGTCACTGTTTGATACCCTAAACAACGGGGGTTAACAAGTAATACAATTTTCCTTGAAAACTGCGTAACTGACGCATTTGACGGCGCTTGAAATGTGAGTTGACAATACAAAGGTTTAACAAGTAGACTTAAAGAAATTGCACATAATCATATTCACACTTGGTGCTATGCTGACGTGCTTAACTTAGTAATTACAGACACCGCACAATACTGCACCCTGTCCGCATCTTTCTTGAATTGTTGAACGAGGCGCAAGTTTTTTTCAAAGAATCTTATAAAAGATTTTCAGTTTATGAAAATGTGAACGAGCCTGCTAGAAAATTTAGATTCAACGCCATAGGAACTACGCAATGGAAAAACAGAAGTGATGCCACCTCAAAAATATTTGGATTTGATAAATGAGCAAGAACCGGAATATGATAAACGCCTAAAAAAATAATGTTTTCCAATTTAGTTTTGGTACTTGACGAAATTTCAAATTCTAATGCTATATTCAACTCTAAAAGAAGAAGTCAAGCTGCTGGCCTAAAGAAGTTTTGTTCTTATGAAACAGTACACGCAGAAACACGATTTCTCAAATCAAGAAAATACATTTATTTGAAATTTATGTTTTGTATTAAAACGATATACCTCCTTTTCAAATTAATCCTTTTATTTATATGAAACATATCCGTTTCTGAAATTAACAGATATTTTATTGTAATTATTTCTTAGTTCAAGTATATATGATTGGTTTAAATATATATCGACAAGTTTGAAATTAAATTACATTTTTAAAATGAACATCTTTCTTTGTTTGAAATGAAACATTTATATAGTTATTTTTCTGCCAAATATACGATATATTCAAACTAAAATAATATACTGACAGAGTTAAATATTTGAATTAATATTTTACTGCATATTTAACTTAAAAGTAAAATTCTTAGGTCAAATAAATCAAATGTTTGATGTGATGTTCCATCAGTATGGCCATTTCGTATGTGCTAATAATAATGCCACCGGCCGACTAAAGCGTACAGCATGCCCTCCACCATGGTGCTCCTCGATGTCGAGAAGGCGTTCGATACCGTCTGGATCCCGGGTCTTATACACAAACTGAACGCACTGAACTTTCCAGTACACATAACCAAACTGATTCACTCTTTCCTGACGGACAGGTCGCTACAGGTCAGGGTGAACAATAAACTCTCAACACGGCGGGACATTCGCGCGGGCGTCCCCCAGGGGTCGTGCCTGTCACCAAAGTTGTACAATCTGTATGTATCCGACTTCCCGGAGTTCCCGAATACTAATCTTGCCAAGTACGCCGACGACACGGCCATGTATGCGCACTCGCATAACGCACAAGCGGCGAACATGCTGCTCAAGGCGCACATGGCCCGCGCCACGGCGTATTACGACAAGTGGAAGATCCGGGTCAACGTCGCGAAGTCGGAGGCCATACTCTTCACGCGCCGGTTCACAGAGAACCGCATATTAACGCCAATTTCGATCCAGGGTCAGCAAATTCCAATCAAAAGGTGCGTGAAGTATCTGGGGGTTAACTTGGACAAACGACTGACGTTTAATACACACATTATAGAGACGATACGTAAGGTCTACTTCACGTCCATGAGTCTGTATCCACTCATGGCAAGGGGTAGCGGACTCAACAGACACAATAAAAAATTATTGTACACGGCGGTGATCAGGCCGGCCATCACATACGCGGCGCCGGTGTGGTGCAGCATCCCGGAAACGACAATGAGAAAACTTAAAGTCTTAGAACACAAATTTATGCGCCTCATTTCAGACTCGAGCAGGTACACCTCCCTCAGAGATTTGTATGATCGTTGCAACGACATAACGCCACTTGCGGATTACGTCCGGAAAATATCACAAAAATTTTATTCCTTTCGCCTGGGCGACAATCCGCTAACACGCAACATAACCCAAATCAGAATGCATAATGCCCCATTCCAGATAAAACACCCCCTACCATGCCAGGCGTTGCCTATCTTCCGGCAACCTCTCTAGCCAAACTCCTATTAACCATAACTTTCTTCAACCCTACACTGTATCTTTCAAATCTTTTCTGTTCTATCTCTCTCCTCTCTTTTCACTTGTTTTCGTTTTTGCATTTTTGTCTTTTTGTCTTTTTTGTTCTTTTGTCATTTTTTGTTATAAATTCCATTTAGGCCGAAAAATTTAAGAAATCTAAATCTCTAAAAATAATAAACTTCTCCTAGCGGCAGGCAGACCGCTGGAAAGCCAATTATCTCGAACGGGTTTTTTCGTTGAGTTTTTTCCCGCATCAACAGATCAAAATTCAGTGAAGTGCAAATGATAATTTTAAATATTTTTAATTTTAATTATTTTAATGTTTTATAAAACAATGGTAATTTTGATATTAATTTTAAGCCGCTAAAAGTGGCAGGAGTTTTAATTTTGTTATCAATTTTATTAAGCCGAACCGGCCACGACCCGCCCAACCTCGCGTCCGCCACGGCGTCATGTGCCGTGGTTGTCTGGTTGGCTCCGGATCGCGGTCCGGGGAGGCAATGTATCTTTTAATGTTAAATAAATATGTTTTGATTGATTGATTGCGCGAGGGGTCCCGGGTTCAAATTCATACGTCCGCACAACTTTTTTTAAATTCTGTAACGATTAATATATTTTTTTACAAATTCTTTTCTGATTTCTTTAGGTTTTCCTTCTTTTTATATAATAATTTCATTCTTTCGTGTGATTTCTTTGGGTTAGGTTAGTAGGTTTTTATTTTGATATCTAATTGTTAATATTATTAGCGCTGCAGGCAGTATTAGCGTCGCAGACAAAAAAATGGGGGGTGCCTTTTTACCACAAAATAACAGGAAATATTTCAATTTCTCCACTTGCACGAATTTATTACACATTTACAAGGTAATGCGCATGCTCGAAGCTTTCGCATTTCGGTCTCTCTAGACTTTTGTGCCCTCTACCGGCTTTAGCATAGCAGCCTAACTAAAAAACATTTGATTCTGGAAGTTACAGGAAGATAGACGGTTGCATAAGTTTGTGCCAGTGTAAAGATAATATTAATAAAGGGAATGGTCGAAATGAAAGAATTGTTGAGAAACTGGGCATTGGCAGCCCTCGTCGAAAGGTTTCAAGAACTTTGAAGTATAACTTCATATTATATTGATACCTATATTGTAACGAAACCTTCAGATAAGGATCCCGCCACTTTATATTGATATCCCCTCTGGAAAACAATATAAAATAATAAGGATGTATTTATATACTACATAAAAAAAAAATTCAATGGTTAATGAATTATGGCAACAATTTTATATACCTAATATGTAATAAGAAAATTTCCGCATTATATTCTAGCAACAACATTTTCTTTTCAAGAAACATCAACATGTTTAGCGAAATTAAAAAATGAATTTATGTTTTTAATCTCTAAACATTATTTAGACCATGAAATAGTGAAGCTTTTAATCAATACAATAATTATTATTTTACCGATTTTAAGGGCCATTTAAATTGTGCATTTAACTTTTTAGATTTTATTTGTAGTGTATGTTTAAGGATCGTGCCTAAGACGCGCGCTGTCGCACAAGGCGATAGTTCCACTGGGAGTGAACTGAGGGAAGCAAAAGTGTCAGTCTTGATTTACATACCACTACTTGACGATGGAGTAAAACTGTAATGCTCAAGCATACCATTTATAACTTGCACCTGATAAGCAATCGAATAAACTGACGTTTTACAACAAAGGAATTTCTGTTCTCTCCCATGCATAAAGACACAATAAATTGGCGAAGAAGGAAAAAGACGAAAGGTCGAGAGTAAGGTCGAACACGTGGGTTAGTTAACGTAGGCAAAAATGGCGAGTGAAATGCAGAACAAATTTAAATTTCCAGTATATTGTCCGGAAGTGGGCGAATGGTTGATGTACAAGGAGCAACTAGAACAGTATTTTGAAGCTAATAGCATTAGTGACGAAAAAACAAAAAAAGCTGTAATTTCAGGCTCGATTGGACCGCAAACCTATAAACTTTTGAGAGATATTTCGCATCCAGTACTGCCCAAGGATCAGACGTATCAAAAATTATGTAAGTTCTTGGAGCAAAAATATGGTACTCAGCTCAGTGTGTGGAGAGAACGCAAACGTAGGGTGCATTCAGAAGATAAAAAGAGATAAGTAGTCGCTGACAAATGATTAATAATCGATCACCCGTCGATGAGTAATTCTTCTGAACGCAGTTTTTAGAGGATCTGTTGGTTTTCTATCGACACATTCCGTGTTTGATTAGTTAGGTTAGTTTCGTGCTACTTGATGAGGTGCTTTGTGTTATTTTATGTTATGAAAATGGAAAATATAATTACAAATGTTTTATTCGATGGCGAGTTAGACATGAGTGTTGTTACGAACATGATTCATGATTTAACTAGACCATTACCTTTTTTAAACATAGAAAAACGCAAGCAAAAATGTAGAAATAAAAATTACTCTGAGATAATTATTCCGATATTCAGTTTTATGAATTTTTCCGAATGTCTAGAGAAATTGCTGAAGTAAATCACATTAACTAAATTTGTGTTAGCCCATTTATTTGATAATTTGAATATTCTATACTTCAGGAACTACTAAACATTGTTGGTCAAAATCTCGAAAATCCTAACGAATTGGCCCCTTTGGAAAAAAAGTGCTGTTCAGTGTATGGGTCCCCAGCAAACAAGAAAGTTTTTTGGCAACAAGCGACCGTTTTGGACTTCCACCAAGTACGGGTCACACACTGTTCAAGAATATACTATGATGTTTTGGTTGATTTCACTATCCTAACAGATATGGGCCTGTTTGAAATGAGACAGAAACATATATTATAGTTCAATCATACATCGATACTTTACCTAACCTGATTTTATTATATTCAATGTTTTTAATATACATATTAGTGACAAATGTTTTTAACATTTTAATATTAAATAAATATTAAAGGTTTATATTATATTTTTTTATACTGTACTTTTGATTTTGAACTATTATGAAAAACTGAAGAAAAATCATCTTAAACAACATAGATTAAAAGAAAGAAAAATTTTGGAAAAAACAATGAAGCTCAAAATATTTAAATACCTCAAATTTTCCCCTTCCAACATTAGTATGATTCACCACAACCATACAAGTAGCATAAAAAACGTCGGCGTCTTTGAAGATTAATGTTCTTTCAAAAACGCCAACGTTTCTTATGCGGCATATTGTGGTGGACTATACTTGAAATTAATAAATTCCAAAACATTGAAAAATGTCAAATGGCAACGTTTTAACAGGTCAATAATTATAATTGCAATCCCCAATCAAATTTATTGCCACAATTTGTTACCTGGCCTAATCAGAATAATTATACGACCATTGCAACTGTAAGTTCTCATTCCAGTATATAATATGCATAGATTTTGATATTGTGATAATTCTTTTAAAATGTCAACGTTTATTAAAAGAAAACGTAACGTCTTTCCCTTTTTTTTATATATAGACTTCTTTACGTCGTACACGTTTCCATGGCATAATTGGTGTTGTAGATGGTTGCCACATCCAATGCAAGCAGCCATTTGGAAATGAAGTCGACTATTACAATTGGAAAGGGACTCATTCAATAATACTACAGGTTATGAAATCTCCTAATCATTGTTATTATTTAGAAATGAAAAAATAAATTGGTTGAGTTAATATTTTTTCATTTGCAGGTACATGTGACCTTAACTGTAAATTCATCGATGTATATATCGGTAGTCCAGGAAGAATGCATGACAGTAGAGTGTTCCGCATCAGTCCCCCTCTTTGAGAGAATTACTGGAGACAATGGCATAATTTCAACAGATTACCATCTCTTCGGCGATGCGGCTTATCCATTAATGGAAAATGTGATGACACCATTTCGTGATACAGGACACTCGACTGCAGCACAAATTGCTTACAACACAGCGCTAAGCAGTGCCCGTTCAGTAATTAAAAGAACCTTTGGTCTGCTGAGAGGAAAATTTAAAAGACTGAAATGTTTAGATATAAACGACTTTGAGTTTGGAAATCATACGATGCAATCGTAATTAATTTGAACCACCACGATCTTACAGATGATGTAGTGTCACATCAAGATGAAGAAGAGGTCAATATAGATCCAACAGACAATGTAATACCGCAGCAGGATGATGGAATTGAACTGCCAGCTGCTGTGGTAAAACGTAATAAGATTGCTGCACTCTTTGAATAAAATGTTTTTTATTTAATATACACCCATACAAGACTCCCGGGGTCATTTTATTAATAAAAAAGATATTTGAAATGTGTAAAAGGTGTTCGCTATGGAATATACAAAATAGAGAATTAAAATATCTTGTTTAGTTAGAAAATGGCCCCGGGAGTTTTACGCGGGATACCCTGTACATACATCTTTATACATTATAAATTAATATACCATATACAAGGTGTCCCCTGTTAAAACTTTGGAAGAGTAAAATAAACTTCACATAGTATAAGCCTAAAAAGAAAAGTGCTAGGGTTTATTTTTATTTACCTCGGAGAAACAGGCCAGTATTTTTTTTTATTTTGAACAGCAAATAAACATAATTAAATTAGTAAAAAAATAGTTTAGTCTTGCAGTAAAGTGTACTTTGTGCTCTCAAAATTGAATTACAATGATACAGGACATCTTGTATAGAAACATAACTTGATGTGCTATTGAATTCAAAAGGTTTAAGCAAAATAAGAGTTTTATTAAACGTACAAAAATTTATTTTAAATCTACATTTCACTGTTTTTCTAAGAAACGTTTAAATAATTAATTTCTCTCTTTTTGTATTCTATTATTTTCTTCTATGGCTTCATGCAACATCCGAAACTCCTGTAACCTGCTCTCTTCTACTTCCAATTGTTTTTTTCTTAAGCCATACATTTGTTGCCATCTTTGGGCTTTATCTTTTTCTTTTAGTCAAAGATGAACCCCCCACACCACGTGTGAAGGTGTACTTGCATGCATCTGAAATAAAAGGTACATACAGATTATCTGAAGGTTCCAAGGCTTCAGTTCCTTCATATTCTCTATCTTCACCTTCTCCCACAATGTTATTTGATGTTGATGGGAGTGAAGTAGCTGTGGGAGTAGGTAGTAAAGATGAAACAGTGTGACCCGTATGTATACTTTTATCATCTGCAAAAATCTCCTCCATTGTCTGGAAATATTCCCATTTTATGTTCCCTCTTCCAGTAGTACCCCTTTTTTGTTATCTATTATTTTTTATAAGTACTTTTCATGTTTCTATGTTTTCATTTGATTATGTTTTCATCGAAACCTGTCAACTCATGTTTCACCATTTTATTTCTTATGTATCGCCAAATATCTTTTTTCTTTATCTTCGCATTCCTTAAATCGTCCTTTTTCTCAGCCACACAAGCCAATAACAGCATTGTGCTTTTCTTGATCTAATTTGCCGTTTCTTCTACTAAAATAAAATACAAATTATCACAAATACTAGTATATTTATTTAACAGTTAAATAATAATAACTACTGAATATATAGAGGATCCTCCGACTCCGATGGAACCTGCATTTCTAAACAGTTCATGTTTGTTTCTATAAAATTCGCAAGATAATCTTCATCTGCAAGAAACGACAAACGATCAGGGAAGGACAAAACATTAAATTTAATTTAATTGCATGAAAGAATATTCGCAAGTGCCTTTTATTCCTAACCTCCAATTTTCAATTTTATGTAACTTACCATTTCTAAATTTACTATGCATACCCTCATCACCAACAATAGTGTAAGACATATTTTTATAATGATAAATAATTTCTATAGACATATTTACTTTATTTTATTTTTCCACAAATTTGAATTAAAACGGTAAAACTATCGCTTAGGCGATTACTAATCAGTTTCTAAATATTATGAAAAATATGGCGTCCGATTATTCGTCGATGAGTTTTCATCACGTGCGTTCAGCAGTCAAACACTCATCGATTACTAATCGATGTGCTCTGCTGAATGCACCCATAGCTACAATATGTAAGAAAAGGGCATGACCATCGCAGAGTGGTACGCAAAAGTTAAAAGTGCAGCAGTAAATTTCAAATTCGGTAAAAACTTGACGTCGATATTAAATGATAAATTTGTGACTGTAATAAGCAAAAAAAAAAGATTATCAGATCGACTTGACTATGAAGAAGATGGAACTTTAGGAAGAAATGTACTCATTGGTCCTGAAGGTAGAAAGCGTGTCAAATGTAGAGTCGGCAGGAAATGTTAATTGTAGGAGATTTATCACAGACACAAACCAAATATACAGAAGTTAACAATATCTCTGGTACACACGCCGTAATCTGTCAAACCGAATAAGGAGTCTGAACGGAGGATTTCGTGTCGATTGGTCATCAGGGATGATGAATACGGACTCATAATCCGACGAGCCTAGTGCATGGTCCTGTCATATCGAATATCTCAAAAAATAGTTTTGTTATATTAATTTTGTGAATTTCAGTTGTTGTTCGCATTCTTGCTAATCTCTCTAACATCAGAAGGGGGGTATTTTTTTACAATATCCATAAATAATGAAGAGCAACAGATTCCAATAAAGCCTGGTTCGTCCACCATGACGCCCGAGAATTTTCTGGCTATGTTTCAAAGCTACCAGCTCTAATGTAATTCAGAATGCAGTAGGAAATCTTCGCTATACCTCTACTGGTTCAGGGAATTCAGGAGATATGCAAGTTTGCTTCCACAAGGTTTGTGTGGAATGGCCGGAGAATGTATTGATTGAAGTCATTATACATGGTATTACAGATTTAAATGTTGGAATTAGTGTTTATAATCAAAATTTTTAGACGTATCCAATTTAATTTCAAGATTGTCGTCTTATAATAAGCGACGTACGTCAAATAATGATGAATCAACACAGCGGATACAACGAGAATGTCATTTGAAACGTAGGTTGGATTCATTAACATCACGATCAAATTCGCATCTAAATCAAAATCTACCGAAGGTCTATTTTAGGTGTGGTAAATCTGGACATGTAAAGCGCGATTGTTCAGTACGTGACTCTAATGTAAACATTGATAAAAGGCCAAGAATTACACTTACTTGTAATTATCGCAAAAAACGAAGGACATGTTGAAGACAATTAATTGTTGGGCTAAAAAGCGTGCGATTAGAAATAATACTGACAAGCGTGTTAATTTTTGTCGATCTAACAAAGATAAGCGGCTTCTTACTGTTGTAGTGAATAACATCCCCATTAATTGCCCGCCCGACACCGGTTTTGATTGTTCTTTAATTACAGAACGCGCAGTAAAACAGCTGAATTGCAATCGACAGCCTGTTTGTTTAAATTTACCCGGAATTGGCAACGGCCAATTTATTTCTACTTCATTAGTTACATTACTCTTAGGATTTGAAACGCTCAGTTGCGAAGTTGATTGTTATGTTGTTCCAAATCATGTTCTTGATGTCGAACTTATAATAGGTAACGATGTGTTCACCAGACCGGTCATTGTTTTAACTAGCAACGAAAAGGGAGTTTCTATTCATAATAATTGCATTATCGATAAATTTGCTTCGGTACGTGCCATTACTAAAACAGACGTTTTAACTGATATTGTTAATGACGTTTTAGGTAGTGATCGGGGCCGTCTTTTTGAATTTTGCGCGAATTCAGAGATATTATAAGTAAAGGTTACTGCGTGTCTAGGGTCAATACTGGTAGCCTTGAAATTAGATTAATAAATGATTCGACTGTCCGTTATTAACCATATCGCCTTTCACTATGTAAATGCGAGAAAGTACGATCTACTGTAGAACTTTTAAGCAACGGCATTATCCGAGAAAGCCAGATGGTTCTCTAGATAGAAGTAGGTATACGGTAGAAAAAGATGCTTTATTGTCTAGATTATTCTAATGGTTTGCCCATAAAACAGTGGTATGTACTTAAGGGAAGCCGATTAGGTCTCGTTCGTATCTTTCATGATGAACAGTGCCACATTGGCTATGATAAAACGGTTACAAGTATCACAAAATATTTTTGGTTTCCGGATTTAAGGAAATTTGTGCGTAAATATATACAACATTGTATAGGTTGCTTGACACTAAAAAGATCAACTGTTGCACCTAAAGGAATGCTACATTAACGAATTATTTGATATACCTCAGTGGCAAAATAATCAGCTTTGCCGATGACACGGCTATATTTTTTGAAGGTAATGACTGGGAGACTCTAAAAAATAAAGTCGAGCGTGAGATATTAGAAATTATGAAATATTTTAACGATAAGCTACTAACAGTAAATTACAAAAAAACATTTGTCTTACCCTTTGCCAGCACTAGTCGAGGACTTCCAAAATTTGATTCCTTGGTTATGAAGGAGAATAATTTAGAAATAAAATTAAAAATAGTCAAAACCATTAAATACCTAGGCATAATAATAGACTGTCATATGAGATGGGACGAACATATTAAGATATTAGTAAAGAAAATTCGCTGCTTGGTCCCAAAATTCAAATTCCTCAATTTAATTCTAGATGAAAGTAAACTAAAAATGCTCTATTATGCGTTGGTTCAGTCACATCTAAATTATGGCATTATAGCATGGGGTAATGCTGCAAATTATTATATAAAAAATTTAGAAACGGTGCAAAAATGGATACTTAGATTCATTTATCAAAAACCTCTGATGTATTCTTCTGAGAAACTGTATGAAGAGTGTAAAGTTTTTGATCTAAGACAACTCTTTTGTCAATCTTTACTGTTACGCTCTTATAAAAACAAAAGAAGTTTGGAATCAATTGACCATCCTCATAACACAAGGTACAAAATAGAGTCGGTGAAGATTCCAAAAATTGACAAAACAATTGGTCAAAGAAGTCACAGGTACTTAGGTAGTGTAATATACAACTCTCTTCCTAATGAAATAAAGACAATAAACTCATTGAAATTGTATAAAAAAAGAATTAAACATTGCATACTTGATAAGAAACGAATCGAAATACATTTGATTATTGATCATAAAAATAACTATACTTATAAAACATTTTAGCTGACTTATACTACTCACAATGACGTACTTACCTAACCGACCAACTTGACTTGCTTAGTGTTGCTTGCCTCTCAATGTGCAGCATATCAAACTAGATATCAACCTAGACATACACAACGGTGTATTCTTCAGTCTTCTTTTGAAACTCGTAATATTATATAAATAGTTACTATTTTTTTATCTTGACATAGTGTTATCTAGTTTTATTTTTTTTCTCTTCTCCTAACTATATATATTTTGTTTTGTTTTATCAAGTATATATTGTTTCTTTTATATTCAGTAAATTATATTATATATTATTTAGATATAGCATTTAGACTAAGGCTCACTAGATATCCACGCGCGGATTTTCCATGTGGATACTCTTAACTTTATTATGATTTAAGCACATAGTTTTAAATAGTTTTTGTATAAATACTCCTGTATATATCTATTTGCATCTAATAAAGTTATATTATATTATATATTATATTATATTATATTATATTCCATATCAAAAGTACTGAAACCATTTGACACGATCCATGTTAATTATTTGGCTCCTTTACCAGCTACAAAAGATCTAAAGCAGTATATTTTAAGTATTGTTGATGCTTAATTAAAATTTACTCTTCTGTACCCACTAGTGTGTACCTCAGGTGCTGAATTTCGCCAAAGCTTTAAGAGCTTCATATCATTGTTCGGTACTCCAACGCGCCTTATTGCTGATTCGGAATCTGCTTTGTAGACGCAATAACCAAGCAAATGCTGAGAACGTGGCTTATCGAACTACACATTATAACGCCATATGTACACAGGGCAAATGGGCAGGTGGAGCGCTGCATGCGTACAATAGCTAATGTGTTACGCGTGGAAACAACAATTGAGTCAGAATGGGAGAAGCGACTGTGGCAAATAGGAAGTTGTGGATGCAGGCATTAAGGCTAATTATGGAATTCAAAAAACATATTTTAACAAAAACAGAAAACTAATATGCAGCTTTTCTGCTGGTGATTTGGTCATTTTAAACAGAACTGCTTTAGTTGGGAAGTTACAAAGCGGGGTGCGAGGCCCATTTAAAATAATAAATATTTTACCAAATGAAATTCAGGAATTGGTTGGTAAATTTACAACCAAGTGTGCTGTTGATCAAGTCCGAATTTATAATAATAATAATAATAATAATATGTCTTTATTTATTTAATTATGTACAGAATACATTATAAAATGCTTAACAAGGGTGGCGAGATCTAGCATAGCTACTCAGCTAACCACCCACTAAAAAACTAAAAGTTAACATTAACGCTAAGGAATAATATCTACAAAGTTGAACAAGTACACAAAATTATAAAGTGTTAGAACTAATTACGAATTCTTTTAGATAATTTTTAAAGGTCGCAACGGTTGAGCATGATTTTGTGACAGGAGGCAGAGAATTGAAGGCCTTGACGGCGTTGTAACTAAATGAACGGAGAAACAAGGCAGTGTTGTGTCTGGGAACATTATATAGGCTCTTGTGACGTGTGCTTCTTGGATGAATGTCGGATCCTTTGACGAGTTTATTATAGAGATAAGTCGGTTGCTTTGACTGATTTATTTTATATACTAATGTGCATAAGTGCATAAAATACCGCTGCTCCAATTTAAACCACTCAGCTTCACGGTAATAGGATGAAACATGATCAAAGTATCTAAGTGCATAGCAATATCCTTACAGAGTAAAGCTGGCCAATAAACAACATCACAATATGCAGGCAATGACAAGATGAGGGAATCACACAATTTCAGTTTTACGTTCACAGAAAGAAATTCCTTGAATATATAAAGAGTACGTAGTTTCGCATAACTTCTTTGAAGAACGTTCGATACATGATATTCAAAGCGCAGATTATTATCAAAAATTACTCCTAAATTTTTGCAAACACTGGTAAAATTTAAATTGACGTTATTTATATGTATATTAAAGTTATCACTACTCATAATATCAAACTTATTTTTACCAAAAATTATCATTTGAGTTTTAGATTCGTTTAGTTTAAGGCCGTGAGAATTTGAGATTTTGGAAATCTGATCCAAATCCTCGTTAATATATTTTTTGGCTGACTCTACATTTTCAAATTTAAAAGAATGGTAGATTTGCATGTCATCTGCATACTGGTGTGCAACTGAATATTTTAAGTGATTACTAAAATCTGCAGTGTAAACTGAGAACAACAATGGACCCAGTACACTTCCTTGTGGCACACCTTTGGTTAAAATAGAAAAATCTGAAGTTACATTGCCCAGTATTACTCTTTGTTGTCTGTTCATTAAATAGTTATAAATGAAATTCAAAGAAGAGTTGCTTAGTCCAAAATACTTAAGCTTAGCACATAGAATAACATGGTCAAGAGTATCGAAGGCCTTACTATAATCAAGCAGAACAAGACATGTGTTCTTACCTTCATCACAAGCCCTCACTACGTCATCACTAACCTGCAACAATGCAGTAGCAGTACTATGTTGAGCCCGAAAACCTGATTGAGTAACTGGTATAATATTATTTTTAGAGAAATGTAAGCTTAACTGTTCATACATAATTTTTTCTAATATTTTTGAAAGAACCGGTAAAATACTTATAGGCCTAAAATGAGACAATTGACTTGGATTATTAATTTTAGCAATAGGAATGATATTAGCACATTTCCACCGTGATGGAAATTCATTTGCCAATATACATGCATTTAAAATAAATGTAATATGAGGAGTAAGATATGGAATAAGAAAAGAAATCATTTTAATATCAATTCCATCAACTCCTTTTGAGTTAGATCGAATTTCGGAAATTATTTTTTCCACCTTCCCTTCATTAACTACAGAAAAACTAAATTCATTAGTAATATTAGGAAATATATTTTTATTGTAATATTCAAAGAACTCATTGTTGTTATGGTCGAGGTCAGTAGATGGAATACTATCAGAAAAATATTTCTTGAATTCGTCCGGATTGCCCACTAGTTCAGGGTGACTTATAGGTGTAGAATTAATATTTAGCCACTTTAGAGTACGCCAGAAACCTTTAGGATTGACTTTAAATTGATGATTTAAATAAGCCCTTTTTTCATTCCTCACGGACATTGTAACCAAATTTCTGAGTTGTTTATATTCATCCCAAGATGCCCCAGTTTTATTTTTTTTATATTTAGTAAGTGCTTTATCTCTAAGACGCATCATAAATTTAACATTGTCGGTAATCCAAGGCGCAGGAGGTTTCGAGAAGCGAGCTGTTCTATAAGGTGCATGTTTATCAAAAAGTGCAGTTACATTGTTGTTAAAAAAAAATATACCATGTCCTCTACATTGTTTAATGTATATAACACATCCCAGTCTAGCCTATAAAGATCGGTTAAAAAATCATCATAGTTAAAGTTTCTGTAATCCCGATATGTCCTATATTTTAATGTTACAATTGGCTTCTTGAGATTTAAATTGCATTTCACAAAACAATGGTCCGACACACCATCCATTTTAATAACTTCATGATCTTGGATAAGATCTGAAGATGAGGTAACCAAAATGTCAATAAGAGTTTGACTGTTATCAGTGATACGAGTGGGCTCCTTAATAATTTGGTACAGACTATATTTATTTAGAAAATTTTTTAAAACAGTTTGCCCATTATTGTTACAAAGTAAATTTACATTGAAGTCACTTCCAAATAGCACATAATCAAAATTAGGTATAAGTGTAGTTAGAGCGTTCTCCAGATCATTGATACAATAGTTTAAGTTTTCATTTGGAGGCCTATACAAGGATCCCATACACACACGCTTTCCTTGAATTTTTAAGCTAATCCAAATTTGCTCTAATGAACTCGTAGCGGGCGGAATATCTAAAACTTTAAATTTATACAAATCACGAATGTAAATGGCCACTCCACCTCCTCTATTATCTAGATCTTTTCTAACCAAATTATACCCAGGAATATTCACGGCAATACTAGATATAGAACTATTTAACCAAGTCTCAGATAAACCCACAAATTCATATTGCTCAGCCGTTACGAACTCTGAAAAAGTATCAAAATTAGTACATAATGAACGTATGTTAAAATGACAAAAATTAACTACTGTTTTACTTAATGCTTCAGATCTGGTCATCTGCAAATATATGTATTATACGCTATTATACGAGCTTTTATAGCTCCGCTTTAAAATATACTTAAGCCCAATAAGAGACAAATACAAATATGAATTTGGCCTCATGAATGGACCCCTGACGACTGTGCCGATATGGTGGACTCTGAATCCGAGTCAGGTAATAATAAGAGATGTTCTGAATTTGTCCATATGTATGAGTACATAAGGTGTGCATATAGAATGTAGTTTGTTGGTGTTTACAGTGCCTGTCGTTTTATCGACCTGAAGCATGTGTAAACAAGTATCTACAACATTTTGTTTGTGTTTATATTTTGCCTGTCGTTTTATCCACCTGACGCATATGTAAACAAGTAACTGTGATATTTTGTTTGTGTTCATATTTTGCCTGTCATGTAGTGAGACCTAAATAATGTCTGTCGTCGGAATATTGTCTTACTTAAATCACAGTATTTATTAATATGTGGATTCACTTTACGTTGCCTGTCATAAGATGTATGCTTCAGGCATACATCGCTAAAAAAAGAACACAGTACTATTAGTTTTGTTATAATTACAAGTATACCGTCATATGCTTCTAATGACCGGTGATAAGTAATTTGAGAATAGAGTTGTATAAACAACAACGCTGCCATTGTACATTCCCGTCCTATGAACTTGCAATGTTGACAAGGTTGCGACTTAATGACAAGGTCGTATTGTATCAATTACGTAAATAGTTTTCTTAAAATATGCTCCGTAATATAAACATACACTATATTTTGTGTGGGCGTAGAACTTGAATCTAAAACCAATGATTCTTGCTTTCCGCTTAATCAGTCTGTTACAGAAAATTACTTGCTGGACTAGGAGCCTACTCAAGCAAGGCGTTGGCAAAGGTCGGGGAGGGGGAAGCACTTCGAGGACGAAGCTTATGTCAGTCTGGCCGTGTTGGAAATTTATCACAGACACAAATCAAATATCTGTATATTTGGTTTCTGTAAGTTAAAAATATCTCTGGTACACACAAGCCGGTCATCGGAGGAACGGATACTACCAGTACGCACCTACCGCGATCTTCCACAAACACAAACGTGAGTGTCAACGTCAACTGTCATTTTATATCTTATTCTTGTATATACTAGTAAAAGATAAGTGTTTTGTGTGTTTGGAAATTTTAAATTGTGAATACCTTGAATAACTGTATATTATACATAAACAGACATGGAGGATACAGAAGAATTTTGTGTAATTTGTGGCAAAGCTTTCATTAGGCCTTCTAATGTGTATAAACATCTTAGACTTATACATGGAGTGGAACCCAAAAGCCACAAGAAAACGCCATTAGTGTGCCCTTCTTTCTTGTTTTCGACTTTCTGTTGCCTACTCTGAACTTTGAGATCATTTAATTACAGTTGTATAAAGAAGAAAAACTGTTTGAGAATCATTCTGGTTTGTATTATTTCTAAATGTTTTAAAACATCTTCCATTAAATAATCAACAATATAATCAAAAATTTGCTTTTAGATTTCCAGACATGGAAATAATCGAAAGAGAAAGAACTGAAATGTTCGTATGTTCAAACTAGTGGAAATAAAATTAGCAGCAAGAAGGAAAAAACATAGTATGTATTTCATAGATCAACAAAGCCGT
The DNA here is from genome assembly GCA_963583905.1 of Stenurella melanura. Classification (NCBI taxonomy): domain Eukaryota; kingdom Metazoa; phylum Arthropoda; class Insecta; order Coleoptera; family Cerambycidae; genus Stenurella; species Stenurella melanura. The sequence goes on from OY757315.1 coordinate 76,673,864, forward strand.
GTAGATACACGTCTAGATCACAAAACGATCGCCAGAAACTTTTACAATCTCAGAGTTCAGCAAAGTTGACAGTTACTTGTCCCTCGACATTAGAATTAACTTGCTATGACAATAAGTTTAGGACCATTCTATTTACTCCTCATAATGGCCATAAATGCAATCTTTTTTTTTTCGAGGGGAAAAACCTTCGAAAGGTTCCCTACACTGATGGTCCGGCGTGCAGGGATATGTGAGATTTCTACTCACTAAAAAACCCCCCTTTTCCTTCTCCGGAACTGTAACTAAACATTTCTTGGGAGGCTAACCATAAATGCAATCTGGTTCATATGAATCTTACTAATACTGAGCGAAAACAAATAGCAGGTAGTTTAGTATTTATAATAATGCAATATTTTTTCTTATTTAACATTTTTAATTTAAGGTAAAATTGCTGAAGGAGTATCACTTCAAAAAATTCTCGATGTTGTCCGTGATGGAATAAATTCAAAAGAGACGTTAGGTAGACTTAGTCTCTTAGGTCGTCAGGACTTAAAAAATATTACTAGAGATTTTTCTTTACGAAGATATATTCAGTTACATCAGAATGATGTTATAAGTGTTCGTTTGTGGATTGAAAGTTTGAGATCACTTAAAGATGAATTTCCCATTCTGTTTTATAAAGCTCAGTGTACAAATGAATTTGCAGATATGTTTGATGAGAGTGATTTTGTATTGATATTTATGAGTAAATTTCAAGAGAATCAACTATTAACTTTTGGTTCAGACAAAATATGTATTGACTCAACACATAGGATAACAAATTATGATTTCTTACTGACCCCTATTATGGTCGTTGATGAATTTGGTGAAGGTGTGCCTACTGCTTTCATGCTTTCTAATAAGGTAGATACTCGTGTGTTAACACATTTTTTCCGAATTATTAAAACGCAGATTGGTGATATCAAATGTAAAGTATTTATATCGGATGATGTGCCAGAGTTTTATAATGCATGGACAGCTCCTATGACTTAAAAAAAGTCAAAGGTGATCAAGCAACAAAAGCAAAAGTATATAGAAGTATCCGCATACTATTACAAAGTAATGATACTGTCGAGTTTGAAAAAGTGCAGGACTTTGTATTATCAGAATTTATGTCTTGTGAGGATACCGCTGCTTTTGGAGAGTATTTTAAAACATATTATGAAGATCGTTACCATCTATGGGCATATTGTTACCGACAAGGCCTTGGTATTAACACTAATATGTTTCTGGGAGCGATGCATAGAACTTTAACACATACATATTTATACATATTTTGAAGGAAAGAAGAATAGAAGAGTTGATACTTGTTTGCATGTTTTGTTAAAATTAGCGGGATATCATGATAAAGAAAATAAAAAGGAATATTAAAGGGAACAATTCCTACCGAATGGATTTAATAAAACTCATTTGCGAAGCCAAGAAATTAAAGTACAGGATATTAGTAATGTAGATGAAAATACCTGGAATGTAAAGTCATCCAGTAAAAATAATGAACATTATATTGTTCAAAAACAATCCGAAGGATGCTTCAGAAAAGATAAAAACTGTCATCTTTTTTGCAAGGTTTGCCAAAGTTGTGTACATGAGTTCACATGTACCTGTCCTGATTTTTTTATTAAAAGCAATTTATGCAAACACATACATGCTGTTATTAACAATTGTTCTCAACCAATTACTTGTATTAAAATTGAGACTCAGGAAGTTGGTGACACAATTATTCAAAATTTAGTAAACTATAATATAAAAAAATAAGAAAAAGATAATAACCAAGACCTACAAGCAAAATTGGAAGTTATGTATGAACTATTTTTTTCCAAAAGCTTGACCTCGGACACGAAAATACAAGTGAGAAAAATGATAGACAACCTTATAAACCTTATAGCAAAGGAAAGCAATATTGGTTTACAAGACGCCACCAATGAGCCTGCCAAAAGAGACCCCAAAACAACTACGATTCAAAAGCACTAAGAAAAAAAGAATTACCAAATCAGAGGATTTAATTAAAAAGCCAAATACTTCAGACATTGAATTATTCGTAGAGAAATGTGAAAAGAAAAATTAGAGAGAATGATCATTTGTACACAAAGCACATTGGGATTTTTAAGCACTGACACCATGTATGATTTTGTTTTACAATCATTATACTATTTTTGTATGTGGTTAAGGCTTTAGGTGAAGGAAGTGTCCAAACTTTTAAATACTTAAAGTCTAGTTGTTTATTTATTTACTACATAATTCATCATAACATTTGTTGTACTTTTGGTGAATATTTATATTCACCATTACATTTTATTTGTAAAATTATTTTATGTAATAGAAACGTTCAGATTTTTGTATAATATATGCTTATATGTATATGTATTTTATCAATAAAGCAATATCACAGGAGTTATGTTAGGTCCTCCCTGTATAAACTATTATGATCTAGCCAATGCTGCTAGAAGCTTATCTCTTTTGTTGTTAAACGCTGACATTGCATAATTATTGTACTCTTGCTTCCATATAAAATAGTTAGTTCTGATTTAACTTTGTAACAAGTCACACTTATAATCTTTTATTAAATATAAATTTCATCTCTGAAAAATTATTGTTTTTTAAAAACTAGTTATCGGTTGCGAGGTATTTGATTGGCGTAGTTGTACGGACATTTTGTGGAAAATCCATTATTCGGACAGTCCTGTGAGTTTCAACTCTTTAACGAAAAGTGAACCGTGAAAAAACTATACCAGGTGCAACCAAAAAGTGTTCAAATTGGATTACTTGAAAAACTAGCAGGCAGATGCACATCGTGCCGATATTGTAAGTAGACTTTTTGGTTCATGTCAGACTCCTCTGTTTCCATTGATTCCGCTTGTGAAAACAATTTGGACTTAGAGTTAGATTTAGCAAATGTTTTCAATAAGTTAAAAATCAATTAAAAAAATTCAAAGAAGCTTAGTAACTGTAATATTAATTATAATCCTAATATCAACTTATCCATGGCACTACCAAAACTAGACATAAAAAATTTATCGGTTATTCCAAACTTTAATGGAAGCCCCAAGATTAAATAGATTTATTAGCTCTGCCGAATCGATATTAACTTATTATTACGATCGTACCAATGTTCACAATTTTCAAAATACGCTATTAATAAATGGCATTTTAAATAAATTAGAAGGTCGGGCAGAAGAAGTTGTTGCTATAAATGGCGGTACTACATGGGATGATATTAAACAGACTTTATTGCAAAATTTCGGTGATCAGAGGGATGAAAATTGTTTAAATCAAGACTTAGTAAACATAAGGCAAAAACCAAATGAAAATCCATACCAATATCACGAGAAAGTACTTCATTAACTAAAACCAATCTGTAAATATATCGACTTGCATTCCGACGCTGCGGAAGGCAAGTGTAAAAGGAGTTTCTTCACTAAACAAGCATTAACTACATTTTTAGTTGGGTTAAGAGAGCCTTTAGGTGCCACAATTTGTGCAATGAGACCAAAGACTCTTGCCGAAGCCTTACAATTTATTAACGAGGAAGATAACATTAAATACCTCCAACAGTCAAATCAACAGCCTAATTTGACTATTAATAGAAACCCAACAACCCAACACCCTCAAAATTATAATTTTAAAACAAATCAATACCCGCAAAATTACTTTAATCCCCCATTTCCGCAAACAAATTTTCAACAAAGACCAATGAATTTTCCACAACAACAATTTTCTCAATTTCCACGCGGTCGGATTAACATTCAAAGACACCCAAACCCGCCACCGCAAAGATTTCAGACAAAATCACAAACATTTGGCAGACCACAAAATGTTTGGAAGCCTAATACCAACATACAACAAAATAAACCAATGCCAATGAGTGTTTCCACCCGAAACACGAATCCTCAGTTTAGGCGACCCTATCAAAACTCTTTTCAAAATAACGGTCAAAAACTTAATAAAATTTCGAAACAATTGTTCACAACCGAACATTACGATAATCAACCGAGCGATGAGACACCCGAATATTCACATGACGAAGAACAGACATATGAATATTCGTGTCCCGACGAAGAATACCAATACGAAAATTTTCAGGAGGACCTCAGTCCAACGAACGAGACATAGTGGAATATCACATGTCCACAGACAAAAAAGAGCTACCGTACATTCAAATCTCTAAACCACCATTAAAACTTCTGATAGATACGGGTAGCACAAAATCATTTTTAAACCCCGAAATTGCCTCAAAATATTACTATGATAAAATTTCATATGAACCGTTTGTCGTATCTACAATATTCCAAAAATCTTCTCATAATTATTTCACAGAAATTCCAATTTTTCCAGAATATAATCAAAATGATAATTTGAAATTTTATTTATTCAATTTTCACAATATTTACGACGGACTCATAGGGCTTGACAATATAAAACTTTTGAACGCACAGCTATATTTTCTAAATTCAAAGCTAATAACCCCTAAATGCACAATCCCAATTCGCTATCAAGAATCGGGTCAACGAATTTTATTGAAAGTAAAAATAAATCCACATAATCGAATTATAACGAAAATACCCGTTAACCAAAACAGTGGTAATATAATTATCCCCCACCAACAAATACAAAATTGTGAAATACCCGAATCATTATCAATTGCACAAAACGGGTTGGCAGCTGTAGAAATTTCTAATAAAACGGATAAAGAAATTACGTTATCATTAATAAATCCGATTAGAACAATTTCATTCGTAGAAAACAATTACGAATTATACCACGCGGATGTAAGCACCCCAATTAATAACAAAAAAATTAATATTGACAATTTGATTCGAACCGCACATATGAACTCGGAAGAAAAATAACAAATTCTTAAATTATGTAGAAAATATTCGGATATTTTTCATGTAAAAAACCAGTCATTAACCTTCACCAACAAGGTAAAGCATTGTATAAAAACCAAGGAGGAAAAACCAGTATATACAAAATCATATAGGTAGCCCTTTGTGCACAAATCCGAAGTGGAACGCCAGGTAAACTCGATGCTTAAACAAGGAATTATACGCCCAAGCAATTCCCCATGGTATCCCCAATATGGATTGTGCCCAAGAAGGCCGACGCTTCTGGGAAGAAGAAATAGAGAATCGTTGTCGATTATAGAAAATTTAATGAGAAGACGATCGATGACCGATACCCACTTCCTAATATAACCGACGTACTGGATAAATTAGGAAGGTGCAACTATTTTTCGACGCTTGATTTGGCAAGTGGATTTCATCAAATAGAGATGAAGCCTGAATATATCCTCAAAACTGCATTCAACGTGGAGAACGGGCATTATGAATATGTCAGGATGCCATTTGGCTTCAAAAATGCACCCGCCACATTCCAACGCGTCAGACAACATCCTGCGTGGGATACAAAATGAAATTTGTTTGGTATATCTAGATGACATTATAATATACTCTACATCCTTGCAAGAACATCTTGTCAACCTGTCAAAAATATTCCAACGCCTCAGAGAAACCAACTTTAAAATTCAACTGGACGAGTCAGAATCCCTCAAAAAAGAAGTCGCTTATTTGGGTCATATCATCACACCCGAGGGAGTGAAACCCAACCCGGACAAGATCATTGCGATAGAAAAATTTCCGTTGCCTAAAACAACAAAGGAAATTAAAGGATTTCTTGGATTACTTGGTTATTACAGGAAATTTATAAAAGACTTCTCGCGGATAACCAAGCTTCTAACACTGTGTTTGAAGAAAGATGCAAAAATGTTTCGAAGACTGTAAAGAATTATTGACAAAGGAACCCATTCTGCAGTACCCGGACTTTACAAAGGACTAACCACAGACGCCAGTAACGTAGCTGTAGGCGCAATCCTATCACAAGGAATAATTGGAAAGGATGAGCCAGTGGCTTTCACTTCGAGAATGTTAAGTGATTTTGAGCAGAACTTCAGAATTATTGAGAAGGAGCTATTAGCCATCGTGTGGGCGACAAAATACTTCCGACCGTACTTATACGGACAAAAGTTCAAAATCGTAACCGATCATAAACCCCTGAAGTGGTTAATGTCGCTGAAAGAGCCAAATTCGAGATTAATTCGTTGGAGGCTCAAGCTGGAAGAATTTGACTACAAAGTTGAGTATAAAAGTAGAAAAAGTAATACCAATGCAGACGCCCTGTCGCGTATCGAAATCCACACAAAGGACATTTTCCAGTATACGGACGAATTCTATGAATTTTTAACCAAATCTCAACATCGATAATCTATCTATAATAGGAAACGTCAGTGATCAACCAATAATGGATGACGTCAGAAAAGAGCAAAAACCACCAACACAAATAGCTACAACCGACACAGAAGCAACGATATATGCAGAAGAAACCGAAGAAGCTACCCCGGATTAAGGAGACACCGTTCACACGAGTCACGAAGATCCAATTCAAGAAATGCCGACTTCAAAAAGATCCTTAAACTCGTTCGATCAACAAGTTAAAATAAACTTTGTTTTTCACTCTCCCGCCAAACCGGAATGTAAACAATTATTTCCATAAAAAACAGACTTTATGCTCAAATTTCTATTAATAATCTAGAGACGGATATAATTGACGTTCAAAAATTATTTAGACCCAAAATTTACGTATGCCATTCATTTCGATAACGAATTGTACGTACCACAAGTTTATGAAATTTTGAGGAAAACATTTAAAAACGCCGCGTATAAAATATTAAAATGCAATACGATATTACAAGAGATAATTAAAAAGGACGATCAAGCAACTATAAAAAATTATCACGAGGGTAAAACCAACCACCGTGGCATTATAGAAACTGAAACGCGTATAAGATCATACTATTGGCCAGGAATAAAATCCGACGTAACAAATTACATTAATGATTGCGAAATATGTCAAACCAATAAATATGATAGAAACCCCCCTAAACAAAAACTAATGGTTTCACCTACACCATCTAAACCTTTTGAAATAACACACATTGACACATTTCAGGCACAAGGACAAAAATTCTTGACAACAATTGACACCTCAAAATACGCTCAAGCTTACCCCTTGACAGCAATGTTAAGTACTGAGATCGTAAAAGCACTTTGAATTTTTATGACACACCATGGTCTACCTTCATTAGTAGTTATGGATAATGGAACCGAATTCAAAAATTCTACACTCCGAGAATTTTTCCCACCAAGTTCAAATACATTACATAACAGTTAATAACTCACAGTCCAACGATCCAATAGACAGGTTTCACTCTACTATTATTGAACACCTACGAGTAATTAGAAATATAAATAAAGGTAAAATCGATATTTTAAACCAAATGCCCTATGCAATACTAGGCTACAAAACAAAAACCGATTGACATCATAAACGGGCACTTAAATACTAAAGACCTTTTCAATATTGATTTAAACCAAAAACTGATAAACAACTATATCCAAGAACATCGCGATACGACTAAAGAAATGTATAAAGCATTAAATGAAAAATTACATCAACAAAAAGAACATGTCATTGAAAGTACCAACGAGAGACAAGACCGACACGACCCATTAACTTATGAACCCAACACGGATGTATATAGAAAAATTACTACTAAAAACCGAAACAAACTAAACCCCAAATTTACTAAAGAAAAAGTTGCCCCAAATAAAAACATTAAATTAAAAACAGTTTGTAATGTTTAATGTAAATTCAGCTGAACAAAAATTTAACTCCTTAAGTCCAACTGGCAGAGTTAAACGTGGTCTTATTGACGGACTTGGCACTATTATAAAAAGTATATCAGGTAATTTAGATGCAAATGATGCTGCTCACTATGATCAAGCAATCCATGACTTACAAAATAATCAAAAAGAAATTGTACAAAAATTAAACAAAGAAATCTCTCTCACCACCGAGATTATTGATAATTTCAATAAAACAATCACGTTAATTAAAAATAATCAAGAAATAATAACTTCTGTCCTTAGGAGCTATAATCAACCCTAAAAACATCATATTTTCATCTAGAATATCCAACAACAGAATATGCATCTACTTATCTAACAAAGAAACTGTTGACAAATTCATGAACGAACATGGTAGTATCGAAATTAATGGCGAAGTTCTCCAAGCTCGTAGATTAGTTACCCCTGCCGAACGATTAATCATGTCAAACGTATGTCCAACAATCCCCCATGAAATCTTGGAACAAAAACTGAAACAACTGGGTCTGAATTTAATATCCCCAACCACATTCTTAAAAATAGGTGCATCAAATCCAGAATATAGTCACATCCTCAGCTTCCGTCGCCAGATATATATATCCCCCCCTGAAAACATCATTATCCCTGAATCCATTATTATATCCTACGATAATACTACCTACCGTATATTCCTCTCCCAAGATGGGCTCTCATGCTTCAAATGTAAACAACCAGGTCACATTGCATCACAATGTCACACAGAAACCAGAGACATCACTGGAAATAACACCCCTACAACCTCTATAGAACGAAACCTGGCTGAAGAGGAAATTCCTCCTACGGAAGTTTCATCGCAGCCAGATTACACATCACATAACACAGAAATTACAAACATAGAGAATAACATCCCTTCAACCTCTACAAAACGTAATATATCTGAAGTAGTAACCCCTCCTATAGAAATTTCAGAACAAACCTTAAATGAAAAAGATATATTTGTTACACCCGCACCAAGAAAAACAAAAAAACCGAAGTCAAGCACGCCAACTGAAAATCTACCTACAACTAAAGACTTAACGGCCCCCGCAAAAAAGTTCATTGAATCGGAATCTCCCCCTTTTGTATTAAACTACGAACAAATTACAGACTTTTTCGAAAACGCATTTGGGTCTCCAGATCCCCTCAGTATTGCAAACAATTACACCAACGATATGCCTGCCCTGATCGATATGTTAACAAAGATATATCCACACCTTACGCAAAGAAGCATCAAAACCAGATGTACAAAAATTAGAAAAAAAATCATGAAGCAGCTGAACCAGGAACCATCCGATTATGAAAGTGATTCTTCTCTCGAAACATACTAACAACAATACCCCCACCCTGTTTAAATATTTACTGTCGCATTCGAATCTCTATTACAATGGAATATAAATGGGTACTATACCCATTTAGAAATGCTTCAAGTTATTATTTCAGAACAAAATCCAACAATAATATGCATCCAGGAAACTCACTTTAAGGACAATAATGTGCACCAACTAAAAAACTTCTACAATTTCTTCAAGAATAGACAAAGACAAGACAGGGCAAGCGGCGGTGTTGCTATCTATGTAAAAAACAGCATAGAAGTACATAACTTCCCTATCACAACTAACCTAGAAGCCATAGCAATACAAATACCATACCCTAAGAAAATTTATATATGTAATATATATATCCCACCAAATCAGGAAATCAACATAAATGAAATGAACGAATTACTGCAACAAATTCCACAACCACGAATCATTCTGGGGGATTTTAATGGTCATAACTTAATATGGGGATCTGACACAACTAATGCACGGGGGAGTATGATAGAAAATATTGTAAATAAATTTAATTTAATTATTTTAAACAACGGAGAAAAAACCAGATTTGATGCGTTCTCGGGTAATTCATCGGTACTTGACCTAACAATATGTGAACCATCATTAGCATCTGCACTGTCATGGGAAGTTTTACCTTATCTATACGGAAGCGACCACTACCCTATTAAAATAATTAATACCAACAAAAATAGCATCAATTCTAAACATTTTCCAAAATGGAAACTAAATAACGCTAACTGGCCCTTATTTGCAACGTTAATAGAGGACAATATCACACACTTTCACATACAAAGGAATATTAATAAAACACTAGAAGAATTTACGAACATTATACTTAGAGCGGCAGAACAATCAGTGGGTAAAACGAAACAAGTTAAAAATCATACCCCAGTACCATGGTGGAACAAAGAATGTGAGGAAGCCATAAAACAAAGTAAAAAAGCTTTTAACACATACAAGAGACATAAAACGATGGAAAATCTCCTGACATTCAAAAACCTCAGGGCAAGAACACGATACATAATTAAAAAATGCAAAAAGGAATCCTGGATTAACTACGTATCAAGTATCAACAGCTCAACACCCCTATCTGTAGTGTGGAACAAAATCAGGAAAATAGAAGGATCAAATACATACAACGGAATTAACAATCTCATGCAGGAAGGAACAGTACTTACATCTAATCAAGAGATAGCGGAACTTTTAGCAGACACATACCACAAACACTCGAATAACTCCAACTATAGCCATAACTTTTTAGCGTACAAAATTTCCGAAGAAACACATGAAACCAACTATACCCCTGCAAATGGTGAGCCAATAAACCTACCCATAACCAGAGCTGAGCTTAATGATGCCATGAATGATTACAAAAATACAAGTCCAGGTCCAGATGACATACCAATCATATTCCTTCAAAATCTACCAGAACTTGCAAAACAGTACCTGTTACGTATACTAAACATTATATACACAGAAGGAAAATTTCCTCATATGTGGTCCAAAGCTGTAATAATACCCATATTAAAACCTAACAACGCAAAGTCCGACCCTGAATCATACAGACCAATTTCTTTAACATGTGCCATGTGTAAATTACTTGAAAAAATTGTCAACAAGAGACTTATGTGGTATCTGGAACAAAATAAATTATTAATCAATGAACAGAGTGGCTTCAGAAAACACAGATCAACTATCGACAATATTATAGATTTGGAGACTGAAATACACGAGGCCTTTGCAAATAAACAAAAATGCATAGCAATATTCTTTGACATAAGAAAGGCATATAATACTGCCTGGAGATATGGCATTATCCAAAAACTACAGTCTTGGGGTATACAAGGTAACATGATAATGTTTGCTAAAAATTTTCTCAACAACAGAACATTTCGCGTTCGCACAAACGGGACAATTTCTCAAGAGAGACAACAACAAAATGGTATCCCGCAAGGATCTGTCCTAAGTGTAACCCTTTTCCTCGTAGCAATCAATGATGTAATCAGAAACATTGAACTCCCCGTTAAGGCGAGATTATATGCAGATGACCTTGTACTTTTCTTAAAGGGAAAGAGCCTGACCACAATGCAACTCCTGTTAAAAAAAGAGCTCAATAATATAGAACACTGGTCGAATACCACAGGCTTTCAATTTTCTACCACTAAAACCAAATACATCATTTTCTCCAAACAAGTAGACCCAAGTACAATAACATTAACTCTTAATAACCAAAATATAACATCTGTAAGCAGCATCAAATTCCTTGGCATTACATTCGACCAACAGCTTACTTGGGAACCTCACGTAAAAAACTTGAAGTTATCGTGTCAAAAGGGAATAAATCTTTTAAGGGTACTATCCAACTACAATTGGGGTGCAGACAGCACGACTTTACTCCGTATATACCGTACCCTTATTAGATCCAAGATCGACTATGGCGCTATCGCATATTCCACTGCAAACACTTCTTTATTGAAGTCAATCGACACCATCCACAATGCAGGAATAAGAATTGCCCTTGGAGCATATTGTACAAGCCCGACTGAATCTTTGTACTGTGAATCTGGAGAACCTTCCCTTACAATGAGGAGACAGTACCTCAGTTTATCATATGCAGCAGTTATGTCAGCCAACGGAGAAAATCCCACATACAAAAACACTTTCTCAAATCGTTTCAGAACCATATATGAGAGCAGAAGAAAAATAAAACCCCCATTTTACCAACGAATAAACAAATACCTGGCTAACCTGAACGTAACTATTCCCAACACCTATCCCTTGAATATCAAAACACACCCTCCATGGACAATACCCTTACCCATATGTGACACCAAACTAACACAATACAATAAACAGGACACCAATCACGAGATCATAAAAAGACAATTCTACAACATAATTAACCAGTACCAAGAATACAGCCAAGTTTTCACTGATGCATCTAAAACGGAAGAAGCTGTCGGCGCAGCATTTATAACCACCAACTCAACACATCAATTTAAGCTACCAGCAAACAGCAGCACATTTACAGGTGAAATATATGCCATTTTAGAAGCACTAAAGTATATTAACATCCATGACAGTCCGAAAACTTTAGTAATAACAGATTCCTTGAGTGCCATCTATGGAATTAAACAACTGTATCCCAATAACCCTTTACTAAAATTAATTAAAGAGGAACTATTCCTCTTGCAGGAGAGCAATAAATCTGTCACATTTATGTGGGTACCTTCTCACATTGGGATACAAGGTAATGAGCAAGCCGATAGATCTGCACGAGACGCTACTTCAAGTGTAAACTCTACGGTAGTGACCACATCTCTACATACGGACTTGAAGCAACAAGTAAAGAAATTACTACAAAAACAGTGGCAATATGAATGGGAACAGAAAAGAACTAAGCTAAACGAAGTCAAAGCTTCAGTCAAACCATGGTCCCTAGCCCCTAAAGGTAGACGAAACCAAATAATCTTGACACGGTTACGAATAGGCCACACTAAACTTACACATGAGTACCTCATCAATCGTAGTGAAGAACCTAAGTGTGAAGTGTGCCAAACAAAGGTGACCGTTAAACATATTTTAGTGGAGTGCCCTAAATACCAGTTCCATAGATCAAACAGACAAATCCCGGAAGAACTAAACAAAATATTAGATGATAGTAGTGACTTAAAGAACTTATTATTATTTTTGTCTGATATTAATGTTATGTCAAGAATTTAATATCTTCATTGTAACTTGCTATACGATTATATAATTTATCTTTCACTGTACCTCGCTCATAACCCAAGAGGTTAATGCGATTATTTGTTAAATAAAAAAAAAAAAAAATACGAAGTGAATTAAACAAATTCATTTTTGAGTTGAGTTCAACGATTATTTAGAAACCAGAAATATTTTAGATCAACTTACTTTAACACTAAATATAATTTTGCAATTATTAAGTGATATAGAAAATGCAATAACTTTTGCTAGATTGGGAACACTTCACAACAGCATTGTAAAAATTGACGAGCTTGAATCTATATTATAAACCATTGTAAGATATTATTCCAGTGATCAATTAATTTTTTCGCATATTTCCGATAATACTCATCGATACTATGATTTATTAGAAATCGAAGCTTACTACTTAGGAACAAAAATTGTTTTCATAATTCATTTTCCCATAGTCTACCCAGAGACATTTTCGTATTATCACCTATACTCTATTCCTACCCAAAACTCTACCACTATCATTCCTAAAAATACATATATAATGAATTAGAATTTCTACCAGTATCTTGTATCGAGCTACACCCCAACTACTGCCCTAACAATAACATGATGTATGGAACGAAAAATCAAGATTGTATTTTCGAGTTGCTGCAACTAGGATCCACCTATGAAAGCTGTCAACAAGTACTCATACAAATCGCACAAAATGTGATGCAACAAATAGATGAATCACACTATATTATTATATTCCCAAATCAAACCAAAATTCAAATTTTCACAACACTAGAGGGAAACTACATAATTACCTTACCACCCGGATGTCAATTCCAAACCAATGACTACAACTATATTAACCAAAAGTTAATCACCAATGGTCAACCGATGCTTTTGCCAGAGATCAATATTCCCCTCAGGTCATCTGTGGCGACTTTACCAACAATTACTATAGAAGATGTTCAACTAGACAAAATCCATGAACTCCAAAGACAACAACGAAAACTTGGACCAGTCAACCTCGCGTATGCTGAAAAATAATGGACGAATTATTGGATAATTCCAATATACATTATATTAATCTGCATAGGACTCTATCTAACCAACAGATATACCTACAGAATTGGAACCCCGATGCCCACTACGAGTGAGCCAACCACGAGTGAACAACCCCAAGCGAGAACTCGGACATTTTTATCCCCATAAAATGTGCCTCAATTTAGGGATGGAGGAGTTATGTTAGGTCCTCCCTGTATAAACTATTATGATCTAGCCAAAGCTTATCTCTTTCATTGTTAAACGCTGACATTGCATAATTATTGTACTCTTGCTTCCATATAAAATAGTTAGTTCTGATTTAACTTTGTAACAAGTCACACTTACAATCTTTTATTAAATATAAATTTCATCTCTGAAAAATCACTGTTTTTTAAAAACTAATTATCGGTTGCGAGGTATTTGATTCAGGTAATATGGACATAAACCTTTTAAAAAAATAAATAACACAGCTATTATAAAATATTTTTAATTCCTCAACCTTCCCATTTCTGAATATGTAAGGTGTGGATTTCATAGACTCAATAAAAAAAAATGTATAGGGTAAACCGGGCAGTTGTTGGACATGTGGGAGTTATTGGACACATTGCTTAAAACGTGATAAATCAAGATTTCTGTTTATCTTATTTCGTATTTCTTTGCATAGATGGCACTATTAATCTTTTAACTTCTTATTTTATGCAGTGCTGCCTCTGTTAAAATGTTCGTTTTGGCGGGAAAACATTGTGCATCTAGATATGTGTAGTGAGTGTTGTTCTGTTGCTAGTTTGTTAAGGTAAGTTGATTTAAAAATTTGTCAAATTAATTAACGGATAAATAGTAAATATATTGTTGATGAATATACGAATATAATTAAAAAGACGTTATTTTTGGCAAATTTTACCTCGTAATTTAGTTAGTTTAGTTTTTAGAGAGATGGCCAATAACTAAGCTAATTTTCTTATAATGTTTAGTTGTTGGACGTTCTTATAATGTTTAGTTGTTGCACGCCATGCCATAACTGAGTTGATCCACTTTTTATTCTGTTATATATGGCTATGTAGATTTTTTTGCAATGCTTCATCAGATATAACTTTTATTGGTCTATTCTTAGTATAAGTAGTTATTGGACACGTGTCCTATAACTAAAAATGAATCGTCCAATAACTAAATATATTGTTTTAGTTGTCTTAATTTGTTGTAAATTATGCCAAAAAAGAACCCATATGACGCTAAATGTGTCGATTCTGCAATAAATGAAATAAAAAACAGTAAAATATCATTACGGGCAGCAGCACAAAAATATGGAGTGCCAAAATCTACGTTGGAGTTTAAATTAAAAAATCCGGGTCATAAAGATACATGTGGCTCTTCACCCATACTTACGATGCAAGAGGAGTTGGAGTTGGTAGAGCAAGTTTTCTGAAAATATGTTAACCACACACCTTAATTTAATATATTTTTAACTGTAAGATGGATAGAGGAACTTGCAACACGGGGATTTCCCAGAAAAAAAGAAGACGTTTTCAATAGTGTCCAAAAATTTTTACTGGAAAATCTACGACCTAATTCCTTTAAGAATAGTAGACCAGGTGATTGTTGGTTTAAGGTAAAATCATTGTATTTGTATGAATACTTGACTTGTATTTTACAATTTCATTTTCTAGTCATCTCTAAGAAGACACCCAACAATTGTACAAAGAACTAGTGAAGCAGTAAGTGCAGCAAGTTCCTGTGTATCAGAAGAAAATATTAGAAATTGGTTCAAAGAGATTAAGACTTATTTAGCGTCCAAAAACCTCGATATTAACGATCCCTCCGAGTTTATAACGGGGATGAAACAGACTTTCAGATTTGCCCAAGCATTGGTAGAGTTTTTGCTGCGAAGGGTATGAAGAACGTTTATACAATCGACAAAGGGTCACAAAAGGAAAATATTACAGTAATGTTTTCTTTCTCTGCGTCTGGTGCTTCGTGTCAACCTATGATTATTTACGCATATAAAAGAATACCTGAAAAAATAAGTTGTAAGGTCAACCCCACTTGGGGAATTGGACGATCAGATAAAGGATGGATGACGTCTGATATATTTAATGATTACATAAAAAATATATCTTACCCATATTTAGTAGCAAATAATGTAACATTCCCCGATATATTGTTTTTAGATGGGCATAAATCTCACATTACATACGAGTTGAGTCGACTTTGTAACGAGCTGAACATTGAAATACTGGCATTATATCCGAATGCGACTCGAATTTTGCAACCGTGCGACGTGGCAGTCTTTAGACCAATAAAAATTGGCTGGAGAAAAGCCGTAAGAGAGTTCTATGCCAATAATCCAGGCGAGGTGCTTAATAAAACTACTTTTGCACCACTTTTAGAAAAGGTTGTTAAGGAAGTTGTAAAACCAGACACCCTAATAAATGGGTTTAAGGCATGCGGACTGTTTCCCTTTAATCCTGATACAATAGATTTCTCGAAGTGTTTAGGAAGGGAGAATAAACCTACAGAGGTGGGTATTTCATATGAAGTATTTTGTTTTTTTTCTCACACTTTTTAAAACTGACTCATAAACCATTTAACTTTCAGATGACACATATATCCCATGTAAGTATGGATTACAACACTTTTCTAAAATTTGTTGGAAAAGAAGTTTAAATCTTTGGATGCAGTATTCAATAATCAACAATTAAGTGATGACTTTCTTAAACTTTACAAAATGTGAAAATTTTTCAACAACGATAACAAAGTGGAAGATGGTTCAGCTATTACCCAAGAAGTTAAAGTTGTGGGATTTGAAGATTCCGAATTAGTAATAACACCTGATGAAAATGCGGTAAATCTTGAAGTTATTGATGATCGTTGAGTTATCTACAGAATTCAAAGAGAATGTAGTTCCCGAAATGAATTCACATCCCGCAGTTGAAGTTACAAACTTAAATAATATTCATATTATTGCAAATGTTGTAATTAAACAACCAGATAATTAAACCATTTCTACACATTCGCCTGATAATCTTATTCTACCTTCAACACGTAACAGTATTAGTACTTACCTGGAAGTACCAGAGCAGCCCCAGCGAAAAAATAAACGTGATACAGAGAGCCTTCCATTTGCCATAACCTTAAGGGCTTACCAAGAAAAGGGGAGGAAGCAAAAGCAGCTAAAGCAGCCAAAACTAATCTTGCAAAAAATTAAAAAGTTAAAAAAGCAAAATTAGATGAAGTGATAACAAAAACTTGCACTGTATGCCAAAAAGATTTAACAAAAAGTTTCTTAACATGTAATAGCTGCAAAAATGATTTTCATCCTTGTTGCATACCAAATACACACAAAAAACATGTTCCTGATGTGGACGATGATGATCCATTTACGTGCCATATTTTCCATAAGGAAGAAAGTGAAGATGATGCTGACGAAACGGAAGAAAGTGAAAACAATGACGAAATTGACGAAAGTTGGGAAAGAGAGGTAGATGAATTGTACGATTTGTATAAGAGGGAGTCCCCCAAATATTAATAGATGTTATTAAATTTTACATGTGTTGTAGGTATAGGTCATAGTGTACAATGTTGTCTAGCAGTAACATTAGTTCTCAGAGCTCTGCATCAATTGCTTATAATTGCTGCAAAAATAGACCCTTTTCAAATTATATATGTGTGAAGTGTTTGAAAGCTATACATAAGTGTTGTTTACATAAGTTTAAGAACAAAATTAAGCATGTAAAGGACAATTTAATAATTTGTTGCCGATTCGACGAAGACAACTCACTAATCAGTGAGGACGAAGAGAAATCATTACTCGAAAAGACAATTGACGATCTGAATGAGGACAGTCAGATAAAAAATAAGTATATTGTGAAGTTAAGAGAAGAACATAAAGTATTTATGCAAGAGGCACTAAAAACAGAAGAGGAGCTAAACGACCTTATCAAGAACCAAAAAAAACTTATCAAAGAACTATCTGAAGAGATTAAGTTACTTAAAAAGAACGATTTATTAACTAAAAAAGCAAAAAAATCTGTTGGTATATAAACTATAAAAACTACTAAAGATATGTACACAACAATGGAGACAAAGATATGCCACACAGAAATAAAAAAGGTGCAACAGGTAGTAAAAGATATTACGAATAAAAGGAATGTACAGGATAAGTCAAAAGTAAACCAGAAAGACGATTTGACAACTAAATATATTAATACTGACCTAGAAAAAATTGCTTTAAGTACTACAGACTTAAACAGTAGTTCAAAAAATAAAAGTAAGATTCTAGTATTAGCCGACGAGACGGGAACAGGTATAAATAAAGCTTTATGTAAATATAATGAATTAAATGAATACTCCAAATTCTCTTTTATAAAACCTGGTGCAAAATTAAACCAGATAATAGCAAATATTGAAGACTTAACCAAGGAATTCACTACAGAGGATTTTTTAATCATTATGGCGGGAATAAACGATATAATCTCTGGGTAAACTCCATCTTTTAGATATATATGCAATAAATTAAAACTATGCACACATACAAATATCCTGTTTGCGTCAGTCCCATACCTGAAAACTAACAGAGACAAACATATTTTCAAATACAACTCCAATCTGAATTACTTCTTATGGAAATTCAATAAATGTATGGAAGGGCATGTGTATTATATCGAGACAAACCCCAAAGCAGGTAGACGTACAACTCGCCTAACATCCCTGCAAATAAAAAATTCTATAAGCCAAGCCAAACTTATAACAAAAAATCTGCTTTTTATCCGACCTATAAATAATCTCATCTATAATCCTGTAAATATAGTGGATTTGGAAACTGACTCTACTGGAATATCAAATAAGTTCCTAAACAAAAATCTGAAATTTACTGCAGTCTAAGACCATATTTCTAGTGGAACTGTCAGTATTAACTCTCCTATAGTCGATTTAACTAATGAAGCTAACCAGGAATCTTCAAGATCTCTGTTAAATTTAAGTGCATCAGTGAAAGTTTTACCAAACACTTTTTTATACCCTCGCCTATCACAGGTGGACCTACGGTCATAAAATCTTCTGAATATCTGACAGGGGAATCGTGTACTGAAGGTATTTGTAAACTTAATGTTTTTTATATTAACATCCAATGTCTAAAAAACAAGGTAAATGAAGTTGAGTATTTTTTATCACATGAAAGGGTAGATCTTTTGTGCCTGACTGAGACGTGGACTTCTGAAACCGAAATAAAAAATATAAATATTTCCAACTTTCAGTTGGTAGCATATTATAGTCGTGAACATTTTCGCCATGGGGGAATTGCTATATACAAAAGTAATGATTTTGAATATGAAATGGAAGCTCTCGGTAATATAAAAAATTACTGTATCGAGAAACATGCAGAATTTGCCACCATTGAATTAATTAAAGACAAGATTATCATTTTATGTACCTACAGATCACCTCTTGGTGATTCCAATTTATATTTTAGCTTATTGAATCAAGTTCTTGACCAACTGTCTTTAAACAAATTTGTTATTGTATTAGGAGATTTCAACATTAATTTTAATATAAATTGCCAAAATGTGATTGCCTATAAAAATTTGTTCTTATCATATAACCTTACAGAAAGGATATTTGAAGATACTAGGATAACTGCAACAACCAGTACCAAAATAGATAATGTTTTTACTAACTTAAATGACAGTTTACACTGTAAAGTAGTTGAGCCGCATCTTTCTGATCATAAGAGCATAATGAACACAATTATAATACCTAAGAATAATAATGACAAATATGTTTTTTACAGGCCAATATCTAAGAGCAACATAACTAAATTCGTCAACAAACTTGAAGTTGCTAATTGGAATAATTTCTTTCTATCACAGTGTCCTAATGATAAAGCTAATTATCTTTTACATGTGTTATCTGATACATATAATGAGTGTTTTAAAGCTAAAAGAATAAACATTAAACACAATAAAAGAAATAGGCTCCGATATGATAATCGATTAACTAAATTTAAAAATACTCTTGATGCTGTTCAAACTGTAGCCGTTGCCAGTGGAAATGAGGATAATTTAAATCTTTACAAAATGTTAAAATGTGAATATAAAAGAGAAATTAATAAAGCTAAATTGGAAAACAATGATAAGTGTATAAACAATAGTTCAAATAAACAGAAAGCTGCATGGAACATTATAAATAGGGAGAAACGTAATAATATACATATTGAACCTAATAATCTGACTCCAAACCAATTTGCTGACTACTACTCTGATGTTATTGAAGAGATCATGTCGAATTTAGGAAATGTGTATAGTAATCATTATAGCTATCTGAAAAGGTTGCCTAATCCTAATCATTCTTTCTTCCTGGCTCCAGTTACCTGTGATGAAATTCGAATTATCATTAATCAGTTAAAAAATTCTAAATCTAGTGATATTTATGGCTTAAGTAATGAACTTATTAAATTAGTGGGTGAAATATTAATTGATCATATTACAGATTTGATAAATTGCTGTATCTTGTGTGGTATTTTTCCAGATTCTTTAAAGATTTCACAGGTAATTCCAATATATAAGAAAGGTGATTATAATGAACCCGCTAGTTTTCGACCAATTTCAATAATACCAGTTATAGGAAAAATATTTGAAATTATTCTTAAAAATAGATTTTTGGATTATTTAGAACATTATAATTATATTAGTCAATCTCAATTTGGCTACAGATCTGGAAAATCGACAATACTGGCACTTAGTGAAATTATTACAAATATTTTGGAGGCGTTTGAGAAAAAAGAGTTTTGTACTGCTAAATTCTATGATCTATCCAAGGCCTTTGATACTGTGAGTCATGATATCTTATTGGCTAAGATTGAATGTTATGGTGTTAGAGGTACTGCATTAAATCTGTTTGCCTCATACCTCGGGAATAGATCTCAATTTATAAAATATAACAATGAAATTTCCAAACAAAAATTTATAAAATATGGTGTTCCTCAAGGATCTGTGTTAGGTCCTGTGCTTTTTATATTATACGTAAATGATCTCTTTTTAATTTTAGACAATAATAATGTACGTCTAGCTGCCTATGCAGCCGATACAACTTTGTTGTTTAGAAGTCAATCTTCAATAGATAACACTAATAATATTAACTTCTCTGAAAATTTGCTTGAAAAATGGTGCTCTAGTAACTTGTTAAGTTTAAACCTAGACAAAACCAAAACGCTTGACTTTGCTGTGAAATCAGCTAATACTAATATTAATAATGTGCCTGTAAAAACTTTGGGTATTTTCCTTGATTCTTCCCTAAGTTTTGCTCATCATACTAACGATTTGTGTAAGCGTTTATCAACACATATTTCTACTAAGACAGCTACAGAGTAGACTGAGTGAAAATTATTTAAAAATAGCATACTTTTCTATTTTCCATAGTGTAATAGTGTATGGAATAATTCTATGGGGTAATACCTGTAGTGTGAATCAGGTTTTTATACTTCAGAAAAGAGCAATCAGAATCTTAGCTAAAGCAAAGTCTACTGATTCATGCAGACCTCATTTCAAGAATATGAGTAGGGTAAGGGGTACAGTCATTGGCCACCAGATAGTGATTGACCACCCAAATTTTTAATTAAAGTATTACTGGTTGTAGATATTTAATTTAAAATGTGAGAATACCTTGAATAACCGCCATTATTCTGGTATGCGCGCGCGTATTTACTTCCACAGAAGGCGCTGCTGCATAAATATGGTGAAATTGTTTGGTGACAGGTGCATGTGTTTCGCTTAAATTCATAATTTTCTTACGAAAAAGTTAAGAAACGCCTCAACTTTGGTAAGTTTTTTGTTAATACTGCAATAATGTTGTATTGTTATATTACTTTTACTGGTCATAGATTATATTAAATAGTATTTTAAACGTGTTTTAGAAGTTATAATCTAAAGCATGTATTAATTATATGGTAGGCCAATAATTGTCTGCTGAAATCAGGTAATAGATAGTGATTGGCCGGGGGTGCCAATTACTATGTTAAATGGGTATATCATAAGAGTACTACTATTATATATTAAAATTGATAAGAAGTGTTCTAAAATGCATATTATTGCTTAAGGAATTTATTTAGACCATTTAGATTTAGATAATGGTTGGCCGGGGGCCAATCACTGATTTTGAGGGGTGCCAATCACTGTCAGGCGAAATTGGAATTGTAATATATTCCAAATAATAAATAAAATAAATATGAAATGAATTAATCATTTAACAAATAAACATATTATTAAATTGACAAATAAATAAATAAATAATTCTATAATCAATTTTTGGCTTTTCATTGAATTTCACATAAGCATTGCGACTAGTATACTTAAGTACTCTGAAGCTTGTTTATCTTAGTAAATAAATATTTTTTTAGATTTTATTCCATTGCCGAAGAAATAGAAGAAGATAATAATAGAAAATCCCTAAAAATGCCCAAACCACCAAGAGGCCATAATTATGAAAAAAAATATTCGGAGAGTGAACTTCAAAAGGCGTTAACATCTATAGACAATAAAAGTATGTCTATCAGAAAGGCGTCCAAAGTGTTTAACATTCCCAGAGCCACTCTTCAGTTTAGAAAAAGTGTCAAGTTTATTAAGGCTACTTTGGGACCATCTTCAGTACTAACAGAAGGAGAAGAAAATACTTTAGTACAATGGCTTAAAGAAAATGCCCAAAAAGGGTTTCCAAGAAGAAAGGAAGATTTACAACTATCTGTTAAACATTTCTTAGACAAAAATCCAAGAAAAAATCCATTTAAAGACAATTTTCCAAACGACGGATGGTATAAAGCCTTTCTAAAACGTCACCCAGACATAGCAATACGTACCCCGGAAGCTGTAACATCAGCTAGCGCCAATGTTACAGAAAGTGACATAAAAAAATGGTTTCAAGATATTGAAACATATCTAAAATCGAAAGATTATTTTGATATTTTGGCAGATCCAACACGAGTTTTAAATGGCGACGAAACTTGTTTTAATTTATGCCCTAAAAACACCAAAGTCCTTGCTCCAGTTGGTTGCAAGAATGTATATGAGGTAGAACATGCATCGTCCAAATACAATATAACAGTTATGTTTACTATGTCTGCAGCAGGTTTAATAACGCCCCCCATGGTGATTTTGCCCGGAAAAAGGTTAAGGAATGATATTGCGAATTCTATGCCACCAGAATGGGGAATTGGTGTTACGGAAAACGGTTGGATGAAGGCTGATGCCTTCCAGAATTATATTGTCAAAGTTCTGCATCCATCCCTTAAGGAAAATGGCATTAAATTTCCCGTTGTTTTGTTTATAGATGGACACTCTTCCCATGTTACATAAGTGACATTTGCAAGAATTTAGAAATTATTTTAATTTGCCTCTATCCAAATGCTACTCGCATATTACAGCCTGCTGATGTGGCTGCATTCAAACCGATCAAGGCTGGATGGAAACAGGCTCTAGTAACATGGAGAAGAGAGAACTTAAATGAAACTCTCACAAAAGACAAATTTGCACCAATATTAAAAAAAGTGGTTGAGGAATTCGGAAAGGAGAATACAATTAAAAATGGTTTCAAAGCTACTGGATTATATCCCTTTAACTCAAATGCCATAGATTTTCAAAAATGTTTAGGTCATAGTGCAAAAGAAAAAATAATGGAAGGAACGCATGGACATAAAACTATAGATTATAATACATTTAAAGCAATAGTAGGTGATGATAAAATTTTACAGTTTAAAAATAATACGCATGTTACCGCTGATGTTTCCCCAGATACTATTTTATTGTATCGTATCTGGAAAGAATTTACTAAAAATAACGAAAAGGAATTAAATGCAACAGTAATAGTCACTGAGGAAACATTTGAAACGTTGAACACAAATGAAATATTAAGCAAAGAGGATGAAACAAAAAGACACAGATATAACAGCAGATGTTCCTCAATTATTAGACTTATTAGAAAAGGAAACAAATAATTCAGCTGAAGAAACAGAAATATTCAAAGATCAACAAAATGAAATATTTAATACAGAAAATATTCCAATTTCATTTGAAACATTGAACACAGATGAAATATTAAACACGGAAGATGAAACAATGAAACAAAATGACACAGATATAACAGAAGATGTTCCTCAATTATTAGACTTATTAGAAAAGGAAACAAATAATCCAGCTGAAGGAACAGAAATATCCAAAGAACAACAAAATGAAATATTCAACATAGAAAATATTCCAATTGTGTTCGGCAATATTCCAAATGTTAACACAGATTCGAGCATAATTATTGAAGAAATTGTAATACAAAATGCAAACACAGAAACTGCATTAAAGGACACATTGACATATGCGAAAACTCCTGTTCGAAAAGGAATTAAGCAAATTGAAAAAACGTCATTTGTAATAACAGGTACTGAATGGAGAGCTACGAAAAGGATGCAGGAAGAAGAAAAATTGCAAAAAGAATTTGAAAAGGAAGAAAGAAAGAAAAAGAGACTTGAATTGCAAACAAAGAAAAAAAATGAGATAGAAGAGAAAAAGAAGAAGAAAATCGAATTGGACATAAGGAGGAAACATGAGATGGAAGCAAAAAAGAAAAGAAAACCAGTTAATGAAAATCGAAAGAATAAGAAATCTGTAACTGAAATTACAGAGAACAAGGAAAATAACGAAAGTTTAAAAGAATCAGCTAATGTTAAAAAAATAAATGAAAGTCTAAGCGAGAGACTTCAAATCGCTTCCCGAAATTTATTCCAGTATGATCATAATTTAGTGTGTGCGCAAAATGTTTCCATGCAAACTGAAAATCAAAATATCATGACTGAAATAGGTCTATCAGAGGATAGTAACTATATAATTAGGACCGGGCTATGCTTTTATTGCACAAATAATTTAAATTATTCTACTTTTGGCATTAAATGCATTACGTGCAATCGGACTTATCATTTGAAATGTATTAAAAGACATAATATGCACAAATCAAATTCAAATCTCTTTTCTTGTGGAGCGTGCCTAAAAAATAAAATAACTTAATGTAAACATTGTTATTATAATTTAAAAAAAAATAAACTATAATGTGTGTAAGAATTTTTGTCTTTTATTTAAAAGATCCCATATTAACAAATATAGGGGGCCAATCACTATAATTAAACATGGACAATCATTGTATTTATGTGGCCAATCACCGTACTTTTCCACATCCTTCCATTTACCATTTTATTGTTAATTTTGTGTACATCCAACTAAAATAAAACAAAAAAAAAACAGAAAGATATATATTTCTTTATATTTTTAACCTTGGGCTAAGCCTTCTAGCTGGTATAGCTATTCTATACTACTTAAAGTAGTGAAAAAATGTTCTTAAGTGGCCAATCACTGTCCTCCTTACCCTATTATGACCTTACCGGCTAGTTATATTTATTATTGTTTGTTGTATATTAAACAGAAATTTTAAGAAGGGACTGTTCTCACTCGGGGGAATGTTCATGACTATAATACTAGAGAAAGGAAAAACTTATGTCTAGACAGTGTGCGCCTCAGTAGGACGAGTACTTCCTTTTTGAACTTGTCAAAAAAAATGTTTAATGCTTTACCGCAAGAGTTAAAAAAAGAGGATGTAAGTATCAAATGTTTAAAAAAAAGGTCAGGGTATTATTAATTGAAAATAGTTTTTATACTATTGATGAATATTTTCAGTACTTCAGTACACTATCTACCTGGTATTCTCTCTGCTTATTTTTTCTTTTTTGTCTGTTTATGTACTACTTGTCTTTCTGTTTTTTTAATCTTTATGTACTTATTATTATGACGACTGTATACACTATTGTGTAAAATTGAGAAATATATTATTATTATTATTATTATTATCTTCCTATAACTAATTAAACATTAAAATTTTAAATAGTTGGTATTGTGTTTTACTAATAGAGGTACTTAGCTAGATATATACTGCTACTAGAACTACATAGGTAGGTACGTCCTCATTTAATTTAAAATTTGATTAGTGTCCAATAACTAAATTTCTTGACATCTTCGCATTTCTTACACTTTTTTTTAAAAAGTACCCAATAATAAGTTAATCTGAGCAATACTATAATAAACTAATTTAAAATCCTCAATTTTGCTTCATCATGCTAATTAGTATGTCCACAAATATAATTCTCATAGCAGTCCATTTGGAAAAACATCTTAAGCGTCCAATAACTGCCCGGTTTACCGTAATTATTTAGCAATTTAATTTAACTTTACCAAAAAATTCACCTTTCATTCAGGCAAGCATTGAAGTAATGTAAAGATGCGCGATAACTTTTTTTAAAAGTTAAATGATGCTGCGTGAACCAGCCATAAGTAATATGTATTGATGTCCCTTAAACATTTCATAAAATAAATTACTTTTTAGTATAAGACAAAATTGGTCAGTGGATATTCTGACTTTTTTAATAGAACAGATAAGTGGAGTAAATCTTGAATATTTAGAGAGGAAAGACTCATCTTTCAATGTCAACATTGCATTGCTTTAAGGAGGTTGAGGCGTTACAGTCCCAACCAAAAGTAAGTCGAATTCCAAATCGGAACTTTTCCATAATAAATTATTACAAAAGGTTATAAGTCTATGATACCAATAATTTATTGTCATAAAGGCATAAATAAATAATTTTGTATTATTAATTAATTATTTAAGTCGATTTAATTATTTTACTTAATGAACTAACTTTTGGATCCTGGCACCAACCTTCTTGAAGGTTGGGGGTTGAGCTACCTGACCAGGCGCGTCTCCAGGTGGCGGATAGGAGAACGGCCAGACTTCGCAAGGAGTAGGGATAGCGCTGGCCATACCGTCGGGAGACAGGGCTAATAACCCAGTCCATCCTGACTAAAGCCACGCCGCGGACCAGCTCACGACTGACATCGTAAACCGCCTGGAGGCGCAACGAGCCTATGGCCAAGGTCAAGGGTACGTGTCTCCAGGGGGCACGGGGGCCTTAGTTTCATTGCCCGGACCACGTGGGTACCACTATAAAAACTTACCCAACCCCAAGGTATTGTGCGCGCCGAAGGGATGCATGGTCGGAGGGATGTCCGGCCACTAGCGACAAACCGCGGGGACGGGGCGCACCCCGTTGTATAAATGCCTTCCACGTACGCAGGGGACTCCGTGCGTGGCGACCACCCTTTCCACTTACTCGTGGGATCAGTCATGGACTATAAAAAATCAAAAACAAAAAAACAGAGGGGATCTCCTTGGGGAGCGGTCCTTCTGCAAAGAAAGGGATCTCCCTGGAGAGTGGCCCTTCCGTACAGGAAGGGATCTCTCTGGGGAGTGATCCTTCCAAGCAAGAGGGTATCTCACTGGTAACAGCAAAGCCAGCACCAATCAAGCAGCCCAGTTAGACTTAAAAACAAAGCGCCCTTCGGGAGCCCAAAGAAGGAAGCTCCCGAAGGCGGCAAAGATGGCTACAGGTACGTGGACGGTCGAGAGACCACGACCACGCAACCAATCGCAACCAAAAAAAGGCAGGGAGGTCGAATCGGCAGGCATATCCAAGAAGCCTAGACCGGACTCCAACTCCCCCACCAAACCCCATCCTAAGAGAGTCAGGAGCGCCACGGCGCCGTCTGTCTCTTTTAGGGATGCTATGACAGGTATCAGGATGTCTGTCATTAATGTCAACCATCCTGATATCCTGCTGAATCAGGAACAAGCAGACCTGATTCACTCCAAACTGGTGGATGCCATCCCTCGCGAGGTGGCGGGCCCGAAGTTCTAACGGTTCCCAAAATATGAGGAGGGGATCCTCAATGTAGTTTGTGCAGGTCCTCCCACCGAGAACTGGCTCGTGAAGGCAGTACGAGGAATGAAGGAGCTTGGGGGAGGAGGTGTCCATCCCTGTGGTGGACACCAAGGACCTTCTCAAACGACCGAAGGCCCTCGTCTACATCCCCGTCAGAGACCGGCTCAGGAAGCAAAACGAAGACCTGAGCACGGAACGATGGTCCTTGATGAGCCGCAAAGTCGAGGAGAAGGGGCAAACGCTGGCCTACTCCATTGACGAAAGGTCGTTGAAGGTACTTGAAGGAATGGACTTCAAGGCCTACTACTCCCTAGGAAGAGCCTCTTTTAAAAAACTAAAAGAGAAAACCAACACCCCGGATGAAGGTGGCAACGTCGGTCCTTGCTAAGGTTATGCAGGGGTGTGACGTTGCACTGATCCAGGAACCCTGGGTCTACAAATGTCAGGTAAGAGGCTTGAAGGAGGTCGGTGGAGAACTCATCTACAGTAGATCTACTGAGACTCCCAGATCGTCTATTCTTGTTAAAGGTAAGCACGCAGTAATGTCACTAACTAATTTCTGTTCCAGGGATTTAGTGGCAGTCAAAATCAGAGGATCATGTGGAGGTATGCCGAGAGAGTTAATTCTGGGCTCTGCGTACCTTCCATATGACGACCCTGAGCCACCACCAACCAAGGCCGTGGAGGAACTGGTGAGGAGCTGCAGAGGAAGAGGATCTCAGGTCATGATGCAAATGTGCGTTTGCACACAGTCTGGGGGAGCACCAACACCAACTTAAGAGGTGAGTCACTTTTTGAATTTATTATGGAATACAATTTAGACATAGCAAATGTAGGCAATACTCCTACCTTTCTAACCAGACAAAGGCAAGAAGTGATAGATATAACAATAGGAACAACGCACGCGTGTAACCTAGTTAACAACTGGCATGTGACTGAGGAAGAGAGCTGCTCAGACCACAGACACATTCGATTTAACATAACGGGACTGGACCGTGTAACTGAAATGTATTGTAATCCCCGCAGGACGGACTGTGAAGGATATAAGACAGACCTCGCCCGGGAACTTGAGGGGATAAAGATGAACATTAGCAGATAAGAGGATGTAGAAATGGCTGCGGAACAAATACAGAACGCAATTATCTCTGCATATGAGGACAACTGCCCTCTAGTGGTAAGGAAATCCACCAGGAATGTGCCCTGGTGGAATAATGAACTTAGAAACATAAGGTAAGAAGTGAGAAAAAAATTCAATACCTATCGCAAAAAGATCAGCCAATTGGGATGAATACAGGACCTCTTTGACTGAGTACAACCAGGCACTGAGAAGGGCCAAGAGAGAATCCTGGAGGAGACACTGCGAGAGTATTGACAGTATCCCGGAAAGTGCCAGACTCCAGAAAATTATCTCGAAGGACAATCATTGCCCAATAAACTTCCTCCTAACGGAGACAGGAGAATACACCAAGACAGGAAAGGAAACCATGGAGGAACTGCTCCGTGTGCACTTTCCTGGATATAACATTATTGAACAATCACTTGAGGAGTGGCTAAGAACAGGACTGGTGACAACTGGAATCAGGGCCACCAGGACAGACTGGTCAGTAGATAGATCAATCCAAAATCAAATGGGCAATAAACTCATTTGAGCCCTACAAATCTCCGGGTCCGGACGGAATTCTGACAGACCAGCCCTGGAAAAAAAATTTTTGGATGTTTTGTCCAAACTTATTAAGAAAAAAATTAATTTTTGTAAATATCTGTGTATTTAACAAATTTGTTTCAGTAAATAATTAAAAAGAAAGAGAAGCAGTAAAAATTGAAATTATATCATTAAATTGAAAAATCAGTTAAATGAATGAAAAGAAAAATTTGACCTTTTACAAACGTTTAATAATTTTTTTATTTATTAAAAGTCTCCCAATTAAATTGGAAACAATATTAAAATATGCATAAGACATCAATGCTTTACATAGTTAGTTTTCGGAACTGCTGACATTATTTAGTTATTTGCTATAAATTAAAATGTACCGTTTGCATGCTGGGTTGACATATTTTCCATAAGACTACATGTAAAACTTTATTAAATTTTTTTATTTTATGAGTGTCCTAATGACTTTGGATTCTTTACAGAAAATTGGGTCTTATAAAAATCAATAAAAAAAAACTCTATTTCAGATTTTTTTCATTATTTTCGTCTACCATTTCAACCTTCTTAAGTCTTAAGTTCAAAATTGAAACTTTCAAATTATACCGCACGAACTAGTTGGGTTAATCCCCGTTAGTAGCGCAACAGTAGGATCCCTTCCTCCGATGACCGGCTTGTCTGGTACACACGCCGCACTGTGTAAAACCGACTAAGAACGAGTCTGAACGGAGGAGTTCGTCTCGATTGGTCATCACGGATGACGGATACGGACTCATAATCCGACGAGCCTTGTACACGGTCCTGTGATATCGAATATCTTAAAAAATAGTTTTGTATTTTTGAGATTAAGAAACTAATTTTGTGAGTTTGGGTTGTGCTTCGCATTCTTGCTAATATCTCTAACATCCAACAATTCACACACGCGCTTATATTACTAGGTAGTCTATACAGTGTGACCCAAAAGAAACGCACAAAATTCATATCTTTGGTATGCGTCATTTGTCAAAAAAAAATCATCGAACAGGTCGATTTTAGTTTTGTAAATGCTACATTTTGTTACCATACCAAAATAATTTAAAAAATAGTTATTCTCAATATTAATAAAGATTAGTCTTACTTATTAAAGTGTAGTATTATATTTGACAATGTATAGTGCAGTAAATAAATTGTCCTTTTTTCTAGGACTACATATAATATTTTTGTTATAAAACCTTTTGTGCTACTAAAAGTTCACGTCGACCTCTAATACATTTCACTTTTTGTGTAATGTTATACCTTTTACCTTTAAAAACAAAACGCCTGTAAATATAAGGACACTTCATATTTCAATATATAACTTTTAATATTAAAACATAAATCTATTAGTTGTCAATAACATTAAACAAACAATACATATACATTCTTCTATAAATTACACATTTGTAGTAATAAAATTATTTTTCCGAAGAAGTTAAAACTAAAATTTTGAAATAACTTTCCATGCGCTTTTCAAAGCTCTCAATTGCTTTTTCTTGCATTTGTAGATTTTCGGCATGTTTTTTTCCACTGTAACGAGGTAAATTTTCCGTTGCCAAAAATGCTGTTTACATTAATAATATGCTTCGTTATTTGCTCCGCTTACATTCGAATCATAGGTATTGTAAATTAATATTATAGATTTCTCCTAATTTAGCTAGCTAAAACCGCGAAACAGATTTCTACTTTAAATAGGTAATTTGATAAACCTGGCAGTGAGAGGGCTATCCGTAATATTTACATTAATTACAAAAATTAACATTGGGGGCGTTGGTAAGAGAGAGCTGCGTAAATCAGTTTCATTAGAGCACATTTGAAATCACTTCTGTCCGATCCGTCAAACAGCCCAGTCGGGTACTGTTCCGTATATTCACAACATGTAAGTACACCGTTTTATCACCGCCGCTGGTTTCTTGTCGATCTTTTTATATTAACACCGATAAGAACAATTCACTAAAATGTGTGTTTTAAAGCAATAATTTGAAACCGATTCCGTTTAAATATATCAGAATATAATTATTATTTCCCGACTTAGCCGAAATTAAATAAATTTATTAAATTATTACAGTATAGTAAGAGAGTCCGAGTTAGGACATGTCAACTTCTCCGATTTTATCCAAATAGCCATGTTCGCAAGAATTTCCAAATGGGAAAAAGAACATGGATGATATTTCGAGAGAAAATGTGTACCGTTTACCGTTTATATTATTTTAATCCAGACCATGTGTGATGGTACTGCGATAAAATAATATGTTGTTCTACCAAATGTGTAGAAGTTATATGTACCGTATATTTTATTTTAGCTAGTGCGTAGCAAAATAAAATATGTCTTTGCAAAAATTATTTTTGTAAAATTTATTGTAGTGTTATTGTTTAATTTACCGTTCATTTTGTTTCCAATATTTTGTACTGATATGAAATGGAACAAAATTCCTTACTTTGAAATAATTCATAGACATTTATTATAGTCCGGGAACTGAGAATAGAATCTAGGCTACCGTAAATAAATTAACTAACATTATATTCTGATACATAGACATTTTCCGCAATCCGACAAGATACCACGTGGCCAAACCGAAATGCATTTAATGAAGGCACCCAGCTGTGGGGTTTGAGGCGCTTGGCAAACACCGCATCAAGTGTTGATGTAATTTCAACACATCCGAACCGAACCGAAATACCACCGTTCTGATTATTACTGTCTGTCCGTCTAGGCAGAATAATCTCCGCAGTAAGCTGATACCAAATCCGATAACCATTTTATTTTCCGAACCGAGTGTAACCAAGGTTACACATCGCTCCTAATCCGATAACCGTTTTATTTTCCGATCCGAGTGTGACTTAGGTTACACACCGCACCGAATCCGACAACCGTTTTATTTATTTGGTATCAGCCTTATTTAGTTTTGCCAAGTCCTTCACACTTACACTCTGACCGTCCATGTAGGCATGATTATTGCTGTAGTTAACCGCTTGCTTTTGCCTGGTATTTGCACGCTGTCAGTTTTTTTTAAATTACTTGTGTAGTTTTTTCCGTTTGCTGTTTTTTTTATATACCGCTTTACTACTTGTGTTTTTCACCGCTTTCCCCGTCTGCTTGCTTACCACCGCTTGCTTCCGCATTAATGAGTAGCTAACTAGCTTCTCACCGCCTGGTTACCCGTACGTCACAAAATGGCGCCCTACCTAATTCAAGTTAGACTAAAATGACATATCTTAAGTTTTTGTTATTGTATTTATCAGAAACTCCGTATTTTGGTACCTAACCGTTTTTTATTGTTTTGTAAAAATTTCATTGTATGTTAATAAACTTTGTTATTTACCGACATCCGCCTTTTACTGTTGAATGTGAGTGAAAGTCTAATCTGCCGTCCGGACCCCTGGACATACCGTGTCTCCACTGTAGCTATCCCAGCCCTACTGCAACAGGCTGCGTTTAGGAGGCTAATGTGGGACCTTTGCCCCACGTAAAAATTGCAAAGGTGGCGCTCGAGATTACCGAATTTAACCGAAATATAGCTCAGCGCCAAAGTGACGCTTCCACTTGCCTATGCGCTAGGCAACTGGAAGAAAGCACGTCACACCACTACTTCGTCCCGTTCTTCTGATTTCTATTTCTTTTTCTTTGGTCCACCGATTTCTTCATCATCATTTATTCTTTTATTTTCCAAAATGTAATCGTTGCCTACAAGTACATACATTTTTAAAACAAAAAATCCACAATTTACATTTCTTCGCAGTAATACTTCAATTATTGAAAATATTAGACACTGAATGAGTTGGATTTGGCTTTATTTAATAAGTTTATAGGTAATGAACAGACTCGATCGTCTACTGAATTTCGAGAAGTACAAAAGTAGAATAGTTTATGACACTTAAAGTAGATTCCTGATATTTTTCCGTTCATGTTGCAAGCTGCAGGCAGTAATGGGAATTACCCAGAAAAACAATTTAAAATAATTTACGTCATAAATTTTTCTCCTTTTAAAATTCGTATAAATAACAAAGCTGTTAAAATAAACATCTATGCTCTGCAAAATTATCTAGATAGGCATGACCTTTCCTTTACGAAAATATTATACTTGCAACTTTAAAACATTCATGACTTTATTGTTTTTCAATTTATTTAGAATAAAAACCGAGACGGTAGCTCAGTGGTCATGTGAGAGATGACAGCTGGGTCGGTAATTATTCTTTTCTGAGTTCGAATCTCGGCTGCGGCAATTGGAACTGCCGCAGGGAATAGTTGTTTCCATGACGTATTAATCTCATATAATAATTAGGCATGTAATGCTTGTTTAAGATTAAAAAAACAAAGTTACCTGAATTTGTTGTAAACCCTTTTGCTTGACGCAGCAATCGCAACAGGCTCGACGTTAGGTTTCTTTCTATAAATGTTGTCTGTCTCAAAATATTCAAAATTTATGGCGGCTGCACCACTGTCTTTCATTTTGTCTTTTTTTTTCATGTAACGCATTTTCAAATATTTAATTTTGCCTTTTATTTCACTTGATGTATCATTTCTAGCGGTAGTCGATATCAATTTTGTTTGATTTGCTTCTAGTAAGCTTATTAATTTTAAGGTGTTTTCTCTTGTCCACTTTGAAGAAATTTGCGATGGATTTTCGGTTAATGTTTCATTTTGTTCCTCCACTGCAATGCCAAATCTGCTAAGAATTTTCTTCTATTCTATAGGTATCAGTATCATAGCACAATCTATAAACGACAGTATTTCTATAACATGTCTTAATTTTTATAAAATGAGCAGCACAGCATTATAAAACGGCACTTACTCATTTTTTCAACGGCCATAAAGCCATTATTTTCCATTATGTAGTTGCTCTGTTGATCCACTGGTAGCATATACGTTTTGGGAGATATTTTCGATGTATCTATAGTTTCCATAGTATATTTCACATAAAATTATCCAAAAAATTGCAACTAGAAACTAGACACTCCTGCGACATATACATGCGAACCATTAATTGAGGTTACAACTCTGCGTTTGTGTCAAAGTCACAGTTCAAAATTAACGTATTGTACGGCAACTTGGGTAATTTTTCTCACAGTTTAAACAGCTGGACGCTTTGGGTGACCGTAGTGTTGGTATCGTCGTTTATGAATGGCTAGGTAATGGAAGAGTAAAAGTTACCCATCAAACTTGAACGACCAAAGCGTCAAAAGTGTTACCATTCCTCTTCCTTGGGTACTTTTCTGAAGACGCTCCAAGCATAATCGGCAAGCACCCGAGCAGCGCTACGTTATCAAAACGTAAACTGATGAGTGCTGAAGATTTCTGGTGAACGCAACCAATCTTTCCCCGGAGTGCGTTCTGATACTCAGACTGACATACTAGCTAGGGTGTGACGTATACATTTATTACTCCCGGATATCTGAACGGACAAGCGCCGGAAACACAAAGCAGCAGCGGAATTCTAACTTGGTATCGTATCGTTTGAGACGAAACTAGTGATTCCAAGTCTACTTTCGTATCGTAATATTGACACTTCGACGATAGAGTTTACTCGACACCTAAATCTCTATCGGTTTGCCAATTCGATACATGTCTCTTTCTCTAATATAATGCCTGTCTTTTTCTGTGGAATTTTGTGCGACTGCGTTGGAGCCGGCAAACGTTTATTTTCGACATTTCGGCTCGGCCATATTGTTTATTGTTTTGATGCTTGATCACGCGGTTTGGTTTATATTACTAATTATTAGCTAGCAATTTTTACTTTTAATTTGTAAAAAACATTATTAGAACCATTAGATTTTGCAATAGAACTTACGTGCTTTGCTACTTCAAAATATATAAAGTAGGTAAATATATATTTTTCTCCAAATTTTAAAATAAAATTTTCGTTCTTGTTTTAGAATGCTGCCAATATTTCATCAACAAATTTTGCAACAAAATCGACGCAGTATTCGAAGGTTAAGGTTTAACAGAAGACAGTTAAGAAATGAAGCAGATCCATTTAATCTACCTAACAGGCGTTTCATTGAGCTTTTTAGGTTAAATAAACCACTTGTGAGGAGACTCATAAATATATTAACACCCCTTTTAAGAGGCCCCCTCATATCAGGAGGCGTTTCAAAGGAAACAAAAAATTTTTGTGCTTTACGCTTTTATGCTACTGGTAGCTATCAGAGAGGGGTAGGGGAGGAAGTTAATGTTAATTTAAGCCAAAGTGTAGTTCATAGGGCCATACATGAAGTAACCCGAGCCATCGTAGAATCAATGGCAGCAGACATTAAATTTCCAACAACTCTAGAGGAGAGAAATCAAGTTAAAATTCGGTTTATGGATAAATTTAATTTTCCGGGAGTTATTGGTGCTATTGATTGCACCCATATTGCCATTTTAAAGCCCCGAGGAGACGAACATAATTTTATAAATAGAAAAGGTTTCCATTCTTTAAATTGCCAAATTATATGTGACGATAATTTGATAATAAATAATGTATTTGCCAATTATGGAGGATCAACTCATGACTCCTTTGTTTGGAGGCATTCTGCTATCAAGGAATATATGCAGGAACTTTACGATAATAGAGAGTCATGTTGGTTAATAGGAGATTCCGGTTACCCTTTACAACCGTTTCTCATGGTACCGTTTGAAAATCCCGCGGAAGGTAGCCCACAGCAGAGATTTAACTGTGCACATATAAGAGCCAGAAATTGTGTGGAAAGGTGTATAGGTGTATTAAAAATGCGATTTCGATGTCTTTTGAGGGAACGTTCGCTTAGATACACCCCGAACTTTGTATCTAACTTATTGAAGGCATGTGCTATTCTTCATAATTTATGTGTTAAAGAACGTGTACCATTGTTTAATGAAGACATTCACGACCATCCCCTGCTAATTGACTTTAACGTACCTCCCCCAGCAAATAACCCAGGAGAATTAGCAGCGCGTGGATTACAAGTACGAAATACAATTATAGAACAATATTATCAGTGAAATGTCTTTTTTGTAAATAATTTCATATATTTTAAATAAGTGAAATTAATAAATAAAAAGTTATTTATGTATTTATAATTTATTGTAATATATACTTTATTATATACCTGCTAATAAACTACTACTACCTAACTAAAAGAACATTCATTCTTATCAATTGTGTGTAAAAAAAACAACCAATGTAAAGTAAATCGAGTAATAAATATTTCATAATAAAATACATGTAAATAGTAATTAAAAATATTTAAATTAAAATGCATCGAGTCTCTATATCTCTTGGTATACAATTGGCTGCTGCCCTGCTTGAATTGACAGCAATATCTAAAAAGAAATTTAAAGATTAGGTACATCAACTTGAAAAAATTAATATATAACCAACCTGTACAAGATTATTATTGAATTGCCTAAACTCAGATGTTAGGTCATTTAAGTTCTGAGATATACCGTCTAAAGATTTCTTTATTGTTGATTTGATGTCCCTTAGTTCATTTATAGTTTCTCTGTATTCACTTAAATATTCCACCCTCTGCCTTTTCTTGGGGGAGGAGGGAGGAGTATTTATTTTGCGTTTTACACGCATTGCCTTGGGTGAACTAAGGACTGTGGATGGCTCATCTTCTTTACTTGTACCCGGCTGCGGTTCTTCAGATGAAGTATGAGCAGAACTAGCAATTAACCCACATTCTGGACTTTCTAGGCCGATAAAATGCTCCCCCAACAAGTCCAGCAGTTTCAATTCTAATTCGCTCAATTCCTTCTCTTCTGAAGGACCTCCACCTGTTTTCTGGATATTTTTTTTTAAAGCAGCAGCCTTTCTTTTTAAGTTGTATTTATAATCAGACCACGACTGAAAAAAATAAGCAAAATTACATTATTTAATTTTATTACTTTTTGCCATTTCTCTGTGCTCTTACTGCCAAAACCAAGAGCATTTAATTTTTTGGCCGTCTCTTCCCAACATTTTTTATAATGTTCTTTGCCTTGTGGCCCTATAAACTTTCCAGTGGCAATGATTACATTCTTTTCCATCGCCTCCAAAAGCGTTTGCCAATGGGCTTCTCGTATTTTAAATGACATAGCTTAAACAGTAATAGAATATAATTTAAAAGTCTGCTTTTTAATATCATATCTCAGTCATTTCTATTTTTAAATTAATAATGAATTTTTTCGTTAAAATATTTTCTACATTTCGAAGTATAATAACTTACCTGTAAGATTTCAATAAAATAATTTCAAAAAAAAAAATAGTAAAACTTCCACTGTAAGTATATACACTTGCTGTAGACTAAAATTAAATGAAAGTTAAATATGTGCATGAACACTTCTATGTTTTATGTTTTTCTTAAATGTAAATAATAGTATTAAAGTTATAATGCTGCATAGACACACCATAAAGGGGACCAATAATAAATAAACTGAAAAGGGCCAAATAATCATTTTATCCTACAAATTCAAATTTACCTCTCAGAATCAATGAAATAATGTCAAATATTAGGCTCATTGGTTATAATTTCTTCATTCCACTAGATAAATTCCGACGATACCCGAACATCCACTCGATAGGAACTTAGAATTCCTAACTGCTATCGTATCGAATGGCGTTCCTATCGTATCGAGCTCGACTCGATACCAACTTAGAATTCCGCTGCAGGTGCAGTTAGGCATCTGTGGTTAAGTCACAGATTATTGTTTGTTTTAATTTGTGGTTAGGTGTTAGGTCCTTCAGTTGTTACTTGGACTTGGTTGTTTATATTTACTTATTTATCTTTATGTTGTCTACGTTGAACAATAATGGATAACATCATAATACATGAGGAGGACATTAATCCAATAAATTTTATCCCGGTATTTGATGAACAACAAAATGTATTGTGCCGACAACAAAAGGTTTATCTCCAAAGGAAAAGTGGTATGTAACTTTGCCATTTGGATTTTATGGATTTTAACATATAATTAATGTGTTTTTAGATAATGAATTATTATTGGTTGATAAGGAAACAGTTCAGACATTTTAATATACCGATTAATGAAAACCATTCAACAGAACTTGTGCCTGAGGAATGTTCAGCCTGGAGTAGGGAAGATATATTAGCTTTAATATCACTTTATAAAATATATCAAGTCTACCACTATCAAGAATGACACAGCATGGGAACAAATCTCCATTGAAATGAAAACCCATACAGGTGAACAATGCAAAAACAAATTTAAATATCTAAAACAAAAATATGCTAAAAAAAAGACAACATGATCTCCAGAAAAA
Source organism: Stenurella melanura (assembly GCA_963583905.1). Classification (NCBI taxonomy): domain Eukaryota; kingdom Metazoa; phylum Arthropoda; class Insecta; order Coleoptera; family Cerambycidae; genus Stenurella; species Stenurella melanura. The sequence goes on from OY757315.1 coordinate 76,712,380, forward strand.
CGGGCGATAAAACTGTAAATTTTTCTTATTTTGAGGAATTTCATAAGTTATTTGGCAGTGATGCTAACATAAATCCCACTGTTCTGGCATGCTCCTCTAGAGGTTCCAACAATTTGCCCCCCCGAGACTGTTGAGAGAATAATGAAAAGGAAAATAATGAAATGTTCAAGTTAACCCCAAAAAGAGAAACAGAAGTGGAAAAACAATTGCAAAATTGAAGAAAATTTAAAACAAAGAGAAACGAGCAAAAATAATAGACATAACCAGATGTTAGATAGACAAGATCGGGCACTGCAAATATTCGAAAGAATGGCTAATGCCATTGAAAAATTTGCTGAGGAACAATGAATTTACTTTAAATACATTACGTTAAATTAAGAAAAATGTTTCTTATTATTTTAACCTGTTTGTCAATATTAACTTTTTTTCTCAAATGGTGGTCTAAAATGGCTAATTCAATGCAATTGAAAAGTTTGGCAAATAACAAATTATTTAAATATTAATAAAGGATTTTGTATTGATGAGGGATATAATAAAAATGTTTTACAAATTTTGTTGCATTTTATTTTTTAAATCAGAAATGATTAAGTATTAAATTTTTCATAATAAATCATAAATGAATATGGTTTTATACTATAATTTGTAATTGTAAGGAAAGTGTTATTTTATGTTAATTTTACATCTTGTTTAAAACATATTTTACAGTGAGGGCGCAGGGGTGCGCCACCTGAAGTTAACAAAAACACTTTTGCTAAAAATTATTCACAATGCGTACAAATATTTTAGAATATAAGAAATTATTTTTGTTTGTTTTGTTTCATATTTAAATACTTTGTTTTGATAAAATTTTGGATAGAATGCTACTGTTTACTTGTCTAATAAACTACATACAGAAATGTTTAAATATATTTTTGTCTCTTTGCATCCCCTCTAAAGCAAATTTCTGAATCCGCCTTTGTCTGTTACATTTACAAATTATCATATAAACCCAAATTTATTTGTGATTTATAATGAAAAATTAAACATTATATAAACTTATGGCTAATCTATCTCTGAATTGATTTGCTACACGATTTGCTTCATTTTTATTTATCATTATTTCTTCGCCGTGCACATACGATCTCTCTTCATCTTCATAGACTTGTAATAAATGGTCAAGGTAGTCCAAACATATGTTATCTAAGACACAGCATGCTATTATTGTTGAGGATATTAAATCTTCTCTATTCATGTTCAAATATATATTTGTATTCATTGTTAAGTAAGTGTGGTAACACTGTTTGTTATTTTTTAAGTTCAACGTTGTAATTCTGTATGTGTCAATAACTGTCAAAAATATATTTTAATAAAGACACAAGTGTTGCTGATAACAAATCTTTTATTTTTTTAATATACAGACTCAATCGTGCTACACACCAAATCTTATCACGATATGGGCCCAGGATATTGCAAGTAAAAACCTTGGAGTTTGAAATTTACACGTATTCTTTATACACACTGAAAACATGGCTCACAATAACACAGTGGAAAAATACGGCATTGTGCAGGCTGACGGAAAGAATTACGATCACTAGAAATTCAGAATGGAGATTGTTCTAGATCAAGAAAATGTAAAGGAATGCATCGCCTTCAGAAGAGTTTAAAGAGAATGATAAAAAGTGCAAATCCCTCATCGTGCAATGTGTTGCAAACATACATCTCGAGTATATCAAGGACAAAAAAAAACTTAATTTCAAATGTGTGAGGTGCTTTCAAAAGTGTTTAAAAAAAAGATGTTGCCAGCCAAGTTATATCTACGAAAAAAACTCCTAACAATGAAACTCGAAAAAGACGAATCACTTGGAAAACATTTTATCAATTTTAGGAAACGATAAGTGAGCTTAAATCAGTAGGGGCGACATCGGAAGAGGTTGATATTGTGTTATTTGCTGCTTACTCTACCCAAAACGTATGATACAATGGTGACAGCCCTGGAAAAATTGGAGCCGGCAAAGTTAACACTTGAGTTCGTAAAAGGCAAATTGTTAGATCAGGAAATGAAGAAAAATTCGACAGAAACTGACTGTCATGAGCCAAACTCAGCTGCATTTACTAGTGCTTGGGTTCATACAAAAATCGCAGAAAGTTCAACGATTCGTTCAACAACAGCAATAAAGGCGCAGGTACTCAAGCAGTAAAGTGCCACAACTGTAATAAATTGGGGTACATTCGAAAACATTGCTGGTTTAAAAATAAGCAGATAAACCAGGCACAGCAAGTGGAGTCTGAAGAATCGTCTAGTATTGTCTTTGTAGCAACTGCAATGGAATGTGAAATTGAGAGCAAGGAGAACGTCATAACTTGGCTTGTGGATTCAGGCGCAACGGATGACATGGTGAATAATGAACTTTATTTTAGTACTGTAAATAATCTTGATAATCCTATAAAAGTTGCTGTAGCTAAAGCAGATGAATCATTTAAAGCCACAAAAATAGGAAATATTGATGTTAAGTTAATAGCAGGTAGTGCAGAAATCAAGAACGTTCTTTATGTTAAAAATTTAAGACACAATTTGTTATCTGTACAGAAGTTAGAGAAATCTGGTCTAAAAGCTAGTTTTGAAAATGTTGTGTTAAGTTTTAAAAATACTACGTTAAATGCCGAAGGCAAAAGGATTAATAAGCTTTATATAGTTGAATTTGATTTGGTTAAAATATCTGAGGTAAACTTGTGTGAAAATGAAAGTCAAAAACTATGGCATAGTAGGTTAAGTCACTTAGGCTATCAAAATGTGCAAAACTATCAAAATTAGTAGAATGCCTTAATTTCAGTCATGTAGGGAATAGAAATAATGAAGTGTGTTCGGTATGTGCTCAGTCGAAAATCACACGTCTGTCTCTTACAAAAATTAAAGAAAAAGTTACAAAAAGGCCACGTGAACTGATTCACAGCGACATCTGTGGGCCAATCACGCCTTCAACTTATGACAATAACAGCCGGTTTTACAATCGGAAGTTAACTTTCATGTTAGTTGACTTTTACTTGCAGGTTAACTATAACTTTACCGACACATGCGTTTTTCAATATAAAGTTAAGTGATGATTTGTAAATGAGAGGTTGTGAATAAAATGTATAATGTTGGTACTGGAAAAATGGGTAATATACATAAAATGTATGAATTTTGGTGAAAGTCACGTCACCTGCTATCAAATATAAATGTCAGAAGCAATTTATGAACTAGTGGTCTATTACTAAGTAAGTAGGTAGTACTTAGTCTCGATCTATTTAAAAAATCTCTTCCATCGTATTCTTCGAAAAAGGTCTGTACAGGATTACCTTGGCTCCTCATCACTGCTATATGCATATACTTCGTACATATCCCTTTTTAGGCAAAATATCAAAAAATTATTTTGTGACAGTTATTTTATAGGTTATAAATTGCCAGTAAACTGCCAACTTCTAGTTTACCCACACCTCATCTGCTAGTAAAGTTAACTACTAGATAACTACCACATCGAAAATGACCAGCTATTGTAAAACCCAATTTCTATAATAACCTGAAAGTTAACTCTGACTGGAAGTTAACTAGCGATTGTAAAACCGGCTGTAAGTGGTATTTTCTTACATTCCTCGATGATTATACTCACTTTTCAGTTGTTTTTCTGTTACAATATAAAAGTGAGGTTTTTGAATGTTTTAAAAATGTTGTAGCTTTTTTCTCAAATAAATTTGGTTACAGGATTGTTTCGCTTTGCTGCTATAATGGGCGAGAATACTGTTCAAATCAATTTACTAGTTTTTGTAGAGCCAAGGGCAATCTAAATTCGTTTTGCTTTACTTTATAATCCTGAGAGTAATGGAGCTGCCGAGCGTCTAAACAGCACATTAAATGAAAAAGGGAGAGCAATGTTGCTGCAGTCAAAATCGCCTAAAACATTGTGGGGCGAGGTCATATACTTTGTGCTACCTACTTATTGAACCGAAGTCCCACGGCTACTTTGAAAGATGTCATTCCAGCCGAGTTGTTTTATGGGAAGAAACCTAATTTACAAAATCTCAGAATTTTTGGAAGTACAGTCATACAATACAGTTACGCGCCCAAAGAAACAAAAAGAAAAATTTTACCCCAAAGGTGAGATAAACATCATGATTGGTTACACAAATAATGAATATAGACTGTGGAATTATTTTAAGGAAGAAATCACTGTAGCAAGAAATGTCATTTTTGACGAAACTAAGAATATTAGTAACTTACACACAAATATTACTGTGATCGAGGTGAATGAAACCAGAAACAAAGTGAATCAAATCGGAAATGAGCTGAAAAAACTGTAGCAAACGATGAAAATTTTGAATTCATTGAAAATTTAGAAAATGAAGAAGAAAAGCAACTAAGGAATGAAAATTCGTATGACGAAAGCAAAAACCAAAAAGAAGAAACCGATCAAAGCATAAAACGAAGTGCCAGAACCAAGAAACAATATGTATATTTTAATAATTACGTGACCGAAGATGATAACAGTTAGCATTGAATGCTTAGTCATTCGCAGAAGAAGTACTCGAAATCCTGCAGAATGCAAAAACAAGACGCGACTGAAATGTGGGAAAAAGCTGTAAGAGGAAATCCACACGGGGCTAGGCCAATAAGAAGTAAATGGGTGTTTTATTTAAAAAAAGGTGAATCGGGAGAAGTTATAAGATACAAGGCACGATTGGTGGCAAAAGGTTTCATGCAGAAGGAGGGTTTTGATTTTAATGAAACATACGCAAGACTAACTCCAGGGGAAAATCTAATAAAGTCCCAGTATGACCCATGTTTGTACATAAAATCTAACAGAAATACTGTAACATACTTACTGTTATATGTTTTGATATTCTCCTAATTAGCAGTGATAAAAATGAAATTCAGTGGTTAAAATAAAACTAAAGGAAGAGTTTGAGATGCAAGATCTTAGTAATTTTCTTTTGGAATAAATATAAGAGAAACTGAAGATGAAGATATGATGATGATGAAGAGGGAACTTATTTGAGCCAAAGCAATTATATTCTTGATTTACAATGTCGTTTTAAAATGAGTAACTGTAAGGGGACGGCAAACTTTGAACTTTTTTACCCAAAAAATAATGAACAAAAATTAGTAGAATTTGCAGACGCTAATTGGGCCAGTGACGAACAGGACAGAAAGTCTACAACTGGAGCTATCTAAAATATTTGAAGGCACGGTTTGTTGGAGTACCAAAAAACAGTCTACGGTTGCGATGTCCTCAACGGAGGCTGAGCATGTAGCTCTCGCAGAATCTGCCGAGGAGGGTATTTGGTTGTCGAATTTGTTCGATGAATTTGGTGTTGCAAAAACTATTTTTACATGACTCTTTGTTTGTGGTGTGGTTGTGAACATTTTATTTTCAGAAATTTAATTATAGCAGTAAGTCAAATGATTATAGTTAACCGTATTTATACTGCTGTGCGTTTCTTTTGTAGAGATGTTTGCCTTTGTAAAATTTGTGGAGGATGGCGTCACTGCTATCGTTAACGTGAAGGATATAAAAAAATTCTTTGGATGTAGAAACAGGTCCGAATTCAAAACCATTAAAAGTTAAATTTACGGATGGACACTATTATAAAGCGTTATAATTTGTGTTGGGGGTGAGTACATGATAAAATTAATAAGTTTATTTAGTACATATACTTAAATCTGATAGAAAGAATCAATCATATACCTATAACAATCTATGGGCTGTAGAGTAGTGATAGGCTTATTGGATTACTGTGATACTGATTGAAATAACCAGTATGGGTCTTATATACATTCAGAGTTGCGTTCCAGCGCCATGATGAAGTGCCCCGGTACTGCTCCTGTATAGTTGTACAGCTCGGAAGTGCTCCTAGGGCTTAACAACGTATCTCGTTTTATCTAGAAATATGTTTTTAATTTCAACTATATATTATTTTAGAGTCTGAAGAGGACGTTTCAATGAAGGCAGCGGAAAAGATGTTAGGCCTGAGTCTTTCTTAGAGGCATAAATTAATTCAGACGGTAATATGAAGAACAATATTGGTAAGTTAAAGCTTATTCGCATTAATGTCCGCTCACTTTGTAATAAAAGCAGTGAAGTTCAGACCTTTATTCACGACAGCAAAGCGCACTTAGTAGCTATATCTGAGACATGGTTAAAGCAAGAAACGGTGTTCTTTAAATTTCATGTTGCTGGATTTTCATTATTTAGATCGAATCGTTTAGCACGTGGGGGGGCTGTAGCCCTTTATGTTGATAATAGGCTAAATGCAAAAAAGTTAACTTTTGACTTTTCAACCATGCACGTGGAAACTGATCATCTGTGGGTAGAAGTGAAACATGATAAAGTTCGTATAGTATTAGGAATTAGATATAAGGCTCCCATGTTACATCATTCATTCTTTATGAAGTCCTGCCCGATGTCGTACAACAATATGACGTTTGTCTATTACGTGGTGATTTTAATATGTGTTCAAAATAATAACTCACCAGATGTAATGGTACTTAAATGATTTAAGTGAAACGTTTAACCTTACCCAACTTATCAAAAATAACTAGGATAACTCCAGAGTCATCATCCATTATTGATCTTATCTTTACAAGTGACTGTGACAGTATCTGTGATAGGGATGTCATTAGTTGTGAACCTATTATTTGCGATCATGAAGCTATATATGCCAGTATTAACTGCGCAAATTTTAAATGTAAACCTGTATATAGATATGTTAGGGATTTTAAAAATATGAACATGGCTCAGTTTGATGCAGATGTAACAAATATAGATTTTCAGCAAATGTATCTTATGAATGATATAAACAAAGAAATACATTATTTTATTGGCAACGTAAATGAGGTCTTTAACAAGCATGCACCACTTAGATGTGTTCAATTTAGAGAACCACGGACACCCTGGCTAACTTATAACATCAAATGTATGAACAAATTAAAGAATAAGGCTTTTCACAATTACAAAAGGTTAAAAACAGAGGTCAGCAAAAAATATTACTGTGAATTGAAAAATATTGTTTCGGTAGCTATTAAGCGTGAAAAGTACTATTCTTATACGTTTAACAACAAAGATTATAAAACGTTGTGGAATAAAATAAGTCAATTAAAATTAAGTAATAAATGTACATTTCAAATATCCAGTGATTTTTTAGATGCAAATATCATCAATAATCACTTCATAACTAGTGTGCCTCATTATGGGGCGACTCCGGGGACAATCAATGCATTGGCCGTGGATGATTCAACAAGGAGTAATGCCTTCTGTCTTGAACTTGTGTCACAAACAGATGTACTTAACTCATTACTTTCTATCAGAAGTAATGCTGTAGGAGTTGACGGCATTACCGTAATAATGTTAAAATTATTCTTACCATTTTGCTTCAGCCGACGAACCCATATTATCAATTATTCTATAGTGTAACATGCGGAATGCTCAATAGCATCCTTCGTTACACTGTTAATATTTATTAGAAAAATTATAAGTTATCGGAAATAATATTCCCACAAACTTTAGTACTAATAGAGTGCCCTTACTCCTTAGACTATGATGAACATACGTCATCTGTCAGCAGTTAAAGTTCGCGAATACTAGATAGCGCACTAGGAATGATATTTCAACTAAATAACGCCGGGTGAAACTCTTTCTCATTGAACCATTGAACTAGTTAGACGTATTTATAATTTTGTTTGACCTGTAATGGGGATGTTAGAATTTGAAAAACCTCGTGATGATCACATGAGGTAAGGTTTTAATAATTATACCGGTAAATGCCATCTAACATTTGAAATATTGTTTTAGGTTTTTCTTATATTCTTGTAAATTAAGAATTAATTTCTTAATAACAAAACTTATTCACGTCTAATGATTTTAACGTAGAAGTATTTCAACGTTATATTATTTGCTTTAAGCAAGATTTGAGATTATCTACATTCAATTAGCGATACCTACTACGTTTTCCACTAAGCAAACAATATTCATATGAAGTCAACTTTTCTATACTAATTTTGAATTGGGATATACGAAAACATTCCGAGCGATGAGATTTTCTTCATTTTGTCTTGGCGACAAATCTTGTACGGACGTTTTTACGATTTCATAACCTCAAAATGGAATTAAAGCAGCCACATGTGAAACAACTTTTAAACCCATAATCATCGGAGAACAGGATCACATTTAGGAATTTCCTTAATCAGGATAACCAAATAAAAGATAAGTACTTTTGATTACTACATGTAAAAGGGATTATTTTCACATGATTGTAGTTTTGGGTCATAAAAGCCAATTGTCTAAATTTAAAATATGAGATTCAAGCTAAATCTATTATAATTTTTTTGTTAGATTATATTTTAAATACGCTGTTATAATTAATCCGCTGTCGTACATTAATTCATAGTTACTTATATCTTAAATTCATTGTCGCACATGTTTCATCGTAGTATTAATTTCGTGGTTAATTTTATCGTGATTCCTTTCTGTAAATATTTTATCGTAGTATTGTAATGCATTTCTGTTGGTAACATAGTAAGTCGTGGTTCATTTTGATGGTAACGAGAATGTTTAAGGTTTATGAACTTTGAGATAATGTTACGAAACATATTTGTTGTAATATAGTATTTTGTCTCTCGTAAAGGATCTCAAGTTCCTAGTTTTGTTGTAATATATGATTTTAGTATTGAGGTGAAAGTTACGAGACGTATCTTTTGTAATATATTTTTGGTTCTCGTAAACACCTCAAATTTATTTTGCTGTTGAGCAAATTTGTAATATAGTGTAACTTGTAATACAGTATTTTATTATCTTGTAATATATACTTTTGTTTCATAATTGAGACAATTTACGAGTCATCTATTTTGTAATATATTTAATTTGGCTCTCGTAAAAGTCTCAAGCTTATCTTGGGCTTCGGTTATTGTATATATTTCTGTGTGATATTTTGCCATACAGTATCGCTGATGCTGTGATAGCTCGTTCATTTTTGTAATATAATATTTTTGTAATATAGTACTATTGTATATATGTAACTTTTGTCTTTTGTTTATCTTTATCTTGAATTTTCTTTGATTACCCTAAGTAATCAATGGCGCCCAAGCCTTGAACTCCACGCCCTTTTGCTCTCCGTATCTTTACTGTGCTGGCCAGGTTACACCAGTGACGCTAACCACGTCGCTCGTAGGGTGGCCCACACTTGAACACTTGGGCAATATTTTAACATCGAGTAAAACCTTCTTTTCTTAGCCACAATAGAAAGTGGAGTAATTCCGATATTATGGAAACAGCATTGGTTCTCCCATTACCCAAAAAAAAATCCAACACTTAGTGATCTTAGGCCAATTAGTGTCCTACCGACAGGCTCAAAACTATTAGAAAAAATGATACAAGTTCAGGTGGTCAAGTATTTAAATAAAAATGATATAATACCAAAGTACCAATCAGTTTTCAGAAAAGGCCATAGTTGCACCACTGCTCTTCTTAAAATTACAAAAGACATTGTCGAAGGATTTGATGATAATAAAAGCACAACCATGGTATTCTTAGACATGTATAAGGCTTTCGATTCAATCAACTTCGAATTGCTACTGGCAAAATTGAGATACTATAACTTTGATATAAAAGCGATGAAGTGGTTTAAAAATTATTTTTAAGGCAGAATCCAAAAGGTCCGTATCTGTAATGCTGATGGTAATTACAATATATCTGAACCTACAGAAATAATATCAGGAGTTCCACAAGGATCAATGGTTGGGCCAATACTGTTTACACTTTTTAGTGCCGATATTAGTAAAGCTATAAAGTATTGTAATTTTCAAATGTATGCTGATGACCTCAGTTTTTACATGTCATTTAATTCTAAACAGTTTGAAACGGCAAAGCATCTTGTAAACACCGATCTTGCAAACATCAATAATGGGGCCAGTAGGAACTGATTGTTGATTAACGCAAATAAAGCCAAAGCTATAATGTTTAGTAAAACTGATGTTGATACTCCAAATCGCAGTCTTCACATTGATGGAATAGGGCTCACATGGTGTGATGAAGTAAAATATCTTGGACTACATCTTGACAAGAACCTTCATTTTAGTTTTCACATAAATAAAATCTGCCAAAAATCATATTTTGCCTTAAAAATATATATATGAATATCGTAATTTACTGCCAGTCAGTAAAAATAACACTCCTTGAATCATTAGTACTTTCAATACCTAATTTCATGGACTGTGTATACGGACTATTTTTAACAGCTTTTAATAAATATCGTATTCAGAAAATTCAGAATTCATGCATTAGATTTGTTTGTCAACTAAACAGGTATGACCACATAACCCCCCATCTACGTGGTGCCAATATGTTAAATATGTAAATATATAGTGAGCATGGATGTTGTGTAGTTATCTGATGTGTGTGTCCTGGTTTCAGTGGTGGAGCAGCCTATGGCTAGACTGCGTCAGGACATTAATCTAAATAAGACATTAAAAATAAAAAACAAGTAATTGATAAATACGTTAATATCGAAAATATTACACGTGTCTAAATCTAAAGTTGATTCTGTGGCTGTAGAGAACTACAAAAATATGAAAATAAATTTGAAAGTACTTAACCTCAATGACTCGGAGGAGATAAATAGATTGAAACTGGAAATTCAAGAATTTAAACATCACATAAAACTATTTAAAAAAGTTGCAAATCTGAAAGAACTAAATCATCAGCTACAACATACTGTACATTTAAAGGTAAGTTTTTACATTTTATAGAGGTTGTAGCTAAATTGCTAAGATTCTTAAGCCGGCGTCACACATGAGTTGACGAATATTCGTTAATGTTCGCAACCAAATGTATGTGTGCAATTATTTACCAAGTACTGTATTCACACTTGCGGTGGATGTGCGGAGACCTTCGCCAATTTGCTCTTGGCAATTATTCGTCTGCTTTGATGTCGAGTAGCTTGCCGACTCTAGGCAGAACTATGTTCGTGTTCGCGATGCATGGCAAATATTCGTACACAAACAGCAAATATTGTATCCTCATTTGCGTGATTTATAGCGAACATCGAATATTTGTGGACGAATACCACGTGTGGCGCCGGTTTTATGCTATTACTCGGTTGTGCAGGCCATGGTTTGAATCTCTAATATAAATAGCACTTTAATTGGGCAAAAGATTGACTCACTTTGAAACGTCCATATGTGTTCATTGGCCATTCAAGAACACAGGTAAGTTTACCCCCTACAAGGATTTTTATGGGCGTAAGAAGAGGGACAAAACAATTTTTCGTAAGTAACTAAAAATATTTAACAGTTGTGTTCAAATAAAAGTTGCAGTTACGGAAATTATACGTATTCCCGTTTTTTATCCATCTCTACGATAATATCGGTCTAAGATATACATTTTTGAAGTTTGGGTGGTTTCAAGAATTAGTTGAACATGCAGGTGATGAAAATATTTTTTTTTACAAAAAATAAGTGGCGCATTTTGTGTTTAGCATTGTTTACCATGGGTCTAACCCTCATAAAATGCCATATTGCTTTCGACGCCTAACCAATCAGTCCACGCCGATCCACTCTTATGTCATGCTCATTGTTACGGCCAAAATTCCCACTAGAACAAATTAATCCATAATTGCAAGACATATATATACGAATGAATAGCGACACCTCTAAAATATAGGCTTATACTGTTTATGCCGAAGAAAACTAGATTTTAATTCCAAGCCGCCTAGTTCTTATTTGAACTTTCGCCGAACTGGCGGATTTCGTCTATTTAATTAGACATGTCATCATTCAAAATTGATATTTATTTCGATTTACGGCAGCGCACGCCACCTGGTAGTAGGCAATTGATTTCTTGCCGTAGACATTGGTAGGGCTCGCAAATTTGGTGGTGGAAGGTATAGTCATCTCGCGGTGTTAAAGGGAACTAAATTAGGCTGGTAACCGTTCTATAAGATAGATATCTGTGTCTTTTCCCGGAGTGTGTATTTTTATTCGTTAGGACGGCAAAATATGTAAACATCAAACAAATAATAATTGTAATTAGTAGCATGAAGGAGAGACACAAATAATGTATGAAGTAATGTGAAAATATTTAATTATTATTAATATTTCCTTGAATTATGTGGAGGCGACATCTACCGGGAAAGGAATGAATGAGGCTAGGGAAAACTCTGATTGCGCCGTGGGTATCAAATTTGTTAGTGGAGATTTGACATTCATTTCCGTTACAATTCGTTTGGTATATGGTGGTCGTGAACACCAGAAGCTTGATCTGTAATCATCCGCTTTGGGAATACGTTGTGGTGATATTTCACGAGTGATTTTCGACTAGATATTGTTGATTAGTTGATATTTGTGGTGATCTAGCGAAAATCTAACCAGTTATTGGGAATATAAGCCACCAAGGGTGAGTAACTTTATCTTTGTTAAATTCCACGTGTGAAAGAGCATTTTTCTTTTCATTCAGTACCCGTCCTCAATTAGTAAGCCGCCTGGGAGCCGTTGTATAGGAGAACTTCGATAGAACCCTTCAGGGAGAAGGTATGCAAGTTTTTTTGAGGGTAATATCCACGTGTTGCTAATTTGCGCTAAATTTTTAATGTAGGGTTCTAGTACTGGGAGTGCACTGGTGAGAGGTTTTGCACTAGGAAAATCCAAGTGGCCGGAGGAGTTATAGTGGGGAAAATTTCTGGTAGAGAGGTCCTGATAGGAGGAGTCCTAGGAAGTAGGAAGATCCTAGTAAGATAACGTAATTTCCCCCCGTTTCGTGGCTGTAACTGTGAGTAGTACCTTATTGTAACAATCGTCGTAGGAACATAGGAAGGTTTGACCGCCTAGGTGTACCGCAACCTTTAGGGAATGTTATAAATAATCGTTAAGTGGTGTAGTGTAATTTTATATAAGATAATTGGTTGTTTTTTTTACCTGCCTATAATAATAATTAGTGTAAGTTAGGTACCTAGTAATAATTATAGAAAAGGGTAGATATTTCGATCTTGTCTGACGTTCTTTTTTTGGTGACAATTTTTAGTAATTATCTTGACGTAAAAAAAAAAAAGGAATTATAAGTCGTTTATGCTGAGAGAAATTTTTACATGATCAGTTAACTCACGAATTAACGCAGTACTATTATCTCCCAGCTGGGGAGTGGTTGGTCAGAAATATTTCATATTTTTAAATTTTTCCAAGGACGGCATATTTTTTGTCCGCCACACATGCACCCCGTGAAATAGCTAGTTATTTTACCCCCAGCGGAAAAAAAACGCACCATAAACACGTTTTGTTGAGCAACTTTTAATTTGTGGGTTTAAGATTGCTATTAGATTTACATAAAATTTCATTGTCCATAACCATCGACTTAGAGTAATTTTTACAAGTCTCACGGACTTAGAAAATTTTTGATTGTTATCGACTTAGAACAATTTTTAGATTTTCATAAAATTTCATTAAGTCCATAACCATCGACTTAGAGTCATTTTTACAAGCTCTCACGGACTTAGAAAATTTTTGATTGTTATCGACTTGGAACAATTTTTAGATTTTCATAAAATTTCATTAAATCCATAACCATCGACTTAGAGTCATTTTTACAAGTCTCACGGACTTAGAAAATTTTTGATTGTTATCGACTTGGAACAATTTTTAGATTTTCATAAAATTTCATTAAGTCCATAACCATCGACTTAGAGTAATTTTTACAAGTCTCACGGACTTAGAAAATTTTTGATTGTTATCGACTTGGAACAATTTTTAGATTTTCATAAAATTTCATTAAGTCCGTAACCATCGACTTAGAGTAATTTTTACAAGTCTCACGGACTTAGGAAATTTTTGATTGTTATCGAATAATTCTTATAGATTTTCATGAATATATATATATTTAAATTTTAAGTGGCTATCGACTTGGAGTTATTTTTATGGAATCTCATAAAGACCTGTAGGATGGTCAATGACTTGTATAGACTTTAAGTATTTGTTAATAAAAAAAAATAATCGAAAACATACCTAGGTTTCATTTCCACCGATTGAGGGGGCATACAATAAAGAGGAGGGGGGGGGATTCTACCATACATCCGAACTGACAAATATGTGATAGTTAGTTTCGTGGTTTGTGAGGCTATCAATATACAACCATCTTGATACTGGCTGGTTTAAAACCATGTGGTGCCCTTAAACTTAATATTGAACCCGACCCATCTTCACTGTCGAAAAGCTGGCAGGCAACCTATCCAGTATCGCTGTACAGATTGAGGCGTATGGTAATAAGCACTTATATAATCGGTAAGTAAGAAAGGTATCGAAACTTCCTCTATTAAACTAAGGGAAAATTATACGTCACATTTTTGGCGCCCAACGTGGGGCCACGGAAAAAAACTAGCTTCGGTATAGGGGAGTTTTGATGAACTCGATATTTTTAAATTAATATTTTTTTTTATTCTTTATTGTATGCAACTGTTCCCTCATTATTGGGTGATGAAACCTGGTGTGTATCTGAATTGACTTGATGACAAATTGATTGAAATATTCCGAAAATAATCAACCTGTCGAGAGGTACTTCGGAAATAACGGCTAGACAATACTGGACGAAAAGGTATTACTCACAAGGTTACTCGAATTTAATTAGTTTATTGTTTGTATTTTATATTTGTGCCGATAGTTGAGGACGTCTGTTGCCGATATTGGCGGTTATGACAAGGTTTTAAATCCAAGGTGAGAAGTTGTGTTGTGGTATTTTACTACTGTATGTAGCTGTCGCTCATCTTTATTTAACTGTATGTATATGATTCTTTTTTTCTTTTTTTTTTGTGTGTAGTCATTGTAAGGGGATTGGGTATTATATATTGTATTATAACTTTTTGAAACGTTAGCTATATTTCACGAGTGATTTTCGACTAGATATTGTTGATTAGTTGATATTTGTGGTGATCTAGCGAAAATCTAACCAGTTATTGGGAATATAAGCCACCAAGGGTGAGTAACTTTATCTTTGTTAAATTCCACGTGTGAAAGAGCATTTTTCTTTTCATTCAGTACCCGTCCTCAATTAGTAAGCCGCCTGGGAGCCGTTGTATAGGAGAACTTCGATAGAACCCTTCAGGGAGAAGGTATGCAAGTTTTTTTGAGGGTAATATCCACGTGTTGCTAATTTGCGCTAAATTTTTAATGTAGGGTTCTAGTACTGGGAGTGCACTGGTGAGAGGTTTTGCACTAGGAAAATCCAAGTGGCCGGAGGAGTTAGAGTGGGGAAAATTTCTGGTAGAGAGGTCCTGATAGGAGGAGTCCTAGGAAGTAGGAAGATCCTAGTAAGATTACGTAATTTCCCCCCGTTTCGTGGCTGTAACTGTGAGTAGTACCTTATTGTAACAATCGTCGTAGGAACATAGGAAGGTTTGACCGCCTAGGTGTACCGCAACCTTTAGGGAATGTTATAAATAATCGTTAAGTGGTGTAGTGTAATTTTATATAAGATAATTGGTTGTTTTTTTTACCTGCCTATAATAATAATTAGTGTAAGTTAGGTACCTAGTAATAATTATAGAAAAGGGTAGATATTTCGATCTTGTCTGGCGTTCTTTTTTTGGTGACAATTTTTAGTAATTATCTTGACGTAAAAAAAAAAGGAATTATAAGTCGTTTATGCTGAGAGAAATTTGTACATGATCAGTTAACTCACGAATTAACGCAGTACTATTATCTCCCAGCTGGGGAGTGGTTGGTCAGAAATATTTCATATTTTTAAATTTTTCCAAGGACGGCATATTTTTTGTCCGCCACACATGCACCCCGTGAAATAGCTAGTTATTTTACCCCCAGCGGAAAAAAAACGCACCATAAACACGTTTTGTTGAGCAACTTTTAATTTGTGGGTTTAAGATTGCTATTAGATTTACATAAAATTTCATTGTCCATAACCATCGACTTAGAGTAATTTTTACAAGTCTCACGGACTTAGAAAATTTTTGATTGTTATCGACTTAGAACAATTTTTAGATTTTCATAAAATTTCATTAAGTCCATAACCATCGACTTAGAGTCATTTTTACAAGCTCTCACGGACTTAGAAAATTTTTGATTGTTATCGACTTGGAACAATTTTTAGATTTTCATAAAATTTCATTAAATCCATAACCATCGACTTAGAGTCATTTTTACAAGTCTCACGGACTTAGAAAATTTTTGATTGTTATCGACTTGGAACAATTTTTAGATTTTCATAAAATTTCATTAAGTCCATAACCATCGACTTAGAGTAATTTTTACAAGTCTCACGGACTTAGAAAATTTTTGATTGTTATCGACTTGGAACAATTTTTAGATTTTCATAAAATTTCATTAAGTCCATAACCATCGACTTAGAGTAATTTTTACAAGTCTCACGGACTTAGGAAATTTTTGATTGTTATCGAATAATTCTTATAGATTTTCATGAATATATATATATTTAAATTTTAAGTGGCTATCGACTTGGAGTTATTTTTATGGAATCTCATAAAGACCTGTAGGATGGTCAATGACTTGTATAGACTTTAAGTATTTGTTAATAAAAAAAAATAATCGAAAACATACCTAGGTTTCATTTCCACCGATTGAGGGGGCATACAATAAAGAGGAGGGGGGGGGATTCTACCATACATCCGAACTGACAAATATGTGATAGTTAGTTTCGTGGTTTGTGAGGCTATCAATATACAACCATCTTGATACTGGCTGGTTTAAAACCATGTGGTGCCCTTAAACTTAATATTGAACCCGACCCATCTTCACTGTCGAAAAGCTGGCAGGCAACCTATCCAGTATCGCTGTACAGATTGAGGCGTATGGTAATAAGCACTTATATAATCGGTAAGTAAGAAAGGTATCGAAACTTCCTCTATTAAACTAAGGGAAAATTATACGTCACATTTTTGGCGCCCAACGTGGGGCCACGGAAAAAAACTAGCTTCGGTATAGGGGAGTTTTGATGAACTCGATATTTTTAAATTAATATTTTTTTTTATTCTTTATTGTATGCAACTGTTCCCTCATTATTGGGTGATGAAACCTGGTGTGTATCTGAATTGACTTGATGACAAATTGATTGAAATATTCCGAAAATAATCAACCTGTCGAGAGGTACTTCGGAAATAACGGCTAGACAATACTGGACGAAAAGGTATTACTCACAAGGTTACTCGAATTTAATTAGTTTATTGTTTGTATTTTATATTTGTGCCGATAGTTGAGGACGTCTGTTGCCGATATTGGCGGTTATGACAAGGTTTTAAATCCAAGGTGAGAAGTTGTGTTGTGGTATTTTACTACTGTATGTAGCTGTCGCTCATCTTTATTTAACTGTATGTATATGATTCTTTTTTTCTTTTTTTTTTGTGTGTAGTCATTGTAAGGGGATTGGGTATTATATATTGTATTATAACTTTTTGAAACGTTAGCTATATTTCACGAGTGATTTTCGACTAGATATTGTTGATTAGTTGATATTTGTGGTGATCTAGCGAAAATCTAACCAGTTATTGGGAATATAAGCCACCAAGGGTGAGTAACTTTATCTTTGTTAAATTCCACGTGTGAAAGAGCATTTTTCTTTTCATTCAGTACCCGTCCTCAATTAGTAAGCCGCCTGGGAGCCGTTGTATAGGAGAACTTCGATAGAACCCTTCAGGGAGAAGGTATGCAAGTTTTTTTGAGGGTAATATCCACGTGTTGCTAATTTGCGCTAAATTTTTAATGTAGGGTTCTAGTACTGGGAGTGCACTGGTGAGAGGTTTTGCACTAGGAAAATCCAAGTGGCCGGAGGAGTTAGAGTGGGGAAAATTTCTGGTAGAGAGGTCCTGATAGGAGGAGTCCTAGGAAGTAGGAAGATCCTAGTAAGATTACGTAATTTCCCCCCGTTTCGTGGCTGTAACTGTGAGTAGTACCTTATTGTAACAATCGTCGTAGGAACATAGGAAGGTTTGACCGCCTAGGTGTACCGCAACCTTTAGGGAATGTTATAAATAATCGTTAAGTGGTGTAGTGTAATTTTATATAAGATAATTGGTTGTTTTTTTTACCTGCCTATAATAATAATTAGTGTAAGTTAGGTACCTAGTAATAATTATAGAAAAGGGTAGATATTTCGATCTTGTCTGGCGTTCTTTTTTTGGTGACAATTTTTAGTAATTATCTTGACGTAAAAAAAAAAGGAATTATAAGTCGTTTATGCTGAGAGAAATTTGTACATGATCAGTTAACTCACGAATTAACGCAGTACTATTATCTCCCAGCTGGGGAGTGGTTGGTCAGAAATATTTCATATTTTTAAATTTTTCCAAGGACGGCATATTTTTTGTCCGCCACACATGCACCCCGTGAAATAGCTAGTTATTTTACCCCCAGCGGAAAAAAAACGCACCATAAACACGTTTTGTTGAGCAATTTTTAATTTGTGGGTTTAAGATTGCTATTAGATTTACATAAAATTTCATTGTCCACAACCATCGACTTAGAGTAATTTTTACAAGTCTCACGGACTTAGAAAATTTTTGATTGTTATCGACTTGGAACAATTTTTAGATTTTCATAAAATTTCATTAAGTCCATAACCATCGACTTAGAGTAATTTTTACAAGTCTCACGGACTTAGAACATTTTTGATTGTTATCGACTTGGAACAATTTTTAGATTTTCATAAAATTTCATTAAGTCCATAACCATCGACTTAGAGTAATTTTTACAAGTCTCACGGACTTAAGGAAATTTTTGATTGTTATCAACTTAGAATAATTCTTATAGATTTTCATGAATATATATATATTTAAATTTTAAGTGGCTATCGACTTGGAGTTATTTTTATGGAATCTCATAAAGACCTGTAGGATGGTCAATGACTTGTATAGACTTTAAGTATTTGTTAATAAAAAAAAATAATCGAAAACATACCTAGGTTTCATTTCCACCGATTGAGGGGGCATACAATAAAGAGGAGGGGGGGGATTCTACCATACATCCGAACTGACAAATATGTGATAGTTAGTTTCGTGGTTTGTGAGGCTATCAATATACAACCATCTTGATACTGGCTGGTTTAAAACCATGTGGCGCCCTTAAACTTAATATTGAACCCGACCCATCTTCACTGTCGAAAAGCTGGCAGGCAACCTATCCAGTATCGCTGTACAGATTGAGGCGTATGGTAATAAGCACTTATATAATCGGTAAGTAAGAAAGGTATCGAAACTTCCTCTATTAAACTAAGGGAAAATTATACGTCACATCATAGTTTTACATAAAAATACATGGCTGGTTCCAACTTTGCATCTGTATAGTTTAATTAACTAACCTGGTCATGTATATATAATTATATGTATACTTGACTAGGAAAAAAGGTTTGAGTGAATCATCTGCCTGCGGAACGGTAGGAGGTGGGCAAAATAAGGGTGGCTGTGCATTTTTGCACTCTTTCTAGTAAATATCAGAATATCTCTAGATATTATTTTTTGCAAAAAATGTAAAGAATCCCTTTTTTTGTAGAACGTAAAATTGTTTTTAGATTTGCTTTTTTTCTCATTTTTCTCCGATAAAAGGTGATCTATATACAGTAATTTGAATAAATGCATGATGTCAACTTTATTATTTTAGAAAAAAAGTTGAAGTTATTTCAAAATAACTCGAAGTATACTCTCTATAAAAATATATTAATCCTTACTTTTTGAAGGTTATGAAGATAACTATGGCTTGCTAATATTTTTTATCAAGTTTCAAAATGTGGCAATTTTTTTTTTTATTCAAAAAATGGTATAATAGAAACCGTTACTATGT
Organism: Stenurella melanura; assembly: GCA_963583905.1. Classification (NCBI taxonomy): domain Eukaryota; kingdom Metazoa; phylum Arthropoda; class Insecta; order Coleoptera; family Cerambycidae; genus Stenurella; species Stenurella melanura. The sequence goes on from OY757315.1 coordinate 76,732,169, forward strand.
GATACTTGATTATATTGATTAAGGATCATTCACTTGAATCGATAGTTTGAAAATGGCACGTTAATGTGCCGAAACTGCAGTAATGTGTGTTATAATAAATTTTAGTAATAGAAACAAAGTAAAAGTTCTTTTCCTTACATCAACATTTCCTTATTCATATTATTTTTGGGCTTCTTTTTTCTTGAGTTACACGAGATACATTATGAATTTATTGATCCAGTAGATATCTGTCAAATCCATAATAATAATAAACTGTAGCACTTCATTTCTCTGTTTATCACACAATTTATTTTGATGCTTGGTGGTGCAGAATCATTTTTGTCTTCATTCAAATTTGTATTCATATATTTTTATATGTTTTAGACTTGATGCTTGTGGAGGCTGAAAGCCAGAAAAAGGCAAAATACTCGGAACAAGAAATAAAAAAGTTGGTGCAAGAACTGGTGGCAAGGTAAAGAAATGTTACTGTTCAAATCTGATATGGATGAAATCCACGTGTTCTCTTGTTTTTAGGTACATCTTGACAGGTATGTCTGGTTACCGGAACAAATCTTTGACGCGGGTTTTGCAAAATAGAAAGTAATAGCTTACGCTGTTTTTGGAGAATATATATTGACCACCTCATCCGTAACTGCTGCCCAAAGCAACAGGACAAAAGGCTCCGCAAAGCCCGCGTTGGATCTCACCAAATTAATGGCCATCCATGGTAAATATGTACAGTAATCTGCATTTTTTTCTTTGTAAAGCTACTTGGAGATAACATTTACAAATGTCTTTGAAACAGCCTCGAAATAAAACATTAATTATTATTGAGCCCTTCTTCATAAGTTTACACTGGGGCTTTATGCGTCATTATCAAATTATGTACAGATTTATTCATTTTTTAATTGATTAAAACAGAGTAATAACTAGATGTAAAGATTATGCATTTCAACCATAACTTGGAAGTGTTTTATAATTGTTGAACATTCTATTGGATACTCTACAACCAATAATAATGATTTGAACTCCTCTCCCGATGAGACGACTATGTTGACGAAATACGTGACAGTGTATTTTACGGAATACTTCAGTCTCAGTATCACATTCAATGTTGCAACCCTCTTTAGGTCCATTTTCCATTTCAAGAAACTGCAATTTCTACAATTAAAAGTAAAGTTGTAAATATTATCAGTCACACACCTCTGCTTTGTACCTAAAATACAGCATGATACGTAATTATTAATTATAAAACATTTAAAAGGAATTTTACTTGTTAGCATAACCAGAAGTCAGGTTATCGAAAGAATGCAAAGATTTCATTAATATTTTTATATATAGTTTTTTCTTTAGTTCTCATAGATAGCTTTTCTTTCCACTGTTTGCAAAATCCTATAAAGAAAATTTTTCATTTAAAAGGAAATAAGACAACAGATGATTGTGTAATGAAGCATCCTAAAGTCATACCTCATTACTAAGAAGTTTCAGTGTAGTGCCGTGTGCACATTTGCCACACGACGGCGATTCATACTCGATATACTAAATTTGCACACCGCCCGACTCCGACCGTCTCAAAAAGGAGGGATAGTTTCGTGTATAAAAGCCCAGCCGCGGATCGAGAAGAGCACTGGGTACATCTCTCTGTAGACTGCCGACGGCGCGCTGAGCCGAAGACAATTTACTGATTTATGCACCAAGTGACGTGACTCTCCGGACCGAATATATCTTGACCTAGAGAAGTCTTACGGCGCGCTGAGCCGGGGACAGAACTTGTGCCAAGTGTTATTTAGTCCAGTGATGTCCCGACGAAACCGACACGGAGCAAATATAAATTAACAGAGGAGTGACCCGGCGAGTTGAGCCGATAGCTTGCTCGAGTTGATAGTTATTAGCCCGCCGCCGTTTCCGCCGTCAAAACCCCTACTCGCCGCATCACTGCATTACACTCTCGTCGTCTCTCTCATTCATACGATTTAAATGTCACCTGATTACCAATAACCGTAAAAGATACGGACCTGAAAACCGATAACCTGTAACTATTGTATATCATGTAAACCTGCATATTTTACCTGTTGAAAGATAATAAATTTGTTAATTTTGATTGGGTTGTCTTATTAAACTAATCTGGATCCTGAACTAATCTCCGACTCCAGCTACCCAGAGCAAAACACCGTTACATAATTTGGCGCCCGAACAGATTCCGTTACATAATTTGGCGCCCGAGCAGATTCCGTTACATAATTTGGCGCCCGAGCAGATATTAAGACATTAGTTCATTCCGGATGACCCAAAAAGTGTCATTTACAAACGAGAGGTAGACAAATAGAAAGAGTGTAACATAATTTAACACCCGAAACAGATTTTAAAAGGTAAATTTACTCCAGACAACCCAAAAGGATAAGAGAGAGATAGTAAAATATTTAGAGGGAGACACAAAATATTCCAAGCCGTAGAAATGAGTTTGTCAGACACAGATGGTGCTTATGGACTAGAAGTCGCAGATACCACAGTAGGATGGATATATAAATTAAAGAAAGATGAACTACTAGTAGAATTATCCAAGTACGGCGCAATTACAACTGGAACAGTGGAAGATCTCCGAAGTAAACTAAAAAGTTATTTACGTAGCGAGGCAGCCAAGAAAGTTGATGCCACGCCCACCCAAATAAATCCTACAATACCAGACAGGTCATACATTTTACCAACACCCATGGGTGCGGTTTTAACTGATGTTCGCAAATGGAACGTTCGTTTCGACGGCAGAAAAGACGTTTTCTCATTTCTAGAACGTGTAGAAGAGCTACAGTCTGGATACAATTTCAATGATGAACAAATGTTACGAGCCCTACCCGAACTACTACAAGGCGATGCATTATTATGGTACAGAAATAATAAAACGTCCTGGAATACGTGGGATCAATTTGTCACAAAGTTAACAGCATTTTACGCACCCTCAGATTACCATTTAAAGTTGGAAGACGAAGCAAGGCTCCGCGTACAAAAAGAAAACGAAAATATAAAAGATTATGTAGTAGCAATCCAAACTCTACTGCGGAGGCTTAAAAATATCACTCCAGAACAGAGGTTATACCGAATATACTCAAATTTAAAACCAGAATACCGAAAATATATCAAACGAACCGATTTCCAGACACTCGATCAATTAATAACCCTAGCAAATGAACACGAAACTGTTTGCAAAGAAGAAAAGACAGCCAAACAAAATTTACAAACAGGCACACCAAGATTAGGTTTAAATTACACACCAGACAGATATTATCAAGCACCGAATTATAGAAATAATTATGAAAATAACACACAAAACTACAATAGGCCGGCCACCCAGAATTATTCTAGATCACCAGATCAGTTGCAGAGACAAACCGCCGCCGAGTATACCAGAACACTAAACAATTTTAGGAATAACACACAAAAAAATCCCAGGCACAGCGTAATTATTAACTACAATAGAAATACAAACTGCTGGCGATGTGGAATCCCTGGTCACACCCGAGGTAACTGTAAAAACACACCAAAGATATTTTGCTCCCGATGTGGACAATTAGGAATATTTTCCCGTGATTGCAGGTGCAATAATGAGGCCTCAGGAAACAGCAACATGCGGTGCCCTGCCTCGCGAACAGTCCAGCCAGTAAACAACTTCCCCGCGGCCACCGTCCAAACTCCAATTTTTAATGTCAACGACCGACTGAAGCTCCCGATACAAATCGGAACCGAACACTTTACATCGCTACTCGACACGGTCTCAACCCGCTCTTACATAGGGGACGCTGTATATACGAAGTGCAAATCAAATTTATTAGAAATAAACTGTACCGGACATAATATTAAACTGGCGGATGGAACGGAAACACAAGTGAACAGAGAATTCAAATTAAATTACTACACAACAGGACTTCAATTAACCGATAATTTCTTGTACTTGCCAAATTTAACTTATGATATTATTTTGGGGATGGACTTTCTAAGGAACCATCACGTTACCATTGATTTTAAATTACTAACAGGGCAAATTATGGGAAAAATGATAGACTTTAAACAGAAAATAGAAGGAACAATACCGCTCTCTCTAATTCAGCCCTCAGATAACGAAAAACAGATCCTGTCAAATTTTTTACAAGTCGAACTTCCGAAATTTGAAACAATTCAAGGTGTTACCCCACTAACTCAACACAAAATTAGACTCCTGGACGACACGCCGATTAAACAGAGATACCGCCCATTAAACCCAGCCATGCAAAAAATTGTTAATACCGAGTTAGACAAAATGTTGGAAGAAGGTGTAGTAGAACCGTCTAAAAGCCCGTGGAATTCCCCAATTGTCATGGTAAAGAAAAAGGACAATAAATATAGATTTTGCATAGACTTCCGGAAAGTAAATGAAGTTTCGATGAAAGATGCTTACCCATTACCTTTTATAAACGCCATTTTAGACAAATTGCGAGAAGCCCGGTTCATATCTACTTTAGATTTACGCTCCAGCTATTGGCAAATATCTTTGACAAATGAGAGTAAGCCAATAACCGCATTTACGGTACCCGGAAGAGGGTTATTTCAATTTAAAGTTTTACCTTTTGGCCTCCATTCAGCCCCTAGTACATTTCAAAGACTCCTGGACCAGATTATAACCCCTGATCTACCTTATGCATTTGCGTACCTGGACGACATCGTCGTAGTAAGCAAGACATTTAACGACCATTTACAACACTTACAAGAAATATTTCAGCGTTTAAAAGATGCAAACCTACAACTAAATCCAGATAAATGTAATTTCTGCAGAAAAGAACTAAGATACTTAGGACACCTGGTAAGTGAAGATGGCATTAAGACAGACCCCGAAAAAGTAAGTGCCATTGTGGCAATTCAGCCTCCAAAGAATGTCAAACAATTACGACGTTTTCTTGGCATGACTTCCTGGTATAGGAGATTTATAAAGTCATATTCAGACACTGCTGCACCCTTAAACAAATTACTGAGGAAACATATCCGCTGGAAATGGACATCAGTTGAAGAAGAGGCTTTCACAAAACTCAAAAATGCATTAACAACGGCTCCTGTACTCAGCTGCCCCGATTTTACGAAAACTTTTTATCTCCAGACAGACGCATCTATACAAGGACTTGGTTCAGCACTGCTACAGAAAATTGACAATCAGGACCGTATTATAGCATATGCAAGTCGCTCCTTGTCAGACGTAGAAAAAAAGATGTCAGCCGTGGAATTAGAATGCTCCGCCATACTCTTCGCAATCCGGAAACACATTAGTTACATACAGGGATATCATTTTGTTGTTGTAACAGATCACCAGAGTTTAAAATGGTTATATTCCACAAACCCCACCAATGGACGACTGGCTCGATGGGTAATGGAATTACAACAGTACGATTTCGAAATAAAATACAGAAAAGGAGTGTTGAACAAAGTGGCAGACGCACTTTCCCGCCAGCCAGTTATCACCGAAGAAGGAAATAACACAGAGGAAGGTATTTTCGCAATTGAAAATTCAGAAAACTGTGCTTGGTACAAAGAGACCATTAAACTAGTACAAAGTAAACCCGAAAGAAAACCGGAATACTGCATTATCGACGGAAACCTGTACCGCCATATATGGAGCAGTAACAATTTTACAGACCCCGAATTTTCCAGCCCATGGAAACTTTGTATCCCGCAACCGCAACGAAAGCAAATCCTGAAGGAAAATCACGATGCACCATGCGCAGGACACCTAGGTATAACAAAAACCATAACCCGAATTGCCGATAAATACTACTGGCCTAGGATGTACAGAGATATTGCAAATTACGTAAGACGCTGCCCGAACTGTCAAAAATATAAATCATCTCAACAACAGACCGCAGGAAAAATGCAATTCCCTAAAATAAACGGATGTTGGGATACTGTCAGCATCGACATTGTCGGACCACTTCCTAGGTCTAGCAAAGGCAACAATAATCTCATCGTGTTGCAAGATAGATTCACTAAATGGATAGAATGTCACCCTGTAAGAAAAGCAACAGCAGACGCCGTTTGCAAAGCATTAAAGGGAAAAATTATCGCCAGATTTGGATGTCCAAATTACATTATCACCGATAACGGGAAACAGTTTACCAGCAACGAATTCACTTCGCTGTTATCTGAATACGGTATTACACACCGTACAACGACGCCGTATTCACCCCAATGTAATCCAGTAGAGAGGACAAACAAAGTAATAAAGACGATGATTGCCCAATATACCGAAAACGACCACCGAAAATGGGACCAATTTTTACCAGAATTTACGTTAGCCATAAATTCGTCCAGACATGAATCCACGGGATTCACACCGGCAATGCTTAATTTCGGTAGAGAGTTAACACTACCTAGCTCTCTCAACAAAGAAAACCAGAATAATAACCCAACAAACCCAGATACCCCGAAGAAACACATTGAAAAGTTGCAGGAAATGGCCGATATATTTGAACTTGTACGAGTAAACCTAGCCAGAGCATACCAAACACAGAGTCACCACTACAACCTGCGTCGCAGGGAATGGACCCCCCTTGTGGGAGACAGGGTCATGAAAAGGGAACACCCTTTGTCCTCAGCAATCCGAAATTTTAACGCAAAACTGGCTCCTAAATTCTCAGGACCATACATCGTGGTGCAAACTATATCACCAGTTATCGTCGAAATTAGATCCCCCACCGGTCGCAGGAAGCTGCGCGTACACGTAAAAGATTTGAAACCGGCGCATGTCTAAAACATATAAATTAACATGCACTCGCAGCAAATATTCAGTCGACCAGAATCATCAGACCAAGATGTGGCCACGAACTCCAAGTTTACCACCCGGGTACCCTGAGTCAGACGACCCGACGCCGTCTCCTCCACCACGCCCGATGTCACCGCCCGGACCAGGTTTGGAAAACCTGTACATATTCTTTGATCCTCCCAGGACAATCAACCCTGAGACGCCGCCACTCTCAAAAATTAGGGCAGAAACCCAGATACCAGCCCTACTATCACCCCTACCCCCGACGCCGGAAGCCAAAAGCCTCCCCAGCCAGGGAAACGCCAGAATACCATCGTCGCCGCCGAGGTTAGACATGCCGTCCCTGCTGCCGTCCCCGAGGTGTCCTTCAACCTCCAGAGCTGAGCCGTCCCCCTCTCCGCCAGTTAAATATGTGCCATCCCCGATACCGTCCCCTGGGCTACAAACGATATCTCCACTGTCCAGGTCAATGGAAAGGAAATTCAGGGAGTTATTTGGCGAAAGTCCCAGTCCCCCAAAGCCGCCGACCCCAGGTAGGTCAATTCCCTGCCTTCGGGCCTTGTTTCAGATAGACGACACAAAGCCGCCTCCTGCAGTACCAAATCGGAGACGAAAGTTCAGGCACCGCAGCAGCGACGGAACGACCACCCGAATCCCAGGAATCACCGCCCTGTCCAGCATCAAGCCCTGTGCGTCAATACCCTTGCCGCAGACGTCCACTAACGCAACCCCAGGAGTGCGCGGGAACGTCTAAGTGCGCGGCAAACGAGTGCGCGGAAAACTTTATCAGGCCGAATTTGTTATTACATTTTCCGATATGTAAATTTTGTTAATTTTGCTTTAGAATCCATTTGTTTTATCTTTTATACCAATGTTTTCTTACGATTTATTTCGATTTATGCCATACCTAGTTTAGTTAATTTTTGCATGGTACATTTTATTTTCCCTGTTATCTCTACCGTTGTTTTACTGATAGATTGCTGTTAACAAAATGTTTAAAAATTGTATATTCACATGTTTATACAGGGTGTTTACGAAATCTTACCATGTTTTCGTTAATTGGATAAAAATGTATAATAGGTTAGAGTTGTTTTGAAACGTTTAAAAATTGTTCCTGATGTCAATTTTTTTTCACCCGACGAACGAGGGGAGTGTAATGAAGCATCCTAAAGTCATACCTCATTACTAAGAAGTTTCAGTGTAGTGCCGTGTGCACATTTGCCACACGACGGCGATTCATACTCGATATACTAAATTTGCACACCGCCCGACTCCGACCGTCTCAAAAAGGAGGGATAGTTTCGTGTATAAAAGCCCAGCCGCGGATCGAGAAGAGCACTGGGTACATCTCTCTGTAGACTGCCGACGGCGCGCTGAGCCGAAGACAATTTACTGATTTATGCACCAAGTGACGTGACTCTCCGGACCGAATATATCTTGACCTAGAGAAGTCTTACGGCGCGCTGAGCCGGGGACAGAACTTGTGCCAAGTGTTATTTAGTCCAGTGATGTCCCGACGAAACCGACACGGAGCAAATATAAATTAACAGAGGAGTGACCCGGCGAGTTGAGCCGATAGCTTGCTCGAGTTGATAGTTATTAGCCCGCCGCCGTTTCCGCCGTCAAAACCCCTACTCGCCGCATCACTGCATTACACTCTCGTCGTCTCTCTCATTCATACGATTTAAATGTCACCTGATTACCAATAACCGTAAAAGATACGGACCTGAAAACCGATAACCTGTAACTATTGTATATCATGTAAACCTGCATATTTTACCTGTTGAAAGATAATAAATTTGTTAATTTTGATTGGGTTGTCTTATTAAACTAATCTGGATCCTGAACTAATCTCCGACTCCAGCTACCCAGAGCAAAACACCGTTACAATTGTCATGTTTGGTGGACCTCGTATAGCATAGATCATAGCATGCAGTGTAGTTACTTGATTTATTTTTATTGTTTTAGACATAGTGAAATATAGATTAGTAGAAAGAGAGGAGAGGCGGGAAAAATTAGAAGCTGTTTGTAATACTATTAATACCCGTTTAGCAGAGAAAATGCAAGATCTCACCCGTCCTCCAAAAAAGACAAAGAAACAGGATGCAGTAGACGAACAAGGAAAATATTTTATCCCTTTTGATTTCACTTTAAACTCACGAAATTTAATTTTTGTAGTGGATATAAATGCTATCCAAACCTTCGAGATTGTGGCTGATATGGATAACTTACAGGACGACATAGAAGACCCTGACCCTGACAGAAATAATAATAATAATTAAGATATAAATATTTTCATTTGTTTTTTCAATAAAATAAGAAAGAACGAAGTATTGCTATGGCTATTCACTTCATTTCTTATTACACAAACTAAGTATTTTTAAACCAAATATTTTTATATATTATTTATTGAATCTCAAAAATGTTAGGAAATTCATATGCATATTTTTTATTAGCACTTAAGGAAATAAGAAGACTTTTTTTTTCAAAATTTTCAACAGGTATTAGATAGAAACTGTACTCATTAAATTTCATTTATATGTGATACTACTACTTTATCACAACTATAAGGTCTACATTTAGGCATTTTGACAAAAAGTAGACTCTGTCAATTATCTCAACGAAATCTCCCAGTTTTGTTTTAATTAATACACTATTCCTTTTTTTGCTCTGGCATATATAATAGAATGTAATAATCATTTCTTGTAAATACATCTTTTATAAGACCAAAAAATAGTCTTTTTTTTCCTTCACTGGCTTTGAATGTCTCCATTTAGCCACGATGTTTTTATTTTACGCTATACTAGATATAACACAACTAATCTATATTTAAAATCTATAATTCCATAAACTAATCGACCTATAACCTAACACGAGAGGACCAGCTAGTGTTACAAGACTCAAGGATTATTGGACAGGGACACACACTTCACGTCAAGGTGCCCTTCATGACGCCTTTGTTTAACACGTAACACACACGGGGCAACGGTAAGGGGGTGATATAAAAAACAGTGGATAAAAACAGAGGAACTCACCTAAACCTATATTTTGACACGACATAACCTAATAAACTCCCAAAATATATATTTAAAATTTTCATTTGTGGTTACTATGTATAGCAGCGAGGTACTATCCAATGGTAGTGGAATACAGTTCTCCAACATTTTTTTTTTCAAGAAGTTTTCAAATAACTAGTGATTGATGTCGCCAATATTTCCGTTGCAGTCGCAGATAGGACTATCAAGGATTTTCATCTTGAATAGCATGGATTTGAAAGCTCCGTGACAAAAAAAAATAGTATTGTTAAGTAATGTTTTGTTTTCATTTGCACCAGTTGTGCCGGGCCCTACAAGAGTGTCATTGGATTTTCTTACATATTTCAATTATTTTTTAAGAATAAGTAAAAATAAGTAGTAAAGTATTTGTGTTATACATTTCTTTCGCTATTTGTTTGATAACACCAACAGGACCTTTAACCTGTCTTTTTATAACAAGAATCCCAGACTCAAATGAAAATGTCGTGCATGACCACAAAGGACCTACCATTCTAACACATTCTACTAAATGTATGAGAGAATGCGTATTATACGTCATAAATGATCATGCAGTTTCTCAGCTTTTATGACAAATATGATTAAAGTATTTTCAATTTCAGCAAGTTCTTATTTTGGTATTTTTTCCCTTAACAACATGCACACAGATTTAGAAAGTGGAGCAAAATGTTTTAAATATTTTAATTTAAGAATTCCTTCTAAACATGATAGAGAATAAAATGGAAGTCCAGATCTCCATTCGCTGGCTTTCCACTTGGCCCTTTCACTTGTTATAGACCTAGGCACTCGATGAATTTCATACGGTGGCTTTATTTTCGATAAGCGCTCGTGAACTTTTCTCATATTAACTGGATGGCCAATATGATATGTAAATTTGCTTTCTGAACTAAGAGTAGTCCACAGATCCCATACATCACGAACAACTCCTTGAAAAATATATTACATACCTATTTTTCACAGTAAAATTGGTAAGTACTTACCTAGAAGAATCCCATGCATATAATCGAGTGGAAATCCTCATACAGGATCAAAATATGGCAACGCGTTAATTACTGCTGGTCCTTTCACTCCGTTAACAGGTATAGTGTTTTTTTTTTCAACTTTCATAAGATCAGACAGGTGTGATTCTGATGTTCGAAGGAATGAAATATTTTCCTTTTGTACTGGATACTTCATTGTCCGATTCACCATCTCTCCAGGATGATAACACCAACTGCAGCCAAAATATCCATTATATTGTAGTCTGTTTTGAATAATTGGTCTGGCAAATGAGTGGACTCCACACAAAAGAGGTAACAATTTGAAATTTGATATTTGCTTATCATTATTGACCACATTGATACCAACATTGTAAAGTGCATAATTTTATTCGTCATGTGATTGTTCGGCTCCATTTTCCCGGTCCAAATACCAGCAAAAATCAATTCTCGAAAGCGTTCTTTTGGTGGTAGTTCGTTTGTTACAAATTGTATTGGCCACATGGAATACTTTGAAGATGTGAATATTGGTGCACCATCTGTACTAAAGGTATATGTTAGGTGAAATGTACAACTTTCTAGAAGATACATCACTTATGACGCCTTTCTGAATTTCCCTTTTTTTAATATAGTTTAAAACATTTTTATTTGAGGAACTATATCTACCATAATATCACCTGGCACTGTGGGCCGGGCCCACCCCAACATCCCAAACTAGCCACCGCCCACCTCAGAGGAAAGAAAAAGATCAGAAAAAAAAATTGAATTTATCAACTAATGTATCACTAGATTATTCGGAATCCACCCCCCGACTTCTATATACCAATTTGACACAAGTGAGGTCAAACATTTTCGCCCGTCGATTGTAATGGTAATGAAGAGTGCCAGTTCAGCCGTTTTGTTTTTAAACCATGCGCGTTAGCGTGCGGGTCTCGAGTATGGGCCTGTCTGCTGGCTGACTTGACTGCTGTATCTCTTTTGTTCTATCGTTCATGCTGGAGTAGTGTATAAGAAAATAATAGCATATTCGGAGAGATTCGTTTTGATTAGACAAAATTATGTGTTGAAGGTTAAGATTCAGGGAATCGACGACGAATCGATCGTACTTCGTACACGAACTAGAGACTAGAATCCTGTTTTATCATTTCATCACAATACTTACAATAAACCAAAGGTAAGTTGATCATGTATTTATAAACATTTTACATTTCATACCTTATACCGTGATTCGTTTCGATTATGCAATTATTTAATTAGTTGTTGAAGGTTAAGATACAGGGTGGGTAACCTGGTAATTGGTAAACATAAATAAATGTAACTTGCACGGTACACCGTAGTCACCGTAGATCTGATACAAACAAAGCATGATTCAATTATTTTGCACTTGAAAGAAAACATAATACTTATCCACACCTACGCACAATTTTTTCGTTACTTGTTAAGCTAACACGACCCACAATCAATAATAATTTATCAATAAAATTAAATATGTGACTTTATTATACATTTATGGAATATGGTTTTAAAGTATTTTTGTTTTGTTTCCTTTATAAACAGGAATACTTAATGGTGAAGAAATTCAAAGACATAAGGTCATTTCTCAAATCTAAGAGAAATCAATCTAATGAAAATGAGGCAACTGAAATTTCTACTCGTGATACTGCAACCAGTGCAACCAAAACTAAGCCAGAAGCTACTGCTTCAACAACTACACCGGCACAATCAATCAATCAAAACAACGTGAAGGAGATCTGGGTACTTTCGATAGTGGTTCATCTCGACCGAAGATTGTTTTTCCAAAGAGTACATTTGGAGGTAGACAGAGATTGTTCTTGTCCCAATTCTACAATAAACATCAATGGCTCGAGTATAGCGTAAAATTAGATAAAACGTTCTGCTTCGTTTGCAGACATTTTCGATCTTCTGTGAATGTACGAGACCAGAATGAAAAGTTTGCCATCAGTGGATTTAATAATTGGAAGAAACTAAGTGAGGCGTTGAAGAAACACGAGAACTCTTCAATACATATTCAGTGTATGCAAAAGTTTGTATCTTACGAGCATTCCTTAAAGTCGGGAAATGTTCATGATAAGGTAGTCAAACTGCATGAAGAAATGATAGTACAGAACCGGGACTATATGATGAAATTAATTGACGTAATTTTATGCTTATCACACCAAAGACTTCCTCTCAGAGGACACCGAGATGATGCAGCATCTACAAATCGTGGCAATTTCTTGGAGTTAAGTGAACTTTTAGCCAAACATGACAAACATTTTTCGAGCCATTTGCAGCGGCATATCAGTTATTGTAGTTTTAAAGTCCAAAATGAACTAATAAACATCGCATCTCAACTTATTGAAAAGATTATCGAAGAAGTGAGAGAAAGTGGATTTTTTGCAATAATGGTCGATGAAGCTAAGTGCTACAAGCAAGAGTAACTGTCAGTGACAATCAGATATGTAGTTGGCTTGGAAGTTGAGGAACGTTTTCTCGGTTTTTTGGATTGTTCCTCTTCTAGAGACGCTGAAAGTTTGAAAAAACTTATTCAAGAGTTCCTAAATAAATGCGGTGGTGTTATAATAATCGGGCAATCCTTCGACGGAGCCAGCGTAAACTCGGGGAGACACCAGGGACTCCAGACCATAATAAGGGAGGATCATCCCCAAGCTGTTTTCTTTAATTGTTTGGCACGCAGAATGAACATAGTAATTGTCTACAGTTGTGCCACCGTATCAGCTGCTACTGCATTTTTGAACACTCTTGAAGCATTATACATCAATTTTTCTCAACCTGGTAATCATTCTTATCTCACAAAAGCTCGTGATGCCTTGGGCTTGGGCATTAAAATTGGTTCCGAAATGGGAAGTCTGAGCAACACGAGGTGGAGTTGTAGATATCAAAATTGTAAATCCGTGTTAACAAATTTTCAAGCCATTCGAAATACCCTCTATGAGGAAATTAAACAAAGGCGGACAAGAATTCTGTGGAAGCGCTCGGTATAGTGGCTTCAATAACAAAGCCACAATTCGTCGCTTGTTTGTTCGTTTTCCATTCGGTGTTACTGGTCGCAAATGTGCTGAGTAAATATTTCCAGAGTAAGAATGCCACATTTGACTTTGCCAATGATTTAATAAATAACACAATAACCAGCTTCGAGGAAAAGAGGAACCAATTTGATGACCCATGGAATGAAATAGAAAATTTCGCAGAGGAACAAGAGATATCTTTGGAGCCTGTAAGAGTCTCAAAAAAAAGAAAGCAGCCTCAAAGATTAAATGACTACCTAACTGAATCAACCCTAGCCTAGGTAAATCGCCTCTAATTGAGATGCCAGCAGGCACCATAGCTCCCGAATACTGGAAAGTAAATATTTACTATCAAGTAATAGACAACATAATTGGCAATATGAAAAGGCGATTCGAAAATTTCCCTCTTGCAAAGTCGATTGATTCATTCTTGAAGTTAGAGTTAGATAAAGTGGATGAGTTCGTAGCCAATTATAAGGATGTGTTCGATATATATTCCCACACTTCAGGCTGAAGTCTTAGTGACACGAAATTTACTAAAAAATAAAGGTCTTAAAATCAGTTTAGATAACTTTAAAGGTCAAGTGAAGAGCGATTTAACTCCCAACCTGTACAAACTTTAGAAAGTTGCTATGGGCCTTCCAATCAACTCAGCTGGTTGCGAAAGAAGTTTCTCTGCTATGAGGCGAATAAAAACTTGACTGAGAAACAGAATAGTCCAAAACAGATTTTCAAATCTGTCACTGTTTAATATTGAGAATACGTAAGTAAAGCAAAAATTGTCGGCTGAACAAGTACTTAATATTTTCGCAAAAAAGGCAAAAAATTTAAATTAGTTTAAATTTAAATATCTAAACGTTTCGTTTTAATGTTTTTGTAGATTAAGTTCATTGATTTAGAATTTACACAAATGGCCACACCACACTGAGTTTAAATTTTGTTGACGCTCATAATTGTAGTAGATTTTATCCGTAAACGTTGAACCATTGCGCAAGTACAGAATTAATTCTCTTGGTGGGGGTAAATCACCAAAACTATCGAAATGTGACCAAACTACCACGTTTTTTATATGCCACCCAATGTGTTCCCGGGCCATCTATAGTATCCAAATTTATGATGGCGGATTCATTACGATTTGGTCCGGAATTTGGTAAAGTATCGCGCATAAATATACCCCGAAAATATGGCACCTTCATCTTCTCAGCATAATATTTAAGATCGATGTTGGTGAGAGGTTTTCGAGGCAGTGTGTCTAGTTTTTTGAACTTTGTGATTTTAGATAGAGGCCCAATCCCTTACGATATGGTTTCAAATATAGTCCCTTGCCACTTTTCCCAACAGCAATTGCCTCCATATGTCTATTATGGCGGTTTGTTTCTGCCAATTCCTCTCTGCCTTTTTTCACGTCATTTATAGCCTTGGCTAAGCCTACTGCAGAGCCTGCTAAACTACCTAACGCCGATAAACCAGCAAAAATAGGTATTAAGGGTAGAATTCCACCAACTTTCGGAATCGGTATTATGCGAGGTGTACGGATATTGCGTTTTCCTCCAGCTGATCTCATGTGTCGTCGTGCAGCTTGAAGCGCTATTTGCATAACTTTTCTAGTATCCTTAGCTACAGATCGCTTACCACCGGCTTTACGCAGATCATCACGTACCTTGCGTACTATTCCAGCCCCGAATGCTACCTTTCTAACATTATTCTTCCTGCTTTTATTCTTTTTAGTTATATTTTTTCTCTTTGTAGCACGAGATGTTGTTGATTTACATCCCATACCAAGACGTTGTTTTCCCTTCATTATAGTCGTAACCAACCACGCGGCAGCCTTTTCTTTTAAACTCTTTGGATTTAACTCGATTCCACGCAGCTTGTTCAAGTTGATAGTCTGCTCTATGTCGGGCTGATAAATCATTCGAGTTTTGATCGCATGCAATATCGTGCTGCTTGCACGCAGCATCGAGTTTGTTTATACCTGGATCGCCTCGCGCTAATCTTTTTTTTAATTTAGTGCCTGGACCACAGTACTGGTAACCGCCGGGTAAATGTAGTTCAAATGGAAGCTTATTTATTAGAAAATTTACTACCCCCTTACCGACCTTTAAAAATCGACTGTTCTTACTTGTGCGCTGCTTGACTGACAACATTTAAATAACAATTGTAATGCATACATCTATTTATATAGTCTTCAACCGTGCTACGATGTGTATTGTGAAGCTGAGCGAGAATTTCCCTATAGAAAATTTAAATGAAAAAGTTGGATGTGGATTGCAAATTGATGGAAGTAATGGCCCATGACGCGCATGGGCCATTACTTCCATCAACTGTTCGTGGACTACTTATCGGCCCGAGTAACTGTGGCAAGATGAACTTGATGATATCTTTACTTACTCACCCCCTTGAATTACGTTTTGCAAATGTATACCTATATTCAAAGTCCTTATATCAACCCAAGTATGAGTTCTTACGCACCATACTATCACCGATTAAGGGATTAGGGTTTTATACATTCAGTAATAATGCGGAAATAGTACAACCGTCTGATGCCAAGCTCAATTCTATTTTTATATTCGATGATGTTATATGTGAAAAGCATGACGTAATTCGTGCATTTTTCTCAATGGGCCGCCATGGAAATGTAGACTGTTTTTATCTCGCACAGACATATTCTCGCATGCCTAAGCAAAATATTCGAGACAACTGTAATTTTGTAGCTGTATTCAAACAGGGCGAAATGAATTTGCATCACGTTTTCTCTGATCATGTCTCACCAGATGCATCTTTTAAGCAATTTCAAGAAATGTGTGCAGAGTGTTGGAAAGACAAGTATGGTTTTCTTGTAATTGACAAAGATAGAGATGTGAATGAGGGGAGATATAGGAAAGGACTTGATAGTTTCATATACCCATAAAGTATAACAATTAAAGTTTCAATCGACCTGTGGACGGCGTCGGGACTACTTCGTTGAGGTTAGACATTGGAAAAGAAAATGAAACACCATAGCAATATCGATGGAGACATAGCAAGGGAAGTAAACCTCAAACGGCAACTAGTTGAAGCTACTGATTCTGTACGTAAAACATTTAATTCACTGAAGAGTAGAAATGTTGAGAGTCAGTTAGCACTTGAGAAGATCTATGAGCCCATAACAAAACCTTTAAAAGTTATATCATCTGCCTCACAGATAAAATCACATAACCAGGCACCACCAACACCGACACAATCGACCTAGTACGACCAGTATGTTTAAAGCAACACCTGAAACCAGTAGCGACGATGGCGAGAATAATGCAGCATATTATATGGAAACACCACCAAGATCGTCGTTAATGAGTACCCCAGGCTCAGAAATATCCATTGGCAGTGTAGAAGAGAAATGTGCTGTAATCAAACAACATCTAGAAAATGTAAAGTCCGGCAACTATAAATATGACACTGTATACGGTGTTCGTCTAGACCCCCATACAGGCAAACTACAAATGGGTAATGCCGAGGTGCGGTTTTCTAGTGGGGATATTACATTGTGGTATGGTAATAAGTCTCTAGGAACGTATTCTGGCAGTTCTAAGTTGTACGATGTAATATTTGTGAAGTATCCATTAGTTCTACGCAGCGATGAAGTATCTCTTTTTGACGAGGAGTATCAAATATATGGCGAAACATTAAAAAAGAAGAGAGCAGCATATAAACACTATGATATCAAAAAGGGTTTGAATAAAACTAAATGGAAGAAATTCAGTGACATTATAAAACCACTAACATCTTCTACAGTAATGACGAGATCCAGAACTGGTTTGGGCTTTCCCCAAATGCCATTTCAGAAAATATACAATAGTAAAGGTGTCGACTATGTTTATTGGAATAAGCCAAAAGATTAGGATTGCTTTAAAACCCAAGTTTAAGGTTGGTGACATAGTTCGAAGTTCGAAGTGCATACAAAGGTGTATTTGAAAAAGGTTATACAATTAATTTTTCAACTGAACTTTTTAAAATTGTGAAAATAAACATTACGAACCCAACAACTTACCAGCTCGAGTACATGCATGGACAACCAATCAAAGGATGTTTTTATGAAATGGAGTTACAAAAAACTAAGTATCCCGACATATATCTAGTGGAGAAGGTTTTAAGAAAAAAAGGGAACAAAATATTTGTCAAATGACTTGGACTTTCCAATGAACACAACTCTTGGATTGACAAAATGGATGTTGTGTAATTTAATAAATGTAAAATATGCATAATCAATTTATATATTTACTTATGTATCAGTAATATGGAAATAAAATATGTATACGATATTAATGTGTTTTATTTAAACGTATAAAATTCATTATTGAATTGATTTATTTCACTGTAACAGTATTTAGATTTTATATTTGGTTAAGTTAAAGAGAAGAAGGAAAAAAAAAACAAATTAATATAAATATATTTTATTTTAAGCAAAATATGTAAAAATACAAATTATTGTAAACAAAAAAATTCTTCATGAAATCCCACGCCTTAACATTTGAATTTCTCGATTCCAGGACATCAGCATTTTCTATTGTGATGCAACATATCCACATAATAGTGTCCAACATTTTCGCATGTCTACACTTGCTGCATATATTGTTCCAACAATCGTCCCCGAATTTATCACATGCCATACACCGCTGCCTTAATGGATGGTCCACCATGCAAACACCACAAACATCTCTGATTACTCCGAAGTTGCTGCGTGTCAACATTCGAAGACATTTGCGACACTGACGTACCCCAGCTTTTCTTCCTTGGAACCTCTGAATTGACACAGGATTCTCCCTTACACAAATTCCACACAAGTCAGTACATGGATTGATATATTCCTTCGGCCAGGAAACGTAGCAGTTATGACACACCATTTGGTCATTCATACTAAAAGGATATGGCTGCAATGGTTGGTTTTGACTGCCACTCTTTTGGAAAAGGCATTTTAATACTTCTTAATACTTTACAATATGTACAGTATGAAAGCAGAATAATAACTGTGCTCCTCTTCGTGTCCATTCTCATTTAAGTAGATGCTGAGGGCGCTGACGTCAGAGGTGACATGACGTCATCAACTATATATATAAACGAGGGGGTGACTCGATACAAGTCAGTTGATTTTCAACACTCATCAGTTTTAGTAACTATAATTCTGTTCTGTTTGCGATGGCTGCTCCACAAAATTTTATGGCAAGTGCACCAATTGGTTGTATAAATCATGAGTTTCCGGGGTGACGAATTAGATGCTGATGATGCCCTTGGAGATGTCATGGCAGAGCCTGAAGGAATGTCGTGGCAGGGCCTGAAGTTGATGTAATTGAAAGTGACGAAGAGGATCTATGGAGCGAAAATGAAGGTGCTGCGGATGCGGAGGAAATAAATGTTCCCATTGGAGATGGTGTGGGTGAAGAACAGGAAGTCGTCCACCATGATATCGATATGGACGACAATGGTATCGTGGCTGACGTGTCAGACGACGAGGACGAGCTAGAGCAGACCCACAGATATCTCCAAAGAGGGAACGATAGAGAAGAATTATTTTGCACCACCATGGCGTACGTAAATGTGGATATACGAGGTGGTGAAGAATACCTCCTTTGTTACCCGTGCTACATCACATACCAGAGACGTGTCGATCGGTCACTCCATCGGCACTTCGATATGAATAGCACAACGCGTTTAGCAGACGGTGTAACGGAGGAATGCAAATATTGCAGAAATCCGCTGCATCAAATACGGCCTCTGGAAGTATGTAATATATGAAATTGTAATTATAAAAAGACCTGTTGTAAATATGTAAATAGTTAAGTTAGTTTAGTTATGTTTTATTTTATTGTAAATATATATATTTTTACTTCCTTTTATACTTCTTTTTTGTAAATACACTTCTTTTTTCTAAATATGCAAATAGTTAAGTTAGTTTATGTTTTATTTTGTAAATATATATATATTTTTACTTCCTTTTATACTTCTTTTTTGTAAATACACTTCTTTTTTTCTAAATATACTTCTTTTTTTTTTTAAATATACTTCTTTTTTGTAAATAAATATTTGTTATATGAAAATGTTTTTTTTACATTTTAAGTGTAAAATAAGATACAATTTAAAATCTCTGTCTGTGGTGGAAATGCTGCTATGAAAAAAAATCTGTGTATAAGAAACAGTCTACCACCTCACTCTTAATGTATGTTGTGGTGGTTGACTGGCATCAGTATAAAATGAATATGAGGTTGGTATAGGCTAGACTGCTATAGTAAAGCGATATTATGCTACTCAAGTGAAGACAAATGTACTAATTTCTTATTATGTAAGTCAATTTACCCCACTTAATTTTGCACTTAAAATAGAGAATAATAAACAAATAATTTCTTAGAATCGATATATTTATTTACATAAAAAAACATTTGTATAAATTATTAATTACAAAAAATTAAATAACTTCAGCATCCATACATTCTTGATCGGATACCTCGTCACTAGCATCGTCGTCCTCATTTGGAATGGTCTCCAGACTACAGAGTGACTGCGATCGATCCATCGACCGCATGGGTTCCACTCTACTGTCTCCACAGTCCACGGTCGTGCTATCAGGCACCTGTGGGGTGTCCTCAATATCTTCCAATGATGGTGGCGGCACCCATCCCAGAAACAACTCTGTCCAATAATCTGGTTCAACTATCGGATCACTGCTGGACGACACGGTGGGATCTTGAATCTCAGTATTCATGCTGAGAGCTCTCTAATACAGAACTGATAAAGAATAGAGGATTCTGTCAGTTTTAAGTATGTCCGTTTACCCCCATTTTCTCTCCCACGTTTACGATAGTGGTTTCGACGGCAATGTTACCATGAGAAAAAATCCGTATATGATGAACTTAATACCCGCAATTCTTGCAAATGTTTGTTATAATGGAGTGGGGGTCCATTTATATAAGAAACTCCTCTCCTCATGTTTCTTAGTTAAACTGCAAAGTTGCGAGAAATGGCTGCTCAAGACAATACAATAAGTTCCAGCGACTGCGCAGAGTCGACAATGCCATTCTGGGAATACGAATACAGAATGGCCATGGAATATAGAGATAACGGTAACATGCCAGACAGCAGTACCTGGTCTGTGCCGTTAGTACGCTACTTGGATGATCTAAACCAGGATGGTCCTGATAGTTCTGAATGGTGGAGACCATTGGGAGTTGAGCCACCCAGTAGTCCTAGCTCATCTATAGAGGTAGAGCCGCCTAGCAGATCTAGTTCACCAAGTGAATGGTCACTGAACAGTGGTTCAGAAGACGAAGAAGAAGAAAAGATATTTAACTTTTATGTTATGTAATAAAAATAAATAAATTTATAATCTTTCTTTATTTTATTTTTTTTTGAGTTATATAATAAAATATCACCACAGAAAAAGTATTTTTTATTAACAAATATTTGCTTAAATTACAAAATTATACCATTATAATTTTGAGTTGCGAATAATGTAATCAAAATATATACAGTAATTAAATATAAAAATATGTAACATACAGTGCGCCACTGACCGGTTGCATTGAAATTCGTATTTAGTATGCGATCATAGGCAACTCTAAATACAGAAATACAGTTATTATTCTACCGACCGCTAGATGTCCCCAACGAAAATGTACATGTGAAGTAAGTTATTTTTGTAGACGTATGAAAATAAAATAACGTTTACAAACCAATACATTCATAAAAATAAATAATACAAAGGTATGTATAATTAACAATAATTGTTAGAACGCACATGTAAATAAAATGATAAAATAGCGTAATATATTAATTTCATACACTCTGTTTAGAAAAGAATAATATGATGGTAGGTATATATATTTTTTGTTGTAGGCATATGTAAATGAAATGTTAAAAAAATATGTAAAATAACGTGTACACACCAATGTATATTTTTTTTCTCTCGCAGGAGTATAGAAATAAAATAACACTATTTGTGTGTAGTAAATTTTAATATGTAAATATTACTAAAATTATTGTATTAAAATGCACACCTAAATAAAATTACAAACCAATATGCATATTTTTTTTGTAAAAATATTTAGAGGTATGTATAATAATTTTTTTCTCGCGGGAGTATAGAAAAAAATAACACTATTGGTGTGTATTACCCCCCCCCCCGCCCCGATATTTTTTCTTTCTCGTTTTCTTGTGATCTGGGATTCGAACCTCTGACACCACGGAGTATTCAGGGGTGTGAAACCCAAATCAAATCAAATCAAATCAAAACAAATTTATTTTAAATTAATAATACATAATTGTCCTACCTAAGCACTCGTCCGGAGCCAGCCAAACATCCACAGCACTAATCGCCATGGTAATTGAAGGGATTGACAGAGCGAGGCTAGGTTGGATTAAAAGTAAACTTAAATAATAATCACTATCTCCTTTCGCGGGATCGGCGAATTAAAAAGTGTATAAGATAGAACATGTAAAAAAAAATTTTTAAACTTAGAACAATTGATATATGCAATGCAAAAGACGCTGGTGTAGATAAAATATCACAGATATATATGATAGTTCGGCACGGGAAAATTACTATCCAAAAAACCCGTTCCAAGCAATGCAGCAAGAGCGAGCGGCTATATCAGACCGCATAATTTATAATTTAAAATGTTTGCTTTCTAAAGAATTTAATAATAATAATAATAAAGGAATAAATATTGTTTGGAAGAAATAATTTAGAGCGACAAAACAAACAAAAAATACAAAAAGGAAACGAAGAGAAAAGGTAAATATCGGAAATTGTGTTTGAGAATTTTTATAATTGAATAGAGAAAGTGGGTGTGGCTAGATATGATGCCCAAAGATGGGCAACGCCTGGTATGGTAATTTGTGTTTGATGCGAAAAGGTGCATTATGCTCTCTGATTCGCGTGATGTTGTTTGTTAGTGGGCCATTACCAAGTTTAAATTGATAGAATTTTTCCGATGTAACTTTGATGTAGTCCACTAGTGGCGTTTAAACTCCGTGCGGCTATTGCTGGCCCAAAGGTTTCAGTGTTATACGTGAATACTAATCGGTTGGCACTGTACTTGCGGTATTGGTGCTGCGTAAATACAACGGTATGCAACTACACATACACGTAGTAGTATTGGTGGTATTTAATGTATGCTGCCAATACGCGCGTAGTGTATAAATTCAATACGCACAGTGACAGTGGCGTTACATGTTTTTTTATTTTATTGTAAATTATTATATTTTATTTAATTATATTATATTTTATTTTATTTCCAAATATATGTTTACGCTGTTACAAGAAATGAAAAGGAATACTCTTTTTAGCATACCATTTATTTTTATTTACGTTACAACCTAACCTACAGAGAACGAATTATAACTATTTCTAACATATTTTTTTTCAACACAACTTTCACATTACCAATAGTTTTTCAATGTCCTTACATTGTTTTTTCACTACCTTCAATTTTTTTTCCGCCTTCACTTCCGCGCGCTCCCGTTCGTCGGCACCCGTTAGTACATCGGTGTAATGCGAAATAGTTTGTTCTTCGGCTTTGATCTTTCTATTTTCATCCTCTATCTTCTTTTGTGAGGCTTCGATGTTTTTTTTGGCTATGAGAATGGTTCGCCTGGCGGTTTCTCGTAACTTATCATCACCAGCGCTGGCGGACGTTTTCTCTGCTCTTTCACGCTTCACCTTTTCAAGTAATTTGCCGAAGTTGTTGAAGATGTCCCTGTCACCGATCTGAGAAAAATCTCTTGTTCTTCATCGGAAGAGTCGCTTAAATTAACAGGCGGGGAAAGATGAATGCTGTGCTTCGGTCTCGATTTCACAACAGGCTCCTTACCTTTTTTGGATTTTTTTCTGCACAATAGGAGTAACAGGAGCTGGTTCTTCCAAATTGTGTCTAAGGATGCTACGATCATCACCCTTCTTGGATTTCGCCGCCTTACCCTTTTTTGAAGTCGAGGGTTTCACCTTGGGTACAGAACGATTATTCCTAGGAGCAGGTGTAGAAATCCTAGAAGGACCTGGTGAATTCTTAGACTTCTTGGCTGGTTGAAATTCATCCCCGGAATCTTCGACAACGTCAGCATTATTCTTTCTAGCGAATGCAGGAAGGGGCAAATCAATCGGCTCTTTCAACTTGCCTTGGTCTTTGACGCCACCGACATTGGGGCCCGTGTCCTGAAGTGGTACAGCAGCTTCTTCTACCACATTACGTTCCACCTCATGCAGGATACGATACAACTCCGGATTGTATTCTTCAATCACATCTACGGACAGGTGGTAATCCACGTCGATGTCGTCAAAATCAGTAGCTCTAGCACCCACATCGATGTCGTTGAAGTTGTTAAAGTTATTGCTACCACCACCACCACTGTTTATACGCACGGCGTCCTCCTGTGATGGCCTAAAATTCGACACATAAGCCATCGCCGTCAAAACATTCAATATTGGCAAACCAGCTCTCTTACTGCTACCACCAGCCATCTGCGAACAGCTAATTCCTTCCATTTTTTTTTACTCACTAACAACAACTAACACAAAGCAAAAAGCGTTTAAGTCTTTTAACGACCCGTCAGCACTTAAGGATAGCTGAAGACGAAATGAATCTTGTTAGCATTGCTGGCGCTTATGTAGAGGAGTTCACCCCCACTACTCCTCCCCACCCATTTTTCTGATTGGTTTAAATTCACCCCCATCGTTAACGCATCTGCACATTTCAAGCCCCCACTATCACTACATCGATATAGTTCTCTTCATATATTTAAAGCAAATAAAAAAAATGTCAGTGTATTTATATATATATATATACCCATGATATACCTACCCCTAACGACCATAGAAACACACTCTGTTTATATGCCGACGACACAGCGCTACTCACTACATCAAAAAATCCAACCTTAGTAACCGAACTACTCCAATCGCAGGTCAACGACACAGTTGAATTCTACGACAGTTGGGGCTTACGCACCAACGTCACTAAAACACAAACCGCCTGTTTCACACGCAAATACACTACACCAAACAATAAAATAAAAATATATAATACGGACACAGATTGGTCAAAGACTGTCACCTACTTGGGACTAGTCATTGACCGCACAGTCAATTTTACCAAACACGTTGATAAAATCAGCAGGGATTTCAAATCGTCGTCTTGGTTAGACAAGGTTCTATCTGCACTTTTTAGCGAAATTAAGGTTTTGACACTAAAGTTTTCTGTTATTCACGGTCTATCTATTCTGTAAAAATGTAGAGCCATCTGTCAAATAGTTTTAAAAATATTTGTGGCAATAGGTTCTATCTGACTGAAATAAAATTAAGAATTTAGAACAGGGTTCTATCTGCTTAAAAATTACAACTGAAAGGTTCTATCTGCATACGATAACTAGTAGTTTCATAACCTAATTTTCCACAGTGTCTGAAGTAAACTTGTGGCTTTGATTTGATAGAATGGATTATCTTTTGAAAGAAATATATTTAGCCAATAAGGTTCTGAATGATACAGAAAATATGGAAAATATCGGTAATCAATCGTAAGTGTAATTTCAAAATTTATTATTAATTTTGTTAATTAATGTTTGCAATTCTAGTGATAACACTGAGGTTAACTTTCAAACAAATTATTCTGAAGAACATACTACCTTACAGAACGGAATACTTGAAGACATAATTGAACTTCATGATCCTATTGAAAATGAAGACGATTGTATAGTATCTAATTTGTAAGTTTTTATTATTACAGAAATAACAAATATTTTAATTACATTTTTGTATGATATAGATACAATGGTGATGGTACTGATAATTCTGATAATATACAGAATAACTATGAACCATCAGACCCTAGCAATAATAAAGAAAATAATTTGAAAACCAGAAAGAATGTCAGAAAGCGAATAAGAAAACCTGGTGAATGGAAAAGTGTCCAAAGGAAACTAAAATGCCAGGCGGGAGAAACATACGTTAATAAAAGGGGAAAACTCGTTCAGGGAAAAGTCTTATTAACCCGTAAAGATTGTCTTAAAAGCTGCAAATTTAACTGTAGTAAAAATATATCAGCGGATGAAAGAACCGCCCTTTTTACATCATATTACAAACTTAATCAAAATGAAAAGCATATGTTCTTAAGTCAAAATACAGAAAGGTTGATCAAATTAAGAAAAACAAAACGAGATGGCGAATCTCGACGCGAATATTCATTTTTTTATTATTTTATTTTGAAAGGAAATAGAATTAGAGTGTGTAAGCCATTCTTCCTAGGAACCCTCAGTATTTCACAGAGGCCTGTTTATAATACACACAAAGACAAGTCTGACACTGGAGTTCCTAAAAAGGATCAAAGGGGAACTATACACTCAATTGGCCACGAACGAAAACAAAATGTTATTGACCATATCAATACCTTCCCTCTGGTAGAATCACATTATTGTCGCAGTGCGACGAAAAGAAAGTATTTAGAAAGTACATTAAGCATTAATAAAATGTACCGGTTTTATTTAGAGTGGCGTGATAGAAAGGAACCAGTGGTGAAACTTAGTATGTATAGATACATTTTTGTCACCAATTTTAATTATGGATTTTACATGCCTAAAAAGGATCGCTGCGAAAAATGCACAATTTACGAATCTAAACAACGTGAGAAAACCCTTACAGAGGAGGAACAGTCGATACACACCAATCACATACAAGAGAAAAAAGCAATGCGACAGGAAAAAAAGGATGATTCTGAAGATAAGCAGAAAGCAGTTTTAATTTTTGATTTAGAAAACGTGATCACGTGCCCCCGAAGTGAGATTGGTAATTATTTTTACTTGCAGAAAATAAGTATGTACAACTTGACAGCTTATCTAGACACCACAAAAACTGTTTACTGCGCTATATGGACTGAGGTACTCCAAGGACGCTCTGGAAATTGCCTTGCAAGCGCCTTCATTAAAATTGTCGAAAGGGTGTTATCGGAGAACTGTATTACAGATCTGACTACTTGGAGTGACTCGTGCATTCCACAAAATCGTAATTCTTTTATATCTTATATCAGTAATGAATATTATTAAATCACATCCTTCTTTGGAAACGGTAACAATGAAATATTCTATACCTGGACACGGAGCCGTGCAGGAGGTGGATGCAGTCCATTCCAAAATAGAAAGATACATGCGACGAAAAGAATTTTTTTTCTCCACTCGGTTTTGTACGAAATCTTCTTCAAGTTGATACGAGAAATCCATTTAGAGTTCTTCAAATGAATTATACGGATTTTAAGAATTTTGAAGAATTTTCAAAGCAATTTGATTATGGCAAGATTCCTTTTACAAAAGTTACATCCTTGAAATTTAGTCAAGTCATACATGAAGTGGAATATAAAACTAGTCACCTGCAAAAGAATTATCCACATAAAGTTTCAATTAGAAAAGGCGAAGTGCATGTTCCAACTCCAACACGGCAAAGAAAGAAAATTATTATTGCTGAACCTATATCTGCAGTGAAGATTTTGTCCAAACATGGCCCTGTTTCAGAAGGTAAAATAACCGCAATAAAGAAAATGATGCCAAGCATGCCCGAAGAGGATAAGCAATTTTTCAAAGCATTACTTCAAATACCACCTGACACTGTTAATTCTAAGGACAAGAGCAAGAAAAAGAGAACTAGTAAAAAATCTCAATCTTCTAAACAAAGACCTAATTCTAACAAGCAAAAATCTAGATCATCCAGCCGAAAAAAATAGCCGCCTCCCTTTAATTTCTTAAATCATAATTCTTTTAGGAATAATGTTGATATTTCTTTTAAACAATTTTAGTGAAAGTTTTAATTTCTTTTAATACTGTACTCTTATCATTACTTTGTACAAAAAGTACTAATTATTCTTAATAAAAATTTTATTTTAAACCAGTTCCTAATTTATTGTATTGTCATGATGTCGTAAATTTTCTATATATTATTTCAGTGGAACAAGGTGCTATATGTTAGATAAAACCTTGTCGAATTGTGAAATAGGCAAAGTTTGGTAGACAAGGTTCTATCTGCAAATGTTCGTATTTAAAATTGGCGCCTCGATTCTGAAGTGACTTTAAATACTTTCGACTTTAGTTAGCTCAAACTATGAGAAGTTGTAATTAAAATTAACATATATATAAAATAGATGGCGCTGTTTGAACATTCGCGACCGTTTTTCTTAAAATCATGGCTGCCGTAGATGGAACCTTGTCTAACCAAGACAACGAAATACAGACTTAAAATACTATACACCACCCTAAAAAATGCTCCAATAGACATAGCCACCCTAATATATAAAACTTATCTCCGCCCAGTAATTACCTACGCTGCACCCTCTTGGTACTCCCTCCTCTCTAAGACTCAGAAAAGCAGAATCCAAACATTGCAAAATAAAACCCTCAAAATTTCAGCTAACCTCCCCTACGGCACATCTGCACAAACAGCCCAAAATATCACAGGCACCCCATCTATTGATAAATTCATCCAACTCAAATTAATTCCAAACTTTGTTTCTACCCTCCAACAATCAACCAACCCCACACTACAGGAGCTATTAATTTTTATTAAATTTCTCCACGCCCCTAAACATCCTTCCCTTAATTATCTACTCTTCCCCAACCCGTCTACCTAATACTAACTTGTTTTAGAAAATATTTGATCTTTACCCTAAAGTCAAAGGCGCCTATACTTTTTATGTGCCTTAAGTATATGAAGAGAACTATACCAAACTTCGACTATGCACACTCTCAGTAAGAAAGTGGTGTAATAGCTGAAATCGTTAATAGTATACACTTTACATTATTTGATTACAATTTATTTTGAGAGAAAAGAAACACAACAATTCATGTATAAATTTTATTAACAACCAATAAGAGAACACATGTCATACATTTGCTACAACTGACTAAGTACTGTTTTAAATTGATTAAGTGAAATATTGGGGATGAATTTTCCAGTTTAGTAGGACGTTCGCCGATCTTTGCGTTAATATTAAAAGCATTATATGTTACACATATTCATTGATTTAACTCGGCTATTGCGGCAAGTAAAGCATCTAAATTATCATTATTTTTTTCAACACCTCGTTCGAGA
This sequence comes from Stenurella melanura, assembly GCA_963583905.1. NCBI lineage: Eukaryota > Metazoa > Arthropoda > Insecta > Coleoptera > Cerambycidae > Stenurella > Stenurella melanura. Next base: position 76,761,073 of record OY757315.1, read on the forward strand.
CTATTTACGGCTGATATTAGACACTCGACGTTTTGCTTTGGTTCACTTTGAAAGAATCTTATATCAGAGTGTCCCCAAGGCAAAGTTTTTGTGGTATTTGGAATAACAAAACGCTTATCGTCGTGATGAGAAAGTGCTACTTTATTACGCATCTCAGTATATATATCATGTAAATGACTTCTAAACGTGTTCATTTTTCTAAATATTAAACCACATTGTTCGACGACTTTCCTGTAGTCGTCTAATGTCAATTCTTTTTTAATAACCGACTTCTTGACACCTTTTGCTTTTTTTAATTCGTTACTGACGGATTGTACGTAATAGGCTTTCGCTCCTGTACCATAAAAGCTAATAATAGGATCCCCAGGAAACTCATCTTTCATATTTCCGAGCACCGATGGATTTTTTGGAATATTAAATTTGTTTCCTACAGTGTAATTGGACGTATCAAATTTTTCGGGATTTTGTATGATAAAGTCGTAAAAATTGTCAGTAAACATTTTTATTATTAATGAATCAGTGTCAGTGTACAGCAAGGAAGCATCATTGCCGAATTTACTTTTAATAACATCATAAAAGAACTCATACAATACCGTCTTTGACAGTTCAAGCACGCAAAAGCCAACAAAAATCGCCTTGTTATATAAGACCCTCAATTTACCCATTTCAATTGCTACAAAATCTTCTGAGAAAATTGTGCATGACTTAAAATTTGGCCGAGTTATTAGTGTATTGCACCTACAGTTTTTTTGATACTTTCCCAGTGAGTCACTAACTTTATATCTTTTCTATTATCCACATTTTCCATTGTTTTTCCAAAAATTGAATTGTTCATCAGCTTATACTGGTCTCTTTCAAAACTTATTGGTTGCTTTGTTTCGCATTTCTGTATTCAAATCAATGTATTTTTTTTAACCACGCCGACTGATTGAATTTAAGCACTCTATGTGTTTTTAACACCATTAAACCATGTCTAATGGTTTGTTTCAGGTTTCTGTAACGTACAACATATCTCTTTTTGTCATTCAAATTTGGAATTAATTTCGAGGATTTTGATTTTGACTCAGGTGGTATAATGCTTTCTACTGAAAAAGGTAGATCTGAGTGTAAATCATGTAATTCTTCTGGGTAACGTATGTCTACTTCAAAAACATACCCGATGGCGCTTTGATCTGAAATGTTGGTAATATCTAAATCGATAATTTCTCTTTCAGACAACCACTCAAATCCGCTAGATGGCAGTACTTGACACATACTCTGGCCATATAGGTTCGTACTATCGAGATATGTAATAAGTGATGAAGGTTCTGTACAGTCATAATTAGGTAGGAATTTATTGTTTGCAATATGCTTCCTTTCTGAGCACTGACTTATCCCGCCACGTATACCCATTTTAAAAAAGTGAATCATGTCAATGTCTGTTAATAGCTCAAGTTCTACTTGTGTTAATTTTAACATAGCATCCCAAGATAAACCTGGGGCAGTGTAATAGTGGGCTGGGTCCAGTTTATAGTTGTTTAGGCAAATTTCACGAAAATTTTCAAATACGTCACATAAAAGTAGCACGTCTGTGGTTAAATAAACATCTGAATAACATCCCAAACTGTTACACTCAAACAACCTCCACACATTTTGAGCTCTTTCGTAATCTTCGTCTGATATGTGTGTTTCATTTAGGTTATCATAAAATTCTTCTTTCGAAGGCAAATTTTGATTATTTAGCTTCTCTAAACTATCTACAAAGCTATATGGAAATACGCCTTTCCGCCGCATTAAATTAAATTTTACGTCATCAGCACAAAAGTTTCTAGTCATAGCCATTTGATCGTCTGATAAATTTTCTCCTAAATGCTGTAGTGATGCTGACAAATTTGAAACTATCAATGAATCGTAATTTTAAAAATTTATTTTTATTTTCTCCCTTGCTGTTAACATAATCATGCATGTAAAGGTGTTTTGTGAAAGATATATATTTCTCCTTGTTTTGTGGTATTACTTCAATTTTATCTTTATGAGAACACAACTCTTTGACAAATAGGTGTGGTTGTTTTGTTGTATTACTTCAATTTTATCTTTATGAGAACACAACTCTTTGACAAATAGGTGTATGTCATATCCACTCATATTGTGAAATATAACAGGGATAAAATTTGGAATTTTATAATTTAAATTACAGATAGAATGAGCAGCACCGAATCTTATTTTACCAGTTATGTGGCAATGATCTCTCACTTTTACGTCACCTTCTTTAAAGGGTTTCTCACATATACCGCAAACGGTTGCATTGTTAAAATTTTCTATCTTCGATGGTGTTAGAGGAGCCATTGGTGTTACATCTTTCAAATATGTATTATAAATTTCTCTTACATCAGATTCTATACGTGATACAAAAACCTTAGCAGCATCAGATCCTCTATATAGTTCAAACTTGGAAAGGGAATTATCAAAAGAACATTTTATGAAATATGCGAAAGAATACGGCTCATGAATGAAGGTTTTGTTAGTGTAAGAGTACTGAGGATTGGGCTCACGCGTGCTTATTGGTTTAAGAATAGATTCAAAATCAGCATATACTACGAATGGTACTTGCATTTGCTTTTCAAAATTTTCAAATTTTAATATATTTTCTGGTACCTGTTTTCCATATTTATCAAGCCGAAATTGTGTCGATGGTGTTGTATAAATATGATTACAATCATTTTTCTGATGAAGCATTAACTGGCGCTCATTGATAAAATACAGCAAACATCCGTCACAGAAATATTTTTTATGTCCGTGAGCAGAAATTTGATGTGAAACTAACCCAGATAAATTCTTTATCCAACAATAGTGAGTTTTGGTACAATCTACTGAACAGTGGTGATCTTCATCACATTCCGCGGAAATTAATAACAAATTAACATGCATACGTAATTTTTTCTCAGAGTAACGCAAAGGTCCGACAACATAATACTTTATTCTATTATTCTCAAATTTCTTTTTTAAACCATATACATTAATCGATATATTATTCAATTCTTCAAATTTAGAAATATCGCGCAATTTAACTGGAAAATCCATACCTGTCAGGTTTAAAACTCTTGAATAATGTGGATAAGATGACATGTCAGATGTTTGACCATTTGCAGGATACAGTGCTGAAGTTACAGCCCAAGCAAAGTAGCATTGATCCTGGTTTTCTATATTCACTACGGCCTTTTTGTTTTCTATGTACTTTGGTAGTTTAATATATGATGAACCACGTAGTGTACTGTACTTATTCACATTTATTTCAACAAATTTTATTTCCTCAAGGGCCCATCCTAAAAATAATATGCAGTTATTAATCATTATTCTACACTTCGATAAATATGTACGTACCGGAATCGCGTTCTTGGAACTCTGTAGTTTGGGCAACCATCATATCCACAAAAGTATCGAGAAAGTTGCCTAAATCCATACCTTGATCCAAAATTTTATTGCAGGTGTTAAATGATTTCATTTCAGACACTTCTTGAGTTTGCAATATGCATCTGGCAAATGTCTCCATGTTTATCTTCACTATTTTGTGAAGCATCAGGACTTCATGCAATAAATCCAATACTTTATGTCTAATTTCGTTGAAAAACATTATATAGTCCAATTTTTCATTTTCACTATGCACTCGGTAACTTATTATTCTATATTGGAAAGCACTTCGGACAATTTCTACGCCATTCATCAAAGGTACACACGAATTTGTTCTATGCTGCAATGTCCTCTTATGAGATTTCATCTGTCTAGCTGTTAGAGTCACATTACAGCTGTAACACGTTTGCAGATTTGCAGATGTCGAAGGAGTTGAATCTAACAATGTTTTGCCGCAGGCCCATTATCATTTAAATTTTTACATGACTGTCTCTGATGACGTCGCATATTATCACCTCGCGTAAAACTAGCACCGCAAGTACACATCTTGGATACTTTACTGAAGGAATCTAACGTTAAGAATGATAATACAGAGACTCCTCTCGCTCTTTTATAGCGTTATGCTACACCACAAAGCATTCCCCCTCTTCAATTACAAACATACTTTTCGAGGTCAAATGGAGTGGTGCAAGTCGAACTCAACAACTGCCAAAGACGAACGTACCTTCGTACCTTCCATGTTTCTGAAACAAATGGCAATAGCAGCATTTGGAAGTAAAACTCTTAAAGAGTCATCTCTCTCAGGACGAGTAAGTAATCGGAAAATCAATAAAGAGAACTGTCTTCCACCAAGGCCGAAGCTCGATTCAACAAAATTACTAGCTATTGAAGGTAGGTTGTAATTGTATACTGTAACTTTTAAAATTTTTATAAGAACTTATATTTCAGACATTTTTCGACATTGTCACAAAAAAAATGAATTCTGTGGAAATTAATTTACATGTAACTAAAATGGGTACATACATAAGAAAAAAAAATCTGCCAGCTTCATTACGTTAAAACTTCAGGGAATAAAAAGAAAGGTATTTTAATAATTTAAGTCGACCATTTTTGAAATGCAGTATGTTGAATTCGCATTTAAAATTAGTTTTCCGAAATGTTTCAAAAACAATTTATGAGTGTAAAAGTGATCCGTGTTCTTCATTGCAATATTTTATAGAAACACAAAAATATTTATATCTGCATAAATAAGTAAATAAAATAAAAAAAATACTGAGATGCGACTTTCGTATTATAGAGATATCATTTTTATTACTTCGGAAGTTTTGTGAGAACTATGGATTATTTGTGTGCAATCAAATGAGTTCATGAATTTTGTCTAATAATAATCACCCTGGTAAAATTTCAAATTATTTGAATATAGAAATATTTTAACGTCCGTCTCGAAAATGGTTAATTGTAGGAAGCGCTTGCTTAAGTAAAGTTTCTTATCGTAATTGAAATAACTCTGATATTTGCCATTCTGTTTAGTTTTTGTGAAGTTATTTGTGATATGGAATAATTTTAATTTTAGTTGAAACAAATGAGAACTCGTCCTCAAGCGATGAATCAAATAAAACTACTTCTGCCGCACAGCCATCAATGAGAAATAAAGGTATTATTAACAAGTTTCTGAATAAAGTATACATAATTATGTAATTAAAATATAATTTTAGATGAGAACATGGATGCCGCTTTAGCTACGATTTCCATCAGCAACGAATCTGATGAAGATGAATATAATTAATATCAAATTTATTTCAAACAAGTTTTTTTCTTCGGTTAATGTAGACCTATATTGAGCCAATTCTCAGCAGTTTAAATGTTTAGTAAACATTTTGGTGCCATTGTTTCGGCAATGTCGGAATTTTTTTCATTCCGCTCCCCGCCCCTCCCCAAAATCAATCAATCAAGGTATTATAAAAAAAATGGGTAATTGGGTGGATTTGGACAACATTAACACTTGCCACTGAGTGGTTGTAATTTTAAATGGGAAATTCATGTATTTTTTGCATGTTCCAACTTATAAAAATGGACAGTAATGTCTGAAACTTGGAAAAGCTTTAGTGTGATAAAAGGTACGGTGCCTAATTTTACCAGTTTTTTTCATTCACATTATATCATGGGCTCTTGCAAAACACAGTTGGTGTATTTTGTAAGAGCCCATGATATAATGAAAATTATGAAATCGTGTTGAAAAAATCTGTGAAAATTAGGTTGTGTACCTTCCATCATGTCAGGTTTCTGGCATTTCTCTGCCCATTTTTATAAAAGTTACAAATATTCAAGTAAAGCATTCAAAAAAATAAATGTAATTTCCAAATTTCTACTGCTATGTGGCACATGGTAATGTTACCCAAAACCACCCAAATTTTTTATCCTTGATTGGTCAATGAAAAAAATTTCGTCATCGCCGAAATAGTGGTCATCCTAGTAAACATACATGCAGTTTATTGGTTTAAGGGCAGTTGAATAATGTTAAAATGTATTAATAACCACCTTTTAGATTATTATCCCATATGAGATCTGAATAATTGTGATTTGTATGAATAAAGGGTAAGGAGCTCTGCAGTTTATAGTGAACTGTAAAACACAAAATCTATTTTTTCCACTCCTTTATATATATTTGTTCTTTTCTGTACAGTCTATAGAATGGATAAGTAGGCAATTCCTGTTATCTGAACGGATATATTTCATATCTTATCTAGGATGCATATGAAACCGACCAATCAAAGTTCGTATATTAAAGTACAGCCAACACTATTCGTTTTAAAAAATTCAAGTTAGTGCGTAAGTTGTCACAGCTCGTGTATTAAGTACATAGCGTACTATTCGTTTTAAAAAATTCAAGTTAGTGTGTCAGCTGTCGAAGTAATTTTTAGTATGTGTTTAATATATTTTTTTTTAATTTTGTAGTTTTCCTCTTAAGCTGGTCGTAGGAAAAGTATACTGTACAACTCAAGTGGATTGCCCATATCGCACTCGAAAGATTGAGGCACTCCGCCTACGGTGTCGTGCTCAAACTTCTTTCTCGTGCGATATGGATATCATATCCACTCTTGTTGCACTAACTACTATTCTAGAAGAAATTGATTTAAACTTTTTTAGGGATAGAAAGGTATTTAAGATACTATTTATATCCTCTTTTTAAAAGTATAGAAATATATTGAAGATTCTTTTATATCCCCTTTTTGAAATCCTTGTGAATATATGAGGATTAAATATCTATTCTCTACAAGAAATTAATTTAACCTGTTTTAGGGATAGAAAAGTATTAAAGATATTATTTATATCCCCATTATAAAAGTATAGAAATGTATTAAAGATTCTTTTATATCCCCTTTTTGAAATCCTTGTTGGGAATATAATGGGATTATATATCTATTCTCTACAAGGAATTAATTTAACCTGTTTTAGGGATAGAAAAGTATTAAAGATATTATTTATATCCCCTTTATAAAAGTATAGAAATGTATTAAAGATTCTTTTATATCCTCTTTTTGAAATTCTTGTTGGGAATATAAGGGGATTATATATCTATTCTCTACAAAGAATTAATTTAACCTGTTTTAGGGATAGAAAAGTATTAAAGATATTATTTATATCCCCTATATAAAAGTATAGAAATGTGTAAAAGATTATTTTATATCCTCTTTTTGAAATCCTTGTTGGGAATATAAGGGGATTAAATATCTATTCTCTATAAAGAATTGATTCCATCTGTTTTAAGGATAGAGAGCCATGCAAAGATCGTTTTGAATCCTCTTTTGGGAGAATTGAGAAGTATTTAAAAATCAAATTTTATCCTTAAAACAAGTCAAATCAATTCCTTATAAATGATATATATTTAATTCTCATTTATTCTTAACTATGATTTCAAAAAGGGAATACAAAAGGATCGTTATTTTTTTAATACTTTTCTATCTTTTATTTTTTATAGGGCCATTATTTGTATTGTTAAGAGATTTTTTAATAAATGTTTTTGCTTGTTATAGATATGACTTGGGTCGTATTAAAATTCATAGAAAGTAATGAAGTGGAAGTGGTACCAGCCTCTTGGTATGACAAAAAACATCAAATGTACTCGTATCCCACATATTCAAAGGGACACCTATAAAAAGCAATAAAACAGCAGATTACAGTGCCTTGTGAACCGGAAGAAGAGATATGGATAAATCATTATGCAAAAATGATGTCAACGAAAGAATATGATAACTTTGCAACAGCTTCAGCAAAGGCTACAAAGGCATGTTTCACTTCAGACATGTCTGAAGCAGAAATAGAAAAAAGAAGTACAACAAAAATTGTTATCCTCTAGTGATTCTGACAGTGGAAGAGATACCCCGGATGAGTCATCTTTAATGAATGTCCCAAAAATGTGCCACTCAAATGTCCCAAAAGTAGTTGGTAGAGAATTATTTTAGGTATTATTCAATGTACGTCTCTTATAAGTAGTCCATGCTAATGTGCCTGCGCGTCAGGGGCGTGCATGTTTGTTACGAGTAGTAAATACACTAACAGGATGTAAATACTCCAAAAACTAGGTATACTTAAAACACTTAGTTAACGGATGTGTCGATGCACGAGTAAAAATTTCGCGTAATATGGTAAAATCGGAATTTTTGTGTAGCACATTCTCAAACTTTTCGAGAACGCGAGCAGTTTTTGCGTCCGTTATAGCCCATAGTAAATTGTGCACATCGTCCACTATTTGCAGTGACGACAACGTACTTGAAGTGGCCATTGCATCGCGCACATTTGCTTGTACCAGAGACCCTTCGGCAAACTGTGGCTGAGTTGATTACCATGCCTTACTTATTAGATTATATGTTATATCTTTAAAAAAAAAATTATTGTTTGATTTGACATACCTTTGTCATAATTTAGGTTTCACTTGACCGTCTTTGTATTTTATTTTTTTAAGCTTAAGTTTTACTTTTATTTTATACTAATTGTTTATAGCGGCTTGACAAATATAAATAACATTATCTTCTAATAATATGGTTATTACTTATTGTAAATAAATTGTTTTTCTTTCTTTAGAAGTGAGATATATACAAACATATATTAAAAATTATTTTCAACTATAGAAAATATTTTCTGTTATACCATTTTCGAGAAAATGTTACCACAACTTTAAATAATCATCCTATAATATAAAGTTATACATGTAAAGATTTATAATTATTTTTCTAAACAGAATTGCCAAGACACCATCAATCTGGTATTTCCCAGTCAAGCAATTTCGAGTGCAGCATTTCCCAGTCATCTGTAGAGAGCTACCTTATAAAATTCAAATGTAAGATTTTTTGACAGATCTAAGTACTGTTTTTTTTGTTGCCATTTATTTTTATTTTTTAATTATTTGCCAAATCTAATTTTCCAGGCAGATCGACAGTGGCAGGCAGATAATGTCAACAGAACTGTAGATAAAACTGAATTTTGTCCAATTTTTCAGAAAGTACTTGAGCATCCTAATATGACCAAGAATATTAAAAATGGGTTTAAAGCCTCTGGATTATAACCCTTCAATCCAGATGCCGTGGAGTATAGCAAATGTGTCCATAACAGGCTAGAAAACCTCAATAACAGAGGACGTTAATAAGGAGGATATTAAGAGTGCAGAAAAGATTCTTTCTAAACTCAGGCCAATATTATTGGAACAAAAAATCAATGTTGATGTTGTTGATACAATATTAAATCTGATTCAATCATTATCACCACAGAATCAACCCCAAATTATTGAGTCTGTTGAGCCCCAAGAACATATGGACAATATTGATCATTTTTCGTTTTTTGAATACGAAGTTCACGACGATGGTTTATCATGGTCTATAGATAATAATCAGACACCATCACCATCTGTAGTAGTATTGCAGAATGAATTACCTTTAGACATCGCTGAATCAAGCTTTTTAATGTCGACTGTTGTTAACCAGGAATCATTGGAACCACAACAATTTACGAAAATAAACTTCGAGCATGGACGAAAAACAATAATAATGTCGGAAAAAAACGTCACAATTAAAGTTAACTTTGGTGATTTTAATCAAGAATTTAACAGAACCAATAATATCTAGAAATACTGGAGAAGATTCTATCACCAATGCTAAAAATTCTGAGCAAGAGTTGATCGAGAATGAACCTCTACCTATGAAAAAAAATAAGTCAACCAAGTACTACTGCAGGCGAGTCTGGTAATAGTCAGAAAGATCCGAAAGATGTTAATAGTCCAGCCAAACTTCCACCGAAAGAGAAAGCGAGTGACTTACGGTTCACAGAAAGTAGCTCTGCGGCTGGCTATTAGATGCGCAGTAGCAACCATTTAATTTAAAGCCGGAGCTCAGTTGAGGTCTAGTTGTCGTTGAGGACGTATCAGTACACTCCGTCAAAAAGTATTTCTTCTAATAGTGCTTTTATTTTGATGTGTGATTTTTATTTTACAGAAACAGTTTTTTTTTAAACTATACACCTACATCTTATTATCTTGTAACTAACATTTTACAATCATTGTTAACCTTATATAATAACAATTATAGTTTTGCAGTAAAATTGGTAATATGGAGTTTAAGAGCAAATTGAAAAATAAAGTGCTGTCTGGTCAAAGCCGGCTGAATCTAGCAGTTTTTTGATTCCATTATCAAAGATCCAAGAACGAGCGGCCAAGGTAACTGAAGTTTCCTTGCGGTCAATGGGGGCTAACAGGTTTCGGTCGGCCACCAGAGCGCGCCACTGAAACGTGAGGTATGTCATGTCAGATTTGTTTATTTTAAAATTCACTGTCATTATTCATTAATGTTAATAATTTAATAAATAATGGATAAATTTGGATCCATGAATGTGGCAGCTCAAAGTGGAACTAAAGAAAAGAGGTGCAAAAGTTAGTGGACGTAAAGAGATACTTATTTCAAGGTAAGAAAATATTTTAAATAGATAACCTATTAAGAGATTACTCTTTTCTATGTATATATGTGGGGATTATTATTTAATATAAGCTTTTTTTTATTAACTCTAGGCTTCAAGACTATGAGAGAAATAATAATTTTAAATCACAAACCATTGATATACCACAGGATGTAACATATAGTATTGACTGGCCTGCAGAAGATGTTTATGTCAGTGCGAGTTTAAAAAGGTTGTGCCAGACTTGGATATCGTGAATATTAACTCATATTTTCTGGAGCTATATAAAGATAATGTTGGAATTACAGAATGTGCTGCAGTGCATAGAAAGGGATATAATATGATGTTAAATGAATATCTTATAGCCTTGGTAACGGCAGTAATTAATCACCACGTATTTTTCAGAGGAAAGGTTTGTTCTGAAAATACAAAATCCTTAACTTATTTTGTAAATGTTGTATTTCTGGAAACTGGAAGTATTGTTCAGTCTTCGTGCGAATGTGTTGCTGGTAAAGGGCCAAAAGCAGTGTGCAAGCACATTGCTGTTGTTTGTTATTCAATTTTAAGATTCAAAGAGCATTCTGAATGGCGAATAAAAAAAACTCCAACAGAGAAAAAACAAAAATGGCATGAACCCAAAAAAATAAGACCGAACCTTTCACCAAAAAAAGCAGAAGATCTTTCATTTGAGGTTAAAGAAAACAATGTTTCTAAAAGAAAAATAAATAACCTATGTTATGATCCTCGACCTGATAATGGGATAACACGTGCAGTGCGCATGTCGGCTCTGGCCGCCATCTGTGAATGTTAGGTAGTGCGCGTGACGGCTTTGGCCGACATAATAATAATAAAGCGACTTTATTCATTCTTAAAAAAAAAAAAAAATTAAATACAATTGAATACAGTTAATTATATTCATACATAATAGAATGAATTGGCGAAGTCTCACCCAAAATGGGCGCTTTTAAACTTAACCAGACTAACGACTAAGTATTTCAATAAATCAGTCTGAGCTCAGCATTAGGGGTAGGTCACCAAATATAGAGCAGCAGTCAACGTGTTAAGATATGATGCCATCGAATGGAGTGAATCTGTAAAAAATAAAATTGTAAATTTCTGTTGCTGGAAGAAAAGACGACTGGGAATGAATGGCGTATTACCTGTTGCCAGTATGAATGGTATACTAAATGATCATACATATTTAAAACTACCTATTCACCACCAATTTGTCCTTAACAGAATAACGGTAAGCTATTTTCTTCTTTCCTTTACTGAAATGGACAGATTCATTTTCACTATTGCACGAATGTAATGTATAGATTTATTTTAAATTTTTGGTTCATGTGTGCTACTCTACATAATATGCTTCTTTTTTTATTACAGGTTTCTTCAGTTGAAGCAGAGCAAATAGAGAAGCAAACAAGAATTCAATCAAACAGTAAGATTTGGCATCTTGAACGGTCTCTGAGGGTTACTGCATCAAATATTGGTGATATATGTAAATTCACAGAGAAAAGAGATAAAACAAAATATGCTGAAAGTCTTGTATATGCTAAACAATTAAACACTGTAGCTGTGCAGTGGGGAAAAGCTAAAGAAAACATGGCAATAGAAGCATATGAAGCAATGTCATACAATACCGTACAACGTACTGGCTTCATAATTTCTGTTAAATATCCTTTTATCGGTGCTTCCCCGGATGGATTAGTCGGAGACCTTACAGTTCTCGAAGTTAAGTGCCCTTTTTCAATTAAAGACCAATGTATTACACCAGAGACTTATTCTCATATAGAATATAATATGAATAGCGAGTTATGTTTAAAAGAGAGTAGCTCATATTATTATCAAATTCAGACGCAGCTTCTTGTTACTGAGAGACAATATGGCGACTTCTTTGTTTGGACGAACTGTGATGAAAGGAGAATTTATGTAAATCGAAATGACAATATGATAAATAATACAATTGAAGACACAAGTGGATAAAGGTGTCATGTAACATTTTTTGAAAAAATAGTATTTTTCGCTTAATGTATATTAAATATACTATATTTTTATTCTGTAGTAGTTTTTTTCATAAATTTGAATAAACAGGTGAGATATCGAGAAGATAAAGGTGTTATGTAACCTGTACGGACGTGTTATTCAATGGATAAAGGTGTTAAGGCAACATGACACTTTTATCCACTGAAAAAGTTGCTACTTGCTCCAAGGTTCTAGTACACTTGACACTTGATTTTGAGGTTATGTCGTGTTGAATTGTGGTTTGTGGTGAAAAGGTGTTTCAGTTTTAGTCGAGATTTTTTTAGTTTTAAAATATGTCCAGAGGAAAATATATTTGTTCTCTAGTAGAGACCCAAACAGGAACTTGTGAAAAAGAAGGTAAGCACCTAATAGGTATTTTAATAGTTCATTAGGTCTATTAGTTTATATTTTCATTGTATTGTTATTTTAGATAATAAGATTGACCCAAATAGTAGTAAATCAACCAGGAAGTCTGATGATTCTGTTACAAGCGTTCCCATAGAACTCGCTAGTATTCTTAAAAATAACAATGGTGAGTTACACACATTTTAATTTTTATATTTTTCCAATGTTAAATCATTTTGTAGATATTTTTAATCAGCCAAGTACCAGCAAAGATGGGTCACTTGCTAAAAAGTGTGTTGACACTTTACTCTTAAATTTTATTACTACTGGAGTTACGTCTGAGGATGATTGTAACATAAAATTTCTTAAATTTTATTAATTTGCATTGTGTTAATGTTGCTTTTATACTTGTAATTTTCAGATTCTTTTTTTTTAGACTATGAGGATGTAACTTCCGGCAGTGAATACGATCCTAAAAGTGACGAAACCTCATCAGACGAATCAGATAATGAACCTTTAAGTAAAAAGATATCACTACTTAAAAATAAACAGGATTTAAGTAAAAATTTAGAGAATTGGTCTTCGGGTAGTAAATATTTAAACATTGAGTTAAATCACATCACTGCAGAGTCCATTTCGAGAAGGGACTGAAGATTATGTGTTTAAAGAGAAAAGGGAAATTGCCAAAAGAAAAATATTTCAACTAAAGGAAAAAACTTCAAAAATTCGTCCCAGAAATCTCGATGAGTGGAAAAAAAGAAAATCAACCATTGCTAGACAGAAGGGAGAAGAGTATATTTCTCAAACAGGAAAAACTATACCCGAAAAGGAAATAAATTTTGGAGTGTTATGCAAACAAAACTGTAGACTTAATTGCACTGATAGGTTTAACCCAGAAGCTAGAAAAGCTATCTTAAATAAATATTATAATTTAGATATGAATGCAAAAAATGCTTTGTTATTTAATAGCCTAGCCATTAAACCAGTTGCAAGGCACAGAGCTAACGTTAAAAAGGCAAAAACATACTCCTTTACTTACTCAGTTACCTATAATAAAAAAACGGAGGTAGTTTGCCGAGATGCATTATGTTCCTTATATCAGTTTAGTCGAAAAAAAATTGAATTTATTCAAAAGATGTTAAAGAATGTGCGCCGTCACCTGATAAAAGGGGTCACCATACAAATCGGCCTCATAAATTAAAGGACGAAGTCGTTACATGTATTATAGAGCATATCAAAAAGTTTCCAGCAGAAGAGTCTCATTATTCCCGAAATAACAATAAATACAAAAAATATTTATCGCCTATCCTAAATGTTACTCAAATGCATAAAATGTATTTACAAGAATGTGAAAACAGTAACTTAGATAGTTCCTACAAAGTAAAACTTTGTTCATATGTCAAAATATTTTCTACCAAATTTAATTTATCGTTTTGCCAACCCAGAAGCGATACTTGCAGTGTTTGTGACGCGGGAAAAAATACAAAAATTCATACTGAGAATTTCAAAAGAAGCTTTTGAATGCCAAAAACATGACAGAAAAAAAGCAACAGAAAACCCCAATATTTGCTACATTACTATGGACCTCCAACAAACTATGCCGCTTCCAAAATTGACAACTAGTAAGGCATTTTATTTGCGCCAAATGTGGTACTACAACTTTGGTATTCACTGTATAACTGCTCTTGAATCTAAACCACATTTCTTTAATTGGACAGAAGATGTTGCCAATCGTGGAAGCCTTGAAATAGCTAGTTGCCTATTTAGATTTTGTCAACTACTAAAGGAAAGCCACAATAATATTGATCACTTAATCGTTTGGTCGGACTCATGCTCAGGTCAAAACAAAAATTATAATATTCTAAGTCTTTATCAGCTTTTGATACTTAACGGTACGTTTAAAGTTATAGACCATAAGTTACCAGAGGTTGGCCATTCCTACAATACTTAGACTCGGATCGAAATTTTGGTAGAATTGAAAAGAAACTTAGGAAAGTAGAAAACATCTACGTTCCTGATCAATATAGTGATATCATTAAGACTGCGAGCACTAAAAATTGTGTTGTTGCTAATATGGAAAACTATTTCTGCGCTTTTGAAGACCTGCCTGCGTTGTTACATATTTGGAACAAAAAAACAAATACGAAAGGAGACAAAGTAAATTTCAGAGATGAAATTAAATGGATGAGAGTGGATGAATTTGGTAGTTATCTATACAAAACTAATCTTGATGAATATTCGCCTTTTTATAAAGTAGACCTAATAAAGAAAGGGAGTAGGGTAGTCTCAAAAGAAGATGGTATTAAACCAAAAAGAATTCGACAAAAAATAGGCAGTCTCAGTCGTGAAAAAATGGACAACTTACGTGAACAACTTCAATTTGTTAAAGACGAATATAAGTGGTTTTATGAAAATATCCTAGAAAATAGCCAGGAAAATGACAAGAAAAAAAGAAAAACCAAATAAAGTGCAAAATTCAATGTAATAATGTTCATTTAATACTTTGTATTTTCAGTAAAAATATATTATTGTAACATAGCTCCCTTTTTTTCGTTTAAACTCTAATATTAATTTTACTTCATTCTCGGTGGATAAAGGTGTTATGTGCATTGAAAGTTAATTTTTCTTCAAATTACATACATTTCACAAAATTTTACAATATCTCCTAAAACATACCATATTTAGTAAACATTTGTAATACTTTAAGAAAAAAAAATAAGCAGCACAAAAAAGTTCCAATGAAAAAACTATAAACTCATTTTACTCCAAATAATGATTTAGTTACATGACACCTTTATCCACTTGTGTCTTCAATTATTCCTAGAATAACTGATTTTTATAATACGTACATGCTGCCTGTTATTACACAACAATTTTATGGTGTGAAATAAATTATCTTTTTTTATTGAATATTGTCATATCGAGTGACCAAATATTGTAACGAATACCATTTTTATACATTGACTTTTTATATATATTGCAAGAAATTGTAGTTTGTTTCAAACAGCGCCTTATAGATAGATAGATAAGTAGATAGATAGATAGATAGATAAGCCTTTATTTGTTCTTTACAAGTACCCAAAAGGGTGTGGAACATGTCACGGAGGAACTAACACAATGTATAAAATATTACAATAATGTATGTATTTTTCAATATATTTCAATATATTTCTTAACCGCTTCTCAAGTCACCAAGGTAACTATAATAATAATAATAATAATATCTTTATTGGTCACGAATACACACAACAGTGTTTTGCAAGTAAGAAACATATACTTAAAGAATATAACAATGTATAAAACGTACTAAGTAAAATATACTAAGAATAACGAACATTAGTAAAAGAAACGGTAGAATAAAACATAAAAATGTATAAGAAAAGACAAAATTACATTATAAGAATAAAAATTTATAAAAGAAAATCACAAAATTAAACGAGAAAAATCACCCAACAGAAATTCATTGAAATCGTAATAAGCCGTCTCCAATAAAAAAATTTTAATTGTGGTTTTAAACTGTTTATCATTAAGTTCTTTGACAGCATTTGGCAACACGTTAAAGAATTTTATTGCATAATAACCGGTTCCGTTTCTTGTCTCCTTGAAAATCCAGATTGACATTGTGTTAGGTAAAGAGAAACGAGGCCCTACAGTTTATAGTGGAGTCCGAACCACATCTTGGGGATAATTTTATAATTAAAATTATTTCGCGGTTACAAAACATTCACATATCAGTACAAATTAAAATTCTCTGAACATTCTACAGGTTATCGTTAAAATATTCGTCCAGAGTGTAATAGGCTTTTTTTTACAAGTATGGCCTTTAATTTAGTTTGCAGTTTTTTAATTGTTAAATTAATCCAGATTGACTTTGTGTTAGGTAAAGAGAAACGAGGCCCTACAGTTTATAGTGGAGTCCGAGCCACATCTTGGGGATAATTTTATAATTAAAATTATTTCGCGGTAAGCAGGGATTGAACCTGCTTCGCTAGGTATGCCAGTTGCAAGCTAGACGCGCTAAACCACTGAGCTACCATCCCCGTATAATAATATAAAAGAGATAAAATGTAAAACTTAAGATTAAAAACTTACACTAAATTTACAAAACATTCACATATCAGTACAAATTAAAATTCTTTGAACATTCTACAGGTTATCGTTAAAATATTCGTCCAGAGTGTAATAGGCTTTTTTTACAAGTATGGCCTTTAATTTAGTTTGCAGTTTTTTAATTGTTAAATGTCTTAGGGTATGAGGAAGCTTATTATAAATTTTAATCATGGTATATGGCATGTTTCTTTGGATAAAAGTAAAGCTTGTTTTAACATATAAAAAGCACTACACAAATTTTAAACTATATTAGATCGTAAATTAGTTTAACATAAAACATACAAATATAATTCTACCTCCAAGTGGCACCAAAGTTGATCCTATCTTTCCAGCAAGAATTTTATACGTTTTTCCTAATCCTATGACACGTTCGACATGAATGCGATTAGATGAGATTTTTTTGATGTTCTAAGTTGATGCGTTTCAAATTGGCTAGCGTTGTTAAGAAATTCTGGCATATTTACAGTGATGTCTTTATGACAAACTAAATCTTGAATGTTAAAACCACGATCACCTAGAATTATATCTCCTTGTTGAAGCATGTCTATAAGACCACATTTTTCAAATAATTCCCTGTCACTAATCGAGCCACCATAAGCCTCAGAAATAAACGTAACACATCCAGAAGCCGAGATCCCCACTAATACTTTTAAGGTATTTGCAGATTTATAAGTAGAATAACTCGATTGTTGAGATACTGGATTTTTTGGTTTTTCTATTTTTATCTCCGTGCAGTCGATGATAACAGTACATGGATTTGATTTTCCCAAAAACTTCAAGTTATCATCAATAATGTTTTTTGGTACCCATAGGTTAAGGTCTTTAAACTTACAATACAGATAATTGATCCATGTTATGAAAATATTGCTGACAGAAGTTTCACTAATTTTGAAATGAAGAGCTAGCTCTTTATTACACGTATTGCGTCTTAATTTTATAAGGGTTAGAAAAAATTCATCGCATGGATTCAATATACGTTTTCCATAGGATGGATTCATCGATGGATAATAAAGTAAGTGGTTGACTTCATCTCCAAAAAGATTGAAAACAAACATAAGATGGTCGTAGTCATCGAATCCCGAATAAAATTGTATTTCTGCAGCTCTACTATTGTCCTTAAAGTTTTCAATACAAAATTTATTTGCCTGTAAATTGTCATTTAACTTATTTGAAAATGTCACATTAATATTACTCGTCAAATTCACATCACTTTTGCATTCACATAAACAACACTGAATTCCCACATCTCTCTTCAAGCTTTCTATTTCTATTTCAGTACAATATTCAGTTTCAAAAAATACTTCTTCCTTGTTACAATTTTTCTTACTAACCAATTTATCTATTTCCTCTTTCTTCAACTGGCGACTAAAAGCTCGTTGATTACGTTTCTCTTTTCCCTTGTTCACCTTATGACTTTTCTCTTCACTCCACGAAAATTTACTAGGCACTGCATCTTTTTTTAAGAAAGGAGTAGCTGAAAGAATAAACAAATTTATAATAGATTTTTCTATTACTATGTTAGGTGTGTTTAGTAGGTACTGTCATGAAATGATAGGCATACTAAAAACATTAAATTAATAAATTACTTACGATTTATCTTCATAGATTCTTTTGGTAAAGTATAATCTTCAGAATTGAAATGTTTTTTAGAAACACGGGAATGCCTTGTTGGCATAAATTTATCTCTACGAATTGCTATAAGCCATTTCTTTAAAATAGTTTTGTCACGAGGAAATTTGTGACCTCCTTTTGTTTCGGAGCAAAGTGGTACTGCACAACATTGGGGCATTATTAATCTTTTAAAACGACACAAAAAAACTTGAAGAATTGAGATCTATAGCAATTTACACACAAATAAAATAAATTGTACGTTCACAACCTTCAAAACGAATTATGACAGATACCTCACGGTTCAGTGACGCCACCTGGTGAGCCAAGATATGTTAGCCCTCATTCAAACAATAGATCGCGAGCGCAGAGAAATTCAGCAAGGGGAGAAATCCTCATTTTCTACACCAAATAAAAAAAAGAAAAATTAACAACACTAAGGTAAACCCTAACTTAATTTGTTTTAATATCAGTTCCTCAATTAATATGTACAGTGCTTTTATGTTTATGTTTAGATATTAGGGTTTTTTTTATTTGTTTATTTAATGTCGGTCTATTTCTGCTACTATAGATGTTAGATGTTTTATGGTTATTGTGCTGTAAATCCCGCGAAGCCATTGGCTACTAGACTTGGTTTCTTAAGCGACGTTTTGGCAGAATCACATCTGCAACCATCAGGTTCTTGCCAACAGCTGCTTACTTTTGCTCTTTGTTGCTCAAATTGAACTAGTTCTATTCTCAGAATCGTATCAACCACGCGGGACTACTCAGAAATCTAATAATTATTCATATTATTATACTTCTTTCTTATTTAAGGTGCGACTGGATAATTTTCACCCAGACTTGTTAAGAAGGATTATTAGAGACTATCACACAGAAAAGAAGACCCCTTATAAAAAAAATATTGATACAATCGTTGTTTAGATTCATTAAAGAAGTCCATGCAATTGGTTTTAGATGGCGCAAAACTAAAACCAACCGAAAAATTATGGAGAAATATGATATACGTCAACTACGCCACGAGCATTTACGGAATATCAAGCAATACCGAGATGAAAAGAGACCAATAGTTTATATGGATGAAACATACATACATGAATCCCACACCACTAATAAAAGTTGGAGTGACAACAGCAATGAATGATTCTTAAAAAAAGTGTCAAAAGGATCAAAGCTAATAATTGTCCACGTCGGTGGAAGTGCAGGTTTTATAAATGATGCTTATTTGTCATGGAAATCAAATATAAAAACTGGAGACCACCACGTTGCAATGAATTTTGAAAACTACAAGAAGTAACAAGAAGAAAAATTAATACCAAATCTCCCTCCTAGGAGTGGGTTAGTTATTGATAATGCACCCTATCATAATAAGCAAATCGATAAATGTCCTACATCTTCAACCAGGAAGAACGTTATGAAAAAACAATGTTCCATTTCATGATACAATGTTAAAAACAGAAATTTATACTCGTATTAAAATGAATAAACCACGTTATAAAAAATATCAAATAGACGAAACGTTAAAGAATCATGGTCATGCCGTTTTAAGAATGCCTTCCGGATCCGGATCTGAATCCTATAGAATTAGTATGGGCTTCGCTAAAGCAATATGTAGGAGAAAGAGACGTTTCGTTCAATATTAATTAAGTATAAAAACTTTGTGACGACTACTTCAATTCATTTTCCGTGGACGAGTGGCGAAAACGTGTAGAAAATGCAAATAAATTTGAATCTGAGAGCTCGCCGCCTTTGCTAGGTGTCGCTATAGATGCTATAATAGTTGAGGTCGGTGCTGGTGATAGTGATTTTTCAGATGAGCTGTCCTCAGATACGGATGTTGCAGATGAATTGTCAGGAGTTGAGGAACTTATATGACAACTCTATATTTACATAAATTATTACAGGTATATTTAATAAACATGGTATTTAATGGAAACACAAGTAATTCTCTTATAAATTTATTTTAATTATATTTCTTGGAAGAACTGTTGTGTAATTAATTAGGGTAGGTCATAAAATTATCACACTTTAATTATATTTATTATAGTTATACAAATTTCATGTATTTAAGTGACCATAGTTCTATTATTTGTAATGTGTTCGTGTCTTGTTTAAATTTCTTAGATTAAAGAAAGAAAGATAATTTGTTCGTAATTATATTGTGTATAATAATTATTCTATTTTGAATGTAATAAATTTAAACTTTAGGCCTAAGTAAAAATCGATTCCAATACGGAAAATTAGCTGTTTTGATGTAACTATGAATAAGCGTTGAAACTCATACTTCTGCCTCAGATCAACACCACCTAAAAACAAGGCCTGAGCGCTAGCTTTCGTCAGCTGTATGAGTCATCAACAGTAGGCAATCGACACAAAATAGTTTCATTTAATCTATGCTCTGTGGCGTCAGTTGTCAGTTGCTAATGTGTGATTTTAATTGTGTTTTTTGGGAGTTTTCGTTTCCAATCACGTCTTGTTTATTTAACTATTTTCTGAGATTTAAAGACTAGCAAGGTAGGTAATTAATAGTCATCATAAACAAGTAATTCTTGATATTTTGAAGTGTTTTCAAATGTGGTTTCATTTATAGGTTATATTTTTAGTTATCTTTAATTTCAGTGGTTTTTCTTTCATTTCAAATCAGACATGCCGTTTAACCTTCCAGTAGTCGCGCCCGGTCTCTCAGACCGGCCCGACAATGTATTACCGATATTTGAGAAACTGGAAGGGGTAGCTATCTCTCGAGCACAGTACCTTCCTAACTATATCCTATAAAGCGTTAGTCTTTGTTAGAGCAGTGTTGTGTTCATACGTCAATAGCTATAACGTAATCCGGTCTGTGAGACCGGGGTGACTACTAGTGCAAATATTTGGTTCTCTGTGTTAATTTATACAAATAGGTATAATTGCGGTAAAATAATAATGTTTTGTTGATATATTGATTTAAAAATTTTTTAGACATGAGTTACGAACAAGAGCAAGAGAGATTGAGGCTTTTGTTAGAAGAAGTTCAAAGTGATAATGAGGAAGTAGCTTACGATGAATCTGATGCTGACGAATCAGATCATGAACAAATAGAATTTGAAAATAGTGAATCGGAACAAGACATTTCTGATACAGAAGAAGATGACTTCATTGAGAGCAATTCATTGTCATTCATAGGAAAGAATAGGCTAACGTATTGAAGAAAACGTTCGCAAGAACCAAAAACTGTTAGAACCAGATCAGAGAATATTGTCAAAATTTTACCTTCCCCAAAACTAGCTACAAAATCTTTGAAAGATGCAAAAGAAATATGGGAATATTTCATAAATGATGCTATGATTGATTTGATTGTAGAATTCACAAATCAATTTGTAGAATCAGTTTCTCAAAAATTTGCGCGATCTAGAGATGCTACTACAACAAACGCAATTGAGATTCGTGCTTTACTGGGACTACTATACATGGCAGGACTTTATCATGCAAATCGTTTGAATGTTGAACAATTATGGAATACAGATGGGTCTGGTGTTGAAATATTTCGCCTTACCATGTCCTTGCAAACATTTAGGTTTCTCCTCAGATGCCTACGTTTTGACGACATGAATTCTCGCGAAGAACGAAGGGCAACAGATAAGCTAGCAGCTATACGAACTCTTTTCGATAATTTTGTGAATAATTGTCAAAATGGTTTCAACCACTCTGAATACGTAACAGTTGATGAAATGCTTCCAGGATTTAGAGGAAGATGTAGCTTTCGTCAATATATTCCATCTAAACCGAATAAGTATGGCATAAAAATATACGCATTATCCGATGCCTGTATGTATTATACTAGCCGAATGGAAGTTTATGTTGGCAAGCAACCGCAAGGACCATTCAGTTTATCAAATAGTACCAAAGATCTTGTGCTCAGGCTTACTGATAATATTCGGAATACCAGTCGTAACTTGACGATAGATAATTGGTTTACGTCAATCCCTTTAGTTGAAGAACTGATGACACCACCTAATAGAATGACTGTTATTGGAACTATCAAAAAGAACAAGACTGAATTACCATTGGAATTTTCCAAGCCTGCAGTACGCCCGGAATATACCAGTATGTTTGGATTCAGATCCAAGTGCACTCTTGTATCTTACATCCCGAAGAAGAAGAAGAAGAACGTGCTTTTAGTCTCTAGTATGCACAAATCTGACGAAATTGATAAGCAGACTGGTGAAAAGCAGAAACCGATAATTGTTACTGAATATAACCGGACAAAATGTGGTGTGGATGTGGTGGATAAACTTTGTGCCAGTTACAACTGCTCTAGAAATACTCGAAGATGGCCAATGGTAATTTTTTATACAATTTTAAACGTAGCTGGCATTAACTCTCAGGTAATATACTCTTTCAATAATCCGAAAAAAACAGTTTTAAGGAGACAATATTTGAGACACATGGCCAATCAATTATTGCAACCTCATTTACATGTACGTGCTACCATGCTGTGTCTTCCTCGCAATCTAAAACTAAGATTACGAGAAATTTGTGAGATTGACGATGGAAATCAACAAGTTCATCCACAGAACAATTTACCTGGAAGATGTGCATATTGCGATTGGAAAAAAAATAGGAAAACTAAATACGCATGCTTCAAATGCAACACATACATGTGTTTAGAGCATATCACAGCCATTTGCCAACATTGCCGTGAAAATACTCTTCATCAGGACTAATATAAATTTTTTACAATTATATTTATTAGTAATACACCATATAATATTAATTTTAGGCCATAACAATCAAGTCATTGACATTTTTTTTTAGAATAAAAGTTTAAGATCCGAGATTTGAAATATTACATATTTTGGTTTTTGTTTGTAAAACTGTACTTAAAATAAATATTTTACACTAATACTGCATTACCGAATACGTTATTTATCCTAGAAACCCAAAGTGTAGCGAATTTATAAAAACCTATTTTATTTTGTCTAAAAACAATTTTTTTTAAATCCCGGTTTTCCAGACCGGCGCGATTACTGATGTCTGAAAAGTCAGCGCGACTACTGGAAGGTTAAGTGTTGCGTACCTAATTGTAGGGGCAATTATGATGCAAATGAAAAAGTTTCTACATTTTCATTTCCAAAAGATGAAACCTTGAAAAGCAAATGGTTAAAAGCCATTTGCAGGTAGAATTTTTCCCCAACAAATAATTCTAAGGTAAGCAAATCTATTATTTTCACTTAATGCTCACAAATATTACCTGCCCCATTTCATTTCAGGTATGTGAAAAGCATTTCGCACCTTGTGAAGTCCAACGAACAACAGAGATATATCGTGAGGCGGATGGAAAGTTGTCAGTGCCCCTTTAAAACATCCACGGCTAGTTGAAGGTAATTTACTCATGAGAAATATTATTGCACACAGTTTTTTTTTCTCTTTAATGAGCTGTTCCCAGCATACTCCCAGGATGTCCAAAATATTTATCGTCAACATCTACAGTTAGCCATCGTGAAGCTCCAGCCGAAAAGAAGCAAAGAATATAATCAGAATTAATAAAGTAATACAGAATAGTATTGAAGCTCAGCGAGAATATGATGAAAGGATCACGTTTTGCAGTATTGATGACCTACATGAAAAATTGCATCACATCGATTTGGGGGAGTGGCTTGCATTTTAAAAAAATGGACAAATGACCTTTTTGTTAATAAATGATGATCCACAACCAGTCTTAAAGTGCAGTGTTGTGGTGAATACCAATTTATACCTGTCGGTGTTTTGTGCGGGTGTGGAATTAAAGTCATTGAGCGGTGCTGTTAAAAATACTAATCAAGTAGAACAAAAACTCACGGCGGCTTTTAAATTGAACACTTCGTCGGAATTAGACATCAGTGCAGTGCATCAAAATCTAAAATTATTAGAAGAACTTCTGCAAAACTTGCGAGAAAAATTGCCACAGGAAAAAACCAAAATCGATTTTTTAGCCGAACAAGTTAAACATTTTGGTGTCAACAAGAAAAGCAGACTGAAATACTCGTAGGAGACGTTGCTATTTTGTTCATTGCTCCATTCAATATCCCCACACGCTTACAAATTTCTCAGGAACTCAGGAAATATAACAGCACCGTCTATTAGTATGCTTCGCCGTGTGTGCAGTAACTTTTCAACGGATCCTAGACTCGAACAAGATGATGAAAACTTTTTGCAATATACCAAATCCAAAATTAAACTTCTACAGCCTAAGGATAAGTTGGTTGTGCTGATGCTGGATGAAATTCATTTAAAACCGTATTTGGATTACAAAGGTGGTAATTTGGTGGGGAATGCTTTTAACAGTACTGAATGTGCGACAAGTGCTCATACATTTTTCATAAACAGCCTGAGATCGACATACAAAGATGTTGTACATATATTACCTGTGAAAACAATAAACGCACTCACACTTCATGAATATGTAAAAAAGATTATAATTGGATTAGAAGAAATAGGATTCCAAGTTCTGGGAGTTGTTACTGATAATAATTCAATTAACAGAAAAACAATGTTATTCTTGAGTACCCCACCAACATTTGCAAATCAATATCTACACCCCACAGATCCATCTAGGCCCCTTTTCCATGCAATTGACTCCGTACATATTCTCAAATGCATCCGGAATAATTGGATTAATAAAAAACCTCCGTACATAAAATTTCCTGACTTTGAAGACAATACGATAATGAGACTGGCCTCATTCACAGCATTGAGAGAAATGCACACTACTGAAAAAGACAGCTTGCTCAAATATGGATATAATTTGACACTAAAAGCTCTCTACCCGACTTCCATCGAGAAACAAAACGTCAAATTAGCTTTGACAGTATTTAATCCTTCAATTGTAACTGCTCTGAAAGAGCTAGGTCCAAGTAAACATTTTGAGAGCTACGAGGACACCGCAGAATTCATAAAAATTGTCAATAAGTGGTGGAGCGTGGTGAATGTCAAAACTTTGTTAAAGGGGAAACGTTTACGAGATCCGTATCAAGAACCAGTTACGAAAAATTCTGTGCATATGAAATATTTCAAGGATTTTCTAAAATGGATCGACTCTTGGGCTAAATGTGAATGTGATGGAAAATTGACAGATGAAACTCATAGGGCTTTACGAAACACTGTGGAATGCCTAATGAAAATGGCGGAATATTGCATGGACGAGAAGGGCTACAATTTCTTCCTTTGTGGCCAAGTACAAACAGGTAAATTGGAGGAACGATTTGGTAAATTCCGCATGCAGGCAGGTGCTCAGTACCATATTTCCTTACGGCAAGTTTTCGAAACCGAGTCAAAATTACGAATGCAAAGTGTTGTGCCGCTTATTTTGAAATCAAAACAATTTGGAGATATCACCATTACGAAAGATGACATGAAACAGTTCGTCCAAACTAAGTTGCTAAATGAGGAAGACGATTTTGATAATGGATCGATTCTTGCAGTTCCAGAAAATTTAAGAAGCGCGTGTTCTGTCGGAGAACAAGATATCGAACATATCAATGAAGACATGTGGCGCTTGATTTGTTACGTTGCAGGGTATGCTTCATATGCAGCTATCAAAAAATTCAAGTGCACGTACTGCAAAGTTTATCTTACAAGTGACGATGGAGACGAAGCTGAATATTTTCGCCTTATTAGTGCCAATGATCGTGGGGGGATGAGTTACCCAAGTAGAGATGTAGTTGCTTGTGCTGCGTACACCTACGTTGTTATAAATAACTTACTCTCAGAAAACATAAAACATAATTTTTTAAAGCAAACTAATCAAAGGGAAATTGTGGGTGTCCTAGTTTTTGAAGTTATTAATGAACTTGAATTAGAAATCTTTGAGGGTCATAATTGTAAAAACCATTCTTCTAGTGTAATTTTTAAAAAAATTGTGATTTCTCTAGTAAATACTTTATTAAACAATTATTGTAAAATACAAAATGATACAATTAGGAACAAACAAATGTCTCAGTGTAAGAGATTTAAGCCAGGAAATAAAATTTAATTTTATTGTATTTCATTCAAATTAGTTAACATAATTGTTGGACATTTATTAATAACATTTTTAAGAAATTTCGTATTTTGTAACTATGGGAAAAAATATATAATATGCGAATAACCGAAATTCGCTAATTTGTGATTTTGACTTTGAAAATAAACTTTTAAACCATATCTCGTTTGTATTATTAGTCAAATTTCAGCTAATTTTTTTCTGTTATAAATAAAGAGATAAAAGTATTCCTCACTTTTTACAGAATACTTATTACATTGTTTTCAAATTAGAATATAAAATTTTAAGAAATTTTGACATTTATAGATTTGTTCATTTGTATTGATTTAAAGCAGCTGCCAGCAGTTAAATAAAGATAGTGCAATAACAAACAATGGCTGCGTTCATCCGAGCAGATCGCTACCTGGCGATCACGGATCATTCGGCTGAACGGCACTTCTTGCACTGAGCGCTCTTGGATCGGACGCCATTTCTTGTAGCAATCAAAAATTGTGCTCAGTGATCGACTGATCAGTGATCGGAAACGGAAAATTTGATATATTAGAAGAAAAATGGAGAACGCAGAGTTTGACGTGACATATGAACACGAGCTAAGGAAGGATACAACGAAAAACCGTAATTTAATATAATTATAAAACTCTTATTAGTCTCTTAATATAAAATTATGATTACAAATTACAATTTACAATTCAAATTCAAAACAATCACACCATGACAAATTCGACAAACGACAGCGGACAGCACTGAGCCGTTCATCCGGTTGCAGAGCGATCACCGATCAGTGAAGGAGCACTAAGGTAGCGATCTGCTCGGATGAACGCAGCCAATGTGAGTGTGAGAGAGATAACGTGTTTCAAAGTTGCTATAAATGAACACAAATGAACAAACTGTATGATGCTTTCCATCTTGAATTCGTTTCAAATCTAAGTACATTTTATTTACAACTATACCCGAAAATGCATTGCCTACTTTTGATGACTCATACTTCCAGTGCTCTGGCCTTGTTTTTAGGTGGTGTTGCTCAGATTGTACTCGAGATACTTAGTATCGGATCATCTCTTTCTAACAAACATCTATCTCTGTTCTTTCTTTGCACATTTCACCCGCAAAGCTACTTTCTGTGAGCTGTAAAAGATACTTCTTCTTCTTCTTCTATTACCAATTTACAAAATTTGACTAGTACATCAGGTGAACTACCGAAAAAATGTTAACTGGATTTGAAAAACATTTAAAGTATCCTAAACCTCTAGAGAAAAAAACAACAAAATATAAAAAGGAGAAGTTTCCTAGTGCAATATCCTCAGAGGCCTGGAGGAGACATTACAATGAAAAAGCGAAAGAAAAAGAAAAGAAGGAGAATGCTACGAAAAGGAAACGATTAGATGCTCTTCAAATAAAGAAATGAAATGTACCGCCAAGAACAAACCAGATTTGAAAAGTAACCAAGAAAACAATAAATCAAATGTAAAGCAGAATTGTGCAGTGTGCGACGAAGAGCTAGAAAGCGAAGCTGAGGACGAAAACGAAAAAAATGTGGGATGCGACCAATGCCCTAGATGGTTTCAAGGTGCACTAAGTTTACTGATCTCAAGTATATTGAAGTCGCCGCAAAAGAATTCCTCTGTGATTTTTGCGATGAATAAACTAATATGTTCTGTTTTTGTTCTGTAAATTTTACTAATATAGGTAATTTATTAGTTTTATTTTTATTATTATTATAAATGGACATGAAAATTCCCGTATTACGTGCCTTCGCATAATATCCCTGTCCGACAACCGGCAAATGTGTGACCGACCACCGACGTTGGGTGTCTAACCAGTGGCAAAATTGACGATTTGTCACAATAAATATTTCGTAAAATAATACAAAATTAAAGTGTGGAATTACATAATGTATTAAAAAGAAATCTATAAGCTTTAGTTTATTTTGGATTTGATCTCGACATCTTCCAAAATTTAAAAAATACAACGCCTTTCAATATCTTAAAAACACTGTATCACGCCTTAGTCGAATCAATTCTTAGATATGGAATACTGGTATATATCAAATCGGTTCTCATATTTACTTTTAAACACAAAAACATATTAAACACAATACAACATGAACATAATACAAGGCAAAAACATAATCTAAATGTGATAATACTAAAAACAGGTATACAACAACCCAAAGATTTATAACTTATTACGGCCCTAAATTTTATAGTTATGTTTTACCAACACATTATAAACAATTCAACAATATAGGTTCATTTTCTTATAAAGTGTCGGAATTCTTAAGGACTAACAAAGTTAGATTTATGAAATTATTGGGAGGTGGTTAAACAAAATTATAAAGTATACGGCCCCTTAATTCTGCATGTATATGTGTATACCATGTTATTAAACAAGTATTGTCATGGGTACACACACAGTCTACATATGTAGTCTAGGTGTACACTAAATGGAGGAATAATAGCATATGCATATACATATAAGATTAGGTAAAACTTATTTTTATATTGAAAACATTTTTATAATTTAGCGATTAATGATAAGAAGCATATTATATTACTAATTTTGTATTTTACATTGTATTTGTATTCTATATTGTATTATTAATTATAAATAAATTACTTACTTACTTACTCTTTAAAACGTATGCAGTAGTAGAATTGCCTAGAGTTTGTTAAATTTTTACAATCTAACGATATGAAATCTATTAAGACCTCTCCCAAATCATCCTCAGTCAAATGGGATTGTCGAAAGGAATGTCCAAACTGTAAAGAGAGCCTTGGAAAAACAATTTTCAAATTGCAATTTAAAATTGTCTCTAGAACAAAAATTGCAAAACTTGTTATTCGTTTATAGAAATACTCTAAAATTCAACGGAAATGTCACCAAATGAAATGCTTTTTAAAAAGAGACCTCGAACTCGCTTTGATACCTTGAAACCTAACCATATAATAGAAAAAAAAAATGTAATCAAATTAAAAGAAAGAAATCGGTATAATGTAGGTGAAATAGTATTGTGTAAAAATTTACAAAAGGAAAAAAAAATCAAACAGGGAAAATTGAAACAATTTGAAGTAGCATTACATATTTAGTTGAGGTAGAAGGGGTGATAAAGCAATTTCACGAGGATGCATTAAGGACATCTCATGTTGCAGAGGACGTAGTTGACGGGTTTGTAGACGAACCAATAAACGATTCAGCTAGTTGTAGGACAGTAATATAGCAATGCCAAGTAACAAGTCTGAAAATTTCACCACTCCTTCCAAAACAGAAATTATAGTCAATAAAAATGTAAAGTTTCCAGGTGAAATTTTGCAGAAAGAGACAGTGAATATTAATGATCGAGGTTTACGTAGGTTTTGCAGAGTAAGTAAGCCTCCAGTCAGGCTTGACCTATAATCCACGATAGTATAACCATAATATAGTTTTTCTTAGCTTAGGAAGAGAGAGATGTTATGTATTTAAAATAGTTTGTAAGAAAAATGGATGGCAACACTGGTGGCCAGTCAGACAGAGTATTATGAAGTTAGTCGCTGATAGAAAGAAGCCGTATTGAGAATAAGTCTACGGTAATAATAAGGCGAAGTTTAATTTGTTGTGAAATAAATATAGTGTGTTTCATCGGTAGAGGGTGTCTTTATTCATGTGCTAATATACACCAGCAATGTGGCAAGTCCTACATATTTTCTATTTGTGTAGCAACACGTAACCAGTTGGCTGCAGTAGGTTTCATAAAAACATCAATTATGTTTTCCCAAATTGCTTCACAAACGTTTGTTATTATTAAAAATACTCTACTTTTCCAACTCGATACCAGTAACTCAGAGACATCTGGCTATAATCACTTGCGATAAACTTATAAATAAATTGGTAGGTAACAGTAAATAAATAAACAAAATAGTAATTTATTACAGAAACACCTTGCAATTGTACTTATCAACTCACCTTAATGTAGGTGCAATACGAACACCTACTGGCATAACATCTTTCCTATGATACTCAATTTTTTGCAAAGATGGTCCAACAATTCTGACCAATCTATCAAATAATTCTACACTCATATGAAAATAGTTATGAAATCTATTACTATCTAATCGGAGCTCCGCCACTAAAGTGTTTCAGTCATCCTGATTTTCCCTGTTTACATTAATGGGATGTACGTAATAACTACGTCTCTTTCTTTCTTTTTGAAGTAAAAAGAATGCTCCTAACAGCAACAGCCGTCGATTCACATCCCTTGTAACTGCTTTTATCTGTTTTTTTTAATCTACTGCCACAAACACCAGCAAATTTTCTTCTTATTAGGTTATGTTTTGACATTTTCATAAATTAAATATTTAAAGGTTGCTTTACTTTCAATGTGATTTCAAAGCGGCTCTGTGTAGCCATTTCCTCAAGCCGCTTTAAAAAGTCTGGCACTAAACTCGCCTTGTGAGATGTCGTGAGAGAAGCCAAATAAACAAAGTTCCGGTTGCTCGCCATCACAAATGACATATACTAGATGAGAAACTTAAATAGGGACACCTGGGATCGAATTGTGCTGGTTCAAGTCTGTGCCGATAGTTATCCCTGTCCACAGAGTGGCTCAATGCCTCAACTTTTGCACTTGTTGATTGCAAACTAACACTACATTATCAACCGCTGTTACACAGTGTTGTCAAAATTCAAAACTGTCAAATGTCACATGTTTAATCGATTATGCATGATCACCTGTGTGTTTAATGTTTACAGTAATTTCATTATTTTTCATAATCTGTTTTGTGGTAGCGAAAAGAAGAAAAATCGAGACCCGTTCGTTCGTGTTTGTCGTTCTTGTTAGTGGTTTGTGTTGTGTGCTGCAGTTGCACATGTTCGTTGTGTTTTTGTTATTGTTATTATGAATACAACAGACGTAATTTATAAAAACAAATGTTGCGTACCGGGTTGTAATAATCGGGCAAGTAAAAGACATCGGTTTGCCATAGACGTTAATCTGTTGAAAATATTCAGCAGCCACGTTTGAGCAAATTGCTCCCGGAAGAAATATATTTAGCTTATTATGTGTGTGATAGACATTTTGCTAAAGAATATTTAGTACCAGGTACAAGAAGAGGGCTTCGGAGAGATGCTGTCTCTACGTTTCCCTACGTTATATTTATTAGGTAATTAGCTGTTTTACAAGATTGCTAAATATTTATTATAACTATATAATATTAATTGTCGTGGATGGTTTGTTGCAGTCCTTTCCAAAGAACATGTCGAATTAGACGGGGGCATGATACAGGAACTGTGTGATTTAAAGAGAAATACCCTGGCTATTACAGTAACGAATATATCCATGTTGGTGATTTAGTCACTTCAGATGTGACTGAAACCACTGCTGCAGAAAATCCTTATTCTTGTGCATCACTCATTGAAACTCAACATATTTCTACGCCTAGATTATCAGGTAAATTATAATAATTCTATTATATAGGTACATAATGGAACTATTTCAAAGAAAATTTAAAAAAAAATGCAAGGTTCTTTAATTTAACTAATCTATTATGATCCGTAGAAAGAAGACCACGAGGAATTTTCAAGTCCCTAAATGTGACACGAAGAAAGAATTTGACCCCTAAATGCAGAAAGTTTTATAAAATGGTGGGTGAATAAGAACGCAAAACAGCTAAAATTCATTATAAAATGAAGAATCTTCAAGCAAGATTATCAAATGCTGAGAAGGTGGCAAATTGTTCTAATTTTACAAATCTTTTGGAATCTGTAAACGAAAGTACATAATATGCATATTATACTTTCATATTACAACAAGTAAGGAATCAAAATTTGCGACCAAAAGCCAGAGTATTCACTTTAAATGAAAAAATCCTATCCTTGACCCTATTGAAAGGCAGTGGAAAAGGTTATCGGCTTCTTTTTTTGACCGTATCTCATTACGTCCAGGAATTAATGACCATATTGTCGACTGTTTAAGAAATACAGTTTCAAAACTTAAAAATCCAAATGATAAACTATGTGCAGTTGTATGCCTTTGATGAAATATCTCTGTCACCATTGTTATCTTATAAAAGAAAACATGACTGTGTGGATGGCTGGCAAGATTTTGGCAATAAAGGACACCTCATATACCTACTTATGCCAATATTTTTATGACAAAAGACATACGCAGGCAATAGAAGCAACCCTTTTCCTTTACTTTTAGTAGTGGTCCACCTAAGAGTCCTCAAATTAAGGACATAATTAAAAAAGTTATAACCTCATGTCAAAATATAGGTTTGAATGTAGTAGCCACGATCTGTAATCAGGGAAGCTCTAATCGGGCAGCTATTAATGCACTCTTAAAAGAAACCAACGAAAACTGTTTAAAATACGGTATTGAAAATAAATATTTTGGTTTTACTGTAATTTATGATGTGCCTCATCTATTTAAAGGAACACGAAATAACCTGCTCAAGAATACATTTTAAGATGGATGGAGCCCCGAAAGTTGCGAAATGGAAACATATCGAGCAATTTTATATGTTGGATACAATGGATGAAACCACTTTGTCTATCAAATTAACAGATGCCCACATTTTTCCAAAGTATATGAACAAAATGAAGATGTCATTGATGAGCCAGGTGTTTAGTCATCAAGTTGGTTCATTAATGAAACGATTTTCACAGTGGGGTAACGATATTGTTTTTTTTATCATATATTTATTAACTATATGAGTTATTTGTAAATTTAAATTGCAGATATATTGATTCTGAGTATAAATTAGAAAAGAAGGTAGAGGATACCGGAGATTTTATATTACTGATGGACAAATTGTTTGACAGTTTAAATGGAAATTCCAAGGTTGCGGCATCAAGTAAGCCACTCAAAGGTGCAGTGATAGATGCATCAAAGCATGAGGAATTTTGGCGGACATCCATAAAAGTATAAAAGTAGAAATTGAAGTTCTGAAATGAAAAAAAATATATTTGTCAAGCCTCCATCATTGCTCAACTTAATATATTATATAATACATTATATTAATATATATTTATCAAATATTAATACATACACACAAAAACATCAATAACCATAAGAGACTGGGTGATAACCACCATTATGATACAAGGAATGTAAATACACTTGAAACTCCATCATCCAAGCAAAAAAGTGTCGTATTACACGTCTTTCTTTACTCTTGAAATTTGTCGTGCTGTATAAACACGTGAGTATTTTAAACGTATCATATGCTTGTAATAATAGGCTTGTTGATTTATATCTCCATCATACCAACAAGGTTCACTTTGATGTAGGTGAAGAAACCGCACTGTATTGTTCTCTGATTATTTCAGAGACCTTTTATTATTGTCTTTGTTTCTATTTGGTTACGACATGTTGGACTTTCCCGTTGAAAATGCAAAACAAAACTGAGCATCGCGCCTCCCAATACGCTCGGTTTAGGCGAAATAATCAAACAAGTTTGATTCTTTGTTTTGCCTATTTAATCAAGCGTCTGTTCACGCCTGTGATTCACGGCTCTCTTGTTTACATGACCCGTGGCCACGGCTAGAGGAATGTCACGCCTATTTCTAGACGTGGCACTACGCTAATGTAAACACCGCTTTATACTGTGCTTACGCTCACAGCCAGCCTACGTTACATGTCATTGAAACTACATGATACCACAGACAACAAAACAGCCCTCCACTACACGACGAATAATGCGCTCTACTTTTGTTATGATTTTGCAACTGACTGACCAAATTTATATCCATTTACAGTTTTTCTACAAAACTGTTTTAATAGAATAACACACTAAATGAGTACATATAAGTCAATTACAAACTCACAGCAAAAGTAGGACGCATAATTTGTCATATAGGGGCGGGTCTGTTATTTTGTTGTCTCTGGTGATACAAAAGTAGTAAAAAAAATGATATTTTTTAAAATAAACAATAGCTTCTTAAAAATACTCTAATAATTATCAGGTTCGAAGAAGGTAGAAACATAAATTAACCTCCTTAAACAAAAACAGTAAATATTATTAACAAAGAAGAGTTTTAAAAAATTGAAATAAACAATATCTTCTGTTAAAACTTTTTTCATTTGTATCAATATTCTTTATCACTAGACGACAAGTATGTTCTCTTTATTGTCTCAGGAGAGTCACATGGGCGGTATGCATATCTCATCCAAAGACGAAGGTGTTTTTTCACTTGTAATACCACTAGAGGTCAAAAAATTTTCGGATTTAATTTGACCTCGTGTGGTATTCGGTAAGAAAATTCCACACCAAATTGTTTGAAAATCAAATAATTAAAATTTATATATCAATTTCCAACAACGTCAATTTTTGTCTTCATCCAGCAAGACATAGAAGGCTTGGTCGACTTAATTATTTAGTTACCATGGCAACTAAGTGAAACCCTAACCTTAAAATTATTTCAGTTTTGAAGTTGTCAAGCGGCACGACGTAAAAAAATGTTTCACTTCGGTCAAGAAAGCAAAGAAAATATTCGCCAGGAGATTAAGCAGTTGACACCCCCGAATACTAGGAAATCGAAGTCAAGCGTATGGAAGCAGTTTACAAACTTTTGCGCAGAAAAAATCGTATGAATTCGATAGAGCGGATATACGTGTGGAAGAACTGGCGCTTATTCTTGAAGACTATGAGTTCAACATGCGAAAAAAGAACTCCGAAGACTACAAGGAGAGTGTTATCAAAGTTTTATGGAACTCCACAGCCAAGCAGTTGCAGGAATATTTTTTCGAAAGGTATAATCGCAAATTTTATCCATTCTTTGACATAGAATTTGTGAACGCAAGAGCTGCAAAAAATGCTAAGCGTCGGAAGCTACAAATGGATCCAACCAAGAGAAAGGCAAGTTCATCCGCATTATCAGCAGACGAGTTGAGAAAGATTATTGAGCTTTGGGATGAAAATACTCCGGAAGGATTGCAAAGAAAGTTCTTTCACATTGCTGCTCATGAGTTGGCCTGGAGAGGAAATGAAGGAGCGGCAGCAACAATAGAATATTTTGTGGAGGAAATTGACAATCAAGGGGAACCAACAGGCCGCATTGAGTATAACCCGGTTTTCTCAAAGACCACCCAAGGCGGTTAAAAAAAAATGGCTGACAGTAAGTGGCTAGTACGGAATACACTCAATGAAGAAATATGCCCAGTTAGACTGTTCAAAAAATTAACGAGCAAGCGAGGTCACCTCATCAAAACGAACCGTTTATTTTTAACTTCAAATCCAAACTGGCAGCACCGCAATTCTAAAGGCTGGTACAAGAACAGCCCGGCTGGACAAAATACAATAGCTTCCTGGTTCAAATCGGCGGCATCATTGATTGGAATCGATGTCAACAAGATCAAGATAACAAATCATTCTGCAAAGGCCACTGCTGTTTCAACTTTAGCAAAAACGGGAATTGGAGAACAGCAATTAATTAAAATAACAGGGCATAGTAGCACCCACTCCATAAAACCATATCTGCAAATAGATTCGGGCCATCATCAGGAAATAATTGACGCAATGAGGTCTGCTTAAACTTCTGCAAAGACAATTCAAGAATCTCTAAATCAAGAACAAGCAACTACTTCCAATCAACCTGCCATAGTTTATAATAATTGCGTTTTTCATATAAACAATAATTACAATAGGCAAAATAATATAAATAATTAGATTTATTATTACTTGTAACCACTTATATTTAAATAAAAAACTGAAAGCTTATTTTTTTGTTATTTTTTAACTGCTAGAAACTCTATTTGATTTTCAAATACCTAGGTTCATGAACAAATTTAGATTGGGTCAAAGTTTTGTGATCATCCTAGGTATAGATTACAAGCCTGTGATAATTCTTAATTTCTACTCTTTGCAGTTGCATGAAAATGGCAACCTAGAGCGTAACATAATATATTCTTCTATTTTATATCAGTTCTGAGTTACTACAAGTGATAGAAAGTTATAATTTTATTAAATTTAATGTGCTTTGCAGTATCGGTAATGGTTTCTCAGCCTGCCCTATGAGATATTGATTTTTATTTGTTATAGTTACACGGTAATGCAGTTTCTTAATGAAACATATTATATTCTTTGATTTTTTATTTACTTTGGGCTACTACAAGTGGTAGAAAATAAAAATTTTATTATTGTTATAGATACATACATGAACAGATTCAGTTTGTCTGGTCACCAATGGAATCTTAGCCTATAAACTGTTGATTTCTACTGATTGTAGTAGCTCAAAAGTGCCATTTTAGGACCTAAAATATTATATTCTTTCATTTTATAGTTACTTGGGCTTACTACAAGTGGTAGAAAATCATAATTTAAAAGGTTTTTCGGAACGCTGCATGAACAGATTTACAACGCGTCACAGTTTTGGCAGCAATTTAGACCTTTAAATTGTTGATTTCTACTTGTTGTAGTTGCACGAAAATACCATCTCAGGACACAACATAGTATATTCTTTAATTTTACATAAGTTTTAAGTAACTACAAGTGGTAGAAAATTGCATTTTTGCGTTTTTATTAACTTTTCATGCGCGCTTTATTGGTATGAAATTCATAACCAGCGCGCAGCGTCAGCAAGCGTCAATCATAGGAGGCTGTGATCATCGTTTTTTCGTTTTTGACAGTACAAAACATCAGAAAAATTCGCGTTTTGTTGTAATAAAGAATATTGTGCAACCAGTAAAACCAACAAAATTTTTTGTTTTAAAAATGAATCGGTTTAAAAATCATACTATATGCAAAATATGCGTGAAATTGTCTGATGTAATGATCAATCATCGTGCGATGACTTATTTACCCGCATTTATAGAGGATTGCGGTTCCTACTTGAAGAAAGAAAATTTGTTTCGAATTGTTCACAAATATTTGCATCTAAGCTACTCAAAATTCAAAGTGCTAAATGGAAAAAAGGTGAATAAAATAGTGTCTAAATATTATATATATTTCATTAGACATAGACATTTAATTCATTCCATTCCAAGTCCTGCATTTTCTCCACTAAGAAGAAAGGAGGTGTCCAAAGAATATAGAAAACATCTTAGCTTTGTAATTGAAATGTATTAAAATTATCATGTAAACAAATAAAAACCAGACTGTCAAAAAAATATTCTGTCATAAACATCAAAAAAATTTCCAGTATAATTCGCTGTTGGATACCCACGAGGAAAAAATTTCCACTAAAATTCATCTGTTGCCATGGTGATCTGTCAAAAAAAAACACGTTTTGATTGGTTAAAAATTATAGGTGTGGAATTTTCAAACTAATAATATTGAAATTTACCTTCAATAAGATCTCAACCATGCTCTGTGATGTTATAGTTATAAAACTTTGGTGCCTTTTCAGTTGCGTTATTCCATAGGAGCACATTATTGGTTGACTCCTTTAAGTTTGCACAGCAGCACATTTTTACAGAGTGGTAATAAACTGTCATCAAAGTTCTTGAAACTGTCCAAGGGTTCATAAAGATGTCATATCGGAATTCGTTGATATCGGCAACGTTAATTCCTACTATTCATTTGCAAAGGAACTTTTCTGTGTCTATAATTTGTTCTTTAGTCATCTTAGAATTATAGCCAAATGAACTCAGCAGTTTCTGTGCTGTTTGATCTTTTTCCAATAAATGGAAAGGCCTTATCTTTTCTTTCTTACAAAATGCCGCCGTATAATTACAACCTGTGATTGTACTAGTGAATTAATGTTGATGTATCTCAAAGTATTATTTTTAACTGAATACCTACTTCCAACCAGACAAACAGATTTACTGAAAATTTGTGTAGATTTTTAAAGCAATAACATCTGTGACAAATGGTATACAATTCTGCTATCTGCTCATGTGTGCAAAAAAATGACAATTTTAAAACATCTCTGGTGAAGTTTCTCTGTGATAACTGGCAGGACCATTGCTACACACCAATTCTAAATAACAAACACTTGTATGTTAATTGCGAAGACATTTGTTATAAGTTCTGTTGCATAGATGGTCACGTTTATAGAAATGTAGATGACAATCTGGACAGTATGCATAAAGCAGATAGTAGAATTGTTCACCATTTCTCACCAGACGTCGACTGATAGCCAAGATAACTTCTGATACAGATATTTTGATTATTATTTTAGGAAATCTACACAAACTTAGTTTAGTAAATTTGTTTGTTTCGTTGGAAGTAGGTATTCAGTAAAAAAAATAATTTCAGATAGATCAACTTTAATTCGCTAGCACAATCCTTAGTCCCAGATTTGAGCAATACCGTGCCGGCATTTCACTGTTTTGCAGGTTGCACTTTTACGACGGCATTTTGAAGGAAAGCAAAGATAAGACCTTTCCATTTGTTAGAAAAAGATCAAGCAGCACAGAAAGTGCTGAGTTCATTTGGCTATAATTTTAAGTTGATTGGGGAACAAATTATAGGCACCGAAAAGTTTCTTTGCAAAATGTATGGTAGGAACAATGTTGCCAATCAACGAATCCCCTTTTTACATATACTTACGTCTAAGTACATAATGATTTTTCTCATTTTAGGTGGATGCAGAGGCCATTTTGCGAATGGGAACTGAAGGTGCCAGGCAATTTTTTCCCAAGCTTGGAGATATACATGCCACTATTTCTTTTTGTAGAAGAATGATAGAAAGTGAATCTAGGAAGACCAAAAATGACTTTAAAGAAAGTTTAGTTGATAAACTAAAGAAAAAATTGGAAACTTATGGCTCGAAGAGAAAAAAAATGTCTAAGAGTCCTGAATCTCAAAGTCAGAATACTCCTACTCAAACTGTGAACAAAGGAAAGAAAAGAGAAAAATCAACTAGAAAGATTTATTTGGGATGGATCCATAATGGTGTCCAAGTCAGAGCAACACATGGAGGGGGAACCAGAATCGTAGATGTGACTAAAACTGATAGAAAGGTCGATCTTTTAGAAAAATCTTTAAATCTTTTTTTTCGGGACGGAAAATCTTCGAAAGGATATTATGAAGAATTTCAGTTTAAGATTGTTGATTTTGAAAGGAAAACCTTTGAGGAGGATATAACAGTTCAAGAAATATTTAAACTGACTGAGCTAACAAATTTAAGATTCTACCTAACATCAGAGGATATTGATGAAAAAGATGCAAATCGTGGTAAAACTGAAACAGAAAATGAAAACGAAAATATAGATACAAGTTATGAACAACTTTTCGGTCAACAAATAACAAACAACATTCTGGAATTACCAGGTAACGGATTGTTGTTAATATACTGGGTGTATCGGAAATACGTGTAGCTAATTTTAACGCGTAGTAGAGCTTGCCAAATTGAGTATTTTTCTATTTGTAATATTTTTAAAAAAATTCCTCAAACTGAATTAAAATTTGGAATAGGTTACCTATTAAAACGTATACCCGCCTATAGTTCAAAATGTGCAGCGGAAAATTCAAAATTATGGGTCAGAGCACGGTTTTTGTTTAACCAAAATGATCCCAGCCAAGATCTGTAAATCATCAATAATTACAATTTGCAAACCAAACTCCACTGCAGGAAATGATGTAGTATTGGAGGATTTTATGTTATACCTCACATTACATGAAAGAAAATTGATTAAAAAAGGAGGAATATTCAAAAAAATGGAAACAACCTGTTGCCTACTATTTCACTCAAGGAGGAATGAAATCTACTAGTCTTGCTGTTACGATAAAGACTGTTATAGGGGCACTGCAGGCAACTGGTCTGACTGTAGTTGCTTCTGTGCCTGACCAATTGTCTATAAATGTAGCGGCTAATGTTTTGAAAAAAGAGACAAATGAATTGTGCATAAGAAATAAAATAGAAAATCGTTATTTTGGATTTGTGGTGGGTGGAGAAGACATTGTTTACTTTTACGATCCCCCACATTTACTAAAAGGCATCAGAAACATCTTACTAGAAGCAGATGTAGAGTTTAAATGGCTCCAGAAAAAGACGCAGCGAGCATCTTGGCGTGATATAAAAGGCTCTCTATGAAGTTGATGTGGGTGCAGAAGATTTTAAAATGTGCAACAGTTTAACTGACCAACATGTCTTCAAAGACAAAATTTAAAAAAATGAAAGTTACAAATGTAGCACAAATTTTCTCCCAGAGAGTGTCCTAGTCATGAGATTCTTGGCAAAACAGGATCCTGGTATGTCATTATAACTTATTTTTTATCATTGTAACGCCATTTTTTAAACAGAAATCAATAATCCCCCAGCATCTTCCTACGTGGAAAATAAGAATGTGTATATACACATCGAAGATGATGGTACATTAATTACGAAGCCCACTGAAGATGACTTTGATATGTCTGTTATTCTAGAACAAAGAGGTGCAACTTTAACACCAAGAAATGATGAGCCGATACCCATTGCTGGCCCAAGCCAAGCGAGACAGAATGATGCACTACAACAATATGGTATGCAATAAGAATTTAATTTAAAAATCCCAGTCACATCGTCATGAAAGACCCAAAAAAATGTATTAAAACTTTATATAACCTTAAGAGATGCAGTACATCTCCAGCGTTCTGAAAGTTTAATAAAATATCCATGGTGATATGATTTATTTGTCTCCAATTAATTTTAATATTCATTTTTATAGTTATTTTTTTGTTTGTTTTTTAGGTTGCTGGCTTTCACATAAAGCTGCTGACTTTCTATTATTTGTGGATATATTGTTCGACAGTTGCAACGGTTCAACTATACAGCCAATAGATGGCAAAATGTTAAGATGTTCAATAAAGGAAAACTCGCCGCATCATCACTTTTACAATGAGGCTCTCAAATTTTTAAAAGGGGAATCTATTCCTCCTAGTGTGTCTAACTGGTCACTAACGATCAAGGCATTTAAATATATATGGAAACTTGTGCAAGAAAAGTAAAAAGTGAAGTTTATTTGCCCAAGAAATCTTAACCAAGATCCCCTGAAAAAATGTTTTGTCTTTTGAGAATGCAAGCAGGCAGAAGCATTAATCTGATATGTGCATCATTTGGTGCCTCCTTTAAAACATTAATTATTAATAATTTCTCCCCTTCACATTCATCAGGAAGTAATTGTGAAACCGTCAACAGTGAAGGAGCCTTAAATAATCTTCGGCAACTTCTTCAGCAGCATGTTAGTGAGGACGATGAGGATGATGTAATTGAGCCCTTACCTGAAATTTCAGATGAAGAAATTGAGGAAGAAAGTAATTTCTCTTTCTCTGAAACTGCGACTAGATATAAGACAGAACTTCATACATATTTAGCGGGATTTGTAACCAAAAAATTATTTAAAAGAATCATTTGTAAAGTTTGTCACCACAATTTAGTTAGTGAGGAAAGAATAGAAGGAAGTTATGTAGAGGCAAGAGCTTATAACCTACCCTAAACCGAATAACCAAAATCGGCAAAGCAAGTCCGGCGAAAATACAAAATTACTTCCTTCCTTTGATTTGACATCATTGATGCAACAAGATCATATATATAATATGAACAAAATCCAACTGATTAAATATTGATTTATATTGAATTGAAATTGCTGATGTGCATGTAAATTGGGAACTAAAGTAGGTAAGTGCGTCTTTATACGCAATTTCTTGTTGTTTTGTATAAGCTCTAAATAAAATTAATTCATTGTTAATAAAACTAGACATGTGCTAACCTTCAATTTTTAAATGTTTCTTTTTTTTAACAAACACACCGAGCTACTTACCTACAGTTATTTTTATGATTTTTGGCAGATCTTCAATGCACAATCTGTATTATAAAGTTGAAGGTAATGGTGTATATTAGAATTTATATTTCAACATGAGTACCAAAAGACCAGGGACTCCCGGGAGCCTCATTTGGATAAAGATGAGGCTGACGCAAGTGGGATGGCTACTTGCTTTAGATGAAGGAATCGCTACAAGACTAGTGGAAATACATCAAACTTAAAAGATCATTTAAAACGCAAGCTCAACATAGTTTGTGAACGACTGCCTTTACCTCTAGATGAGGCAAATTCCTCTGCTTACCCAAAAAGAAGTCGGGTGAATACTTTAAAGGAATGTTTTTCCTATAGTAATCCATACAAAAAAGATTATAGAAAAAAATTGATCTTAATAGATGTGTGACATACATGATTGCATTAGATATGCAACCTTTCACTGTTGTGGCAGATAAGAGTTTTCAACGTTTAGTAAATAAACTGGATCCTAGACATACCCTACCTTGACAAAGCATTTTAAGCTTAAGTTTAGCTAATGCTACTCTTCCACTTAACCAGGATGGCGAAATGAGATACGATCACCCATCCAATATAGACCCCTACTTGTCTATTCCGAAAATTGATATTAAGATTGAGATTAAGATACAGGATGCCAAAGTTAAATTTGTATTTTCTTAAGTTTTAAAATAATTTAGATTAATTAATGAAATTTAGTATGTGGGTGTCGTTTGACATTTAAAATTCAAATCTGACCTTCGTATGGCCGTTACTTGTAGGGAACATCACCTACATAATATTATTGTCAAGGAAATAAGGGAGGCAATCAAGCAAATTTTAGGGAAACAATGAGTATTAATTTTAGCTGAAGCCGGGGACATTTCAATGGTGAAACAGGCAGAAATGGCGGTTATAGGGAAGACCAGAATAATTACGGCGACAATCGCAGATATTTGAACTACGAACAAGGTAGAAACCTAGATTACATGACAGAGAAAAGATATAATACTTACAGCGAAAATCATAGATATTTTTATTGTGAACAAGAGAGAAATGATATACGGTATAGGCCAGAGGAAGATCAAAGTAATTATAGCGATAATCGCCGATATTTTAATTATGAACAAGGTAGAAACGTAGGTTATAGGACGGATAATGAATTTTTACAGGGACAAGGGAACATACATAATAATATTTGATATAAGAATAGTGAGAATAGAGTATATAATGTTGAAATACCGCTCCTGTCTATACAGAATTTAAGAGGTGCAAATGAAATTATAAATGTTGAGGAAAATCAAGTTATTAATAAATACACACAAATAGATGGGTTTTTACACGCAGATATAGGAGAGTATGAAAGTTTTGTTAGTATTGTGCAAAGTAATAATGCATATGCGCAGACGGACGAACCGTTAAACGTAGAAATAAAAGAAGATATGAATTTTGTTAATGTTGACAAAACTGAGTTGAATAATGAGTACATACAGGTGGACAAGCCGTTAAATGTAAAGCTGAGAGATGATACGAATTTGGTTAGAATTGAGAATAATAGGTATATAGAAAATAGAGATTCTGTTAGTGTTGAGAAAAATGACTTAGGTAGTAGGTATATACAGACGGAAAAGCCATCGGAAGTTGATATTGTAGCAGAGAATAAGGTTGTTATAAATAATGTGAGAAATAAGAATTCTAATGAAAGTAGTAAGGGAGAAAATTCAGATACGGTGAAAAAATATGAAGTGAAGTATGTAAGCGAAACTAATGAAAGTACTCGAGTAATGCAAAATGCGAGGAATCTAGCAAATGACATGTTGTGTAGCGAATTAATAGATGAACTAGGTAAAAAGGTAATAA
The DNA here is from genome assembly GCA_963583905.1 of Stenurella melanura. NCBI lineage: Eukaryota > Metazoa > Arthropoda > Insecta > Coleoptera > Cerambycidae > Stenurella > Stenurella melanura. The sequence continues at coordinate 76,804,989 of OY757315.1, forward strand.
ATAATCAGGGAAAAATTATTTATGGCGTCGACAAACGCAAAATTGATAAAGGCGAAAAGGTAATAAATAATCAGGGAAAAATTATTTATGGCGTCGACAAACGTGAAATTGATAAAGGCAAACAAAAATCAGAGTGTAATGAAATTTTTGACTGCCCGGGTATAAATAAATTTGCGGTAAATTCAAGTACAGACACAAAAATTGAGAGTGAAAATAAAAGTTATTTAAGTTAGTTACAAAAGGTCCAAGCTTCGACCATTCAGATAAGATTAAATAATCCTGAACTCAGCGATTCGCATGTAACAAAACTAAATATAGATTTACCGCAGTTGTCGGGTTGCGATAAGAATGAGTATTTCGAGCTTGAAAATGATTAATACCAATACGTCGTTCAACATAAACATTTTAATGCAAAGAATCCGGGAATAAAACCACAAATTAAATGTGGATGCACTAAGTAGAATTTATAGTATTCAAATCTGAAAATAACCCTTGTAATGTTGATTCTGTTTTAGAATATATTAAGAATGTATTAATAGAACAAATTATGTAAATTCAGGTGTACAAGGTGTACAGGTGTACCACCCCGTATACATGTATCATACGATGGCTGGTCCGAAAAGATGCAGAGCTTGCATCTATATCAACCGCCTGGGCGCGGGTGGAAATAAGTCAGTTCCCAAGCCAGCTTTCGTTCGGTGAAGTTGGGGAACCCGAAATTTGTAACAGTTTGTCAAATTTTGCCGGAGTGAAGTTCTAATACATATATAATCTTAAACAATTGTCAATTTTGCAACCTTTGCTTGGAAGAACCTATTTTTGGATGTAGAGTAAAATACGAGAGTTTAATTTTTCTAATTACGTTTATATAAAGTGATCGTTCGTCAAGGGACCTGATGATATGAGTAAGATACTGTCCGCCGTATTGTTTTATTGTCTGATATGCGTATTACAAAGGGTAATAATGGCAGTGTTTACTGTGGGGGGTGTTGAAATGCTTTCCACGATTAAGCGTAGATTTTATTGCCATTATATGGAATAGTGTTTTTATTTTTTTATTATTATTATTAACGTATATTATTTAGTTGACTTGCTACAAAGATTCGTTGTTGTTTCCTTAAAAAGTCAATTAACTTGTTGGTAACAGATTGTCCTTAATTTTGTGAACAAATTGCTTGTAATATTTTACCGTCAATATTTCATCAAAAGTAATTAAATTCAGAGAACTAGTATTATTCTCTCTCTAAGGGAGTTCTGCCCTCTTACCTTTAACATACAGGGCTCACGAATTCACAGCCCCGAAGAGCACTACCTAACTATTAATTATTTATTTCTCTGTTAAATCAGAGTGGTGGCAGCGAAACTACCAACTATTTGGTTAATTTCTTTTATTATTAGTCTTTTTTTGAACTTACATTTCTAATTTTTGTGTGGTCTGTTGTGGGGTTAATAATCACCCCTCGTTTATGTACAATGGTGGCCGTGGAGGGATAATAAGAAAAGTACCCCTTTTCTCCCCCCACTCCTATTTCGCTACAATGGCGACACGGTGGGATTAAATTAAAAGAGGAATAAATTTCCCCTCACCCCCCTGTTCGTTACATTGTGATAGTTGTCTGAAATGGTTGCATTTTGAATGCACTGCAGCAAGACAAGGGCTACAAAAAAATATTTTTGTGTTGAATGTTGTAGAATATAGATTTTTTGTTTTATTTTTTATATTGTTTATGTTATTGTAAATCAAATACCGACCATTTGTTGCAATATAGATTTTGATTTTAGTTTTATTTTAATTTTATTGCAAAAACTTTGATTTTTAATATATTTTGTACAGTAGATACCGACGCAATATTATATAGTACTATTTTGTACTGAATATTTTTAATTTGCATATGGCTTCAGTATATTTTTGTTCAGTTACATTCTTATTTGATTCGTGTTGTTTTTTATTTGCCAGTCTTGCTTCCATAATTTTGGATCTATTTAATTATCATTACTAAAGCGCTGAACGACTGAGCGGTGCTTTCTGTGCGTCCATCATGTAATATTTTAAATCAGGGTTAGTATTTGTCACTCTAGGGCGGGTTCTATAGATCGAACTTAAAGAAAAATCAGCAGAACTTGGTTTAAAAACCAAAGATACGATTGTTGTAACAATTGTAACCTTGTATTTTGGACCAAAATAAGTTTGATTTTGGTTTAAACTCTATTGATAAAACCCGCACTAAGGGGTTTAGTTTTTGCAACCCTTTGCAGTGTTTTAAAATCTCTTATATAAATTGAAACTAAATTTTCGTCATTAAACTGTTGAACAACATTCTTTACCGCTTCGAAAGTTTTAAAACTGTCGTATAGTTTTAAATTACTCATGATGAAGTTTTGGTTAACCTCTTTTCATTAGACAACAAGCGTTCTCGCCCAAAAACTAACACATGCATTAGTTTTTCAGAGCGCATGCGCGTTTGAAAACTGTTTTATTAAATATACGGTTCCGGCCGTCCGGAACTCTTGCAGTATTGTGCGAGTTCCGACCGTTCGGAACTCTTGTCACTCCCTATATTTTATGGTAAATTAAGCATTCTATTTCTAATTTTAATTTATTTTATTACATTCAGTGATCCCAGGTAGAATTATAATGTTTAGGCTAATCCCATCACAATCCCATGGCATAAATTGTAACTTTCATATATAGGTACATACCAGCAACTTAATTATAAACTTAGTATTGTTTTCACTCTTGACAAGGGCCTGAACATGCACAAACACGTGACGAGTTTAAGTTTTAATAAAACTTTCTGAAACATTAAAAAGCGTAACTTTCTATATACATATACTATATATATTTATTTTTATTTCTTTTACTGCAGTAGAATACAAATTTGATTGTTTACAGCACCATAATGGCTCGGACGAGGCATGTCTTGAAACTCAGCGCCATTATAAATTTGTTTTCCGAGGCTGATGAGAAAAGATTGATAGCAAGAGGTGAAAATTCAGTGGAATCTAACTACATTAAGTCGTTTCATTTTGTACCTCAGTTACTGTTAATAAAGGGAGAAGTTCATGCTAGCATGAGAAATCGCATTTACAATGTTGAGGTAAGTAATATATTTATTAGCATGTTAATTTTTATAACTGCTTCATGCATGTTATTTATAGGTTAGGTTAGGTTAGGTTAGGGAGAAGGAGAAGGAGAAGTTCATGCTAGCATGAGAAATCGCATTTACAATGTTGAGGTAAGTAATATATTTATTAGCATGTTAATTTTTATAACTGCTTCATGCATGTTATTTATAGGTTAACCTCTTCAAGGATGGAGAAATAAAGGATGCATCCTGTACATGTCACAGGGGTCAGTATCTGTGTCCTCACGTTGCCGCTCTCTGTATATTTGGTCACCATCTCAGTTACGGACGTAGAATGTCAAGAACATAAAAACTGGGATCAGGAATTGCCTAAAATTCAACACGCGATTAATACTGCTAAGCATGAGGTTACCGGTTTCTCTCCCTCTTTTCTAGCTTTTGGAAGACATATCCCGTTATCTGGCAAATATTACGGTTTGGTTACATCAACTGCTGACGTAGAATTATTACCTGGAGATCGTAACACTTATGTACAGGGATTAACAGGTTTATCTCAAATTTTTGCTGACGTGCGAAATAGAATTCATAGAGCTTAAAAACGCAATGCTGCCGCTTACAATCTCAGAAAACGTGATGTAACATTTAAAGTCGGTGACAAAGTATGGCGTCGAAATAAAGTACTTTCCGATGCCGCAATTCAATTTTCGGATAAACTTGCACCAAAGTATGTGTTAGGTACCGTTCGTAAAAAGGTTTCACGCTTGATTTATGACCTTAATAATGCTGATGGTTCACCAGCGGGTGTATGGTATATTAAAGATTTAGAACAATATTTTGGATCTAATTCCGATGTTTCCGTAGGTTAGTAAAATTATAGACTTCACTTCTTAGTACAATATATTTCCTTATCTAGTTTACCGCAGTTTGATATGAAAAATATCAAGCTTATCGTATCGTCTCGTGTCTTCGAGAAAATTTCTTGAGGCACATCTTATCCTGCATATAGCAAGGATTATGATTATCGTGTCGTTGAAATGTTCTTTTCCTCCCCAGATTTTCAAGTCGAGGAAACTAAAGATTGTTATACATGCAATCAACCCTTAACGCTACTGATAACCGTTATCAGATGATTCGTTGTATATAATGTATATAGTTAGTATTTAAGTCCTCTCCTCAATTTTTCTTCATTCATTTTTTTTATTTGTTAACCACTCGTCGACAGATGTTTAGCGTTTAGAATGTTGTTTTGAAAGCCTCTCCCAATTATGACTTTCCAATTACGACAATACCGATTTTGACTCCTCAGGACGTATGGTACGCGCAGATACCGATTCAAAATAATATTTTCTCACGCAAAAATATGCAACGACATCGCATAGGCAGTATAAAATATTTTAAACTAGTTATTATTATTTTTTTTTTTTTTAGAAGGGTGGTGTAGCATTTTCATATGCTACTTTTATATGAAGTTTACGTTGATACCTACTTAAAGGAATATATTGTTATGTTATTATAACTTTTTTAAACAAAACTTTATATTTTTATTTTTATTTTATTATTAAAATTTTGCCTGAGCGCCAGTCACGTTTTACCCCGCGACAAGGTATTATGCTAGCTCACTTTAGAACATGAAACCTACCGCTCGTCTGCCTCTCACCTCAGGAGTAAGTTCTACGGTGCTCTGTAAATAAATGTTATCTCGATAATAAAATCAAAAGGAAAGGCCCATTCAAAATTACAAAATTTAATAAATAAATAAATCTGGGAAAAGTATAAATGAGATTGAAATCAACTATTCTAAAAATTTAAAACTAATGGCCTTTTTTAACTTAAGAAATATCTGATGCAACTTTTATTATATTTGGTTTCCCTTTGATTTTCGAATTTAAGCTTAAATTGGTACAGTGTTTTGTTCTTACTCCGTCCTGGATGTAAAGATCGCTGCTTCCAACTTTCCAGCCTGAGATGTAGACCGGCTACACTGTCAATCCTTCAGATCTGTGAATGGCTGCTTGATTTCTATGCGTTTTGGTGAAATCTGTTTTTCGACGAATTATGCACTTTATTTAAACGGATACACTTCCGAACTTTATTCTACTTGTTAAGGTAAGTAGTTGTTTACCAATATTTTGTGAGAAACTGCTCACTTGTAAAAAAACTGAATAAATTGTTTATAAAAAGTAGGGTTATGTTTACACAATTCAATGAAAAGGTATTTGATTACCTTTGACTGCCTTTTTTCTCCTAATTTACTGTTTGACGTATTTCCCGTACTTTCAAGATACTTTTAAACATGCACTTTATATTTTATTTAAGAAAATTTTATTTAATTTGAATTTAATTTGTAAAATTTTGTGGAGCTCAAAAAACGGCGTCTTTTCTCTACCCACGCTTGAACAACTCTTTTTTTTTCTTAATCCTTAAATTCTATTGGCTTAGATGTGACATTTCTAAAAACCAAAGCAATCTAGTTTTGACATTTTTAAAATTTATATTTTTTATATTGAATTTTCTTGTAATTTACTGAATAAATCTTTACTCTGATTATGTTTTAATCTTTCTGACCTTCTTCTGAACATTTTGATACCCCATACATGTCTCTAGGAGTTTTATTAGTAATTTCGATAACTTTTCATAAAATTGTTCACAATTGCTTAAAACTACTAAAATTACTTTACTTTTCCCATTTTAACTTAAATTCTAATCACCTACTATCGTTTTAAATCATATAAACACCATTTTTAACATTTATAACAATAATAATAATAATCATGCATTTTTCAGGTATGCCTACGATGCAATGCTTGTACCAGTCCTTGGGTATGGTATTCGAAATATGCTATTACATCAAATCAAACTACAAAGTGGTCTCTATAATTACAAAATGAATAAACGTACACAAACTCTTTATTTGAAATGTTTTATGCAACTTTTATGGAGAAAGTCCTAACCCAAGATTACTACCAACTATTTTATAAAGTTTCTACTATTTAAAATCAACACATTCCAGTGCTTGGTGTGTGATTACATACACTTGGTAAGTCTTTATAATCTTATCACTGATTTTAGTCATTACGAGGCTTGAAATTTGTATTTTCTATAACTTTACGTTAGCTGCGGGAGAGTTTTTCACTATCTTCTAAAGTCACTGAGTTTAGGTCTCCCATTTGACTTTTATAGTTAGAATGTTATTAATTAAGCACTTTCTTAGCCTATTACATTAATATTTAAAGTTTCTTGTGAATACATTCTTTTTAAAATGTTTATTTTGTATTTTGTAGGTTCTACGCTGGGTTCCAACTACATCTATGCACTCTGGTAGAACACTACCTATGTTTGACTACTTAATATTGTTACCTAAGCCTTTTGTAAGTTAAACGATGTACCAATATCCTTTTTTAATATCAGGTATGTTAAATATTTAAAATAATAAACTTAAAATTAATTGATATTCAGTACAATTCAAACATTAGTACTACGCGTTACTATTGCCTATACATTTTGTATGAGCCCTTCTTTCTACCTTTTCACCTTACCATATTGAAACTTAGTACTGCTGTAAGAGGCCACGTGCAACATCCTCTCATGTTCTGCGGTGAGGTAGTTTCTGGCTTAAGCGTTCTAATTTAATGTTTTTAATTTACGTTATGTGTTACTATTTTGGCAATTCTGTTGTAAAGTTTAGCTTAATTATAAAATATCCCAATATCATAATATTTCCCCCCGAATTTAAATAAATTTTTACTACGTATAAGTTTATTTCAATTTAAAAGATTAGTCAATTTCATGGTCACTTTGATTTTGCTCGGAAATGTAAGGATACAAAAGTTCAATATGAAATTTCCCTCGTATGGTATCACCTGTTAGATGTTTTAGAACGTACGTATTTGGATTTATTACCGTGTCGACTATAAAAGGACCTTCATATAGGAACATTAATTTAGCACATCTACCTTGTTTTTTGTTTGTATATCGTAGACCCTTTACTATAACTAAATCTCCCTCTTTAAATTCTATTTGTCGTTCTATCTTATTTTTACATCTCTTTATGTAGCGTTCAGAATTATTTTCCAGCCTTTTCTTTACCTGTTCATTTATTCTATCCAAGTTTATATTACTGTCATTTAGCCATGGTCTTGTTGGATGTTCTCCAAACATGATTGTTACCGGTGATATATTTGTTACCGTACTAGGTATGTTATTTAAATAATCTTCTATATCCGGTACGAATCTGACCCACTCAATATGTCTGTCATGCGCTGCGATTCTTAGAAATCTTATAATTTCCTGGATATACCTCTCAGCTGGGTTTGCCTGTGGATGTCTAATGCTAGTAAATATAACCTTAACATGTCTGTTTTCCCAGTAATTTATGAATTTTTTATTGTTGAAATATGTAGCATTGTCTGCTAATATTTTGTCAGGCATGCCTATGTTTTCGGTGAAATGATCGAGAAAACCTAAAGTTGTATTTGTGTTACACTTTTTAGCAGGGTAAATTTTAACAAACTTAGAAAATAGATCCGTCACGACAAAAATATGTTTATAACCATTTTTGGTTTCTAATAAATTACTGACGTAGTCTATTGCAACAATTTCCAGCTTGTGGTCAGTATTGATACTGCAGGGTGTGTTTTTGTTTGTGTGATTTTTGGATTTTGACATTGTGCATTCATGACACTTACTTATTACAAATTTTGTTAAATTAAGATCTTTTATTGCATAAAAATTTTCTCTAAATGTTAACCAAGTCTTCCTGATTCCAATATGCCCATATCGTATATGTAAATCATTAATTATTAATTTTGCCAATAATTCGTCAAGTACGTATCTCTCCTCCCCCATGATAACCTTAATGATGTATTCCTGTTTGTATTGAAATCCTTTGTGTGTAGTGTTTGTATTCAGTGTTTCGCGAAGTTGTGCTAGTCTTTCTTGGCTGTGTTTTATTTGTTCCGGTGCATATAATATCTCTGTAGTTACTAACTCGTTTAACCCGATGGTGTATGTGTTCTGTGCTTGTTTATTTGTTTGTCGATTGCGAGTGAGCGCATCTGCAGTAATGTTTTCTTTTCCCGGCCTGTGTTTGACCGTGAAGGAAAATTTCTGCAATAGTAGTGTCCACCTATATATTCTGTTATTTTTAAACCGCGTTTTTAAAATTGAACATAGAGCTCGATGATCTGTTTCCAATGTAAAATGGGCCGAAACTAAGAAGAATTTCAGCTTAGTTACACTATATAACACGCTCAACATTTCACGCTCCCCTACAGAATAGCGTTGTTCATAAGGTTTCAAAATTCGTGATATGAAACATATAGGCGTTTCACAACCGTCCTGTACTTGTATCAATTCCGCAGAAACAGAAATATCCGATGCATCAGTTCTTAGTATAAAGGGTAAATTAAAATCCGGACTATTTAAAAGCAAATTTTGATGAAAATTTTCTTTGAGTAAGTTGAAAGCTTTGTTTCTTCGTTCATCCCACTCCCATACTACGTTTTTCCGCAATAATTCTATTAACGGTGCTTCGAGTTCTGCAAGTCTGGGCACGAACTTTTTATAATAATTTAGGATTCCAAGAAAACCACGTAATGTTCTTAAGTTAGTTGGTACAGGATAATCCTTAATTTCTGCTACTCTCTCCCTACCTATGCTAATTCCTCTCTGTCCTACCGTATATCCTAAATATTTCACACTAGTTTTATAAAATTCACATTTTTCTATATTTAGCTTTAATCCGGCTGTATCTAAAGCCTCTAATACCATTTCCAAATGCTTAATATGATTTTCTATGTTTTCAGAGAAAACCAGTATATCGTCGATATAATGGAAGCAAAAGTTTTCAAATTTGTCGAGTATTGCCTGCATTGCACGTACCAGCGCTGAAGATGCAGACTGTAGCCCAAATGGTACTACTTTAAATTGGTATACGTGACCGTCTACACTAAAACCTGTATACTTCCTGGAATCAGGGTGGAGTGGAATCAACCAAAATGAATTTTTTAAATCAAGTTTTGTAAATATGGTATTTTTTCCTATTCTATTTAGCATTGACTCAATAGACTGTGGAGAATCAAATTGTGATTTTGTTATACTATTTAATACACGAGCATCTAAACATAATCTTATTGCATTATTTTTCTTTTTAACGATTACCAATGGATTAATATAATCTGTCTTGGCAGATTCTATAATGTTTGCTTTTAGCATATTTTCTAATTCTATTTTAACTGGTATTCTGTGATGATATGGTACCGGGTAAGATTTACTTTTAAAATTCCTACTTTCATCAACTATTAATCGGTGAGTATATCCGCTTGCTATACGAGGCTCATAACTTACTAAAGAATTGTAATTTTCTAACAAGTTTTGTACGCTTTCTTTATACTGTGAAGGACAATTTATTTCATAACTTTCGGGCTCATTCATACAACTTATTTCTATTGTGGTCGTTCCCACTTTATTTATCATTTTGGCTCGCTCGCCTTCAATAATTTTATCATTTATTTTACCTGCGGGTATTTTTTCACCCTTATTTATCTTTATTTTACCTATGGGTATTATTTCACCCTTTATATCAATTAACCTTTCACCCATATCAATTTTTGCCCTTATTTTATTTAAAATGTCTTCACCTATAATCAAATCGAATCTCATATCTTTCATTATTACAAATTCTTCTATGAATTCTTGCTCCTCAAAACTGAATTTACTTTGTATTACTTTATTTGCCTCACCGAATTTTTTACCATTAACATTTACTAATTGAATTTTTGATATACTGATTATATTATCCTTGAACTTATCTTTGTTATTTTCTATAATACTTTCATTTATTAAACTTAATTGCGCCCCTGTATCAATCAACCCTTGTATTTTTAATCCATTAAAATTTACGTCTATAATTGGTAAAGTATTAGTTTTAACATTTTTTTCCATTATACCTGAATCATGTCCTATTTCGATAAATTCCCTCATGTGTTCGTATGTCGTTGTCGATATAACCTTTGTTACTATAGCAGACGTTATTGAACTTGGTTTATTTGTGCGCTTGTCGTTATACGATTTAGTTCCGAGGCATTGTTGTAGTTTTTTGAGTTCGTTGTCCTTTCCACGTTAGTGTTTGCCACCTGAGCATACGTTCTGTTTTCCCCTTGTCTATTATTATTCTGTTCATTGTACCTTGGCCTTCTTTTATATTCCTCATTATCGTAATATTCCCTTCTACCTTGGTTTGGCCTATCGTCCCCCCGATTTTCGAATCTATTTTGATTATTTAAGTTGCCTCTTTCCTGATAAGTACCGCGTCGATTGTCCCCCCGATTTCCTAGTCTATCTGCGTCATATTTGTTCCAATTTTGACTATTTGAATCATTTTGTGAGTTATATTTGTCCCTATTTTTCCAATTAAACTCTGGCCTGTTTGTTTTCACTCGCCATCCGGTTTTATATTCGTCTATTCCGCGAAGATATTCTATTAGCGCTTCCATGGTGTTTATTCTTTGCGTGATAATTACATTATTTATATCGTCCTGAAAATGTCTACCTAAATAACCCACTATCTCTTTTTCAGTAAAACCTGGATCTAAATATTTAATGTTGTACATTTTTTTAACCACGTATTGCTCCCTTGATATGCCTTCTGACTCATGATACTTTCCATTAAATAAATTTAGCCGAACCTTTCTCTGGTTAAATTCCCCCCAATACTGCTTTAAAAATATGCCCTCAAAATCTTCAAAAGTTTCTATCCTATTCTCTACCATAGCATACCAAATTTCACAATTCCCTCTTAACCTTTCTTGTATGAATTCTTTTACCGACGTATTGTGTAACGATGTATGCATTAATTGTTTTAAACGCGATATGAATATTTTCGGATGCATTCTCATGTCCCCATAGAAATATAAATCTGACTCTTTTCTTATTACTGTGTAATTACTGTTTATGTTGCCTCTGGCCGATAAATCCCTCATTTGCAAAACATTGCCTTCAATCTTTCGTTCCTGTTCTTTTAATACCTTATCAATGCTCTGATTTTGTTCAAGAATCTGTTCGTTTAATTTCGCAAGATTTATATCTATGAACCCATTAATGTCCGTCTGTATGTCATCTTTAACCTGTGTCAATTTATTGTCAACCTCATCACGAACTTCGTGCCTAAAATTTTCTAAATTTGAATTCATATCCGTTACCGTTTGCTCTAGTTGTCCCTTCATCTCTACAATTTTAAATTCCAAACTTATTCTATTTTGTTCCAATTGTACCCTCATTTCTGATTCTAAATTCCGCATGGTTTGTTGTACTTGATCTTTAATTTCTTGTTTACTTGTTTCTAATTTTGACTCTACCTGTGCTATCATATCCTGCGTATTTGATTCTAGTTTTGACTCTATTGTTTCTAATTTTGACTCTATTGTTTCTGAGATTTCCTGTTTACTTTGTGTCATGTCCTGTTTAAGTCCCGCCATTAAATTTAAAATTCTGTCAAACATACTCGCTTCCGAAGTAGCTTGTTGTGTCTCATCCCCAGATTGTTTTGTTGATTCTGCCATTTTACCCTTATTTATTTCTTTTCCGCTACGCAATTCCATGCACACTTGACTCTACCTTTTAAATATTAATAATCTTAATTTGCAAAATATTGAATGCCTATAGCAACAACCCAAACCGATTCCAAACGTTATGATATTCCAAATTTCAGCTTTTTCAATTTACGCCTCACCGTTGGTCGCCATTTGTTATGTCATTATAACTTTTTTAAACAAAACTTTATATTTCTATTTTTATTTTATTATTAAAATTTTGCCTGAGCGCCAGTCACGTTTTACCCCGCGACAAGGTATTATGCTAGCTCACTTTAGAACATGAAACCTACCGCTCGTCTGCCTCTCACCTCAGGAGTAAGTTCTACGGTGCTCTGTAAATAAATGTTATCTCGATAATAAAATCAAAAGGAAAGGCCCATTCAAAATTACAAAATTTAATAAATAAATAAATCTGGGAAAAGTATAAATGAGATTGAAATCAACTATTCTAAAAATTTAAAACTAATGGCCTTTTTTAACTTAAGAAATATCTGTTGCAACTTTTATTATATTTGGTTTCCCTTTGATTTTCGAATTTAAGCTTAAATTGGTACAGTGTTTTGTTCTTACTCCGTCCTGGATGTAAAGATCGCTGCTTCCAACTTTCCAGCCTGAGATGTAGACCGGCTACACTGTCAATCCTTCAGATCTGTGAATGGCTGCTTGATTTCTATGCGTTTTGGTGAAATCTGTTTTTCGACGAATTATGCACTTTATTTAAACGGATACACTTCCGAACTTTATTCTACTTGTTAAGGTAAGTAGTTGATTACCAATATTTTGTGAGAAACTGCTCACTTGTAAAAAAACTGAATAAATTGTTTATAAAAAGTAGGGTTATGTTCAATAATTGCAATTCAATGAAAAGGTATTTGATTACCTTTGACTGCCTTTTTTCTCCTAATTTACTGTTTGACGTATTTCCCGTACTTTCAAGATACTTTTAAACATGCACTTTATATTTTATTTAAGAAAATTTTATTTAATTTGAATTTAATTTGTAAAATTTTGTGGAGCTCAAAAAACGGCGTCTTTTCTCTACCCACGCTTGAACAACTCTCTTATTTTCTTAATCCTTAAATTCTATTGACATTTCTAAAAACCAAAGCAATCTAGTTTTGACATTTTTAAAATTTATATTTTTTATATTGAATTTTCTTGTAATTTACTGAATAAATCTTTACTCTGATTATGTTTTAATCTTTCTGACCTTCTGAACATTTTGATACCCCATACATGTCTCTAGGAGTCTTATTAGTAATTTCGATAACTTTTCATAAAATTGTTCACAATTGCTTAAAACTACTAAAATTACTTTACTTTTCCCATTTTAACTTAAATTCTAATCACCTACTATCGTTTTAAATCATATAAACACCATTTTTAACATTTATAACAATAATAATAATAATCATGCATTTTTCAGGTATGCCTACGATGCAATGCTTGTACCAGTCCTTGGGTATGGTATTCGAAATATGCTATTACATCAAATCAAACTACAAAGTGGTCTCTATAATTACAAAATGAATAAACTTACACAAACTCTTTATTTGAAATGTTTTATGCAACTTTTATGGAGAAAGTCCTAACCCAAGATTACTACCAACTATTTTATAAAGTTTCTACTATTTAAAATCAACACATTCCAGTGCTTGGTGTGTGATTACATACACTTGGTAAGTCTTTATAATCTTATCACTGATTTTAGTCATTACGAGGCTTGAAATTTGTATTTTCTATAACTTTACGTTAGCTGCGGGAGAGTTTTTCACTATCTTCTAAAGTCACTGAGTTTAGGTCTCCCATTTGATTTTTATAGTTAGAATGTTATTAATTAAGCACTTTCTTAGCCTATTACATTAATATTTAAAGTTTCTTGTGAATACATTCTTTTTAAAATGTTTATTTTGTATTTTGTAGGTTCTACGCTGGGTTCCAACTACATCTATGCACTCTGGTAGAACACTACCTATGTTTGACTACTTAATATTGTTACCTAAGCCTTTTGTAAGTTAAACGATGTACCAATATCCTTTTTTAATGTCAGGTATGTTAAATATTTAAAATAATAAACTTAAAATTAATTGATATTCAGTACAATTCAAACATTAGTACTACGCGTTACTATTGCCTATACATTTTGTATGAGCCCTTCTTTCTACCTTTTCACCTTACCATATTGAAACTTAGTACTGCTGTAAGAGGCCACGTGCAACATCCTCTCATGTTCTGCGGTGAGGTAGTTTCTGGCTTAAGCGTTCTAATTTAATGTTTTTAATTTACGTTATGTGTTACTATTTTGGCAATTCTGTTGTAAAATTTAGCTTAATTATAAAATATCCCAATATCATAATAATATATCTTAATTTATTAGCACACGTGTATTGCTGGTTTCTTAAAGAAACGCCGGACGATTTCCGTTTTCATTGAACCTCATGGCATTCGAGACTTGACTCTTGGTTGGTGATAAGGTCCCATACGATAGTTGTTATCAACATTTTTTCCTCTTTGGGTTTTGTAAAATTAATCGTATATTTAGTGATCTACAAATGACTTTCAAGTTTAAGAAGTTCTGTTTTCATTGTAAGTAAACCTTTTTCTGCTTGATTCGTAACACTCATATTTTTTTTTTCGTTATTTTTAGTCTTTTCCCGATTAATATAATCTATGTATTTTTTTCGCCGTGCTGTCTTGTTCAAAAAACCCTTCTGAAGAAGGTGAGTTGCGTTATTCTTTTTAGATTCGCTGTACTTAGTATCGGTGTCTTTTTAGGGTTTTTTAGGAATACCTATAATTATTATAGATAAAGTTGAAATTTCATCTATCCTTATGTGGTTCTGAATTCTTCTCCACGTGGGAACAGTTAAGATTATATACCTCAGAAGTTTGGTCATATCTACACTGCCCATACAAAGCTAGCACCACCGCAGTGACGTTAAAAAGGAGCCGCCATCTTACATGCGTCGATTGTCCTCGTCATTGTCACCACACGGCTAGGACTCAACACCACCATAAACAGGCCAGATATTTATTATCATTATTATTTAAATTTTTACATATAATTATCCATTAGTCATATAATCTTCAATAATTTGCACATAAATAAGCCTTTTTTTTTAAAACCCATGTAACGCCAGCATAGTACTATGGAGGTGAGAATATAATTAGTTACACGTGCGTACTATTCTATTCTCTTTTTTTGTTGTTGTAAAAAGAACTAATGCAGCTATAATTGTGTCTTTTTACACGGCCCTTAAGGCCCATTATTTTGTGGATAGTGGATAATATCCTAACCTTGGTAACAATTTCCTTTATCACCACATTTTTAGTTTTGTATATATGAGCCTGCGATTGTTGAGTAATAAATGTTTTTTATGTCAAATGTATTACATAATTTTTTTTTGCTCGTTTGTCCACTACGAAAGCTCTGAAGGGTCACGTAAAAATTTTTTTAAAAGTTGAAATTTCAACTTTTTTTCTTGAAATTTCAACATTTTTCTTGAAATTTCAAGTTTTTAAAAAGTTGAAATTTCAACTTTTTTCTTGAAATTTCAACTTTTTTCTTGAAATTTCAACTTTTTGAAAAGTTGAAATTTCAAGAAAAAAGTTGAAATTTCAAGAAAAAAAGTTGAAATTTCAACATTTATGGTTTAGTCAAGCATTTGCTACTGGTGTGGCTGTAAACACGTTTCAACTAGTCAATTAGTGTTATTCAGACATGCAGTGAGTGAGCAGTGGTATTAAGACATTGGACAACAATACGAAACTAGGTGCAATGGAAGACTTTTTAAGAGAAAGAGATGTTGAGGAAGAGTATATCATGAAATTAAGAAGCGAAAAGGTAAGATATCTAATTTTTATAAGTAATACATTGTTATTAACATTTTTTAATTACTAAATAATGGAGATAATTTAACCAAAATTTATCTTTTTTATACGGGTTATATGAGAATTATATATAAGTATTATTGAAGTCATTTATATAGATTTTGCATAATAACAATTACGTAATTTTTTGACACAAAAATAACCCTTGTGATAAACATGAACTTTTACTTCTTATGCAGTATGTTTTACTTGACTGGGCAATAATCAACTTTGTTTAGTTAAATAAAATATTCTGTATAATATTGCACATTGGGTTAGAGAATATTAAAAGCTTAACATGTACTTATTTTGGGCAGTTTATAAGATATTTGAGGTCGAGCTTGAAGTTTTATGAAAATTCTGAAAAATGTTGGCCCTTTTGTGAGCAATCTATTTTCTTTAATTCAAAATATTTTTTCCTTATCACCTCATTAGGAGAGAAGTTCCTACTGGATTTAATTCGAAAAAATCGGCAGCTACAAAGCGGCTGGAACCTCCTCACCTGGTGGATCTTTGAAGCCGAAAAGAGTAGTAAATATTACTTTATACCACTACAATTTCAGAACCCTCACTTGGGTCCGTCATCGCTCCCTTTTCCTCAGTTACCATACTAATCACCAAACATATGAACTTATTTAATTATATTTATTAAGTTGAAATGGTTTTTTCATACTAAAAATAACGTTCAACAATAAAAATATTTAATTATTGAGAAAACGAACAAAAAAATATTAAACTTGTGAAAAAAGAGCAACAAAAAATTATGCATAACCGCATGAACTGCATAAAAACCCAGCGCTTGAGACAATTGAGCCAATCAGTAACCTCATTTAATTTTTGTTTTGAATTTAACCCTTCGTTACAATCATAATAATAATTTTAATTGTTGGTCCTCCTCCACCCGGAATTCTACATGTAAGTGTTCAATTAGTAATTTTTAAAACGAAGCTGTGAAATATCTTATTGATCTTTACTGAAACTGTGATTAATTTGTTTTGTTTATTTAAGTATTTAATTTAAAGAAAATTATTAGAATTTATTGGCAAGGCGGCTAGCTTCACCGAAATATTATTTATAATTACGTACTACTTATATTTTGTCGCTTTCATCAAAAAGCGAAGCCGAAAGAGTTGTTATTTTGTTTAATGGCTTATTTATTAAAATTTTCTTAAGTTCAGTTAGATGATAAGAAATAGAGCGAGTTGCACTATTATTTATCAAACCCGAAATAATTTATTTTGTATTTTGTTTTAACGGTTTAATTGCTTATATGAAACAGTCAATCAAAAAGTACTCATTTTCTAAGAACCATCAACCATAAATTATAGGTATGAAAGAAAGCCGCTTCTGGCTGCCATCCATATCGCATATCGCTCGATGCGTTGTTTTGGTTTCAATGGAACTAACGCATCAACGAAATCGTAAAAACGACTAAAAAAATATTCAGAAGAAAAAATATTTGCCGCCCTTGAAATTTTGTAGCCCTGGGCAATCGCCCAGCGCTCCAAGTGGTAAAACCGCTGCTGTTAAGGATAAGGAAGACGCAAGAAAATTTTCAGTAACAATTATTTAGGATGCACACCTTAAAAAAGATAATAAAAAAAAATGTGACGGAGGAAAAGAATATTTTGATTATAGTAGGCACAGTTGCCAAAGAAGAAGCCTGCTATATTTAGATATGGTTGAGGGCTCATTCGATTTGGGATGACGTCTAGAAAAATATGCAAAAGTTTCACATTCCCACGTAAACAACTGCAAAAGTTATAAACAAATTAAGATTTGGAAAAAGGGGGTCTGGTTTCTTGCTGATATCTCGAAAACTATAAAGAGGAAGAAATTTCCAATAAAAAAAGTCTCTGGAAATCGTATCTTAATTACTTATACTTTTAATTTAATGTTGAAAATAGAGCTCCGCGCCGCCAACTCGGCGGTATCGCCCTGCCCCCATACCGACCGCAACACATGAGAATTGTTTATTACAGTATGAAATATTAATTAAAATTTTTTTAAAAAATTATGGTATTACTTGGACATTTGAGAAAATAAAATTCTGCTGAGAAGATATGTTTCCACCGTTTTCTCAACAATTGAAGCCATTGTTAACTAAGCCATTTTTTTGGAGTTTACGTTTGTATTCAAAGTCGTGTATTTGTTTAAGGAAAGTTGTTAAAATGATGTTGCTTCGTGAAGACCTTTTAACAAGTATATCTAGTAAGATAATTTGCGTTATTGGGGTTATTTTTAATTGTTACAACCTATTAGTTGTAAATTCTCCAGGCTAAAAAAAAATTGAAAATTTAAAAAAAATAGTAAAAAAATATTTCAACCGAATCTAATGATTATTAGTGTTTTTATTTAAGTGAACGCTATTGAAAAACATTTGGTTGGTATTTCTGGAGCCATTTGCTTTTTTTATAAACTAATGGAGTAGTTACATAAGTATTTTTGAAATTTTTTTCGATAGAGAATATTATGACTTAAAGAATAATAGATTAAGATTTTTTTTTTAAAAATTCGTGATTTGTAATTCGCTACAAGAAAAAAAAATATTTTTTTGTTGATAATGTTATTATTTATCTGGTAAATAATTTGTTATAAACAATCACCGAAGATTTTTATAACTTTTTTTGATTGAAAATAAAATAACAACAACCGTATATGGGAAAATGTGAAAAATAATCTTTGTCAACTTTTAAATATAAAAATAGAGAACAATTCTTTTTCACATTTTCCTATATATGGTTGTTTTTGTTTTTTCAATCTAAAAAAAGTTATAAATATCTTCGGTGATTGTTTATAACAAATTTTTTACCAGATAAACAATTAAATTATCAACAGAAAATATATGTTTTTTTATCTTGTAGCGAATTGCAAATAATACATTTTAGAAAAAAAATTTCTTAATCTATTGTTTAAATAACCCTAAAATGAAAAAATGTTTATAAACAATAAAATAAACTACTTCATGTAGGTAATACCAAAGCAATATTTTCATTAGTTGCAGTTCTTTTTCTTCTTGTTTAAAATATCTCATTTAGAATATATCCAGCGTTCCAGGAGTTTTTATTGGGACACCTTGTACATTAGTATATAGTGTATTATGTATTATCATTTAATGTAATATACTTTTAATATAGGTATCTTATAATCTGTTGTCTTTTTAGATTGACCCAACCGTCATTGTAGAGATGACAGATGATGCATTATCCAGTTTCATTCCAAAATATGGAGATAGGATAGCACTGAGACAGTTTTGTTTGAAGAGATTAGGAAAAGACACCAAGAGTAAGAAACAGTCATTACTGGATAAATTAAAGAGAAAAATCAATAAGGCAGCAAAAAATAGAAATTCCTCATCAAGCGATGAAGATCCAACTGTTTCTCCAGTTCTTCAAGTGAAACAAAAATTTGGAAATACTAAGATTACGAGACAGATCGAAATTGGATGGTTATGCAGTATGCAAGGGGGTCGATATATCCAAATCAGGACCAAGCAAGGAGGGGGCACCAGAAAAATAAGCGTGCCTAAAACTAGCACAAAACAACATATAACTAACCAGGCCATTCAACTTTTTTTTCCTAATGACATTTCCACAAAGGGCCATATAAACAACTTTTCTGTGCAGTTGTGGGATTTCAAAAGTAATTTGATTAATGACGATTTAACAGTCGACGAAATGTATACTTTATCTGCACTTCCCAGGTTAAGATTTTACCTCGCAACAAAAGAAAAAACGTCCACAGTCGGTGCAATTAGCGATACATTTACCATTTCAGATATTTGTAATAGTGATACCTCATTCATTGTAAATGAATCTACTTCAGCTCCAACTAATAATTATTCACTAGAATCGGACTTTTTGTGTGGCACAACTGACAGAAATGAATATTATTTTGAAGTAGGCGGTGTACCACAAATTAATGTTAATGACAACATTTTAAATGAGCAGCCTATCACTGAACTCGTCACTATCAATCACACCAATACTAACAGCATTCAGATCGAATCAAATCAACGACCAGATGTATTAAATATTTCATCTCCTGCAAGAATCGAGAAAGTCCTGTATATACATCGGGGACATGTTTTTGAGGAAATGATCGAATCCTTCCTAAACTTTGATCTGGTAAATAGCATTCAAATTAAAATGATTTTACCCAACGGTGAAGAAGAAATGGGGGAAGATTATGGTGGGGTATTTCGTGATGCTTTATCAGAGTTTTGGATCACATTTTACGAAAAATGTACCATTGGAACTAAACGCAAAATACCGTATATACGACATGATTTCAATTTTGAGAAGTGGAATGCAATATCTCGAATAATTTTTAAAGGATGGACAGAAGTAAAATATTTTCCCATAGAAATTTCTAAATCGTTTATGGAAATATGTATTTTGGGAAGTCTAACAAGTGATATATTGGATTCTTTTCTTTTATACGTCAGTAGAAATGACGAAGAAATTTTAAAAAATGCAATTACAGATTTTGAGAATGTCCCAATCGATGATCTTTTAGAAACATTGACAAATTTGGAATGTAAAGTACTACCAAAAAAAGAAAATTTTCTCCAACTGATAAAGGATATTGCCCATAAAGAAATTATACAGAAACCCATGTTTGTCATTGATTCTTGGCAATCAGTGTTACTGAATATGATCAGTGAAGATGATTTAAACAAAATTTATAAAGAACACGTTGTAAACAGTAAAAACGTTAATTCGCTCCTTTACTTCGAGCATGATTTGAATAGTGATGAATCAAAAGTTTTTGGATATCTGAAAAAATTTCTACGAGAGGCTGATGAACATTCTTTAAAATTATTTGTAAGATATTGTACAGGTGCTGACGTAATCACAAACAATAAAATAAAAGTATTTTTTAATTCCACAAAGGGACTGTCGAGAGCACCAATTGCTCATACATGTGCCTGCAGTCTAGAGTTACCCACAACATATGAAAACTTTCCAGAATTCAGAGCAGAATTCAATGCTATTTTACAATCAAATATTTGGGTCATGGACATTCTTTAAAAAACATTTTATTTTGTAAAAGTTAGTTAGTAAAAAAAACTCATTTACACATGTTAAAATTTTATACTTTGTTTTTTAGGAATAGGAATTTCTATATTTCATTTACTTCTTCTCTTCCGCTTGACTTTCTTAAATAGGTTTTGTTTAAGTTTATAAACGTATTTTATCTTTCTAAGCTAAGCTAACTTGTAAATTGTTTAAACAAATAAAATGTTTCCTGAAGTTACATATTTATTGAACAATACCAAACCTATTCCGATACAGTCCAATATATATGGTGTCCACTTAAATGACTGTACTAAAAAAAATGTAAATATAAAATTTCAGTATTTATAGTCACTATTTAAGCTAGACAGTATTCAAGAGATAAGGTATACATAACGAACGCCTTATATATTATTACAGATTTGGTTATAAAACATTAAGAATTTTCCAATGAACCAACAACATTATGTTTTTTCTATTCAGAAATTTTTGAAATGTCGAGATTTTGACACAAGCTATTTTGGAAAACATAGGTATTCTATAAATTTAAAATGATATTTTATTATATATAGACTGTGCCAGTTAATTAACTTAGATATAAACTTTCAAACTATATTTAAATTTTGTCTGTTCATAATTTTATGTTAAACTTGTAGATTTAAAAATATCGCTTTTGATCGCTACATCCCCTATAACTTCTTCATTTTAAAACATATTCATTTTAATTTTTTGTGGATATATACCAGCCCTTTAATTTCATTTTCATAGTCTCACAAGAGAATTGTATTCCCAACCATGCGCTTGCTGTGATCGAGAGAAAACATGAATTTTCAGTAAAACATATTAGGGTTAAAGATGGTGCGTAACGTTATTTGAAAAAGTTTGGAGTCATAAAATGTGAATTTCATAAAAAACCTAATACTTCATTTTTTTTAAATATAGGTAATAAATTTTTTTTTTGTTAATTTTAATTCTGAATTTTGCATGTATTTTTCAGTAATTAAAATTTTCTTAAAAATTTAAGGTAAATACTAACCTGGACACCATTTTCATTTTTGCTCCAATTATGGCGTAATATATTATTGATTTTTATAGTGTTTTTTCTTAATCGCGGGAGGTAAAAGTAAAAAAGTTATTTTTTTGTGGCCATGAAAAATAGGACACTGCGTATTAAAGTACTAGTCTTAGGCTTGGCGATGATGAATCAGTCAGTCAGTCAGGACATGTTATTTTATGTCAACATAAAATATATAGGCCGTTTTTTAAAAAATACGCTACATTCCACCAGTCGTTTTCTTAAGTAAAACTAAATCGATTTCATCTAATATTTATTGCACTAGTTTACATACTAATTTTGCTTCCACAAAAAGTTATATTTAGTAGTCGAAAATATTTTTATTTTTTGCCATAGTTCTCTCAGTGTCAATAAGTAATTTGATAAAAATTTTGAATGTGAATTTTTTTGGGGCGCTGAAGAGAGGTATATTCATAATGACGTAGAGGATGCCAGAAATGTCTCATTGTTTTTGTTTTAACATATTTTTTTATGGATAAACTCGATACATTTTTCTAATGTAGGATTAAATTCAGTATCAAAAAGTCAAATTTATTTTTAAAGATAAAATGCACCGTTTTTAAGAAAAATGTATTTTTCTCTTATACAATAATGCATGAAATAGCAACTACCTACCTCGACAATTACAAGTTTTTTGTTGAGAATTCTTATAGACAGTATGACAAACAAACGTAATTAATATTCGGTTTATTTAGTAGATGTTTTATTAATTTAAAAATTAATTAGTTAACAAGACAAAATAAATCGATAACAAAAATTAAATAAAAAGAAAAATGATACTTTCATGCCTAAAATAAATAAAATATTCCCTGAAGTCAACCAAATCAAATTTATTTAAATAGTAAATTGGTATACCTAACTACATTTTAAACAGATACTCAATAACAATAGTAGGTACACATAAGGCTGATAAAAGTTTGTTTGTGGACCAGTAATCCTTTCACGCAATAAATTATTAACATTTTATAATTTACATTTTCATTTGTATCTACTTACATTATTATTACTATTTTGTATATTTAATAATACATACACTGCTAAAAATGTTATATTCTAAAAAGTTATATTTTTACGTCATATTTTTACATAGGTACTTTATATTTGGGGTATTGAATTAGGCACACCTTGTATATATAAATTTTAAAACTATTTAACCCTATTTAACAATAAATATCAAGTATATACCTATTTAAATCATTTACCCCTGGATTATTATACCTATTTGATTTAATCAAATAGGTATATTATAACGGGGCAAAAATTTTTAATATTCATCGTAGAAAACATTTTTTTGTACTGAAATCCGTTTCAGAACATGCTGAACTCAAATATCAAATAAAAAAGGCTGTGTCTGTGTGTGTGTGTGCGTGCGTGCGTGCGTGGGTGTGTGTGTGTGTGTGTGTATGTGTGTGTGTGTACTCCCTATTGAAATTGGGCCATATACGTCATACAGGGCGATCGTCAGAGGCATGTAAACTATCACAATTTATATAAACTACATTTTATTATAATTTTAAAGCAAAATGTTACTAAGATATTTGATTAAGCACACAAAAATACGAAGATATATATGTATTCGAAACTATAATATAGAGTGTGTTTCCCAAGTTCGCGCCAACTTCGCGTAGGTTTGGGGATATATCATCAATTTTACTTTAAAATATAAAAGTGTTTTAAATGAGACTATTACGAGTGAAAGTTGCAGTTCGGCTTTGACGAATGCAAAAATCCATTTGAATAAAAAAAAATTAAAATTATTGGTAGTGGATTTAATCTCAGCGTATGGCGTATTCGAGCAAAATGGTAATCAAATAGGTATTCGCAGTCGGCCACGTCCGACTGCACCTTCTACTCTACTTTTATACTTGAAATTATGTATCCATTAATTGTAATGAAGCAATAATTTCTTTTTTTAAGGTAACATATAAATTAATTGCATCAAATGGATCCGATGTCTTGATTACACCTATCTCTGACATTATTAAATTACAAAGATCATTTATATCTTCATCACATGGTGTTTTTAGATACTCGCATTCTTCTTCACAAGCTTGCATATGGTCATTTCCAACTTGAACCAAATAATTTTCGCAGTCGTAAAACTCAGGAAAATTATACATTTGAATAGGACGTCCATTTGGACTTACACTATTTCGGCTTCTTGTTATGCGATGTGTATTCCACTCTTGAACTACAAGATCAAGTTCCTTCTGTAATACAAAACGAAATCTTTATCAATTAATTATACAATACAAAAATTTCATAAATCAATTGCATGTCGCGTGTCGCCAAGAAACTATCTTACGTTTATTATTAGTTATTTTTGTTGTTAAAATTATATGTATATTTAACAAAATAAAAATTTCTTTGTAAATATGCGTAGTAAATATTTTTAAATTTGTATTTATGTGGTTGCTTATCTCAATAAAATTTGTTCTTTCTTATGTTAGAATTATGGTGACCATATGAACTAAATATGGTAAGACAGCTTTTTTTTGTAATACCTAGTGCTTTAAAGTACATACAACACGGTATCACAACATAGTGTCGCAAAGTAGATACAAATGTACTTATTGTTGAAATAGTAAAATAGCAAATGATACAATCATAAATATATTCAAACTTTTGAAAAGAACACTTTCAACATTAAAAAATTAGAAGTCGATGATGAAAGTGTTTACAAATTGATGAAACTTGCAATGAAATATTTAACTTTCTTAAAACAGATTAGAAATTATTAAACTAGATCCTAAAAATATAACTAGCATGAAAATAAACAAGGGCATACCTCATCGGCAAGCACCTAATATTTTAGGCCTCAACATAACTCAAATAAATGTAGTAACATTGTTTAAATATTCACATTTTCTTTTATTCATTAGAAGTTACTACTTATACATATAGCGCAGTCAAAATAGGATTTGAAGTGGAATTTTTTCCATCAGCAATTTTATGATTGGATCCTATTTGGGAGGTGCTCAAGAGTACCCAAAAAATGTTTGTACTTTAAAGACCCTGTGCTTCAATTGTTATTAACAATTAAATTTTTTTAACCGGGTTTTTCAACTTAAGAATGTGAATACCTCGAGATATATAGGTCCGATCAGGACAAAACAAAAAAAAAAACAAAATCTTTGTAATTAAATTTTCTACAAATCTGCGTTTAGTGTAGGTCTTAGGATCGTAACCATAACCTACAAAAGTGAAAAAACTGGCAAAAAATCGTTTTTTTTTTTCATTTTGCTGCCCAGAGCCGCTGGATGAACCGATCAGCTTCAAATTTTCAGAAAATCTGCCTCTTGCTCTAAAAAAATATACCTATTAAATCCACTGTGCGCAATTGAATTTGTTTAGCCAAATGGAATAAATTCAGTATTTCAATTATTGTGCATATTTATAAAAAATCCCGAGACACGTCGTTTTTTAATTCTGAAGTGATATCCTGTAACGTACAAATTTCATCCCTAAATTCGACCCCTTTCGAGTGGCAGTTACAACCCCTAAATTTTTAAATGGGAAGTAGGGGCTTGTGATACCTCATTTGAAAGGTATTTTCATTCTCTATTCAAAAATGGTTTTAATATTTATTGCAAAAAATAACGGTAAAAAAATTAATCACGTAATTCGCTACAGCAAACTAAAAAAACTTAATTTCAATGTAGGAAATGTTCAAAATGAGTTCCTTGAACGTTCTTGGCAGCATCCTGATCGTAAATAAAAATGTCTTCTAACGTTTTCCATTGAGGTGTGACCGACCTAGCGACATCCGTTATTCTTCATCTTAAGTGGTGCCGCTTAGTTTTGTATACCATACTTTTCACATATCCCCATAGAAAGAAATCTAAGGGTGTAAGATCGGGAGCACGTGCTGGCTATTCTAGCGATCCTCGCCTCCCTATCCACCGATTTGGTAATGTTAAGTCAAGGTATTGCCGGACATTGATTCGGTAATGTGGTGGTGCTCCATCCTGCTGGAACCATATTACATCCGCTGGAGCTTGTGGGTTTGCTTGAGCAAGATATAAGTTTATCAAAATTGGCACGACATTATTTTGGAGCAGAACTAAATAATTATCTCCATTCAAATAAATGTATATAAAAAAATATATTATAGTATAGTATACAAAACTAAGCCTCGCTATATAGCCGACTTAGGGTCGGTTTTCAATACAAGTATAAGCACTTTATCCTATAGATAAACTAACTAAAAGTTTAGAATGTGCTTCGCAACTGAACATTTTACTATTGCAACTTCACATTATAAACTTTTAGTTAGCTTATCTGTAGGATAAAGTGCTTATACTTGCATTGAAAAACCAGCCCGTAAGAAGAAGAATAACGGATGTAGTTAAGTTGGTCACGCCTCAGATGATGGAAAACGTTAGAACACATTTTTATTAATGATTAAGATGCTGACAAGACGTTCAAGGAACTCATTTTGAACATTTACACAATTACACTTAATATTTTTACCGGTAATTTTTGCATTAAATATTAACACCATAACATTTTTGAATAGAGAATGAAAAGACCTTTCAAATGAGGTATCACAAGCCCCTACTTCCCATTTAAAAATTTAGGGGTTGCAACTGCCACTCAAAGTAGGTTGAATTTAGCGATGAAATTGTGCGTTGCAGGATGTCATTTCAGGATCCAAAATCGACATGTCTCGGGATGTAGAATGAAGTATATCTAGACTTCCGGGTATTTTTCCGCGTGTTTGATGGGCTCCTGGCGACGTTTCGGCAGAATCCCATCTGCCATCTTCAGGTTCTCGCTGCTAGTCGCTTATTGCTGCTTCTCGTTGCTCGAACTGAACTGCGGCGAGAAGCAGCAGCAAGCAACGAGAACCTAAAGATGACAAATGGGATTCTGCCGAAATGTCGTTTTACCATCCATGGCTCCCCTAGGAGCCTATCAAACACGCGGGGAATTACCCGGAAGAGATATACTTCATAATAAATAAATATATATATATATATATATATATATATATATATATATATATATATATATATATATATATATATATAGGTATATTATTTTGTGAAAATGTTCACTTAATATTAGAAGCATAATGCTTACCTGTATTATGTGCAAAAAGCAAAATTGCAGCAGTGATTTATCTACAAATGACCCATCAAATAATCCATCATCGTTAAGAGTTTTAAATATATTCATCCAATATTGTGTATTATGTTTTCTTAGTATAGACCACCATGATTCGATTCTTTGATTAGATTGGCTGGTTCCATACAAATACGGTGGCATAGTCCCTCTATTTCTTCCATTCAATTGCCTTAAGAATAACTGCATGTTTTCCAAATAAACGTTTTCTGTTCCCATATCACTACGGATGGTTTGTGGGCATCCTCGTAATTTTTTAAGAACTTCTATGTAATAGCCAGCTATTACTTTAGGATTACTATTAGTTCTGGCAGCTTTTAGCCAAATTATATGCCTTGAAAATCCATCTATACAGCCATTAATGCATATTCCGTATGGTTTTAGTTTATCGTACGAATCAATGTGCCACACATAATTCGGTCCCAAATTAAAATACGCACGCCTACGCAATCTCTTTCTTTTTCTGATATTCAAACCAATAGGATCCAAAATTTGTAATAAATGACGAACTGTTTGTTGTTTTACAGCAAACCCGTTCTGAATACATCTAAGATGCATCCACCTATATCCATGTAACTGTCCCGAACTTTGTAACTCTTGTTCAAGAAAGGAAATTACCGCATCAATATTTGTAAATTTTTTTCTTCTATATAAATGCATTCTATTTAAATGTCTCTTTAAGGTCTTTTCACTTAGGTTTAATTTATGAAATTTGAACAAAAACAAAATAATTTCCTTGTGTTGCAATCCCAGGTAAAAGTAATAGGTAATTAAAAGATCAAGTAAATTTAGATTATTAACAGAATCATAAATGTAATCCATATTGTAGTAATATACCACTTGTAAAAGTAAAGCTTAGAATTATTATAGCACAGAATGTATTTAAGATGACAACTTGAACACCTTTAACTGACACCACTTATACCCTTCACAACTTCATTGTGGACTAATCAGTTATTTTAGGCTTTCTTACATAAAGAGAAAGTTGAAATTTCAACTTTTTTCTTGAAATTTCAACTTTTCAAAAAGTTGAAATTTCAAGAAAAAAGTTGAAATTTCAAGAAAAAAGTTGAAATTTCAACTTTTTAAAAACTTGAAATTTCAAGAAAAATGTTGAAATTTCAAGAAAAAAGTTGAAATTTCAACTTTTAAAAAAAATTTTAAGTGACCCTTCAGAGCTTTCGTAGTCCACAGTATTTTAGTATTTATTGTGATCTGGATACATCCTATCCTCATTAATTTTATTATGTTTTGTATTCCGCAACTTCACAAAACATAAATCTGAACACATAATATACATTTTTTTAAGTTGCGTGGCGCCCTAGTACCGTTACCTTTTAAAGATACACAAAAATTGCTTCCTTATCCACGACGCTCCACCGGCGAAAGGCTGCCATCCGCAAGTGAGGGTAAATCACCTCCCCAAATAAATTATAGCACTTTTGTGCTCAAATTATATTTTCACAAGGGAACCCTGCAATGTGGGTAACTGCGCCACCGAGGTAACTGGGCATCCATCACCTAGTTGCTTTGATGATGTGTTTAGTGATATTTAGGTGCATGAAGTTGATTGCCAGACACCCGAACTTCCATCATCGGTTGTTAGAAATCTACTATTGTGTCTGTTGGTTCCCTAGCAATGTTTATGTTTCAATATTTTGTTACCTATAAGCCAATACAGTGCCGTGGTGACTGATAATTCGAAGTAAGTGCATTTTTATTTCAATGCTGATACAAACTGATACAAGTACTGTGATAAGTTCATACATCAAGCGAATTGTCTTATTTTGAGGTTAACATGTTCATAGAATGATTTAGATCGTGTGGTCCAGTTACCCCTGAAATATTTTAATTTGGGGTATCTGGGCCACATGTCTTCTGGACACCAAGGCCCAGTTGCCCATATGTTTTAATCATCACCTTTGCTGATGTTTCTGGTTCTAGGAAATGCCTAGAAATTACCGCCGAAAGGCTGAAAATGGTGCAGATGGTATCAAATACACAAGAGAACATCTCAATCAAGCTAGACAAGATGTTGCGAATGAAAATATAACCCTATTTGCCGCGGCAAGGCGACACAATATTCAGAGAACCGTTACATTAATGGCACCAGAGGCAATAAAGGTATTGTGGCTCAAAAATGGAAAAGGTGGTGGTGGTAAGTTGGCGCTTGATGTGGATGTCGAACAGAAGCTAGCCACACTGTTGAATGAAATTCAGAAATGGGGACATGGACTCTCCAGAGGAGAGGTTTCAGATCTCGTTCAAAGTCATATATAAAAAAATTTAAAAAAAATAAAAACCGGATTCAAAGATGACCGTCCAGGAGAAGAGTGGTTTCTTTAGTTCTGTAAAAGGTACAAAATGTTAATTAAAAAACTGCAAACTGTTGAAATCGCTCGCCAAAAATCAGAAAATCCCTAGAACATATATGGGTTTTTTGTTCTTTTAGAGAAAACTCTTAATGATTTGGATCTAAAAGGGAAACCGCAACAAATTTTTAATTGCGATGAAACTTCGTTCTCGTCTGAACCATCAAAAACAAAAATTGTCGGTAAAATAGGGACACCCTGCGCAAGAACGGTTTCAACGCTTTAGTATGCTGCTCTGCAGCTGGTCAAATGTTACCTCTGTTTGCGATATTTAAGGGGAAAAATATCATGGAGTCTTGGTTGCCCAGTCAGCCCGACTCAGTTGATAAAACTGATTATGCTGCTCCAACTAAAGAGTGGATGAACTCGGAAATATTTCATAAATAGTTTCAGAAATGTTTTTTACCTAACACTCCACATGAGCGCCCAGCATTACTAATTGTCGACTGTCATGTATCACACATTTTTGTTGACGTTATAGAATTAGCAATCGCCAATGAAATCCCGATCTTGCTGACGTCCGACACACACTCAAGAACAACCAGAAGCTGACGTGGAAATAATTGAGGTAATGCAAAACCAACAATCCGTTACAGAAGAACATCAACCTCAAGTATCAAAATCGCAAGAAGATGAACAGCTTGTTGATAGATAGATTTATTTAATTCTGTGTGCCAATTACAAAAGAAAATGAATTGCAGGTGAATCAATTGCAACAGCAAGATATCCCAGGGCCTTCGAAGTCTAGAACTGATGATAAATTTAATAAAGACCCATAAAGAACCATCTACTGTTGATGTCCTACCAAAGAAGAAAATAAGAATTTGCTTAAGAGCAGAAATAATAGCATCGGCTGAGTATCTTGAGGCAAAAAAGAAGGAGATTCAAGAAAAAGTTGAGTGAAGGAAAAGAGGAAAATAGAAAAACAACAAAAGAGACAAAAAGAATCAAAAGCAAAGCAGAGGCCGGTAAAGAAACCTGCGTTAAAGGTACCTGACATTAGCAGTACTTCTGAGTCCGAGGGTGAAATGGACATTGATGGGTCGTCAGAGGATGAAACTACTGAACTAGGGGCAGCAGCGGAAGGACCACAAAAAGAGGAAAAGCGTAAGAAAGAATCAAAAGCAAAGCAGAGGCCTGTAAACAAAACTACTTCAAAGTATGACATTAGCAGTATTTCTGACTCGGAAGTTGAAATGGATGTTCAAGAGTCGGAAGACGAAACTACTGAAACACTGGCGGTCACGGAAGGGGACTATATCATTGTAAATTGCGATCGTGAGTATTATTCTGGTAGAGTATTGTCACTTGAAGGAAGTAAGATTCAAGTAAGTCACAGGAAGAAAAGTGGACTATTTGCTTTTCGCTGGCTTGGAAAATTCGATGTCTTGGATTACGATGAATCGTAAATCTTAAAAATGATCGCTGAACCTCAGCTACTTAACAGCAGAGAGTCATACTCTATCCCAGAAATGGAGAAACTTTGTTTTTACAATAAGTAATATTGTTATCAGTTTTATTTTGTATTTGTCCTTGTCCTGCATTCAGGTTTCAAAATACACCGACCCAGGTAGCAGACTGACGTTATTCTGACGTCGAAAAAAGGTGATAACCATAAAATGTCTATCGTACGTGACAATCAAGACGCCATTTGTACTACTGTCTTAGGACGTAATATAAACGTTTTTTTTCTGACGAAAAAATCCCGATTACACAAAATGTTTTTAAACTTAACAAGTATACCATAGATAATTAAATATTTAATAGGTTTTAGGTATAGGCGGCGGAGTCGTAAACCACAGAATATATTTAAATAATTCACATTTAAAAGTTATAATATATGTTGCATTATATATATATTATTGTGTATTTAATATATAATGTTAGGTAGAGGTTGGAAACTATAGAATTAATTTAAATAATTCACATTTAAGATTTTTAATATATGTTGCAATGCTGCACACGTTACATCTATTGTATATTTAATATATAAGACACTAATAAATTAGAATATAAGTATATTATTTAATTAAATTTAACATTATTTCAAATGGTTTGATATAATTATTGATATAGTTGCGATTTTCGAATTTCCCTCGTTTGAGTTGCGTTTCTGCTTAATGTGCATATCTATGGTTGCATACATGCTTCTCATTTGTGTTGTGTTTTGATCTGCGTAATGAGCATGCGCCGCCGTGGGTTGAATAAGCGGCCATTTTAATATATGAAAGGGCCAAAATTTTCGCCAATCCTAAAGGAGGCGTTAACTAGAAGAATGAATTCCATCTTTTGCGCATGTGTTCAATTCAACTACATAACCTTACTCTAATTTCGGATTCTGATTTGTGTTCTTTGATTGTTTAAAAATGTCGGTGTTGTGTTTTGAATGCGACAAAATTTTTTCAACCCAGTTTAACTCAAAAAAACATTTAAGATCTAAATGGATTGGATATGGCAGTAAAACGAAATATGTTTGTGTGGAATGTAGTCTCTTTTTAAATTCAATAGAGACTTGAGAAGACATTTGTAGCAAAAACACAATTTTAAAAACAATGTAGAATGTAAAAATCTTACTTCCATAACTGAACCCATTGGATTGGCAAAAATGCAAACAGCCAGGCGAAAGTATATGGCGGTTGGCATTGGCGAGATTTTTACTATTAGCATTATAAGCAGAATTTTTAGAGGTACAAGTTATAATTTTTTCGTATTTTATGTGAATATGTACTTGATGAAATTGATTGTGCTTGTGTTTGTATCATGTTGTGTATGGATGATTTTATTTCAGTAATGAAGAGGTGTAAGTTCCTCTTTCCTCGCCCAATTTGTCTCTACAAAAATTAATGGGCACTAAATGTTTAACATTACGACATGGCGGCGTGAAAAGATTAAATAGTTATATTTTCTCAGATAAGATAAGACAAGCTAACTATAATGTTACATGTTATGTATAGAAAACTGTTTATTTAGAGGGTTATAATAAGAAAATATATGCAAATTCTGTACAATAATTGCTCACTTAAAAAAGAAACATTTTCTGCCTACTTAAAATGTATACATAATATGAATTTCGCGCATTACTTCAGAGATGGTGTTGCTGCAGGGAATTTACAGGATTTACAGGACTACGTTCAAAAATGGCTTATGCCAAACCGATATTAGCTTTTGTCGTCCTTGATGTTATGATGCTAACCTCATATGGTTGGCATTTATCGTTCTAGTTTCACTTTATATGTCCAAGCCCAAGCTAATTTTAGCAGCACTTTCAACAGCATCCACAAGTGGCTATAAACGATGTGATTGATAGATTTCGAATAAAAGAGGAATCTAAGGTTACAGTGTAAATCACATGTGAACTGTAACCAGTTATTTTGCTTTGCGGCTGCAATTTTATTATTTATTAGTTAGGTTTCTCATCATGTGTGATACGGGTAATAGTAAGAACATAAATATAGACCCAGCTACAGTCACGGACGTCAAGGATTATAAACACGTTCTAAAAGCAGCAGGTAAGAAAATATACATAAAACTTATTTGCAAATGCATTTCATCATTTTCATTTATCTTTTGTAGACGAAACAATATATGAACTTCATGTGCCGTAGAAATTAATGATGGTATGATGATTCCATTGGACTCACAGAATTATCTCCAACTGATTGTTACTACTAATGATCATCTGAGTGAAGATGAGTTACCCTCTTCACGAGTAGTTAATGAAAGCAAGAAATTTTTAAATGTGTTACTAAGGGTGGAAGAAGCATTTGCAGATTTATTGAGGTTAATTTTTTTAGGAAAAAAGTGGTTTTCAAATGCTGTTAGATGTTTAATTTCCGCCTATAAAGATAATAAAAATCTGTTTAAAAGTAACAATGTTAAAGCTGATGAAGTCTGGGAAAATGTTAAAACTAAAACAAATAAAAACTAAATTTAGCAAATTAAAGCAAAAATACGTAAAAGTTAAAGATAATAATAATAAAACAGGACCGTCACCTACGTAATTTTCATGTATGGAAGAATTTGATGATCTTTTTGAAAAAGAACATTTTGTCAAACCAATTGCCATTGCTTGTTCCTCAAAATATAGATGACTCAGACTCTGAAACTATAATTTCCAAAGAAAAACGCATGACACCTACGCAAACTATTTTCGAGACACCACAGGAAAGACATGAAGAACAATAAAAAATAGCAGGAAAGTGAAGAACAAGAAGACTAGAACGACAAAAATTGTTAAGTAGTATTAAAGAAGGCAATGAACTGTATAAAACATTTATGGAAAAACTGATACCTACTGCTGCTGCTGCTGCTCCTCCAGGTCAAAATTATTTAACTTACTTATTTTTTTAACCAGATTAGGATCTAATAAATATGACTTTGTAATAAATTTTTCTGACAGAAACTTGCGACGTAGTTGTAAAGGAGGCTCCAACGCTTCAACCTGTAAAGGTTCAATAGGAGTCGAATTCATAGCACCTAAACAAATTCTTAAGCACTTATTTTGGACAGTATCTAAACGTTTCAGTAGTTGATTACTGGCAGAACCATATAAGGTAGAGCCGTAATCAAATATCGATCTCACATATGATATATAGAACATAAGAGCGGATTTTTGATCTGCCCCCCACCATGTCTTGCAGGTCATTCGAAGAAAATTAACACCCTTGTCACATTTATTGAAAATATTTTTTATAAATGGTTTCCATGTTAATTTTTTGTCTAGGATACCCAAATATTTCACTCCTTTTTTAATCGAAAAATTGAAGTTTCCACATTTAATAGTTTGCAAATTATTTATATTATGTCGAGAAAAAAAGGTCACAGTAGACTTTGATTCAGAAATTTCTAGACCATTTTGGGAAAACCAAACCTCAAATCGTTTTATACTGTTGTTTAATTTTGATGTGCAGTAATCAAATTTCTTGGCATCTGTATAGATGCAAAAATCATCGGAATATTGGATAACATTAACTGTTTTATCGATTTTGTGAATGTCCGCAATGTAGATTTTAAACAACAGTGGGCTTAATACTGATCCTTGGGGAAGACCTACAGATACAAAACGTGGGCCAATTTTTTCATTATTGGTGTTTCTGACATAGAGTTCTCTATTATATAACAAACTAACAATGGTATGTGCAGTGTGTTTTGGAATGAAGAATTCTGACAATTTCTTTTTAAGAATATGTAGATTAACAGAATCATAAGCTCCTTGTATGTCCAAGAAAATACCACCCAGATAATCATTTCTTGAAAAGCATAGTTGTATGTCTGTTACTATGTTAGAGACCGCGTTTAGAGTTCCTGCATCTTGTTTGAAACCGAATTGATTTTGTGGAAGAGGCTGATTTTTTTTAACCACCACCCTAATCTGGTTTTCACCAACCGTTCGAAGGTTTTTAGAATGCAAGACAGTAAGGATATAGGGCGATAGGACTAGGCTTTATTAGGGTCTCTATTAGGTTTGCTGATAGGTATAATTACTATTTTTTCCAACTTTCTATGGACTCGCCTTTAATTCAAACATTGTTAAAGATATCAAGGAGAAATATTTTTGCATTTAGAGGCAAATGTGTTAACATTGGATAACTAATCTCATCAAAGCCTGGTGCAGATTTATTTGTAGTTTTAATTGCCCAGTTTAGTTCAGTTAATGTGAAGGGTTTGGAAATATCAGTACTATCATTGGCAATATTCATAGGTAAATGTTCTTGAAAATTCTGATTAGCTGTAGGCGGTGATACGTTATTAAAAAATTCTTCCAACCATTCGTAATTAGAGCATTTATTATGTTGAATGGGAATTCTTTGTATAATTTTTGCTTGTTTCCATAATAACGCAAAACTAGATGAGTGTTGAATACTAGTGTGGTAAATTTGGTTGCGATAAGAAATTATTACTACTAAACGTTTTTTGGTTTTGAGTTTTTTTTACTGGCAGAGTCGGAAATTCTTTTAAGTTATCCAAAACATTAAATCTATTACTTGTTGTCACAGATGTCGAAAACGAAGATTCGATATATTGTCTTGCTTCTAGATATGACATATTTGAATTGGCCATTTGTTTCTTAATTTTTTGTTGCTTTTGATAGTGAGGGCATTCTTTTGAAACTGTTTTATGTGAATTATTTTTGCAAAACAAACAAAATGTTTCGTTTGCCAGACATGTGTGATTTTCGCTTTTATTTTTTCCACAATTAACACACAGAGAATTTGTGCTACGGCACTGATCTGAAACATGTCCATACCTCAGACATTTAAGACACTGAGTAACTCTTTGTACAAAAGGCTCCACAGGAAAAATGACACTATTAATTATTATTTGGTTAGGCAAAATATTTCCCTCGAAAGTTAATACAACCATTTGTCTAGGAACTAATGACGTTTTTCCTTCTATAATTGTTTTTCTTTTTAATTTCATAATTTCCAAGATATTACCTTCACATTCAATTTTTTTTTAAGCATTCTTCATTAAAGTATGTGTCAACTCCCTTTATTAACCCTTTTCTTATTAATAAATTATTAGGTATATATGCTCTCAAATTTTCCGTTTCTAACATTTTATTGCTTACTAAATCATTAGCACCTTTTGCCGATTTGAGTCCCACTTTAACACGGTTTATACCAATTCGATCAATTGATGTAATTACATTTTTTAAATTTAACTTTTTATGTAATATATGTCCCACATAAAGTGGGTGTAAACGGCCTATTTTTTGATCGTCCGATTTTTCAATGAGAACATAAACACGTTGGAAATTATAATACTTATCTTTAGTAATGTTGAAAAACTTTGTATCTTTTTTTATAGTAGTTGAGTACGCTGCTTGACTGGAGTGGTCAATTGCTTCTACTTCGTTCATGGTAACATCAAGCGTAGGTCTAACATCTCGATCCACTGAATATAAATTGTTGGACGTACTAGAGCTCTCATATGTGACGTCTAAGATTTGCACATTTTTACACACATTTGTGGTCTTTTCTGTCCCTCCCTCAGCCTTAGGTCACAGCATAAATAAAGAACAGCAGGCAAACTTAAAAGGCGGGAACGGCTTGCGCTGATCGTTCGCGCATGACGCCATTTAGGTGTAAAACCTTGTAAACAGTGAGGGCGGTAAAGCATACAGTTTAGTGCATTCATAGACGTGGCTTGTGCGGTTTGTCTAGGATCATTTCTCTGTTCTTAATTGTTTTAAACATGGGTTTTGTTTGTGCTGCAAAAAATTGCCAAAACAAAAGTTATTCTTGCAAAAAGTCATTTTTTAGATTCCCTACTGATATTAACAGGTACGTAAAATTAAAACTTTTAACGTAGGTATAGGTACCTGTATATAATATATACATTTTGAAGATTTGTTTTACAAACTTAAGTTAACTTTGTATTATTTATTGTTAAAATTTATAATAATTATAAATAATTCATTATAATATAATAATAATAATTTTATATAGATTTTTGCCTTTGATTTGTTCAAGGTAAACAATTTCTAGATAGGTTTTTGTAATTACCCTAATACTTGGCACATGGCCGTCCCAAAAATGTCCCAAAAACGTATCGGCAAATTCATTTTATTATAGAGAGCTTTGTTTTCCTTTTATAACCAGAAATATAGCTTATCAGATAATAATAAAATACAAAAAGTTTGAAATTGATATTTTTGTAGATAGTTTTGCTATTTTAATTAGTTAGTTTTATTTTTCTGATGTTTGGAAAATCCTATTAAAAATATATTTTTATTACTGATAAACAGAGAATGATGAATTTAAAAAGTATGAACTTTAAATTGAATGTTGGTACCTACACTTAAAAAATAGTACAACTCCCTAACATGTACAGAATTTCCTTATAATTTCTGATATGTAAATATGTACTTCAGGAAAAAATTGTTCATCTTAAAAAAAAAAAACTCCGGATTAGGTACTAAAAAAATGATAATTTGTCACTTTCATAAAATGTGTATGCCATTTTGTGGAAAATACAGATAAACTTTAGAAATTTTCTTTAGCCTTATTCTTGTATATATTTGTTTTAACTAGTACCTATATGTATTATATTTAAGAACACTTTGTATTACTAATGTATTTAAATGGAAATAATAACAAAGGGGTAAAGAAACACTAGAATCTAGCTAAATTTGCAGCTAAGGCCAATAACTTAAAGAAAAGGAAGAAGTCCTTTTTTAAATACCTACTTTGTTTCTAGTGGTTGCAAGTTGGAAAATAATAATTAGATGTTTTACCTTCCCCAGGGCCAGGTTGTGGGTAATGAGCTGTAATCGAGAAGATTTGTTAACTTGCTTAGATAACCTACATAAGAGCCATAGGCTTTGTCAAGACCATTTTGAAGGGAAAATGTTCACAAACAAGTATGGTAATCGCGTAAATCCAAATGCAATCCCTACTTTGTTTCCATTACTGGAGGGATCATCTCGAGGATCTTATGAATTAGATCATACCTATTAACCTGTATATAGCACTCCCAGGTTGCTGCAATTGGAAGAAGATCCCAGTCCATGTCCCAAGATAAATATTCTACAAGATATTGTTATAATTCCAGGTAATTTTTTATATATACTTAACAGGTTGACTGCGACACCGGTCCTCCGGGACCGGTGCGTGTTTTCGTTGCGGTGCGTCGTAGAAAATCCATGAACCTACAAATATTGCGAAAGCTGTAATATCTTTAATATACTCTTGATTCTAACTCTACAGGTAGCTTCAGAATTATTATCGTCTCCGGAATTCAACCGTACTAAATAAGCTTACCGGTCCCATTAGACCGGTAACGCACTGAATTACCAGTTAAATACTAATGTGCGGTACCGGGCCCCCCGGGCCGGTCCTTGACAAGCGTGGGGAGTAGGGATATGCGAAATACATTTTTATTACCGACTAGTCCAGACTAGTCTCTGTTTTGTTATGTTATCAGAATGTCGTCGCGTGCTATAAAAATATTGCATTTAGCTCAATGTAAGCAGCAGAAGGATGCTGCTTCGGTACGCGAATGCGAAACTTCACAAATTTTTGAAAATAATGTATGCGCAGATTATTCCTCAGTGTCTGTGATTCCAGGTCCGTCAGGAAGTATTTTACATGATAAATCACCATTGCAAACATTAGAAAATAATAGTGATTCTGAAGTGGACTTTGACTCTGACGACTCAGTTCTCGATAAAAATTACGTGCCGTCATCATCAGACTCTGAGAGTGGTGAGAATCAATCAAATGACGACGAATACCTAGAATACACCGATACTGAGGAAAATGTTGACTTGGAACAAGCACCGGTAAACAATTGTATGCAACAAGACGAGTGGCATGATATTGATGAAGCTGACGATAATAATATTTATCGTCGACAGGAGTCGCCTATATTGAATTTTGACGTCAATGTAATAAAAAATCCTATAGATGCATACCAGTTATTTCTGTCAGAAGATGTAATAGGCCTTATTGTTGTAGAAACAAACAGATTTGCACGTCAATTATTGACTAATCAAAACTCTTCAAAATCTCGCCTAAATTTGTGGACTGATTGTGATGAGAACGAAATAAAACGTTTATTTTCCATTATCTTGGTTATGGGACTGAATGACCTTCCTGCTATAAATCTCTATTGGTCTAAAGATTCTATGTTTCATAAAAGTTTATAGCAAATACAATGACGCGGGATAGATTGCTCTTGTTATTACGATGCATACATTTCTGCAATAATGAAACGGCTGATAGAAGCGATCGGCTGTACAAAATACAGAGATTATTGGAAAGTACAAATAAAAATTTTAAAAATGTGATGTGCTAACACCGGGCAGAATTCTTGTCATTGATGAGAGTATGGTGCCTTTTCAAGGAAGTTTATTCTTTAAGCAATACATACAAACAAAACCCATCCTTATGGGATCAAATTATATAAACTGTGTACAGTCGATGGATACACAAGCAATATAATTGTGTATACAGGCAAAAGCGAGAGAAATCCTGAAGTAAGCCATTCCGAACAAATAGTGCACGATCTCTTGAAAAATATTAATCCAAAGGACGGACACTATTTATACGCTGATAACTTCTATTCCAGTTTGCCTTTAGCGCAGTCGTTGCATAAACAAAACATTATTTACTGTGGCACATTGAGATCAAATCGAAAAGGTATACCTAAAAACTTACGACAAAAAATGAAAAGGGGTAATATTTACGGCACACAAAATGGCTCTTTACGAATTATTAAATGGATGGATAAACGGCCCGTTTTGATGTTGAGTACAGATCCAAGTCACACTGCAAAATGCATACCTACTGATAAACGAACCAGGCAAGGTGATGATATATTGAAACCAAAAGTAATTATTGACTATAACAAAGCCAAACAGGGGGTCGATTTTAGTGACCAAATGTCGTCATACCATTCAGTTTTACGCAGAAGTCTTAAATGGTACCGAAAATTAGCTTTTGAAATTTTATTTGGAATATATGTTGTGAATTCTTGGATAATCTATAATAAAATTAGTTCATCGAAAGTATCCATAATAGAATTTAGAAGAAAATTAGCGCAAGAATTACTTTTGATCCCAAATCTACGAGAAGATACAGTAACTCCAAAAAGAGTACCACATACATTCATCAAACCATCGGGACCTGGGAAAAAGAAGAGAAGACAATGCCAAGGCTGCTACAATATATTGCGCGAAACTCACTCCAGTAGGGAAGCCAGCAATTTAGTCACAAAAGTGACCAGTTTTTGCAATGACTGCCCTGGAAAACCAGGAATGTGCCTGAAATGTTTTAATGAAAAACACAAAAAATGATTATTTCATGTAATTCTCACAAGCAAATTTATTCCTAGTTCTCTGGAGAACTTGTAGAAAAATATATTTACTTTTACATTGTTTATTTTCATATTTTTGTTCACATATTAGTCAATAAACAGTGACAAAACATTCCACGTTGGTTCATTTTAGTCTTAAATCAAAGTGAAAATTTACAAAGATTACAAAGGGTTTGGACCTTGGCAAAATAATTATAGAGTAACGCGAATTTAAACGTAAGTACTAACATATATCATTAAGAAAATTACCAACCAAATTAGTCATAAGTCCAATAGTTTTTGTGCTAAACAGAAAAAAAAAAAATTTAATTACCGGTCCTCAGGGATCGGTACCGCATAAAAGAAATAGGCGGTTGCCGGTCCTTAAAGACCGGTAACGCACAGTTGCGCAGAAACCAGATTTCAATTACGCAGTCAACCTGTTAATATAGCTTTGATTATTGATTGATAATATAGATTTGATTTAATTTTGCATTGTAATAAATCATATAAGCAAATCTTGATAAAGAAATACTGCCTTCCAACAACGCGAACACTTTTAAATCTTATAAAAGGTATTAAAGTAAATTCCGGTTTAAATAATCTTCAATTATTTACAATGTTAAAAATGAAAGTGGATTGTTTCGAAGAAAGAAACAAATATTGCATTTTATGCATCGACGAAATGTCAATTAAAGCAAATTTGCTTTATAACAGGGGAACTGATTGCATAGTTGGCCTAGCAGAAAATAAGCAAGGAGAAAATATTCTTCAACCTGCTCTACATGTGTCTGTGATAATGCTTAGAAGCATATTTGCTAAGTGGAAACAACCTTTAGCATTTAATTTTTGCAATTCTTCCTATCCAGCCAAATCATTGAAAAAACAAATTATTGAGGCAGTAAAAAAAACTGAAAACCGTTGGTTTAAAAATATGTGCTGTAACTACAGACATGGGGTCTAATTATATACATTTAGCTAATTTATTAAATGTTAGGGCTGATCATCCCTACCTTTATACAGAAGGACAAAAAATTTATTATATTTTTGATGTACCACATATCGTAAAAGCAATTCGAAATATGCTTATGAAATACGATTTTCTAATCGACAACAAAGGAATATCATGGAAATTTATTAAAAAATTTTATGAACACGACAAAACATATGCTGTAAGGGCAGCACCACAATTGACCACAGCCCATGTCAGCCCAAACTCATTTGAAGAAATGAAAGTCACATATGCTACCCAATTGTTCAGCGCAACTGTATCTAATGCCATGTACCTTTATATAAGGTTTGGATATTTGCCCACTGAAGCATATAAAACTGCAGAATGTATAGCAAAAATGGACAACATGTTTGATCTTCTCAATTCGTCAAGTACAAATGCTTCAAAAAATTATAATAGAGCCTTCGAGAACCTTCCTCATCAAGCTGAGCTTTTAGATGAATGCTTGGACTTCTTTAGTAAAGTGAAAGTAAATCATAGGAACAATAAGGATGTGACAAATAAAATTAAAAGCTTTAAATGCATACAAATAACAATAAATAGCATAAAAAGTCTACAAAATGATCTCAAAGAATCACAATATAAATATATTTTAACTAGAAGATTAAATCAAGACTGCTTAGAAAATTTCTTCGGAGTGACAAGACAGCAAAATGGGAATTGCAGAAATCCCACACCGATTCAGTTTCAAAGATCTTTTAAGAAATTATTATGTGTAAAATTATTTCATTCGGGCACAGAAAATTGCGAAGCAGATCCCGATTCTATACTATTGAAATTACATGACATACCCGCAGAGAGCTCGGCATTAGCCACCCCCCAACAGGCCAACATTGAAAAAATAGACAGAGATTATCAAACAGACGACATGTTACAAAAAAACTTTGTGAGATATGTTTGTGGGTATTTGCTGAGAAAAGCTCTTAACGTTCATAGCTGCAATATATGTATCCAATATTCAAAACAACGTGAAGAGTTAGATGAATCTTCACTATTGATTTATTTTCAAGCCTATGAGAATGCTGAAGGAAGTGTATTTGGCAATTTAAATAATCCAGATGATGAATTTGTTAATTTTATTGCAAACATTGAAATAATTTTTCAAAATAATTTTAAAACTTTTGTTCCGCAACCAAAAATTTCCGATAATTTATTTCAAATCGCAAATACACTTCCTTTTAGACATCCCTGCTTATATTTTCCGAAAACATTTATCTTAAAACTGTATATAAGGCTTAAATTATATTATACCTTAAAGGATATAAATAGAAATTTCAAAGATCAGAAAAGCATCAGAAACAAATTAGTTATATGGCGTCATCAATAGTTTGAATGGAAATTAATGTCAGATTATTAGCAAAGATTAGAGAATTAACAAGATAGGACAGTAAGACGGAGAAGACCAAATAGACGAAGACAGTTGCGCACTCCAATTTAAAGGGATTTTTCTACTGTGTTAAAGGGACACGGATATACGTACAATATCGTTTTGACAATCAGCTGATGCTTGCATGATCAGCTGAGTTATATAAATTCTTTGAGTTAAATCTTTTGTTTGTGAATTTTCTTTGCTGTGTGATATTTTGAAAATAAAATGGAATACAAAGACAATAATATTAGTAAACGAGGAGTGGGTGGAATGAACTGCATTTATAAAGATTGTAAAAAAAGAAAACTGAAGTCCAAGGAAAACATATTTTTTAGAGTACCTAAAGATGAAGCAAGGTAAATCTATGTCAACAATTAAAGAATTCTCTAATCTTTGTCCATGTTATGTATTAGTAGTGATGGCATATTGCTTTTTAAAGCCTAAGTAGGATTTGTTTTATAAAACTGGAAAGTATGAATACATGCAGTATTCAATGTTTATCAACATTTTAAATAAAATATATATTCTTCTAGGTATATGAATTTAAATACAAGATTATTTCACTTTTGTCTTCTTTATTTGATAAAAAGTATAATATAAAATATAAATTTAAGATGAAAGAGAAATGTACTGAACTTTTGAATGTGACATCTGACACTGTTAAAATATTTTTAAGTCTAGTGGATAATTGATTAAATTTTTAGTTGGTTTTAAAAAAAGATAACAATATATAATGCTGTGGAGTTTATACATACAATATTCCTGGTTTTTGTTAAAGTCTGGCTATAAAAAATGTCATTTGCAATTGTAGGTGTCGACGATGGCTCAAGGCCTGTGGACGGTTGGATTTGATAAAGCCTGGCTTTAACGCAGAGAAAGCACGCCAAGCCTACCGTGTTTGTGATATTCATTTTAAACCTCATTTCTTTAATAATATTGTAGAAAGAACACGATTACTACCGACTGCAGAGCCAGACACTTTTGAAGAAACTGAATCTTTTGTGGATGGTAAGTATATACCTATTATTGGTATTGGTATACTATTTGTAATATATATTTCTATTATAAAGCACATTTTTCTATTCTGTGTAACAAATGTCCAAGTATTATTGTGTATATTGGGGTAAATTTATTAATATGAAAAATCCAATTAGAAATAAATGATTTAACTATATATACTATTGCATAATTACATATTTTTAGATTCTACAGAACCATGTTCATCGCACCATTTGGTTAGTGCTGAAAGAGCAGTGGAAGTTGAGGGCCCTGCCAAAAGTCCCCTTAAAAGGATTAGAGTCCTTCAAGATATTCATATACCATCAAGTGAGAATATTATAGTGTCACCACCGTTACGTTCACCAGTGGAGATGCAAACTGAGAATCATATGAGCATGAATTCTCCTCGTAAAAAGAAACTAAGGGAAAAAATTGAAGACTTGAAGGCGGAAAACATCAATCTAAATGAAAAGCTAAAAGTAGCATTAGAAAAAGTGAACAATCCCTCTGCAGATGACTTTAAATTGTACTGTGACAAATTTTTAAGCCCAAATTTGGCTAATCTAGTGAAGAGCCAGGTAGACCTGTTAAAAAGATCTCAACATGGTAGGCGTTATTGTAATGCATTTAAGCAATTTTCACTTACCTTATATTTTTCAAGCCCAAAATGTTATAAGCAATTACAGAAAACATTATGTTTGCCATCTTACAGATCGCTGTGTCGATTTGTTGAAAGTATTAAATTTACTGGTAGGATTAATACTTCTCTATTTCAATTATTAGAAATAAAAGTTGCTAAATTACAACCATTGGATAAAGTATGCGTGTTATGTTTGGATGAAATGTCTTTAAAAACGAATTTATATTATAATTATAGTAGTGATATCGTAATCGGGTTGGAAGATAATGGAGAGAATCGCACCTATATACCTGCTTCCTCCGCTACTGTTTTCATGGTACGAGGAATCAAATCATCTTGGAAGCAACCCATAGGTTATTGCCTATCTGCTACAACCTATGATGCCAGTGAAATAAAACATGTATTAGATAATATTATCAAATCTGTATCTTCCATAGGTCTCGAAGTTATTTGTTTAATTTCAGACATGGGATCTAATTGTTTAGAGCTTTCAAATCTTTTGGGAGTGACTGTTGACAATCCAAAAGTTCAATTAGGAGGCAAAGATATTTTTTATTATTTCGATCCACCCCATATGATCAAAGCGATGAGAAATAATCTGTTACATCACGATTTTATATGGGAGGATCAGAGAGCGTCATGGGCGGATATTGTGACGTTTTATGAAAAAGATCATAAAAACAATAAATTAGCACCCAAATTGACAAAATCA
The DNA here is from genome assembly GCA_963583905.1 of Stenurella melanura. Lineage (NCBI taxonomy): Eukaryota > Metazoa > Arthropoda > Insecta > Coleoptera > Cerambycidae > Stenurella > Stenurella melanura. The sequence goes on from OY757315.1 coordinate 76,849,660, forward strand.
CATATCAGCCCTACAAATTTTGAAAAATTGAGGGTAAAGTTCGTGACGCAAGTCATAAGCAATACTGTTGCTGCTGCTATAGAAACATATGTAAACTTAGGAGCGTTACCTACAGGTGCTATGGGCACTGATACTCTTTTATCAAATTTTGACAAACTATTCGATATATTTAATTCTTCCGATTTAAAATCTACAAAACTCTTAAATAGACCTTTCAAAGGTGAAGACTGGCAGAAACAGTTTCTAAATGAAAGTCTTCAGTTTCTAGATAAATTAAAAGTATATAATACTGTAAAAAAGAAAAATGTTTCAGTTACATTTATAAATTGTTGGAAAATTTCTATAAATTCTTTATTGCAATTATGGTCAACGCTTAAATCTAAAGGTTTTAAATTTCTTTTTACTAGACGACTAAATCAAGACTGTGTTGAAAATTATTTTGGCAATATAAGGCAGCAACACGGAAACCCTGTAAATCCTACCCCCATACAGTTTGTTCGAGCCTTTAGAAAAACATTTGTTTTAAACTTTATTCATACTGACAATATGAACTGTCTAGAAGATTTTGATAGTCTTAACCCAACTAGCAGATTTTTCTACAAGTTCAAGTTCTATACCGCTCATCAATACCAACCCAGGCTGCATCAGCTTTCAGGTAGATTCCTGCAATTATCATGAGCTTTCATTGCCAGAACAAAATGCTTTTAAGTATGTGTGTGGATATTAATTAATAAGTGTCTTAAACTTCATTCTTGTACTATATGCCAAAAATTTGCAACCGAAAATGAGCAATTAGAGTATTCAAATTTATTTATTCATTTCAAAGCATTTGACACAAGTAAATCAATATTTGGAAGTTTGAAAACACCCCATGAATCTTTCTATTATTTTATATATACATTAGAAAAGCTTTTCCTTGAAAATATTGAATCTTGCATTTTAAAAAACCCGGGAAATAATATTTATGCCATTTTTCAAACAGTTACATATGCACATCTATGTCGGAATTTTCCTCAAGATTATCTATTAAAATTATATACAAGGCTACGAATCTACTATCTTCTAAAAAATAGTAATTTAGAATTCAAAACAACTCCAAAACAATATAGAAGAATTAATATTTTCATGAATTTGTACGGATTGAAAAAAACATTGGTTGAAGATAGTAAACAACATTTCGTTGCAATTACAAATTCGGTTACAAATTAAAATCTACATTGTAATTCATTTGGAAATGAAAAAGAGTAATAAAAGCTCATTATAAATTATATTAATTATTAATTATAAAAATTATAAAAATCCTATAAAAACATCAAGTGTCAGGTTATTAGTAATTCTTTCTACACCTATTTAATTATATGACAATTATTACAATTTTTTTGTGAAAAATTGTACCTATAGGAATTATCGATTCATAATTCACTGCATCCGGTCATTCACAATAAATACAAATTAAAAAATCACTGTTTCGCTGATTCAATGTTTTATATCGACCGCAATCAGCTCTTGCTGCAGCAGCTGACAATCAACTCACATGACAGCCAAGTGGACCTCCATATTGTTTGTTTATGTTTTCCACTTGTTACGAATAGGTACCGATTAATGTAATCAAATTTCAGTCTAATTTATTTGTTTAATAGGTGTAGAAAAAGCATAGTATTACATTCGCGATTATGACCATTATTTACTCAGTTGATTTGCGCCACTCGCCTACGGCTCGTAGGCTCAAACATCACCTTCATAAATAATGGCTATCATAATCGCTCATATAATAATATACTATTTTTCTATTATATATCGTATTGGGGAGCTGTAATTTTATTAGTTTTTATAGAATTTGCATTTATAATGAGCTTTTTTTACACTTCTTCATTTCCAGATAGAGATATAGAACTATTTTAAACAGTAAACTTCGAAAGCCTGTGACTGTAAATACACTTTAAGATAATATTAAGTAAAAAAAATTAATTAGGAAAAAAGTGCGTTAAATTTTCCCATACTTTATTTTACCTTGAGATGTATTCTCAGTCACAGGCTTTTTTAGTTTACTATTTGAAATAGTTACAATTTATATTTTAATTTTAAGCCCTAAGAAAGTTTACACCATGTAAACGAAACATTGGCGAGAGAATAGTTGTTTTATTGTCCTGACCGACGATATCTTCCTTGCATTAGTACGTCTTTGAATAGGTTCAAAGACACATTGACAATAATCTTATAAAATATTTAAGTCAATACTATAGAGGTAATATGACCCCCCTCCTTTATCCTTGAAGGCTCTGAAAGAGCCGTGTGCGGGAAGAGGTGCACATTTAGGGACATGGGACACACATCCACTATACGAGTAGGGAATTAATTATGAAAAAATACCATTGTCACAACCAGAAATCTAACCTGGATAAGAGTAAAATGTGCTCAGCTCTCAAGCAAGCAGTCATAATTATTTGTATTTTCTGAATTCCATAATGTTGAGATGACTTTTCAACATTATGGAATTCACAGTTATATATTCAAGTTATTTAGATCTTGAGCATTGTTTCAAGTGCGCATCTGCAGTGGAAATTATTTTCTTAACACTATTTGGGAAACTACAAATTCCACAACTAAAAATTGTGTCGGAACAAGTATCATTCCAACACACTGTTATGGTATAATACCGCACGGCTTTCGTTAAGCCTCACTTACAGCCGTATGCACAGTGGTTCGCCAGCGACTCGCTGAATTTTCGCCGTTCGCCAGATGAGAATTCCATTGATGGTCAGTAGCATCTCCCAGAGATATTATTTGTTTACGTTCGAGTAAGAAATAATCAAATTTAAGTTGTTTTCGAGAATATACTATTATTATTATGTAATGCAAATTATGCTCTGTTCTTTCGCCAGCGACTCGCTGGGCGATTCGCTGGCGAAAGAACAGAACGACTATGCATACGGCTGTTAGTGGTTCTGTTGCTATGGTTACGTCTAGCTTCGCATTTATAGCTTCGCCTTCGGCTCGGACTACAAATGTTCCGCTCATGTGGAATATGGGCTATTCCAGAAATTATTTTAGAATATACTATTCTTGGCATTCATTGAAAATTTGGTGATTTTGGAATGTCAAAATGTTCAAGCTTACATTTCTAAGCTAAACATGAAATGAAAGGAAGATATTTTCGTGTATACATTTCTTGTTTTCATAAATATTTGACACTAGCCTATCATCTATATCTGGTATTATTACTTTTGTATTTGTTTTAAATATCGATAAAAAAAATATGCTTGTTAATATTCACATTTGCTAGTAGCATATATTATTTTATAATGTGTGGAAGGTATTTCATATAAATAAGGAAATGTAGTTATAACGAAATATTTATTTATTACATTATTGTGTATGATAGAATTAAAGCAGAGTTAACATGGTAACTAATAATAAATAAACATGTAAATAAAACATAGTAGTGCTAAAAGAATATCTGTTACAAACCTCTCACCTTATTCGTAATTATTATAGATAAAGTGAAAAAACAAATTACAAACTCATAATAATATTAGGGTTAAGTTGGAGAGTGGTCACTGTGGCTAAACTTCTCCTTTAAGGTAAAATCTATGTAATGTATAAAAGTAGCAGTGTTGTTCTTTAAACTTCTTTTGTAGTTAGTAACGGTGCCTTCAGAGTACACATATATCATATGTCGCATATTATAACATTATAAGTATATGCCATAACAAAAATCAGCATACTCAAATCGATATGAGCATTCATAGTGTACATAACATATGCTATATGCTTATGTAATCTGTTAAAATCGTACATGTTCGGGATATTCGCAAAACAGTTTCACCACAGATATGACATCTCAAAATAGAATATAGTTTTGAATGTGGAAAAGTTATTTGTTATAATCGTCTCGGCTTTCATAAAATGAAAATAATATAAAATCAATAAAATGTAACTACACATATATATCATTGTACTGCACTTGCACCAATCTTACGTTTTCCACTCTATGAATGCGCCTTTCTATAATTAAGTCATATGCCTTACGCTTACAGCATGCGTTATGTGCAGTCTGAAGGAGTCTTAAATTCTTAACCTAATGTACAATTTTAATTAATTTATTGGACAATGAGGACATAGATATCAAGTTTAACCAATGAAAACTGACAGCATTAGAACTTCCTGGGTTTTTTCCTTTAGGTATTTGTCAATATTTTCCAGAAAATATTTTTCCAGTAACTATATACAATGGCAAAACTTTCATGTGGTGTCTTTAGAAATCCAAATGTGGTGAAACTGATACAAATCTTGAAGAGTATAAATAAGTTAAAATAATTTAGCTCATTATTTTGTTTTGTAAAATTTTTCTGCATATTACAAGAATTAATTTTTAAACACTTAACAACATAGATACAGACATATTTAAAGACATTTTGCCACTAAGTGAGGATACTCTATTAGAGTTTTCCACATGAAAGTTTACAACATTACAAATACTGCAGACTAGTTTTTAGAAGGTACATCCCATGAACATTTTGTTTTAGTCTGCCAGTTCTGTTAAAAGAATGCCAAAATCATCCATGCAGTATATGCTTTCTGCATGAATACAATTTAGAACATACAACTTTCAAAAAGCTTCAGTAAATTGATTTGAGATATAGGATTTACTGCATTTTCACTGACTGTTGCAGAACTGTACCAAACAAATTTTCTGCATCATTCTGATTTCAGTGCCTTATTAAGAAACTAAATTTCCTTAATTTTTACTAAGTCCCATAAATGAATAAGTGAGTTTATTGAAATTTTAAAACAGTTTACACATTTGACAATTACTTAATTTTTTTAAGTATTAAATATAATTCATTTATCCAAAAAATGTAAACTTTCATTTAAAAATTGCAATTGATTTTTTTCACCCTTAAATGCTTTATTCAATTTTTGTAATTAATGAATTGGATGAATGAAGAATATCAAATTGTTCCTCAAACTTTGCTATTATTTCCACAGTACCCATAGCCCTACATGGTAGGGCTTCTAAAGTTATGTAAGTTCCAATCCTTTTGCTACTGTACTACTTCTAATTTGTGTTGCTAATTCAATTTTGTCAAGTTGGTTGCTAATGAGATTAAGGAGACTGTTTATTATACTCTTCGCAAATACAAAACGAAAAGTACAATATTGCATTTGATCGGCATATTTCTAAAACCGGTAATATTGCTTGTAGAGAAAAAAATTTCATATCACTGTGTTGGTGATCGAATTCTGAACAACTTTCAAAATGTCCGTCCGTCCGTCACGTTTCTACAAAATTTTTTTTTTTATGTTTTGTAATGAACCAAAAAATGTCTAAAACTAATATTATTTACAAAAAAAACTGCGAAGAGTATCCCATAGAATGTGCAACAATTATATAAAACGTGCAGTAGGTCGGCGAAGACTTTATACTCTTCACCGATCTACTGGTTAGCTTGTTTCATCTGCATCATGGTTAGTGAAAATGTATAACCTACAGGTTGTTTCTATGTGGACTTCACACCCCTACTATGACGACTGTTAATGCTTATGGGTTTCCTCGGTTCTTCTTCCAAGACCATTTTTGTGTCAGTCCGATATAATAGAATAAACTTGTTTTACTTGATAGCTTGTCCAAACATAAAACACACATTTTACCTTGTTGTATTTTGCTCAATTTTGTATTCAAGAATTGACAGTGACCAATTAATTCTGGAGCAGTAAATACACACAGTGACCGTGTGAAGGCAAGCAAAACGTTTTGCTCTCTATAATATTTCGTGCTTGGAAAATATGTAATTCATGAGAACTGTTTAAAATGATTGCTGTACCTTCTTCCATATTCTGTCTTGACAATTTTAGATACATCCTTTACAAATTTTTCATACAAATTCTTAAAGTCCTTTTCGGTTGGATCACTATGCCTCTTCCCCAAAACTGATTCAAACTCAGATTTTAATCAAATATTTTCAACATTGAGTGCATTCAACTTTTCAACAGCCTTCCGAGGAGTCTTCGCAAATAGAACACTGGGGGTGTGTGTTTCTGCTGGTGAAAGGTTAACTGGTGGCCAAATGAAGTACTCGCTCATCTATAAAAAGAAATCTCATATAACTTGCGTGTGACTAGATAATTTCTCTAAATATCAACGCCAAGCCAACAATAATGAAGTTGGTACAAGTATATGTACCTTCAACTCCTGCAGAAGGGAGTTGGAAACGTTATACGAACATCTGGAAACCTTACTTCATACTATTTCCAACAGAGAAATTACCATTGTTATGGGTGCCTTCAACACCAAAGTGGCTTCCGTGTTGGAAGATCACCACCTGCGGGAGTGCTGTCGGCAAATTTGGTATTACAGAATGAAACGAAACAAAAGTTAATACCTGTACCTTTACACGCGCCTGTCACCTGGCAGTAGATTTCGAAGCCATACTGGAGTATATTATGGTAAAGACATGATGGCGATCAACAATATAGCTCTGTTAAGACTCTACCTGCCCCTCATAATTGATGGTCCTGATTTCCAAAATAAATTAAGGGAATACATAAGTGACATTAATCCACTACATGCAGATCCAAATGCCTTGTGGAATTCCCTAAAAGAGAGTATCACAGGAGTGGCAATAGAAACACAAAGTGAGACATGTGAAAATGTGAAACAACCTTGGATACCTACCGAAACTCTAACTGAAGTACCAGCCAGGAAATACTTTGAAGGCTGAAGGTATCAACAATACATTGGAAACCAGAAGAATATAACAAACAATTCAAATTCTTTGTCAAAGAGACAAAAAATCTTATCTATAAGTCATCTAACACTCCAATTTTTGCTATCTTTCTTCACACCTCTGAGACATGGACTATTAAAGACACCTGTGAACTGTGGGTCTGGAGACATTTGCAGTGAGTTTCCTGGACACCCCATTGCACCAACATTTTGATTCTTCAACAAATACGTCCTCCAAAACGACTCTCCAGCTTTACATTCTCTCGAATCCTCTCATTTTTTTGGCCACATTAACTGGAGAGAGGACAATATAGGACAGTTGATAGTCCAGGGAATACCAGATGACAAGAGGTGAAGAGTGCGACCACCAAAACGTTTGGCTGATGTCACCAAAGAGCTAACGACAAAGATCTTTGCTGAGATCTCACACTTAACAGGCACTTGTGATGGATGATTTGAGGCTATCGGACATGCTATATTGCTAAAAGAGGCCAACTAGAATATCATATAAATCACATCACAGCCTGTCAAGTTGTGAAGGGAGAATATTATATAGAAACAGTCTGATCTGTTGATTTGTGAGGAATGAACAAATAATTTTTACCAGCATCCTAATGTGTTATAAGATCCTTCTTTGTCAATAAAAAATAAGGATACCTATTTTTCCCTTGTGAGAAATGTAATATTTTAGTTGTATCCCATTATGATTATAATAACATAAAATCTTTTTATAAAAAACATCTTAATTTTTCTTTTAAGCTTTTTGTTTTAATATGTTGTAAATAAATTATTACTTATGGGTTGTTTGCGTTATTTCGTCAGATGTACCAATTTCTGCTAACCCAAGTAAATGAACCTTTTTGACACTATTACAATAAGTTATTCTCAAAATAGTTACTGCATGTACAATAATTATGGGATTTTTCAAGGTTAATAGAAACGATCTGATAATGTAGTAAATCCTGTCTTCTGATTGCCTGAGTTCATTTACAAAGCTTTAAACGTAACAAAAAATTATTATTATCGGCTTCAGGGATATCCAAATGAAAAGATATGCATAAGCGTAAAATTTTCTCAAAACTTTAATACATCCACAGTGTACTCATGAAGAAAATATGCAACAAGATAGACATACTCCTTTTTGGTACTTGGTGACTAAACTAATACTTCAAAAATAACATCTGACGTTTACTAAAAGGTGGTCTTTCAAAACAAATTAATTTTCTGAGATCAATAAAACAGAATTTTTTTACGTATGTACATTTGGAACATCTAAATAACAGTAAATAATATTATTTTATTTATTCATACAATTAAAATTATATGTATCATATTATATAAGCTTTAAACATATACCTACAGGTATGCATATAATTTTAAATTTACAGTAAATTATTTGAGCCATGAAACTGATAAAGGGAAATCTAAAATAAATTATAACCAGGCAAATTTAAAGTGCAACTAAAGCAAAGATTATAGAGTTAATTCTGTAATCTTTAGCTAAAGTATAATCTAGTTTAATAACCACATGAAGGATACCCGTTATCTACGAAAGCGTAACTAGAATGCTTATAAAAATTAAGGGAACTGAGTATGTAGGTACACTTCTCTGTTAAAGATCTCATTTATTATTACTTATCACAAATGTTTGCAATATATTTGTTGTAATGATTTTCCTGGAATGAGGGTATATATAATGTAAAATCTCCAACTCACTATTGTGCCTATAGCACAATAAAACTAATTTTGTTTGGCAGTTACACGGGCTCAAATAGACAAATGTGATAACCTACCACCAAACAGAATTAGGCTCCGACTAGCCAGTTTTATAGGAGGCAAGGGCTTGGGTAAGCGTCAACGACAACTTAAATAATAAGGCCAAGAGCGAAAAAAGTTTAAGTTAGAAAATTTAATTTAAGTGTTTAAAATCTAAGTTTTGTATTCAAAAAAATATATTCAAAAGTACTTTGGGCGCCAAAACCTAAAGCAGGTTTATAAAAAGGAAGATACGTCACAGACAATACACAGAAAAACGACAGGTAAAATTGAAGTCGATTTAATATCGATTAATAAATATAAATCATGGATAATTAAATAATGACATCAAAAACATTTGAACAGACACGTATGAAAAATTACTAATACAAGAAATATGGGTTAGTCAAATTTAGAAGTAGGGTTAAAATGTTACGATAAAAAAATATAAGTTACAGATAACTGTAGGATAACGGTTATCACCAAATTAGATAAGAAATAGTTCTAGCGATAAACAACAAGATACACCTTAAGCGGTTTCGCATTAAGCTACCAAATATATTCGCTAAAATTTTAACTACTCGCAATTACATAAAGTTAATTCGGGGTAAAGGTACGAGACTATGAATTTCTCATAACTGGCAACCTAGATTGACATACAAGACAAACTATCAAAATAGGGAGCAGTTCTCTTTTTGCTAGAGATTTTTGAATGTGTTGCTAAACCTGATAACAATTTAATAATTATCATATGACATATCCCAACCGCCAAGAAAAATAAGGTACAATTTACCGGGCTATATAAAATTATAGCAAGTGTGAATTATTAAATCAACACTAGAGATGACATCTAATTAAATTTGTACTTAAACACATTCATTAAACTGCTCGACAACAATAATAAGAAAAGGTAGCCACGCCTTGCTAGAGTGAGAAAAATTTATGTAAGGTTAGTAAAAAGTGACACACAAGGCTAAAATAATGGCGCTAAGCAACTAAATTATAAAACAATTTTGTTTATCACTAGAAACTTCAACTTATAGACACTTCTAGAACTCTAGAAACTTATCACTAACAATACCCGAAACTAACCTAAAATTTACAAAATCTCATTAAAAATACATGCCTCTCGGCTACAGATAATATGACCCCATGGCCAAAATATCACGATACGATACGATAAGATACGAACTAATAGTAAAACTGGTAGGTATAAACCAAATAAACCAGAAAATAAGAAAAATATACGGGGTTAAATAGCGTAAGGCTATAGAACTGACCGGCGATTTTATGGCAGCACTGAAACACAAAACCGTCTCTCGGACTCAAAATTAATGAAAACTTCATTAACAATGCTGTTTCTTACGGTCTAAAACCTTATCCGACACAACTACCATGAAGTTAAAAAAATAGCAAAACTACACAAATTTACGTATAGGCTCATTACTGTTATATTTGTGGTTGGTAAACATGAAATTTTATTTAATTCAACATCCCGTCTAGCGGCAGTTAATTACATGAAGATTGACGAAATTTTGTTGGAAAGAAGTAATAACAGTGTACTTAGCTTATGAAAAGTTTCCTGTTGGTACTTGGCATGTAGCTGGTGATATCGCAATACTGTTGTCACACGTGACATGAGTGAACGGTAACTTCCAGGATTCTCCAAATGCGGTATTCATAAAAACAGCAAAAAAATTCAACAAAAACTTCCTCGTGATGGTTGATCAGGCCATTCGAAGAATATTTACGTCGCTGGATAATGACCTTGGCGGAATGTTACGATATGTTGTTAAAACTTCTAAAATGTGTCCATCAAGCAGGAAAACTTCAAAGGTATTAAATTACGTAAATCGGTAAATCGATAAACTGGGAAACTTGTAAATTAATCCCTTATTAAATCAGTAAATGGTGAAATCGAAAACTTTAAGATACTTAAAACGAATTTAAGTAGGTTTTAATTTTTTTAAAATTTCATTTTAATCTTGAAAAAAAATAATAAATAGGAATAGTTATAAAATAGTTATATAATAAATCTGAATAAATCGGAATATATCTTCAATCCATAATCTAAAAGAAAATGGGAACGTATTAATATCAATTTAGATTAAAATTTGAGACAAACTACTTACATTCAAATCCTTTTTAAGCGACTGAATAATAAAATTTAAACCGGTAGGTTAAAGACACATGTTAACCGCTCCGAAACTAAACAGTAAGAGAACGTATTCGGTTTGGCTCGATACAATATGTTAAATCGTTGTGATAGTGCTGGCATCTCGTGCCTAGGCCTATCACTTATTTCAACATGGAAACGGTTTCTACAATCCATTAGAGATGGAACATTAACGGAGTATTGTTACAATAAATATTAAACAAAAGTGTCTACAATTATAAATATTGGAAAACCCCAAAATAAACATAAATAATATTGATTGTCGGCTACAACAAGAGTCTTATAAATTGTAGGTGCGTATTCCGCTATCGGCACAACAATTATTCATTATTATTGTAAACAATAAAATACTTACATGGCTTTGTCTTTGACCATTCTAAAAAAGACCTACGGCGACGACGACGACACTTGCACAAAGTAATTTCACACTTTTTGTATATGCAACAAGTTCCACTGATGATAGCTTTCACACACACACACTTCAATCTGAACTTTGTATAATTTGGACATATAATATTAATATTAAGCGTAAAATAAAAACCGGGAATGTCGTCAGCTGTTTTAACACGAGGATGTAAACAAAACAAAACACGTCACATGCAAACATGTGGCAGAACAGCTGTGGACATTTAACTAGAACGGTTGGTCTCTCGCTCTAATGTTACCTTCTCCGTCTGATTATCACATTGTGGCAACTGCGCGAGCACTCCAATTTAAATGCCGAGGTCAATGGCGCCATCGCTAAAAGATAAAAGGTTTTCCGCCGGCTGTCCTATCTTGTTAATTCCTTAATCTTTGTTATTAGTTTAGTCATCATTAAAAGCATTGTGTATGGTTTATAATAAATCTGTATTTATATCTTAACATATGTGACTAGGTCACAATATGAACTGCACTGTCTGAATTTAGACCAAAAAAATTTTGACAAAAGAAAATTTAGACCATACGGCTTCCTCTTACAAAAGTTAACTCATCTTAGATAGATAGATAAGCCTTTATTTGTTCTTTACAAGTGCCCAAAAGGGTGTGGAACATGTCACAAAAAAACTAACACAATGTATAAAATATTGCAATAATGTATGTATAATATAAAAAAGATAAATGGTGAAACTTAAGATTAAAATCTTACGTTAAATTTACAAACATACACATATCAACATACAAATTAAATTTTTTTTAAACATTCTACGGATAATCCTTAAAATACTCGTCCAGAGTGTAATAGGCTTTTTTACAAGTATGGCCTATAAATTAGTTTGTAGTTCTTTAATTGTACCATTATAAATTTTAATCATGGTATATGGCATATTTTTTATATAAATGTAAAGCTTGTTTTAATTTTAAAAAAATCATCTTTGTTCCTCGTGTCGTGTACGTGGTTTCTGTCATGATTTGCAAGCGGACAAGCATTCCGCACAACAAAAATAACGGACTCGTATATGTAGTGACTGACTAGGGTGTGAGTATTTTTTTTTTCTATAAATAGTGGTTTGCAACTAACGGTCTGTTTAATGTTGAATATATTTCTCAAGCATCTTTTTTGTAGTACAAATATTCCATACATATGACTTATTCCACCCCAAAAGATAATACCATATCTGAGCCTAGATTCGACATATTCATAAAAAGCTATAATAGCTGCTTCAACACTAATATTTTGCGATATCACTTTCAGGGCATAACAATAGTTGGCTATATCACTTGCGAGGTCATCAGTATGGGCTTTCCAGTCAAATCTAGCATCAATTTTAAATCCTAAAAAAGTCATCGCTGGGATATTTGTCAATGTACTAACACCACTGTCGAACGTTTTCTCAATATTAGATGAGTTACATGTAAATAATAAAGTTTGGGTTTTATCTGTATTTAATTTGAGATAAGTGAAATATTTTTCTAAAACATGTAATGATGAAAGGACCTTTTCTTCTAGAGCTAATGAGCTAAAGAGTCAGATGAGTGGATAACTAATGTGCAGTCATCATCATACTGAGCTACATACTCATCAAGTACCATAGTTAAATCATTAGTGTATAAAATATACAGTAACGGTCCTAAGATTGAGCCTCTTTTAAATTTTAGTTTTTCTGATTTTTGTAATTCTCCATTACTGTCTATTTCAATTACACATTGTAATCTATTACTTGAATATGATATCAATAGTTTTAAAGCAATGCCTCTAATTCCGTATTTCTCCAGTTTCGTAATTAAAATGCGATGGTCTACACTATCAAATGCTTTTGATAGATCTAAACCGATGACAGCTGTATGTTCTTTGTTGTTCAGGGAATTAATTACTCCATACAGAGCTTGATAACATGCTCTAATGGTCGATTTGTTCTTCCTAAAACTGTTTTGTGTACTGCTTAATAAACTTTGACTCTCTAGATAGTTTATTAATCTTGAGCATATCATTTTTTCAAAAATTTTGCTTATATCTGAGAGTAAAGCAATAGGCCTATAATTGTTAATAACATTTTTATCTCCTTTTTTCTTATATACAGCTTTTACATTAGCAATCTTTAACTTTTCTGGGAATATTCCAGTTTGCAACGATAAATGTATTATATATGACTCAGAAGATTAGAATATTTCTGCAGCAATATTCTTCAGAAGTTTTACTGGTATTTTATCTTCCCCTATAGACTTAGATGTTGTACTCCATCTAAAATTATTATTTATTCGTGAAATGGCGACATATCTCTTGCCGACCTTCACATTTTCATTCATACATTTTTTTTGTAAAATGTAAATTTTGTACGAATAAAGACATTTATTATTTTTATTTGTTTATTTGTTCCCTTTATCTATTGTAACTAAGTTCAAAATAGCCTTTACTTTAATTATTTATTATAAAACAAAGTTTAAATTCAAAATATATTTTTTTACATCAACTTTTATTTATGTTTAACTTAAATTGCGTAATACGGTCCTGTCGGAATTATATTTGTGAAATGAAATTATTTCGAAACCAGCCAGATTTTTACACCGAAATGGCGTCTTCAAGGTCAATGGTTTTACTTTTGAAAATTCAACGGTTCTGGCGAGAGTTTCTCTGCTGTCTTTTTCTTATGCTGTGCTTAGGTGTTCGGGACATGTTAACACAATTTTCATTAACTTCTTACCATCCGATGACATTAATTTTATTTGTTCATCAATATTCGATATGACAAATTAGGAATTAAATGAAAGTTATTTTTTGTTAGCACTCTTTATACACGTGTAGACACTTGTATACTTGAACGCGAACTGAATAAATATTCTTCTTGTTCGTCTAATGACCTTTCATCATTATCCTAAGAAGAATCAATTTTATGAAAAATTGGCTCATTCACTCCCTTTTATTTGAAAAACTTACCTCTAATAACAATAATAATTTCTAATTTTTTTAATTGGTCATTACTAGAAGTAATTGCAAGATTTATTCATTTTTCTTTATATATTCCATTTTCTCAGAAGTACACGGCAAACCAAGTATAAAATTCAGACTATGTAAGAAGCAAACCTTCATAACCTCAAAACAAAATGTAAACAATCCTTCACAAACGTCAAACGTAGTTAGCAAAACTAACGGCTTTTCCCGTTTCATAAAAATGAAACTAGAAATAGAAATTATGGAGGGGGGGGGGGAGCAAAGGTTTTGACAAGCTCGGCATAAGCCTCTGCTGAACACTTGCATCTAAAACTCAACCTAGTCCCTAGGCCTTGCGCATGCGTATTCTGATATATTTATTACAAGTGATCCAGTTAAGTTTTACGCCAACCCAAGATTGACCTAACCTGTGTAGACATATGTTACAATATTTGGTCTTTGACATTTTAATATTAACATCGATTTAATAATCAGTTTTTAAGTACAGTTAGGTTAGCTATACTAGTACGGGTTTTAAGTTTTAATAAATATAATAAACAGAAACGTTTAAAAATGTCTAATGAAAATAATGCTGGGTCCGTGAAGTAAGTAAAATTTAATATTGACTTAATATCTATTATTATATTGAAGATGTTTCTTACAGAAATATCTTCCTCTGTACGTTGTGTGGAAGCAAGATTGGTGACAAATCAAATATTAATAGGCACATGAGAAACATACATGGGGTATTCAACAATTATATACAGTCGTCTCCCAAATGTTGGCTATGTAGTAGTCTGATGATAAGTTGACGTTCTGGACATACACCCTTTTATCAGATCATGATATTGTGTGGAAATATAAAAATCAAGTATTCGATTCCAGAAAGTATTTTCGGGATTGGAATCTAAATTTCGAAAAGAATACCAAGTCATTTTTTTACTTCTATAACTCAAAATGTTGTACTAAAACAGAAAGTACTGCCACTAAATATATTTGTCACCGATCTGGAAATTATAAACCTAAATTAAAGGGTTTTACTCGTCAACGGGAAATTAAATTAAAAGGAAGTAATAAAAGGTATAAGTGTTGTCCGGCCCGCATAATAGCAAAAGAAAATAAAAATGGTGAAGTAACAGTTAAGATTATGGCAGTTCATGTGGAGCATGAAGCAGAGATTGGACAACTTTATTTAGACAAATCTGATCGAGAAGAAATTGCTGGAAAATTATTTAGAGGCATACCAAACCAAGTTCTATTCGGATACAAGAATAAGTTATACCACAAGTCTTGATATTCGTAACATAAAAAAGTTGTTCAATGTGCAGTTTGACACAGTTCTCCATGTTGATGATGCCATGAGTGTTAACATACTTATTGAAAAATTTGAGGACTCGTCTGAAAATCCTGTGCTAGCCTTACGGGGTTGAGAATCAAGAAACAGACAGAATAAATTTTTCCTTGGTTTTTATGAATTCAGTACAGCAGGAAATGTTAAATAAATATGGAAATAACATATGTACTAATGATAAATTCAACTCATTGTACAAATCCATACAATATAGAACTGACTATCTTGATGGTCGATTACAATGATTTGGAGGGATTTCCAGTTGCCTTCCTATGATCAATATTTCAAACGGAAAATATTTTTAGGAAATTTTTTAATTCCATTAAACAAAAAGAGCCTGGTCTCAAACCAAAAATTTTTGTCGGATGATGCAAATGCATTTTACAATGCGTTTATTAAGGAATACAACTACTTTCCCAACTAAATTCTATGTGCCTGGCGTGTGAAAAAAAACCTGGTCGAAAACTTCTCTAAAATACCCATCATGGAAAAGTGAAAAGAAGTAAAATTGCAGGTTAAAAGTCTAATCAATGAATTGGATGAAAAAACATTTGAGAAATTACTTTGTATATTTAGTGGAAAACTAGTAGCTGATCCGGAAACAAAATAATATGGGGAATATTTTATCACATGCTATGGCAGTAGACTGTCATAATGGGCACATTGTTTTAGAAACGGCTTCCATAAAAATACTAATATGTGTCTGTAAAAGTGGCATCAAGAATTAAAATACAATTCGGCAGCTGGAGGAAAGTGTCAACAAAGACGAGACGTTAGTATTAGTAATGTCATTGAGTGTCATCGTCAAAAATTCCTAAGAAGATTAGTTTTTTGTCTAGAAATAGAGTACCTCACAAGCTAGGTGAATGACGTAAAAGTCATACAATTGCCGAGCAACTTTTATCTGAAACTGACGTATTTGAAGACGTTCCTAATAATAAATGGTTAGTTGCATCTCATAAAATAGAACAGCAAATAGTTTATTTCAATATTACACGGTATCACTCTGGATAAATAACTTAAACAACACTTGCAGCTGTAATTTTATGTGTAATGATTGCCAGGTATGTCTCCATATATTTTCCTGTGACTGTCATGACTACTCTGTACAATTTAATATATGCAAACACATTCACTTAGTGTGCAAAAAATTCCCCAGAACTATAACAAACGCTAATATAAAAGAAACTAAGAATAACTTGTCTGATGACAACAAGAACTGTGATGAAGAAGATGAACACGAATTTATCTCCAACCAGTTGCAATACAAAGAAAATCCAAAAATTGCTGAATCAAGTCTTCAATTACATAAACAGCGTATTGTAGAGAAAATAAATAAGTTAATTTCAGCCGTTACTGATTGTAATAGCGAAGAGGCTATATCTCAAATTTTCCTTTGGTTTTCCGAGGAAACAACATCTTTAGCATTTAGCACTATTTGTGCGTATATATTTGCTAAAACTCTTCCATTACCAGATAGAAACTGACTATTTAAAATAAAACCCTACTATGAACACCTATGGTAATATCAGTTGTTGTGGAAAGTTGCGCCAACATCTTAATTCTCACCGCCAACACGACCATCTTAGTGATCGGAGTTCAACAGCGTCATCCACTATTACGTTATTTGAGTTACACCCGCCGGAGAATTGCACATTTGTAAAATCGGGAAAACTTGAGAAAACAAATCCGGATTGGGAGCAGTTAAAGCGCGATAGGCTGAAAGGGGCAGCCGTTGCAGCAGTTGCAGGAGCAGTGGGGCTCACTGCTATTGGTTGGTTTGGCCAGTAAAACACAACCATTGGACAAATGTTACCACATTATTATCAAGTATTAATGTATTATCTGTTCCTATAATTCCAAATCAACCTCCTATGGTTCCCACAGAGAAGAATTCTCCAAATAAAAATGTTAAACGTCAAATCCGTTCCTTAAAAAAAGTGAATCGAAAGAAAAAAAAACAGAGCTAGTTTCTAATTTAAAATCTTCAATTTTAAGCGTTAATAATATTATATAGTGAAGTACTTGCAACAATATTTGACTATAAGTTTATATTTTATGTTTTGATACATGGTATTGTGTGTGCATGTATACAATTTTAATATTTAGGATATTCATATTGTTATCTATTTAATTTTTCTGGTGTAAAGTGCTCGTAACTCTATATTTACGATATTTATTTTAGGTTAAGTTAAGTAGTATAAACTGTTAATTTTTATTGTGATTATAGTATTTATCAGAATTAACATTATAACAATAATTAATAAATATTAAGTACTCCAAATACATAAAACGTGTTGTATGATAAAGCATAATATGTTTAGTTACTATATTTTGTAAATAATTTTTAGTTCGGAAATAAGTAATAATTTTAATAATACATATTTCAAATAAAGCATATTAAATTATATTACATCATCCTGTATAACACGCCATTACTTTTGTTTAATCTATGAACCAATCCATATTTTTGCGCGCGATTTCGCGCATGCGTGTACCTAGGGACTAGGTTGGGCTTTAGACGCAAGTCTGATTTACATGTCTCGGGCCACATCCGATCTTGGCGTCAAGGTCAAACACACATAACTCTTTACTCTTTTCTCCGTTGATGGCGCTGCCGTCTTAATAAACAGCTAATGAGCAAAACAAATAAAATATAACCTTACGTTTCACGTGAATGTAAATCTACTGAACTCACCCATACTACTTTGTGTAATTTTAATATTGTAACAATTAGCCTTTTTTACTAAATAAAAAGAAATAATAACTTTCATTTAAATAATGGTAAAGGATATTATTTGTGAGGAGTGTGATATTAAATTCGCCCGAAAAAGAAATCTATATGCCCATGGATGCTGTCTGCGTTTTCTCAAATGTGTAACCCCCTTCCGGACAGCCTATGAGAGGCTTTAGATGTGTGGTGTTTATGTTATGTTATCTAAAAAGAATGCACGATAAGGATACTGTTAAACCCAAAGCTATTAAGGAGATTTGTGATATATGTGGTCAACAGTTTGTCAATAAATTTAATTCATCCCGCCATCGAAAACAAATCCATAAATTGGACGCTTCAAACGACGAATGTACTCAAAATTCAAGGAATTAAATGCCCATTTGAAAATTGTTCTGAATATTTTAGAGACTATACAGAAAACATTTGACCGATGTACATAATGTGGATATTGAGTATAATGAATTAAGAGTTTGAATCTTCGTCAGGTATGTTGTTAGAGGTGTTTTAAAACCTCATGAGCCGTGACCTTCATATGCGCAGAGATATAATCCGTCCTGTTGACTCAGTTACACTTCTTAAAAATAATATATTTATCGTTTACAATTTATCCCGAGCTCTTGTTTATGTATACAGCAAAGCAGCCTCCAGTGTCTTCAAAAACATACTTATAACTCAGATTAAACTGTGCCTTTTGCGCATTTCGCGGCTCATGAGATTCTGAAACACCTTTAATATTCCTCTTTAATGCATCGTTGCTTATCGAGGGACAAAACGCAATACCTCATTATATTAACACCATTGAATGTGAAATTGGTGGACTCATCTGCCGGTAAAGAAGTTTAACATAATTATCTGAACAGAAATCTGTAATTTTAGATAAACAGGACCTCGTAAACGAAGTTCCAAAATTTTAAACGCAGGCGCTCGTATGGTACTTAGTTGGCCATTACAGTGCTGTCACCTGGAAGTACGAACACATCGATCATCTAGTACTCAATGAAACAATATAAGCAAACAAATTTTAAAGTAGTACTCAAGGTAAAAATGAAATATAATATCGATATTTACATTTTGTATTACTCAATAGTAGTTCCAAATCCATTTCTTCAATACTTTCAGCAGTTTAGAATTGATCATAATTCAAGAATCTTGTTTTATTGTAGGTTGTCACTTACAAGGTACTAGATATTTATGACTCAAAAGTGATAATAATAATATAATCTCATACGAGATATTGCGCTGACGTTTCGCGCCATAATATCTTTGCACTATGACGTCCAGAACAGCAAAAATTATGGAATTAGCCAAACAGGCACGCCATCAACAGCAGACACGCGAAAAGAACCAGTTTAATAAAAAGAGTAATATTATTCCAGTGAATGATATCATACTGTTTTTGCGGATCATGTTGTACTGAATGATGCACTTAGTCCAGAAGATTTCAGTAAGCTTATCGAAGAGGCAGAAATTATGTGTGGGGATTCATTAAATAATCCCATGATGGAAGATTTAGGGGATAATTATCCTATTAACAACGGATTAACAGACCCTAATTTATCAATTTCCTTTTATTAAAAAAATGAGACAATAGTCGTAAATACAATTTGCAATAATTCGGTGTATGAAATGAATCAAGCTAGTTGCTCCAAGAATATGGAAGTGAATTCTGATTATTCGGCAAAAACGACGTCAGAAAATGAAGACACCGACAGTGATACGGATTCATTCAAGTCAACGAAGAAAGAAAGCAAATTGTTGTTCCTGATAATCAAGAGAATAGTGGTTCGAATGAATTAGAAGAAAACGCAGAACTAAGTAATACTGATAAACAAAAGGTACAGACAGTTAAAGGCGTCAATAAACTTACAATAAAGAAACAACTGAGAATGAAAGGTGAAGGATATGTAGGATTTACTAAGCCACGAACGTAAAAAAATACATTTCATAACAAAAATGGCCAGAAATAAAATTAGGAAACCGATGTAACTGTAATAGTAAAGTCAAAGACGCTGTTCGGCCTTGACTGACACGTGTAGGCAGGCGATTTTTAACCAATTTTGGACAGATCTAAACTGGGATCAACGAAAAATCTATGTAGCAAATTCTGTAAAACGTGTTAGTAAAGAGACCGAGAAGGTAATGAGACATCACGCCGGACTGGAACTTTGCAATATGAATTAAATGTAAATAATAAAGCATTACGTGTTTGTAAAAAAAATTACCTAAATACTCTTTAGGGAATGGTCAGTTAGAAACTGGGCATTTGAAAGTACAAATGGTATGAGCGACAGTTTCGAAAATAGGGTTTCAAAGAGGCAGAAAAGGGTAGATATTCAAAAAGAATCAAGACAATTAGAAAATTCTTGGAAAACTTAAACAAGCTACCATCACATTATTGCCGAAAGGACACTAAGAATGTGTTTTCAATCTTACGCAGAGCTCCATCGAGTTTATGAGGCTAAGTGCCAGGAGAATAATAAGAGTCTTCTGTCAATTGCAACCTTAACTAACCTATCAAACCAAATGAATATTGCATTATTTCATCCTCGCAAAGATCAGTGCGATACTTCAGTATAAGAATAATAATTTGACTAAATAAGAGTACGACAATCACATTGAGAAGAAAAATTTGGCAAGAGACGAAAAAGCTGCGGACAAACAAAAGGCACTGGATGGGGAGTGTCACGTCATTACTATGGATGTTCAAGCAGTTAAATTGGCCCTCAAATTTAAGCGAGTGCATTATATTATAAAACTAAATTGTGTTGCCACAATTTCACTATGTATAAGTTGAAAAATAATCAAGCCACATGCTATTGGTTCAATAAAACTGAAGCGGATGGCCAAGGTGCGACCTATGCTTCATTCACAGTAGACTATTTAGAAGAAAACTTCTTGAAGAAAGAAGATAAGGCCCCTATCATTATGTATTCAGACGGTTGTATAGGCCAAAACCGTATTTGTATCTTGTCAAATGCATTACTTTTTTCTCGCGGATAAATACCAAGTATTTTTTTTTCCTTCTTCAATTCTTTGGGAATTTCACTGCCACATGTATGTTTTCTTTCTAAGCGGTGCTAGGGGAATCTACAAAATATATCACAATTAACCAGTATGTTACTGGTAAAAAACCTCTACGCCCGTGACGTTTACGTCAAAGGATCAGTTAAAGGTTGGTTTTGATAACTAAACAACACGAATAAGTATAAAAACTTGAAATTAAATATTTCGCCGACGTTTCGGAAATCTAATCTGTTTCCTTTCTCAAGGCTTTTTTTGAAAAATCTTTTTTGCTGTGTATGACAAATACACAGCTCTAAGAATGTTTGTTATATTCAATATCCATAGATACTTACTATTTACATAGAACTGTTGATATAGTTAACAGTTTTTTAGTTTCTATACAATGTTAAGTTTGTGAAGTTCTTCTTTTAACATTGGCAGCCAAGTTGTACAGACATCTACGGAACAATTCGACACGCAATTATCCTCATTCAATAATATTATCGCGGATTCTTTTATTTTTCTTTTTTTGCTATCTGCCTCTTTTGTTAAAATTTTTTTCAAACAAGCAACACTTTAAGATCTATTCTGACAAAGACGAAACCAACAAACCACGAGCAAAATTCAAAAAACTGCATTTATAGTATTCCGTGTGAGTGCAACAAACAATACGTGGGTGAGTCATCCAGACCTTTTAGTGTAAGATTGGGCGAACATCAAAATTATATCAGAAAAAATGAAATTCAGAGGTTCAAGATCTGCGAACACGCGTGGGAGAACGGACATAGAATAAACTGGGACTCGGCAAAAATTTTAACAAAAGAGGCAGATAGCAAAAAAAGAAAAATAAAAGAATCCGCGATAATATTATTGAATGAGGATAATTGCGTGTCGAATTGTTCCGTAGATGTCTGTACAACTTGGCTGCCAATGTTAAAAGAAGAACTTCACAAACTTAACATTGTATAGAAACTAAAAAACTGTTAACTATATCAACAGTTCTATGTAAATAGTAAGTATCTATGGATATTGAATATAACAAACATTCTTAGAGCTGTGTATTTGTCATACACAGCAAAAAAGATTTTTCAAAAAAAGCCTTGAGAAAGGAAACAGATTAGATTTCCGAAACGTCGGCGAAATATTTAATTTCAAGTTTTTATACTTATTCGTGTTGTTTAGTTATCAAAACCAACCTTTAACTGATCCTTTGACGTAAACGTCACGGGCGTAGAGGTTTTTTACCAGTAACATACTGGTTAATTGTGATATATTTTGTAGATTCCCCTAGCACCGCTTAGAAAGAAAACATACATGTGGCAGTGAAATTCCCAAAGAATTGAAGAAGGAAAAAAATTAAGATAATGCCACAAATAACATTTAAACAATAAATACCAAGTAGTTATAACGCAAACATTTCTCGAAAAAGGACATATACAAATGGAATGCGACTCGGTACACACAGTATCATAGAAACAAGACTGAAACATGAACAAATTTATCTACCAAGTGACTATCTCAGAACGACGCAAGAAGCAAGATTGCAAGATCCTTATATTGTCAAAAATATGGATTTGGATTTCTTTTTGAACTACGGTGATAAGTCAGTACTGAAGTACATCTCCATAAGACCTGGGAAAACAATTAGTGACCCCACCCACAGTGACTGATCTACGGGTTGTACAATATTCTGAAAACAAGAACCAAGTTAAATTAAATTTTACAGAAGAGTTTCAAGATTTGCCAATACGCCCAAATACCACAGTTGATTTAAAATCTGTGGAATTTCCGAAATTGTTTCCTTCAAACCCCGATTTGTAAAAAAAATGACCATCTACAAGAAATAAAAATGATTATACTAAGAGACTGCTTGTTTTTTTATGACCAATTGCCCCATAAATGAAAAATTAAGATAGGGAAAACTGCCCAGTTGCTGGCACCCATCCCAGTAATTGGCATCTGACTTTATTCTTAAGAAAAATTTAAACACTGCGCATTAATTTTATATTTCGCGCTCTATATGTTCTACATCACATTACACTTTAGGCGGGAATCAGAGTATCTACTGTTAGTCTGCATTGTGTAATGTTTGTTTCTTTATGTAAAGTTGTGTGCCTACAAAACTTACAAAAATTGCTGTTTCTGTTAAGGTAATACACATTCATTAATTGTCATATTTGCGTTATTTTTGGAATATTGTTGATTCTAATGGTTGTATGTTATTAAATGCATATTTTATGTTACTGATTCAGAGCGGTGTAACCTCAAATTTAGTGTTTTAAATGCTTAAAACGCTGTGCCAACAACTGGTCATGATTTTACTACGAATTCCAGTTATTGGCACCTATGCCAATGCGATAGTTACATGAATATTTTTGAATGGCTAGTTATTGGCACCGCATTTCCGTTTTTGAAAAATCAGTTTTTTGATAGGTATAATTTAAAAATAAGCAAAGTACCTACCTAGATATAGCTAAGTATTTAATTTTGGAATATTTATATGTATCCTTAAAAAATATGTTCTTGATCGCAAGACGTTAATTTACAATAATTATCCATCTACTGTACGTTTAAAAAATACTGGTGCCTCACTTTTAAAGCGGGTAAAGAAAAAATGCCTAACTATTATGTTATAAAAAACAATAAGTCGAACTCCTTAAAATTATGTGAATGTGAGTGCTCTACGTTTTTTAATTTACAAAATATTCGAAAAATTGTACCTACCCAATTTGAGATACAATTTTTTTTTTATATTTACAGTTACCTACACCCTATAAAAGAAAATGCCCAAGGCAAGTAAAGGTCAATTATATCAGAAAAAGTATAATGAGAAAACCATCGGCGAAGCATTGAAAGCAATAATTGATTCCGGAATGTCAAAGAAGAAAGCAGCTGAGGTTTTTAAAATTCCACGTGCTACATTGCAGTACAGACTTTCTGACAAGTTTACAAAATGTAGTCATGGACCCTCACCAGTTCTTTCTTCATTTGAAGAGGATACATTAGTAAGCTGGATTCTCGAAAATCAGCGGAAAGGATTTCCTAAAAGAAAGGAAGATATACAGATATCAGTCCAAAAATTTCTCAATGAGAGTGGACGGGTAACAAAGTTTAAAAATAACCTTCCTGGTGAAAAATGGTTCAAAGGTTTCCTTAAACGTCACGAGAAATTACGCGCTAGAACTCTCGAGGCAGTTACTCAGTCAAGTGGTCAAGTTTCCGAAAGTGATGTAAAAAAGTGGTTTGTAGATATTGAGGATTATCTAAAGAGTAAAGGATGGGATAAAATTTTTAAAGATCCCTCCAGAATATTCAATGGCGATGAAACTGATTTTCTGCTAAACCCAAAACAATCTTCTAAAGTGATAGCTTTAAAAGGATGTAAGGATGTTTACGAAATTGACACCGCCCGTGTTAAATCAAACTTAACTGTCATGTTTTCTTTTTGTGCGGATGGTGAGACGACTCCACCAATGATTATTTTCCCTTATATAAGGAAGCCCAAGAACATCATCGATACTATTCCTGATGGATGGGGCGTTGGAAATAGTGATAATGGTTGGATGAAAGCAGAGTTATTTTATGAATATATTGGAAACGTATTTTATAAAGCCTTGATTAAAAAAAAAGTAACATTTCCAATTATCCTCTTTGTTGACGGCCATAAAACCCACATGACTTTCCAGCTAAGTGAACTCTGTACACGCTTACAAATTATACTGATCGCGTTATATCCACATGCTACAAGGATACTGCAACCCGCTGATATAGCCGCTTTCCGGCCATTAAAGAATGATTGGCGGAAAGCTATATTAAGTTGGAGATGGGAACACCCAACTGAACAAATGTCGAAGTTAAAATTTGCACCATTACTGAAAAAAAATGTGGATGGTATATTACCAAGCACTGTAGTAAATGGTTTCAAAGCCTGTGGCCTATATCCGTGGAATTCTTCGGCAATAAATTTCAATAAATGTTTAGGCAGGCCTACCAAAAGTAATGATGACGTAGTTCCAATTTGTGACAATAAAGAAAATTTAAGTTTTTGTGAATTTTGTGAGTGTATAGGTCAGGACATGGTGTCAAAATTTAGAGACTTTGATACTACAAACTCTATGAGTAAGGAAGACAATATTTTATATGAGTTATGGAAACTATATAAGCCTAATAACTACCATGAGAATGTAGAAACTTCATTGCAATCACACGAAGAGAGCTGTATTAATATTTCTATCCAAACATTGGATGAACCTGCGGAAGGACAATCAACCGATGATTTAGTTATACCACGCCCAACTGTTGATGAAGATTATCAGAGTAAGAATGTTCTACAAGATGACGAAACTCGAGTGTCTTCATCCAGTACAAGTGGTCTAGAAAGTAATTTAACAGCGCAAGTCTCTTACGATTACATGAGATCCATAACGGGTTTGGATGATGAAGCCACATCTGAAACAGTAACAACTTTAAATATTTCAGATATACCTATATTAATCTATCATGCAGAGGGAATAATCAATGGACCCGAAGTAATAATCGAAGAGATCAACTGTGAGGGTCAAAGAAGTGAAGTTCCATCAAATAATAATAAAAATCAAAATAATATAGAAGAGAATGCCGGTATCCAATTGAAGGATCATCTTTACTGGCCAGAAACACCTCGTCGGAAAAATAATAGGCCGAGGAAGTCTAATGAACAAATGCCCTATGTTGTGACGTCCAGTGGTTGGAAAAAAATATTCAACGAACAAAAAATGGCCAAAGAGGATGTACAAAGGGAAAAATAAAGAAAAAAACAGGAGCGGCTAGCGAAAAAAGAAGAAAAGGCAAAGACGAAAAAAGAAGAAATGGCAAAGAGAAGCTTAGAATCAGCGATGAAAACAGCAATACGAAAGTTAGAACGCATAACCAAAAAAAAAGACAACCCAAAGAAAGCTTCGGTTGTTTTAAAAGGAAGGTGTGAGGAAAATACGGCAATTAATAAACCAAAGATGGACGAGAGTAAACCAAAGATAGATGAAAGCAAACCAAAGATAAACATTTTATCTGAAGTAGTAATAAGTCCTTATTATGGCAAACATAACACTTTACCACAAGAGCAACTAAGCTGTATTGAAAAACAATTTTTGGATGATAAACCAAAGATAACCGTTATATCGAACGACGTAAACCCAGAGAATGATAATTATTATAAAACAAACACTGTGTCGAAAGAACAAAAATCAGCCCATGTTCGGCAACTGTTCTCAGAGGAAAGTAATAGCACCAAAAATAACGACTCTGAGAGGGGAATTATTAGCCATTCTGAATGTTCTAACATTGTGGTAACAACGGGCCTATGCTATACATGTGTACGAAATATTACTAGGGTAAATGTGGGCATAAAATGTAGAAAATGTTACCAGAGACAATACCACAAAATATGTTTGCAAAAGTACAAAGCGTACTCCAAAAATTTTATGTGTAAAGTTTGTTGTAATACTTAAAATATTTTGTTTATATAAGTATGTTTAAAGTTAAACATTCATTTGAAATAAATGCTTATTTTTGTAGATAATTGTATTTTCTATTACCTGGTGTCGCAGCTATTTAAATTTTTACTTATGGAGTTGGATAAGTACCTAGGTAGGTACTTAATTATTTCTAATGAAAAACTGCAGGCAATATGGTTTACGGTAAACATGCCAATAACTAGGATATAAGATGACAATGATAGGTCAGGTTATGCCAATAACTGGACTTTTGGTATTTAACAAATAAAATATTCATTGCTTATTTATTGTGAAATTTTGAAATAAATACAAAAATAGACAGCGATCCACAATAATCGAGGCAATAACCTGAAGACAGATTTAGAGTCGTTCAAGATAATGTATAATTTATTATTTAGTATTAATGTAGAAAAAAGCCTTAAGGATGCCAATAACGACGGTTT
Organism: Stenurella melanura; assembly: GCA_963583905.1. NCBI lineage: Eukaryota > Metazoa > Arthropoda > Insecta > Coleoptera > Cerambycidae > Stenurella > Stenurella melanura. Next base: position 76,876,690 of record OY757315.1, read on the forward strand.
CCCCTACCTCATCTACAGTTTAACACTTTAAAAATATTTTAGTTAAGGCAGCAGTTATTTTGTTGATTTTCAGCAATTTTGTTTTCTTTAGATTGTTTCTTTAATAATTATAATACTACTGGTACGTTTTTTTCACTAAAAGTTGATTATTAGATCTTTTTTATTATTTTATAGTTTAAATAATTGCAACAATATTAATACGTAAGTGGCACTAAGTTAAAGGCAGCACTTCGTAAGTGGCATTAGATTCATGAAAAAAAGGTTATAATTGGAAAAACTTACTTACTTTGCCAGCTGGGGCATCTTTGCCACACCGTGCCCGCCACGAATTAAAAATTCATTGAGTCAAAATTGGTACAACCGAATGAACCGCGCATGTCTAACAATATTCGCGCATAAGCAAAGCAAATGTTAGTACCTGTTCGGCACTTGTAGGAGAAGTCGTTTTCAGCACGTAAGTAATAGCTGGAATTTTCATCTATTCAAACATGCTGCTATGCTAAGGGTTGTGTACCATAATGTATTTAGATTTGAGAACTGTTTGTACTACTTATATGTATGAACCTTATACCAATTTATTAATATCATTGTTGTTAATCTAGGCTATAAAAAAAACAATATTTTAGCCATTGGTAAAGTTACCCCTTAATTCACACATATTTTTTTGTTTTTAAAAAATGGTTCGCATATATAAGAGAGTGTTAGATACTCGGCGATATCGAGACTATACCGACGAGCAATTGAATAGGGCAGTACGTGCTATCAAAAATGGTAACATGGGATTCACCGAGGCAGCAGATACTTTCAGCATTCCAAGAAGAACCCTCTTGAATAAAGCTAAACGAAAACATAAAGGAGCAGTTGCCGTACCTCAGATAATTTCTCCCGAAATTGAAAGAAGCTTAGTTGATGTCATCTTAGCCAGTTCGAAATATGGCTGTCCATTAACCATGTTGGACTTAAGAATGGTTCTAAATGCCCACTTGAACAAGGAGGGCATCACTATAGCTAAGTTCAAAATAATATGCCTGGGGTTGATTGGTGTCTGAAGTTTTTCAGTTTAGAAGTTATTCTTTTGTTAAAGTTATTTATGAGATATATATTTTCTATTGCGCGTTCTGAATTATTCAAATCAAGAATAAAATAATAATTTCATAGAGAAATGCGTTTTTTTTGCAAAAAAGCAAAAAGATATTTTTTAAAATGCCTAGAGGTAGGGCAAAGTAACCAGTTTGTGACATTTACTTTGCACGGAATAAGTGTTTTCAAGCTAAAACGTCGATTGGCAAAGTCTCCCCGAAGCAGGGGCAATTTTGCCTACTTTTTGACGTTTCAAAAAATATATTTCTCGTTATTTTCTTGTATTAAAAATTGGGGAACACCTACAAAAAACATAAAAATTTCATATAGTTTGATATCAAGGCATTTCATGAAAATGGATCCAAGTTGTTTTCAGAAAACCGCGAAAATTGTGCAAAGTAACCCCTGTTTACAGTATCATGTAAGTGTATAGTGCATGTCATTTATACAATGTTTAAATTTTCATCCTGAAAGAGTGAGTTGATAAGTTTTGTCCTGTAAAATTACCATTTTGTCACATACGAAGTACTGCGTTTTGGTCCTCGTTACGTATTTTCCAGAATTTTATCAGTGGAAAGACCAAATGCAACAACGCTTATTGTCATCGTATGCTCTGCATACAGCATTTAAATTACTGGCAAATGGCAGTAAAAAAGAATATTACAGCTGTCATCGCTCTTATCACTATGTACAAAAAGAAAAAAGTTTAAGGCGTCCAAAAAGCAAAGTAACAAATAAAATTAGGAAAGCTTGCCCTTCAAGGATTGAGGTTGTGACTAAAAGTTATGAGGGACCTGTTATAGTAACGTAACTCATGCGGGTCATTCTCTCGACATTGCTCGTGTTTTTTAAGTAAAGAAACAAGAGCTGAAATTGGAGGTATTCACAGATATATTAATTTATAATCAGTAATAAAAGAAACTACTTGTGTTCTAGGCAAATTAAACGAAGGTGTAACTTTTGAGCACATATTAGATGATGTTCGTAATGCTGGTTTAACGAAAGAAGAATCACAGCGAATCTTACTTTTAGAGAAGAAAGACATGCACAACATCGTAAGAGATTTTAGATTAAATCATAGTACAAAACGACATCACAATGATGCAACAAGTATCAAATTGTAGGTAGAAGATATGAATAATCTTGAAGAGGAGTGTCCAGAATTACTATATAAGTAACAATGTGTTGAAAGTGATTTTGAGACTCTTGTGTTAATGATTTTGTTTTAATAATAATGACATCTTTTCAAGTTCAACAGTTGCTTCAATTTGGCCACGATAATGAACAGCTATGATTTCCAATTATAGTATATATTAATGACTATTGGTGAATTTGGCTCAGGATTTCCAGTGGCATTTTGTTTTTCAAATAGGTCTGTTGAAGTAGTTTTTAACGTTTTTTTTAAACGTTGTTGAAAGTAGGCATTATCCAAGCAAAAGTATTTGTCAGATGATTCACCAGCATTTTACAACGCTTGGTCCCATACAATATCACCTGTTCCTAATAAATCGGCTATGTTCATGGCATGTTGATCGAAACTGGATGCATAATCTATCCAAAATAAGTGGAGGGGCAGAGAAAAAAGCAGTTGTATATAAGGCACTACGAGTTTTCTTACAGTCCCCATTGAAAATTTCAAAGAGAGTTTAAGCCAAGTTTTAGTGGATCTTTATAGCGACCCGGATACTTTGTCGTTTGCGCAATATTTAATGATTATTATGCCAATGGCCCACAATGCTGGGCCTATTGTTATCGATTAGTTTAGGTATACCAATATGTATTTGGAATCATTTCACAAAGTGTTAAAACACATTTATTTAGATGGAAAATAAGCTAGAAGGCTACATAAAGACCGTCGTAGTGAGCAGACGTGCCGACGAGAGTTCTCAAATAACCATTGCCATGCAATAAATGCATTTATTGCCATCATTTACGATTGGGAATTTCCGAACCATAGGACTGTGTTATAAAGTGTATCTATTGAGAATATTATTTAATCCACATAAAGCAACTGCTGGAAAAAAATATATATGTACATATTTTTAATTTTTTGACTCTATTTGTGTACTAGTGGACAGTGAAAAATGTTACGGTGCGGTTCTTGTGAAGCTTTCATAAGCAAAGGCAAAACGGGTATTTCCTGTACTGGTTCGTGTGATAAATCCTACCATGCAGCTTGTGTTGATATACTTAACGAGGTTATTCCACATTTAACGACAGCATCTGGCCTTTCATGGAAATGTTATGCATGTAAGCCGCTCGAAATCAAGTTAAACGACAAGTCCCTGGAAAATAGGTTCAAAAGAAAATTCACTGAACTAATCAAAGAGTTTACTGCGAAATTTCAAGAAATGAAATCTGATTTCACGATGATAGTCGCCGACAAAGTTTCGGAAATTGCCGTACCCATCTCAGCTGCATCTACTGTACCTACTACATCTATTTCATTTGCTGATAAAGTACGTCTTGGCAATCAACAAAAAATTGTCGTCAAACCGAAAAATCTGAACCAAGTTAACGCATGCACGAAATCTGACATACTGAATACAGTTAATCCCATTAATTGTAGTATAAAAATTAACAACGTAAAGCATATCAAAAATGGAGCTACCAAATTCAGAAAACTTGCTGAAGAAAAACTCCCTTTCGACTACGATGTACACGAGCTAAAAAGTTTCCGTCCGCAAATTAAAATAGTGGGAATCACTGACAATGTCGAAGAAGACGTTTTACTCAAGTATATCAGGAAACGAAATGACGCTGTTTTCGATGCTGTACGTTGCTGTTTTGGTCCCACCTACTACTTACCTATTCTTTTTTATCATCAGAAGACTGTTGAATTTTCTTATACACCTTTTATGTTTTGGATAGGCAAAATTTTTTTGATTTTTAAACTTTCTAGAAGATATTATTTTACTTTTTTTAGAATGGTTTTATTAACCTTTTTTTTAATAAACTGGATTATAAATTATAATATTATTTTGTACAAAAGGTGATATCATTTTCAAAAACCTAAAAAACCATAAAATACCTAAAACCTTTATATATACTTTTAAATTCTTAGGTTTCTTTCAACCCTGGTTATTCCCAGAGCAAGGCGGAGGATTGAACCTTGTCAACAGGAATTGGTTGACACCAAGAAAAAAGAAGTCTTTTGGCCCCCATATAAGGAACAGAGTCAGTTCAACAGATCAGTAAGAAAATCGGAAGAAATTAACACCGAAACGTAGAGGCTATATAATGTTCAAAGAATTTTCTATGAAACGGGCCAGTGAAAAGAAAAATAATTATTCACGCTACCCAAGTCAGATAAATCAGATAATTGAATAATTTATTCAATTAAATGATCAGTACATTTTAGTCCAGTATACTAAACACACCTAAAACACTTTTTCAGATGATTATAATCAGGATGTTGCAAAACTGAAAAGAGCCGAAGAACATCAGATCTATAATCTGATTTTGAAGACAATGGTGATGTTCATATATGTACCACGTATATTTAATATGTGATGAAATAAATAATTAAACACAATTTCGATATCAATAATGGATAGAGAGATATAGAAAAAAACTGAATCAGAGCGGTATCTTTTCAAGATGGCGCAGTGGGGAAAAATGTGCCCTTTTTTGAACAAAAATCTGCCGACAGTTCAAATCATAATGAACATTAAAGTTTCTTAGTGTAAAATATTCGTTATGAACAGTAGTTATTATACCACTGCGACATTATATTTAAAAAAATATCCTAACCTAGAAATAACCTAGAAGTAGGGCGGGGGTTCCAGAGGACATTTTTTGCCGGTGAAATTTTATTGCTTTATTTTTCGGGTCGCTGCTTACGAAAAAATATCATTTGGCCCAAAGGTGGAACCTCCACTGGAACCCCCTCTATTTCTAGATTACAATAAACTTTTTATAAAAAGTCGCATTGGTACTAAAAACTATTGTTCATAATGAATATTTTCCACTGAGAAACTTTGATTTTCATTAAGATTTGAAATGCATTAACTCTTCATTAGTTAGTCTTACTCAACCAAATGAGTCAGTAAATGAAGACAAAGAGAAGCCCACAATATCTACAGTGGACAATCCGGTTCCCTGAACACCATTAACCGAAAAATCAGGTTGATTCATAATTAAAAAGTAGAAACATTCAAAAATAGTATATTATTTCATATAGAGTAAAAGTGGTATATTTTTCTGGAAGATGTGCTCGTTAACATGTTTACTCCACATAAATATGCAATTTTTTAATCTTAAAGAAAAATTTATTTACCATTAGATTATAAAATAATTGACAAAGATCTTTTATCAATTATTTTGTACCGTCAACCGGGGTAAAGCGGATCAAAATTTTAGGTTTTTTTAGATTTTTGCAATGTAGGGTCGGTATTAAAATTTTGCAAAAAAAATATGTTATACTTACATTCTCCTGCTATCAGATACATATATTGTTTAATATCTGTAATGTACATACTACTTTATTTTTTTTTTTAAGGTGATCCGCTTTACCCTATGATTGGGGGTAAAGTGGATCGGTCATATTATTTGCCTTAAAAACCATTTTAAACATGCTTGGGGTAAAGCGGATCATTATAAAACTTTAAAAAAATACTTCTGCTAAAAGTTTTCAGAAAAAAAATTTTTTTAGTAACGAAAAATAAACGTAGAACCTATGTTTTTAGACACTTTAATAAACATAAAACAATATTCTTTTATATACATGTAAAAAAATTTAAATATAAGTAACAAAAGTTAGATTATATCACATAGGTAGATAATAAACAGGAGCCAACTTAAATAAAATTTAAAATAAAACAAAAATATAGTTTCTAATATATTACTTTGGCATAGTAGAACTTCGGCTACTCTAGAGAATAGTTAGAAATATTTCTGAAGGCAAACTGTCCTCTTCTCCCAGCATGTCCAAACACTTTTTTTTATTATTTGCGATTTCTGTACTACCGCAACATCTGATACATTTGGATAGACGAAAAGTATTTGTTTTGCGCCGTGTTTCTTTCTCAATACATTTATTGTGTACTCATTGCCATTTTCAGATTCTATTTTACCAATATACAGCCTGTCTCTCTTATTTGTTTCAAATTTGACAATAACGAAATCTCCAATGCTTAGACTGGTCACATCTTCCTTTGATGTCGAGGGTAAATTGTCCCACTCGGTATTTTTATTCTCACTGTGTTGAGTGTCTTCTTCTTCAGCCTCATTATCCTCTTCAAACTGCTCTTCTAACCCTTCATCCTCATCTATTTCGATATTTTGTTCTGACTCGTTGCCATCTTCAGGTTCTACTGCCTCTGGTTCAATTAATGTTGGTAAAACGTCAGCCGCGCAAATGCTTTTTCCTGCCGACACATTAATTTTTTTCCCTCTTTTTGGGGCCGTCTCACCTTCAGATCTCATTTCACTGAGATGTGTCACAATAGTATCGGACCAGCTTGTTTCCATTGCCCTTTCAATCTCTTGCTGTTCTTCCTGCGGTGCAATGCGAACTATTTTTTTTAAAACTGCATCCGGATTAAATGGAATTATTCCGCAAGCTTTAAATCCTGCTTCTACATTAGCTGTTGATTTTGCTCCAATTTTTTCAATTGTTTCATTCAACAATCTAGGAAAAAGTGTTTTGGGCAACACTCCTCGATTTTTAAGTTTCCATCCTTCTAAAACAGTGCGCCATGCTCCTTTCAAAGAAGGAAAGTAAGCCACATCCAGTGGCTGAAGGAGGTGCGTTGAATTCGGAGGCAAGAGAACAAATCTGATGTTATGTTTTTCACATTCCTGAATAACGTTGATTGTCAGGTGACTAGACAAATTGTCACCGATAATAACTTTTGGGCCATCCAGATTCCGCATATAAGGCAAGGCTGTTGTAAAAAACCAATCTTCGAACGTACAAGAATCGAACCAACCACTTGGCGTTCGGTTATATCTCGAACCTGGAAAGCCCCCTTCTGTCCACCCCGGATATATGTGCTTGGCTTTATAGACCACATAAGGTGGTAGTAAATTCCCATCTCCTGATATAGCGAACATAACACTTGTGCTTGATTTTGACGTATCTATTATTCTATGGGCATGTTTTATCCCACGCTTAACTACTACTTTCGCTGCACCCGGATCATCACAGAAATTTGTCTCGTCATAATTCACTACGTTTGCCGGTAATACATCTTTTAAAGATTCTTTCAGTTCAGTGAAATATGCCTTTACAACTTCATAGCTCACGGCTGCTCTGACTCTTTTCGTGTTTTCTGCTAACTTAATAGTTAAATTTCGATGTCTTAGCATAAAGGCCTTAAACCAATCCAAGCCAGGTAAGTTGTCACGAAACCTTTTCTCTAGTTTTCCACATTTATTTAAATATTGCTGCACCATATACCTTATATCGTAACTTTTCATTGGAAATCCCCACTCAGCACAGATTAAGAGAATCTTAACCAATTTTTCCTCTTCAATATTTTGTAGCGCTGGTGGCCTACCATATGCCAAAAGTTCTTTGTTCTTTACCCATCGATTTAATGTTGTATATGGAATTGCAAATTGTTCAGATGCTTTTCTTAAGCTCAATCTTCCTTGGCGAACCGGTAATACCGCCCTTTCGAGATACATTGGTTCGTAATTTCAATTCCCCCGCGGTCCCAATTTTTTTCGATAAGTTCGAGGCATTATTACAAATGAAAAATAAAGTTTAATTTAGAAAAAAATCTTGATCCGCTTTACCCCCTCAAGTGACTTTTTTATATAAAATAATCGGTATCTATACAAAATTTTGGCCTGGACCAAAACTAGGGTTATAGTTATGTTGTGGAAGGTCTATTACATAATACAAGTTATTATCAGACTTACAGCTATTTCCACCTAATACGTGGAACAGTTTGTTTTCACGATTTGTAAAATATGCAAAAGTTACACCAAATTTCATTAATTATTTACAAGTACTTCGCCTAAACTATAACATCACAACAGGCAACAGAACAATGACTGAGGTCAGCTGTTCAACAGACGCAAGCGCCCACACGATTCAGTGACGTGACATTTGGGTTGCATAATTGTTAGGCAACAATTGTCCTAGTGATCCGCTTTTCCCCATATGATCCGCTTTACCCCATTTGACGGTACTATTTAAAACTTACTTCAGAAATCTTACAATTTCGTTGAATTTTTATAAAATACAATCTACTACACTGCCATATTTTTGATCAAATATCTTTTATAAAAGGGCTTTACCGACTATCTTTTACAGTTTAATACCAGCTGACGTAAAATTGCAAAATAGCCGACCTCGGGTTTCTCTAGAATTGGTGTTAAAATTAAACTTTTATGTAGGATAATGTAAATTTTAAATTGTACCGATTAAAATACATGCAACTCGATTGTCAAATGTTATTTTAGTGGATTTTTTTTTCACAAACGGATTAATAATATAATGATAATAGTTTTTTTATTGAATACTTAAAAAGTACATATTCAAACGACTATCGACCGGAGTCCTTCAGCCTGTTCCTTTCCTATTTTGTTGCTGTTACATAATTTTTGTGAAATATTTAAAAATGAATACATTTTATTGAAAAATAACAATAATAATAAAAAACAAACGGATTAATAAAATATATCTTTTTACTTACAGGGTCTTCCCATTGTAAGATCGGATCACCCCATTATTTTGATCAGTTTACAGCCAATTCAGGCGATTATTTGGCAAGTTGTAGGTTATTTGGATGTCAATTATTTGAGGTAATATGAACTTTCTGGAGAATTTCCGCAGCCTACTGTGAATATGTACTCCCAAAAATGAAACATTTGACATTTTTTATCAAACATTTTTTTTTAAAGAAGTTGTTTGGAATCACTTAAAACCCACAAATCTCAAGTTTCATTAAAATGTGACAAAATTAAATTTTGTCGAGATAAGAAATAATGAAGGTTTACTTAATTGAAATATTGGGTTAATTTTTAACATATAACTTGAACGACATTTCAACAATCATATTTTCTTTTTTTTAATCAAAATTTAGTAATTTATTTGGAAAAAACCGCTGCCTAAGGAATCACTACTTCCACATCCAGATTATTCGTCCAAGTCACTTTAAAGGAAACATCTTGACTATATTTGCACTCTAGTATGTGGAAATTATTGGTCATAGAATTTTAATAATATTTGGGGTAGCTGTCACAGAAAAGTTTGAGGAGTTGGTTTCTACCATATACGTTAAAAATGAAGTTTCTAGTTTACCGTACTTATTTTCCACTATTTACAACCTACCACCTCAATGGAGTCATCTCAATCAGATGTCACTACAATACATACGTGTACTAACTTTCAAGTGAATATCTCAATTTGATGTTATCAATCCCATTAATAATGAAGCGGAGGTGGTAGAGTTTGAAAAATATTAGAAAGAAATTTGAGGCCTTGGTTTCTAGTATATACACCGAATCCCAAATTTCTGTAGTCTTACCAGCTTGCTTTACTTATTTTCCCCTATTTGCCCCTATTTAACCCCCAACGCTTCAACGGCATCATCTCAAATTATGATCTAGTTTCAGACGTCGTTATAATACATACGTGTACCAAATTTCAAATGAATATCTCAATTTTATTTTATCAACCCTTTTCATATTGGAGTAGGGGTGGTTGGGTTGGAAAATATTATAAGAAAATCTGACGCTGTGGCTTCTAGTACATACACCGAATTTCAAGTTTCTGTAGTCTTACCAACGTTTTACATATATTCCTCTATTTACCCCAAATTAACCCCCAACCCTTCAACGGAATCATCTCAAAATATAAACTAATTCCAGACGTCGTTATAATACATACGTGTACGAAATTTCAAATGAATATCTCAACTTTATTTTGTCAACCCCATTAATGGGGTAGGGGTGGTGGGGGGGTTGAAAAATATTATAAAAAAATCTGATGCCTTAACTTCTTGTACATACACCGAATTTCAAGTTTCTGCACTCATACCAGCTTGCTTTACTTTCCCCCTATTGACCCCTAAATAACCCCCAACCCTTCAACGGAATCATCTCAAAGTATAATCTAGTTCCAGATGTCGTTATAATTCATACGTGTACCAAATTTCAAATGAATATCTCGATTTTATTTTATCAACCCTTTTAATAATGAAGTAGGGGTGGTGGGGGTTGAAAAATATTATAAATAATCTGAGACCTTGGGTTCTAGTACATACACCGAATTTCAAGTTTCTGTAGTCTTACCAGCTTGCTTTACTTATTTTCCCCTATTTACCCCTATTTAACCCCCAACCCTTCAACGGAATTATCTCAAAATATAATCTAGTTCCAGATGTCGTTATAATACATACGTGTAGAAAATTTCAAATGAATATCTCAATTTTATTTTATCAACCCTTTTCAAATTGGAGTAGGGGTGGTGGGGGTTGAAAAATATTATTAAAAAATCTGACGCTTTGGCTTCTAGTACATACACCGAATTTCAAGTTTCTGTACTCTTACCAACTTGTTTTACTTATATTTCTCTATTTACCCCAAATTAACCCCCAACCCTTCAACGGAATCATCCCAAAATATAATCTAATTCTAGACATCGTTATAATACATACGTGTACGAAATTTCAAATGAATATCTCAACTTTATTTTATCAACCCCATTAATGGGGTAGGGGTGGTGGGGGGTTGAAAAATATTATTAAAAAATCTGACGCTTTGGCTTCTAGTACATACACCGAATTTCAAGTTTCTGTACTCTTCCAAGCTTGCTTTACTTATTTTCCCTTATTTACCCCTATTTAACCCCCAACCCTTCACCGGATTTCCTCAAAAAACAATCCAGTTCCAGATCTCGTTATAATATATACGTGTACAAAATTTCAGGTCAATATCTTAAACCGTTCCGGAGAAAGCGTGCGGACAAAAAAAGTTACAGACAGACCGACAGACCGACAGACAGACCGACAGACAGAAAATTTTTTTTCGCTCAAATTTAAAATCTCGACGTTTCATGACATTCTAAACCTATTTCACGAATAAAAATTTTTGAAAATTTTTTTGCGATTACTATACTTCCAATCCACTACGTGGATGTGGAAGTAATTAAGTTTTCTTAGATTTTAATGAAACTTGAGGTATGTGGATTTTGTGATTTTGAATAATTTTTCTAAATAAAAAAATGCCTAATATGAGTGCTTCGATTTTAGGAGTATATATCGTTTCATGATAGGCCATGAAGATTTTCCAGGAAAAGTTGATACTATCTCAAATAATTGACCCCCAACTAACCTACGACTCGCCAAACAATAGTCAGATTTCGCTATGACCTGATGAAAATAATGCGCAATCTTATTGGGCATGCTCTGTATAAGTTTGTGTAAATTATTTAAACATTGGCATTGTCCTAACCTAACCTAAATAGGTTAGGTTTAAAGAATTTGATTTTTTGTTAAAAATATAGTTATACCGTGGTTGAATTTAATGGTCAGTAAAAATAAGTCATAAACATTCTTAATATTTTAATTGTTTTTAGCAATCCAAGTTCTTTTGGAAAATATCCAGGATATTGAAAATCAAAATAAGATTATCTTGTCTACACTTACAAATACACTACAAATTAGTGGAAGGAGGAAGAGACAAAACGTCACTAGAAACCATATCTGTACAACTTCCTATAAAAGAAGTGTCAGACCTGGATATCTTAGAAACAATTTTAAATGACAAGAGCCATTCAAATATTCTTGTAAGTACCTTTGATTGTAATGCTAAATATTTCATTTTTCAAACTAACCCGTTTTCAAATTTTATTTCAAAAACAATTTGTTTTAAGCACCTATTCGTTTTAGGTAACCTATTACTCTGGATTGGGAGACAATAATATAAATAATAAAACAAATAGGATTTTGAAAGACACTGGCGATAACATACAATTTTTATGGAAGAAACAACAAATAGCCCTTTCGTGGCTTAAAACTTTCTTCTTGTATAATAAGTAAGTAATCTTGTATAGTTTAAAATAATTCCTAAGTGGACAAATTTGATGAGCTGATGAGCATACTTTGAATTACACTGCCCCAAAATTTGGACGTTAATAGAATTTATGGGAGGGGCTGATCACATGCAATTGTCACTATCTCCATTTAACGGTTTGAGTATAGTTTGTGCTTATACCATTGAAGGATTGGGGGTCTTCATTTAACCCTCACCCCTTCGAGGGAGTAAGCTCAAAATATAATCTAGTTGCAGATATCGCTATAATACATAGGTTAGCCAATTTCTAAATCAATATCTTTAACAGTTCTGAAGTAATCATGCTCACAAAAATAATTATAGATTTATAGGATTTTTTTTCGCTCAGTATTAAAATGTCGACGTTTCATGACAATGTAAGTCCATTTGAGGAAAATAAAATTTTAAACGACTACTATATAACTAGGCAAAGAAGTTTGAGGTCTAGTAAAGGTACAATTTTTTTTAGTGTCAGCCACTTCCACTACCATCACCATCCCATTTTTAGGGAATAAAAAAATGAAGATGTGATTTAGTGTGTGTACAAGAACAAAAGTTCTCAAATTTTGTTAACTGTGCCACCTCCGCCACCACGCCCCAAAATTCTTAATATAAATAAGTGACACAGCCTTTAATGTTTCCATGAAAATAGCATAATTTATTCAGATATTTGCTCTGTTCTACCTAATGCGTTTTATTGCTTTCAGATGCTGTGAAAAATACCGGTGGCTGCACTTCTGCCAAGTAGCGGAAGCGATCAAAATATGGTTACTCTATGAGGCTTCTTTTAGTACATGCCTCAACACTAACATGCCGTTTTTTCTTCTAATTTTTGTAGATAGCTTTAGGCAAAAAACTCATTTTACGCTAAAAATTGTCTTTTTAAGGGTAATTCGGAACGATGCCGAGAAAGCATAAGCATGAACCAGGAACCTCCTATCGAAGAAATTACATTTTTTTTTTAGTTTTAAGATTTTCAGTTAAAAGGCAAGTGTCAAAGAATTCTGTGTTTTAGTTTTATATCAATGACCATAACAATAACAATATTTAACTATTTTTATAAATAAATTTTTTTAAAGAATAAATTACTTCAAAACCGTGCTATGAGAATCATACTAAGATGTAATAGATACACTCCAATAAACTTAATGCTCGAAGTATTAAACTGGCAATCAGTAACTAACAGATTATATTATTTCAGTATGATATTTATATACAAAATATTAAAAGGTCTATTGCCCTTCTATCTCAGATCATTCATCACTTTTAATCGTGAGATTCATGAGTATAACACTAGGTATCGAAACAACGTTCATATTGAACGAACTAATTCAAAAAAAGCCATGAATTCCTTATTTTTTAAAGGACTAAACCAATATAATTTATTACCTCAAAAAGTAAAAGATGCAACAACGTTGGCAAATTTTAAGAGCTACCTAATTAACCATATAAAAACATTGTAAGAGTGCTTTATATCTAGTTACGTTTTTTTATATATATAGTTGATTATTCTTTCAAATACGTAAATAAGTCTTTAATTAGATACATTTGAAGATATCACTCTTTTGTATTAATTATACTAACTACTCTTATATTTATAGATTAGATTAAACTATAAATAGCGAATAATAATTTATGTCTGTATTTACCTACATATAAGTTGTATGTTTGTATATGTGTGTGTTTGTATATATGTTTTTCTTTTTTGTTAATAGGTTACTTGCCTAAATAAATAAAGATATTTCTATATTTAATTTTCTTTCCCAGCGGTTCCTGCTGTGGCAATGAAAAAAATTATTTGTTTTAAATTATTTTCATTGATTGACGTTGCCGGCTTTTGTCAGTTTTCTGTAAATTTACAGATTTTTTATTTCACTTATTTGGGTAGACAAAAAAAGGTTACTCTATTTTATGAGTAAAACTATTCTTTAAAAGGACGGTACCACCAATTAGCGAACACCCTTATTTTGTGAACTTTAAATTCATTATGTTATTACTTTATTACTACCTGTATTTAAACTAAACGAAATAATAAATATGATATAAATATTTTTAGATACCTAAGTAAATTAATTAAGCATTTATACAAAACATAAGCAATGGTGGAATACCATATTGAATGATTTGTTTGTTTCAATGCTTGGTGGTAAATGGATGTTTATCGAACGTCGCCCGCCACTCGCTGTCGAACGTCGCATTGAATATCTATCATCGATCAATATTAAAATATTTCTGTTAAACCGTGCACGTGTGAATATTATAACTTAGTCTATCTGAAAATAATACATATTTTCATTAAAATAATGTCAAACTTGAAAAACAAAAGAAGTGAAATTTGGAAACACTTTACTATTGTTAGTGTCGGAAAAGCCAAGTGTGCATACTGCAACAAAATATTAAGTTGCGGAGGCGGCGCAACGGATATTGCTCGCCACATTAAATCTAAATATGTAGGTATTTCTATAGAAAAAGTATCTTACGGGCGACGTGAATGATATGCAATAAATGTTGGTGAATTAGACCCAACATCAAACACAACAACTAATTTACCAAGTACTTCCACAGCTGGAGGTTCGCATATTGCTATTGGAACAGAAACCTCAGAAGCCAGCACCAGCAGTTTCGCTGGTAACACAGCCCTTGTTGAAAACTCACCTTTACCTCCATATCGTCAAACAATAAGAAATCAGGAAAAAATAACAAATTTCTTACGGAGACCTATATTTGTGAGCCGATCTAAGCAAATAGATGAACAACTAATTCGGGTAATTTGTAAAGAACATTACCCATTTAAAATGTTCGAAGACCCCGAGTTTAAAAAATTCGTGTACATGCTCTGTCCTAATTATTTAATGCCAGACAGGAAAACAATAACAAACAGTTTAACTCCACGTATTTATAATACAACAAAAGAACTTGTTCATGGCAAATTACGCGAAGTTGATGATGTTTGCCTAACCACTGACTGGTGGGTGGACATTTATTAACAACCAGAGTTTTATAGCTATTACTGCTCATCTTATTGAAACATTCTTTATAGGATTTTGCAAACAGCAGAATATAAAAAGAATGTTTCAATACAATTATAAGCAAACAAATAATAATTCATTTTTAAACTGCTCATCTTATTGACAATAACCAAGGAAAGAATTTCCTTAAGTCTGGGATGTACGCCTTTTGACGAACGCCATACTTCCGAACGTTTATCCGAACAATTAAAAAATCAGGTAAATGAATGGGGGCTTGCCAATCAAGTATCTTGTGTTGTGTCAGATAATGCCAATAACATAGTAGCTGCTATTAGATTAACGAACATTTTCCCTGTTTCACACACACACTGAATTTAGTGCTCGAAACCGCAATAGGGTCTATTAAAATCCAAGTCTCGAAAGTCAAGAGCATTGTGGAATATTTTAAAAGAAGCTCAAGAGCTTTGTCAAACTTACGATCGATGCAAGCACAGATGGCACTACCCGAACTTAAACTAAAACAGGATGTGTGATAACTCGCTGGAACTCTACATGTGATATGTTGGCTAGGATTATTAAAATAGAAAATGCTGTAGTGGGTTTATTAGCTATCGATCAACCTCAGCTTAATTCACTTTCACCGGAAGACTGAATTATTTTAGAAAAATCTGTCGTTATTTTAGAAATATTCAACGACATAACTGTCGAAATCTCTTCAGAAAAATATGTCACCATTTGGAAGGTAATTTTGTTTGTTAAGGCTGTGGATGGACATTTGAAGAAAATGTTAGATGCAGGCGATAATCCAACATAAATAAAAACACTGTTGACAACTTTACAAGGAGAAATTAGAATTAGAATCGGTGCAGTAGAATCACATGAGTTAACTACACAGGCAACATTCATTTTCTTGGCCCGCAATTTAAAACATAAGGATTTTCATGAACTACCGGATATGAAGAGACCTTGAAAAAACTCAGGCACAAAATTGCAGTGTTTGATATACAGGCATTACCAATCCAATCAATTGCATTACAGCCAGCTTCAACTGAATTCGATAATATAAAAAAAATCTGTTGTTTGGGGTGACGAAAAAGTACAGCATGTTTTGACGTCACAAAACACGCAAGCCGCAAGCATTATTGAGGTACGTAAATGAACTCTTACTTCGAAGAACCGAAGATCCTATACGTACATTGGTGGAAAGAGAGAAAACAATATATACCCACGGCTTTACACCCTAATGAGGCGAAGATTTTGCATAGAAGCTACATGAGTTCCCAGGGAACCTGTTTTTTCAAAACCTGGCCTTACTATAAGTACAAAACGAAGCCGTTGAAATCTGAAAAAGCTTCCCAAGTTTTATTTTTAAATCATAATATGTCATACTAAATTAATTACCTATGCACTTGGGATGGTACCCTATACATTACCTCATATAGAAATATTAGCCGCATTCTGGATTGAAGAACTTTCTTTGAGTGAAGTGAATTACAATTGACCCAATAATTTATTTCGTGAATTAACAAATTTTACTTTTTTGTTCACTGCGTCGGAATCGTGTATCTTACAAACCTGATTAGGATTTATATTAATTTTTTTTGTAGGTATTATACATGTTTGATTTAAATTCATTAAAACCTGGACCAGGACAGCTGCTGGCTGAATCTACGTGTTCTGAAACGTCAGAATCCGAAAAAATCTCGGAGGGTGATTTTTTCTCGAATACAATACTTCCCTTCGGTATGCGAGGGAAGTAAAAATGTCTACCTCATATAGGTAGGTTATTAATGTAATTAAAGCGAGTTAATAAATGGCATATTCTAGGTGAAGGCAAAACATGCATCTCACAGAGGGGTTAATACATTTAATATTAACAAGACTTTACCTGATTTTGCATATGACCATGCAAATATTAGATGGAATATTACAAATGACTGCCTTAGAATTGTTATTCCTAGGATACAGTAGGAATAATAATTTTCAGACATTAACTAGGACATACTGGAGATACTACTTCGTAAGTAAGTACTAAAAAAAATCAGCTTATACAACTTCTGTTGAAGACTTTTTTCTATATTCAAAAATAAAGGAGTTAAGGGGGCATTTATAACCAATCACCCTGTACATAGAAGGTGGTTCAGGTATATGCTATAATACAAAATCTCAGATTAAAAAAAATACCTGTGGATTTTATGCCTTGTAAAGTTGTAATTTATTTTCAACAGAACTTTTTGTATTTTGAAAATTAACGAAGATAGGTTTGTAGGTAGGTACCTACAGGCATAGTTGAAAAAATCTTCAAAAGGACGATTTTTTTTATTATGTTAATAATTTAAATTATGATTATTTATTAGTTGGTCACATTTTTACCAGGCTGATATTTTTGCTGATCACTGCAATGTTGTGTCTGCATGTATTGTATCCCATACCCAAATTAATCCTTGAACAACTGTAATGCTAATATAAATACTTTTATAACATTAGCAAAATATGGATCATATTTCTAATGCAGAAAAGTTGACGTAGCAATTATTAATTTGTGTATTGTTTTTATATTAGGTCCAGTAGTTGTCACCCTCCAAGACTACATTGATCAGTTCCAGCAGTCTCCAGTTACTACTGTGAAAATTATAACTACAAAAAATACGGTATTGTTTTTGTAGAAACCTTTTTTTATAGGTAATAATCATTTTATTTCTTTATTTAGGAAAAAAAAGTTTCAATTAGTTCCTCCGCAACGGCGAAAACCGTGTCCTGTAGAAACGGACATGCCCGTGCCGAAGCAGCGGCGACATCATCGTTCCAATACCAACATGGAAAATGTAAGTCAAATTCTTTATTCTATAAAAACGTTTTTACTAATAATAACATTAAATATTAGGCAGGTTGCCGTTTAATGTCTTATACTTAATGATCACGTACGTACATAAAGTGAGAATATCCACTTTACATTCCTGCAGTCCAACCGACTGCAGAATAATTCGTTGCTAATTTGTGCTACTGGAAATATTTTTTTTTCCAAAACGTGCCCACCAGGAAGGTCTCTGTGTTATTAATTTTTTGCAAAATTTTAGCTATTGCTAAACATACGATTTATTTAAAAGTGAATTATTATTTGTTTGCTTATAACTGTATTAGTTTTTTTACACAAAGTTTTACTTCCCTCGCATACCGAAGGGAAGTATTGTATTCGAGAAAAAATCACAGAAGAAAACTTTCAGTTTTTTTTTAAGAATTGGGCGAGGAATTATTCGGTTTCGCACACGCAATTAAATCTTAATGGTTTAAACACCCATTTGCATTTAAATTTACCTGCTGACGCTCGAACTATACTGAGTACTCAAAGAACTACTAATATTGTACATATAAGTACCATTTCTGGTAGTACTGGTGAATTTACCTACCTAGGAATAGAAACAAATATTAAAAAATTCTTATCCTCCTCTGTTGTGATGTCAAAAATTATAGATAACAAATTAAAATTAATTTTTAATATTGATGGAGTACCTTTAAACAAAAGTACTTCTCGACTGTTTTGGCCTATCCTTGGTAAAATTTGGATTCACAATTTCAACATTTATCCATTTGCAATAGCAATCTTTTGTGGAGATGGCAAACCGCATTTGGAATCTTTTTTTCGTGCCTTTATCGAGGAAATAAATTATTTATTGAGAAATGGCATAACATTTAACCAAAAATTATATACTATTGATATTTTATGTTTTACGTGTGATGCTCCCGCTAGAGCCTACATAAAATCCATTAAAAGTCATAATGGGAAATATGGTTGCGAAAGATGTATACAGAAAGGAAATTATAATGAAGGAAGAATGTTGTTTAAAGAAACAGCAGCACCTTTAAGAACAAACGTCAGTTTTAGAAATCGAGAACAAGTAGGTCATCATACTGGTATGTCACCTCTCTTAAACATAGAAAACTTGAATTTAATTACTTCATTTGTACTTGATTCTATGCATTTGTGTTTTATTGGGGTGATGAAGAAATTGTTGGGATATTGGAATTCTAATGCGGTCACAAAACTTCATTTACGCGATAGAACAAAGATTTCAGAATACTTAAAATACACTGTACAGTTTATTCCATCAGAATTTAATAGAAAATCAAGAGGACTCAATGAACTCAATAACTGGAAAGCAACAGAATTTCGTTTATTTCTTTTGTACACGGGTGTCGTAGTACTTAAAAATGTATTGCCTAATATAAATTTCCATCATTTTTTATTGTTTCACTGTGCACTTCGTATTTTATTTTCAAATGAAATTTCCAATCATAATATTAATTGTGCTAGGACGATGTTAACAGAGTTTGTAAAAGATTTTGCTAAATTATATGGAACCAATTCAATGATTTATAATGTACATAACATCGTACACATAACTGATGATGTAGAAAATTTACGTATGCCTCTTAATGATTTAAGCTGTTTTCCATTTGAGAGTTTTT
Source organism: Stenurella melanura (assembly GCA_963583905.1). NCBI lineage: Eukaryota > Metazoa > Arthropoda > Insecta > Coleoptera > Cerambycidae > Stenurella > Stenurella melanura. The sequence goes on from OY757315.1 coordinate 76,896,216, forward strand.
TGGGAAAATTAGTACACATGCTTAGGACACCTAATAAACCTTTAGCCCAGGTTGTTAGGAGACTTTCTGAACATCAACCTCTCTTTTATGTTGAAAAAAATGAGTCTACTAAAACTGAAATATATTTCGATAGTTTTGTTTTATCTTCGAGAAATTCCAAAGACGGTTTTGTTTTGCTGTTTGACAAAACAATTGCCAAAATTATTTCTATCGATAACGATAAAGTCGGTGTAGCTCAAAAATGTTTTGGTATTAGCAATCTTTATATGCACCCTTTCAATTCCAGTAATGTTGGAGTTTATCGGTTTAAAGGTATAGGCAATATTACGGTAAAGTTTGATGTTACTAACATTGTCACTAAATTGGTTGTAATCAAAGAATATAACAAAAGTTCATATGTTGCAATTGAAATGTTGCATATATAGTGTTTCAAGTTACTGTGACCAGTCTCCTAAATCTAGGATGCCATATTCAATTTTATAAAAAAGACTTTTCCAGTAAAAATGTAAATATATGTTGTGTGATGTTGGTTTTAATATATTTAGGTTAGTTTAAAAAAAAAGTTATCAAATTGTCAATTGTATGTTTTATTATTTATAACAAAATATTAAACTAGAAAAATATTTATTATTACTTTAATTTTACCATTAAAAAATGACGAAACTTTCAAACTGTTGACAGTGTCTAAGAATTTAAAGGATTTATTTTTCAATTTAATATTTTTTCATCGCATTCTTAAAATATGTGATTTAAAATTGACACATCACTCTCAAAATAAAGTCAAATTCATTTATTAGGGATACCAATTTAAAAACCTAACCAGACTAACTAAAATTTTCAATTTAAAGTGGTCATAACAACTTGGAATGTTAAATACACCTATTGATTTGTTTTTATGTTAAACTTAATTTTATATAAATATTAATGGATTCTTTTCCGCATAAATGTAAATATAGTCTGAATTTTAAACCTAACTTATTTGTACATATGGTGTTATTAAAATTACAGAAAAATGTCGTGGGACATTGTATTTTGGTCAAATAAGGAATCAGTTGATTATGTGCCATCTAACTGGGCACTTTCATGTGGTACAGCGTATAAATGGCCTACAGGTGTTCCTGTTAATATCAAACAGAAACTCATTGAAACCTGTGACCCCTTAGAACACATTACATTTCGAGTAAGCAAAGGAACCGCCAGGAAGAAAGGTATCAGTACCTTATCTGAAGCACAAAGATATTGCGAAAAAGCAACATATACCTCATCAATTGACACCACTGATACAGAGGAGGGTTCCCAATCAAGAGTCATTGAGAACAATCAGTTAAGTGCAGATGATGATGACGATGACATCCCATTAACCCAAATTACTGGTAATAATTATTGTACGCTTTTCAGTTTTATTATTTTATTTAATTTTCTGATTCAGCATTCACACCGCCTATCCGAGACCGAAATCATTCATCATTAAGTAACCTATCTGGAGTTACTACCCCACCTAATGATTCTGCAAAAAGGAGGAAATTTGCAACTGCAACTTGTAGTGTAGCAGTGAATGAAGAAAGTTTTCGTACGCAAGCATGTTCTTCACCAAGAATTCCGACAAATAGTGGTGACAATTCCCCGGTGCAAAAATCTCAAGTCCTCATGACAGGTAGGCATACATTTTTTTACTTTTTATCAGGTGAATTTAAATAAATCGTGGTTTATAGGTGCTGAAAAATTGATTTATAAAGGAATAGCTGCTTTGCAGTGGGAGGTATCAAACCTGAAGAAACAAATGCATAAAAGACTTGGCGAACTGGAGACAAATATGATAAATAACAATAACGATCATAGAAGAATCACTGAAATGCCATGGCAGTTGTCACTCCAAGATGAAGCTTCTTTGGAGGCAGTGGAGGTCCTTTTGCTTGACCAATATCAATTAAATATTTGTGTAAGTTGTGAAAGTTTCTTATTTTTATATAATTTTTACTGTTTTATAGATCGAACAACTTTATCTCTGTGGGGGAGGTACTTACCATAAGGCAATATATGCATGTATGAATAAGCTGTTTGCAAAACAGCTAGCAGTTTCTTACTCGGGAGAGGGAAAAAAGGGAAAATTATCCTTCCATAAACTGAAATGCTACGAAGCTGTAACAAGTAAGTTTTTTCAGAATTTTGTCAATAATAAAAGTAACGCAAAATATTTTAGATTTTTCATGTTCAACGGTCAAATAATATATAGAGGTTTAAATGAATTTTTTGTTATATTATCCATATTCTACTATCTTTTTATTATTTAAAATATTTGCCCAAAAACACTGAATTCTGGTACAAATCTCCTAAGTTAGTTAATTAAATTTACAGGAGCCGTACGAAGAAGATTCAAGGATGCCACCGACAAAGAGTTAAATAAATCTATATCGGCATACTTGGCAGGGGCTAGCGACAGGCAAGGGGGGAG